>CM068367.1:29091221-30397888 GCA_034769895.1 Magicicada septendecula | reverse complement strand
AACAATCGAAAACCTCCACGCCCTCTCGTGAGCAGAAAATGAAATATTGGACTTTCAAAATTTCCCGCTTCACTGGCGGACCCTGTACTTCCTAGTTTTTAACAATGAAAAAAACTTCCAATCATCACAAAATGAAAATATCTAAAAGATAATTTTAAATTAATTTGCACTGTTCCATTTCTGTTGAGCAATTAACATCAATAGAATCTTTACTTAAATAATAGAAGTCATTGAACGTAGGTTTTTAATTTTATTATAATTTATGTTACATACAACAATATTGGTAAAATACAGCTGTTAAAGTCCGTGTTATTTTTGTATTGTGTAAACTAATACCGTATGTTACTTTTAAATATAAGCACTCTATTTTAAACTTTTGTCATTTGTGTGATTTCAGATAGAATATTGTGTACACATTGGACAGGAGACATACTGGAGAACTGTGTACATTGAAATTGTCTGTCTTCAGTTGTATCTTAACCACAGAAATTAGTGTAATGAAACAAAGGACAGCTTTACATGTAAATATTCTTCCAGTCAGAAAATAGTTTGTCTTGTGCTTTCTACAGTATTGGATCATACAGATTTATATGTACATTGGTGTTTAAGACATATACTGGGGTAATTTTTTTTAAGTTATATTGACATTTTTTCTCAGTTTACTTTATTGTTTATTTTATGATAATTTACTCAAATTACTTCCTTTACTGTTCTCTATGTGTTATTATGAGTGTTAATTATAAGTATATTCAGTACAATGTACTTAGACCTTGTTTGGATCTCTGCAAATTCAGATAGTTGTTGTTGCTAGATTAATTTGATTTCTGTCTGAAGCTCGCACAGCCGGTGTCAATAAATTTAAAATTATGTCTAAAAACCGGGCTGTTAGGCTGTGATAGGTTGCTACTAAATGCTCACATCGGTTTTTAGACATAATTTTAAATAGATTAATTTGATGTTAGGTTTTGTTGCCATTTTGCTGCTAATTGCTTCAGCATGGATATCTTCATCAATCCTAAGTTTTGTTCTGTAACGTCTTCAGTGATTTCCAACTGATGGCCCATGACCATATATAGAAAAAACAATTTAATATCTACTCTATTTACTTTAATAAGTAAATGAATAATAGAGTGTTGCAACTGAGAAAAGTCTTTAAAGAGAAACTGTGAAAAATTTTTCTAAATAAACGTACAGTTGTAACGGGCCAAATTTGTGGGTATTTTTATTTATTGCATTTTCGGGGATTTATAAAAATATATGTAAAGTTTATTTCAACGGTGACCAGACCAGGTGTTGAGTTGTAAGAGCAGTTTGAACAAAGGCGACGCAGTAATATCACGTTGTGCAATCGGTAGAAGAATCCGCACCACCTTAGTTTCCAAGAACTTTGTTTGAGTGTGACAGCGCGCCCATACGCATTATACATCCAGGCGCGCGAGGTGACGCTACTTGGGAAGCTCAAGATGGCCAAGAAACGATTTTAATTCATTTTCGTTTACCATGAGGCCGGATACAAGGTTTAAGTCACGCCCATCTCGTGACGTTAGCCAGTGCCTAACCGATATCCGAATACAACTAACACAACACCAACAACATGGGTTTAAATAGGAACTACGAACGGCTACTAACTGTGAGGCATTGATTTCCACACCATCAAGTTAGCGGCGAATGCCTTG
This sequence comes from Magicicada septendecula, assembly GCA_034769895.1. Classification (NCBI taxonomy): domain Eukaryota; kingdom Metazoa; phylum Arthropoda; class Insecta; order Hemiptera; family Cicadidae; genus Magicicada; species Magicicada septendecula. Next base: position 30,396,212 of record CM068367.1, on the reverse strand, counting down.
CCGCTCTCCCAGTTGCACTTGGAGACGTTGTCTGGCCAGACATCTGCCCCATGGGGCTCTCTTAAAATTATCAATTTCAAGTAAAAAGTGTTTTAATCACCAATAGTAATGTGACAGTGGATCGAGTACTCAAGTAGAAGATATCAAACTTTATTTTGGGCACATTATCAAATACAAAAAATGAGAAGTAAGCGCTCGAGTGATCACCACGTGCTGGTCGGGAAGGGTAGATTTTAAAATGTGTTAAGGGGGTTTTAAATAATGCAGGTGTGGATGTGTGAGTGAGCAAAGCTGGGCTGTTTATGTTCGTGTTTATGTGTGACTTAGAATAAGGTAAGCATTAGTGTATAAGTAGAAAGGATATAAGAACATGTTTCAAGAAAATTTCATTTAAAGGTCTAGTTAAGAATGATAGATGTTTTGCAAGCATACAAAAAATGAATAACTAATTTGATACAAAGTATAATGACTAAAAAATAAAGTAAAACAATTTCTCTTCATAAAAAATGTATTGTGTAAATCATTCGCACAACCTTAAAAGTTACGCTTGTACACTAATGTTCGTATGACGTAACTTTGGACCCGAGAACACGGATTGAAGGTAAGTGGAAGTTTATAAATTTTGTTTGGTATTTTATTATTTAGTTAATTTGTAAGTTAACAATTGGCGCCCGAACAGGGACGAATTTAATAAATTAATGAAATCCCATACCTACAAATAAGGTACAAGCGTGATTTAGAGGTTAAGTAAAAATACGTAACGTAAAATTAAATAAGTTATATAATAACCAACAGCAAAGTTATAAAAAAGAGACTAAGTAAATTTATAAAAATGGAAAATACAGAGAATGAAGTCGTTTTGTCCGACTTAACTGTTATAAGCGAAATAGCTGAATTTGATGAATCAGCTGTTATGAGTAGTCTTGAAGTACATTCAACACCGAATGTAGGTCAAGACGACAAAACCACAAATATAAGCAACACGAATGAATCAAATAGTACAGATGATTCGGGGATCCAAACGACCCCAAAATCGAATAGAGAAAGTAAAATCAATAATGAAGAAGTCAGCTTCACTGACAAAAATGTAGCAGCGCAATCTACTCCATCGACAACACGAACTAAAGAGTTGTCGATGGACGATATGTTCAGTCTGATAAAAACAATGTCCGAAAATATAAGTAGTGATCTAAATGAATTGAAAAAACAAAATGAAGAACAACAAATTGATTCCAATGTCAAATACAATAAAAATGAATGACAAATTTGACAGACAAAATAGGGATTTTAATGAGAAATTCGAGGTTCAAAAGAACAGTTTTGATGAGCTAAAAAACCAAATTAACGAAATTAATAGATGTTGTAAAAATACCAGTGAAGAATGTACTAATAAAATTAACCAAGTAGATACCAAGTTAGATAATTCAATACAGAAGATAGATGTTAAGTTTAATGAGATAGATAGTCAGATAGACAGAGTTGAGAAACAAATAAATGAGAATAATGAGTATTTAATAAATTCAATGAATGAGCATAACGATGAAATAGAATATAAAATAAATAAGTGTAATACTGAAACTGAATGTAAGCTGAGTAGCGTAGTAATGACAGTTGAAAAAATAAGTCAGAATATTGATGAACACCAAAATAAGGTAGACTTTAAAATAAATGAAATTGAAAATAATTGTAAGACAGAAATACAAGCATTGAATGAATCTATTAATGTAATATCAAAAAATAGCATACAGTCTGAATGTAGTAACGACAAAAAATTATTTTCACTTGAACAGAACATTAGTAGTGTAAGAGATGAATTAAGTTTAGTAAGAAACCAAAATTTACACAATGTTACTGAACGTATATTAATTACACGAGACGCTAATAATGAAGTTGAACTCGAAACCTTTTGTAGTGAGAATCGTAGAGTTCATCCAATGCAATTTTTGAATCGAGTACGGGAATTTGACAGATTTAATGGTAGTAGTTGGGAAGTTAAGCTTATATAAATTTTGAAATGTTTTAAGGGTAATTCGGAGATATGGGCGGAGACACATCGAAACGAATGGGAGAGGTATGAAAATTTTGAAAAAGCCTTTCGGAATAAATACTGGTCGGAGGAGGAGCAGGAGATACTACGAAGTCAAATAATGGGAACAGTTAGCTTTGGGAGAAACAACCGTAATATTACCGTCAATACAATGAAGCTAACAAGGAAGCTAAGTACTTAGAGCCACCGTTGCCATTCCAGTCGTTTGTACGCCACATCAGCAAACATCTACCGAGGGAAGTACAGATCACGTTAATGACCAGAGAGGTAAGTGATATCAATGAATTAGAAAAAATATTTGATGTTTTTCAGAATATTAAGGACCAGGAAGACAGCAGACGCATACCACAACCTAATATGCACAATGGAGGGAACTATGCACCAAGAGGAGGACCAAACGGGGGGACCACACATAATGGTCGAGAACCAAACAGACGATATCCAATGTGGAAATGTGACGGGTGTCTGGTGGAAAATTATGCTGACCGTAATTTTTGTTATAGATGTAGAAGGGCGAGGCCCGGACATCAGCCGAGGACACAACAAAGATTCAACAACCCACAGCAGAGGAACGGGGACAGACAAGCAGAGAATACAAGAAACGAAGGAGGAAATCAGCATACGGGCAGAATGTATACGCCCCGAAATGCAGACGAGAGGACGGGAAACTAAGGAGGACAATGGATGAGGAGGCCCGGCCATTGTCGAGGAATAACCGCGGGGTCCATGAAAGTAGATACAGGAATAACACTATTCACACGGACTTGGCTACGGAATTGATGGAAGAAGAGGAGGCGGAGACGAGGAGACAAGAGGCATGGTTGACTGAGGTAAAACTGGAAATAGAAGGTAAGTCAGTCTTGACACTTATAGACACAGGTAGTGAAATATCCGTAATAGCGGAACATGTACTAAATAAATTAAAAGAGACTAACAAAAATATTCCGTCTTTGCCAGTGGCGGGAGTAACCATTGTAGGCATTACAGGTGTTAGAAGTAAACGGGTTACAACACAAGTCCAGTTGAATATGTTAATAAGTGGGGAAAGTTATGAGAATACATTTGTAGTTGTAAGAGGTTTAAATTTAGAAGTAATTTTGGGTAATGATTTCCTAATCAGGAATAATGCGGTCATCAATTTTAGAAAAAGAATTTTGGAATTGAACAATGAGAATAAACGAATAACGATTAATTTTGAACGGGTTTTAGACACAGTAAAGATTTCGGGTATAAGGGTTATACCAGATAAGACCATAAATAGCAACATGGAATTTAGTATAAATATGTGTAGAGAGAGAGTGAGTGAAGAGAGTGAGGAGAGAATATGGGCGGATAGAGCGGTTAAATTTTGTGGGGAGGGTGGCGTAATAGGGAGTTCTCAGCGTAAAGCGTTGTGGCGGGTAGTCGAGGATTATAGGGGAGTGTTTGCCGGGGAACCAGGAAGGGCAAAAGGTTATGAATGTGAACTAAAGGTGAGGGAGCATGCGCCATATGTCCAACGTAGTTATCCGGTACCATATTCTAAAAGGGGGGCAGTACAGTTAGAATTGGATAGGATGTTAGCGGGGGGTATTATAGAGAGGTCGGTATCAACTTATTCCAACCCTTTAGTAGTAGTGATCAAAAAAGATGGGAGAGTTAGGTTATGTCTAGATGCCCGCAAAATCAATCAAATAATTATTCCAGACCGGGAGTCGCCCGAAGCCATTGAGGAAATTTTTCAGAAGTTCAGCGGTGTGAAATATATGACCTCTTTAGACCTAACCGCCGGGTATTGGCAAGTTCCTTTGGCAGCAAATAGTAGGAAATATACCGCGTTCTTGTTCAACGGAAAAAATTATCAATTCAAACGATTACCGTTTGGATTGAACACCAGTGTAGCCAGTTTTATCAAGTGTCTTGATGAGATTTTGCAACCTCATAACTTAAGATTTTTTAACCATATATGTGGATGACATTCTAATAGCTTCTAGAACATTTGAGGAGCATATAGAACATTTAGAATATGTATTGGAGAAGTTATACCAGGGAGGTTTGACGGTGAATTGGGACAAATCAAAATTTTTACAGACAGAAATACATTTTTTAGGTTTCATCATAACACCTACAGGAATACGGGCTAATCCGGATAAAGTAGAATCCATTCTGACGTTCCCGGAGCCTATGAATATAAAACAATTACAAAGTTTTCTTGGTCTCTGTAATTTTTACAGAAAGTTCCAGCGAAACTACGCCCAGACGACGGCCCGACTTGGCGCAGTGCTGCAAAAGAACAAACAATGGAGGTGGGGAGATAACGAAAGAGCAGCGTTTAACGAAATCAAGAATAAGTTCGCTGGTATGATTTTAATGAACCATCCAAATTTTAATGATAATTTCTACTTACAGACCGATGCCAGCAATATAGCACTTGGAGCGGAACTGTACCAAGAGGACGAGGCGAAAGAACACAAGACCATTGCCTTCGCCAGCCGGACGTTGCTAGCCGCAGAGCGTAATTATACCACCACCGAGAAGGAGCTCCTCAGTATAGTTTTTGCTGTGAAGAAGTTCCGTACGTATCTGCTGGGCAATAAAACGATCATCAGGACGGACCATAAAGCGTTGTCGTTCCTGAATACTTGTAAACTCACACACAGCCGGATAACCAGGTGGGTGTTAGCTCTTCAAGAGTTTAATTTTTCTTGGGAATATAATAAAGGTGTAGAGAACAGGGTGCCAGACACACTATCACGAGTAGACACAGATAGAAATTGAACGGGTAGAGATATTAAAGAAATAGAGATTTATAGACTATCCCGGGAAGATAAACTTTTTGGGGAAGAATTGAAGGATATAAATGTAATGCAAAGAGCTGATAGTAAATTAAATAAGATAATCACTAGTGTAGAATCAGATGTAGACGAATTTGGGTATAAACAATATTTTCAAGTGTTTCAGGGGAGTTTGTTTAAAAAAGTAGAGGGGAGAGAAAGGGATTGGAGGTTAGTTATACCTGAAGGGCTAGTAGAGAAAATAGTGTGGGACTGTCACCTTAGATACGGCCATTTTGGGGCACAGAAGTGTGTGAATGTATTAAGGGAATCTTGTCTATTTAAAAGTATGGAAAAACGCGTCCGAAAGATACTTAGAGTTTGCGAACTGTGTCAGAAGTCTAAAGTTGTAAATTATAGGTTAGAAGGAGAATTAAATTACATTAAGGTAGAAAAACCGTTTGATTTAGTAGCTGTAGATTTGTACGGCCCATTGCCAAAGGGTAGGGGTGGAGTGATGTATATTTTTGTTGTACTTGACACTTTTTCTAAATATGTAAGGTTATATAGCGTGAAGCAAGCAACAAGTAAGGTGCTGAGTGAAAAGATCACATGTGACTACATTATCAACGTGGGAAAGCCGAAGGTGATATTATCCGACCATGGACCGCAGTTCATCAGTGGGAAATTGCGCCAGACCCTCGGCTGGGAAGGTATCATCCCAAAGCACAACACCGCAGTGTACCATCCACAGTCCAATCAGGCAGAGCGTGTCATGAGGGAGTTAGGAAGAATTTTCCGAACATACTGCCACGCCAAACACAGTGAGTGGCCATTATATGTTCAGAAAATTGAAAATTGGCTTAATTGCACCACCCACGAGTCGACGGGGTTCACACCTTATGAGTTAATAAGAGGAACGCGTCCACAGAGAATTTTGGAACAATTAATTGAGTATCCGCCAGAAACCAACACTATTGGTCGCGATGTAAAACTTAGGCTAGCGAATGAAAGTTTATTGACGAAGGGGGAGAAAAGAAAACAGAGGCATGATAGGAAAGGTAAGTGGACGCAGTACGAGGTGGGACAGCTGGTCTTAGTACGACGACACGATTTATCGAGTGCGCAGGATAAGGAGATCAAGAAATTTTTCTTATTGTACGAGGGGCCGTACGAGGTAATAGAAGTTAAAATGAAGAATTCATATGTGTTGCAGAACAGGGAGACGAGGGAGATAGTGGGAACGCACAACACTACAAATTTGAAATTATATTGGTCAGCATAAGGATTTTATCAATGATTATTGTTTATGAATAGTATGAATGAAATTTAATTGTTTTCTATATGTTTTCAGAAGGGATCCTCCCCCATTTTTGGGCGGTCATGATCTTACCAGTCCTGGCCGTGGTATTCGGTACTTGGAGGCGGGCCATGGTTGGCGGATCTTCCTTCGGGTGGTGAAAACAACGATGGTCCGGCTCCACCAAAATTGGTTGAAATTAGAAAACTAACTTCACATTTGAACGGGGAGGGGGACCCCAAAAGGTACGTGACATGCATTATTATTCTTAATACACTCAAGGTGCAGCGGTCATGGTGTATCTGTCACATGCCTGTACTGCCTTAGAGTGTTTGTACATAATGGAGGCTGCACCTAAATAAAAGGCAGTGCGTACAAATTTTAGAAAATTTTCAGTGTCAATGGCAAAATTAAAATGGAGCCATTGACGATAGTTTCTGTTTAATCTGAAAAGAAGAGTTTTGCTGAGAGGCAGACTGGACGATAGGTTAGACGGCGGGTCTGGAGAAATGAGAGCGTTACGGGAGTAGAGTTGAGTATAAGGGGAAGTAACTTCATAAAGTAGATCTAACTTGTCACCAAGCTTGCCTCATAGCAAGAACCCCATTTTCATGCGGTCACGATTTTACTATTAAGGATAGTTAGAGTCAGCCTCCAATGTAAATAAAATTTTGGAAAAAAAAAAATTTTTTTCTTGATTTTGCGCCTGCCAGCTAATGGATATTTTTAAACATTGATTATTTTATTGTTTGTGTACTAATCATGTTTATTATTATTGAATTATTTTATTGCATTGTATTGTTAGAATATAGGTGTAATCACATGTTAGGTTAAGGATGTTCTTATTTTAAGAGATGTTTAATTTGATTACTTTTTAACAACAAAAAACTAATGAAGAGAACAATCCAGTATAGATGCAAAATTTGTGTTTTGCTTTTCCAGAAAGACAGCTAATGATTTTCGCCTAATAAATTTTTGAAGAATTTTTTAATGTTACAATATGTAGAATAGGTGTGTGTGTGAGCCCAGTATCTGCTAAAGGCACCCCAGTTTGCAGAAAAAGGGGAAACATATCGGTTGAGGATTTGGCATGATCTAAGCCAGGGATTGAGGATTTTTGGGGTAGCATGTTAGAAGGTGAGGTGTGCTGTGGTGCGTGTCTGTTTGATTTTTCGGTGTTGGGATCTCGCACAGAGAAGTCCAGTGATCTCGTTCAGATGCGTCCATAGTCGCCGAGCCAGGGGGTCGTTTACCCATGAGTGTAAGAACAAAAGGGGGTTGTTGGCACCAGTTCCTCACCGGTCTTCTTAGGGGTATTATCAATGAGATTTCTTCTGTTTTGACAGAAGACCTCTCATTGAGGGGGTATTGTAACGGGCCAAATTTGTGGGTATTTTTATTTATTGCATTTTCGGGGATTTATAAAAATATATGTAAAGTTTATTTCAACGGTGACCAGACCAGGTGTTGAGTTGTAAGAGCAGTTTGAACAAAGGCGATGCAGTAATATCACGTTGTGCAATCGGTAGAAGAATCCGCACCACCTTAGTTTCCAAGAACTTTGTTTGAGTGTGACAGCGCGCCCATACACATTATACATCCAGGCGCGTGAGGTGACGCTACTTGGGAAGCTCAAGATGGCCAAGAAACGATTTTAATTCATTTTCGTTTACCATGAGGCCGGATACAAGGTTTAAGTCACGCCCATCTCGTGACGTTAGCCAGTGCCTAACCAATATCCGAATACAACTAACACAACACCAACAACATGGGTTTAAATAGGAACTACGAACGGCTACTAACTGTGAGGCATTGATTTCCACACCATCAAGTTAGCGGCGAATGCCTTACCGCTCTCCCAGTTGCACTTGGAGACGTTGTCTGGCCAGACATCTGCCCCATGGGGCTCTCTTAAAATTATCAATTTCAAGTAAAAAGTGTTTTAATCACCAATAGTAATGTGACAGTGGATCGAGTACTCAAGTAGAAGATATCAAACTTTATTTTGGACACATTATCAAATACAAAAAATGAGAAGTAAGCGCTCGAGTGATCACCACGTGCCGGTCGGGAAGGGTAGATTTTAAAATGTGTTAAGGGGTTTTAAATAATGCAGGTGTGGATGTGTGAGTGAGCAAAGCTGGGCTGTTTATGTTCGTGTTTATGTGTGACTTAGAATAAGGTAAGCATTAGTGTATAAGTAGAAAGGATATAAGAACATGTTTCAAGAAAATTTCATTTAAAGGTCTAGTTAAGAATGATAGATGTTTTGCAAGCATACAAAAAATGAATAACTAATTTGATACAAAGTATAATGACTAAAAAATAAAGTAAAACAATTTCTCTTCATAAAAAATGTATTGTGTAAATCATTCGCACAACCTTAAAAATTACGCTTGTTTCCTAACGTTCGTATGACGTAACTTTGGACCCGAGAACACGGATTGAAGGTAAGTGGAAGTTTATAAATTTTGTTTGGTATTTTATTATTTAGTTAATTCGTAAGTTAACACAGTATGAGATTTCAGTTTTCCCATTGAAGATTCTATGTAAATATAAAACGTTTTGCATCTTTCTCGTACCTCCCTTATTATACTCACATAATAAAAATTTTACTGCCAAACATATGTTAAATGTGTAAACTGCATCTTTTCACTCATTCACAATTAAATACTGCCTTTTTTTTATTATTATGTTATTTGTCAAAAATTTATCACTTATGATACAACACACCACTAGGTTCCTGCGTTTAAATCTGGCCCTTAGGTACTTTAAAGTTGGAAACCACTGTTCTAGAACTTGGTTCTTGCAAGATTGCAGATTAGGATTTTGGAATACTGTACCCACATTCAGAATGAAGGAATATGCAAATAGGTAACAGACACTGATGTATTTTTTAATAGTTAATAATAAATATTTTCATTAGTTTATAATTACGTCAGTGCATCTTAAATAAGTTTGTTTAGTACTCTGAATTTATCGAAGAAAATTTATGTAAAGTCTATGTAAGTTTTTTACAGTCCATTACTCATTGTGTGATCGCAGATTGTTTGTGGTTAGTATTGATGTACTGTATTATCTATTACAGTGTTGAAGGGTATTAGCTTTTATGTGAATATCTGTTAATAAACAGTATATTGTTAGGTAATGTATTTATGGTTTGATCAAAAAGTGTATTCGCAATTTGAATTTTGTATACTTGACTAACAGTTGTCTAAATTCATATCAATATTAGATATATTGTTTAAAATTAACAGGCAATTGAATAAGTTGTGTTTGATGTATTAGAAAATTGTTAATATTGCCTTTTTTTTAAGTATGAGTATTTTTTCTGCTTTAATCCTGTTGTACGTGGGTTTTGTAGAATCTGTTAGACATCAGAATCATTTTTATTAAGTTATGTACATACCTGTAACCTTCACCAAGTTCACTATATAAAATAAAAGAATTTCTTTAACACTTTCAGTGTCACTATATCACAAAACTATCAGTACCAGAAAAATTGGCATTTTTAATGTTTTTTTGTAGTAATTATTTTTTGTAATAATTAATAATTTGATAAATCTCGAATCATTCTTAATATTGTAAACATTTTGATAATGAACAGTTTCACTTTAAAAACTATTACAAAACTGTCATTATAACAGAACAGTGTTTTTTATTACTAGCTATAAGAACTGTATCATCTGCATAGTATATAATGTTGACACCACCATAATGTTGACATCAAACCATAAATACATTACCAAACAATATACTGTTTATTAACAGATATTCACATAAAAGCTAATACCCTTCAACACTGTAATAGATAATACAGTACATCAATACTAACCACAAACAATCTGCGATCACACAATGAGTAATGAACCGTAAAAAACTTACATAGACTTTACATAAATTTTCTTCGATAAATTCAGAGTACTAAACAAACTTATTTAAGATGCACTGACGTAATTATAAACTAATGAAAATATTTATTATTAACTATTAAAAAATACATCAGTGTCTGTTACCTATTTGCATATTCCTTCATTCTGAATGTGGGTACAGTATTCCAAAATCCTAATCTGCAATCTTGCAAGAACCAAGTTCTAGAACAGTGGTTTCCAACTTTAAAGTACCTAAGGGCCAGATTTAAACGCAGGAACCTAGTGGTGTGTTGTATCATAAGTGATAAATTTTTGACAAATAACATAATAATAAAAAAAAAGGCAGTATTTAATTGTGAATGAGTGCAAAGATGCAGTTTACACATTTAACATATGTTTGGCAGTAAAATTTTTATTATGTGAGTATAATAAGGGAGGTATTTGATAAGAAGTATGTTTGTTATTTCATACATTTACTACAGGTGTATGAGATGTGTAGCCTTCCTTGCCATATCTCAACGATTAGTTGTGATCACAATTAGTTCCCCTTTACACTTGATATTTATTTTATGCCATTATGTGTATATTTGTCTTTTACCCTTAGTGGTGCATTTTGTGTCTCATTGGTATTCACATTATGGTTATACTTCCTAGTTTTCAACTAGGAGAATACTGTCAATCATCACAAAATGAAAACATCTAAAAAAAAACTTCAAATTAATTTGCACTGTTCCATTTCTGTTGAGCAATTAACAGAATGTTTTACTTAAATAATAGAAGTCAATGAACATAGGTTTTTAATTTTATTATAATTTACACCTTACATAATTTTTCCTTTATCTTTTGTAATTTTACATTCTCAATAAATGAATTTTGTAACAATATTGGTAAAATATAGCTGTTCATCTCCATGTTATGTTATATAAACTAATGTTATACTTTTTCTAATAAATAGAAGCCTTTTATTATAAAGTTTTGTTATTGTTGTGATTTCAGATAGAACATCGCATACACATTGGACACAAGTCATACTGGAGAACTGTTCACATTGAAGTTGGCTGTCTTCAGTTGAATCTTAACCTCAGAAATTAGTGTAATAGGAACAATGACAGCTTTATGTGTAAATAATGTGTAGTTTATATTGTACTGTGCACGATATGATGTATAAGAATTACCCAGCATGTGTATGTTTGAATGTGCAAATGTGTCTTAAGAGTAGAGAGGTTACAACCTTTACAGGCAAGAGTATAAGTAGAGTGTATACTTTGCTTACCACTGGAGTTCAGCTTTTAGTATTTTGAATAGATTCTTTATTTTATCATCAAACTTTTTTTAAATAACAATTTTTCTGTGGTAACAGCATCCAGATGACTGGTTCTCTGGTTGATTAACATTTTGTGTAATCAAAGATCATTTGTATACTGTACTTTTAATTTAAAATCATTATGTACTTGGCCTTCAAACCAATATTTAGCTTGCTCCACATTCAAATCTTGCTGAAGACAGCAATTTTCTTAATGGGGGCCTACAGTGTTTGTATGTAGGACAAAAACTTAAATGCGATACTGCCTTATGTGATACTGTGTGTGTGTGTGTGTGTGTGTGTGTGTGTGTGTGTGTGTGTGTGTGTGTGTGTGTGTGTGTGTGTGTGTGTGTGTGTGTGTGTGTGTGTGTGTGTGTGTGTGTGTGTGTGTGTGTGTGTGTGTGTGTGTGTGTGTGTGTGTGTGTGTGTGTGTGTGTGTGTGTGTGTGTGTGTGTGTGTGTTTTCATATGTTAAGTGTGTAGTTTGTACACCATTTGCATGTGCTTGCACGTACTGGTTATGCATGAAACACTCTAATAACAATAGTAATTGTAGTTGCAAGATGTGATTTATATGTACTGTACGCACACCAGTTTTGCTGACGAGACGCCTGAGGAGCTACTGAATGATAGTGTGCGCTTGTGTTGGTGGGGTTACTGGTTCTAAAAACATTGTTCATACGTATTTAGTTGTAATTTTGTGTGCGTATTAGATTGTACATTATAATATGCAAGTGTAATTTATTGAAATTTTGTTAAAGTGTGTTTTCTTATTCACTACAAGAAATACCGTGTGAGAGATAGTCAAGTTACGCCGAAACTGTGTTTAACGTATTTTAAATGTGTAGAATTGCAGTGATGCATGCAGTGGAATGGCATACGTCACCACATTCCTTGTTCGGTTGCATGCAAAGGCGAACTGCTGATAGTATGTACATTACCTGTACAGTAAACTCACATTATCCAACGTTTATGGGACTTGGGGTCTTTTGGACTAGCAAAGATTGTGGATTACCTGAAGTACACAAAATTAAAGAATGTTTAAAAATAATTAATTAGTGTACGATGGTCTTTTCTGAATTAAGTACATCATAAGTGTTAATAAATGATCACTAAATTTTTCTTTACAGCTTCCTAAAAAAAGAAGGAAGCTTCTTTGTTTTATAAGCTTTTTGACAAGCTTTGTAAACAAACAAAAGCTAACTTAGGCTCAGGTAAAATTTACTGAACTTTTACTTATAAATACAGTATTCTGAATTCAGAAAAAGTGCATTGCATGCAACTGCTACTGTAACAGAATTGTGTTTTTTGTTACTAGCTATAAAACAGTGTCTATTATGCTCTTGTTGAGGACAACATAATCCAAGTACTTTTTGGCGATGAAGCATGCTCAGTATTTGTACACTCTTCTTCTTATGCATGATCCATTTAATATGTTTTTGTTTTTTAAAGAAAGTGTATATAAAATAAGTAATATCTATTGCTTAATGTTGAGTTTGTAATTGGAAATATTTGTGGGAGCTTTTGATGTACTGTATTGTATAATCTGTCATTATTGTAAAGATTTGTAATTGTATTAGTTTTTGTATGAATATGTAAACAAAATGTATTTTTATATAAGGTACATAATTTCCTTATAAGCAGGATGACAATTTCCTGTATTAATGTCTGCAAGGCTCTGGATAATTAGAATATTTTATATCTTATACATATTGGATGTTCTTTTTCAAATTAAATTCTTTAGATTCAGTTCCTCAGTGTATTCAAAATTTAAAAAAATACATTTATTTCAGCAAATCATAAAAAAAATGTAGTTCAATGCCAAAGAGAAAACACAGTAATCACAAAACATTATGAAAAAAATAATAAAGTTGTTAACAGTAAGTCTTACAATTTAAAAAATTGACCACAGCAGTTCATTACAAGAAATTAAGGAACTTTCATTTCAAAAAGAATTACAAAAAATGCATAAAAATTAAAAATCATGTTTTTTCAAGAAAATGTTTTGTCTGAGTGAATAAGTAAATAAAAGTAACTTCAAAGAAATTATTTATTTTTCTTAAAACAAAACTGTAATTGGAGCTTGCTTTAATGTTGATGATTTGTGACATCACTTGTATTGGAAGTCAGTCTACTATGTGGTCGGTCTCAATCTGTTGAATAAAACTTCAAACAAAACAAAGAGTAATGTTATTAATTAGGGCTATATTGAACTACGTACATGTGTTTATCAAAAGGGCTGTTCATTCATTCATTTCAGCAGTTATTTTTTATTGAATAGGCAAGTGTAGGTTTAATTAAGTACACTACTGTGAATTTGAAAAATACATTGATTTGACAATGAACATCACATAGAAATAATAGTCTTATTTATATTTGTAACATTTAAAAACAATTTCCTGTTAAATCAAAGCAGTTTGTATGAATTTGTTTTAACACACATGCATTTTTTTAATTGACCTTTCTATATTTGAACAATCTAGATAATTAGCATCCCAGTGTATTGTAATGTACTAACATTTATATCAATGCTGTATGTAAACTTTATATTGTATGTATACTGTATACAATAACTGTAAAAATGAAAATAAAGCCAGATTGTTTTCAGCGATCAGCAGAGCCAGCCACCAGAGGTAAGTGAAGCGTGCAGGTACAGTAACATAATGTGTAGTAACAAATGTACATTTTTGGATAAAAATCAGTTTGCTGAAAAATGTTTATCTACCCTTTTCGGACCAGCATTATTTACATTGATGATATGTGTAAAACGACGCAGGCAGTTTTTGCACTTGCTGAAAATATTTTTTATCCTCTTGCATATATAGAATGTGAATGTTAGTTTCTTTTCAGGTCATGTTGGTAGCACAAAATACAATATATTTTTGTAATTTACTTGATTGTTTAATACAAATATTAATACAGTACACTCTCACTAATCCGGGAGATATCAGACCAGGGTAGTGCCGGATCAGTGGAAATGCCAGGTTAATGGATGGTTATTAGAAAAAAAACGCATATTAGACATTAGACAAAAAGTAGTGTATATTGTACATAATGGTAAAACATAAAAAACTTACACCTGATTAAAACGTTGGATTAAAAATATAGTAAATTATCTTCTAATTTTTCTTAAGGTTATTGAAATTAGTTTTATGTTTATAATTTAGTCAAACGTAAGAAAAAATGTAACTTGCAGAGTAAATTCCATTGTCTGGAAGAAAAAAAGCTATAAATTTTATTCTGTTTCTTGGCTTGAAACAACACTTTTAGTGCTTTTTCTTGCAGTGTTTTCAACATGAGAATTTCACAATCAAACCCGCCGTTTTCTTCTGCCCACTTAATAGAAGTTGTTGAAGGCATCCACTGCCATATCATAGCCTACTGTATGAACAGTTGTTACTGCTCCCCCTTCCTCCTCCTCTTCTTTGGTCATCACATCGACTATTTCATAAACTGTATTTTTTTAATCTTTGTCACCTGCAAGCCACTTGTTTACATCGTCCATTGTCAAATCCTCTGTTTTGTCTACTAGTTTCTTACTCAGCGATTCTGTCTTGCAATGCATGCAGTTCAGCATCTATGTTGTCTTTATCATCCACAATGAAAGATTCCTGTTTCCATGTTTTGCCCATTGTCGGTTTTGTTCTACTTTTTTTTATATCGCTCTAACAATGTCATGTCAGGGCATAAATTACCCCATGAACAAACAATTCTTTTTTTAGATACATTTTCCCAAGTATTTACAAGAGAAAAAGCTACACCTTTTAGTACATTTTAGGTTAGTTGTCTCCAAGTCGCTTATATTAATATAATAGATATTTACCATATATCCGTCGTGCGACTTCGTTTTTCTCGTCTTATTTTGACGCGTTTCGGCAACGAATTGCCATCTTCAGAATCTTAATCACTCATATGAGATCGTTAAAAAATTAAAAACATTAAAATCATTACGGTAAAAGTGCACTTTTACGATATTGGAAACTCACAGACGCGAACATGAAAGTTTATGTTTCTCGAGTGGACTATATCGATCGACTGCTTTCGCGTGGACAATATCGATCAACTGATTCACTGTTTATATAGCCACTGATAAACCTGTTTTGCTTATTATAGCCCATATGTACTGTGACATTTCATTTACTGGCGCCCGTGTGCAAGTATTGCCGTGTCGTACAACATGTTATGTGAAAATGTAAGTTTATCATTCAAGACATAATCACTGTTGATTTTGACGGCTTTATATATTTCGTATTCCTCAAGCGCGTCCATGTATTTTCCTTTCCTGCAGCAATGCAAAGGCTGGAAATTTGTCTCAAAATCACTGTAGTTATGATTACATAGTATCAGGTGCCTGGCAAAATTAGATGTTGTTTTATGTAATTCCCTTCTGGGAAGATGTTCGTTATATCTTTCTTCAAATGGTCTGCCTGTTTGGCCTATGTAGAACATGTCGCATGAGCTGCAATTCATCTTGTATACGCCGGTTCTTTTTCTTTCTGGTATACTGTTTTTTCGGCTAAGAAGTCTCTGAATGTTGTTATTTGTACGAAAGGTTACAATTACATGGTGTTTCTTGAGTTCGTTAACTAGAATATTTGGTAAAATGTTTGTGTAATCTGCAGATATGTATTTATTAACCGGAAGTGTGTTATCATTGTTCGACTTTTTTAATTTCTTCTCTTTGTGTTTACTTATTAATTTATCCACTAATGAACTTTTATATCCGTTAGCCGCTGCTATGTGCTTGATGGTATTAACCTCTTCAATGTAGTCTTTTTCACTTAACGGTATAGTTAGCAATCTATGCACAAAACTATTGTAAGCTGCCATTTTATGCGAGGTGGGATGATATGAATCGGCATGAATTGTGACGTCCGTTGTTGTGGCCTTTCTATAGATTTTAAATTGAAGTTTTCCTTCGTTTTTTAAAATGGTTAAATCTAAGAAATTTAATTGATTTTCTTCTTCTATTTCAGATGTGAATTTAATCTTATGGTGTATGCTGTTTATGTGACTATTTAAGTTTTGTATTTGCCTTTTTGTTCCATTAAATATCATAAACGTATCGTCGACGTATCTACAATAAAAAATGATTTTATTCTTGTATAATTTATTCGATATTATGTTCATATTCTCATAATAATTTAAATATATATCAGCTAATAGTCCTGACAATGGCGAACCCATAGCCAGACCGTCATCTTGTGTAAAAAACCCGTTGTCAAATGTAAAGTAATTTTGTTCCAAGACGACTGTAAGTAGTTTTATAAGTTCATTGATTTTTTGCATGCTAAGTTGAGCTACTTCCTTTAAATTGTTATTTACAATTTCTATAGTTTCCCTCACGGGGATATTAGTGTACAAATTAGTTACGTCTAACGATACTAATTTATATTGTGGTAGTATTTCTATCTTTTTAAGTTTTTCAACAAACTCATAACTGTTCTTTATACTGTAATTATTTGCTATCCTGATATTATTCTTAATTAAAGTCACTAACAATTTAGCAGCTTTGTATCCGGGAGCTGTGGTGTAGTTTATTACTGGTCTGATTGGTGTACTTTCCTTGTGGATTTTAGGTAGTCCTGTGAATTTTGGTGCCGTGGCATTAATTGGTTTTAAATATCTGCGTGTTTTCTCATCTAACAAAAAATTACATTGATTAATGGTGTTATTCAAAGTTTTTACATAAGCCTTTGTGGGATCCCGGTCTATTTTCTTAATATTATTATTATTTATGAAATCAAATACCTTTTGAGTATACTCTCTTTTCTGCATGACCACCAATGTGTCACCCTTATCTGCCTTACTTATAATTGCATCATTTTTCTCAAGTTTACTTTTTATGGCTTTAAGATTCATGATATCCTGCTTATATTTACTTTTTAAAAAATTGTTTTGACTTTTACATTTATTACTATTAATTGCGTTATTGAGTTTGTTGTTGATAAAAACCCTTGCTTCATTCTGTGCAACGGAACCATTTAATCTTTTAATAGCAGCTTCAGCATTAACTACCTCATGGACAATTTCGTTTGTCGTATTAAATCTTGGTACATTAAGTGATATTCTTGGTAACATACCGTTAAGTGAAAAAGACTACATTGAAGAGGTTAATACCATCAAGCACATAGCAGCGGCTAACGGATATAAAAGTTCATTAGTGGATAAATTAATAAGTAAACACAAAGAGAAGAAATTAAAAAAGTCGAACAATGATAACACACTTCCGGTTAATAAATACATATCTGCAGATTACACAAACATTTTACCAAATATTCTAGTTAACGAACTCAAGAAACACCATGTAATTGTAACCTTTCGTACAAATAACAACATTCAGAGACTTCTTAGCCGAAAAAACAGTATACCAGAAAGAAAAAGAACCGGCGTATACAAGATGAATTGCAGCTCATGCGACATGTTCTACATAGGCCAAACAGGCAGACCATTTGAAGAAAGATATAACGAACATCTTCCCAGAAGGGAATTACATAAAACAACATCTAATTTTGCCAGGCACCTGATACTATGTAATCATAACTACAGTGATTTTGAGACAAATTTCCAGCCTTTGCATTGCTGCAGGAAAGGAAAATACATGGACGCGCTTGAGGAATACGAAATATATAAAGCCGTCAAAATCAACAGTGATTATGTCTTGAATGATAAACTTACATTTTCACATAACATGTTGTACGACACGGCAATACTTGCACACGGGCGCCAGTAAATGAAATGTCACAGTACATATGGGCTATAATAAGCAAAACAGGTTTATCAGTGGCTATATAAACAGTGAATCAGTTGATCGATATTGTCCACGCGAAAGCAGTCGATCGATATAGTCCACTCGAGAAACATAAACTTTCATGTTCGCGTCTGTGAGTTTCCAATATCGTAAAAGTGCACTTTTACCGTAATGATTTTAATGTTTTTAATTTTTTAACGATCTCATATGAGTGATTAAGATTCTGAAGATGGCAATTCGTTGCCGAAACGCGTCAAAATAAGACGAGAAAAACGAAGTCGCACGACGGATATATGGTAAATATCTATTACACCTTTTAGGTTTGTTTCTTTTAAAGACAATCACACTCGCACTGTCATCCGATAGTTATACTCGTTAGATAGTAAAACCTTGTATGTACAGTAGACTTTTTTTGTACTGCATTTTGACCTTTTGAATAATGTTTTGGTCCATGGGTTGTAAAACAGGAGTACCATAACATAACATTACACGCACAAAACCATATTTTGATTTCATATCATCTTCATCAGGGTAACTTGGACAATTATCCAAAATAAGCAGGGCTTTTTGTGGCAATTTCTGCTTCTCGAGAAATAATTTCCCTGACAGTATAAATTGTTCATGAAACCACTCTGTAAAGACTGACGTAGTCATCCATGCTCTGCTTTGGCTTTTTAGTCAACAGAAGATTAATATCTTTGAAGGTCCTAGGGTTTTCCGCCTTAACAAGCACTAAACAAGTCCAGTTTATGTGTACCACTTGCATTGAAACAAGGCACAAAAGTGATTCTGTCCTTGGCCACTTTTCGTCCCGGAGCACTAGCTTCAGTACGGTGAACAAAAGTCTTTTTAGGTAAAAATAGACCACTCTCGACACCATTGTAGAATTGGGCGGGAGTTAGGCCCAGTTCCCCAATGATATTAAAAAATTTTCTTTGTATGGTTCAACTGTGTCAACATCAAATGACGGTTTTTCCCCCATAGTACTCAGCACCCGAATTCTGAAACGCTTTTTGAATTTTTTCAACCAACCTTCACTAGCCTGAAAATCAACCATAATTTTTCTGTACAAGAATTTTGCCTTTTCCTTAAGAATTTCTCCTGAAATAGGCATCTGTATATTACACTCTTGAAGGAACCAAGTGTATAGGCTATCCTCAACTTTAGGGAACTCGTCCATTTTTAATATTTTTTTACTTATTTCTTATTTTCAATGTCTTTGAAAAAAATTGAATTTTTTTGCTGTCCTTTCTTATGTCGTGTATTGTAGCATGGCCAACACCATATTCATTAGCGAGGTTGACTAACTTATCACATTTTACAAGTCTTTTTAAAATCTTGTTTTTCTGAAGTAGTGTTAAATAGTTTTATGTTTTCATTTGCACTGTGACGATGTTTTGCACTCATGATCTTAAATTACATAAACACGGCAAATAATTACACCAAGAAAAACAAAACAACTGCAAATAAACGGTACTGTACACAACGAGCGACTAATGATGCAACTGGCGGCGTCTATGGTCAGTGACTTGTTTGCCCCTCCACACTCACCAGCGCCTGCCTGATTACTGAAGAGGCTGGATTACAGAGGGCGTACTGTATATTATTTAACTGATACATGCAGTGTTTCGTAGAAAATCGTATTTAACTTAGGCCTCATAGAACACACTCACATATTTTGCTAACAAATAAATGACATATTTATGGTAGAAGGAAAAAATTAACATGTATTTATGTTCTGTAACAAGGGACATCAAAATAAAGTTTTTTTTAGTCACCAGTGTCTGTACAATTCAAAAAAACTAGAGATTAAAATCAAAATTGTCATTTGTTTTAACAAAAATTAAACTAGTCATTATTGTTTTATGAAATAAATACAAATAATAATAAACCTCTGCTCAATAGTTCCTAAAGGACCAAGGCATACCATGCGGCTTTTGTGTTTAGTGTGACGGTTGTATGGCCAGTACAATGCGCCACCAGCCGCTAGTTGCGGTATTCATAGCCAGAGAAATAAAAAGAAACTACAACAAAAAATGTGTTTAAAAAGTCTCTAACATTAAAAGCAAACACTTTAAACACACAGCTTTGAAATGCACTAGGTTTTTTTTACTTGTATCTTGCAGTACAACTCACAATTATAAAAAAGCCGTATAAATAAAAAATTTCTTTTAAAACAGCATTAACTTTGTATATAAGAACATTAACTTGAAAAAAACACTGTATTAATACTGTTTGATTAATATCATGTACAGCTAATATTTGTCTTACATGTGGCCAATTGGTAGTCCTAAGAATTATAAATCCTATGGTAATAGTAACCTTTAATGATATCTAATGTACTGCATGCTGGAACCCAAAAGGTAATGTTTGGTTAAAGTTCTTCTCTCTTTATATAACACTCCCTATGTGATCCAGATTATAGGGATACTTATTACCACCTTTTTGTTGCTGGCTAACCTCAAGATGTCCTCCACTGTGTTGGAGACTTATTATCTCTAGCACTACATGTTCATATTTCAGTCAAACTCTTCCATGAGTCTCTCCTTACATTGATCCATTAATTTATTGGTTGAATGTCACATTGCTTTCTTATGTTCGTTTCATTTTCTGTCTCACTTGGTTTATTCAAAATTCACTCAGAGACTTCACAATTTATTAATCTACTCTTGTTTGTAATACATAGATTAAAACAGATCGTACTGTGGCTTTACCTTTGGTCTAGTTAAACTTATTTTAATTCTTGGATTTCGTTGTCCATGACGTGTCCGTTACTTAACTAAATATCACTATAATATTGACGACTTGGAACACAAATAAATTTATATTAAATTTAAACTTATTTTAAATAAATATATACTTAGAAATTATTAAAGGGCATCACACACCCAAACTGCTTCATCCTCAGCCATAGAGAAAATGAAAAGAAAAACACGACAATGATATTAATTTTAAAATGTTTCACGCTGATAGCTTCCATAAAATTATCGCATTCCTGTTTTTGCTGGCCATGGAGGGACATGTAAAATAGGTGAAAGGCTTGTGTTGTTCTAGTATAGCTGGTTTGATTATGAAAGATTTGTTCATCAGTGAGATATTTTGTTGCAAGTCTTGGTTTTGTTGGAGGTCTTGGATCAGCACATGTGTTGAGTTGTTGAAGTTGGGTGGGACTCTTGATTTATCGGCTGATAAGCAAATTTAACTGTCTTAATTAAGAATGTCTTGTATGTTTCATTGTTTGATGGCGTTTGTGGTAACGCAAATTGCGTTGTACTGAAAATTGCATTCTTGTTCATGACATGTCTTCCTCAAGGTGTGGGGGGGGGGACAAACACCAACACGTTTGGCGCATCAAATCTTCTCAGCCGGGCTGGTCTTCTCACCTCCCCAGCAGTCCAGTAGTATTGTTCTGCATTGTACATATATACTTCACCAATGTTGATCTCTTTTGTTTAGAAATCAATATGCGCTTGATGTTGTTTCATGCGTGTTTATGGACCAGATCTTGGCACAGTTGATGACAAGAGTTACTGCTTCTGGTAGTTTAGTGATTGTCTCCCCTATAGACAGCAGCGCACTGGCATCTGCAAACATGGTCCTTGAGGAATGTCTGCCCTTTGTATTTTTTAGCAGCTCTAAATGAATTATTAGTTTTAAGCTTGTAAATGTCTTCAGACAAACGTGTATTATTATTATTAACAGGATAAAGCAGTTTGGTTTATGTATTTGTCACAATCGACTTCTGTGTTCTTAATACATAGGTCAGTCAGAAACTATCCCCCCCCCATCCTCTTATCGACTTTCAGTTCAGAATAACTGTTAATTCTTAGTGCCGGTACCAGTCTTTTTAGCGTCTCACAAAATTTCAACTGTGTTAGTATTGTGTAAAAGGTATTTAAACACATTATGTGATCCTCACACACAGAGAAAAAGTGAATAATATTAGAGGAACAAGTGATTCTCTGTGAAATGTTTTATTTTCAACTACTCATTTTGAACCATAGTCTAAATACAAAATAGTGTAGTCTTTGTTAAAAAAAGTCTTTTTTAGCTGATAAATTTTTATACTTGCAGCACTCATAAAGTTTTTCCAGCAAGCCGATTAATAGACTTATGGTTTACTTCATTACATATGTAAATAAAAAAAAAAAAAAAAAAACTTAAATGAATATTTAAACATCACTACTGTCTGGCCACGATTCGATGATCGAGCATAGTGTAAGGTGGGAGAAGCAAGGCAGGGTACTATGGTAGGCTAAATGGGGGTAAACCAAATGGCTAGTACACACATTTCACCCTACCTCGCTTACAAGCGGCCGCGTGGTGGGGGAGAGCAGCTACGATCATCCAGTCGCGGCCAGACAGTACAGTATTGTTATTTTCTAAAATCCGTTTTCAGGTTTCAAGTATACTGCACAAGTAAGTTTTTAAATGAACTAGTTTTAATGAGCTGGCAGTTTTAAATTATGGGGCAAATATAGTCAGTATTTAAGAAATTGTAATGTTTTTAAAACGTTTATGTATTTTTATATCATTTTTGGAGTAAACTAGAATTAATGCCATGCATTTTGCTGTTCAAGTCATATCATTTATACTGCCATACTCTGGAAATTAATTTAAAATATATCTCACCTAGAAGATTGTATGATTAACACGGCTACTGTTTTTTTTTTTTTTTGGGGGGGGGATTACCATTTGTTTTTAACCAAAGGCTTCTGCCACTGTATGATGATCTAGTGAAGGTTCCTCCTAGTAAAATGGCTGAAACTTTTGGGTTGATAAAAATAAGACAGGTTAAGCCATAAAGGAATGTTAGACAATTTACAAAAAAATCTTATTCGTATACATTTCTTTCTTCTAAAATAAAATTTAAATAATTTAAAGCTTAAACAATGTGATTTATATAAGTATAGCTTCGACTTTAATGTAGCACTGTAACAGTAAAATAGCTCAATACTTTGTCGAAATCAGGCCTGATCAACCTGAGTATAGTTATCATGGTTGTGCATGCAAACAATGTCGATATCTAGAGCAAAGCTGTTACGATCTACCCAGCCGGTCCGTTCTTATCAGCAACTGATAAGACCCCAACTCAGTAGGAAGCCTAACTATGTAGGAACCCAAGATTGTGGCAGTCTTGAAATGAGTCATTGCAGGTCAAGTTCGCCTACTACTGAGAGTCAACGTTTCGAGCACTACAGTACAACCCTTTTCTCGACGTGAGGATCTATGCACTTAGCCAAGTGCGAAAAGGGTTTTAATTTTGATTCCTGAACTGTCTGGGACCCTGATTGCTGTTACTTTGAAGCATTTTCACACCTGGGGCTTGGTGGTGTCATCTGGAGACTTCTTTCTGCCGCCGCGGATTTCCGCATTCCGCCGCCGCGTTCCGCGACCGACCTGGACTTCCGATACGCTTACTGTTCGATTGTGCGTGCATTACGCGGAGAACTTGTGGTGAGTGTATCTTTTCCTTGATTAATTTCCTAAACTGTGCCACGACGGGTGTTTCGACACGGACTTGCGGAGAGTTACTCTTCGAGGGATTATCACTTCTGCGCCACATGAATACTGTATATATTAGTATAGCGTATTACATAAGTTATTTAGATTTAAGTTGTTGTCAGTTTAAACATTTATTATTATTGCAGCATCAGCTAATGATATACAGTCATTTACTCTCATTGTTATTTGGAGATACAAGCAAAATTTAATAAAATAGAATATGATTTCTTATTTTGTATAGTTTGTATACCTTACATGATTGGTATAGTAAATTTGAGCAAACTGCCTTATCAAGTGGTTTAGTGGTCAACCTTATTGGGACGGGATTGAATCTCCGTGTTCGCCCGTTGGTTTTCCCTGCATGGAGTGGCGCCCTTTAAAAAAAAAAAGAAAAACTATATATAAGTGAATTGGATTTCTGGTTACCACTCACACTTCTTGATACTGACGTAGGTGGTGTTAATATTTATCAAGGAACCCCACCCCTTCTCCACTAGCTATCCTGGGTAAATTAGGTGGGTAGCAGAAAGTATTTAACATATGTAGGCCTAACTCATACTCATCGCACAAAATGACAGTACTTAAATTTTGGGTATAAAATTTAAATAATTTAAAGTTTGAACAATGTGATTTATGTAAGTATAGCTTTGATTTTACTGGAAAGTATTTCACATAATGTAATTCATACTCAGAGCACAAAATGACAATACTTAGAGATTTTGGGTATTAGTACAGAACAGACTAATTAGCTAAACTTCAGGTAGGTGTCTTATGCCCCGTTTCACAAATCTTTATGGGATTTCTAAAAAATATTGTTTATTAACTACTGTTGGAAGCATTTAGGGTCATTTCACCAACATGATACTATACTGTAAGTTAATGCTTGCTTTGAAAAAAACGTGACTATGGTACCATGATAATTGATTATATTGTTTTTCTTGGCATAAGAAACAATGTATACAATAATTTAAACTTATTGTCTCAACTTATTCAAACCAAACATTCTGAACATATTTAAAACACAGGAATGACTATTTGACAAAGAACAACATAAATGAAAGTAATGTTGAACAGAAGAGTATTAAAGTTATCTATTACAGACAGCATTAGTTACCAAATGGGTCAAAAATCCCTCATTCAGATAACCAGTAACTTTAATGCTATTTAACTTTATCAGACCTTTGTTAAAACAGGTTACCTCCCATTAAATCCTTAATGAATGATGTAGCAGATGTTAAATTTTTAACAGATATCTGTGAAACTAAAATTAAACTGAAAATTAAAGATTTTTTTTTTTTTTTTTTGGCAGGGCAGGTGAAAATCTCTATAGACACACTGGAGCCTCGTAGCTCCAGGTAGTGTGGGACTCTAACCCACTAAAAACACCTCCCTTTGCAACAACTGAGCGAGCCCAACAAGTTGCTTTTCTTTAATATTACGTCACGGTTTATGGGGTAGAAGCCCACTGGCTGTTCCCCGGGTTGAGATTATTGTCTTTCTCTCTTTTAGAGTTTTACAGATTTAATGCACTAGTGTGTCACCAAATCTTGGGGCTTCAATCTTTTAAGCCTTCTTAGCGTGTGCAGAGCTTCTTCCACCACGCAAAGCATTTCAGGATTTATATGAGTCTGAATTCTCATGTCATGGTTAACTGCATATTTTGTTACGATTTCACTGACATATTCTACTTTGAGATCTTTGTGCAGATTGTCATTCCTAATATACCAGGGGGCATCAACGATACTCCTAAGTACTTTGTTTTGAAAAGTTTGTATCATTTGAATGTTAGATTTCTTGGTGCATCCCCAGAGTTGTACACCATAAGTCCACACAGGTCTCAGCACTTGTTTATACAACAGCAATTTGTTTTCAACTGTTAGTTGTGAATTCCTACCTAACAGCCAGTACAATTTCCTGAATTTTATGTTGAGTTCCTCTTTCTTTTTTTTTACATGCTCCCTCCATTTAAGTTTTGCGTCCAGAGTCATACCCAAATACTTAGCAGTGTTAGAGTATGGCACTTCTTGTTCATTGATGTAGATCCTTTGTATTTCTATTTTTCTGTTGGTAAAATTGGTGTGTATTGATTTCGTTTCATTGAGTTTGATCCTCCAGCGTCGAGTCCAATCCCATACCTCTGCGACTGAAGTTTGCAGTTTATTGGCCGCTGTCTCGGCATCATTACCTACCACCAGAACAGCAGTATCATCCGCAAAAGTCACAACGGTTGTTTCCTCACTGTTTGGTAAATCTCTCGTGTATAACAAATACAAAATTGGACCCAATACGCTCCCTTGGGGAACTCCCGCGGATATTTTCTTTAAAGTTGAATATTCATCCTCATGCTTCACCCTAAAGTATCTTTCTGAGATGTAAGACTTTAGTATCAGATAGAATTCCTCTGGGAGATCCCTATGTAACTTGTACTCAAGCCCATGATGCCAGACCTTATCAAAAGCTTGCGCTACATCCAGGAAGACGGCTGAGCAAATGTTCTTCCCTTCAAGAGCCTTTTCAATAACATGGGTGATTCTTTGTACCTGGTCAATAGTGGAGTGCTTTTCTCTGAATCCGAATTGATGATCCGGCAACAGGGTTCTTTCCTCTAACAAAGGCTTTAATCTCTTCAAAAACAGTTTTTCAAATAGTTTTGAGATCACCGGTAGCAGGGAGATTGGCCTGTAGGACTTTTTATCTGTTGGTGCTTTGTCAGGTTTTAGAATCATGATAACCTCAGCCACCTTCCACAGACTAGGCACATACTTCAGCCTGAAGGCAGCGTTGATCAAATGGAGTAGTTTTCTCATGGCTTTTCCAGGCAGTTCCTTTAGTATTTGGCCTGTTATCAGGTCAAAACCCGGGGATTTTTTTGCGCTTAGATTGCTCTTAATTTCTTCTCTCAATTCCTGTAGCGTTACTTTCTGTATGTTTTTCCTATCTACTTTCGGCTCAAAGTTAGTGTTTTCCTCTGCTGTTTGTCTAGGTAACGGCTGAAAGATTTCCTCAAGGTGTCTGGCAAAGAGAACGGCTTTCTCCGCCGCACTTTTCGCCCATGTCCCGTCTTCCCGGCTGATGGGCGACTGGTGGGTTTTCGGCCTTTTCAGTCCTTTAGTACTCTTCCAAAGTGAATAGTCTGTATCCTTCTGAGCTGTTAGCTTGCTTAAATATTTTCCAATCCCCTCATTTTTAACCTTTTTTATCAGTTCCTTCAGCTCATTACAGAGCAAGTTCAAGGCTCTTTTATTTTCTGGTGTGCGAACTCGCTGCCAGGTTTTCCTGGCCTTCCTCTTTTTCCTGACAAGTTCATTCACCTCTGGAGGAGGGCAGATTATTCTCTGTTTCAGTTTTCTGTTGATCTGGGGAGTGCTTTCCCATGCTGCTTTCTGAATATTAGTATTAAATCTCTTGACTTCTTCATCTAACTGGTAAATATCATTAAAGATGTTTTAATAAAAATAGTTCTAATTTGTATTGATTGAATTTGTACAAGCATCAGAAGAATTGTGTACACAGAAAAGTACTTAAAACATTTGACACACAGGGGAGAAGTAAATTTCTGTCATCTACTCTAGGTTTCAATCTTTTTTCTGATGACTGTGTAATGAGAGGTATTTTATTCTCAGTGTTACTATTTTGTTTTATATGACTTTTTTTTTTGTTACTGCTTGGTTGGTTCACAACTCTTCAAGGAGAAACAAATGAAAAATAACACAAGACCTTGCACAAAATAGATGATACAGAAGATAGTGTAGCCATTTCTAAAGTGGGATTATCAATGAGAAAGGAAAACATTGTTGGTACAGTAATCTCCCCTTATAACGGACCAATAGGTGCTCTGGGCTCTGAGGTGTCCATTATATTGAAAGTTCATTATAACTGTATATAGAAAGTAGGCCCTATAATATGGATATGACTCATTTAAACTACTTGCATAAAAATATAATCTATTTTACTGTATTGATATAACATAGATAATTGTACACCAGTACAGAAATAAAACATTGCCAAATTCTGTATAAACAATTGTAATAAAAACTTTGTTGTGCCCAGCACATTCCACGTTATGATTTTATATATATTTGTAAATGAGGATTATACTCATACTGAAACTACTCAATGTATTATTTTATTTTATTTTAAGGAACAAACAGCGATTGTGAGGAAGTGTGCTGACCATTTTTTATCGTGGCACGTGTAGCGTGTTATCAACCAGGGAAGAAAGAATTGTTTACTTGTCAGTGTTCGCAAACGAATTCCGCTTTGGTTCACAAAAATCAATGTCAAATTGTCCTCTCGTGTGACCTGATAAGTTTCGAGAAGACACGTGCAGAGTCCAGTTCTGATTGGCTGAATTTTGGGCATTAACTCATAGAGACTTTTTGCGTCACGCAGGGTATAAAACTGACAAGAGCACCGGAAAGTACACACTTTTTTTTTCACTTGTTCACTTTTCGGCGTCCTTGCGCACTCTCCGTAATCGTAGATGTGCATCTTCTGTCTACGATGGAGCCACATCAAAAGCGTAATTACAACTTTGTTTTGTTTTACTTAGTTCAAACTTAAAGCATTAATCGATTTTGGATAATGAATTATTTATACTCAGAAGTGCTCAGTAGTGTTCTAAATTTGTTAAGGAATATGTATAATTGACATCTTAATCATTTATGCCTAATTTAAAGTGGTAATGTACCAAATTCAGAAATATAGTTAGTAAAGCTTTTATAATGTTTTAATATGAATAGTCAGTATATAAAGAATTTTTTTTTTATAATGTTATGTCTTAATGAAAACTCAATAGAATTATTGTAACGAGAGTATGTCACTTCAGTTATTGTTATTTTGTTCATTTGTATTGTCATTATTGTCATTTGTTCATCAAGATAAAACTTGTTAACGAACGTATTTACTCTAATGAATTAAAGAAATATTATTAATCTAAGTAAATGCCTTATTTAATAACGAGCCATTCCCACAGATATCCTGTCCGCACGACTGGTGCTTTCACTTTGTGAGGCCCCAGCCCCGGGCGTTACAACAACTTAGTCCATTCTAACTAAAGAATGGTTTATATTACACAAAATATTCATAATTATAATAAAAAGTTCGTTCAATGTCTACTCCTTCAAAAACAAGATGGCTATGTGTCAGAATCACTTTCCATATTTAGTTCATTAAAAAAAAATGCTAATTAAATTACTAAAACATTACAAATTAAGTTAGGCCTACTAATTTTTGTTTGAGATTGATTAGATTAGTCAAGAACTCACTAAGGTGTCGCAACTGATCATAAAGGGTGACATGTTTCCATGTTTTTGATTACTGAGCATACTCTGTGACAAAGCATACATATGCTCTATATATATATATGGGCAAGCATATGCTCTGTGAGCATACTCTTTTACTTTGATCACTTACAATTTTAAAGCCCGATTGACTTTGATTTTTTATAATTCCATGTTTTTAGTGGTGTTCGTTATAAGTGGGGTCCATTTTAACATGGATTATATAACAGGGGATTATTGTAGTACTAAATTTTACCTGGAAACCCCCATTACCAGCCTACGTAACTGGGGAGATGGTCGTAACCGTCCTTTGGCTTCACCACTCTTGGAAAGACAGGAAAGAATATGTCAGGGCATTGAGCAGAAGAGAGAAACCAACTTGATAATTCCAAGGAGAACAATAACTTCACACACATACACACACACAATCCATAGTAATTACAGATTTGTTGCACTTATTTTTTCTGAAATATGACATTTGGCTTTGAAAAATAAGGGCAAAAGTGATATCTATAACAATAGTCATTATGATGAACAGATTTTAATGCAATTTATAAATTTTTAACACATTGTGAAAACTTTGAATTACTTAAGTATTAGAGTAATTTGTGAATTCCTAGAACATTTGAAAAGATATAAAGATGTACTGGTTTAGGTATGCAAGTAAGTACTAAGGCAGTCAGTTTTTTATGTGGTTTAGACTTTAGTTTTTGTTATAGAGAGAAACGAAATATAATTTTTCCAAAGTATGTAAGTTGATTTTACTTGGACTTGTTTAGGATGTATTTGGCGTGTAATACATGGACACTGTATATATTATTCGATTCTGTATAGTTATCTAAAATTCTACTGAGATATAAAATGGTGCATTCAAATCTTAAAAGTTACCAATTTGTAGTGTCACATAATTATCTACCTTAATGTGTTTTTAATATAGCTATTTATATACTTGTATACTCTGTGTACATTAGAAGTATTCTGGTTAGCATATTTTGAGACATACAGGAAATTTGGTAACAAACATGCAAATTGCACTCACACACACAAACTAAAAGTGAGATTGAACAGAAATTTAAAGTCAGATATCCAGTGAGAGCCATCTGTAAGTTCTCAAATGGCCAAAAAATAGACAAGTTAAATCAATTAATTTTAATGCCTATTAAAACACACAACATATGAAAGTAGTTTTATAAACCTCACCTTGTATATCCAAATGTGGTTATGTTCATATTTAAAAGTTCAAATTTTTTTTAAAGTGGGATGATTATAGATATTTATTGAGGGTGTTTAAACATTTTTGAGAATTATTTTTCTTGATGGTGGGGGGAGAGAGACACATCTTTCTTTCATTGATGTAGTCTCTTGAAACCCATTAGTAGTGGATCTGTTAATTTAAATTAACTGAACGTTTGGGAAGAGGGTGGTTGAATTATGACTGCTAGGAAGCTCTCATATCATGCATGGTTAGTTCTGGGGGGGGGGGGGTTGAATTTTTTAACCCTCATGAAGCATAAATACTTGGCCAACAGTAGTATTCAATAATGGAATGCCATTAGGTAAATTCATGGATTTCACTGTCCATGACATGTCCGTTACTTAACTAAATACAACTATTTCATTAACGACTCATAACACAAAGTTTTTTATGAGTAAAAACATAAAGTTTTACCTTACAACCTAAACTGGTTTTCACTTTTAAAAAGCTTCTTCAGAGGTTCCCGCTGGTAGCGCTGTCCGTCCTGTTGTGGGCGACGGAATCGAGTTTCGAAAGATCAATGTTGTGTGTGTGAAGTGAGATATATTCGAATAATGCGTGCGATTTGAATTGTGTCTGTTCGTTTAGGATGTCATTTTTATTTGTTTTCGTGTGTTTTGTACATTTGCTTAACAGCAGATAAGACAACAGTCCCACCCAACTTAAACAACTCAACACATGTGCTGACAAACAAACCAAGACTTCCAACAAAAGATCTCACTGATGAACAAATAATTCAGTCAATAGAATCATAAGAACAGGATAATTTTACGGAAGCTATCGCGGTGAAACATTTTAAAATTAATATCATTGTCCTGGATTTTCTTTCCATTCTCTATGGTTGAGGAAGAAGCAGTGTGTGTGTGTGTGTATGAGAGAGAGAGAGAGAGAGAGAGAAAGCTTTAATGGATTTCCCTTAGCAATTTCTAAGTATAAATTTATTTAAAATAAGTTTAACTACACCTTGGTAAAGCTACAGTACGATCTGTTCTAATCTATACAAGAGTTTAAATAAGTGTTTTAATAGAAACAAGAATAGCTTAATAAATAAATAAATACATTCTAAGCCTCTGAATGAATTTTGAATAATAAACCAGGTGAGACAGAAAGTGAAATGAACATCAGATTCAACCAATAAATGAATGGGTCAAAGTAAGGAGAAACACATGTTGAGCGATCACTTTGCATAGAAGACTTTGACTGAAATATGAACATGTAGTGCAGACATCTTTAGATTAGCCAGCAACAAAGAGGTGGTAATACATTTCTGCTGTACTTTTGATGGCCATCTTCAGTGCAGAAGGCTGAAAAGGACTGACAAAGTTTTTGTAGTCAGTGACCTCAGTACTGTGGTTAATATAAATAAATTTTTGGAGTAGATGTGAAGTTGTTGTCATCCAACACCACCATCTCATCAGAAGAAGCCATAATGCTACTGGTTCATCACGACCCGCATCCAAAGGGTACTTAAAGGTCCTCGCCAATTCATTGCAATCACAGCATGCTTCTGAATCTGGACAGACTCTCACCGAAAACAGAAGCCTTGTCTCTTTAAAGAGGATGCGACGATCGGCATTGGCGAGTCCGTACTCCACTGAGGCAGACTTCTCTGGCTGCCTCAAATGACAGTAGCGGCTATGTTCAGACACAGCGCGGGTACAGATACTGCGCTTTGTAGTTCCGATTTACAACTAGCTGCATAAGCAAACAACTCTGTACACTCTCTGCACAATAAGAGTGGGTCACTGACATCTTTCACTGGTCGGCTAGATTGAAGATTGGCCTCCCGGTGCTGCACCGGCTCAGCAACCTGCCAATATGATCAGTCCACCCCATGGATGTAGGGCAACAGAGCAAAGCCAACATTCTCCTGCGCCACTGACTCTGCCGGCCTGGCTGTTCTTCTCGGCCAGACTGTCATCTCCAACGGAATATCCGTTTGCCTTGCAGCGCTTGCAAGCTCCTCATCGAGAACATACCGTTGCTCACAGAACCTCTTTGCTTGGTCCACCAAGGTCTTCAAAACTGCCTGCATCTGACTCAGAGGGTGATTGGACAGCTTATGGAGGTATCTGTAGATGTGTATTGGCTTCCTGTGTACTTTATGTCCCAGGCTCCCATTGGCCCTTCTAAGGACGAAGACGTCAAGGAAGGCCAATTGATTGTCCGCTTCTCTCTCCATGGTGAACTGGATCCGCGGGTAAACACTATTGAGGTGAACCAGAAACCGGCCGAGTTGTTCCTCTCCATGGCTCCAGACAACAAACGTATTATCAACGTAGCAGAACCAACATCTCGGCTTCAGTGGGGCAGATGAAATGGCCTGCCGCTCAAACTTTTCCATGTAAAAGGTGGGCACTACCCACGGTGAAACCATGAACCATTTTGTACAAATTGCCACTGTATTGGAAGTACGTTGTACTGAAGACTTGCCGGAATAGAACTGTCACATCTTCCGAGAACAAAGGCCAAGGACCTCCTGTACATGCACCATCTTGAACAATGACACAGCGACAAAGTTCACCATCAGATCGCCAGGCTGCAGTACTAATCCACTGACCTTTTCCAAGAATTGCTAGGAATCCCACACATATGTCTCCGTCTGCCCAATGTACGGCCGTAGTAGCTCGATAAGTTGTTTCGCCAAGTTGTAAGAAGCCGAGCGTATGGCGCTGACAGTGGGGCGCAACAGAACATTAGGTTTGTGTATCTTAGGGAGTCTGTATAACCAGACGGCATCATTCATTTCAGGCACTAGGGAAGACCGTCTTAATGCCCGAAGTGAGGGCGGCCGTCTAGTGTTCAAAAAGCTCCATCTCCTAGGTTGTAGTGTCCATACCCACAATGTGTTGGTGAACACAGCCGCTACTGTTGACTGAGGCAGCCGGAGAGTTTTGCCATAGCGGACCATGCACTCACTTACACTGGCCATCGCATCCTCTTTGAAGAGATGAGACTTCTGTCATCGGTGAGTGCATATAACCCTCGCCTGCATATAGAGTCTGTTCAGATTCAGAAGCATGCTGCGATTGCAATGAATCGGCGGGGTGAGTCCCTCTCATTGGGACGCGAGTCATGGCGAACCATTAGCATTATGCCTTCTTCTGATTAGCTGGTAGTGTTAAGACAACTTTGTGCAAACTCCAAATTTTATGTATATGGGTGTCCTTCTTAGGGCCACTACCCTCAACCACAGTACTGTGGTCACTGACTACAAAACCTTTGTCAGTGTTTTTTTAGGCTTCTGCGCTGAAGATGGCTGTTGAAGGTACGGCCCAAATGTTTGGTGTGAACAACCTTAGACCATGGCCTTACAGCCCGGCAAGCCGAATCGTAACAAAATTGATGCTGGCCGTGAAAGCCTTAGACAGAATCTGAGAGAAGAACTTTAACCAAACATTACCTTTTGGGGGACCAGCATCCAGTACATTGGACATCAAGTTAAGGTTGATGTTACCACAGGATTCGATTCTTAGGACTACCAATTGGCCAGATGTAAAACAAATATTAGCTGCACATGATATTAATCAGGCAGTATTAATGTAATGCTGTTTTCAAGTTAGTGTTCTTATTTGCAAAGTTAATACTATTTGAGGAATTTTTTATTTGTATGGCTTTTTTATGAACAAACGTATTCTTGTTCATGCACTTAGTATGCTTGTTAAAAGGTTTGACTGGATAAATAATTGTGAATTGTACCCTAACATACATGTAAAAATATCTAGTGCATTTCAAAGTTGTGTGTATAAAGTGTTTACTTTTCATGTTAGTAAACAGACTTTTTAATACATTTTTTGTAGTTTGTTGTTTTTATTTCATAAAACAATAATAACAGGTTATAATTTAAATTGTGTTAAAATATTTGGTGCTCCTTGCTACAGAACATTAAATACGTATTTTTTCCTTCTGCAACAACTGTCATTTATTTTTCTGAAGTATTTAGCAAAATATGTGAGTGTACTATGTACGGCATTTTGGTGACCCAGTGTTTTTTTTTCTTTTTATATACATAAGGACTAAGTTACATTTGATTTCCTATGAAACACTGCATTTATTGGTTAAATAATTTATTAATATTTATATTAAACAATTAAACAATCAATTGAATTACAAAATTATACTGCCTTTCGTACTACCAACATGACCTGAAAAGAAAATATTCACATTCTGTATTCACAAGAGGACAAAAAATATTGGCAGCAAGTGTAAAAACTTCCGGGGTGTTTTTCCACATGCCAATGTAAATAATGCTGGTCCTGAAAGGGTTGATACACATTTTTCAGCAAACTGATTTCTATCACAAAACGTACATTTGGTGGCCCTGCTGATCGCTGAAAAATGATCTGGCTTTATTTTCATTTTTCAGTTGTTGTATACAGTAGGCCTATACATAAAGTTTACATACAGCATTGATATACATGTTAGTTAGTACATTACTGTACATTAGGATGCTAATTATCTGGATTGTTCAAATATAGAATCATCAATTGAAAAAAAATATATGTATTTGAAAAAATCCATACAACACTGCTGCTTTGATTTAACAGGAAATATGTTTACAAATATAAATAACAGTATTTCTATGTGATGCTCATTGTCAAATCAATGCATTTTTCAAATTCACAGTAGGGTACATAATTAAATTTACACTTGCCTATTGAATAAAAATTAACTGCTGAAATGAATGATGAACAACCCTTTTCGATAAATAGTTCAAAATAGGCCTAATTAATAAAATCGTTACTCTTTGTTTTGTCTGAAGTTTTATTCAACAGATGAGGCCAACTACATAGTAGGTTGACTTCCAATACAGGTGATGTCACAAACCATCAACATTAAAGCAAGCTCCAATTACAGATTTTTTTAAACAAAACAAAAATCTTTGAAGGTATTATTTATTTAATTATTCGCTCTGACAAAACTTTTCTTGAAATAGTCATGGTTTTTAATTTTTGAGAATTGAAACTTTTTAATTTCTTTTAATGAACTGTTGTGATAAATTTTTAAAATTATAAGACTTTTATTGTTAACTATTCTGTTTTCATAATGTTTTGTAATTACTGTATTTTCTCTTTGTCATTGAACTATATAGGTTTTTTTTTTAATTTTTACTGAAATTAATGAATTGAATTTGAAGAACGATATCCAATATGTAAGATATAAAATATTAAAATAATCCAGACCCTGGAAGAGGTTAATCCAGGTAATTGTCATACCGCTGTACTTATATACCTTATGTACCTTATATAAAAATACATTTTGTTCATATAAAAACTAAAGCTTTACGAGCTAATTAAAATTTATTATGTTGAAATTGATATTGCTCATTTTTCTTTTTGTTGTTGTTAACTACTTTTCCAGGGTCTCGTCAGGTGTACTCATTAGCAGAGATAAACAGGTGAACACAAATGACCAATACTTTTGGTTAACGAACAATTTTTTATTTTATGTGACTAACTCCCATCTCGTCAATCTCTTGTATACTATAATTTGAACATGAATATATATATGGCCACGAGGCTCAATTAATAGAACAGCTCACTATTTAATTAGTTATTAACTAATAATAAAACAAAATGAATTTAATTACCATATAAAACAACAAATCAAATGAATTTACTTACTATATACATAATTACGTTTTATTAACAATTGGATATTCACATCATTTAACTTTTAAAAGATCATTAACATACTACGTCTTTACCTCCCTCATCTATTATGCAATTCTCATTCTAAAAAGCTCACATAAAATAAAATTGAAATATAGTATAAACCTTTAATATAAAAGAAAACCTTTAGTATAACAAAGAATCAAGATATTAAATTGAAATAATTTTTATACTCACAAACCAGCCTTCTTAATTTACATAATCTCACTCACTCATACACACACAATTATTTTATGACCTGAGAGCTCTCATTTTATATTTTATTAAAATTTATTTCCCCATTATTCACATAATTTTGAAAAAA
The DNA here is from genome assembly GCA_034769895.1 of Magicicada septendecula. NCBI lineage: Eukaryota > Metazoa > Arthropoda > Insecta > Hemiptera > Cicadidae > Magicicada > Magicicada septendecula. The sequence goes on along the minus strand of CM068367.1, from coordinate 30,360,169 downwards.
CCTTGTTAAACTTTTATGGATACATTGCTACTTAGCTGTTCAGTTGAGTCGACGGCGTCACACTTTTACGCGCACATTGTTCAGTTTTAGTGAATAAATTCCGAAAAAAGAAAACTGTTCTTGTAATGAAGAGACAAACTGTTAGTTACTTTTACATTTTAATTTTACTTCACATTTTTTGGTGTGTTGCGGGCCCGCACTTACGTTCCGGAACTTTTACGTGTAACTCATGCGAGTTGTTATTTCAGACTGGCAATAAGCCACCGGCGCTATTTTATGAAGTCGCCGTGGTTGTACGACCAACTCTTATTGTTTTAAAGTTTATATCACTCCGCCAGCAGACTGTTTTTGGTTACATAACGGCATTCCACCATTAGGCTGGGCTCTGACGTATATATTGACGCCAGATGGTCCGATGTTGTTATATAACTTGTTGACTGGTTTTGTGTGTCAGTTGTTGACCTTGGCACAATTCCAGCTCATTGATTCTGCGTTATAGAAATTCACTAATAATTTTCGCAATCAGTGTTACCACTGCCGCTACCACTGTCGCTAACAATAAATTTATCTTTTGTTTGCGTTTGTCCCTACCATTCGAAAAATGTTATTTGTTTTTATAAAAAAAAATATACAAATTTCCTTATTACCCCGAAATAGGCCCGTTACAATACCCCCTCAATGAGATATTTTATGCCGAAGCATAAAAAATCTCATTGACACATTCATACTTGCTAAAGGGATCAGCCAGGATATGTCGCCACAACCCCCTTTACGGTTTACAAAAAAATATAATCAACTCACCCTTGGTCTGGTGACTGTGACCGCACCTGAATGACAATACTGGACTTCTCTCTCGAGATCCCAACACCGTAGAGTCAGACAGGTACTCAACGCCCCTGCTCTGACGCGCTGGCCAGCTCAGGTCCGCCGCCACAGCATCACCAAACACTGAAACAACAAATCGAAATATCAAATAGTGGCCTTATACAACACCATATCCCCAACTGATCTGTTTCCCCCTAGCGGTGCTGGTTTGCGCTAAGAAGCACTGGTTTTGTTTTTTACTTATTTCTAACATATATATCAAAATATCTAATAACAACATGATACCCATTTTAAAATTCCATAATCCCATTCTATCTACTTTCTCTTATTAACTTTTATCCCAAAATTCAAAATTACGGCCCTGATTCCCATCAGAATTTAAATAAACATTTCCCATTATCATATTACATTTATCTCATCCCCAATTTAAAATGCATTTAAAATATTTAACTTCATAAAATTCTCTTAAATACTAACAAACACAATATAACATAAGAAAACATAGTACATTAATAATTCACATTGTTATTATCATCTTAAAATAAACAATTTATATTTAAAATTTACACACTTTACATCATTGAATTTGCATATAAAATCATAAAATTACCTTTTAAACTCACTTTACTTTTTATTAATTCGTTTCTCAAAAAAATTTTTTTTTTTTTTTTCAATCATTTCATTTATTATTCCCTTTCATTAATTTGGGTGATTCTACATTATTCATTATAATTCACTTTATCAACTTGGCATTTACTGATAATCTTACTCCTTTTATTACTCTAACGCTCCCTTACAAAATCTTTAACTAGTATGACATCTCTGATGTATTATTTAAAACACAACGAAATTTTTTTTTTTTTTTTTAAATTCGTTACCCCCCTGGATAACCTCCCTGCCACACACACTATGACCCCCCTTACATCTTGACATAACCATATAATATAACATAATACACAAATAGACATTAACCTTAATTATTAGCATACATTAAACAAACAATTCTCTTTTACATAATGTATATAAAACTGATAAATATTCTTGCTTGCATTTTTTTTCATTAACTTTTTTATATATCATTACTCCATTATTTATTCTGCTGTAATTAGGTTCCTCAAAATTTTCAAATTTATTATTAATCTATATTTTTAACCATTATGCTATTCCACAAACTAAACCATTTAACATTTATTTATTTATTAATTGTTATTAAATTGAAATCTCATCAAACAATTTAAATTCATTATAAAATTCAAACATATAACCTTCAATCATAATATTGAAATATCTCAAATTATTTACTTCAATTGATTATTAAAACACAACATATTTCAATTATTACCATAAATTTACAAATCATTAATTATTATCTTCATATTTATTTTGATTATTTAATTAGAATGCAAAATATTAATAACATTACTATTATTATCACAACTTTTTTCTGCTACATATACACCTTATTTACCTAACATTTCATAATACACACAATTATTTACAAAATATTCGTCACTGACTGTTCAATTGTTTCACACTTCATATGTCCAAATCTGCAAGGTCGTTACCATAAATTACAATATGTGACAATGTCCATTCACTGATATATTTTAGCTCAGCCTCCATCGTCGTATAGATATCTAATGTATTTGTAACATGCATCATCGTTATCAACATACACTTTGTTATTATTATTATTATTATTATAATCCAGTAACTTTACTCCATTTATCATGCCATTATAACATATAGGATTATTCCCTATTAATATTTCATACAACTTGTCAACATCAGTTATTAAGGTCCAGTCTCCATCAGTATTATTGGTCAATGTCAGGTAAGTTGTTTTATCATATTTATATTCCTCTACTATCACGTCAGGTAAGTCATTATTATTTAGAAAAATATTATCAAAATAATTCTCTATCTCTCTTTCAACAGGTAATCTTTTTCTCAATTCATCATAATTTCTTTTTAACTTATACAATTCTATCTCTCTCTCAATACATAACTCTCTCTCTTCATAACACCACATCACACTCTCACAATTATTACAGACAGAGGGTACAACATTATATAACATCAATAAATGACTCAATTCATCTATCAATACGGGACTCTTTCCCTTCTTAAACAACACTTGTATCAACACTTGTGAACACCTTGGTTCAGAAAAATTAATAGGGAAAATTTACCCTCTGCCCCACATACTCTACTCTCTCTTTCCACTTTCTCTCTAACTCATAATAATTTCTCTTTAACTTATATAATTCTATTGCTCTCTCTGCACACAACTCTCTATTTAAATTTCTCTCACTCACATTAGTTAATTTCTGATTAATGGTTACATTCAAGTGTTTTCTGACTTTAATTATTTCACGCTCATGTTCTGCTTGTTTATTCTTTAAACTAGTTACATTAATTTTAATTGTATCAACTGGTTCACAGTTACTTCTGAATTCATCATTTATAGTCTTATTCTGTTCTTCTAACTTATTGTCTATTTCTCTTAATTTTTGGTCTTGTTTGTTTATTTCTGTTTTCAACTCTATGTTACGAGCATTTATTGCTGATTTGATTTCAGTTTTCAAATTATTATTTTCTGTTTTCATTTCATTCAAACTCATATTTACGATATTTATTTCTGATTTTATTTCAATCGTAAATTCATTCAAACTCGTTTTCAGATTATAGTTTTCTGATTTCATCTCATTTTTCATTCCTGACATCATCTCCATCATCAATGCTAATTGGTTAAATATATTTACCCCCTTGTCTATACTACCCCCCGCTACTACAGTTTCGTCTACATTTGTTTCAACACTTTCATCAACAAAATCATTGGTTGTTACCATATGATCTTGCGTGATATTTAAAACTGATTCTTCTATGTTACTTTTACCTACGTCTGCGTTCATATTTCCCTCTGCCATTTTCGACCCGTTTGTAAATTTTTTGTTAAACTAATTTACAAAGTCCATGTTAAAGGGCGCCATTAAAGCTTTACGAGCTAATTAAAATTTATTATGTTGAAATTGATATTGCTCATTTTTCTTTTTGTTGTTGTTAACTACTTTTCCAGGGTCTCGTCAGGTGTACTCATTAGCAGAGAGAAACAGGTGAACACAAATGACCAATACTTTTGGTTAACGAACAATTTTTTATTTTATGTGACTAACTCCCATCTCGTCAATCTCTTGTATACTATAATTTGAACATGAATATATATATGGCCACGAGGCTCAATTAATAGAACAGCTCACTATTTAATTAGTTATTAACTAATAATAAAACAAAATGAATTTAATTACCATATAAAACAACAAATCAAATGAATTTACTTACTATATACATAATTACGTTTTATTAACAATTGGATATTCACATCATTTAACTTTTAAAAGATCATTAACATACTACGTCTTTACCTCCCTCATCTATTATGCAATTCTCATTCTAAAAAGCTCACATAAAATAAAATTGAAATATAGTATAAACCTTTAATATAAAAGAAAACCTTTAGTATAACAAAGAATCAAGATATTAAATTGAAATAATTTTTATACTCACAAACCAGCCTTCTTAATTTACATAATCTCACTCACTCATACACACACAATTATTTTATGACCTGAGAGCTCTCATTTTATATTTTATTAAAATTTATTTCCCCATTATTCACGTAATTTTGAAAAAACCTTGTTAAACTTTTATGGATACATTGCTACTTAGCTGTTCACTTGAGTCGACGGCGTCACACTTTTACGCGCACATTGTTCAGTTTTAGTGAATAAATTCCGAAAAAAGAAAACTGTTCTTGTAATGAAGAGACAAACTGTTAGTTACTTTTACATTTTAATTTTACTTCACATTTTTTGGTGTGTTGCGGGCCCGCACTTACGTTCCGGAACTTTTACGTGTAACTCGCGCGAGTTGTTATTTCAGACTGGCAATAAGCCACCGGCGCTATTTTATGAAGTCGCCGTGGTTGTACGACCAACTCTTATTGTTTTAAAGTTTATATCACTCCGCCAGCAGACTGTTTTTGGTTACATAACGGCATTCCACCGTTAGGCTGGGCTCTGACGTATATATTGACGCCAGATGGTCCGATGTTGTTATATAACTTTTTGACTGGTTTTGTGTGTCAGTTGTTGACCTTGGCACAATTCCAGCTCGTTGATTCTGCATTATAGAAATTCACTAATAATTTTTGCAATCAGTGTTACCACTGCCGCTACCACTGTCGCTAACAATAAATTTATCTTTCGTTTGCGTTTGTCCCTACCATTCGAAAAATGTTATTTGTTTTTATAAAAAAAAATATACAAATTTCCTTATTACCCCGAAATAGGCCCGTTACAAAACCAATACAATTAAAAATCTTTACAACAGTGACAGATTATACAGTTACAGTACATCAAAATATCCCACAAATATTTCTAATTCCAAACTCAACATTAAGCAATACATATTACTTATTTTATATACATTTCCTTTAAAAAACAAAAACTTAGTAAATAGATCATGTATAAAAAGAAGAGTAGCCTATACAAATACTGAGCATTGAGCATGCGTCATCGCCAAAAACAATAATTGTTAACTACTTAGACTATGTTGTTCTCTACAAAAGGGTAATAGACACAGTTTTATATCTAGTAATAAAAAACATTGTTTTTTCATAGTGGCAGTTGCACGTATACACTTTTTGAATTCATAATACCGTATTTATAGGTAAAAGTTCAGTAAACTTTACCTGAGGTATCGTTTGGTTGTTTCCAAAGCTTTGTCAAACAGCTTAAAAAAACAAAGAAAGCTTCCCTTCTTTTTTGGGAAGCTGTAAACAACTGAAAGCTAGCTCAGGCTCAGGTAAAATTTTGTGAACATTTATCGATAATTATGATGTAACCAAGTCAGGTATTAATAAACTATTTTTAAACCATACTACATAGGTGAGTGGATGAATTATTATTAATGGTAATGATGAAAAACAAGAGACTAATTGGCTCAGTTAAAACTGAATCTGAAGAGGGCAAGTGTACGCAGCACTTTCAAACTTAAATCTTATGAATTGAACAGTTAAAAATATATTTGCTTTGATGTATTAAGAATTTTTATAAATTGTACTGATATTTTTGGATTATTTTTGTATTATTTTTAGGTACTGACTTATTAAACAGTCTTTAATTTTGTGTACTCCAGGTAATCCAACCATCTTTGCTAGTCCAGAAGAGCCCGAGTTCAATAAATGTTGGATAATGTGAATTTACTGTACAGGTAATGTACATACATATAAATCACATCTTGCAATGGCAACTATAATGACTATTGTCATTGGAGTGTTTCATGCATAACCAGTGCATGCAAAGCACATGCAAGTGATGTATAAACTACACATTTTACATATGAAAACACAAACGCAGTATCACGTAAGGCAGCATCACATTTTCAGTTTTTATCCTACATAAGAACACTGTAGGCCCCCCTCCCATTAAGAAAATTGTCGTCTTAAACAAGACTTGAATGTAGAGCAAACCAAATATTGGTTTTAAGGCTATACACGTAATGACTTTAAATTAACAATATAAAACGGGTCTTCGATTACATAAATTTTTATCAACCAGTCATCTGGTATAACAGAAAGATTATGTTTATTGAAAATAAATATTTTCTGAAACAAAGAACCTATTCAAAATGCTAAAAGGTAAACTCCAATGGTATACACTCTACTTATACTCTCACCTGTATGGCTTGTTATCTCTCTGTTAGACACATTTGCACACTCAAACACACACATGCTGACATCATATCGTGCACAGTACAATATAAACTACACATTATTTACACGTAAAGCTGTCCTTTGTTTGTATTAGGCCACAGCTGAACATCAGGTTTGTGTATCTTAGGGAGTCTGTACACCCTGCTAGGAGATCTCCAGACAATCGCATTCATATCAGGCGTTATGTCAGTCTTCCCTGGCACCTGAAGTCAAGGCGGCTGTCCGGTGTTCAGAAACTCTATCTCCTAGGCTATACATACGCCAGCTGATGTTCCTTCCTTTGTTCCTATTACGCTAATTTCTGTGGTTAAGATGCAACTGAAGACAGCCAACTTCAATGCACACAGTTCTCCAGTATGACTCCTGTCCAATGTGTACACGCTGTTCTATCTGAAATCACAACAGTGAAAAAACATTATAATAGAGTGCTTCTGTTTAAAAGTAACATATTAGATTATACAATACAAAAATAACATGGATAAGGACAGTTGTATTTTTGTTATGAAGTTCATTTGTTAAGAATGTAAAATTACAAAAGACAAAGGAAAAGTATTAGCAAAGGCAATTATTATCATTATTATTATTATTATTAGCATTATTTATAATTGTCGAAATCCAATGTTATGTATAATTTTATGTAATGTGTCTTAAATTGAACGTAAATAAAATTGATACAAAAAATATGTGCTTTTTATTTTATGCGCTACTTGTGCCAAACAACTACTGCATATATGGTGCTGCTGCTGCCGCTGGCATTTGAATTGCTGGGCAAATGAAAGTGAAAAAAGGAAGCCACACAGATATGAAATAAACTGTGGTTGTTCACAATGGATCTACTTTTGGCGTGTATAATACACAAACTACTCCTCACAATACCCCTTGTGGTATCTCTTTCATGATGTAATAAGGGAACCACTACATTAACTAGAAGAGAATGATGTTTCACACTGAGCCATAAAGACAAAACCAGTATGTTACTTTTACTACTATAAAAATGTACATTACTTTCACTACTATGAAATACTGACCAATGAATAAACTTTGATCCTAACTGAAATATGCACACACATGAGCAGTACAAGCATGTAAGTATTATAAGTTTGCTTTGAGATTATGTTTGAATACTCTGCCTGCAGAAGTTAATGAGTGGCCTGTTAAAAAAAATCGTATTTTAAACAACATTATATGTAAATTACTGGTACACATGTTTAACTTTTTGGGTGGGCATCTAATTCTTGTCTCCTTCCCCTGTGGTGGAGACCATTTTTACTGGCATAAATTTGATGAACTGTGGCCTACACTTTTGTTACCTGTGTTTTGATGAACATACATTCTTCTTAATTGTCATTATTTTGGATTTATAATGAAGTCTCCTATTTCCTTTTTTTGTGTGAATTAAATAGTTTATTTACTATCAGTTTTTGTTAAAACAAAATAAAAAATTCAAATCTTAATGTTTAACTTGTGTGTGACTGATAAAACTAATATAAACTACAGTTTACTACAGTTAAAACTAATTTACTAGATAAGACTAATATAAACTACTGTATAGACTACAGTTTTGTACTATCAATGTTGCTCACTTACACCATAAAGGTTACAAAGAAGACAATACTTCCTTGTAGAATTGATCATCACTATTCTTCTACTGCCTATGTACCCAACCCTATTACTTAATACCTTGTGTACTTCTTTCCATAAATTGCATAAACCTGGTGGCTGAAATGCATCTGAATTTTATGATGCTGCCTGGGAATTTTACTGAAGCAGCCAAGAGCTTAGTATTAGTAACCAAGAGGCCTGCAGGTGTACAAAGTATGTAGGTACAGATGAAGAGCTGTAGGTTATGGAGAACTAGAGCCTGGAGTAGGAGGACTTTAAACTTATCTGAAGGGGGGGGAATTAAAATGCAGTATAAATATCGACAACAAACTGATTGCAACAGTTGATGACTGAGACCATTCTACAATGTTTACACACTTTCAACACCCAGGTTTGCTTCCCTACATTTATTTTGTAAACTGGATTACATCTTAGTTAAATAGGAGATAATTTCCGTCTTTGTGGCATATTGACGTCCATGTAATGAAGTCTGTATCCAATGGGATACAGACTTCATTACATGGACGTCAATATGCCACAAAGACAGAAGCCAGATTTTATGGATTAGTAGAAATAACTAAACAAATTAAAAAAAAAAAAAACTTACTGCATTCAAATTTCTTCAAACTATGTTCTATACTGAGCTGGGTACTGTTGAATTGGCTTTTCAATTGATTAAATGCTGTTCATAACAACTCTGCTTCCGTGTGTGCTCTATGTAGTAACACAATCTACTGTAGTAATTAACATTTACAATGCCATCCTATTACAAGACTACTGATTCCAGAAAAGCAGGAATTGTTTAGGTCTTTTGAATATTAATACTTCATTTAATCTTTGGTCAATGATAATGATCTAAATATCAAAATAATGAAGACAGTTGCCTATTTTAAACTTATAAAACAATGATAGTAAATGATTACTGTTACTTAATAAAACCATGTTTTTTATCTTTTGAAAAAGTTAAATGTGTTATATTACAAATTATACAATTTTTTATAATTAAAAACACTTCTGTACCAAAATAAGGAATTAGTTTATATTTTTCTGGTATGGACAAAAGTAAAGTCATCAATGATTATTTTCTAACAATATTTTCCCATTGTGTGATCCATCTCAACTTATATAAAAAAACATAAAGCAATTCAGATTGATACTGAGTACATCAATAATATCAAACTACAAACTTCTGCTAGCCACTTTAACATTGTAACATTTAAAAAATGCTTTTTGCCTCTATAACAGCCACCAATTGATTTTGTATAAGATCATATATGACAGTCAGTGGCAGACACGGGCTTTGCATCAAAAGTATCAAAAACAGTCACAATTATTGAAACAATTCGCAATATATATCCTACGAACTGTTTATAAAATTTTTAAGGCATTTTTAGCAAAAATGTCACTTTATAACTTTCACAAACTATTTTTATAATACAAAGGGTTTTCTAATAAGTTCAAGGTCTCCCAGCCTTTAATCGTCTTTCTGTATAAATTGGAGCAGTCGTGGCGTAGTGGCTAGCGTGTGATGCTGCTATGCTGTCGGCGCGAATTCAATTCCTGCCAGGGGCCATCTGATTTAGATATGACCGTTCCCCCTCACAAGGTAATGGCAACCCAGCGAGTGGTATCCTGCCTAGTGTAAACCCTCCCAAAAAAAAAAAAAAAAAAAAAAATATTGCCGTTCGGATCCGGCGTTAAACTGCAGGTCCCATATACCTGTGAGAGACTCAGTAACACATGCATCACGGGTATATGCGGGGAGGGTACTAACCAGTCGAAAGACTGAAGGACTACGAACTGAACTGTATAAACCAATTCTCTTCCATTCCTGCCTGTCTTCCACACATTGCTACCAATTTCCAATTGTCAACTATTTAAGTCATCTACATACTACAACAATTTTTTTGGTCTACTAGTCTCTACCTTTTTCTTATATTGCCCTTTCTTTTCTGAAAGACTCCAGACGGCTCTTGTCACTGGATGTGATAAAGTGATCAAATCACTACATCTTGTATTGTCTGTGAGTTCTGATTTCCACCAATCACCTTCTCTAACTTTATAACTACATTCCTTACAAACAAGTTCAGTATGTTCTCTTATTAAGCTACAGTTGATGGCCAAATTTCTAACCCAGTGGTTACCAATGGTCTTACTAGTAGTATATTTAAAAAATATATATACGAGATTTCTTTTTTACTTACAACCTATATCACAAAACATTTTTACACATCCAAAATTAACAACAAAAAGGTGAAATATGTGACTGTCTCCCAAAAAAGAAACAAGATCAGTACGAAATTCCAAACTGTAGTAAGCAAACTACCAAATAAACTGGCCTACATCACATAATACCTAAAGAGATTATAGCAACATGCAATTTATATAGCAATCAATCTCTCTGGACAAATCATATTGTCTTACAAGAACCCTCCCCCCAGATTGCTTATCTCAAATTTCTATAACACAGAACTGATATTTGACAGTGTGCTATGTGGTCAAATATGTATTTAACAGCTTAATAAATACAGGATATGATACAAAACTTACTTACACGAAATTGCCGTATGCCGTAGGCTATGAACAATAAATACACTACAATAGAAAATTGAGAAAGTGGCAACTACAGAAACCAGACAAATGGAAATATTACAAAATTTATTTCTTGTAAATGTACTTCATGGTAACAGAAACACACACACACACACACACGAAACAGTTCCTGCAGATGGCGATGGAGGCAGGGAAGGGATCGCAGGATGTGGGGTGTGAGGTGACCAATCATAACACACAACCATGTGATACACAATCCATGTCACTGTTCTGGACACACAAAATACATGTGCAATGAGATCTTTTGATACAGCACAACCAGAAACCTGTTTCATGTTTAATTAATTTAGCTGTACATGTTTGTGAGAATTAGTATATTTGAAGAAAACATTATTAATGCATATCACTAAACCCAGACAATAATAACAATATGCTGCCCTTTGGTATGGCTACTACTCCTGTCAGAACCAGGATTTCTTACCAAACATGTTAACAGAAAATGATGTAAAGTAGAGTGGCATGATCTGTGTTTGTACACTGATGGAACTGGAATTGGTGGCTGCTTCAACTAATCTGGTAGACAAAAGTATCCCCCCTCCATGCCTCTTTTACACTCAGCTATCAGCTTAGTGTAAAACTGACAATCATAGTGGTTCATAATTATATACAGCACGAATCAAATATTATCAAAATATTGTAACATGTGAAGTAAGTAATTAAGTAATACTGACCAATGCATAAAGTATGATATAAACTGTTTTTCACTAATCACATACAATGTTTCATGTTGAGTCCTACCTTGAATTCTGATTGTTTTCCTTGAAGGGTTTAAGCAGAGCCATTATTTCATCTGCAGTCTGTTCTTGACATTGGAATGGGTACTCTGAGGATAGCACAAATGAATCTGCCGAGATATTACAAAACCCCTTCAGAGAAAAGAGCAGAATTCAATGCAGGCCCTACTCAAAGTAACTACATATTACATCACACACAGGAAAATAAAAATATGTGTGTGTCAAAGGACAGGCTACCTTTGGAATTACAGGCAAATATTTCTACTGTGTTTAAACACAAAAGTTTCTAATCAATATGTGCTTGCTGCAATTATTTGAGGTTTGAAACCATGGACACTGACCATAATTAGATACAACTACTGTGGATGCACAATCAAGGAAACAACTATGCAGAGAATAACAGGACAAACAGTAAAACAATTAAATGAAAATGCAATTATTTTATGGCACTATTTACAGAATAAAAAAAAGTCCTGAGTTGGTGATGACGATAACAAGAGGAGGCCATGACATCTCTATGTGGGGGGTGGAGGGACAACCAGTTGACTTGGCCAAGTGCTGATATGCAAATTGTGTGTCTGTGTGTTAAAACAATCCTCACTATTTTCTTTAACAATCGTGTGATCTATACCCCGTTTTTCAGTTCTAGTGAATTTAATTGTGGATAAGTGTAAGTAGAAGGCATCTGAAATAGAACATTATAAATAAAATACATTTTGTAATGCGTTTGCTGTTTTAATTACAGTGAGAAATTTTCCTCAATTAAAAGAAATGTAAATAATCAATGCAACTGTGCAGCCATTATAATATAATGTCATACTTACATCCTCTGATCATTTATGTACATCATATATTTATAAACAAAACTATTCACAAAACAGTTACTTTATAAACAAATATATATAAGTTTATGTAACAAAATAACAAAAGCATCACGAGTTTGTAGAAAATTTGGTTGTTTACCAATTACTGGCTTTTGATCAGTTATTTACAGGAACTAGATAGTTTGCTTTTAAATTAAATAATTAAATTTAATTAATTAAATTCTCTACGAAGTTAGTTGGAAATTTTTATATGTTTATTGGCAAATTAACGAAGTTATTTTATCTAAATCTAAAAATGTGTGTTTTTCGACTCCAATGGTTTGTGGTTTAGACAGTTTTTCTTAGAAACTAATTGAGATAGAGCTCTGGGATCTATATTATTAAATTTTTCAGATCAGAAACCATAAGAAACTACCAAATGTACCCTTCACATTATACCCCAAGAATTTCAGTATGGAGTCATTTTACCGTGGGAGCATAAATCAGGGTGAACTGGTTCGTGAGCCGTAACTCGCTAACGAACCATTTTTGGACCTATGTTTATATGAACTTTTTTTTCTTATTTTTAGCTATAGAATCAGGTCCCGAGAGATTGCCATGGAATTTTGAATCACCCTGTGTATAATGTTTGGTAACAAATACAATATTCAAATTCTTGGCTTTCTGTGGTGGTCCTTGAAAACCAAATAGTTACTTTATTTGTAAGATAACAGAAGTGTTATGACTTTTCTACAAGATGTAAAACTGAACACTAAGGGCAAGCTTACTTTAGTATTCGATTGCATGACAGTAGGGTCAACTTTTACCTTGCTAAGCAGAGACAATAAAAAGAGAGAAATGTTTAATTATCATCATGAGTTTGATCTAATCATACCCAATTTAAATACTAACACCTAGTGACTTAGATAAAGACGTTATTGGCTATACTGATTAATTTCCAACATCACATTCAGAATTGCTATTGAATCACGTTAACACATAAAATCAATGATTTAAATACAGCTAGTATAAGAATAAATAAATTAAGACAGACAGAAATGAAAGATCACCAACCCAATAATTTTATATTTAGATTATCTAAGTAATCTCATAAGGTCAACAATTTTGTTTATAAAAATAATGTTATTCATATTTAATTTTTAATTTTGTCTTTCATAACATAATTAAATACTTCTAATTTAAAGTAAATTATTTTGATGTCTGTTTCTTCATCTTAGTCAAATAAATTATGGAAGCAGAAATAGCAGACATATGGTAATGTAATTTGAGATGTGAATACTCAGAAAGGATGCCAGGGCACATGTGCCTATGCTTGCATCGAGTAAGTGGCAGGGTCCAGTGTTCATCCCTCTGTTAAAATAACGCGTATTCTAAATGTCAATGGGTTGTTTTGTAATATTACATAAGAACATCTATTACTGTGGCAAAATGACTACATCTATTCTTAAAATTATTACCATATTCTCCTGCACAAATTTTTTTCTTAAATTACCCTTATTTGTTATATTATTGTGCCATAGTGTTCTCAAACTTCAGATTTTTTCAATTTTTAAAATTCCAAAATATTTGTACTTTTTAGTTTTTAATTCTTTATTAATTATGAGAAAGCTAATATAAGACTACTTTGTAGATGACTGGCACTTTATATTCTCTACACAATTTATTTATAAAGAAACTTTTTGTGTTATGAATGTTTAGATATTACACACTGCTAGAGTATTACACACCCTCCATCACTGAATAACATTTGCCAGTCCCATTTCACTTTGTCATTTTTATGTATTTATGTCAAGAAAGGTTCTGTCTTCACTCATGCAATTAAAAGACATTCATTCAGTCTTCAGGGATTTCAGTTATAACTTTTTTTATTGAAACACACATATAGTACAAACACACTCATGTGACTCTTTGCAGAATACACAATCACTATGGAGCCTGGTGTGTTTAGTAACGTGTACTAAGTACAGCTGACAACAAATAAATTAAGTAAAATTTATCCCCTCCCCCCCAAGAGTTAAAAAATATGTAAAGCCTCTCAATATCTGGATTCATTTTACTACTGATGAAATAATTGTCCTCAATAAAAATGACTAAACAACATTATTTGATCCTTTATACCATGTTACACTCAACAGGTTACTCATAATATAATAATTGCTTAAGTATAGGCCTAATTGTAAATACGATGCTTAATCACCTGCATTAATAGATGTGCAGTTATAATCAAATGTACAGTAGTGTGCAAATTAATTGGGGCAAACCAATTTTTTCACAATAATGTTTATTTCATTTGGAGAAGTTGCCTGAAACTGGTTTTAACTCCTTTGTGCTAATGTGGAAGGTTAACCTTCACTTGTAGAAAGTTGTCTGAGCTGTTATGTTAAAACTGGAGTCGCTTTGTCTCAGTTTAGTGCTAGATTTTGTAAGGAGTGTATGTTATTCAGTTACTGTTTGTGTTTATAAAATGGATGTTCCTTCCAGGAAAAGAGCAAAGATTGCTGCTTTAAGTAAGCATATGTGTATAACTGTGAGAGCCATTGCTATAACAGTTGGTGTGGGAAAATTTAGTGTTTCAAGAATAATTAATAGACACCAAAAAGAAAGGGCAATAGTGGAATAAAACGCAAAACAACTCCTAGAACTGATAAAATTCTACTTTGGAATAGTAAAATTCACCCTCAGAAGACAAGTCAAGACCTTCAAAGTATGGTGCAGGCTTATTGAAGCAGAGCAGAAGGCTAGAAAATCAATTATTGACGTCAGCAATGAAAAAAAAAAGTTTAGCTTGGGCCAGAAAATACCCATCTTGGAGTAGTGATGACTGGAAGAAGGTAATATTCAGTGATGAAACTCACTTTTTAGTCCAAGGGTACAGAGTAGTAGTTGTCAGAAAAAGCACTGGTGAACCAGTGAGAGCCGAAGATCTTCAGCAGACCATTAAATACCCGCCAAAAAAGATGTTTTGGGGTTAGTTCACGTCTAGTCATTTTGGAAGCTTAGTACCAGTAGAAGGAATGATGAACTCATTAAAATACTTAAAAATTATAAAAAGAAATATTGTACCTTTCATGCAAGCGTCCGCTGACGGTCGTGGGACTTTCCAACATGCTCCATGCCACAATTACAAATGTTACACAAGAAAACAATGTAGATGTTCTGGACTCGCCTAGAAATTCTCCAGATTTAAACCCAATTGAATTTGTGGAGTTTAGTAAAGAGATGCCTTGGCAAGATGGACTGTTCAACAAAAGTGCGGTTGATTGAAAATGTTATAAAAGGGTCCATCCATTTCAAATCAACCAATAAAAAATTAATTTGTTGCTGACATATTTTATTTCTTTTTAAATAATGTGTTATTAGTTTCTACATGTATCTGGGAGCTCAAAGAGTATTTTTTTAAATGTTTATTTTTACCAATTTTTTTTTTTCTGGTGGCCATTGTTGAGGAAAAACTCAACACCTGTGAAACGTAGTAATTTTTATTTTATACAAAATAATTTCATAATAAAGATGTGAAACATTGTAATTCTAATTATGTTTAGGGGTACAAAATTAAATTAAATATTTTTATAATGTGAGTGGATTTAAATGATGATGATAATAGAGAATGACCTGTTCCACATTGCATGAGTAATCAGGGACATATAGAGCATGAGTGTGCAAGTGACTACTTCCTTTAGTTCAGCTGTCTAGTGGCTGTTCTAGTATACGGTTGTCATGTTTAAGTTAGCCTGCATGTTTTGTTTTAAAAAAGTGTTGAGTGTAATTCTGAACTGACTATTATTATGTTTGAATAATTCTACAATGGAGTGTTATGTTAGATTGCTTGTAAATGAATGTTGTCACAAAACTTCTTACAACCTATGTCTAAAGTTTTACAAGTAAGTGATCTGCTTGAAAATAAACAAACTTAACTAAACTTAAGATTTCTGAAAATATTCATTCCGTTTGCCAATGTCACAAAAATAAATATTTAGTAAAGTATAATCACATATTTGGAAGAATATGGAGTGATCCATTCCAGTGTCATAAAAAAAAACACAATAAGGAATAACTTGAGGAAAATTCAGTTAAATATTTGAGCAAGCCGAAGATAATTCTTGTAGATTTAATTAAAGGAAAATCGTTATGTCCTACCTGTTGCAAAAAAATATTTCTGTCTGAGGAAAACCAGACTCAAAATGATGTACATTTTTTTACTGATTCTTGGGAGCTTAAACAAGAGGAAGGGCTGGGCACCACTGACTTTGTTAGTAAGGATTTAGATGTACCTCCTGCTTCAAAAATAAACAAAATAAAAGTCTCAGATATTATCTGTATTGAAAAGGACATCTTAAAAAAATATCAGATGCAGTCAAAAGAAAATCCTCATTCACTAAAAAAAGTAAGTGAATGAGCAACTTCATCCACAAGTATTGAACATGAATATGATGAACTGGTTAAAAGAAAAAAGCGTGTTAGCAAGAAAAGATGAAAAATTAAAATTATTAGTTTGCTACCTGATTCTTGGTCAAAAAAAAAAATGTGAAAGCTTTCAAGTGACAGACTACCCTGTGAGATTATCTAGAAAATTGATGAAATCTTAAGTAATTCTTCCTGTCTTATCTAAAAGAGTAGGCAACACATTAAGTGAGGAGGGTTGTTTACATTGTAATGGAAATTTTATCAAGACCATAAGAATAGTAGGATGTGCCTTGGAAAGATTGTATGTCTATTGGTAAGAAAGTTTATAAACCAAAGAGGTTGATTTTGTTAATGTTGAATGAATTATTTGTATAAATCAAGAAGTGATATTCTTAATATAAAACTGAAAGATCTTCACTTTATATTTATACCTTAAGACCTAAGTGGTGTGTACCGCTGGGGTCATCAGGAACACACAATGTATGTGTGTGCAAGTATACAAATTGACCAAGTACTCAAACAAGAAATTGAGCCAATTTTTTAGTTACACCGTATGAATTACAATTGTAATTTTGTACTTCTAAATCTCCTATTATGTGTTTTTATGTTTTTTAGTAAACTGTACAGTTTTCACCCATTCCGTAGCCCTAATTCCTCGATATTTAGTAGGTTTTTTTTACACAACTCTCAGTTGGAACACAATGATGAAATTTTGTGTGTCCATTACCACTTGTTATTATTGTATTTTGAAAAAATTTCGTATTTTTAACTTTTGTCCCTTCTGTGAAATACTAAGTTGAAAATCTGTAATTTAAAGCAAAGTTCAATATTTCAAGAATCATAAGAAATTAAGGAGAAGTGTAGGCCTACATGGCTTCAAACTTACGTTATATTTAGTGATTAATGGTGCTTACTTTCTATAAAACAAAGTATATTTAAGGTGTGTCTTCATTGCTTGTATGAAAATTTTCTTCTACATTTTCATTTTCATGATTTCAATCACAATTTTCAAATCAAATTTTAGGTATGTAGAAGGCTTTATGTAGATTAAGAAAGTTTCTGTTTTGATTTGATATCTTTAGTAACAAAAAAGTTATTGAATTTTCCATTAGTTGTAGAAAACGCTGAAAACTGCTGACTGGCCAAAACAAAATGGCCACCAGAAAAAAAACCATTAATAACAAAAAAATTTTTAAATATGTTTTGAGCTCCCAGATACATGTAGAAAACGAAAACACACAATTTAAAAGGAAATAAAATATGTTAGAAACCCCTATTGGTTGATCTGAAATGGATTGACCCAAAAGTGTGCTAACGTGTTGAAGAGCTGAAAAAAAGTGTTGTAATTTAGTGGAATCGATGCCAAATCACCTGGCAAAGAATAAGGATTTCAATAAATGGATTGCAGAAATATTAAAGTTAGCTAGCCTACATGGTATGTTAGAGGGACAGTGGGAAAGCATTTGAAATAGCAACAGTATTTTAAGAAAAAATGTTAATATAGCAGTATTAACTGAAACAAAAAAGAAGTTAAGAGGTTCTCCATATACAGGGAATTATGAAATGTTTTATAGTGGTGTGGATGAAAGATTCAGGGCAAGTAAAGTCGTGGCTATATATGTGTATAAAAAATGGGGAAGAAGGGTTTAAGACTATGATTTTCTGAGTGAAAGAATAATAACCCTGAAGCTTATGTATGAAAGAGGAGGAAACGACTCGACTTTATTCTAACAAACACTACAAAAAATAATTGACAAGCATAATAAGAACTACAATATAATCCTTGTTGGTAACTTAAATGCTAGAGTTGGCAGTAATCCCATTCCAAAACTTGTAGGCCTGCATGGAGAGTCAACATTAAGCAGAAACAGTGAAAGACTGAGGGAATTTGTGACATACAATGATCTAAAGATAACTAATGGATTTTTAAGGAAAAAGTATATATACCTGGTCGGCGAGAGGTACCAGATCAATTATACATTATATAATACAAGTTTAATGAAGAAAGTTGTGTTAGTGGTTAAAATCACAAGCAGAATTATCACTATCACTGTTGCACACCACTATATAAAAATTATTCTGATTAGCGCTTTCAAGCTTCACAGTTCATCCCGTCAGATCCGAAATAAAACATATAACCTGAAAACAAACCCTTCACCCCCACCCCACGCCACCCTGCTTACACACAACAAGCTATAATTCAATGTCCCTTCCCCACCCTTAGCCCTGTCCCACCATCTGGACAGTTACATATTTTTCTAGCAAATTCCTTGTGTTTCAGTGTTGTGTGTGTGTGTACATTCCTTTTAAACCTAACCTAGTCTTTTTCATCCACACATGTGGGCCAGTCACACACCCTTATTTTAAAACCATCTAATTAGTCCTATGCAATTTAATTCTTAATCTTATCTATCTGTCCTCTATCATTTACTTCTTAATTATGATATAAAATATTTCTTCATTATGAAATTTAATTTTAGTATTAATTAAATTGTCTAACCCTTTTTCTCTTTCTTTCAATATTTCTAACTCCTCCCTAAGCTTCCTTTCAACTGTGTTATTTACTATTTTTATTTAATTTGAACAAATGTCAAGTTGTCTCCGCCCATCAACTCTACTGATACATCACTTTAGTTTACAAATAAAAATTTACCTACTGAATTAACAACATGACTGGGTCTGTGTAGAAAATGAGCGAGCCAGGAGAAGATTTTTGAACAAAATTATTTAACTAAATTTAATTATTTCACTATGACTCGGAACACAAAACTTTTTATGGGTAAAAACGTAAAAGATTTGCCTTATGAACCGGTTTTCACTTTTAAAAAGCTTCTTCAGAGGTTGCCGCTGGTAGCACTGTTCGTCTTGGCAACGAAATCGATTTTCGAAAGATCGATGTTGTGTGTGGGGTGTGATATGTTCGAATAGTGCGTGTGATTTGAACTGCGTCTGTTTGTTTAGGACATACACGAAGTTTGTATGTTTACAATATTGTTTAAAGTAACTAGCAGACCAGTATTGACGGGCGTGGATTTAATGGAGGAAAACTTTTCGCATAGGTAAATGAATTAACAGAAATGAGTATTTCAGGAAAGGAGTACAAAGAGATACACTAAGTGTCACAGTTAGGCAGGCATGGATTGTAAATTGAACTTGTAAACAGTTACATTATGAGCAGTTGATTTAGACTGTATTATAGTTAACCAATACATACATACATATAAAATGGTCCCAGGAAAAATCAGATA
Organism: Magicicada septendecula; assembly: GCA_034769895.1. Taxonomy (NCBI): domain Eukaryota; kingdom Metazoa; phylum Arthropoda; class Insecta; order Hemiptera; family Cicadidae; genus Magicicada; species Magicicada septendecula. The sequence continues at coordinate 30,340,143 of CM068367.1, read as the reverse complement.
CCTATAGTTGTGCGCATGATCTGACGACATGGACTGTGCGTCTGCCGAGTACCGCTACCTTCTCGAGGTTTATCCAGTCCAGTACGGCTGGTCACACTAGTACACCATCTGCAGCCAGGGGCGGATTAGAAGCATGTGGTGCCCTATGCTGCCATCAGACTGGTGCCCCCCCTTGGATTCAAAATTTAACCTTTTATCCATTATTTATACTGATAAATGGCATACATAATTCAGAAAGTTAACAATTATTTTATTAAACTCTCAAATTACAACAAATATTTAGCAGTGATTACAATGAGCATAGCAGTACTTAAGCTTAGAAAATACTAATCGATCCATTTTTTGCCTTGATTTTGCCTAAACGAAGTCTTGTATGATTTCCCCTAAATCGAGCGATTCAAGTATTCAACCTTGCTACCGAAGATAATCTCGCAGCTCCCATAGTTGAAATCAACATACCTTTAATGTGTTTTAATACAGAAAATGATCTTTCAGATTCGAAGTTAGCTATTGGAATCGTAAAAAATCATTTTACAAACAATAATTCAGCTTAATACTTTAAGCGGACTAACTGTAGTATCGTGGAATCTATCACCTTCATTCGAAAGTTTTGAAAAAACGTCTTCTTACAGTTTTACTCGTGGCACAAAGTGCTTAAATTCTATTATAAGATGATAGTTATTCAAATCGTTCGAATAAAATTCTATAAGAGCTTTCGTTTGATTTTGCAATTCGACACTCTCCATATTTAATAACTGCGTAAGAAAACCAAACAATTTCGTAAATGATCATAAGCTTTACTTCGCTTAGTCAGTTCAGATAGATGGTGCCCCCTCTGACAGCTGAGGGACTGATACCCTAGTGTTATAGATAGTCCGCCACTGTCTGCTGCGGCCATCTGGACGCGTATGGCACCTGCGGGGGTTAGTTTTACCCTTCCGCTCGTAAAATTTACACGCAAGTCGCCGCTCAGCGTTGTACGGGGGGACATTGAGCACTACATCCCATACTTTGACGTATACACCTTCTACAATTGAATACCTGAGTGACAACTGTACAATAATAATTATAACGGGCACAAAAAAAAAGGAAAAATCGGCACTGTTAAAGTTAGAATTAATGGTATTGTGTCAGCTGTGCTCAGACATTGTACGTACATTTTATTAACCTATGTTGTAATTAAAATTCGTTTTGTCTGGTCGCACTTTCGACATACAGCACATATTTGCTCAGCTGTTAAGTTGATTTAATTGAGTATTTCAATATATCACAACAAGATGCAAGCGAGAAGAACTGTAGGTACTAATTTAAAGGACAACTCTTCACTTCTTTGCTCACAACAAATTGCTTTTCTTCTGTCTCTGTCTCTCCTTCGTTGTGTGTGTGTGTGTGTGTGTGTGTGTGTGTGTTTGGCTTCTAATACTCTGTTCATTTTCCTGGTCATGATTTTTAAGTTTAAATTTAAAAGTTACAAAATAACAAGATTTTTTAATAAAGGAAACACAGTCTTTCTCTCTCTCTCTCTCTCTCTCTCTCTCTCTCTCTCTCTCTCTCTCTCTCTCTCTCTCTCTCTCTCGAAAATCAAAAGATAATTGACATGTATTAAACTCTCAAAAAATTGTGATGGGAAATCGATACGTAGCTGGACAATAATCTAATTGTTTGTTCAGATTTATTTTAAACTAACAATATTTATTTGGAACTATCATTAAAATAATCGCTGTCATACTATTTTCGTCAAATACACTTATCTGATCGATGGATCAATCAGCTTCCAGTTACCAAACAAATCATCAGCTGATAATAATGATTAATTATTGTTCGAAATAATTGATTGTCTGATCTGCGTTGTTCGTTCAGTTAATTCATTCAGTGCTGCTGTGTTTAGTGTTTTGAATTTTTCCTGTTGTATGAAGTTTATTTCAGGTTTGTACATAATATTTGTTTATACTCCACATATTTAACAACAATATCGCCTTTGTGGTTCTATAGTTTGTACAATATTTACAATACAAAATAAACACACTAGAACGACTACAATATTAAAAATCCAGAGAGCGCGCCATGTTGTTTTTTTTTTGTTTTTGTTTACATCGTTTAGTGATGAAATATTGTAGGATGTTCGGTCATTGACTACACAATTCATTGTCACCATTATGACATATGTACGAAGGCAATCCAGAAATAATTAACAAGCAAGTACCGATTAGTAACAAGTATGTAATACTAAAATTGTATCTCGCTGATATAAGAATAATGATATACTTATGTGTAATGGTTATTATTATATTTCTTGTAACACACGCGCGCGCGCGCGCGCGCACACACACACACACACACACACATACTATAGTGAAGTAAGGAAGTGTTAGGCCGGTTAGGTCCAACTTTGTCCAATACCGAGACTAATTATAGAAACAAATGCAGAACTTGCATTCAGTTATACATTTCATCACCAGCCATGGCTCTACAACCCTTGGTGGGTCTTGGCCTGCTCCAAGAGTCGATTCCACTCTTCCCTATTGCGTGCCCTGGCTTTCCAGTTTCTTATGTTCAGCTTTCTGAGGTCCTCTTCTATCTGATCTTTGAATCTAATTCGGCGTCTTCGTCTTGCTCTGCTACTCATTGGTTTCTGGTAGAAGATACGTTTCGTTGGTTGTCCTTCCTCCATTCTCTCTATGTGTCCAACCCACCTTAGGGTGTACACGAACTGTGTTCAAAAAAAGACCGAACTTTTTGAATAACACTCAACTCGCACAAATAACACTCTGCGACTTTGGGCGCGCCTAGAGATAGTTTTTGACAACGAACTCCCATTTATTCTGTTCCGCTATCAGCATTAATCTTTGAGCTATATCAGATTGAGTGGGGACGTGCCCACGCGGCCCGGCGGATTAGTGACAAAGCGATTAAGGAAGACCGCGAAGAACAACGTGCGCGTAGCCTATGAAATTTTGCGGCAAAACTAGGTGAAAACTTTACAGAGACATTCTGTTTGTTCGAGTAACCATACGCGGGGCTTGCATGAGCCGAACGATTATTTAAAGCATTTTTAAAGAGGGCCTAATTAATATCGGTGCAGATCAAAGCAATGCCGAAGATCGTGGCAAGAAAGTTTGTGATGTGGTAAATGCAAATCATCGTTTAACTGCTGAGACTTTCTGAGAGCACGCGCATCCGTATAAGATTGTAAAATTAAATTCTGATAGAAAAATTTTAATGTATCGTATCACTGAAAAATTCTTACTGCGTTTGTTGACTGGCGATCAGAAAGAGACCCGTATTCAAATCGGTCAACAACTGCGTACCAATGCAAATTGGTAATGATAACTTTGGAATGCAATGGAAATTGCTCTGTAAAGATTTTAGGAAGTTAGCAACAAAATTTTATATATACGCGTTGTGTTAAGATCTTCATTCTCACTTCGTTATATATCCGCCGGACGGTGTGTGCACGTGCTCGCTGCAGCGTGTGTAGCTCGAAGACTAAAATGATCATGACGGGACGTAGATAACGGGATTTTGGCGTCAAAAACTGTTGATAGCAGCACTTATAACTGTCAAGCTCGCTCTGTGCGCAGTGTGACGTACTACACAAATAGTTCGGTCTTTTTTTGAATACACCTCATATTTTAATTATCGCGACAATGTACGGCTCTTTGTAAAGATTGAATAGTTCATAATTACAGCTCTTGCGCCACATTCCACTTTCTTCTAGTAGTCAGCTGCAGGACCTCACACAATCCCTTTGGTCATTTAGTTAACGGTCACTATAGTAAACTAAGGAAGTAGTTTTTGTCGTAAGCCCACACACGGCTGATGTCAATATTATCAAAATGATTAAAAACCGGGCACACATAAAAATCATAATTTTCTGATTTCTTGACCTATCATAATGTGCTGCTTCATCTTCTGGAGTAGCAGCAGCATATCCAGACACCAGGATTATTGTCCATCCATGTGGAAATAGTAACATTATATCAGAACTGCTAGAAGTGCTGCTCATCCCACGCGATAATAATTTATGATTCACAGGTTTCTCTACAATACCTTAGGAAACACGATTGGTTCTCAGCGTACCAACTACAAAAATGCCCAATTCCTTCACTCTACGAAGAAGAGGAAGGCTTGTAAAAAGGTAATACATAAAAAGTTTTAAGGTTTTTTCCATGAACATTTTGGCATAAGCAGAGAACTAAATCACCAACTGGCGTGTGAATACTTCGTACTTCTTGTGCGTTAACGTCCCTGATATAATTCAAAGCAGTTTACGTATCCAGTTGGACTTCATTAGCTTATATACTGCTTAGGCTTTATATAACAGTTAGGCTTTATATAACAGTTAGGCTTTATATAACAGTTAGGCTTTATATAACGGCGACATCGTCTCACCCTCGGGGATTTTCTTCAGGCCACAAAAGCTACAGAGTATTGTGAAATAGTTATGACAGATCTTAGCCGAACGATACCCGACAACTTTTTCGGGTAACAGCAACTTTTTCGGATAAGTTATAAGTAAGAGTGCAGAAAAAAACTTATTTGTGAAAAAAGATTATTGTCCTTTACGTGAACGCAGCCAGATAAAAAAAAAATATTTTGTAAGCTTAGTGAAGCGCTGTAACTCAATTTCACAAAAAAAAAAAAATGTTGTCAAAATTAATTTACTATGTTACTGACCTTATCCAAACGGATGTCACAAAATCAGAAATCGGCCAGAAAGTAAGGAAAACCTCTACTGTTTTGCGACACTGAAAGTTCATGCGTTGTGGGTGACTGGATAGATGATCCCTGTACGCATTTTTACGCACTCTCGGTTGTAACATTGACGAAAACAAACACTGTAGGAAGGAAAGAGCGACGATTTGTTTCATTCGTGAAGCGTTTCGCTTTAAACTGACCCATTTCAATAAGGAAATTCTGAACTTTCAACTAACGCACAATGTACTTACTTAAAAGTCATGAACATCCATGAAGTCGAATAAGGAGGCAAGATATATAAACGAGCACATTAGAAACGTAACCAGTAACTTGTCCGAATTCACGTCAACAGGACTCTGCGTGAACTGTGGCTTGTTCAAACGCACTAATTTTTCGTGGTCCGGACTCCACCCCCAGAGGGTCGAAAAAAGTTAACGAATTTTGTTAAGCTCTTATTTTTAGGCTGTTTTATATTTTTTTCAGCAAGTAACTCTTTTTTAAACATACAAACAGGTTTATTACACACCATTCACGTGTACGTTTGATACGTATAGGGAAATAATTCAGTAAGTATCTTCTAAACAATGTTTCAGTAAGGCGTTTTTTTTATTGAGTTACCGTATTTTCTCGTGTATAATGAGCACGTTTTCCCATAGATTTTCTTCCCCAAAATGTGGGTACGCATTATACACAAATAATAACGAATAATATAATTTACATGCTGAATTGTAGATCTGCTCTACACAATTGTACGGTCAGATTGTGCATGACAAAGTTAGCAACGTTGCTTAAAACTGGCAGGCTTGAGTCTAGTAATAGTAAATAGTACTGCTGGTAAATTGGTTCGCAGTTTTCATCTCTTTCCCATCAGTTGTTCGTTCATGTCGTACACTTACAACGCTACTCTTTTTAGCATTCTGTTACTGTGCTTGTTTGTCGTAGTTAGCCTGTTGTTTTTGACATGATAATGTCTTATGGCTGGGGGTCATTTGAAAATTTCTGTAACGCATCACGCTGCATGACGTCATCATTTACCAGCCGGGAATCGTTAACTAAAACCGCGACCGCTAACGTGCTAACGTCCGTCGCAGATTAAAGACCTAACAAGCAAACAACACTGCATAGCTGTAGATAGGTATGTAACCAATCAGTCAGTCAGTAACCATAATAATGTTGCGTTTAGCTGGCGGCTGAAAGACATTATCATGCTCTTAAGCTTTTACCATTTGGTAAACGGTACTTTACATTTTTTACAAAACAGCGTGTCTTGTGAAGAAACAGATTGTATATTCGGTCTTTCGGTTTGAAGAAGAACTACTCTGGCAGGGTACGAAAATAAACTTAGCGAGTTCATCGATTTATTGTACAAACGAGGATTACGAAAAATTTCGATTGGTCTGAAAAACTGGGAATGCCGACCAGTCTTTTGTACTTTGTGATATGCCATTGGCGACGAGTATTGATGAAAAAGGAGCGAAATCTGTGCCAGTCAGATGAACAAAACACAACAAACAAGGGTGCATCTGAAGAAATGGAAGAGGAGAGTAATTCAACACTGCCTTCTTCAGAAACAGATAAAGAATGTTAATAAATGCAAATGTTATGTGCTAGTGAAAAACTACTAAAAACAACAAACTAAACACAATGTAATGTAAGTGGATTCAAACTTTATTTGATTTTAATATTTTTGTTTTGTGTGTACAAATAAATGGACATGGTAACTACAATTAATTTTTCCATTATTGTGTATGAAACAGTTTTTCCGCACACTATAATACTCAAATATTGAATATTTTTCTACGTTCTAATAAAGCTGGTCACTTTTTTTCATCAGAAATACGGATGCGCCTTATACACGAATCATGTTTTTCCTGCAAAATAGTACCATATAATGGGGGACGCGCGCGTTGTACATGAGTGCGCATTATACACGCGAAAATACGGTATTACCGTTTATTTTAACGGGATCAATTTATTTCACAATGTTATCACACGGTTTTCACCCACTTTAAAGATAGTAATGTTGATTAGTCTTAACTTGTTTTTTTTTTTTCTTCTCTATGAAGCCGACTCGACCGGGACCCGGATCCGCGGTCAAATTCTAGATCGCCACTGTGGATAGGAAACTGCTGAAAGCAATAAGAAAGAGAAAAACATCTTGGTTGTTGTTGCGGCTAAGGATCATAGCGGGAAAGGTGGAAGGTAAGAGAGGAGGGGAAGATGAAAGGATGACGTCAGAAACGTAAGCAACTACAGACAAACGCGTAGAACGGGGAAACATGGGGAGCATCCAGTTGAAACCAGTTGTAAGGGCAGTTTTACTAAAGAAGAAGATAATGAGTATTACCTGAACGACAATTACCGGATTGGATATGAACGGATGTCCTCTCCTTGGGAGCCCATTTCCCACATTTTCCTAGTTCCTTAGGCTTACATAAACAAACAAACAAACGGTTGAACAATACAAGCGACAACTAACGTCCTGGAGACAGTGTTGTATCTAGGACTTTGGATTTGGGTCGGGGCGGCTTCATACAAAAAAGAAACAATTTAAGATTAATCAATATTACCGTCTTTAAAGTGGCTGAAATCAGTCCCATTAAAGTAAACGGTAATAACACCATACATAATTCGCGTTACTGAAACACTGTTTACAAGATACTTATTGATTGAATTGATTTTCCTATAAAGTATTTCATATTTCAAAGGTATACTAATGTTGTGTAATAAACCTGTTTGTATATTTAAACAATAGTTATAATATATCGTAGGCCCTATTAGTGTACACACCTGAAAAATTAATAAAACAGCCTAAAAATTATGAGATTAACAAAATTCGTCAACTTAATATAATTAAATTACCTTATGGTCCACCTTAGTGACAGTAGCTTCTTTCGTTCAATGACGCGTTTCGGGATGAAATCCCATCATCAGATACACAATATTATCATTGAACGAAAGAAGCTAGTGTCACTAAGGTGGGCCATAAGGTAATTTAATTATATTAACCAAAAAGTGACTCGGTACGTAAAACATGAACAGATTCGTCAACTTTTTTGAGTCTCAGGGGCGGGTCCGGTCCCGTCCCCACCCCCGCGTAAATACTGTGTCAATTTTGTACACCTTTAACTTGACAGGCTTACGCATAATGCCTTATTTCATCTTCTCTAGCTTCATACTATATTCAATAAAATTGTTTACTACATTTTTTTTTTAAATTCCTGTTTTCATTAAAAACACGTGACAGTGTTCTTCTTCGAGCCTCAGATCTCAGATTGGCGAATGACTACATACTGATCCCTTCAAATCTTCATCTCCGGTGTCATCTTCTTTTCATTCTGCTACAACTTTCTGCTATCACGCACTCTCAGTTGCTTGTTCCATAAATTGTTTCCTTGGACGTTCTCTGTACTTCTTTCCTTCTGGTGTACCTTCTGTAATGCTTACTTGGTATGTTACCATGTATCATGTAGGAATGTTATCCTCTCCAACAAGGATTAAACCAAAAATGGTTTGCTCCGGCCCCCAAGCAGATAGACTAGAGCTGCAGGTCATTCCAACGCTTCTTCTGACGTCCAACACTTCTCAGTCCTTTTATTCATAGCCGTTTGGTTGTCTGCAACGTTGATCCATCCGGTTATATCTTGCTTGAGTGAATTTAGTAATTAATATATCCGCTGTTTATGTAACTTGCGTGTGACGGGGGCAGCCATCTTCGGGCTTAACGTCCAACCCGATTTCGCCTTAACAGATGATGAATACATTTATTTCTTTTAGGCGTTTTTCCACGATCTTGATTCTTATTATTTAGTTTCGTCAGGAACTCTGCATTCAAGGCTTAAGTATTTCAAAGGTAAAATACTCCCCTACCTCGAATGTCCGGAGGGGAAGGCTTCTGAAGTCTTAGCTAACGATCGACACAAAACGGGTTCAAATGCATTTTAGTACCTATCAATGTAAATTATTATATATAATGGCCGTATAATATATATATATATATATATTTTGTGATGTTTTCAATTTGTTTTCAAAAAAAAAAAAATTAATTAAAAACATACAAAAAGGTCAAAAAATGAATATTTGGGAAAATCTTAACATTTACAAACACAAAAACAATAATTTATTAATTAAAGAACAAACCCAAATAAAAACAAAACAAGACGATCTATTTAAAATTATAAATTTACTAAAAAATAAAAATAAAAATGAATAAAATATAAACAAAATTTCAAATATAACCGAGAAAACAGCTGCTAAAGAAAATAAACATTAAAACAATCGTTAACTAATCGACCTAAATCGATTATCAGTTATTTTATTTTACATTAAAATCGATACAAATTCGATTATTCGTTAATTTTATATTAATAGAATTATTTCGATTGTTATTAATTCACTTAGAAACCTCTGATGATACTGATATTTTTCAGTGAAACGTGCGTCAGGTGTTAAAAAGAATTACAATATTATCTACTTGCAGAAGAAACAAATTGAAACCACCACAAATTATATAATTACTGCAAGAAACATCCAGTTACTTATATAGAAAATGATATATATATATTGCGACAACACAAATTACTAAACTATTGGCGCATAGGATATGATAGTATGTGTAATTCAAATTACAAGTCTATATTGGAGGGTTTAAGATTATTTATTGTACAAACACAAGTTATAGTTTATATGGTATATTTGAAATGTACAGAATGTAATGTATGATATAGAGTCTCTCTTTTAAAATGTTAAATAATGTTCATACGCAAGACGTGATACGTTACATAAGAAGACTCCCACGATGATGCTGTTGAAGAGAAGGGCCGGTCTTTGCGGTATAGATGGATCGTCAGGTGTGGCTTACAAATGACAGACGTTTCACCAGAAACGTTTACAGCTGGGCTGGCGTCCTGTAACAGCTTGGCTGATGTCCTGTAATAGCTGGGCTGGTCCTATAACAGCTGGGCTGATGTCCTGTAACAGCTGGGCTGATGTCCTGTAACAGCTGGGCTGATGTCCTGCAAATCCCACGATGAATCCGACACTTCGCACACACAACGGTACTACGGATTTTATCACTCGCAAAACTTATATAGAGTTTAAGACCAAGTAATATCTCAGGTGACAGTGAGTTTAATCAATAACGGTATATTGAGCTTATACCTCTCCGGCTTCTTCAAGTGTTCTCGCGAATATCAAGGTCTACCGCGATCAGCAGACCACCCTATGAGGAAATCTTGCACTAGCACGGAAACGTCTTGATGGAACTATTGCGTAACAATTTATACTACTGTCACTGCGGAAAATCTCGCACAGTGAAACAGTTACACTCACTTCTTACACACGTAATATTACAATATTAATATCGTGCGTAAAGATATAAAATCAATTGTTATGCGTCACACGCGTTACTATCCCCGAAAAGTCTTAACAGATCCTTGCAAGCGGTATAATCTTGTACAAGGAATTGTATGTACCGTTCACGGTAGCAGCAGTGAAGAACTGCTTGTAATTTTACGCACAATGCGTTAAAACACTGGTGTGTGCAAATGTACTACACACACAGTTCTGAGTCTTCCCGTGTCACTAACGACGAATAGTCTTTACAGCACCTTGCAAGCGGTAGAATTCTTGTACAAGGAGTGCACGACCCGTTCGCGGTAGATGGCGTAGAAGAACTGCCTCCGTAACGACAGGCATAAGAAAATTTCCAACCACCAGTCAGCATTCTATTGGTGGATGGAAGTCACATGGTTAGTAAAGGTGACCATGCACTTTTCCTGCATTAAAGTGCATTTTCCTTGTAACAGCATGCATAGCGGTAATCAGACTACTCGTATCTAATGCATGCTGCCTACATAGTAATAATATACATGAACGTAAACAATAGTCCGACAGGTATAGGGATTGTAGCGATACACACGTCTCAGTTCAGCTAATGTCAAAACAACGATAATACTTCACGCACCGCCCGGGAAACGTTTCCCAATCGCGCACGCGCGCACAATTCCACTAACACAGTACATGAATCACCATAAATAATAATGCACAGTTTTACTAAACTAAACCCATAACCTTACTAAATACAATTGATAACAACCAAACTTAACCATCTACGAATATAATAAGAATGTCCATTGTCTGTGTAATATATGACTTGCCCCGCCTATCATGATCCTGTGATTCGTTGCAGGATTAACTCCCTCCCGCATAAAAAAAAAATTTTTTTTTTTTTTTTTAGTTAACTAACAAAAAATAAAATTTTTTTTTTTAATATACCTAAAACAACTTCCTAATCCTGAAATAATAATAATACCCTCGAACTAAAATCAAATAAACATCCTCAATTAATACTAACAATTCCAACTGTCACTTTGACAGAAGCATCAATTCACAAGACACGTGGTAACCTTCAAACCAAAACAAACACACATGTTCTTGACACACAGATAACGACATCTAATGCAGGGTCATAGCGTACACAGACAACATTCTTATCTAAACTAGATTATTGTTCACTCTCAGAGTCATCTTACATACAACATTTAAACCTGAACTTGACATATTTAAAATCACTACACATTCTTACCCCTATATCCTGACATTTATTTCTGAGTTTACGGATCCTTTGTATAATACTTCCTCAATGAGGACGCATGGAATTTACCAATCGCACGGTTGGTATTTGGGTTGGTTAAGATAAAAGTATTTTTCCCAACTTGCTCCGACAGGGTATACGGACCATTATACAGCCTAAAAAACTTCGCAGCTGTGTTGTCCTCCCTTCTACCAACATTTAATGCTCGTAAAAGCACACTCTCTCCAGTCTTGAACTTGACTAGTTTATGTTCCGCATTAAATTTTTCCGTGCGCTCCTCGGCGCACTTTTTAATGCGTCTTCTAGCTTCGATTTTCTTTATCTCAACTGGTATAGGCATATTATGCGTCGCTATCCTTTCAATGTGTTTACCCCAGACCCGGCCTGGCATTTCTCCGGTTTGGAGTTCATTCGGAGTATACCCAGTAGTAGAATTATAATTTCCATTTATGGCATACTCAAAAAATTCTAGGAATTCCGGCCACTTACTCTGGTTAGTATTACAGTACGTACGGAACAACCGTCCCAACTCCTTGTTGACCCGCTCGGCCAAGTTACCTTGCGGTCTCCGGATCGCTGTCAAGACCGTCTGGACCCCGTGTTTCTCAAGCTCGGAGTGCCACTTGGTGTTCGTAAATTGCTTACCTTGATCTGAGAGTATCTTCCTTACGGGACCATTTTTCGGCATGTATTTATTTAGCATAATGTTTATGACAGCCGACGTAGTAGGTCTACCAATAGCATATAGGCTAACATGTTTGGTAAAGGCATCAGTAACAACCACCAGGTTCTTCATTCCACGTGCCGCCCGAGGAAGTGGACCCAAAAAATCAATGCATACAAGGTCATTTTTATTACGGACGACAATGTTACCCATTTCAACCTGTGTATGTTGGTTCGGATATTTCGCTGTTTGGCAGATGTGGCATGAGCGGAGTATGGCCTTTATTTTCCTGGTCATATTTAGCCACACAAAATCCTCCCGCATTGCCAGGTAACATTTATAAGGCCCCGCATGAGCCAGACTCTCATGACACATCCAGGTGAGGTCTTCCACCATGGCGTCCGGTACCATAATCTTCCATCCGCCATTGATAATTTTATACACTACGTCTTTATATATTCTGTACTTAGGGTTTTCTTGTATCCGGATAGCGTCACATATCCGCTTCAACTTTGTGTCACGCTGCTGTTCCATACCAATATTTCTTAGCTTATTTTTGAGACTGTCTTCTAATTTATATTTGACAGCTAGAATTTGAACCTCCTGGTTATTAGACGCATGACGTTCTTCCACCATTGGAGGGTATCGGCTTAACGTGTCAGCTGCTTGGTTCTCGCTTGCCTTACAGTACTTAATGGTAAAGTCGTACTCTTGGATGGCCATGATCCAACGGGATATGCGAGCGTTCGCTAACTTGCAGCGCAACATGAACGATAAGGCCTGGTTGTCCGAAAGGATTTCGAAGTGTTGTCCAACCAGGTAATAACGAAATTTACTAATGCAGTACACAATAGCCAATATTTCTTTCTCCGATGTGAAATAGTTACGTTCGGCCCCTTTTAGTGACCTACTACTGTGCGCAATTATTTTGTTTTCGCCCTTCTCATTCCGTTGGTAGAGTACCCCCCCAATGGCATAATCAGAAGCATCGCAATTCAGGACATATGTGCCCCTTTTCTCAGGATGGAACACGTGCAGGTTTCTACTATACAAATTTTTAGTCGCGTCGAAAGCATGCTGATGACGCTCCTCCCATCTCCATTTATTACTCTTACGAAGTAGTTCTAACAACGGCTCAATTGTCCCAGAATATTCTGGAGTAAAACGTCTGAAGTAACCAGTCAATCCGAGGAACGCTCTGATATCCCTGGGTTTTGTGGGTTTCGGGAACTCCATGATCGCATGTATTTTTTCCGGGTCCGTTGTTATACCTTCCGCTGAGATAATATGACCCAAAAATTTAATTTGCGATTTCCCGAATTCACACTTTTCAAGATTGAGAGTCAGGTTAGCGGCTTGCAATTTCTGAAATACAATCTTGAGATGTGCAAGATGTTCTTCAAATGATTTGGATATGACCAAAATATCATCAACAAATATGCTGACGAAGTCCTCCACCTCGGGTCCCAGAGCTAACTCCAAACATCTGACCATGGCCGCTAAACTGGTAACCAAACCAAATGGAACTACTTTAAACTGATAGCATTTATTTCGATATAGAAATGCTGTGTATCTTCTCGACTCCTTGGCAAGGGGAATCTGCCAGAATCCACTTTTGAGATCAAGGCGAGACATGTATTTAACCCCTTGACATTTTATGAATAAGTTCTCCGCATTCGGAGCACAGTCGTAGCATTTTTTTGTAATAGAATTTAGATTTCTCATGTCGAGACATAATCGAATGTCGTTATTTTTCTTTTTAACAACAACCATAGGATTTAAAAAATTGCTATCAGTTCGTTCAATCACACCATTCTGAAGCATACTCTTAACTTCGGCATCAACCTGTTGTTGATAGTGAAGGGGGATGGGGTACGTCTTCCGTACAACTTTATTTTCATCCGTGACCTGAATACTGTGTTCATAAACATTCGTGACGGTAGGATTTTTGGAAAACACAGATTCAAATTTATCAAGCATACTTTGCAGCTTATCTTGCTCATTGCTCGTTATCTGCCTGCTGTGAGTCCGCAGATTATGTGTTATCTTATCGGCAAGTTGAACCGCTGGGCGAGTTATAGTAATGGGTTCACAATCAGACCCCGTCTTACCCCTCCTGCGTCCTAACCTGATATTGTGTTTACTATTATTTATTGTACATTTTAGTATTTTATTTGGAAAATCAATGGTCGCGTGCAGTTTATTTAATGTGTCCACTCCCAAAATAACATTATACACGAGTTTCTTGACCATAAGCACAGTGACCTCTATTTCCATTCCCTGAATGGATACTGTTATCATAGCTTGACGGTCAACCCTCTGAGATTCACCCGTCGCTGATTTTATGATTTTGTGGGCTGCTGGCAGAATCGGGATTTTTTTAAATGTTTCCTGTGCCTCTCTAGGAATCGCTCATCCATCAACGAAATTTCTGCGCCGCTGTCAAATAAAACTTCGCCGACACATCCGTTAATTTTCGCGTTGACAATGAGGTCAGTGTCATTTTCAACGCTAATACCTTTCTCATTTTCCTTACTATGGTTATTGCAAATTAAACTATCTCTAATTACGGCAGGATATAGGCCGGACACTACAAAGTTTTTCTTATAATTAACATCTTTCACATTTGATTTATTGAACTGCTTTTTATATTTACACCGGGCTTTTGAAACTTCATTCCTACCTTTACGTGTACTAGTTATTCTGTTGCACGGACTCACGCCGTGCAGCCTTACACGTTTTTTGACTGTTCTATATCGGAATCCTCTTCCTCTACTACTGCTACTTTATTGGCACTAAATTTTTGATTGGTATTTCTATTCGACATCTTAGGTCTTTGTTGTTGTTGCGAGTGTGTTTGCTTAGTTTGATTTTGATATTGAAAACTTTTATGCGGTGTTTCATTACTGTTACCATTGGTAATCGGGTTGTCGATACCTTCCCATTTTGCAAGTAATGTGAGTAGCTCATTCCACGACTTAACTGCTTGCGTAAGGACGGCCACCTGTATCCCGCGTCCAAAGTGGTGCGCAAGTTTACTTACCATGTCAGGTTCGGTTAAGCTAGGCTCAAGATATCTAGCTCTGGATATCAACTGCATCACATATTCATCTTTAGGACCTCTGGTATTGGAATATTTTCCAAACTCCAGCTGCGTACGTATCTTCCGCTGGATCTCCTCATTCCAGTATCTAGCTCTGAAATGTCTTACCAGGTCTTCCAACGTGTTGATTTTATCCTGGACGATACTAAACCACTCCGCAGCGGTACCCTTAAGTCGCCGCACTATGAAATTAATTCTATCCGCTTCACTTAAGGTATCACCAATTTGCTCCAGATCCCGCTGGCAAATTTGAATGAAATCCATGGGGTTTTCATTCTGCCGTCCATAAAATCTTTGCTGTGAATTTACGTCATCCAAAGTCTTATATACATACGTAGTACAGTTTAGTGGTGACGAGGTACTTTGCAATCGTGACACTTGCTGTTGCAGCTCTTGAATCCGCACGTCTTGCTCGGCCATTAATTCACTCACCGTGGATCTGTGTTGTATTACCTGCTCCTCCATTCCAGCGAGTTTCTCACCATACTCATTAAGTCGTGACTTATTAACCTCCAAACTCGCCTCTATATCAGCTTTCATAGCTTCCACGGTCTCGCTAATACGCTTTTCTGCCGCTTCTATCATTTGTTTGCTTTGTTTAGATTGCTCCTGCACAGCCGCGTATAATTTCTTGTTCTCATCATGGAGTGACTTGTTTTGTTTCCCGGCTTCTATTTTACCAGATTTAATTTCTTCTTTACTGGCTTTCATCTCTGCTGAAAGCTTCTGTATACTCATTTTCACCTCCTCTTGACAGGCTTTATTTTCCTCTTTATCAGTTTTCCTTTCTTCGGACATGGTTTCCCACTTCGCTAATACGGCAGCTAAAAGATTCTTGATTTCTGCAGTATCCGCCATAATGATTAAATTTTAATTAAAATTTAGTAAATTTAAATTTATTGATTTATACGCAAAGCAAGTTATTATTATCACAACAAGATTAGAACATATGGTAACCAGTTTATACGCACACAGAAAAAGCAGTTCAAAATATCAACATGTAAATACCTTATCTAACATACAACAACTAATAATCAACCTCCAACATACTGATAAAATCTGTTCATATATGATATACAAGAGAATATGCACACTTGAAAAATTATATCCTCAGCTTTTCACATGAACAATACACATACAATTATTACGTTAATTATATTTATACGTCGGATTTTTCCAACAAATTTTATATTCATAGACAAATATGTAATAGCGTCAAATTTCCGCTATTTTACGAGCCCTACGTTGCTAAGCGCCAAAATATCTCTATGCGACAACACAAATTACTAAACTATTGGCGCATAGGATATGATAGTATGTGTAATTCAAATTACAAGTCTATATTGGAGGGTTTAAGATTATTTATTGTACAAACACAAGTTATAGTTTATATGGTATATTTGAAATGTACAGAATGTAATGTATGATATAGAGTCTCTCTTTTAAAATGTTAAATAATGTTCATACGCAAGACGTGATACGTTACATAAGAAGACTCCCACGATGATGCTGTTGAAGAGAAGGGCCGGTCTTTGCGGTATAGATGGATCGTCAGGTGTGGCTTACAAATGACAGACGTTTCACCAGAAACGTTTACAGCTGGGCTGGCGTCCTGTAACAGCTTGGCTGATGTCCTGTAATAGCTGGGCTGGTCCTATAACAGCTGGGCTGATGTCCTGTAACAGCTGGGCTGATGTCCTGTAACAGCTGGGCTGATGTCCTGTAACAGCTGGGCTGATGTCCTGTAACAGCTGGGCTGATGTCCTGTAACAGCTGGGCTGATGTCCTGCAAATCCCACGATGAATCCGACACTTCGCACACACAACGGTACTACGGATTTTATCACTCGCAAAACTTATATAGAGTTTAAGACCAAGTAATATCTCAGGTGACAGTGAGTTTAATCAATAACGGTATATTGAGCTTATACCTCTCCGGCTTCTTCAAGTGTTCTCGCGAATATCAAGGTCTACCGTGATCACCAGACCACCCTATGAGGAAATCTTGCACTAGCACGGAAACGTCTTGATGGAACTATTGCGTAACAATTTATACTACTGTCACTGCGGAAAATCTCGCACAGTGAAACAGTTACACTCACTTCTTACACACGTAATACTACAATATTAATATCGTGCGTAAAGATATAAAATCAATTGTTATGCGTCACACGCGTTACTATCCCCGAAAAGTCTTAACAGATCCTTGCAAGCGGTATAATCTTGTACAAGGAATTGTATGTACCGTTCACGGTAGCAGCAGTGAAGAACTGCTTGTAATTTTACGCACAATGCGTTAAAACACTGGTGTGTGCAAATGTACTACACACACAGTTCTGAGTCTTCCCGTGTCACTAACGACGAATAGTCTTTACAGCACCTTGCAAGCGGTAGAATTCTTGTACAAGGAGTGCACGACCCGTTCGCGGTAGATGGCGTAGAAGAACTGCCTCCGTAACGACAGGCATAAGAAAATTTCCAACCACCAGTCAGCATTCTATTGGTGGATGGAAGTCACATGGTTAGTAAAGGTGACCATGCACTTTTCCTGCATTAAAGTGCATTTACCTTGTAACAGCATGCATAGCGGTAATCAGACTACTCGTATCTCATGCATGCTGCCTACATATTAATAATATACATGAACGTAAACAATAGTCCGACAGGTATAGGGATTGTAGCGATACACACGTCTCAGTTCAGCTAATGTCAAAACAACGATAATACTTCACGCACCGCCCGGGAAACGTTTCCCAATCGCGCACGCGCGCACATTTCCACTAACACAGTACATGAATCACCATAAATAATAATGCACAGTTTTACTAAACTAAACCCATAACCTTACTAAATACAATTGATAACAACCAAACTTAACCATCTACGAATATAATAAGAATGTCCATTGTCTGTGTAATATATGACTTGCCCCGCCTATCATGATCCTGTGATTCGTTGCAATATATATATATATATATATATATATATATATATATATATGTGCGTACATCTAATTTTTTGAGAGGCTTCCAATCCAGACCCTATGGCTCTGTATCGAGGTAGGTCTATACGTATAAACCACTTTAAATTGTTAAGAGTCTGATCACTCTGCAATAAGGAGAATTCGTAAATTGGCCTATCTAAAGGATCTACGCAGTTTAGCCCCCCCCCCCCCGACGCCATTATGACGCAACTTACTGAAGTAATGTATGTACATTGTGACCGTTTATCAAATTCACAGTCATTTCCCGTCTTTGCGCTTTCGTGGTTTCGGACAATAGAAGTGTTATAATGTAAATGAGTGTGCTACGGAGGATATTGTGGCTAATTTATTTATTTTATTATCTGTTTTATTAGGATGTTGAAAGTTGAATTGTTGCCGTAAGTCTGAGGCTCGCACCCACGGCCGGTGCGATAATAAATTCAAAATTACGTCTAAAAACCGGGCTGTCAGGCCGCGGTCGGTTGCTATTAAACGTCGTCACGTCGGCAACGTTTCGATTCCCCGTCATGAATGTTCCTCAGGCCGCCAAGAAGCGACTCAGAGTAAAAAACACAATAGCGGCAGATGTACGCCGAACACTTGTAGTTACCCGATACCTGTATCAGGTCAAAGCAACCAGTTTTGCACCCTTTTGAATAAACTGAAAGATTGTATTTTACAAACACTATATAATCGCGTAAATAAATTGTCTGTAGTTTTTGTATTAATTACAATATTCCCTTATGTGATGGTACAATGTCCACTTCCCCCAAACGGGAGTCGTGGATTCGAATCGTTTCAGAATTGATAGATTTTAACGATATCCATCCACATCCACCCAGCTGAGTCAATGGGTATCCAGTCCCATCAGCTGGGGAGAGTAGTCACGTTACCCTTCTTGGGAACCGACCGGGTAGTCAGACCTACACTGACTCTTAACTAGCCCTCCGACAAAAGAGATAGGTGAGTGACCTCGGAGAGTTTGCTACTCACTGCTAATTTCTTTCTCTTCTTTTTTCACTGACGCAACACAACAGACACGTTAGCTGCCATTGGCCTGTTCAACCATTGTCGTTCACCCAAATCGGTCCCAAGCAGGGAGATGACTCAGGACACTGTCTCTCCACCGAGTCCCAGTGGTCACACTTCACCACAACTCTTGTACGATTTTCTGACTGTTCTACAGTCTTCTATTCTGAGGACATGACCCAGCCACTTCTTCAGTATCTGTATTCTAATGAAGGAGGTATTGCTGAGATCAACATACGCTGCAAACAATTCTTTATCTGTTCTCCGCCGCCGCCGCCGCAAATGCACAAATTGGGTCTGCAATCCTCCTAAGCAATTTCGTTTCAGATCTATCCAGTAGCAGCTCCATTGCCACCATACGCCACGACCGGTCTAATTAAGGTCTTATACAACACAAACTATCTTAACCGCTTTACTAATGTTCTCTTCAAGATTTTATTCAAGGCGAAGTATGCTCTGTTCCCGGCTGCAATTCTTCTTCTTATTTCCCCCCCATTTTCGTCAAAGTCTTCACTGATAGTAGAGCCTACTAATAGGTACTGGAAACTAGAGACTGCTTCAAAACAGTAATGCTACTCTTCCTTCTTGAGACCATTATTTTGGTCTTAACGTTCATTTACTCAAGGTACTACCTTCCGTGTCTCCCCATCCAGTTTGTAGAAGTTTGTTTCTCAAGTCTCATTTCTTCTATTACGTCGTGCATACAATTCCTCCTCCTTCTTCATTCACCTCCTGCCATTCTTACATCTGTTCAGTATGACGTAATCGTTACCCCTTACATCTTTACTTCCTTCTTCTATTGTTTACGGAGAACGAGAGTCTTCTTTTTCAGTTCGTTCGTCCGGGAACGTCCTAATTACGTACGCTATTATCTTTATTATAATTCTCAAACGCAGCGTGTCTCATTTGTTAACAGCACAGTGGTATAATGTGAGTACATTCCACGCGTAAGACCTTTCGGCCGGTACCAGGCCACACCCTTAACCTGTGGTCCCTGCGGCAGGAGCTCTATTTGAAGCAGACGAGCAGGCGACGGGCCCGCACAGCCCCAGCCTGTGTTACGTGATACGCGTATGTGAGGCTACAGGACAGATTTGGGGGGGGGGGCGAAGCCGAGTGAGATAAAAAAGGGGGGAGGTGAACAAGAAAACCAAAGATCATGATACTTTTTGAAACTTTATTACACAAAACTAATGTAATATATTTAATTACACAAAACTAATGTAATATATTTAATATAACGATTTTTAGAGATATATTTTATTTATACATATATATATATATATACATCCATTATTCATGTATAATACCATTTTAAATATATTCAGGTACAATATTATTATAACACTTAAAATTTTTTATATACTTGCAAAGTATAAAACAAAGGTTATTTATTACGAACGGAAAATAAGACACGTAATATGTGATACAAAAAAATAGAATATTTTAAACATTGTATTTATGAAAGTATACACAAAAACATAGTAAAACTACAACCCCTGCACAAAAAATTACAGGGCCTTCCATACAGGTGAGGTATATAGTGGATGTCGGGGTGCGCCCTGAGAATTTTCTGCACGAGTAGTTCATTTTATTTACAACGTAAATTTTAATCTATGTTCTCTAGTCTGAGCATAGACATCAATAACATTATCGATGTTTATTTCTTGGTCATAGTGAATGTGCATCAGTGCAAGTCCTGTTAAGCGATCTTGGCCCATTGTAGATCTTAGCCATGATTTTAATAATCGAAGGCAAGAAAAAACACGCTCTGCAGTGGCATTAGAAATCGGGATTGTTGCAAAAAGTTGTAAAAAGAAGTGTATGCAGGGGTAAGTGTGTTTATCACAATTAGATAACAAATCTAATATTGTTTGTTGCGTGAGATGACGATTCTTCAAGGTGCTTTTTAAGAGTATAATCACCACTATCAATTAGAAATTTTAATAAAGCACGAAAATTATCTTCATTAACAGCTGAATTATTTTCCAGAACACCGTAATCACGGTGACCTCGAAAAGGAATATTTTGTTTTCCTAAAAATATTATAGTTTTAATAATAGGCAATAGTCGAGCTCGATTTTCTTTCATTATGTTTTCACGCCCAGTATCTGCTTGATTAATGACATTTAAATTAGGATTATCGTAATTTTTCAGGAAATCGTTGGCATTCAATACTGCTTTTTTGTGGTACTCTCTACTTGTGTGTTTTTCTAAATCACCCTCCTTCCCAAACAATCTTAAAAAACTAGTAAGAGGTGTTGTAACCAAACTTCCTAAAGGAGTACTGTTGCTACGTCCACCTAATTTATTATTCACAAAAAAGGGCAAAATTTACAAAAAAAAAACCTTGTTTTTCATGTGAAAGAACAAGCCGTTCAAAAGAATCCAGGTGCTTCAAGCTCGCATAACGTTTCTCATTTTTACCTTTTTTTGTGTGGACAGAAAAGGGAAAACGATAATTTTTATCCGGTTTCCACGGGTTTAAAATTAAATTACGTTTCAAATAATCATTAATTTCCGTTCCAACAAAACAGCCAACATCATATGTCATTACTTTATTTTCTTGTGTAGTCGAAGGCGAGAAATTTTTAAACGAGCCAGTGCTATAGTAAGTATCTTCATTTTCGATATTTGGCACTACAGAAACGTCTGTCGACTTAATCTGCTTCTGTACAGCTGTAGAAGAACAAGCGCAAGAATTGTCAGGGAGGCGAGATTTCTTTGTGTCAGGAGAATTAAAATAACTTTCAATAGTTCGCTCATGTTTACGCTTTAATGTTGGAACTTTTGCCATGTTGCCTACAATAATAAAAAAACTTAAGATAAAAAATGTTGAGAATCAAATCTGTCTTTACAACATCTTTGTGCCATTCTAATAAGATAATATACGACTTTTAAGGTTATGTTTTTCTTTAAATAAATACAATAATTGCACATTTACTGTTTTCTTTGAGTAGTTCAATTAATTACCTTTGCAATTGGAACTGTAACAGAGATCACAAAATTACTAAAATTTCCTCAAGTTTTACTGCAAATGCTAAACTTTTATAATTATTACAGAAACAGAACTAACTTAGCAAATGCCCTGCGATGCTGTCGTTATGCACTCTCGACAGCTGATTATCGATACATATAGGCTATTCCTTCACGCATGCGTAAGCGGTTACTCCACGTAAGTGGAATATCGTTCAACATTCCACGTAGCTAATTATTATACAAATATTTTTTTGGTACCTGATTTATTAAATAATTAACTGGAACATAGATTATTATAATAATTAAGTTATAGTTATCGCTATATTTCATATTGCTGAGAAAGTTTTAATGATTTATTTTATTGAAGTGCAATATTTTTACTAATAGTTCATGAAAATCAGCTTTGATATTTGAATATTTGATTTCTTTCAAACTTAAGAAAAATAATTACATATATATGAGCCTTTGGGGGGAGGGGGCGATCGCTCGCTTCGCCTCCCCCCTGGATCCGCGCCTGGTCTGGTGTAGTGGTTATTGAACCACCAGATTTTTACCACCCTTAGTCTACACTTAATGACCTCTGTGCATTTCCATCCGACGTAATTTTACTTCGCAAGTAGTTGGTTACACCTTACATTCTCTTCATCGCCATAACTCCTATTCGTATTTTGCTTTTGTTTTACAGTGACGATCATTTCAGTTTTTCTCTTGTTCTATGCCTGTTACGTTGTTCTAGCTTCCTCCCCATATTTCATAATTCCTGTATATGAGTAATAAGTTGGCTAGGAAAGTTGCCACAGAGCATTAGCCAGAGACCTGAAAGACTACCTCAGGTATAGGGAAGGATTGAGAGCAAAGAAGTGTAACTGCCCACAAGTATCCATTATCCAGTTCAATGGTATTTGTAATATCATAATGGTAACGTACAGTGGTAAGGTAATGGTAGGTGTATGTAATTATTTCCTGTTTGAGAATGCGCAACAGTGCCGGATTATACGCTGCAGCCTAGAGGCCCGCACCACAAGCAAAAAGAAAAAAAAAAGAACAGTCAACTTGAATAAAAATTATTTGGTCATGTTTCAAAGAACAGTAGAAGTTATTAGAGGAAAAGGTGTTATTATGAGCCATGTATAGGGCAGAGTGGGGGCAACAGTATGCACTCATTGCACTGAGACTCACTACATTTTGACAGAAATATTAAGTGTAGGTGAGCGCCAGTAAATCAAACCAAATCCTAATGAAAGTAGTATAGGTACTACAATATTTTTGTGATGCAGAAAAATTATGATTTACTTACAGATTTGTATAATGTAAATATATCCTAATAATTTTATGTTCATTTAAAAAATATGCTTAAACTGTGACAATTACAATGACATTGTTTTAGTTTCCTTTGGAAATCTGTTCTTTTTTTACTCTTTTTTATTCTGTTGAGGGTCTTTTGAGTGTAATACAAAAACGAGTGCAATCTTTTATAATTATTTTCATAGATTCCAGAATACGTTGAGATACCTTGAAAACGTTAAATTGTTAAAAATAGTATTGAAAATTTACAAAAAAAAAAAAAAAAAAAAAAAAAAACCAGTGTATCCCAATTTAATTTGTACACTTGACAATGATTTTATTTGCAGTTCTGGAAGATATATTTTTCAAAATTTTCTGGGGAAGGAACGCGAATCCCCCTTTTTATTGTAGGGGGCCCGGACCACATGTTAAGCCTGGGGGCCCCTCTAAACCCGGCCCTGATGCGCAATGCAGACATTGACAACTCTCCACAGTGGTGAGGGCATTCTTCCGCCAAAACACCAACGAACATAGAATGATGTAGGCCTACACCACTCAAATATTAAACACATTACGTTTCCAAAGTAGAAAACGTCAATGCATTTCCTCTTAATCGCGTCTGTCACCTCCGATTTTGTCTGTCACCTCTGGTACACGACAATACCTGCTCGCGATGCCCTTCATCATCATCATCATCATCATCACAGCTCTTGGTGGGTCTTGGCCTGCTCCAAGAGTCGATTCCATTTCTCCCTATAGCGTGCCCTGGCTTTCCAGTTTCTTATGTTCAGCTTTCCGAGGTCCTCCTCTATCTGGTCTTCGAATCTATTTCGAGGTCTTCCCTTTTTCCTACTACCCATTGGTTTCTGGTAGAAAATATGTTTCGTATGCTTCCTCCATTCCTCCAACCCACCTTAGCCTGTACATTTTGATTATCCTGACAGCTCACGGTGCCCTTATACACATTTAATTACGACAGAACCAAGGTAAACGAACTTTGTGACAATCACAACAACGGGGCTTACTGCTTACGCAGATCACGAGTGTTCAGGTAAAGTGGTTTTGTTTTCTTTCGTTTCTACATAGTGGTTTGCAACAACGATATTAACATTAGTATAATATACAGTAACGTAATTTGTATGTTGAGCGACGTATTATTGTAATATTATTGTAATAATTCGACTGTCAGCGGTGGAAGGTGCGGGGTGACGATCTTGCGGCGAGCAGCGTTCAATAACGGTATACACCAACAAGTAGTGGGAGAGAGAGAGAGAGAGAGAGAGAGAATGAGTGAGTGAGAGGCATTGACTGGGCGCCCGGTGGTGGGGTGTGTGTTGTGACACTTTCCACAAGGCCGGTCGGTATATATATATCGTTGCTGCCAGTATCGAGTCGTACACAGATATAATGTCGATGTCCGCAGCAGTGATGTGCGTGTCCGTGTTGGCGTGGGCCGTCGCCGCCGCCGCCGCCGCCGGCGCCGCCTGGCAGACGACGCCGTGCGAGGAACGTACAGAATGGGGCGGCAACGCTTGCAACCTGGGCGGCTCACTGTACGTCAGGAGCACGCTCGGCGACGAAGTGTCCAAAGACAAGTGTGACGTCAAGTACAACAAACTCAACTTTGCCGAACAGCCGTTTGTCAGCTACCCGTCCGCTGTCGAGGTAAGCACCCGCTACACGCTAGGGACCGGTCGGGATGTTTACAGTCTCTTCCGTCCGTCTTACACGACCGTGTCGAAGAATAACTGACAGTCGACTTTATATTGAAGTGTACACTACACCGCCCCTTGGTATCACTTGATCCGGTTCATAATTCGGGCCACATGTCGATGATTTACGGCAGGGGCAAACCTAGGATTTCATTTCGGGGGGGGGGGGGGATTTTTTCCAACCACATATCGTTTTCTTAGAGTATTTTTTTCTCATATTATAATGAAAATCGTACCAACAAATTAAAACTAATGGGTAAATATTGGGCGTAATTCACTAATTTCATAAAAATCAATTAATAACATACAGTTTGACTTGCAAGCGTAATAATACCTTTCTATGGAATATAAATGTATGTGTGTTTGTGTTGGTGGGTTAACACATGCATGAACACGAAAAATTTTAAATGAACGTATGTTTAATTTTACAATATTTTATTTCTTAGACCTAGGTAGAGTCTATTGCAACAACCCATGTCCATTTTGAAAAATAATGTTAAGAAATTAAAACTCATCTACATTATGTGCTTTGTGATTGAAGTTATCAGCATGTAAGGTTAAGTTAAAATATAAAGAGGTATGTCCCTATTTATCGTAACCAGCGGAAAAACGTACCTTATCCTACTCTCTTTCAAGTCGTCTTCTTTTCATTTTTCACCATTTCTTTCAACATCTGTTATATTTATTATTGAGTATAAGGCCTGTTATTGTAGATTATTTTAACTTTTCATTGACCCAAATTGTAATTTTGTTTAAATTGACAAAACTTGGAAGTCAATTAATTATATTTCAAAAATGACAACCAGTTTTAACATTTTTTGCTCCAAATTAAAATTTTTTTTCCGATTTCGCGGGGGGGGATATATCCCCCCTCTAGGTTCGCCCCTGAATTTACGGTAAACATCATCATCATCATCAGTTTCTCATAAACCAATAAACTTATAAACTTATCTCGAAATTTACTATGCATACTCTCTCACTCTCTCTCTCTCTCTCACACAACACACACACACACACACATTTATATAAACAGACAATATTTATATACACACACATAGCATTTATTGCTCACTATTTTCAACGGTGTGTATTTATTATTGCATAAATTTTGACATTAGATAATTTTTCAATTACCAGAAAATTTACGAAAATCACGATTATCCTACTAATTTTTGTTTGCAAAGGTTTTTAAAAAAATATACAAACACTTGGTAAGTTTAACAGTTTTTGTAAGTGTTTGTATATTTTTCTAAAAACCTTTGTATTAATATGTTTGACTGAGTGCCCAACGAGTCATCAATCGATATACTAATTTTTGTTTAGTAACATAACAATTGTAGAGCAATCAAAACAATAAATGCTACAATTTCAAACAACAATACGACTCATGTTACAGTCTGACCCCCGCCTGCATATTTACTATTGTTTCTTCAAATTTTTGATCCCATTTTGGGCTTAGGGTAAACAATTTTGAAATTTCCAAAATTGTACACTATATTCAGATTTTTATTAAAATTTTCTTCAACTTGATATCACACATGGAATTTGCAATTTTATCAACTTTTGGACTACTTTTTGGGCCCTGGCAACCCAAAATTTGGAAATATGTAAAACTTAACACTATATTTAGATCTTAGTTAAAATCGCTGTTCGTTTGATACGCACATGAATTTTTCTGATTTTTATCGAAATTTTCAACCACTTTTTGGCTCCCGGCGTCCCGCAATTTTGAAATTTTTAAACAAGAATACTAAATTCATATTTAGGTTAAATTTCATGTAATTCGATACCCCACATGGACTGTTACGATTTTCAAAATTTTTACCCCTATCATTTTTACCTCCCACCCTCTATTATTGTGGGATGAATCTCAAAAGTAATAGGATTCTGTAGGGTACAAGTATCGACACGGATGCCAAGTTTTACGAAAATCGGTTGTTGTGTGCAGTGTTATCGTGAGACATAACCCAAATAGACAGACAAATACGTTTAAAAACGGTCGAGTAGAAAGCGCTTCGCTCGTTCAATAATATAATAATAATAATAGTTTCAAATTCACTTATCGTTGCCTTGTACGGCACTTGATGAAACATTACAACAATTACGTAGAATAATAAACACTTGTTAACTGTTCACGATAATTTTATTTTTACAAAAATATGACTATTGTTTTGATCAGTTGCATCATCTACAGATAGTATATACCATAAAAATTACAAGAGTGCAAGATTATGTACTCTCTGATCGATGAAACAAATGTCAAAATTTTGTATAACATCAAATCAAAGTGGAACAATTGACAATCAAAACTTCTTAACGATTGTTGCATTGTTTTACTACGTACATATATTATCCTATTGTTCATCACCACCGCCACCGTAAAAACGCCATCATCATCATTATTTCGGTGCTCGGTTTCGAAACTTAGCTGTTCCGTCGTTAAGTATCTGATCATATTTTCTGTAAACGTAGTTCATTTCTTCTTTGTATGTGTGAGAGCTAGTCTGTGTAACACACACATCTTTTCCATTCCATGTGCTCTTCCCATTTCTGCTAGCGATCGTTAACCATCTCGTTCAGACTGTACATACTTCTTAGTTCGTCCCAGATGTCTCGATTTCTAATACTGTCAGGATTGGTAGGAAGACTCCACTACCACAGAGGTAGCTACCGTTTTGTAAAGCTGGTCGCAGTTTGCGTTTGGACGTAACTTTCAACTAAGTACCTGCAACTTCACAAAGTTTAGCAAGCTGTCTTCCTTATACAACCGCTTCCAGCTGTAGCATACTTGTGGACCGTGTTTAACTTTACTGGTGAGCCAAGAATTCAATTAGAGCTGCTCTTAGCCCAGAGTAATTAGAATGCTCTTGGCATTCTAGAACAAGCTTCGGCCCCGACCAATTGTATATTTAGCCGTAGGACAACTCTACGTTAAGTGGAATAAATATTATTCAAACACGTACAAAGCAATAATATTATGTATATTGCTGCCCACAGAAATATTTATCTCCCAATCATCGCTACTCAAAAGCGCAAACAACAAAGGAACGTAAAGATAATCAGAATTTCAGTCGCGCCCACCTTTAGTTTCAGTTTCCCGTCCTTGTCTCACCGGCACTTCCTCTTGCATGGCTTCCACGTTTTTAGTCCTGATAAATTTACTAAACAAATTCAGTCCGTCTTTCTTGTAATCTCCCGTCGGAAACAACCCGGGATCCAGGTTCAGCTTCATTCTGTTACACAACAAATAGACAAAAATGCAAATTAGTTCTAATGATATTGTGATGTATTTATAATATACACGCACTTATTGCTTACTAATGGTACCTATAATCTCAATCTTCTGTGTCGGTCATAGACCATCGTCAGGACGTTTACACTGTGCATAGTAAACGTTTACAGTAACTTTCCCGGAGTTCTCGAGAAAATTTGGAACGTACGTTTCACGATCATTAATCAGTGTTTACGAATTCGTTTTTTGTAAACAGTAATTGTTTTACAATATTGTGACCGCCAGTGCACAGTGTATATGTCCTGACGATGGTCTATGACCAAAATCGATCACAATTAAGAATCTGAATAATTAAATCTTTATTATAAAGATTATGTATTATATGTATGGTATCTTTAGGTTATGAACAATGAATACACGACAATAGAAGTTTTAAACAAAGTAAGTTATTCATACGGCAACGTGTCTACACAATTGTGCTTTCTCTCCTATACTAGTTTCCATTTCTGCCTTCTGCTTCCTCCAACTGCCGGCACCCCGTCCACTAACTCTCGGTAGTTTTGGTCATCTTCTATTGCTTTTGGCTGCCAATAATTCTATATATTTTGCCGCATCTTTTCTTCTACTTCTTCTTTTTCCCAACTAGGATTCGGCCTTCATAGCAGTTATTCCCATATTTTCTTTGGTCTCCCTGTACGCTTCTTCTTCCAGCTGGTTTGTATCTACTTCCCGTTTTTGGCAGTCTTTGATCGTCCATACGCTCCAGATGCCCCCTTCCAATTTCTTCTATGCAATTATATTTTAGTTGTATATTTCCAACTCTTCATTTCTAAATCTATCGTGTTTAGAACATCCTCTGACCGATCTTAGAAATTTCATGTCCGTTACTTGTATGCCGCTTTTACGCACCCTTTCTACGCCTGCATATAATTCAATAGTTCCCCCCCCTGTTGTTTAGTAATTTTTAACTACTAAACTCAACTCATCTTCTAATATTTTCAATTCTTTTTTTATAACCGATCCTGTATGGACACAATTCGTTTTCTAGTAATTCGTATTAACAGTTCATTTCAGTCCATTTCGCATTTTTACGCAATCCTGACGTAGGTAGCCCTACATGTATTTACATTTGTATTATATTATTCCAACAACAACAACTGCAGCAGCAGGAATTATTATTATTATTATTATTATTAATAATAATAATATTATTATTGTTAATAAAACACAATTGGAATGATAACGGCACTAAACTAGTTGCCGTTTATAGTCAGTATGTGTATCGATCATTTGTGTCTGGACCAATGCGGTATTCAAAATTGGTCGATCAGTACTTCTCACCTTAGAGATATCTTCTTTAAGACGAAGATTATCCATTAATATATTCTGCCTCCAATTACTTATTGAAACTGAAGTTTTTATCCTGTCAACATAAATCTTTACTTTCCGTGAATTTATTTAACATCGATAGAGGTACGGGAATATCGACTAATAATAAAAGAATGTGGGTATCAGACTCACGGACTCGTCAGTTTCGCGATCACAATCAATACGGTACCTGTATTTAATTCGATTCTATGCTATTTTTGTAATACAGTTTTTACGGTTAATTTATTTAGATATTTGGACTGATCTTAGCCAGCGTTTAGGGACACTAATATATTTGTAAAAGCTCGAAATATTTAAGGGAGTTTGGTAGAGAGAGAGAGAGAGAGAGAGAGAGAGAGAGAGAGAGAGAGAGAGAGAGAGAGAGAGGGGAGAGGACATGGTAACACTTCACAACGTACTGAATCCCATATTACAATAGAATATTGTGAACTTTTTACTGTACATTGCGCGCGCGCGCGTTTTATATATCGCGTTGCATTATCGGTAAAACTACCCATGTCCACTCATGAACTTACAGAAAACTGAAATTAATAGTTTTCAAGTGCAACGATGAATCATAAAACTGATTTTCAAGGTTAGTTTTTATTATTAATAGAGTTTTTTTTTATTGATTACATACCTGTTAAAAAATAAAAATAAAAACAAAAACAGAAACTCATTAAAAATATCGTTTTCGTAACATCGTGAAACGTCGTTAAAAATTGGACTTGGGTAATAATTTTACCACTAACCCCTCGATATACTCTCGTACGGAGATGATTGTGGATCTATATATGATAACGTGTAACACTGTTACAACGTTAATCTCTCCACTTTGTCATATTTCTTTCTGTGACGTTACTAAAGCGTCAAACAAAAAAATTTAATACGCTGGTGAAATACAGTTGCAATAAATGTACCTAATATTATGCACGCAATGAAAGAATAATACAATAAAATAACATACAAATTGAAGGCGTCTTGCTAAAGTTGTTCCGGAGTCCAGATCCAGACTGGAGACGAACGGGACCCAATGAGTCGAAAAAGTTTACGAATGTTGTTAATCTCTTTATTTTTAGACTATTTTATTATTTTTTCAGCTGTGTACGTTAATACAGTAGTAACTGTTTTTCAAATATACAAACAGGTTTATTACACAGCGTTTGCGTATAGGCCTACGTTCGGAATATGAACTATAGGAAACAATCTTTCGAGTAACGCGTATTTTTGTTGTGTTATTACAGTTTATTTTAATGGGATTGATTTCAGGACGTTATCACGCGTTTTTCAACCACTTTAAAGATAGTAATATTGATTAGACTTGACTTGTTTTTTTTCTTTTGTATGAAGACGATTCGACCGGACCCTCCCCCCCCAAGACCAAATTCTAGGTACGCCACTGGTGCAGATATCAACGTAGAATACAAAGTAACATTTTCTTCTTAGATTAACATTACTAATAAATCAATCCTCAGCAATTACCTGCTGTCGTTAAAAAAAGAAAAATGAATGAAGAATATAATAAACTGATGTAGAAGTAAAAGCGTAGTGTAACCAAGTGGTATGAGATTTCTGAGGCGCCAAATGGATGAGGAACCGGTCGTGGAGTTAACTATTGTACAAGCCCTGTAACCCTGTAAGAAAGATGAACGATAACTGAAACTCAAGATGAGACCGGCACGACCGGAATGAGGAACAGGATGAGATTGGAGTACATTGAGAAGCTGGTGACGAGAAGAGGAAAAACGTCTTGCTCTATAGAAACAACGTGTTTGAAAGTAGCGAAGGACAACCCAAGGAGATCCGCTTCACTCGTGACTCCACTTCCCGACGCCAGTTCCTCTCCCTCTAGGGAGGCCCCCATCGCCTGGAAGGCGTCCGGCTAGACCACCGTTTAGCTTCAACGCCCAAGTGATTGACATCCCTCACAAGGGTCGCGGCGGTCCGAGCCAGACTGTTTCCCATGCTCTCGTGTCACAACCGCCTGGCTCTGTGCACTAAAGTCACCATCTATTATTTCTTCGGTCAGTACTGACCTGTGCTGCACCCGCCTGTTGGTCACTCTTGTCGACCACTAATAAGCGTAAGCTGGAACAATTTCAGTCCAGAACCCTCCCTTTCTTGTCGGGATCTTCACGGTTCTTTAGAAATTATGTAATCGTGGAGACCTTCGAGTTCCTACTCTTGCTGCTGAAACTCTCTTTGCTTCAGCAGCGACCTTTAACTTCCCCTAACTCAGAACAATTAGTACCATTAGCACGTCTGCATCACCACCAATTAGGTTCAAACGTCCTCGGGTGATTCTTGATGAGGTCTCGTAAAGTCGGGCTTGCCAAGCTATTTCTGAATAGCCCCGAGTAACTTCCTATCCTCTGTGTCTCACCTACACTCCTCAGGGAAATCCTTCCCCAAGCGTTTCTCTAGCACACTGCTTGGCTCTGTTACCGTTTGCCACCGGCACGGAGGTTATCTGCTTCCCTCAAGCAGGCAGGTTCTTAGCCTTTGGAGGCAGGCGGTGGCACCTGCCGTCCGCATCGCCAGCAGGGACAGTGCTACTAAAATATTAAATTAAATTAATCATTTTCAACAATCCAGCGCCATCTAGCGGGTGACCGTTTTGGCTTGTGCTATCCCATTTTTAGGTACCCCGTGAGAAAGTCCAGCACTGTTTTCATCTGGCAGTCGTCGGGCACGTCGCGGAAGCCACGGGTGCAAAGCCGCCCCACTAATCAAAGCAAAGCAAAGCATAAGTGAAGGACCCCTACGCTTGACGGAGAAAAAGGGGACGATAAAGGAGAATAATATAAAGAAATAAAAAGCTGTGGAAGGAGGAAAACGAAGGAGTTGAAGCAGACATTCAAATTGTGTAAAGTACGTTCTTTCAGACGGATGAATTGAGTTGAATCAGAAGCGTCGAAAAGAAAAATTCCCTGCACAGTTATTTCTTTCTTGGTAATTAATTAATCCGACGATTGGTTGGCATCAGTTCTTCTTTATTGCTTACGTCTCTCTATCGTCTCCTTTATCACTTCATAACCTCTACGTCCTACGTTCGTTATGACATGTTACACAGATGCAATCGTGTAACATGTGGTGAGTTTCTAAGACTCAGCATATCTTATTAATTTGTGATCTTCTTTTATACAATAAATTTCACAGACTTTCCTCCTATAGGCTTTTTTTTTAACCTGCATATTATGCTTTACGTTAGTTTATTCAAATTTATTTGGACGCAAAGAATTTATAAAATTATATCAAAAGAATCCTGAATTTCACATCTGTCCTGAAGATAATAGGGGGGGGGGGCAACCTTCAAGCTGAGACTTTATCCTACTTGTCGGGAATAACACATTTATTTGCTCTCTCTACTCTTAGATCCTTGACACATTCGGCTTCCGACCTTTGAGGTTATATTAATTTCCAGTCTTTGAAAATGTCTCCATCAGTGTTTTTAATTTCACGTGTTTTATAATGTTATTACAAACATTTGGAAGACTTCTCGTATGCCTTTATTTTGAAGTGACAGGTTACCTTTACTGAGTCTGCGGCGGCTTTTCTATTTCTCGACACTATTCTCACAACAAGTGGAGCTGTGCGGGACGAAGGGCATGCCCGTGTGCTGCGGCCCGAGCTTCAGATAGAGCTCCTGCCGCAGAGACCACAGATGAACTGGATATTAAGGGTGTGGCCTGCTACCGGCCGTGAGTTGTCAATTAGTTATCTAATTGAGGGTGAGTGTACGCCGAGGCCGGGTCCAAGATACTTACTTCTTACTTCTTAATACGAGCATCCGAGGCTGGCTGCTTCGATGGCTCGATGTCTCCTGAAAGTGTCTGCTGCTAGCGGCCACCAACAACTCTCGGATAGTATTTTATCCAGAGTTTTTTCTCCGGCCATTTTGCGTTTAAGATTTTCCCTCGCTGGTAGCGTTGCCGGGCAATCCAAGAGAATGTGATTTAGGGTTTCGTCCTGCTCCTTGCACATTCCACAAAGAGGCGGAATGGGTCCAAGATTCACCTGGCACAGACTGGTAGTCACCGAGGGCGCTAATAGAGTACGGTGCGGCGATAGAATTTACGGGACAGTGTCCGTATAGTGGCGTCCAGGGAACGGACACGCGGGGATTCTCGGATGATTTTGTTAGATGTCAGGTTGTGGGGTTTGCACGCCCAGCGCAATCCTCGGTCCAGAAGAGACTGAAGGTTTCGCTTATGGGTCTTGGCCAAGTAGACCCCATATGGGGATCGCGTAGGTAACCATCGCCAGCACATAGGCGGCGGGTCATAGAGTTGCTGCAAAGCAGGGGACGGAGTTGATATAGACGATGGGCGGTCTTGGCGGGCTACTTGCTCGGAGTGCGTCCGCCAGGTAAGACGACGATCTACTAGTAGGTGACGCCCGAGGTATTTAACTTCCCGAGACCACGGCAGAGGAGTGTCGCCTACCTACAGTCTGTCAGGGAGCCTTCTGCGTCGGGAGAAGAATACGGCTGTGCATTTGGCCGCGTTGATAGCAACCCTCCATTTCTCTGCCCACTCAACGTATTCGTCAAACTGGTCCTGGAGCCAGATAACTGCCGTTTCAGACGGTATACACTGCCGTGACGTCAGCGAACATGGGCAATCTGACTCCCGCAACTTAGGCACGTCATTAACGTACACAGAGAAAAACATGGGGCCCAACACGCTTCCCTCAGGTACACCAGCCGTAATAGCGCTTTCCGAAGAAAGGGTGTTATCTACTCTCACGCGGAAGGTTCTGTTCCGAAGAAAACTAGCAATCAGATGAGTGTAGGAATCCGTGAGTTTGTGTAGTAGGCCTGGATGCTAAACACAATCGAACGCCTTCTCGACATCAAGTAAAACGGAGACGAACTGCTCCCGCGAGCAACCGGTGTTCTCTCTTAGCAGCCAACAAAGTGTTCCCACAACACTTTATAATAACACGTCTTAAACACGCGTGTGCTACAGGCACATGCACATTGACTGTAGAGAGAAGAGAAATTTAATAATCAGCTTTCACTTATGCTAATAGGCCTACTGAACTCCGTTAGCATAGTCGTTGTGTCGTAAAGGTTACACCATTTACTAAACGTCTATAAGCTTGTGGAAGCCGACAACTGTGTACCAGCTGTTGCTCTTTGTAGAGGGGTATTGAAATCGCTACTTTCACAATACCCGTACCCACAGTCATTTTCGATATTTCGATTATGCGATGATTAACATCGATGTGTAGTCAATATCGCATATAATTTTTGGTAGATAATATAAATCGTGAAAATTTATCTCTGTATGACAGAAAATAGCTTGCTGATGATTGCAATTGTTTTCATTGTCATATTCTTTACGCAAAATGTTTCTGCAATAACACAGCTCTGATATATGCCTGTGACTCCAAAAGTTGACGTTCTTAGGTTAACATGCAAACTAAAAGTACAAAGGAAACCAATATTCGTTTTTTTATGAAAACCACGTAAATAAAACCCCCAACTCGAAGTAAGGCAGGGTCTCCCTTTTTGTGGCAGAACTCGTTTCCCACTAATACTCGGGGTTTTGTGCAGATCACTGGAAAAGCAACCAATTCGAAGTAAGGCGGAGTCCTATACATGTCTCCCATTCTTTGTGTGTCTCGCACGAAATTCGCTTCATGTGAAGTTTTCAAGATTATACTGAATAGTGTAAAAGAATATTGGCCACCTAACGAAGAACAATACTTTCTTCTTAGTTTGTTAATACGTTGTTTTTCTTTGTTATAATCTTATTATTTAGAAATAATTGTTTATGCACTTTACATTTTCTGTTATTGTTTTGTTAAACGGAAACATAAGAGTTTCCAGTTGTGTTTACTAAAACAATAGTAAACTACAATTTTCGATTCGTTTGAGTCTCTATGCGACTACGTTCATTTCAACTGCTTCTTCACCTCCTTATTTCTTTTCTCCCACATCTTCTTTATTCCTTCTCAATGTTTCTCTTTCGTTACCTCAGGGTCCCAACGGCACGAGGCACGGTTTTTTTTTTTTGCGGAGTTATGTAATTTTTTTCTGACTGGTAAACGTTCTTCAATGTCCTCTTGTGTAATTTGGAGTTCTTCTATTACACAAGAACTATTTCGGTAACGTAGAAATCTATGTGTTATTTCTATATACCGATCTATATAGAAATGTCTATTTCGGTATCTTTATTCCATGTATTAGCTTTAAATTCCAAGGTAGATGAAGAGTTTTCTAGTTACTCTGCTGCGATCATTCTTTGAAGGTGTTCGCTAAAAGCGTTCTCTTTTCCTAATGGGCAACAGAAGGGTCGTCGAAAGTTCAAAGCGCAGAAGATAACCACTGCTAAAATAAAGTGCCTAAAAGCAACAGGAATAAATAGAATAAGGAGGAGAAGAAGGTACCCTTTCAGTATTGGATGAGGCCAGACTCGAGCTGGATGTCGTGAAATAGTATGCCACCCTGACTTTGCTTTGGACCCACGACCGCTTGGTTTTTGAAAGTAATGCGCAAGACCGGAACTATGGACGACGGTAAATATAAATACTGTAGACCTGCAGTTTTGGGAAATAACGAATGTTTTATCTGATTTTCTTGACTAGAAAATATCCACTAAGAAGTTTGGCACAGTACACAGGTGGGCTAAATTTACTCACCGCATTCTTTGGAATAGAGTTTACACACATACGCGCGCGCGCTGCACTCAAATACGTGACGCATACAGATAAAATATTTGCTAGCGACAGTATCTTTCGACTTTTAACATAAAATAAGTGATAAAATGTTACACAGAAGGCATCATAACGCTTGCACATAAATATTCGCCGTTTTTCAGGTGAATGTGGAGATTTCTGATGTAGGTGAAGAAGTATACAAACATACATAGGCCTACATACATAAATATGAGTAAATAAATAAATTCTATGTACCCCTACGACTGGGTATATAGGCCTAAAGAAACGTGCTGGGATAAAAAATAAAATGATATTATAATTGTTAGGAAATAATTTAATCAAACGAATATGTAAACTACATCTAGATCAGTTGCTCACTGGGAATGTGTTTTTATGGAAAATTTAGTAGAAGTGGACAGAACATTTGCTAGGTGAGAAGGCGGCAGCTGATCAGGAATTTGTAGGTATTGCATTGCATTGCTTTGTGTGTCTTTGCACCCGTGGCAGGATTGCAACGTCTGGGACGTGTCCAGTGGTTGCCAGAAGATAAACTTGGTACTGGTTCAGTCAACGGGTGGAAAGGAAACCGCCAACACGATCATTCGCTAGATGGCGGCGGGGGGGTGGAGCAGACTTGTATTTGTGGCACAGCTGCTGGAACCGATTCACGCAACAGGTGTCGCCTGTTTCAAGGTCAGCGCAAGGAGACGCCGTGAAGCAGAGAGCCTCCGTGCCGGTAACCAAGGTAACAGCGGCATACACAGCATACTAGGAGGAGACAGTTGAGGATGGAAAGAAGGACAATTTTCAAAAGTGAACTCTGGAGCTGTGGACTGAAGTTAGTGTGAGCTATGGGAAGTCCGATACACATGGTGGGTCATCAAGAATCGTCCGAGGCCGTTTGACTCGAATCGGTGGTGGAGGTTCTGTGGTGCTGATAATTCGCAGGTATGGGAAGATTGAGGTCACAGCTGCAGCAAAGTGAGTTACAGCTAACGACCGGACAAAAGCAGAAAAGGTAAGAACTCGAAGACCTCTTCGGATTACGTCATTTCTGACAAACGAAGGAGATAAGACAAGGAACGAAGGGGTTTCGCTTCCAGTCTACACCTGTTGGTGGTTGACAGAAGTGACCACCACGCAGGAACCGCATAGGTCAGTATAGACCTGAGAAACAGAAGACAGATCGTGACTTTCGTGCGCAGAACCAGGCGGCTGCGATACGAGAGAAATGGGAATCATTTGGCTCGGACGCCGCGAGCCTTATCGAGGGTTTCGGTCACGTGGGTGCCGTTCTAGGGTTTCGGTCATGTGGGTGCCGTTCTAGCCAAACGCGTAAATACTTCACCGTCTCTTTTCAGACGATGGGTCTCCCTTCTAGAGAGAAGGGCTGGCATCGGAAAATAGACTTGTACGTGAAACAGATCGCCTCGGATTTCTCCATGAAGTTGTAGGTAGACTGAAGGCTAACAGATATAACGAGACAACTTATTTATGGTATTATGATTATTGAAATGTACTGAAGCAATCGTCTCTTCTTCTTGCTTCGAACAAGTCTTTACGCCTTAAAGCCGCAAAATTTGCGCTGTAATCTGTTGCAAGAGTCGCTGTGTCATCGTCCGCAATAAGCGACAGCCTTACCCCAGCCACTCGGGGCGTGTCATTGACGAACCCCATGGACAGGAGTATCCTGAGGGAATACGCCTCTCCGAGTCTGTTCTCACTCGCAGAAAGCTAGAGATTAATCGAACGTAGCACTCTGGCAGACGGACTTTCGACAGTTTGTACAGGATACCGCCGTGCCCATACGCGGTTCAAGTCCACGAAGAACGCGGTCGTCTGTTTGCCCTGGCAGCCATATTCGGTTTCATCAGCAGGTCAATGCATTTCACGAAAGCCAAACTGTTCGGGGATCAGCACGTCTACTGGTTTTGAATCCGACGCTGGACGAGACGTTCAAAGGCTTTTGACGTCGCGGACGCGAGGCCCACGAACAACAGTTTAACAAGCCCCGTTATTTATACACGATTCAGTGGGCTGGGCAATTTTACAATGTGCACAATACATTAAAACAAAAAATATAGCCTACATAGGCAATAAAGATATAAAGTAATGAACTATGAAAGATTAAAACAATATAAATAATTTCAAAGTGTTAGCAGTAGTAATAGTAGTAATAAAACAACAATGACAACAACAACAATAATAATAACAAAATAAAAAAAAGTCGGTATGGAGGACCATACATGACTTCCATGTTCTCAGATTTATATTTAAAATCATTTACTTGAATTCGGTTCGATAATTTCTAAAAAATATATCCCCCACATTGTAAATCCAGTTTTATGTTCGACAAATTGAATGAAATATTTCCATAGAAACTACTTCTTTGTTGGCGATAACATAGTATACACATAAAAATTATCCCCTCCTCTTCAACTACCATTTTTATTTATAGAAAACTGCCACCTCTCCCTTCAGATACTCTTTTCATTTATAGATATTTCTATAGTGGGTTTCTGTATACCTTTCTACAGTGGATTATTACGAATATCTTTTCAGACTACTTTATTTATCAAAATTAAGTACTTTTGTTAAAACGTAAAACGTTGCAGGTAAACTACCCCTGCCCCTTAACCGATCTTTACCAAAGTCAATAGGCCTTGAGTCCTCTACAACTTGGGCACATATCCGAAAACTTATTTGATTACTTTGAATTTGCGGCAGTTATCGTTCGCCATAGAAAAATATCTACACACACACTTTCGGAAAATGACTTTTCTTCATGTTTTAAGGGTAATACAATGAGAATCAGCCCTTATCTCGAACACGATTTTTTCGCGATCACCATACTTCTATTTCCTTACGGAACATGGATGTAAAAATATTATCTTCTGACTCCAAACTATTAGAGCACTACCAAACTGTATAATGAATTTATGTATTTAGTTAACAGAAATATTTCTTAATTATATAAATGTCAAAAAAAAAGTTAGTTTGTCAGTAAGTAACTAACAGATGGTGTTTGTCTGTGCAGGGGGAAACCTACACTTTGGTGATGATCGATCCTGACGCGCCTAACCATCCGGAAGGCCAGTATTACTTGCACTGGATCCTAGCCAACATTCCGGTAAGTTCACTACATCAGCTGATTAGATTTTGTAAACAGGAAAAACAGCTGATTGTAGCTGCAGGTCTGTCTCGTTAATAGATTTCCATCTGCCATAAAAGTAATGAAAAAACTTATAGTCTGTGTTTACCAATAATTTTATTGACTATCAACGTCTAAATTATTGACGAGTGATTATAAATAGGCGTATCTATAAATATGGGATATTATAAACCTTTACGTTGTTACTGGGTTGATATAATATAGTACTTAGTGTATTATCGTTCATCAGGCTCTGATAATCAACGACAAACATTCAGGAAGCTAGTATACTCTTTGAACTTTTTTCAGCTGTTGAATGTTTAACATTAAAATGGGTCATTATTAAAATTGTCTTTTTGTATAAATATTATTAAACTGTAGGTTTTGTACTATTCGTCTGAATTTCTAAAATTCATCAATTTTTGTCACAAAATTTAGTTTACACGCGTTAATTTGAAAGCAAACCACTATAAACACTAAATGTCGAATCCTTCCTTGATGAAATGGTGAGTACTGTTTTATTATTATTATTATTATTTAGCAATATACTTGTTTAATTAAGATTTGGAGTTTGACGATATCTATTTGTTAGTGATAGATTTATTTTTGTATTAATTTTTTGTTTGCCTGAAGACGACCTTTGATTCTATAGAGATCGAAACGTCGTGCTTCTTAATTTTAACTCACGATGGCTAATGTTCGAAATCTTATAATTTGTAATAAAAAAATTTAGTTGAACATTTTGAACGAGAAGTCTTCTGTCTGAGTTGTGGTTCCAAACATACTAACCGAACATAGGATAAAGAGGGGCTCTTCCACGAATACGAAGCAGAAACATGTGGAAACAGATAATATACGAATCTACCAAAACAATAATGTAACTAATACATTAAACATAGAAAAATGATAATTTGCAAATCAATTTTTTTGCCATTTAAGTAAACTTAGTAGCAAAGTAGTAGTAATCGTTTGCTGTATAAAGAAATACAATTATTACGTAAACACACACACACACACATACACCAGCCAATAGTTTATTGTTTCCGTAATCTTATCTCTAATGGAAAGTCATATACAGTATGCCAACAGCGAGAAAAGTAAGTATTACATTATTATTATTATTATTATTATTATTATTATTATTATTATTATTATTTTCATTAATTTAAACGATATCAGACAATATAATATTATATAATGACTAAAGTATATTTTGCAGTGTTTGTAAATAAACAATTTATGCGTGTTTCGTCGTAGACAGTTAAAGATAAGTTTAATAATTACTCCAATAGCAGAAGTAAAATTTTGCATTTTTTTGACCGGTCGAGGAAAACAACGAAGAACTGAGAACGCGGGATCGGTGGGAGACTGGAGGTGACAAATCCTTGTAGGAAACATACGCGTACATATCGTGTACAGCAGTGTACGCAACATCTACATTATCGGCAGTTAGCAAACTGTAAGAGATCAAGATCACTGAGATCAACAATAGTGTGCTGCAATGTGCTTATACAAATAAGTACATTATAAATGATCAAATGACATGACAATAAAGAGAAGGTCTTATCAAAACTAAAACGTAAACGATAGAAACAAACGGAGCATTGTTTGGCCTATTGTACCGACGCGACGGAAGGTCTAGGAAACGTTACAGTGATTGACAACGGATGTGGCTTGAAAACGGAAAAGTAGAAGAAGAAGAAGAAGAAGAAGAAGAAGAAGAAGAAGAAGGAGGAGGAGGAGGAGGAGGAGGAGGAGGAGAAGGAGGAGCAGAAGAAGAAGAAGAAGAAGAAGAAGAAGAAGAAGAAGAAGAAGAAGAAGGTATCTTCTAAGAAGATATTTTAATCTATGTATTGGGCTCAGACAAAAACCGACCTATTTTGTGTTAACACAGTTTTGCTATTTATCTGGTATTTTGTCAGGGTTAAAACTACCGCAATTTTTTGTTTTGTCGATAGCAAACTTCACTGAGTGAGTACAATTTAATGACACAAAACATTTCAAATAATGAATAGATGATAATAATAATAATGGAAAATGATCTAAAGCTAATCAAAGTGGTATTTATTACAGTAAGCGAATTACAGGATTTCCGGCGATTGCGCAATTTTTTAAACGATAAAGACTGCCATAATACGGGGGGGGGTCAAACAGAGCTGTATAAATAACCTCAATTTGATTGATGTTGTCCAATCGTAATTCTGCTTTGCAAACTGTGGGCAAAATTAACGTTGAAATTAGCAGACACGCGCTCGTATAATGACAACAATGATTTCATCTGTAATTTCTGTCATTTTGGTGGATAAGTCACATACATAATGACAGTGAGTTACACGATGTCAAGGTATCAGTGACGACACAGGGTCGGCGTCGTGGGACTGACACATTGTATACCATTTTTCATAAAAGTATCAGTTTTTGTAGTAGTAACCCTTCAAGTTTCTTGTTTATTACTGTGACAGTATTATATTAATTACAATTCTATATGATTTCTTAAACAAGTAGGTTATAGCCTATTAATAATTTGCTTTATGTATGTTTCGTACGTAAGCTGCTGTATTATGTTTCCTAAAAAATATATTAGTAACATACAAAACTTTATTTACCGCTTGCCTGAGAATGCAAGTAGCGTCAATATTTTTGCCAAATTTGATGCGTTATAATTCTGAAACCCGTTGAGTCTCGGTCATTAAATTTATAGGGTGTGTTCTTATTAGACAGAAGTATATTCTGTAAAATTTTCACAATTTTTCACTCAGCCCTTTTGAGATATTAAACCTTGAAAGCTGCTGATAACGAGCTTTCGGCCATCTTTGAAATTCCGTATAAAAAAAGGAGAAAGTTCTCAAAATTGAAACTCCTACAGCAAGTAGTACTATGATAAATCTATGCAAGAAAAAATTAAAGGCGAGTCTCTTTTCCTTCATAAAATTTTACAGCCCTAAAAATCACGTTTTTTAAGTTTATTTTTATTCTATAGTTGTGATTTTTTTGCGTGTTGTGTAAACTTTAATGCGGGGGGGGGGCAAAACAAAGCATAAGAGCAGCAAAACTGTGCACACAGTAATGTAGTTTTACGACTACCGTATTGAGTCGGTCGGTTTTTATTGACTACGTAGTAGAAAAGTAGTAACCAAGTATGTGTGTCATTAGAAAAGTAATAAGCAATTGCAATATTGTCCACAATAATGTAAAAGTATAAACAATTAAATAAAATGTTAGTTGTAAAGCAATATTTTTGTAGCCGTCCGCCTATTATTGGTGAACACATATCGCTGACACTGCGGCAAATGCGGGTTGTGTTGGTTTTGTTACATCAATAAAAAGCGTCATATTTTTTGTGTTGTCTAATACTTTTGTGTGTTTTGTTTTTGATTGGATCAAAAGTATTATTAACATAAACAATGTATTATAAATAAATGAGTTTGCATGACACTTGGTGTGTGTGTGTGTGTGCGTGTGCGTGTGCGTGTGCGTGTGCGTGTGCGTGTGCGTGTGCGTGCGTGCGTGCGTGCGTGCGTGCGTGCGTGCGTGTGTGTGTGTGTGTGTGTGTGTGTGTGTGTGTGTGTGTGTGTGTGTGTGTGTGTGTGTGTGTGTGTGTGTGTGTGTGTGTGTGTGTGTGTGTGTGTGTGTGTGTGTGTGTGTGTGTGTGTGTGTGTGTGATAAATTTTCGTAGATGTGCTCTTGTGTTTTGTTGTTTTCCACGTTTCACCAGATCCATCTACACCCGCTTTCAGGCCGATTTCTTCTTTTTGACTTAGAATGCAATGATTTTTTAGCTAGACCGGGGGCCTGTATTTACTGTATATCGATGGATGCTTGGCAAACAACTAAAGCTAACCATATATAGAAATCTTATTCTACCAATAGTGATCTATCGATGGACATGAACTAGTGTAGATGAAGAACAGCTTAGAATTACTATCCAGCCTGTAAGGCCGTCGTCTTCCATTTTCTTCTTTGTTACGAAAGCTGTTGACTCGTACAGACGTTTTGGTCTCACCTCTTGATGCAATCTTCAGTGTCAAAGGACTTAGCGCGCCGACATCCTTTGCCACAGTACTGTGGTGTAGGCCTACATGACGGAAGACCACAGCCCGGATAGTAGTTTCGGTAATCACGGCACCGGCCGTGAGGAACAAACAGCTTAGAATAGTTGAGCCTATAAAATCTTTGGGCCTGGGGAAACTGAAGACAGGGGTTCTGCAAGATACGAACGAATCATGAACTGGATCGATCGCTTAATACACGGTGCTGACATATTCCCGTTCATCAACAGTAGAAAATGGTTGGGTCCCGTAAGACGATTGGACGACAGCAGAACAACTAAAAGAATCGCAGACTGGAAACGAGAAGAAACCAACACTGGATTACGATGGTAGCAGAAGATGAAAAAAAAAGATGAGGAGCAGAGGGCATATAAGTTGAACAGCTTACGTATTTACA
This sequence comes from Magicicada septendecula, assembly GCA_034769895.1. Taxonomy (NCBI): domain Eukaryota; kingdom Metazoa; phylum Arthropoda; class Insecta; order Hemiptera; family Cicadidae; genus Magicicada; species Magicicada septendecula. The sequence continues at coordinate 30,296,233 of CM068367.1, read as the reverse complement.
TTTGCTCCATCCGAGAGAGAGAGAGAGAGAGAGAGAGAGATGTCCATCTAACTTACGGAGATGTCCATAACTCCGTCCATTACTTAGTTATGTCTATAACTAACTTACGGAGAGAGGGGGGAGAGAGAGAGAGAGAGTGAGAGAGAGATGTCCATCTAACTTACGGAGATGTCCATAACTCCGTCCATTACTTAGTTATGTCCATAACTAACTTACGGAGAGAGAGAGAGAGAGAGAGATATGTCCATAACTAACTTACGGAGAGAGAAAGAAAGAGAGAGCGTGTTTTGCTTTCCTATCCCCCTTCTCCTTCTCGTCATCATCATCGCCGTCGTCGTTGTTACTCGCGGCGTATTTCGCATTTGCAAAGCAAATACTGAAATCGGAATTAACATCACCACAAGAAAACATACACGTGAACATCCTTGCCCATAGCGGAGGACACGATAAAGCGATAATATAAGAGACAGCAGAACTGTTAGCTACGAAAGGCCACGTTTCCACTTATGGGCTACACAATCAAAACCCATAACATTTAAAAACAGACATTCGATAAAAAAAAAAAAAAAAAAAAAAAAAAAAAAAGTCGTGGCCGATCAGATTTTGAAAAAATTATTATTTTAATTACATAAATGTGACGACATATTGCCTACAAAAAAGACATTGCCGGAGTAAATGAGCTAGTAAAACTTGCGAAACATGTGTAGAAGGATGCGTAGAAGCCTAAAAATATAACAGAAAGGACATACGGTACCAACAGCATGAAGTGTTTTACACAACAGAAGCTATTCTCCCCACATTGCTGTGTGTCAATGACACTGGGTAAGAAGGAAGGAAAGATAATTCAACGTGCTGAAATAAAACGTTTATTAAGAATTACAGAACCATATTATTACCTTCTACATAAGAAAAGGAATGAAGATACTGGACGAATCTTTGAAGAAGACTATTAGAAGATAAAAGGAGACGACGCGGACACTTGGACGGCATGCCCAATGGCAGATTGCCAGTGACAGCCTTTAAATACGTATGTGCGGGTGACGTAAATAGTTGCGAAACGTCAGCTGGCAGTGAAGAAGAATAATAAGGAAAAGGAAAAGATTGTTTTCATTATCATTTTTTTTCCAATTTCCTTCATCTTCATCTTCACTTTGTTTCCGCGTTTTCCTGCTTTAAATGGAAACCAACTCTACTGCCTATATACAAACATTCAATGATCTCTCATTCTGACGGCCTCAAGTAAGCAACTCACATGACACTGAAACGAAATTGTTAAGAAGTACACATGGACATTGCCTTTTGTATATGAAAAAGGAAAGATGATACTAGACGAGGTCTAAATATTGAATCTTTCCAGAAGAAGATTAGGGCAAAAAAGAAAGGAAACGATACACACATTTGGGTCGCAGGCCCAACTACAGATGACCAGTGATACGAGCCTAATGGAAAGACAGATGTTCGTAGATAATGGAGGAGAGATAAGTTGCCCGAAAGAACGGCTACGAATGAAGAAAAAATAAAAATCGGTAAGGAGAACCATACATGTCTTCCACGTTCTAAGAATTGTATTAACAATTTTTAAATATAAATTGAAAAAACTTGACAAGTTTGACAAATTGAAACGAAATATTTCCGTAGAAACAACTTCTTTGTTGCCGATAACGTAACACACATAAAATTTACACCCTCTCCATTCAACTATCATTTTCATTTATAGAAAATTACCCCCGCCCCCTTCAACTATTTTTTTTTTCATTTATACATACTGTATTTCATCTACCTTTCTACAGTGGATTATTATCACCTACTTTTCAGGATACTTTATTTATCAAAATTAAGTACTTTACTCTTTTTAAAACATATTGCAGGTAAACTCTCGCTTCCTCTTAACCGATCGTCACCAAATTCACTAGGCATTGAGTCCTCTACAACTCGGGCACATATGCAAAGCATTGTTTGATTCTGTTTGAATTTGCGGCAGTTATCGTTCACAATAGGAAAAAATTCTACACACGCGCGCGCGCACTTTTCGGAAAAATTACTTTTCTTTATGTTTTGAGGCCACGGCCACTACAATCAGAATCAGCCCTTACCTCGAACACGATTTTTTTTGCGATTACCATACTTCCATTTCCTTACGAAACGTGGAAGTACAAAGGGAAAGGAGGAGGAGAGAAGAAGAAGAAGAAGAAGAAGAAGAAGAAGAAGAAGAAGAAGAAGAAGAAGAAGAAGAAGAAGAAGAAGAAGAAGAAAGGAAAAGAAGAAGAAGATTGTTTTCATTATCATTTTTCCTATTTTCCCCACTTTCGTGTCCCTTTTCGTCCTTTAAGATGCAATGCTGAGTCTACACAACGGTTCAGTGTGACCGCCCAGACTCGGACGGCATAACTTATGTAACTCATGTGACATATTCACGAGAGCTCTTATACCGTCTCTCGTCTAGTCTAGTCTCGTAGTATTATGGCAAAGCAGCAAAACCAATCACCAACTAGTCTAGTGGTACTGGTGTGCTGTTTTCACTTAAGAAATCTCACATTCGTTATGCTAATAGCTAAGTGTTGGTGTGTTGTTACTCTGTGCGTGTGTTGCAAACCGCTTTCTACTACAGCTGCGGTGAAACATCAGCTGTGGTGTTTGAACATCAACGCGCCGCTTTCACGGCCAACACGTGAATGGATATTTAACGTCACACAAACACACACACACACACACACTACAGAAGCAAAGACTGGTTAGCTTTCTAGACGTTACTCACACGTGGGGTCAGCTTGCAGCAGTAATTATGATTACAGTAAAAAGCTGTGAAATCAGAGGCATACCGTACTCGCAACTTGTATTGCCATTTCTGTATAACACATCGCCACTTACGGTAGACTCGTAGTGTTGGCACAAAATTACTGTAATTAAAGCTCAGTATTAAGAGGCTATGCTGACATGTTAAATTCATCAACTTTGAGACCCATTATCTCAGAACCTGTAAAAGACAGAAGTCGGTAATTTTAGCACGAAGGTAAGCACATTATATGTACACTATAAACGCTACTACAATTATTAAGTTACCTCAATTTCCTGATTTTTTAATAATTTTTTACGTTTTGCTCTACAAATTTACGTACAAAAAGCTTACTTATAACTTTTCTTACGTTTTTATTTTCCAGTGAAACTGTATAGTTGTAGCAGCGTAGTTATATCTCCACTAACCCAATAGCCACAAAAAAATGCAACTTGATAGACCGTTGAATAAAGATTTTTACTGGACAAAAATCCTCCAGACACGAAATTTGGTAGAAAGTTAGGTTTTGGGGTCACTTCAATGGGGGATAAAATCTGACACTCCAGCTCACCGCTGATCCCCGGGGGGGGGGGGGGTTAAAAGATGGGGCAAAACGGTTTGTTGTAAATATCTCAAAAACTAAGCAAGATATCAAAAAAGTTAAATACAAAAGTTGCAGCTGCCCAAATTTCCCATCAAAACGGACCTTAGTAACTTTTCGTCAGACGCGCTGGGACAGAGATATGAGCGCTCAAAGTTGAGACCTTTGTTTGCAATTTTTCGTATAAGGCATTTTTACGAAAAAAAAAACTTGTATTTTTTTGAGTTTAGGCCGATTTTTGTATAGTAAAAAGCGCTAAATATGGGTATGTAAGTGTTTGTACATGTAATACCAAGTAGTTGGATGTACACTTTGCATGTATATATTTATGCACACATATACACACACACTACAACTACAAAAACGTGCATTTTTGAACGTAAGCGTTACATGCATATACTGACTAATCCATGCGTATAGACGTGCATTTTTGGATTTAGACAAGTATAATATATATGCATGAAAATATTTCTACACATATTTGCACATATATGTGTGTGTATATACATGTATACAACTAAAAACGCTTACGTTTTTATGTTTAAAAAAGAGTTACTAGCTGAAAATCACAGGTGAAAAATAATAAAAGAGCTTGAAAATTAAGAGATTAGCAAAATTCGTCAACTTTTTTCGACTTTTGGGGAGGAGGTCCCCCCCCCCCGTAAATAGGCCCCCTCTCCAACGCAAGTTGTAAAACGTTGTACAAATTTATACACAAATTTTTATATAAAATAAATAAACTAAATTATAATTAATCATTGGGTGTTAAACAACACAAATAATATTATAACAGTTTCCGGTTACACTGGGGTAAGCGTAAGGCAGCAAATTAGATATCACTAAGCAGTTTATATCAGAATGTTTTAAAGTTTAAAGTAAGCTTTTCGGTTGACAGAGATGCAAAATCATCGATAGTGTTATCCCGTTACGTCGTGCTTAACTGGAAGTAAACAGAGAAATTGCCAAGTCTTTGCTAACCTACCGATGGTCCTAACTGCTTTTTAACCAATTGTGCTGTGTTGTTTTAGTATTAAAAATTATTTACAATTTCCTAAGCATCATTTTCAAAATAGAATCAATCATGTACATCGTCGCCCAATTATGGCGCCCGGGGCAACTGTGTCCTCCCGTCTGTGTGCATATTTTGTGTACAATGAAAATAAAATGTATGTAGGCCTACCACGTAAATCTGTTTGTTTGTTTGTGCAGGGAGAAGATTTGGCTCAGGGTGTGCTGACCAAAGGAAAGATTGTTGTCGGTAAGTATTGGCGCGAACTGATAAGTATGGAAGGTTGGATAACAGAGGGGGGGGACGAGGACAAGAAAAACCAGCTCAATTTTCTGTTTTGTTTTTGGTATATGTTGCCTACTACATAATAACGGAACGTTGATAGGCCGTACTGTAGCAAGTGGCGGCGCACAGATCTTTTGCCCCCCCCCTCAAAAATTTCAACATACAGTAGTCTCTTTTCTTGTTTTATTCATCAGACATAAGCCACACATTTTATGAAAAACTTTTAAATTTTGCCTCACATAACTATTGTGATCGTAGGAAATATCATACCCTAAATGTTTAAAATGGCTTCCTTATCTGCTCTAATGTTCTGTTGTCTACAGCAAGCTTGGCTCTTACGGTTCTAACGGTCATAATTTCTTCCTGTTTACGCAATCAAAAGTCGACGAAGGGCTGTGATATAAGTGTTAAGATTATTCTCGGCGTTTATCGACTATCCGCTGTAAGATGTCGATCTTATTTATGGCTTTTCTGAAGCCCATCTGTTCTTCACCTGTTAAATTTCCCATTATCTTTTTTAGCCATATAATAATCTAAATAATAAATCACGAATTAAGTTAAAATATAATTACAACAGACGTAACTGCCAATAACGTTGCTTGTCTGAGTGTGATTGGTTACAGTTAGAATGATCGTGTATGGAAAATTCCCCCCCCACCACCACCACACAATGAGCCAGATTACTATCTTGGCGGCTTAGTGGGGCTATACTTTATACTTTATGCGCTGAATGTCCTTCAATCCAGTTAAATAATGCAGAGACATCAGCAGTTACACTGACTTCGACACAGGACAATTAACATGGCAAAACATATATGGTAACAAAAGAAATTATCAAAAACGTAAAAAGGTAAAATTGACTGTTTTGGAAAAAAATCATAATTGTCACTGGAAAACAGATTATTGATATATACAGCCGTTATCAAAGCAACATGATCATATAACACTGACTTAACAGGTTGAGCAAGCGAGTAAATCTAATCAGTCACAAGTTCCAATAAAATACGTTAAGATTAACAATACTGGGCGCTGCATTGACAACATTCCCTTCAGCAAAAAAAAAACTAAAACATTTAGAACGACTCGACTCGATAGTCATCCTAAAGATTTAGCTTCGAACCTCGTCCACGTGGTGAATCCAAAACTTTCCAACAGATTCTGGCCCATTGACTTCAGAAACTAACTAAACTCTAGCATTTATCTATAATACCGTTGGATAGATTCCCCCCTCACGACGTTGTCATCAGTAAATTTACTCATAGAACTATTTTGTGTGTGTGTGTGTGTGTGTGTGTGTGTGTGTGTGCATCTAATTGTAAACACAAATTTCAAAAAATAATTTTAAATCAAAGTTTGTACATTACTAATGTTAAGAAGAACGGCAATAGAATAATTTTTTGCCACTAAAATATATAAGTAAGTTATAACAGCCACGCAAACGTCTTGTCTTGAATTAAAAAAGCCGAACCAAACAATTAATTCTGTTGCCATGGTAACCATACAGTCGGCTGTAACCAAACGAACGAACATACCCATGGTCGAGTAATAATTTTATTGAACGAGTAAAACGAGTTCTCAGTTTTAACTTGACCGTTTGGCATTTGTCTCATGAGAACTTTTGAATGCATCAACCGATTTTTATAAAATTTGCAGTGCTGTCCATCCCTTTAACTTGAGCATTGTTTTTGAGATTCATTCCCCCCCCCCAAATAGAATGGTGGGGACACAAATGTGGAGGTCGAAATTTTGGTGAAACCAAAACATGACCATATGAGGTATCAAATTAAAGAGAATTTTTACCACAATCTGAACATAATCTTCACCTTCGGAACTTACAAAATTCTGGGGCACCAGTGTAGGTACCAAGTTTTTGTAAAAATTAACACACATGCATTTGTGCATGGTAACCACAATCTGAATATAGTGTTCAGGATTAAAAATTTAAAAAATTTTTGAACACCGGAGCCCAAAAATGTATCAAAATTTTGGAAAAAATGCACAGATTCATGCCGAACATCAGACTAAAGGGAGTGGTATTAACCAAAATCCAAATGTTTGTTAGCTTGCAATACTCTTATTTTTAGAGGTACCACAAGCCAAAAATGGCAGTCAAACTTTTGAAAACACTGTAAAAGTCTGCGCGATTTCTGCACCTAAGGGATGTTACTACTTATTATAACGTATTTTTGTACATTGTTCATTAATGAAGATGATACCAAACGTATTGTTTTCCCACATTTTACACAATCTAGTGCCAGTTTGTCTGTTTGTTTACTGAAATTACACATCCTGGCTGACACACTCCGCACTCAAGATCAGTGATTTGACACGTCATTTGTTAATACTGGTTCAGCCGTTTTACAGTTACAACGTAACAAACTGACGGGCAAACACAGTAGAGTCCTGTTTGCTAATCGGGTAAAAATGGACTGTTATTTTCCCCCTCGACTAAATCCGACGCGTGATTGCGCTATACAGTACTGTCATAAGGCAATAATTACTTTTAAACAAACTTAGAACAATTATTTATTATAGTTAACACTGATTACGTCATTACTATTGTTAGACCATTGTTGTCATTACTATTGTTAGACCATTGTTGTTGTTGTTGTTGCGCAGATTACGTACCACCGACTCCGCCGATAAACACAGGTCTGCACCGCTATATGTTCCTAGTGTTCCGACACGACAGCAAGGCGGCCGCCATCGCTGAGGAAATCCCCAACAGTCAGCGCCATCAGTGGTCGCTGGCAGACTGGCTGGACAGACAGACCGCGGCCGGAGTCCAACTCTGCGGTCCGCTGTCCGGAGTCCAGTTCACAGCTGATTACGGCACCGCATAACTCTCCTGTTGTGTTGTTGAAACTTTATTGTTACGTATGCGTATTACTTTTAACGCATTCTGTCACTTGAATGAGACGAAACACACACACACATTAATTATATTAGTGAAATAAAATATGTATACTATATGTATAAATTAATTGTTAATAAAGAATATTTTTAAAAACACGTTTGTGTATTATTATAGCATAAAGCCAGACTTTTGTGTCCTTTTCCTCAACATGCCAATTAATCTCTTTGCTTTCTTGCATTTTCTTTCTTCCCTGGTCTTGTCCACAAGGGGGGGCGACTCTTGTGTCTTACTTCGCCTCTAATACTGACCAACCAATCATATTACTTTACTTATGTTTTCAACAGTTATTTAAAGCAGCGTCCTCTTTTCGACCAGTTTTGTCGGAAGTTTATTGTTCAATATTCCCTCTATCCGTGGTAACTGCCGTAACCCTTCCCTGAGACCACATCTAGAAGGCTCCAGCTTTTTCTGCCAGCAGAAGTATTTATTCTCCAACTGACACTTTGCGTAAATTGTTTTCTTGTTTTCAGAGAAACACTTCTGGATAATTCTCTCGTATTCTTAGAAAATACTTCCCTAATTTATGTGTTTCTTCGTATTGTTTAAATTAGCAGCCATCCTTACTTTTCTTTTATAGAATTGCTAAACTGCTATAATTGTTTTTATTATTTAGACAAAGCTTTTCGTCATTACTGACATCTTCAGGTCTTAAACAACAGTTTAAGACCTGAAGATGTCAGTAATGACGAAAAGCTTTGTCTAAATAATAAAAACAATTATGTGTTTCTAGTTCTATGTCTGATGTACACTGCCATCTGACGTTACAGAACTGCGCAATTACTTAATGTAGTTAATAAGCCTTCTGTGCTCGTGACGTAGACATCACGATTCTTGTTTTCTTCCAAATATATACAATATCATAATTTATCCGAACGAATAGCATTCCTGCTGGTTTTTGAGAACTAAGATTTTGATGTTCGTACAGAAATCTGAATACGTTCTAAATCCTGAAAGAGGAAATCTAGTTTTGAAGGTTAATGTTAACAAGTGCAAATATCCGTCATGGAGAATGCCAATAGCGTGGATGTGGTAGCGAAATTGTAGCAAGTAGAAGAAGGAGAAAGAGTACCTTTGCTTGGTTTATAAAACAGCGAAAATTCAGAACACCAGAATTCTGCAGAGCTGGCGGAAGAGGGAACCCACTCACTGCCTTGTGGTGAGAGAAGGGACCATCAGACAAACATGATTCTTTTAATCGACAATTTGATATACAACAGTACCTTACAGCATTCTAAGAAAAATAAGGTTAAACTTCATTCTGGAAGTTTGTCAGTATGTTTAGGGCGCACTGTAACAGGTGAGAAGTGGCGTGGCATTGGCACATAACACCTGTTGCCGGTTGTGATAGGCCTAAAACTTAACCTAAAGATTAATTCGAATTTTTTCTTGTACCAAGTGTTCTTTTTAGAGCACTGACAGACAGACGCCATGGGTTTCGGATTCCCAGCTTACGCAAGGCGCAGCCTCGGGTGTCTTACAGAACAGTTCCCCTGGGGCTTCTTACTGATTTTTGTAACTAATGTTTTCTCCTCAGTCAGGACCATTAACCTGACGTGCAAATAAGGGGGGGGGCTGACATTTACAGCCTGTTGGGCGGGGTCGCCTTTTCATTAAAATATTATGTTAAAATTATAAAAATGTTTTTATTAATCTTTTGTCTCTGTCGACCCCTAGCTTTGAGAACCTATTCTCTACTCTATGGGACTTTATTAAATACATACATCCTTGGCACTACAGCCTAGATCGAGCCTCGGCCTCCAAAAGAAATTGCCACCACTTATTCCTGTCCTCAGCCATCCGCCACCAATTCACTGGGCCCACTGCCGACCTGGTCCAACCATCTGTTCTTCGTTCTTCCAATCTTTCTTTTTCCTATTGGCTTGTGTTCATAAATCTTTTTGCCGTACGTTCGTCGTCCATTCCCTGAACAACGTGTCCTGCCCATCTTAATCTATTAATTTTGGCAAATCGGACAACTGCAATGCCATTGTACTTACATTTAATTCATTATTATTTCTCTTTCCCCAGGCTCCGTCCTGTTGAATTGGCCCATAAATCCTTCTCAGTATCTTCCTTTCAAACACAGCCAGCCTCTGTTCATCAATTTTTTTTTAAGTACCCAGCACTCAGGCCCATATGTCAATACAGGCCTTACCAATGTCTTATAAAGCGTGGCTTTAGTTTCTGCGGTTAACAGACTTGATTTAAAAAGTTTATTCAGCCCGTAATAGCTTCTATTAGCAGCCAGAATTCTTCTTTCAATTTCTTTTGTGCAGTTATTCTCGGTATCGACATAGGCTATGTCCCCAGATATACGAAGTCGTTTACACTTTCAAAATTATAGCCATCTGTTAGTATATTGAAATATAATCATTATTGCTTCTCACATCCATAAATTTTGTTTTATTTTCATTTGTAACAAGCCCCATACTCTTAGCCGATGATTCCAGTGCTCTAAAGGCATTCTTCAGATTATTTTCATTTTTGCTGCTAATATCTATATCATCTGTACATGACAGGAGCTGGACTCCTTTATTAAAAATATGTACTCCTGTTTATACTCCGGAGTCTTGTATTATCCTTTTCAAGTGCAATGTTGAACAGTAGGCAGGCTATGGCGTCTCCCTGTTTAAGTCCATTCATTTTAACAACAGAGCGGTAATCTGGCATTTGGAACTGGATAGTCCAGCTCTCGCCATTCTAATTAATTTTGGAGGAATATGAAGCTCATGCATGGCTTGCTAGAGCCTGTCTCTATTAACCTTGTCATATGCGGCTTTGAAGTCTATAAATAGGTGATATGTCTCTACTCCGTATTCGAGGGTCTTATCAAGTATTTGTTTGAAAGTGAATATTTGGTATGGGACTTTATTTTGACATAGATTATAATTGTGAAACAGCTATAATGTTCATATTTGAGACAAACATTTGGAATACATCTGAAAGAAGTATTGGTAGACCATGGGTACGAAAAATAATGGCTGTGACAACAGAATAGGTAGCAGCGACTGTAGACGCTGAACCCGGGTCAGATCTGCCACCTGCAGTAGCGTGGCATCCATGTAACCCCTGTTGCCGGAGAGAAAATAATATTAATTATATTACAGAATAAATACTTTAGTTATGGAATAATTTGAAATTTGAACAATATTAGTAGGGAAACTTGAAGAAAAGTGTAGCATTGCTTTTTAACTGCTGGGCGCTTGCACAGAGGCGGATTTAGGCATAGGCAAAGTAGGCAATTGCCTACGGGCGGCAAAATTTGAGGGGCGGCAAATTTTGGAAAGGTCAAATTTGACGGCCGTTATGTTGTTTTATACTTAAGATATGTTTCAAATGCCGTTCCATTTCGTCCCACTATGAGAAGAAACTTTTAAAAAGATATATTGTTTAGTAACTAGGCTTATTACATAAAGAGAATAGTTCGTCATTTACTTCCGATATGTATATGAAGTACATCGTTTTTTCATAATTACATTTACATGCATTATCCATGTGATACTTACATTATATTAATTAATTACTCAACTATTAATTCGTTTACATTCAAATTTCGAACATCCTTTACCGACTCTGTAATCTGACGTGAGTGAATGTCAATAGATGCCACTATCTGCTAACAGTCATATAGGCTGTGAGCGTAGCATAATTTTGTACCCAACCCTGACCGGCACCCCGTAAATTTTGGCGCGTCCATGTGGTTTTTGCTTTTGTGCACGTGGTTTATTATTGGCTGGTGTTTATACTAATATTCATCGTAAAAAGTATATTTAAACATCCTTCAACACAACACGGGGTAGTGGACACAGTTTTGACGCTACTCGACGGTACTTATTTTCAGTTTTATGCGACGCAGAAAATAACGCCAAATAGGCTAATTCTATTTTATGTGTAATTTTGTTACTCAAACGTACCGTCATACCGCGTGTATGTCAGTCGTTCATGGTCATCTATCAGACTGATCTTAGAATAGGTAAGAGTTTTCTAACTTAATTTGAATTAAAATTTAAAACGCAAACAAAGTTTCTCTCTTTATAATATCAGTGTGGATATTGAAGAATTTTTAAAATATTATAAGCATTGTGTTTAGTGTGAATCTTTAGAACATGGCTGATGGAAGAAAGCGACAAAGTGGCAGACAATATTTAAAATTTAAAAAAGAAAAAGAAGCTTAAGTGGACACTATTATAAGTAAAAATGTAAAATTTATCGTTTATTAAAATCATGTAGTGTTAGTGATCCACAACCGCAACCATGTGGAAGTTTAGTGATGTCAGTACCACTAGCGTCAATAGTGCTAGTGAATCATCGAGTGCTAGTGAAAGTGATCATCGAGAGATTTTAGATGTGGGCAATCCAGATCAAATCGAGAAATGTAGAAATGTACCGAATTGTAGTTTTGTTCCAGAAACCGAGGCAAGCCTAATATTTAAAGAATCGAGACATTTGATACCGACAATAACTGTGACAGTAGTGAAGATGAAGATACTGTTCACACAGTTCAGCCAGACAAGTCCGTTGTGGAGGAAACTTCAATTTTAAAGAATGAAGAGCCAGTTCACGTCAAAAATCATGATGCAATATCATCAAATCAGGTAGGGAAGGTCTTAGATTCTGATCCTATTAATTGGCAAATGAACGAGAGCGCACGCGATTATCTAGCAAAGTTTGGGTTACAGAACACTAGTGCGGACTTTAAAACCAAAGAGGGAATATAATGATGGCAGCGCTCCAACATATTTTTGGGAGGGCGGCAAATTTATACTGCCTACGGGCGGAAAAATTGTAAATCCGCCCCTGCGCTTGCACCGTCTTGTGTTCCCGGCTGTGACATCGGCAATGTTTTACTGCGTACAGTCATTGACCTCGTAGTAGTTGTCACTGTACAAAGTGTGGAGGGGGGGGACACATTCGTCCACCCAATGTGTTGCCGCTGTATAAACCGGCAAAACGCTCAGTTAGCAGCTATGTTCGTTTTCGGAACTGACGTGTAGCAGATACTACGTACCTACATGTGTTTTTTTTTGTTCGTTTAGTCATGTGTTTCTCTATTTGTCTTTATTAGTTTTTAATTAGATTATTTGGAAAACGATGAAAAACTGGCCTGTGGGGTAAAATACGAATTTGAAAGTAATAAAACGAACAAAATTTATGAGTAGTTATTGCGTTTAATAATAAATGGATTACTTAAACAATGAATTTGATATGTATTTTTTGGCATATATTCTAGAAATTATTAATTTTTTTTATTTAATTAACAACAACTAAATGTTGTTTTCATACTATAGTTAATTTAAAAATTTGAGCTAGAGAAAAACGTAAAGCAAGTTAAATTAATAAATTAAAACTGAAGAACTAATATTACGCAAATACCTGTGACAATCATGGCGATTCTCTTTAGATTATGAAGGTTACGTACAAAAACTGTGAGCGATATCTCGATTTTTTCTTCATAAGTCCGTTTACGACAGTGGACTCCTTTCTCTATTATACTGTACGTATCTAGAAAGAGAATTAGGCCATAGTCGGTTGCTATATAACAGCGACGTCGGCAACGTTTCGAATCCCATCTTTGGGGATCTGCTTCAGGCCGCAAAAAGCGACATAGTGTTGTAAAAAACAGTTACGGCGGATCTCGGCCGAACGATACTCGACAACTTTTTACGGGTAAAAACGAGTAAGCTGACACCGGCCGTGTGAGTTTACGACAAAAATTAAAAAAAAGATGATTTTCCCTGGTAGCGGGAATCAGTTCAAATGGGAATCCGACGTATACTGTACTACTAGCATCTTTGGTTTAAATTTGAACGTTTGTCACTGTTGATTTAATTTTTATGTAAAAACTAACGTTTTGGCTGCACTAAAATTTGGTACCCGTCGTCTTCAGGTCAATAATCCTAAAACATAACACACACACACACACACACACACACACACACACACACACACACACACACACACACACACACAAATAACATTGAAACTTATTTAAAAACTCTAAGCGATGGGCGATTTCGTACGGCTAAATCGTCTATTCGATAAAGCTTTATGTTGTTTAGCTTCTGCTGACGATCCCAGATACCAGGAATCGAAACTTGAAGCGACAAAATATTACGATGGAAGAAGATTTACCCGCAAAACTATTCCATGTTACTGCAGCGTGTGCCCGCGCGCGTACATGACCGAGAGCTTCTACTAAACCACATGCAAACAGCTACAACCTACAGTTATGTACTACTGACAGCTGTAACTACAGAGACCGAACTGACTTACCTTGGAGATTCCAGCAGCTGACAAGGGCGCCAGCATACGCTTTCTTGTCACAGTGTAGCGCGTATAATATGCAAGGGTGTCTCACAACAAACACGTCAAATACTCCCCCCCCCCCCGCGACTCAAAGCATCCAAGCAGCCCTGAAATTTATGGAAGAAAAATTAAAATGATCACATAGATATATATATATATATATATAAATTTATACATATATCAATTAACACACACACATATATATATATATATATATATATATGGGATCATTTAAATTTTTCTTCCATAAATTTCAGGGCTGCTTGGATGCTTTGAGTCGCGGGGGGGGGGGAGTATTTGACGTGTTTGTTGTGAGACGCCCTTGCATACTATACGCGCTACACTGTGACAAGAAAGTGGCTGGTGCCCTTGTCAGCTGCTGGAATCTCCAAGATAAGTCAGTTCGGTCTCTGTAGTTACAGCTTTCAGTAGTACATAACTGTAGACGGTTATTATATATTTATATTATATATAATTATATATATATATTGTAACAAATTATAGTAAATTTGTTAATTTGTAATTTGTTTTTGTTTGTTTGTAAAAAAAAATTTGTTTATTATTTATTTTTGTTTAAATTAATTTAATATTAATTATTTCAAATTGTTCCGTGGCGTTTCGAACTTTTTCTTATTTGTTTTAATCAATTTATATCCTTTTCTGTATTTAAAATTCCTTTACCACTTAATAGGATTGTCTCCAAGAACAATCGATTGGTGAACGTTTCTTATTTGTAGGTTATCTTCCTTCTAAGTGGTGAAATTCTAGTAGTTATTGCTCAATTAAAATTATATATTATGCTAGTTATTATGTAGGAATAAGCAATATTCAATTTTATAATCTTCAAGGAATTTTATTGACAAATGGTAATATAATCGATTTTCTATCGATCGATTAATCGACTCTCTCAGGGTATCAAACGATTGTACAATTATTTATTATTGGGTTCTTTAAACAGTTATTTTATAGATAGTCAGAGAAAAAGGGCAAAGTATTGAAAGTATAACATTACAATATATCAGCTTATTAATTAAAATACATATATAATATTCAATATATAACAGTAATTAAAGAAATTTTCGAACCGTTCAGTTGTACAGGCAGTGTCGCGTTGGATTGTGGGAAGTCAAAGATGGCCGCTTCGAGTTCAGATGTATGATGAATGCACCTCGCTGTTTCAGCTTCCAATAAAGGCTGCTTTTCCTGTGATCTCTCGTTCCTGCAGCTGCGATTATTCCTTCTTGTTATTGTGGAGTGGTTCTGGTTAAGTGTTAATGGTTCACTTCGATAAAATGTGTAGTGTTAAGTTAGATTCCACTTTCGTCTATTAGGTCGATTATTGCACTGTTTGTTTCGTGATGTGGAATTAATGGTTTTACTCGTTTAAATTGTGTATTCACTTGTGTTCTGTTCTGTTTTATATTAATTTAATGTTTGTAGGTGTTCGTTTCACTGAATTTACGGTTTAAATGTAATTTTCCAAAACTCGCGTTTTTCGCATCAGACTAGGCTTGTTCAATATACGCCATTTCTGTCTTAGCTATTAGGTTAATATTTTATTAAACGCTCGTATCAAGTGTACTTCACAACGTCTAATAATGAACTAACTCACTTCCTTCGTCTTCTACTAAAGTCTTAGCCAAATTAATATTAGTTATCCATTGTTTCAAAACTATTTTACATCCTGTACATGTGAAATTTTTACATTATACTACTGAATATATTTTTGCTATTATTTAAATTTATTAATTACTAAATACATAATCTTCTTCTTCAGTTCATTCTGCTTGATTTGATACCAAATAATACAGTTTTACTAAGTTTTTGATCTAAAATGCTAAATTTATTTCATTTTGAAAATTGTAAGTTTTAAAATTCAATTCCTGTCCTTCTCAAAATTGTTTGCCATTTTACATGTTATATTAATGATTGTATTAAATCTCAGATTGACATAAAACGTTTATCTTCCCTTAATTCCTTGTAATTTGATTAATTGGTTCTCTTTTTAAATATTATACATTAATATGTGACTCCCCCCTTTGAATTTTCAGTTTCTACATTTGCATTTTTAACAATAATTCTTGCTATCTTTTTACAAAATATTTCTTACTTATAGTTCCATTTATATGACTCTATGACTGATTTACCTTATATAAATTCCATCAGTTTAATTATTTTTCTGTACTTAATTTCTCAATTTTAATGCTGTTTAGTTTTAACATTTGGCCTAGATTTTTAACAGTTTTTACATACAAAGTTTTTAAATAATACATCTTGTTTATATCCTTTCTGACTTTCTATTCTAATATAATATTGATTAGTATTTCCTTATTTTAACAAAAGAACATTTAGTATATAATTTATACTCTTAATTCATAACACATAACTGAAATTAACCATTAACATAAAACAAACATAAACATTAAACATAACATTAAACATTTAACATTAAACATTTTCATAATAAAAGTTTTATACTAAAAGGGTTGTACTCTCAGATATTTTATCCTTTAGCTATTTAAACTTATTCTAAATACACAAAACATATCTGTCCTTCCATCATCTACACTATTTCTTACACTTAGTTTTATTTTCAGTCTTAGCTGTTTTTTGTTTGATTTTTTTGGGGTAATGATTCTTTGTCACTTCACTTTTTATATGGCCTGCTCTTGTTTTATTTACTGTCATTCTAATGAATGTTGTATTTTAAGAGTGGCAGTTATTAGAAACACTTGTATTATTTGTCATGATAATACACTATTTAACATTATTTATTGACATAATATAAACACTTTAAAGTTGTATTATTTCACAATTTACTTAGTTTATGAACTTCAATATTGACCCATTAGGTTTATTTAATCTAACACAAAAACTTGCACTGATCCCCCTTTCATTCCTTGATTTTATTTCTAATTAGTTTTATAGTCTTTTAAAATCAGGAAATCTATTTATAGAGGATAATGAAGGTTTGTTTTTTGCATTATATAATTAATTCACATTGGTTCACTTTCAATTCTACTTTATACACTTTTGGCTTATATCTATTTTACATGGTTTTCTAAATTTGGGATTTTGTTATACTTTCATTTATCATTTTTATTACTTTCTTTTGGGGTTTTGTTTTGGTTTCTTATAAGAGCATTCCTTCTTCTTGTGGATGTTGTCTTGTTCTGGTTTCTTCTTTAATTTCTCCTATTCCCCTTGTTTCTTATCAAAGTATCCCTTTCATTGTGGGTGTTGTTTTGTTCTGGTTTCTTCTTTAATTTCTGCTATTCTTCTTGTTTCTTATCAAAGTATCACCTTTTATGGTGGCTGTTGTCTTGTTCTGGGTTTCTTCCTTACTTACTCCTATCCTACCTGGGTATTACCTTTTTTTTATTTTTAGTTTCGAAGTTTATTTTTATTACTCATCACTCTTGTAATATTGGTTTTAATGAAACTCTTTCTTCAATCTATGATTGTGCTTTACGGTGGTTCTTAATTAATTTTCAATATTGCTTTCTTGGATTTAAAATGTTTTTATCTTATTTTATGATCTTTCTCTCCATTCAGAACTATGGGCATTATCTGTCATGCTACAATATACATATAATATCACTTTAATAATGTAAATTTTTTTATTAATAAACTAACATTAATTATAAAACCTCAGTAGCGGGAATAATAACAAATATGTGCATACGTCTTCACGGTTATTCACATCCTCACACCGCCGTTAGTATTCGAAAGTCCAAATCTGTAGTAAGAAACATGAATAAAGAGTATAAATTGTAAACGTCCGAATGAGGGAAATCTACAAAAGTCGAATGTTTGACAATAAAAGACCTCCTGTACATTGTTATTATAATAGTAACATAATAAAAACAACATTAACACTATAACTAATATTAGCAAATAATCGTATTTACAATCCCACTAATAGGTGTTACTTTTCTAATAATTTCACCGTCTTTTGACTTACACTAAGACAACTTTCAGACGAGCGGATATGTTACTACTGCAGTGAAACTGATGATGGGAGATGATGGCCGGACTGGGAGGACACTGCTTTGTTTGTTGTAGGAAGTAAAGTTCAGACTTTTGTGAAATACGATGATGGGGAAATGTCAACGGATTAGGAAAGCGAAAGGCAGACGGTAAGTTGCCTCTGCTTTCACAGTAACAAGTAAAGGAATTAAATCAACTGCGGGAGACTCAGGTACGCAGAGACAATTAAGATAAAATAACGATGACGACCTTACGACGAAGGGTAAAGTCCATAACATGCAAGCAAAGTCTCAAGAAATGGAAACACGACTGACGTTAGACGCAAGGGCGTGATCAAGCTAACGCCAAAGCGACTAGAAAAACATACGTCGGCCTTGTTTAAGAAAGGTTTCAATTATAGGCCTACAGAAGAGCCAACGCAAATGCCGTAGAGAAGACCAAAGCTGCTGTAGAAGATGCACTTAGAGGATTATCAGATGTAGTGCAGATGATATCTGTAACGGATTCGCAGAACAACATCAACACGTGCGGCGGCCGGAAGTTGTAAAGTAACCATGGAACAGAGAAAAGCAATGCATAAACTGAGGACACATAATTCAAGAGTGTTTCTACAGGTAACGTTACCGTTGTTACGCTTACGTAGGATTGCAAATAGTAAATTTTAGAGATTCTGCAGAGAGCTGGATACCGGAAGATTTTTACTTTGCGACGCAGGACTAATTAATAAAATCAGCGTCTAATCTTGACAACCGGAACAAAAGGATTTTGGCGACAACGGATCCTGGATCTACATGATCATATAGTGACCGTGAGGTACGCAACGCTACAATAATATTGCACCCGCAAGTCCGTCCCATCAACTTGGCTATATGTATATAATATGTTCATTTTCATGGAGACCGGTTTGAGGTACCAAATGGGAAAAGCAAGCTCATAAGTCAAGGATTCATGACATTTTCTGAGCTTGATTGAAACGCTGTGGATAATGCATTAGCGTGTGCTGGTCAGTTCTGAAGCTGAGTCGGTATTCACGAAGTTGTCGATTCCGAAAGCAACTGTCATCACCATGAAATATTCGGAATTTAGCTTTGTGCAGAAAGTTAAAGTGTTCTGACATTGCATCTGCTTTCTGTCCAACGCAGTGTACTACGAATACCTTGTCGGAACTTCAGTGGGTTCTCTGTCGCCTGCAGTAGCCAATTTATATGAGAAGGAATTTGAAAATCATACATTGGATACAGTGGAACGTAAGCGTAGAACATAATTTTGTTTAAGGAGTTGACGTGGAAGCTATTTAGTTACATAGTCTGCACGAGTTAACAGGACTTCCTGAAACATCTGAACGGAATTCATTCAAATATAATCCACGATGGATGGGGGAGTAAATAGAAGCGTAGGCCTACACTTTCTGGACGTTTTGATATAAAGAAAAGCAGGCGGACTTATGAATTATTCTGCATATAGGCAACAAACAAACAGAAATAGGTATCTAAATACCTAGTCTCAACTTCCTTTTTCTCAGAAAAAAAAGAATTATAAACAACTTAGAAAATAACTTTTGTGTTAATCTTACACGACCGGTGTCGAATATTTTCAAAATTATTAAATATCGGCTGTTAGGCCGCGGTCGGTTGCTGTAAATTCTCCGCATCGTCAGCGACGTTTTGTATCCCCCCGCTGGGGTCTTCTTAGGTCGCAAAAAAGGGACAGAGTGTTGAAAAACAGTTACGCAGAACTTAGGCCGAACGATAGCTGACATTTGTTTCGGGTAAAAGCAACACAAAAACATGTGTCGGTCGCTTTTACCCTTGATAAGTGTAGGTTATCGTTCGACCTAAGATCTGCTGTAACAGTTTTTGTACACTCTGCCGCTTTTTACGGCCTGAAGAAGATTCCGTAGGGGGGGGGGGGTTGAGATACGAAGCGTTGCCGACGATATCGAGATTTTACAGAAACCGACTACTGCCTAACTGTCAGGTATTTATTAATTTTGAAAATATCTTACAAAATAGAGCAAAATGTTTGTATATGGGACGACAAAGACATGGAACAAGGTACGATACACGATGTCCAACACCCGATTAGATGCCCAAACAAACTATGAACTAGCATTGATGAAAACAAACTATGAAACACATTCCTGATGAAAAGAAGCTGTCGTATTAGTTGCTCAGTGCCCAATGATAAAACTGAGAAGCTCAAAAAAAGGTACAAATTTAAAGATAATGCTGTAGTCCGTTAAAAAAGGTAAATAATTGCTACATTTTGATAAGACAACATACGTTTTGGTTTAGCAATAGCCAGTGTTTACAGAATTCTTTATACGTAGTTAGAGAGCTATTTTCGTCGGTGAGACAAAGCGATCTATGATTACACGGGTCAAAAAACACACGCGGCACACGAATAGATGGAAACGAATTGTTGCTTAGCATGGTTAAACGATGAACCACTGAATATTATTGGACGAGACAGCAGGAAATAAGCCGTCATAGAGAGACAGTACAATTATTTCCCGAGACTAACTGGGGAAGCACGAAAGATTTTTAACACTCCTAACAACATTAACATAGACAAACTGTATAAACACTACGAAACATTTAGAGAAGTGCTGTCAATATTTTACACAAATACCACACGTTATACTGCGATTACAAAGACTATTACTTGGTAATATTTCTTTATTATTGTTGTTGTTATTATTATTATTATTATTATTATTGTTATTGTTGTTATTAAATCATTGCCATTGTTATGCTTATAAACATTAGTATATTGTTTATTGTCTCTTAATTTTTACCACCTGTCATTCTTTGTTAGACAGACTATAACACGACAGACTCTAGTGCCCAGTCCTTATACGCTGCCTTATTTAAGTATATCCGGACCATTTGGCAGGTTTCCAGGACGTTTTATTGAACGCCAGCTTTTATAATATTTAAGTTCATTTTCACCCTTACAGGGGTTTTTGTTTACAAGACTCTTTGCAACAATTATCAGCTGTAGACCTATTACTGTACTGGTAAACCTTCTTGTATTTATCGTCTAGTAGACAGTGTATTTTGTTTTCTTTTATCTTTGAGATTTATTGATATTATGATCCGCCGGCTGGGAAATAAATAACACTGAAGATGCCACACCATAGAATGTGCGAAATGTCTGGTATTAACAATAATATCAATAGTACGTGGTTGTCAGCCAAAAAAACATATGGTCGTTGCAGTACTCAAAATTAAATTTTCTTAACATAGGAACAGAAGAAATTTTGTCACGTGTATTGTTTATTCTAAATAGACAGATTCACAGTTGAAAAACAAAAAATACGCGAACTTGATACCGAATGGAATTTTTTTAAGGTTGGCTGTCGCTTTTCAACGACAGTAGTCTGTTACCTAAGAAGCAAAATAATCCCCTCTTTGAATGAATCAACGGTTTAAACGCCCGTTAACTTTAACAATGTTTTGGGCAACAAGTTTTCCTTATGTTAAGTCTCGTAAAGGTGATTTAATGGGCGTTAAATTCTTAACAGTCCACAACGAATCCGTAGTCATTCATAATGTCCGTGCCTAGAATCACTTCATGGACAATGTCTGCAACGAGCATTTGGTGGTTAAACTCAAGAAGACCCAGGCGTACACGTACGTCTATCTTTCCTAACACATTGACGGGGCTTCCAGACACAGTCTGTATTGTACAAGAGCTAATTTGAGGCCGTCGGTTGCTGATTAAGTCAGGGCGCACAATGCACACTGTTGCGCCCGTGCCAACTGTAAATGATGTTGGTTTACCTTCCGCAAATCCATTAACAATCAAGTTTCCATTGGTCTTATGTAGCGTGGAAACTGTGTCCTGTTCTGGAGCTTTACTTCTCCAATTGGTGTGATCACTCTCTTTTCTCGGCATTTTCTTCTCCCAACAGTCTACCTGTAGATGACTACGTTTTCCACAGTTGTAACACTTCGGTCTTGTCTTTTTCCCATCGTTCAAGTCGTTGCGGTGCTCTTGAACTTCTGAATTGTTTGTCTAACAACATTGCTCTGGACCCATCTTAACAGCAATGTGATAGAGGGATCTTCTGACTAAAATGTGATGGCATAAACCCATTAATGTAGCGGGACGCAGACTTGGCAGCTTCAATCTCTAGGGCGTGAACAAGAGCTTCTGAGCTATTTCGTTGTCTTGGCATTCGTAACACTTGCTAAAGTTTCTCCGATGCCATCAATAAATGTCTGCACCGTAAAAATTATTCGGAAATCTCTTGGTGCTTCAGGATAGGCCAATCTAATCAGTATGTCAATACTTGCCTCAAACTATTGAAGACTCTTCCCGGAACGTTGTCTTGTTCATAACTGAGCGTAGTACACATTTCGCAAATGTTTATCACCGTACTGTAATTCTAGAGCTTTTATCAATTCGGAATAGGTGTTTTGGCTGTCAGGTGGCACTTTCTGTAGTAGTTTTCCGTGGGTCCTTTTAATGTGAGGACCAGTGAAGCTGCCGCGAAGAAAAAATAAGCTCATAAGGTAGAAAAATTCTTCTGATTGTGGACAGATGCACGGCAAACCCTCCTGACGCATCGTACCTAAAGTACGTGAGAGTGGAATTTTTCCCCGCAAATTGCACAAGCGAACTGCAACCGCTGGACCTGGGGATAATCCGCAATTTTAAACTGTATTATCGCAAGATGCTGGTACAGCATGCCATCCACTGTGTAGACGCTGGAAAGAAGGATGAAATGAAAATTCACATTTTGCAGGTATAATTTCATTGTGATTTTTATAACTTGTAACAGCAATACTGTGGCATACGATTCTACTGATGTTTTGCCGGTATTTCAAAAACGTATTGTTTCATAAATAATGAATAGATTGGAATGAAAAAAGTATCAGTTTGTTCAGAAAGATTAAAAGTTTTTACACTAGGGGAGGCGTATAGGATTCTTTTTTATCCCGCCATTCTTTTCTGTCTGTATTTTGTAGCATAGTTTCTGGCATTACTCTTAATCCTACAATTGATTTCTGTGTGTACCAGGTATAGCCAATGCGATAAACCTCATGTAAAATTACTTATAGGCGTAGGCCTATCTAAAGAAATTACAGTATAGATCTATTAAAATTTTATTTTTGCACAAATTCATAAAGGTTTGCTTTCTTCTAACAGTCAATGCATTACATTGGAACTGCATGGCACAGAGTATCGCAGCTCACTGTCCGCAACTGCTTTCACAAAGACGGATTCGGGAATAGCGAAACCTGTAGTAATGAAGATAGCTGTGATGTTTGATGATGCGGGAAGGGGCAAACTGGAAGTCATGCGTCGTTTGACAACTATGTCAACTTTGACGAAAATGTTGTTACCGCGGAAGCCATGACCATATCGGAGACTGCTGATGGCATTCAACAGGAAAGGGATGAAGAAGAAGAAGATGATGATGATGATGATGGTGAAGAAGCAACGCAGACCCCCGTGTGTTTTAGTGATGTAGTTAATGCCCTGGAGACAATTAAACGCTTTGTCACCCGCCGTAATGTATCCGACGAAATTATGACGCAGTTGTCAATATTTAAAGGCACAGTTTATTCTATAGCCGCGGAAAAGGATAAAACAAGTGAAGATAACGTTTTTTGGGGGAAATGATTGATTATATCTGTGTGTTTTCCTCTCTATATACATCAAGTTAAAGAAGAAGAAGAAGAAGAAGAAGAAGAAGAAGAAGAAGAAGAAGAAGAAGAAGAAGAAGAAGAAGAAGATATTTCTTTATACTTAAGATATATTCACTCTTCTCTCTCTCTGTCTCTCTCTCCCTCTCTAATACGTCTGCCCCTAAACTATGGATGCGAGATCGCAGAAATAAGGTGCTTATTGAGGAAGTTACTGCGACTACACTACAGGAGTAAACAACGAACACCAGCCTCTAAGAGAAATTGGTAACGATACCAGCCTTGTGGGTTTATCGTAACTCTATGATGACGTAACGACTCTTACCAAAGTTTTCATGTTGTTGACGGTTGCTGATCGGCGCTATACAGTAGGCCTACAGCTGTGCTTATACGCAACCGTCTCACTTTGCTTTAAATACAGTTTCTCTAGCAGGTTTAAATTCGCCCCCACAACCTGTTATCAAACAATTACTCTGATAACACTTTCACGTAGCTATCGATTATTTCTTGTTTTTTTTTTGTTCCTGTTACTGTTTTGCGAAAGGAGCAGGGCCGCGGCAGCAGCAGCAGCTGATGCACGTAACGAGTGAAAGACCAATGGAATCAAAAAACAGAACAGAAACAAATTTTGTGTTTCCGCTATGTTACATTTATTGTCATTACTACTTCATTTTACGAAACGTTCAGAGAATTACATAATATCTTGCAGCAGCATAAAGCGCGTGTAAAGTGTTGTTATAAGTACGTAACTGGTCGTTTGTCAAGTGAAATACGCAGACAACTTCGCTGTGAACACATGCTTTCATCCGCACAGCGGTTATTAATGTTTGTCTAAAGCTTATACGGCCGGTGTATAACCTATACCTTTCTGGTTTTCCGTATGCATTTAGATGTTCAAAACGCACGAAGAGTTATTCAAATATTAAGAATTCAAAATTCAAATAAAAAAATAATTCAACACATACACACACGCACACACATACACATACACACACACAGGCATAGTATGAGTACACCACAGTTGAAATTATGTCTGTAAATCATGCTATAGAATCAATATATAGGCAACAGTCACGAAAAACGTTGATCAACTGTACATAATTACTGTCATGGATCATATTGTGAAACTTTTATAGAGGCTACTTATTTAAAAGTTGACATAATGCAAATTCTTTTTATCAAGTATGGTATACTATTATTACAAAATTACAACAAAGTTTAAAATTATCACAGAATTTTATAAATTAATTCCTGTTGCAATTGACAAGTCACTTTGCAGACTGTTTGTTTAATACATACAGTACAAAGAGAATGTCATAAAACTACTTTCAAATTATAAAAGAATTGTATTTTGAATGTAACGATAAAGCTTTGAATGTATTTCGATGTAAGCTTGAAAGTTGTATTTACTGATCCGTGAAAAAGTATTTTTTTTTAGTTTTTGTTTTATAAATTCAATTTTATACAGACTCATAATAAATTTTAAATTTTGTACTTTTTCTCATTACTTTTTTCTTTTAATCTTTTTGTTAAATGTAATTTTTTTCTATTTGTATTGGCCATCTGAGACCACATGCCAAATTAAATTCTTTATTCCTTCTTCTTTCCTTTTTCTCCAATATTCTTTCATCTTTTCACTATGTCTCTTCTTCCTGTCTTCAGTTCACTTTGAACCTACGTTTCTCTCTCCTACCCCGGACTCCTTCCATTTTTAACACTTCCATTTGCCCAAAAAACTTCTCTTTCAATTTCTTCTTCTGCGTTTATATTATGTTTTCCAAAATCCTTTCTGACTTCTTTAATCCAACTTGATGTTGACTTCTTTCCCCACAAATATTTGAAGATCTGTTTTGTTAACCCGTTGCAGTCCATTCTATATAAATGTCCACAAAATACTTGTCTTTTTATTTTTACTGTTTCTGTTACATTTTCTATACTTTGATATACTAAAGGTGTTTTATTCTAACAATGATTTGTTTTATTTACATTTCTGTTTAAAGAAATCTCTTGCTTGTCTAAACAGGTAATGGTTCTTGTAACATTACACAATATTTTATAAACTACTATATAACTCGTTTGTAACAAATGACATTTAAAATATTTTAAGATTTCCAACCTTCCTAATCAAGTTAGAAAATTACTATATGAATTAGATAAACCTGTCTTAGCTATATATAGGCGATTGGTGGACGTTTCAGTGGCGTATCTAGAATCTTGCCTTAGGTGAGGGCTTAAAGGGTCGGGTAGGCTTCCTACAAGATAAAAACAAGTTAACATTAATCAACATTACTATCTTTAAAGTGGGTGAAATCAGTCCCATTAATGTAAAAGGTAATAACACAATAAAAATGCGCGTTATTGTAACATTGTTTACAAGACACTTATTGACTGAAGTGATTTTCCTCCAGTTCAGATTTAACACATATACGCTAATACTGTGTAATAAACCTGTTTGTGTATTAAAAACAATCTGTTTGTTGTGAATCAACAAATGGATGATCGTCCAAAAACCGGTATCTTTCCAGGTTGTTAACATCCGATAATCCGGTTGTTGAGATATAAGACACTCCCGTGAGTACCGCTATCTGTACATCATCGTTATCTTTTAATAACGTCGTTAGCATATCTGATGTTAAGTGCTGTATATCCAAAAATTTTGAATTGCTTTTTAATCTAAATAATGCTTTGATAATTACACTGTCGTACTCGTCAATGAGCACCACAACTGTCTTATTAAAGTGTTTGTTTAACATGCGAGCTAATGCTGCGAGACCAGACTTGACTCTTCCCTCTCCCTGTTTTTCGTAAGTACATTCACCGCTCCATAGATTGCACATTTTTTTCTCGTCCTCTGATAAACATTGACTGGTTATAAGATATTTGTGTTGAAGGTAAGCATAATGTATTGCGCTCTTATAGGAATAAATAGCTTCTTTGTAAGATCTTGTTATTCCAGATTTAAAGTCTACATGGAGAACCGGATGTTTGCCGAAATGCTCGTTACAAAAATTTGTGTCATTTTTACAGATTTTTAAATTTATAAAAGTATCAGAAATTTCTTTGTGTTTACTTGATTCTTTTGATAGAAAAGTTTTTATCATAACCAAATTCGTACTCTTTCCAAACTTCCTGGGCGCTGTAATCAACATTCGACACCCAGATTCAAAAACAGTTTTTATCAGAATTGTCTTGTCCACAAAAGCTTTTGTTCTCGATACTGCCAAGAAATTACTTTCTTCATCAAACACTGTTCCCTAAAACCAGAAGGACAAAATTAAAACCAATAACAAAATATTGAAAATGGTTATTTCTAAAACCATAAAATCTATTTTTTAAACTTGCAAAGGCGTCGGTTGAAAATGACTAAAAGTTTAACATCACACTTGTAATAATAGTGATAAAATCTATTTTTTAAACTTGCAAAGGCGTCGGTTGAAAATGACTAAAAGTTTAACATCACACTTGTAATAATAGTGATAAAATATTAAATGTTTTATTACATTGTATGTAATAGCACAGGACACGACAAATCAACTTTTTACACAAAGTAACGTATTTTGCTTTGATTTCATAATTTTAATAAAAAAAATGCTATAGTATCAAAATAATCTTTTATAAAATTATAAACTTACCTTACTGTGTGCACAGAAGTTAAGAAAATAAGTAATATAGATGGGTTTTAAGAAATCCATTTTTGATCAGCTTCAAAATATTTATCACAACTTTATAGCTGTAACTTTATAGTTCTACTATAACTTTATATCAAGATAGCTGTAAGTAACTTGACACTCAACCAACGTTACAGTCTTGTGTTATAAGAATACCAATCTCTATAGATGTTATCTGGTGCTAAATTATCAACATTAAATATAGTGCTTTCTTTTTAAGATAAGAAAATAATTAGTAATACTAATGGGCAGTTACGTAAACAATGAACCGTATCTAATAAATCTCTTGCCAATACATTCAACAGATAATAAAATACAATTTAAAACACTCCATCGCTTTCTTCGTTAATTAAAGTTAGTTGAAACTGGGTAGTTTGAGGACAGCGCTCTTCAAATCATATCTATATGAACATGTCAAGGCTGTATGTGAGAGAGAATATCACCTCACTCTTTATTTACAATAATTGTTTCTTAAAATGTTTTTTGATCTGTTTTATTTTTTCAAAGGTCGCGAAGCCGACCTCTGAAAATATCTTATTTTCATATGGAATATGCGCTAATATGCAAAATGTGCATAATGACTTTATGATTTAATGAAACATGTTTTAATGATTTCATGATTAATGAATAAAGGCCTGGTTCATCGATAAATATAGTATGTGGTTGTGTGTTTAAAGGTGGTAACGAATCGTCACCCCTTATACTTTTATAATCTGTACGTTAATTAAATTGTGGTAAGATACGGTAGTGCGCTCGAAAAAATGCTATGAGAATATCTGATTTTACAAATTTTAATATATTTATTAAACATAGAATCTTCATAAAGTTTCCATAAAATACGAATAAAAACTAATAAAAATTAGTAACAGATTACTCGGATTTTAATCATAATCTCCACAAATTTTAGTGGGCTCCGAAAGTGGAGTAGAATCTAAAATTGATGTAAAAATCTCATAAATTGCATATTTAAGACTTCAGAAAGAATTCCTACTGAAGTACTTCAACTACAAAACTTATCGCCAACAGAAAATGCACTAAGGATTTCTAGACATAGGTAAATAAATTGTTAATTAATTCTCGCTCAGGTGAGACGTTTGTTAACTTTCATACCAGATATACAGGACAATTCGCAAAAGCGTCATAGCGTTAAGTAGATCATCATCATTATCATCATTGACAGCAACAAAAAATGAATCAAAATACGCTTATACTCCTCATTATTTCAACAGATGTGACATGATTAACTTTATTAACAGCAATCAATAAAAAAACAATCAAATTTCTATGAAACTAAGCGTGCGAATAGTGGTATAAAGTTTCATGAGACCATCACTGTGCACCTTTTTTGTTCGTGGAGAAGATTCCTTTCACGGTGAACAGTTGTAAACGTGCGGTTATATTGAGTGACAATGATATTCGAAGCATATCGAATGTTTTTAACGTGTACGTTTAAAATATAGTTCAGTAGTAGTTTTTAACGCCAGGGTAGTTCAGTGTTAGATAAATCGTTTTGAATATCGTGCGCTAGGCTCAAGATCGAGTCATACCTACTGTTGCTAGGTAGGCTACTTAGTGTTGTAAAAGGTTTGGGTTGGGTATGAAAATCGATCTTGAGTCGGTAACACGTACAACTCTCTCTTCTTCCTCTCCGCAAATGTTCAGCTCCTTACTGCCCCATAGAAACTTATTCGATACTGACGGTGGTGTAGTGTCAGCATGACACCATGACTCATCATCATCATCAGCCGTGGCTCTACAACCCTTGGTGGGTCATGGCTTGCTCCAAGAGTCGATTCCATTCCTTCCTATTGTGTGCCCTGACTTTCCAGTTTCTTATGTTCAGCTTTCCGAGATCCTTCTCAGTAGGGGTGTTATGGGGGTTCGAACCCACTATCTTCCCCATGAGTGCGAGTGAGAGCGAATGACATGTGCAATGAGTGCGAGTGAGATGGAGGATGACACCACTACCCCCAATCCATCCCCACCCTCTACCGCGGAAGTGACATCATACCCCCACTTTTGGCGCAAGATTCAAAAATAGTGGTAGACTTCCAGTGCTGTGTGTCGTCCTGGCCAGAGGTGTGGATGGATTGGGGGAGTAGTGGTGTGTCCCACGTGACCATGGTGGGTGTGCCATGTCGTGATTCGTAGGTCGGCCATGTTGTCGGTGCGCGGCCATGTTGTCGGCGTCGGTCATTTTGTGGGGTTATCTGTGCATTGATTGGTGGAGGCGTGGCTGCGGTATGTTCGCCGTTCGCTGTTCGCCGTCCGGCGGTGGCCTGGCGGTGTCCTGGTCGTGGCTTGATCGTCGCCAGGAGTGGTGGGGTCGTCGTCCATGTTGTCGGGTGGAAAATGATTGTTGTTGGTCGGCCATGTTGGAAAAGTGGCGATGTTGTCAAGTAGTGTAAGAGTGTGCTGGTTAAGCGTCGGCCATGTTGCCAACTCTTGCATGTGTTATAGTGTACGGGTTTAGGCTTGGCCGCCGTTCGCTGTTCGCTGTCCGGCGAGGGCCTGGTCGTGGCTTGATTGTCGCCAGGAGCGGTGGGGGGGGTTATTGTCCATGTTGTCGGCATCGTCCATGTTGTCGGGTGGAAAATGATTGGTGTGGTCGGCCATGTTGGAAAAGCGCGACGTTGTCGGGTTGTGTAAGAGTGTGCTGGTTAAGCGTCGGCCATGTTGCCAACTCTTGCATGTGTTATAGTATACGGGTTTAGATGTGTACGGCGTTTTCCGGACGTCGACCATGTTGGAAAAGCGTGACGTCAACTTGTGAAAGAGTGTGCTGGTTAAGCGTCGGCCATGTTGCCAACTCGTGCATGTGTTATAGTGTACGGGTGTAGATACGTAAGCCGCCGCCCTCCGGATATCGTCAATGTGAAGAGACTGAGTGACGTGTATTGCATTGTTGCCAACTTGTGAAATGTAAATTCGAATGCATGTCTTTGTGGTAAGTATATATTGTAAAAATAAAAAAATGTGCACATCATCACTGCGAAACTCTCGATGATTCGGTCCTTCAGTGCATAATTGAATATCACACATTTGTGCATAGAAGATAAGTATTACTATAGTGGTGAATAGTGTTAATGTTGGAAGGACTTTGAAATTAAATACAATAAAAATGTTAAAGCAATACCGTTTAATTAAAAACAAAAAAAATACATGTAATCAAAATATATTACAAATTAAAATACATAATATATAAACCACACAGTAGTGACAATTACAAAATACATAATATGTACCCAAATATATCTAAGTAAACTAAGTACAAGTTAAAATAAACAAGTGCACTATGACAAATGTGTACAATTAAATCAAAATGAAATATGTGTAAGCAAAATAAATATTATGTAAACGCACACAGTATTGACAATTCTTACTATGAACTGACATTACACAATACAATAAACATAAGCACAATGACAATTGTGTAAAATTAAATCAAATACATATGTAATCGTACTTACAGACAATGACAATTTTGTGTGTGTGTGTGTGTGTGTGCGCGCGCGCGTGTGTGTGCAATGACAATTATACATGATAAATGAAGGTGCGCGTTCGGTATTACTCTAAAATGTCTACCACGTAAGCCCTATTTTTTCTCCACGATAAACCATTTAAAGTTAATATGGTGCTAAATTTTTTAATTCCTCATCATCGAAAACGCATGCGTATCTCTTAGGTAGATATACACAATATTTTAATTTTGGGTCCCTGTAGTCCTGGATAGTGGCGAGTACAGCCTTCTCGTACTTCGCGTCTATATTTTGTAATTCTTCTATCGGATATTTAACACCAATTATTAATTCCTTAATTTTTTTATATTCTATCGCACTAATGCTAGCCAACTTCGCAACAAATGATACCATTTTTCAATTAAGAATTTCGCTTGTGCGTCTGTCAAGGACTGAATGAATAACACTCATTCGTAGCGGTATAAATAGGGAGGTAGTTGAGGAGGGGGAAACCGGAGAGTGGGATCCACTCAACGTACAGTAAGTGGTTATTTTTAACCGTGTGAACAGGATGCAAGCTGATTTCCCATGGTAGTTCAGTGTGTAGGTGGGGGGGAGACGACTCGGTTATTTTTTTTAGACAGGGTGATGTCATCGACTACACTCGAGCGTGTGGGAACAAGTCGGTGGTGGTAATTTATTTTATGCATGTAGACAGGATGATGTAATCGACAGAAAGTTGACAAGTGATATTTTTATGATGCTAAATAAAACAACAAATAGGGAGGTAGTTGAGGAGAGGGAAACCGGAGAGTGGGATCCACTCAACGTACAGTAAGCGGTTATTTTTAACCGTGTGAACAGGATGCAAGCTGCTTTCCTACGCTACGTTCAGCGGGTAGGTGGGGGAGACGACTCAGTTATTTTTTTTAGACAGGGTGATGTCATCGACTACACTCGAGCGTGTGGGAACAAGTCGGTGGTGGTAATTTATTTTATGCATGCAGACAGGATGATGTAATCGACAGAAAAGTGACAAGTGATATTTTTATGATGCTAAATAAAACAACAAATAGGGAGGTAGTTGAGGAGGGGGAAACCGGAGAGTGGGATCCACTCAACGTACAGTAAGCGGTTATTTTAAACCGTGTGAACAGGATGCAAGCTGCTTTCCTACGCTATGTTCAGTGGGTAGGTGGGGGGGAGACGACTCGGTTATTTTTTTAGACAGGGTGATGTCATCGACTACACTCGAGCGTGTGGGAACAAGTCGATGGTGCTAATTTTTTTATGCATGCAGACAGGATCAACAGAAAGGCGACAAGTGATATTTTTTATGATGCTAAATAAAACAACAATGTATGCAATTAGTAATTTACTCTAAGATTACTCTAAAATCTGATACAACCCACTCGCGTAAAGCGTGTACTCTTTGATTTGTACATATTTCTGGAAATAAGCGGTGCACGAGACAGGCTTTTCCGCGTATTGAACGTAATTGTTCGAGTTTAGGACAACTGAAATTTTCTACATTTATAATAATGAAATGTACAATACGCTTCTCCAGAAATCTTTTTTTTTCTGTAATCCTTTTACAAACATATAGTTAAAAGGAAACGTGTACTTTACTAATATCGACATAAGATGTTCGTACGATGTGTCCCCGTCCGTCCACTCTAATCTATGATAATGCTCCGTTAACCAACGGTTTATCCTTACGTGATTGTGATTCGAAACGATTGTGTTTACTAGAGGTGCAAATATCAAATGCCTGCTGGCATATGCGATGATGTCCATAATGGCTAGTTCCTTGCCGAGTTCGTTTCCATCGTCGTCAACGAAACAGTGAAAGTCGCCAAGTTCATTGAAAGCTGTCACACCAAGGTACTGCATGCTGTAACGGGGCTATTTAGAAGGATCTATAATTTTATTCAATTTATAAATTATTGGGGACTGATTTGTTTGGACACCCTTTACGGTCACTCAGACATGCTTGATTGGACACCCTGTATGCAATTCCGTATCAGTCCGTGCTTGGCACAAACGATAACAGCGTTGGAAGGTGAGCCTATGCACACATGCGTGTATTTTCCGTTGGTGGATAAATAAAACTTTGTGGCGAGCCCAAAGACAGGACAAAATTACATATACTCGCTCCACAGGTAATATCACATGACGACTCATTATAGTGGCATGTGATTTTTAACAACGAATCACGAACAAAGTTGCCGTGGATGAAGAAGGTGTGGTTTGTATAGACGCCGAGCGAACTGCGTAGTCGTTTTCAACTCTAGACTGCATCCGGTCGGTTAAATCTTTTACTCGAGTTTAACCCAGGTCGGCCGACCCAACCAGTGCACATCGAAAATGTGTAAATAGCTCAAAAAATATTTAATATAACCATGGAACAGTGACTTTGTGATGCAGTGAAACAACAACCTTTTTGGGACTCAAATCAGAACTGTGTGTAACGCGCCATGTGATCGACAGGAACGACGCCCTATACGTAACAGCTTTCCATTAAATTTTTCTTATGCTATATTAAAGGGGGTAATTGGTGTGTGTGTGTGTGTGTGTGTGTGTGTGTGAGGAGCAATCTGGGTCATCTCAATAGTATAATTAATTAGTTTGTCAGTTTTTAAGTTATAGTTGCAACTAGTTATTAGTGTATTGGTCATGTAAAAAAATAATCCAAGTTTTCGTAATTCTTTAAGAAAAAATAATCGAGAGGCCGAGTAGTAGTTTTGAATCGAAAATGAATATCAAGTAAAATAAAAGAAAGTAAACAAAAAATATCATGCTAAACAAATAAAATAACATTTTAATTGTGCTTGCAAACTATGTGTTTGTCATTGCATGACCTGTTGTTTTTCTCTGCCTAAGTACATCAGACGACACCCTGGTTATTAGTGGGAAAGGTAAGTGAGACAAATTTAAATACTTTAATTTTAAAAAAACATGCAAAATTTCAGTTACCGCTTTTAATAGGCACAAATCTCTAGATTTTTAATATTTATTTAAACTCGTAATGTTTTAAATGGCGCCCGTTTAACAGTGACTTTGTAAATTAAAAAATTTAAATTAGTTTACAAACTGGTCGAAAATGGCAGAGGGAAATAAGAATGCAACTTTGTGTGAAGGTGAAGAAGTAAAAGTAAATTTAAATGTGACACAGGACAGTTTAGTATCGACAAATATTGATGAGCACGTAAACGACACCGACAATACAACAGACAAAATAACAATTGAGACACCAGATGCTAAGAGTAGCAGAATCGACAATGTAGACGTACTTAATCAATTAGCATTATTTATGGAAATGATGAGTAGTAAATTTGACCGACAAAACACGAATTTGAATGAGTTTAGAACGGAAGTAAATGATAAACTGGACAAACAAGACGAGAAAATGAAATCAGAAAATAATAACTTAAAATCTAAAATCAAATCAGAAATAAATGTAGTAAAAGTAGAAATGAATAACGAGTTTGCAAAAATAAGAAGCGAACTAAAAATGAGTGATGTAAATATAAATAACAAATTAGAAAGTATGAATAAAACTATTGCGGGCATGAGAGGTGAGATAATTACAAATATAAATAATATTCAAGACGAAATAAACGAAAGTAGAACGCGGAAGGAGAAGGTAGAAAATAACGCAGTTACAAGTGATTGTGACGAGATAACAGACGACCAGAGTAATAATAAAATAACAAATAATTACGAAAATGAATTAACAACCGATAGTAGTAAAATAGTTGAAAACGAGATATATAAAAATAATACAGTGAAAATAATTAGCGATCATAATAATATAGAAACAGTGAGAGAGAGAGAGAGAGAGGAGAGAGTGTTTGTAAGTTACACAAAGAGTATGAAGAGAATGATTTTGTGAATATAGGGCAGAGGGTAAATTTTCCCCAGTTTTATGGTAAACCAAGCTAGTTACAAATGTTTTTGAAGGGCAAGAGTCCCTTACAAGAAAGCGATGTATATCTAAATAATTTTTTAATTTTTAGTAGGCGTTTTTATGAGTCAATACCCTCTGTACGGAATGATAGCAAAAGCATGAATTGGTGTTATGATGGTGAGAGAGATTTAGAGAGAGAATTGTGTATTGATAGAGAGATAGAATTATATAAGTTGAAGAGAAAGTATAATGAGTTGAAAGAGATGTTAGGAGTGGTAAAGATAAATGACATGAAATACTTACTTTATAAAATAGAGATTGAGAATTGTTTTAATGATACCTGTTTAAATAATAATAATTTACCGTATGATGAGAAAATAACGGACCTTAGATTGAATATAACTACTAATGGAGAATGGACAGAAATAAATAATGTTGACTTGGTTTATCATAAAATAATTATAATAGGAAGTAACCCTATATATGATTATTGTGGTAAAATGAATGAACTAAAATTTTATGGTTATTACACACAAGATAGCCATATGAGATATGTAAATAAAATTGAAAGATGTTATGTGAAACCCAGACTAATTTTTGATGATGGAGGCTGAACATAAACTAAATAAATGGACAATTTTAAATATTCTGATTTATGGTTCTGACCTTGCAGACTTGGACAATGAAGTGTGATAAATTGAATAATAATGGTGAAGGATTGTAAATAATTGATAGTGAAATTAATTGTGTGTATTGTAAAAGTTAGGTAAACAATGTGTGTATGTAGTGGAAATGGTTGTGATAATAATAATATTAATATTTTGCAATCTAAATAAATAACAAAAATAATTTTGAAGACAGTAATTAGCGAATTGTAATTGTTTTGATAAGTAATTGAACTTGTATTTTTAATAATTGATTTAATTAAAATAATTTGAGATGTTTAAATATTTTTGATTAATTTAAATGTTGTATAATTGAATTTTGATAATGAATTTAAATTATTTTATGAGATGTGAATTTGATAGTAATTAATAAATAAATGTTAAATTGTTGAGTATGAAATAACACTGTTGTTAAATGTTTCAGAGGTTACGTGGAGGTATTGGTGTGTGTGGTGTGTATATTTTGTGTTTGTCAGTAGGTGAATAATGTACTGTAAGTATAAAATTTATAATACCAATTAGATATAGTAAAATGTTTACAGGTGTGAAACGATTTTGATTCAATAATGAAAATAATTTGAGATAATTGTACTAAATAGAAACTATAATCAAAAGGTAATAATAACTGAAATATGAGATAAAACAAATGTTAATAATAAATTTGAAAATTTTAAGGAATCTAATTGTAGTAAGTAATAACTAATTAAATGATGATATATAAAAGAGTTAATGAAAATTCCAAGGGATAACGCTTATAATTATTTAAATTATTTAAAAGAGAATTGTTGTTTGATGTGAATGTAACAATGCTAATAATCAAGGTTAATGTCTGTTTGTTTATTATGTTATGTTGTATGATACAAGATGTGTGGGTAATTTTGGGGGATAGAGTGGGGTTTATAGAAGTGCTATAATAATGGAATGTAGGGACTGCTATTGTAGAAAGATTTAGTTTAGTTATTAGTGTGCTATCGCTGTGGTGGCATGTGCCACAGTAGATAGCGGAAAGTGTTGGGGGTAATAGAGAGTGTTGCCTCCATCGGAGGCCAAAATGGCGTAAAATGCACGGCACACCCTTTTTACAATTTTATATTGTATCTTGATAACTTGCCGTGCCGTGCAGATAAATGATGATGATAACATGCCTGAAAGTAGAGTTGATTTCCCCGACTTTTCGGGCGATTACTGCCTTACCAGCACTAATCGTGGTTTTGGCTAGCGGTCAGCTATGGCCATAAATTAAGAACCTTGACCATAGCTGGCTTGAAATTGGTTTATATTAGAAATTGATGGAGGGTGACATTAGGGGAATTCCGGAAACTATGGAACAGCGGCTGCCACTCTGTTCGAGTAGGAACAGCAAGGCCAGGTGGTAGACCCGCATTAAGGGTGTGTAATTATGTAACAAAAGATATGTTGATGTCTAAATCTTTCAAATGTAACGCTGAAGCAAGGACACGGAGATGACAAATTCCTCCACCAATGCCGTCCTTGTGGAAGCACATGGGCGCAACAGTCCAACAGAAAAAACAATAGTGTGTGTGGCTGGGAGGTTGCTCAGGGGAGCAATGAATTAAAATTTTGTAACCTAAAGATGATAACTCGCTCTTGCACTAATTCAATAATTGTATTATGATTTGATAAATAGGTGTTCGTATGTTTATTATACTGTGTTTATTCTGTCTTATAAATGTATTATTTTATCGTGTTAGAGGTAAGTGTTGATAAAATGGGTAATTTGTGTAATTTTGAAATGTGTTTATGATAAGGTCAGGTCATTCACCTTGCTAAGAAAATCAGTTTGATCAGCTGTACAATATCACTTATAAACGATTTGCAATTTTTTCAAGTTAGTTAAATATTTGAATATGAGGAAGATGGAATGTAATTAATGTTTGAAGAATGATTTTAATGTGTTAAAAGATTTTAATTTAAATGTGAGAATAACATAAAGCTATAAAATGTGTACTTTTGAATTTAATTTAAATGTCAGTTTTATTGTTAATTGTAATAATACCATGTCAGTTTTAAATGTCATATTTTATTATGTTATTGTGTTTAAAGAAAAAAAAAACTCTAAAGATGTCTTATGTATTTTATGAACATGTGTAGGTCAAGGTTGTGGACTTGACCCAGTTTGATCAGCTGATGGGTGATGTTGTAAACTAGACCAGTTTTGGCAATGAAGTGATGCGAATTTGGTTGTTTAATTAATTTAAATAATTTTAAATTTTCTTAATATTGAGAAAAGTACATTTAATAAATTTAAATTTTTTGAAAAAAAAAAATTTTTTGATTTTTCGTGCCTGCCATCTAATTGAGGTTTTAATTTTCAAGTGTATTATTGTTAAGTTGTATTACTATTGTTGTTTATTGAATTGTTTTGGTTAGTATGCATGTATAATCAAAGGTTAGGATGAATGAGTTCATGTTTTAAGTGATGTTCAATTTATTTGTTTTTCGGCTTATTAAGAGTAATGAAGAAAACTCATAGATTCAGATAAAAGATTTTATTTTGATTTTGAGATTAATGGTAATGTGAAAATTTGGTCTTAATTTAAATGAAACTTTTAAATTTGAAAATAAATTTTGTTGGTAGGTATTAACAAGTATATGTATGCGCCCAGTATTGCTGAAGGCGACCCAGTGTGCATGGTAAGGGGGAACATATCGGTTGAGGATCATCTGGCATGGAGTAAGGCCAGGGATTTGGAGTTTGGGGTGGCATGTTAAAAGGTTAGGTGCGCTGTGGTGCATGTCTGTTCGATTTTATGGTGTTGGGATCTCGTATAGAGAAGTCCAGTGATCTCGTTCAGATGCGGCCATAGTCGCCGAGCCAGGGGGGTTGTTTACCCATGATGTATAAGAACAAATGGGGGGTTGTTGGCACCATATCCTCACCGATCCTCTTAGGGGTTTAGCAATGAGATTTCTTCTGTTTCGACAGAAGATCTCTGATTGGGGGGGGTTTTGTAACGGGGCTATTTAGAAGGATCTATAATTTTATTCAATTTATAAATTATTGGGGACTGATTTGTTTGGACACCCTTTATGGTCACTCAGACATGCCTGATTGGACACCCTGTATGCAATTCCGTATCAGTCCGTGCTTGGCACAAACGATAACAGCGTTGGAAGGCGAGCCTCTGCACACATGCGTGTATTTTCCGTTCGTGGATAAATAAAACTTTGTGGCGAGCCCAAAGACAGGACAAAATTACATATACCGCTCCACAGGTAATATCATGTGACGACTCATTATAGTGTCATGTGATTTTTAACAACGAATCACGAACAAAGTTGCCGTGGATGAAGAAGGCGTGGTTTGTATAGACGCCGAGCGAACTGCGTAGTCGTTTTCAACTCTAGACCGCATCCGGTCGGTTAAATCTTTTACTCGAGTTTAACCCAGGTCGGCCGACCCAACCAGTGCACATCGAAAATGTGTAAATAGCGCAAAAAATATTTAATATAACCATGGAACAGTGACTTTGTGATACAGTGAAACAACAACCTTTTTGGGACTCAAATCAGAACTGTGTGTAACACGCCATGTGATCGACAGGAACGACGCCCTATACGTAACAGCTTTCCATTAAATTTTTCTTATGCTATATTAAAGGGGGTAATCGGTATGTGTGTGTGTGCGTATGAGGAGCAATCTGGGTCGTCTCAATAGTATAATTAATTAGTTTGTCAGTTTTTAAGTTATAGTTGCAACTAGTTATTAGTGTATTGATCATGTAAAAAAATAATCCAAGTTTTCGTAATTCTTTAAGAAAAAATAATCGAGAGGCCGAGTAGTAGTTTTGAATCGAAAATGAATATCAAGTAAAATAAAAGAAAGTAAACAGAAAATGTCATGCTAAACAAATAAAATAACATTTTAATTGTGCTTGCAAACTATGTGTTTGTCATTGCATTAGCTGTTGTTTTTCTCTGCCTAAGTACATCAGACGACACCCTGGTTATTAGTGGTAAAGGTAAGTGAGACAAATTTAAAGACTTTAATTAAAAAAAAAAACAAGCAAAATTTCAGTTACCGCTTTTAATAGGCACAAATCTCTAGATTTTTAATATTTATTTAAACTCGTAATGTTTTAATGCCATAACCGATCGTAACGATATACCCATAACCACAATGTCAACCTACCTATCGTTAACGAAACCATTGCCAAGTTCATTGAAAGCTGTCAGACCAAGTTACTGCATGCCATAACCGATCGTAACGATATACCCATAACTGCAATATCAACCTGCCTATCGTTAACGAAACCATTGTCAAGTTCATTGAAAGCTGTCAGACCAAGGTACTGCATGCCATAACCGATCGTAACGATATACCCATAACCGCAATGTCAACCTGCCTATCGTTAACGAAACCATTGCCAAGTTCATTGAAAGCTGTCAGACCAAGGTACTGCATGCCATAACCGATCGTAACGATATACCCATAACCGCAATGTCAACCTGCCTATTGTTAACGAAACCATTGCCACGTTCATTGAAAGCTGTCAGACCAAGGTACTGCATGCCATAACCAATCGTAACGATTCCTTTTCAAATTTTTTGAAATTATTTTTTGTTGATATTTTATGTTTT
This sequence comes from Magicicada septendecula, assembly GCA_034769895.1. Taxonomy (NCBI): domain Eukaryota; kingdom Metazoa; phylum Arthropoda; class Insecta; order Hemiptera; family Cicadidae; genus Magicicada; species Magicicada septendecula. The sequence continues at coordinate 30,256,392 of CM068367.1, read as the reverse complement.
TTAAGGGGAAGGTTAGGAAATCGGGAAGACGGAAAGGGCAAGGATGATTGAAATGTCATGGGCTGGGACTACAGGTAAGGACATGGCTCCCTCCGGAAATAAGGGCGAATGGAGAAAACCAAGGCTCGCGCAGGCAGGGGCGCATCCCTGAAGTAGACGAACACCACGGGGACTGTGGGGAACATCTACCCGCTACCCTATCATTCTCGACAACACCTCCGGAGCACACCCCTCTGGAATGACAAGATCCCTACCAACACAGAGACCATCAAATATTCCCCCCTCATGTCAGCCCGTTTACCCCTTTCTACATAGCTTCAACTTAGAAATATGCGTGGTAATCTCCGTAGAATTACCACCAGGCTCTTCCAACCGAGCCATCACCGGCGACGCGAACCCCAGGATATGATATGGCCCCGACCAGCGATAACATAACTTAGCGGCTCTCTTGTCCACAGCTGAGCTGATCGGATGGCTTTGACAGTAGACCCAGTCTCCGGTCTGAAAGGGGTTAGGAATTCACCCCTGATTATATCGCCGACGGACCCGCTCATGCGCTCGCAGCAAATTCTTCCGAGCCTCCTTCCACCTCTCTGCAGTTCCATTATCTGGCTCCCGTGGTAGAAGATCATCAATGTTCCACAAGTTAGTCAACGGGAGTGCGGGCGAGAATCCAAACATGATTTCAGAGGGAACGGCCTTATGACTGTCATGCAGGGCCGTATTAAAGGCTAGCTGTAACCACTTCAGATTCTGGTCCCAGGTGGTCTGTTGCTCAGCATGATAAGCAATGAGTGCGGACCTGAGATTCCTATTGAATCTCTCCGCATGGGACAGCTGTGGGTAATAAGGAGAGGTGGTTACATGTTTGATCCCACTGGCGTAACACATCCGCCTGAACTCACCCGAAACGAACTGGGGACCATTGTCGGAGACAATGATGGTCGGAAGACCGAAATGCTGAAAGATGTGGTTCTGGAGCGCGCTTATGGTCAAACGAGCCGTTGCCTGCCGCAAGGGCAATAGCCAGGCAAACTTCGAAAAAGCATCCACACAAACAAGCAGGTAAGAATTACCTGACTTGCTACGCGGGAGAGGTTCCACATAGTCTATGAATAACTTCTCCATCGGTTTACTCGCCACGTCTGATGACAACAACCCTAACTTAGTGTTCTGGGCAGGTTTTCTCAAGCCACATAGATGACAGCTCTTAACCCTCGTAGCGATGTCCCTATCCATGCCCTTCCAGATGAAATGTCTCCTAATGCTGGAAATGGTCTTCGAAATTCCCTTGTGGCCTCCGACTGGGGAATTGTGATAATAACTGAAGACCATGGGCACTAACTTGCTAGGCAGCACGATCTTAGGGGCACGTCCCTTTCTCTCTCTACAATACAGGACGCCCTTGGACAAGAAGTAAGGGGCCTGTACGTTACCCTCCTTTATATTCTGGATGATAGGACCCAGCTCTTCGTCGTTCAACTGATGGGGTAACACATCAGTGAAGGCTAACGGAAAGTCTAGAAGAACAGAACAGGGTTGCTCAGATTGGACTTCACTGGGCTGGGAAAACATTCGTGACAAAGCATCTGCAACCACATTTTGAGTGCCCCTAATATGTTGCACCTTGAACTTAAAGGATGAGATCTTGACCACCCATCTACCAATTTTACCCAGTTGCCGGGGATGAGCAAGAAGCCAAGAGAGAGCCTGATTGTCGGTCTCGAGCAGGAACTCAGCGTGTTCCAGAAAACGCCTGAACTTATCTAGAGCGTACACGACAGCTAAACACTCTAGCTCATACACGGAAGACTTTCTTTCCTGCTGGATCAACGTTCGGGAAATAAAGGCCACAGGCTGCCTAGCACCATCAACGACTTGGGACAGAACCGCCCCGAGCGCCACCGAACTTGCGTCTGTCTGCAGGATGAATGGTTGAGAAAAATCTGGCATCCGTAGCACTGGTGGGGAGATGATAGCTTCTTTCAAGGTCTCAAAGGCCTTCTGCTGACTCTCACCCCACACAAATTTAGCCCCCTTCTTTCTCAATTCATTTAATGGTGCGGCAATCTCTGCCGCATTCGGAATAAACCGCCTGTAAAAATTCACCATACCGATGAACCTAGCGATGCCCTTGGCATCCCTAGAGGGGGAAAATCCCGGATCCCCTGTGTCCGTTCAGGGTCCACTGTGACACCCCGGTGCGAGACCAGATGCCCCAAAAAAAAAATACTCTCTTGTGCGAATCGCACTTTCTCAGGATTAACCGTGAGGCCCGCGTTCCTCAATCTGCACATCACCTCCCTTAGATGACATAGGTGTTCATCATACGTCTTGCTGTACACTAGCAAATCGTCTAAGTAGTTGAAAATGAATTTAAATTTAACATCCTGAAATACCAGGTCGAGTAGACGTGTGAGGGTTTGGGCGCCCACTGCCAGACCCATAGGAACTCGCGTATACTGATATAAATTCCACGGCACACAGAACGCCGTGTAAGGTCTGCTTTCCTTGGATAAGGGATCTGGTGATATGCAGCATTGAGGTCAATTACGGTGAAGTACTTGGCCTCACTAAACCAGTCAAAAGCCGAGTGGAGATCCGGAAGGGGAACCGAATCCACCTCAATGTTTGCGTTCAATTTTCGGTAATCAATCACCATGCGGTGCTTACCCCCAGGCTTGGGTACCAGGAACGCTGGACTAGCATAACTTGAATTGGAAGGTTCAATGACCCCTTGCTCTAACAGCTCTTGAACCTTAGAACGGCCATTTTCGGAGGGGCGAATTTATAAGGATGTGACCTCACTATCTTGGAGTCAGTGAGACGAATTTTGTACTCCAAAAAATGTGTGAGTCCCAAGGTAGGAGTTAACACTGAGGGAAATTCCTCACACAGTTGGTCTAAGGCCTTCTGCTGGGAGGGAGTGAGATGGTCTCGTGCAGAATCGGGACAAGCCACCTCTTGGATATCTCCCTTGGCTCCCTGGTATCCAAGGAAAGGAATAACGACTCCCCGATTAAACTTGAAATAACATTGGTGCCCATGGATGTCCAACACGAGACCACTTTTAGCGATGAAATCGGCAGCAACGATACAATCAACTCCCAGAGCCGGAGAAACTAGAAAAGGCCACACCCAAGAAAAACCATCGATTTTGAACTTAAAGGAAATCACCCGGAAGATGGGCAGGATTTCCCGTGACGCAGTCCAGCATACTACGGACGACCGATCCGACCTTTTTATTAAGCCCTGCTTCTCAAGGTCCGCACATACTCGAGATGAGATAATAGATCGGGCTGAACCTGAGTCAACTAACGCTCTGAGCTGACCCTTTTTTACCTCGAGCGACAGGAAGGGGCATATAGAAGCCTGTTGCGGGACAGTAGCAAGGACCTTGATGTCAGAAGAGCAGGACCTATCCTTGGCCTGGAGGTACTTGAAAACCGAAAAGACTTAGGGCGAGGGGAAGACAACCTCCGACTTGTCTTCCCCTGGCTATTTAGATTTTTGAAGACCGGACCCTCGGGGGAAGCGTTGGACGCAGACCACGCTCCGGACAATCACGTGCAACATGCCCCTGTCTTCTACAACGAAAGTGAACTATGCCTCTCAAAAGACCACCTCGATCGCCGGCGGTTCTTTCCGGTCGGGGCTGGGACTGAACAGCACGTCGCTCCGCCGCTCGAAACTCGCCCTGACTAGCCCTTACGGGCCCGCTTGATTCATCGTTCACCTGTATGGACCGGGATAACACACACAGCTTGTTTAGATCGTCAAAACTGCGTGGCCGCTCAACAAAAATGAAACATGACCTCTCCTGGGGAGTGACCCCCTCAAAAATCATCTGTACAACCTCCTCTTCAGGTAGTCCCAACCCAAGGATTTTTACGGCTTCACGGATGCTGAGCGCAAACTCAGCGAAACTCTCCCCGTGTGCTTGTACCCGATAACGATGTCGATGTTGCAGCTGCTCCCGCAATCTGCCAGGCAAGCATGCGTCCAACACCCCCCGATGCAACGACGTCGCACATCGTATAGTCTGTGCGACCCGCTCAGCCATGGACCCACGAAAGTAGGGATACACGAGCTCAAGGAGAGTGCCGTCTGACATGCCCGGGAAATCAGACAGCTGAAACAAGATCTTAAAAAACACCATCAACCTGTCCACATCCAGACCATCAACGACCGGTAGCTGCTGGATAATGGTGGAAAGGGGATTAGGTAATTTGTTATATGAAACGCCTGCCCCGCTCGAGAACGCAGGCAACTGAGCCGGCGGACTCGGCGCCTGCCCCATGTCCAACTCAGGAAGCTGAGGAGAGCTCCGGGGAGAATGAGTTCTCGAGTCGGTGTTGTAGGTGCTCCACTCGTTGCCGCACTCTGGATGGGGCCGACTCCAGATCCTCCATCGCCTCCCGTAACTCCCTCCACTTTTCCTGGCACAGTTCTATTTCCGCCGTCACGTCGGTGACTTTCACCATGGACGTCGCCCCTCCGGAGGAGAGAGCGTCCCTTAGCTGCTTCCTCAAGGAAGCGACATCCCCTTGGGGCCTCCCACCCCGGGACTTAATCTCAAACTCGAGCTCGTGCTTCAAAAACAGGTCGGGATTCATCCCACTCATCCCCAAACCGCTCGACTAATCACCCACAACACACACAACAATAAATAACAAGAAATGAAACTGGAAAACCTCGAGTACTATCCTTCCATCAAGAGGACCCCCGGGTTCTCTAGCGCTGCGGAGACCTGGCCTACTTCTGAACCACATTATTAACACCACAGAAGAGAACAAGGAACCACAAACAAGTATCTAACATACATAACACCAATCACGACATACACGTCTCACCAACACATAACTAGCAATCATAAACTAGCATCAAATTTCGAAACCTCGCAATACAGGAATTAAGTGGGTGACGGTACCGACTTCTGATCGGGCCATACCGCATCCCGCTAATACCACACGCCGTAATTTGCCCTCGAATTACTAATATTCTATTACCCAGGCAACGCTTAAGACCCCCGGCAGTTCAACATCTCCAAAAATTTTCTAACTATCTATACCTGCCCCATAGTGCGATCAGACTCACAAGTTGGAAAAACAACCTAACAATTACATTGACATACATTGGCCTATGTTTTAATTTCTGTGATTTCTGAAATGTCATTTTGCCCCAAATATTTTCCGAGTTTGCAAGCCCCGTCACACCCAAGGACCCAAGGCTTCAACCCCAGAATCAACCGCGCTCTGCTATCATTTGTAACCCCTCTTTCCATTTTTTTTTTTTTTTTTTTTTTTTGAAGGATGGGCCACTAGTTAATTAAAACTAGGCGGAAGGCCTAGAGAAGCAAAAATGCGCTGGGTCCAGTGAGACGGGACTTGCAATAAAACTCAGTCGGTAAACAGTAATAACTATCTTTTATTCTTCCTTAATCCCATAATTCGTTACATACATATATTAATTACAATTCCCTTGAGGTGCAAATATAACAATAGGCTTGATAAATAAATAATCTCAATATATTAACAAATCAATTTTAATAAGGCCATTTCAATTCACCCACATATATATATATATATATATCAATCTGGTTCCTTAAGCAACATCCTATAAATTATTTGAATTCCCTCTGATAACACTTAACACTAACATCACATACTGGAACACAAAGACACATATATATATCACATCACAGCCAAAACTCATGTTCAACCTGGCAGACAGCCTGTATATTCTAGCGAACCCGCATATAACTGGGAGGAAAATCTGTATATTTCATAAAGCCCCAAAACTGCAATCATAAGTTTAAGCTTCCAGCACAGCTGGAATAATTTCATAAAAAGCCACAACCCCTTAACCCCCTTAAAAATGAAGAAAATTTTTATTTTGAAAACAGAATGGATAATAACGGCTAAAAACTGCAAAGTCAGAGTGGCATGGCAGCCCATATGATTTTATAAAATCAAAGAAATGTGTATTATAAGTATATCAAAAATTAAAGATTTTCAAAACCGTATACAACAGTGATAAAAACCATTATCACTTAAGTTTTAAAACAACTGGCATAAATTTTACAAAATTGTTAAATCTTTGGTTTAAACTTTGTTTTATGTATACATATATATATATCTGCCATCTGTGCATATATAAATTAAAAGCAAGTGGTATACTAGCAGCTGTGGAAGTGTGCCAGAATAGGCCCGACCTGACCAAGTGAGACAAGTATCAGACCTGCATGAAACGGTACCAACGTGTGCCCAACTTGTGTCCCAAAAAACTATGTAAAATTTAATACCCGGAAACAGCCTGGAAACGAAACCCCCAGCCCTTAAATAAAGAAAAAGAATTAAATGTGAAACCCCAGTAAAATTCAGAAAACATCTGAACCAGCCGGTTCAGAATCAAGAAACTCGACCTATACTTAGCTTTACAGAACAAAATTACCCTTACAATATTAGCATTCGAAACATATTAAAAATTCTGGCGCACCCCCACAGTGCAGTTCACAATTACAGTGATAGTACATTATAAGTGTGGATAATGTTCACAGTGAATGTCTTGGTGACACACCCTTGATCTAACTGTCTAGCTGAGTAAGCACATTGTTCGAGCACAATTTGTTAAACTGATGTTCTGCGGGCCAGGCCAAAAAAAATAATAAAAGAGTTTATATCACCTTAACTGCAGCGGTTGAATTACATCTTACTGTTAGCGAGCTCCCTCCTCGGTACAGACAAGTTTCAGGTGGTTCATGGCTGGTGAAGGTGACAGTACACCAGCTGTGGCCATGTCTCCGTCTAGGGGCGAGAACCCTAAGGATTCAAAAATATTAAAAATACTGTCCACTAAAACTTGCATCCTAGTCAAGTATTTTAAACATCAGAACTGGAGCTCCCGACTAGCTCAAGATAATGCACAAAAGTTTTTTAAATTTGCAGAAGGAGTAATTATATCTTCAAGGTAATTATGAACTCATAAAAAAAATAACAAAATGTGCATAGTAATAAGGCACTCGCACCAGATTTAACAAGTGGCGACATAATCATACCTGTTGGAGCTACCTCGCCACGTGGCGAAACCATTATGATAATTTTGCAAATAATGACCACACTAAAGGCCCTCACAGTTACATACAATTAAAAGAGTTACAGTATTTCATCTAAGGGCGGTCTCACAATTTACTTTTAGCTGATATAATTAAAGAAAAGTACACACTTCCGGTCACCAGTGCATGTTCATGCATAACCAACACAATTCAACTCTGTCTATAACGTACTTACTTTATTTACAACTTTATACAATAATTAAACAAATGATTGTGACTTGAACAATGATTAAAGAATTCTAAATACTAAAACTTCGATTAATTTTCTTATTATACACACCCACACGTCTGACCGCACCATGAGCATTCTAACTTTCGCATCTGGCTGAATACATTTGAGTTTAAATATTCCCTTACTACTAAATCATTTTATACCATTCTGTAAGTCACTCACCGGGAAGTCTCAAAAAGTTAGCCTGCCATCAAGACGAGTAGAAAACTGCCCAAGTAAACTGTCCGAGGTGAGAGCTGCTTGTTGATTCGGTGAAACGCTGACTGCAAATGAATCGTACGGCGACAGCGGAATGAGCCCCAAACTTCGCTGCGAGATCGCGTACGCTGTCCAACAGTGCCATCCAAATATCGCCGCGCTAACTGACATTAATAAGTCAAAGAATTTATTATTGGAAAACTTTTTATATCTTCGATCGCCGGGTTGTGCAAACACCGGCACAGTGATGTGTTCAGAACAGAGCCTGGAAGAGCTAGGTTCTATGAACATCAGTTGACACTAACTGAAAATGCATCATTTGTACAAAGGACTTATCCAACCCCTCTACATTATAGAGATGAAGTGGAGAAAGAGATCCAACAAATGCTAGCGAATGGATTTATAGAGAGAGCAAGTAGTCCTTATATAAACCCTTTAGTAGTTGTCACCAAGCCGAACGGGAGTATCCGATTATGGTTAGACGCTAGGAAGTTAAATTCTTTATTAGTACCAGATTACGAGTGCGTTAGGAGTGTGGAAGAATTGTTTCAAAAATGTAATGGGGTTAAGTATATGACCAAACTAGACTTAACATCAGGTTTTTGGCAAATTCCGATCAGAAATTGTGATAGAAAGTATACGGAATTTTTGTATAAAAATAAGTGCTACCAATTTAAAGTGGTACCTTTTGGCCTGGGCACCAGCTTAGCAGCAATGGTGAGGTGTTTAGACAGTGCCTTAGGTAATGAGGTAGAGAAATATACATTAGTGTTTGTAGATGATATTCTATGTGTATCACAAACATTCGAGGAGCACTTGAAATATTTAAAGAATATTTTTGAAAAATTAAGATCAGCAAACATGACGCTGAATCTAACGAAATCAGAGTTTGGTAAGGAGGAAATTAAGTTCTTAGGTCACCAAATCTCAGTGGAAGGCATAACCATGGACCCAGAGAAGGTAAAAGCCATACAAGAATTTCCTACTCCAAAGAACTGTAAGCAGCTAAAGTCATTTCTAGGTTTAGCTAACTACTATCAAAAGTTTACAAGTAAATACGCGGAAAGTACTGTTCCATTGTTAAAGTTGTTAAATAAAGGTATTAAATGGAAGTGGACAAAGGACCACGATGAAGCGCTGCATTAAGTGAAAAGTTTTTATAAATACTGTTGTATTAAATCATCCAAGAACAGGAGAAAGATTTTACTTGCAAACAGACGCCAGCAATATTGCTATTGGAGCACACTTGTATCAGATCGATGAGAAGGGCCAAAAAGCGGTATTAGGATTTGTAAGTCGCACACTTAAAGGGGCAGAATTAACCTATTTTACGACAGAAAAAGAGCTATTAGCGATAGTGCATAGCCTGTCAAAGTTTAGAAGTTATATTCTGGGTGCTAAACTTACTATAATCACCGACAATAAGGTGTTAGTATTTTTATTAAAGTGTAAATTGCTAGGGGCTCGTCTGACTCGTTGGATCTTGGCTATACAAGAGTATCAATTTGATATACAGTATTGCAAAGCGAAAGACAACTTAGTAGCAGATGTACTCAATAGAAATCCACCATTAGAAAACAACATGGAAACAGATAATATTAAATGTAGTAGGAATGATATTGGTATTTACGCGGTAAAACATATAACGAAACCTGAAGTAGTTAGACGACTCAAGGAAATAGGGACTCATCAACAACAAGACCCTAGGATTAGTGTAGCTTGGAGGAGTGCAGTTACCAACTCCAAACCAGGATTTTCTATATACGACGGTAAGCTATATAAGCTATGTTCCCATAGGAGGAAGAATAAACAAATTATTGACTCATAAAGAAATAATAATTTGAGCAATAAGGTATGAGAGTCAAACCTGGTCAAATAAAATAAATAAATGTTTTGAATCAAGGTCAATGATAATAATAATCAATTTTATTTAAATAAATGTTAGTGTTGTTATTTAAATTTTGACATTAATTAATCCAAAATGATGATTAAAATTGATCATATAAATTTCCAATATACCATGTTAGGTTAAGCAACATTGTAATCTTTAGTTATAAGATAGATGTAAGCAACATTGTAGTAGTGCAAGTTTTGTGCGGGAAAAGTGCTAAAGTAAATGTGCAAAATTTTTTAATCAGTGTAAAACTGTACATTAGAAAAAAAAATTAATGATTTAAATAATCAATTTTTTTTATATCGAGTGGGGGTATATATAACGATTCATAATAGCGTCCTATCAGAGCGTTATATGAAAGCTATAGACGGTACAAGTGTAACGCCGTAAGAAAGAGAGAGAGCGTATAATCGCAGCCATCTCACTCTAACCACGTCACCGCTACATTAGAATCCAGTTCAAACATGTAATTTTACTCAAAGCGAATTATCAGTTCAACCTGCGATAACTTCAGAAGTTGTAAATACACGGCAATTCTGAAAACAGCATAGTATTCAGCAAGAAAAGCTTTATAAGTAGCCGCAATCTCAGTTAATATAATTAACAAATAAAGAAGTTATACGGATGACGCATGCCAACAGGAATAACGAGAGAATTATGCTACGTAGGAATAAGGTGTTTTCACACACACAGAGATAAAGAACTAAGCAACAATATTCTGTGGTCAGATCTTCGGAAACACATTTGCAAATACCTGTAATCAATCGATTTGCAAATACAGGAAGTACGATTTTGACAAGAATTTCTCTGCCGTTTGGAACCTGTCACGGAGTGTTTGAGCAACTTGTTCGAGATTGTCGAAACTGGAAAAACGCACGATTTATTTGTACAACCAATCAGCAGCCCGTATTTAAAACAGACGCCAGCTAAAAGCGAGGGGTAACATCACTCTTCGTTCGGTACTTAAACACACTAGACGTGTATAATTCACATACAGAAATTTTTAAATTACACAACAGTGCAAATTTAAGTTCTAAATCGAGAAGTAGTCCGCAGTGTAGATGAATTAACAACATTCAATAACACTAGCTGCGTAAAACAACCGTTAATTAATTAATTAGTTAATTAATTAATCCATCAGCCGTGAAGGACCTGTGCTACAGAAGGCTACTGCATCTGTAATTGCCAGGGCATCTTCAACAGCATTGATCAATCCATTCTTCTGTGCAACACCATTGAAAGGAGGACCTCTACAGATTCCTATCTTCGGTCAACGCATCAAATAGCAAGAAATAGATTCATTGATCAATGATATAAGCGCTAAACAATTTTAAAAAGACACTAAGAAAAGCAGACTTTGTATTGTAACTATAAGATTAGCTTTAATATAGTATAGGAGTGTTGAATGGAAAGTGGTGTGTAGTATTGGACGTGCAAATTATTGCAGACCTGTTCTTTAGCACTGGTTTGGGAGATAGAAATCTCTTAATCAAACCAGATAAGAGCTGTAGGTCGTTTGAGCGTCTTAATCATTACTTTCCACACTCACTCAATAATTATAAGGATAGGGTAGAATTAAGTCCTACCATTAACAAGTTAAAGTTTAAAAATAATTTATTAAAACATTAAAAATAATAATCAAGAAAAGCTTAAAGTGTTATTTGTAACGATTCCCCTTGAAAACCACAATCACTGAACGAATCCTGAGAAAGAGTGTCTCCATGCGCTGAGCTAAGCTGAAACCGTGTCATTTGCATCTGGGATTTGTTCTGGCGCCCAGGTAAAGTAAGATCACGGGTAAGTAACTTTTTATCTAACATCACAAATATTAGATAATTGTGTTAGAGACGAAAGGGAGCGTTGTAATATATATATTATAACGTGACCAAATCTCATTGATTTGGATTTATATGTATAGGGTTTACTATGTCAACGTTTAAATAAATTTAAAGCGTTGAAATTCAACTCTTATGATGTAGCGTGCATCTTAACGCATTGTACAGGCTCACACGGCAACGTCAGCTGCCGTTACATAACCACACAACAGTATAACAAATAAGGGACACGCCCAAATTTTCAATTATTAATATTTTGGAAACCGGTAAATTTAGGCAAAATCCAAAATAGCCAAAATGTTTGCCGAAATATTAATAATAGGGTGTGTGAATTTTATTTAATATAATTAAACATTAACAGAGATAATTGATTTTATGTTAATAACTTCCTTAGTAATTGAGCTACACAGAAGAGCTTTTAATATGTAATAGTCATAAGAATTAACAACCAAATGTATATTTTAGAATTAGCATAACCTGGCTTGCAGCCAAGATAATCGCAATATAAATTGCGACCGGACATCCGCACCGACAATTAAAATCCAGTGTGTTAAGAATATTAAAAATAATATGAATTCTCAGACTGTGGGAATTAGTTTCGTTCTCACGGAATGAGGTGACTCAAATTTCAAGTAGAAGGGAGAGTGTGTCAGCCAATCAAATCATTCAAAGAAATTGGAACTAACGCAGAGTTTTCGGCTGGAAGAACACTCGACTGCCAGTACTCAAGAGGAACACACGTACATCATACATTGTGAAGACTCGAGGTGTCAACACGCATAATTATGATCGTCTTGTTCAACAGATCAACTGTAACGACTCGTAATAATAGCATCTATTCAAGATACTCTTACTTATCAACAAATAAGCGTACCGCGCAATACATTAACTGTTGGCGTACGCACGCAAGAGATCAACTATAAACTACAAGAAAGCACTTCAAGAGTACGACAGAAGAGGCCGTCTATAACCAGGGTACGAGCTGAAGAACTGACGAGCAGAGCGACAACCCGTAACGAGACGCACACGCTGAAGTGAAACGTGAATCGAATGAGGAACCTGACGCAGTTGTAGCAGTTAAAACTACAGATGTAAAACCATCACCAGTTGCAGAAGGAGCAGAGTGTTGCTGATTCCCGAACTCATCGCCAAAATCCAGGACGCTCAGTAGATCGTCGTCTCTAGCAGATTGGATCAGGAGAGCGAGGGATTTGCGGAGTATCTCCACATCATCTTCTGAACCAGGGAATTCAAAATCAAATTATTCACTTCTCAAAAGATCAAATTTTTCTTTCTTTTTTTAAAATCATTGTAAAAGAAATAATTCAGATGTCGATAAATCAAACGCTCTAAATTAATAAGAAATATTCAATTGTGATAATCTGTATAGCATGTATGAGTAACTAATAAGCCCTAGCTAAGAATTAGATATAGATAAAAAGAAAAGCGCTATACAAATCTTCTTAGAGAATTAATCAATTACTTATACTGCAGTATACTTGAGTCAAATCTCTAGTAAATAAAGGCACGTTGAACTAGATTCACGGCTAGTTTATTTCAGAATATTTACAAGCATTTTATAGTAATTAAAATCATTTAAAAAGCATTGCAAATTAAATTAAATTAAATTAAATTCATAAAGTAAATTATTTAAAACTAACTTCTTTGAAATCAAGAAAAATACAATTTCCGAATAATAGTAACCATTCAGAAAACATCATACCAATTTCTATTTACTGTTTTAGTTCATAAGATTTGTTGTAACTATAAGTTTTTTAATTCTTATGTTTGATTAGAATATTAAACCCCGATTTTATTACCCAACACTGTACTACGGAGCCTACCAACCTCATAAAACTCTTCACAATAATTATAACAAGTGTAGCGTTTTGTTTTTGTACACTTGAGTTAACCTACTTGCAAATTCAAATCACAAATCCACACGCCCATAGTCGGAAGAAGCCGCAAGAACGGACTGCAGGTAGGTGCTCATTACACATGTTGCATAAACACAACAATACAGAAAACATTTACATTTGAAACAACACGCATTTATTTTGGTTATATATGGCGCTCCAAGATCGTGGGGCTCCACAAATTTAAATCATATATTAAATTTGCAACAAAACGCATGCATTTATTTGGTTATATATGTCGCCCTGAACGTGGGGCACGAAATTGGAATTAAATTTAAATTAAATTCAAATTACGTTAAAACAAATTTTGCTGTTTTAATTAGTAAAACAGCTGGCGTCCAACTCTAACAATCCCCAAAGAAAGTTTTGTTAATTGGTAGTAGTAGTACAGCAGTGAAGTGTTTGAAAGTATTGTGTAAAAATGGATACCGAAAAAATGCTTAAACAAATGTTGCAAGAAATGAAACAAAACGCGGCTAAATCTGAGCAAACAAACGCGGAATTAGTAGCTAATATGAACGCACAAATGAAACAGACAACCTCGGAATTAACAGGAAATATGAACGCGAAATTTGAACAAAGTGCAGCCAAAGCTGAACTAAGTATCGCGGAATTAACGGCTAAAATAGACGCGCAAAAATCAAGTTTTACCGAGGCACTAGAACACAGTAACGCGGATATAAATGCGGAAATAAAACAAAGTAATAAAGAAACGACCGCGAAAATCGAGGAAAGCGTGAAAAACTTAGATGCTAAAGTCACCGAAGTCGGAGAAAAAGTTCATACGGTAGAAACGAAAATAAATGAACGGTTCAAGGTTTTTGAGACCACAATGCAGAAATCGTTTATTGAACAAGTTACGCATATGGAAGGGTGATTCAAAGAACACACCGGTAGATGTGAAAAACAAACTGCGGAGGTTGCGAAAAAGGTTGATACACTCGAAGTAAGAATCCAAGCAGACGCGACGGAAACACAACGGCATGTTGATAGGCTTGACGCTTCGATGGTAGAGACGCGTTCCAATATAGATTCGAATAAAGAGAGTGTATTGCAAACACTTAATGACGAGATATTAAAAGTACGACAGGAAGTACGTAGGAGATCCGCTCCTAATATCTTAGTACAGGGACAAGCCGATGAAAAGAATCGAGTATATTTCACTGGAGAAAATAATGAAAACCCGATCAAATTTTTGTTAACATGTGAAAATGAAACGGCGAGAGTAGGTTCGCGATTGGACGATCAAGATCGGATACACTGGGTAATTAATGCGATGCGTGATTCTGCGCGAAAATGGTATAATATTGTACGTGATAAAATTACCACATACGCGGAATTCAGACAGAAGTTCGAAAGCCGGTATTGGAATTCACACACACAGAGACTTTTACGAAACGAACTCGAATACGGACGTTATGAGAGGAAGCACGGTATAACGCCCGAAAATTATATCATACAACATGTTGAGCGCGCTAAGCATTTAACACCAGTGTTTTCTGAGATCGACATTGTCACTAAATTAGCATATCACTTCAACCATAATATACGTGTAGCCGTGTTTACGCAAGGGATACGCATGGTTGACGAATTGCTTATTTTAGTGTCGCAAAGCGAAACTGTTTTTGATTTAGGCGGGTGGAGATATAATCCGGACTATAGCCGAAATAACGATGGTCAAAATAGACGGGTGCCATATCATACCCAACCTGATCAAAGACCCAGTACTAGTTCGACTCCACCCCAGACACCGCCAAAACCGCCTAATAAACCCTTTGACTATAAGGACAAGCCAAATATCGGTAGACCGAAAATGCAAAATAAAGGCAACGATGGGACCCCAATGTGAACAATTCAGACAGTCGATATATCGAAAAACGATACGACCGCGCAAGAGAGCGAAACACAAAACGTTAGAGATCCTATCGAAAAACCGAAATGCTATCAAGCTACAAAAAACTTGCCAAAGGGCGCCTCCAAAAAGGATGCGCAATAAGCCCTGCAAAAGTACGTAGATATAACAATGTTAGAAATAAGAATAATATGTGGTGTGAAAAATGTACTTTTGATGATGTAATTTATATGCCTGTTAATAATGTGTTCCCACCGGATGTCAGGGATCCGTTGCTAGAATCCGGTACAGCGCAACAAAGGCCAGTGAGCGCGGCGTGTCCGGTATTGCAAGCGAATGTAAACGGTGTTCCCACGCAAGAGTTTGGGAAACCGCTAGTGCGGTATCCGGGAGTAGCAAAGGATTTTACACGTGGCTAGAAAAATATTGTCAAACCACCCATAAAGAGAGTTGCCAAATATTAGAGGCACTGTGAATATCAAGTATAGGGTTAAAAATAATTTAAATATTAATAATCGTTATTAAAATAATTTAAATGTATTAGATATAATAATAATAATAATAATTGTAAGTAAGTTGTAAATGAACAAAAATCCGTTTGTAGCGCGGAACTGACACACACGCGTACAATAAAACGAGCGCGGCGAAGCGAACGACAGTAGCAGGAAACGCTTACACAATGCAACATAGTGCACAGCTGTTTTTAAATGTAGGTTATTAGATGGCGCTTGCTCTTTGATCAAAGTGTAAACAAACAAAGCACATTCCAACGCGCGCGCGTGCCGCTGTGGTCTGTCGTTATCAGTGACATTCTTTATTAAATGTTTGCTATTAATTACTACCCATGCTACAAACATTTGTTACACAATAATTTTATACACGAGATCAATATGTTATTCAATTAGAATTAAGCCATATGATAAAGAATAGTGATACCAGTGTATATGTTAGTAGATAGATAATACAATGTATAGTTTGTGAAGCATAACCAATGTATATCTAAAAAAAAAAATAATTGAAATTGAAAAAAAAAATTGTATATCCTACACTCATTTTTTTTTTAAACGGGTGGGGGTGTATATATAACATGACCAAATCTCATTGATTTGGAGTTATATGTATAGGGTTTACTATGTCAATGTTTAAATAAATTTAAAGCGTTGAAATTCAAGTCTTATGATGTAGCGTGCATCTTAACGCATTGTACAGGCTCACACGGCAACGTCAGCTGCCGTTACGTAACCACACAACAGTATAACAAATAAGGGACACGCCCAAATTTTCAATTATTAATATTTCGGAAACCGGTAAATTTAGGCAAAATCCAAAATAGCCAAAATGTTTGCCGAAATATTAATAATAGGGTGTGTGAATTTTATTTAATATAATTAAACATTAACAGAGATAATTGATTTTATGTTAATAACTTCCTGAGTAATTGAGCTACACAGAAGAGCTTTTAATATGTAATAGTCATAAGAATTAACAACCAAATGTATATTTTAGAATTAGCATAACTTGGCTTGCAGCCAAGATAATCGCAATATAAATTGCGACCGGACATCCGCACCGACAATTAAAATCCGGTGTGTTAAGAATATTAAAAATAATATGAATTCTCAGACTGTGGGAATTAGTTTCGTTCTCAAGGAATGAGGTGACTCAAATTTCAAGTAGAAGGGAGAGTGTGTCAGCCAATCAAATCAGTCAAAGAAATTGGAACTAACGCAGAGTTTTCGGCTGAAAGAACACTCGACTGCCAGTACTCAAGAGGAACACACGTACATCTTCAATCGTCGTAGTAACATACATTGTGAAGACTCGAGGTGTCAACACGCATAATTACGATCGTCTTGTTCAACAGATCAACTGTAACGACTCGTAATAATAGCGTCTATTCAAGGTACTCTTACTTATCAACAAATAAGCGTACCGCGCAATACATTAACTGTTGGCGTACACACACAAGAGATCAACTATAAACTATAAGAAATATTCAATTGTGATAATCTGTATAGCATGTATGAGTAACTAATAAGCCCTAGCTAAGAATTAGATATAGATTAAAAGAAAAGCGCTATACAAATCTTCTTAGAGAATTAATCAATTACTTATACTAAAGTATACGTGAGTCAAATCACTTGTAAATAAAGGCACGTTGAACTAGATTCACGGCTAGTTTATTTCAGAATATTTACAAGCATTTTAGAGTAATTAAAATCATTTAAAAAGCATTGCAAATTAAATTAAATTCATAAAGTAAATTATTTAAAACTAACTTCTTTGAAATCAAGAAAAATACAATTAATATAATTTGAAAATAACAAGCTCAATTTCCGAATAATAGTAACCATTCAGAAAACATCATAGCAATTTCTATTTACTGTTTTAGTTCGTAAGAATTGTTGTAACTATAAGTTTTCTTATTCTTATGTTTGACTAGAATATTAAACCCCGATTTTATTACCCAACACTGTATTTTTATTGCTAAACTACGGAGCCTACCAACCTCACAAAACTCTTCACAATAATTATAACAAGTGAGCGTTTTGTTTTTGTACACTTGAGTTAACCTACTTGCAAATTCAAATCAAAAATCCACACGCCCATAGTCGGAAGAAGCCGCAAGAACGGACTGCAGGTAGGTGCTCATTACACACGTTGCATAAACACAACAATACAGAAAACATTTACATTTGAAACAACACGCATTTATTTTGGTTATATATGGCGCTCCAAGATCGTGGGGCTCCACAAATTTAAATCATATATTAAATTTGCAACAAAACGCACGCATTTATTTGGTTATTATATATATATATATATATACATATATATATATTATAAGTAAACGAGTACGTACGGTTCAAGTCCCCACTGTTCGGTTCGTTAATTTGTAATGGGACGAGTACGAGCGTCTCGTTATTTTCACACAATGTAACCCTATTCGTTGCTATGAACGGGTATGTTCCCCTGTCTTTACTCTCTTAGGTCGTTTTAATTTACTTAATTATTTAAATATCTGAGATATTTGGAGTTGTGGGATATAGTGATTTAATTAACTAATATTAACTTATCTCTCTAAAAAATATCAGTGTTAGTGTACTTGAAACTTAAATAATTAATGTGTTATTCTGTAATTTCGTTCAACCCTATTATACCTTGAAGAGAATTATGTATAATTTTGGATGTTTACGCTCTCTCTTTGGTGTCGGAGAATTCCGCTATAAGCGCTGTAGTACCGGAGCAACGAAACTTAGAGGTTATTTCACTGTTTATGTTAACCAATTATTCTATACTTAGTCAGTTACTTTTTTATTCCCAACTCATTAAATCATACTCCAAATGACAAGATTTTGCAACTATACAAAGGTTCTTTATTTGTTTCCTTGTTCAACATTGAATAAGATATGTTCTAACTGGCATACACATAGGCTATAGATTGCGTGAATCGATTATTAATCAGTCTGATACTTTTAGATTCGGTTATATAATGTGTTTTAATTTGTAATTAACTTAATTCAGGGTGTGAAGGTTCTTGTAACTGTCGGGAAGATTAAAAATACATAGATAAGAATGCAAGATTTACAAATTTGAAGTGTTGTGTAGTTAATATGATTTATACAATAATAATTTACCAGACTAGAACGAAGCGAATCTTGTAGGCGGTTGTTTGATAACCTTACTGTCCTGGATGATTATGCCGTACGATATTCTTTCTTCGGTTTAATAAAATGGAATTCTTGTCCTGTCCACCTCGGAAATACAGCTGTCTGGATTGATTTACAGCCCGATTGATGCTCCTTCTGCAATTTCTGGATCCAAGTACGTTCTTCTCTCGGTTGAAGCAATTAGTGATGTTCCGTATATTTGAAAGGTTATGAATTCCAGTGTAGTGTATATTATTAGTTGTGATACAGTTAACTCTTTATGTTGGGTTTAATATATCGTCAATTCCTTTCGGATATCGGACAATTCAAGTCCTTCCTTGTAGAACCCAGTTATTTATTTTTTATTGTGATTTCATACTATAGTCTTGTTTGGTTAAACTGTACAGGCGTAATTCAATGAGATTATCTTTAGTATTTTGGTGTATTGTAAGAGTATCAAATACTTTAGTATATATTCCAATTATATTAGACAGTTCTTAGGTTTTTTAATCTCATCACATTCAGATCATCAAAAGGCAATAATTGAAAATCAACAACTTCTACATTTCCTGTAGTCCATAGCAACCCACTATTTTCTTCCTTCTACATGTTTTGTATATAGTGTTTATTTCATATAATTTTTGTCTATTCCTTATTAATTTGCTATCATATCGGAATATAACTTTACTGATAATTGGTTTATTATTTTCTACACATATTCTGCTGGTTTTTTGATATGAGCCTGTTTCTTTTATATTTACTAAATTTTCGATATCAAACGTTATCAATCGATATCATGGCATTGTGGCATTATCATAATTTGTATAAATTGATATGGTTTATTGTATATCATTACTAATTTAATGTTTTTTCCTAGCTCTTCGAACCATATTCATTAATTATTATTAATTTATGTACCTAAGCTTTATGTTATGAGTGGTTATATAGTGTTTTTGGCTGTTAGGCCTTTTATTGTATACGGACCTACCTGTGTTTATAACTGGTAAACAACTATAGCCCTTTTACATAAATTCATACATATAATCAAATCTTAACTATTAACATTTACATAAACAATTATTCTTTTCATATCTAATGACAATTTTATCTTGATCTATGGATCACATATAAGACAACTGAAATCTATTAACGCTAACTAGCTGCTTCACACATCATTCTACAACAGTAATTGAACAATACATCTTGTTTCATTACCTTTCATTAACTCAACAAGTAATTGGTATAACATAACATAAACTTTATCATAACATTCATTGTCACAAAATAATATCATTTAATTCACAATCCTTACTTGCTATTGCTATAAGGTAAATTATTGTTTCATTTTTGTTTACTTTCATGGTCGTTTACCTTGACAATTTCTGTACTATTCTACTTCTTACATTTCTCATCAGTATCACATTGATTTACTTTTCACTGAACATAGATCATTAACTATTATCTAACTTACAGGTTTGTTTATTCTCGTTATTTCTACCTTGCATCCTTATTTATCTTTATCTATAATTATAAATGTAATTATTAGACTTTTGTTTTATCATGGGGTTAGATATTGACTTGCTTATTATTTTGTTAATAGAATATTTATGTAACATGGATGCCAGCATTTCTGTTGCGTTACATATGCTATGCTCCCCCTCCTAAAAAAGTTTAGTTTACCTGAATGAAGTTTAGGTCAAATAAACTTGTCTTTTTCACATGCCTTTTCTTCATCTCAATATTAATGGTTGACGATGGGATTCTCAATGTAACTTCATTAGACTAGTATTAATAATTCTTTATTTAATAACATTTCATCATTTTAATTAACATTCTTGATCATTTTTAATTTCTGTAAACAGTATTTGTTGATAGTTGGCTACAATATTCAATGATACTTTAGGTTCACATCTCTTCTACTTATAATTACTGTAATCACTGTATTTCTCAATTATTCTTCTGTCATCTAATTTCTTTCTGTTTTCTTCATCCTACTCTTCTGGAAACTGAGGTCATTCTTGCAACTATTCTAATATTCCTTAAATATTTTATTTCCCTAACAATCCCTAATATGTGCGTTGGTACAGTTCAGAGAGGCACTGTTTGGCTTCATACTCTGCTGCCCACACCACACCTTAATATAGTACTGCTGGAATTCATCTACAGTCAGCTATAAAATATAATAATCTCCTAATAATCTCCTTAATTACTTAATAATAAATATTTGGGAAAAAGTTTTTTTCTTTGTTGCTTTTATATTTCTTTATTACTATCCTTCATACTTTGTGATTCCATTTTAGTTTCCTTAAACATTCTTTGATATTAAATCTGACAGTTATCATTTGTAATTATTTTTGTTTTTCTTTCTTGTTGTGATTATAATGCTAAGTATCTTCTTCATTTGTTTTTCTGATCTCAATATTTTCTAAATAGTTATTGTGTGATTATCATTATAACTGTGTTTCTGACTAGATATAGTCCTTAGCTCAACTATTATTTTTCTTATCGTATTTCATTATTTTGGCTGTTTATATTTCAATGAATTATGTTCATAAATATTCTTTCTTTCTCGTTTTCTTTAATATTACATTGGTTACAATCAATCATTTACTGAAGTTGTTTCTTTCACTTGGCAATGCGGTATGTATTTTAGGTCATATGATTTTTCTTTTATTATTTTGTATAGGTAGATTTGAGGTAAAAACTTTTATCTTGGGGTTTCATTATTCATTATTCACACTATTTCTTTGTAGACGTTTAGTAATAATTCTAGTTTTCTTCTGTAATCTTGGGGTTTCATTATTCACTCTTCTTAATACCTTCTTCATAACTATATTTCAATTCAGACTTACTTTATTTTTAATGACATTTTTTCTATTTATTTTATTGTTCAACAAATTCTCTTTTATTTACAAGTGTTTTTTCTTCAAAATCGATAATAAGTGGTTCTTATTGTATTTTAGAATTTAGTGGTTTTATTCAAATTCAAATTCTTTTTAAATTCCAAGTATTTTCTCTTCAAATCGATAATAAGTTGTTCTTATTGTATTTTAGAATTTAGTGGTAATATTTCTTTATGGACTCCTGATTGTATGTTCCCTTAATCCTTTTCGTGATAGGGTTCATTATTTCATATGTATTGTTATTATTATTTTTTGTTATCACGTATGGCCCAGTATATAATAATAATAATTTTTTAGTTATTCCCTCTAGAGTGCTTGGCAGCTCCCTGTTTCTTATTAATATTTTCTCGCCCACTTGGTACTTAATTGGTTTTGGATTATTCTTTTCATATTTCCTTTTCTTCATTTCCGCCTTTTCAATTACTCGGTTATAAAATTTAACGGTTTCAAACTGATATTCTGGGTTATTTGGAAAGTTTATAATATCCTGGATTTCTCTAGGTGGAAGCCTTTCAAACATAACAGTATAAGGGGTATTTTCAATGGACTGATGGTAAGATATATTTAAGAACTCTTCGGTCAGTGACAAGTATTCGTACCACCTTCTCTGTTGGTCATGACAGTAAGTTCGGAGTATTCTGCCAACTTCCCTCAATACACGTTCTGCCGGATTACTGCTGGGGTGGTATACTGAAGTCTTATATGTTCTAATGTTGTTTTAAAAGATTATTTCTCCATTTACAGCCCTTGAATTGCGTACCATGATCGGTGATAATAGATGACGGTTTACCAATCTCTGTTATGTAACGTACAATGACTATTTCCAGAATTTTCTTGGTCGTGGCTCTGCTAATAGCGTAGAGTTTAGTGTATTTGGAAAAGTGGTCAAAAATAATAATTATGAATTTATATCTATGGTTTCCTCCACTGCGTGGGAATGGTCCACATATATCCAGAAATACTTTCTCCAGCTTATATTTGGATGTGATAGGGATCATGACTCCCTCCTTCTTCTCATTATTATGTTTAACCATCTGGCAGATGTGACACGCTTGTATGGATTTTTGCACTTTTCTGGTTATATTTTTTATGTACACTTGTTCTTCCAGGGCTTTGACGATTTTCATGGCTCCCATGTGTCCATATCGTTCATGGTAATCCAATATCAATTTGTTTTCCACAGCGGTGGGAATCACTAGTTTCCAGCTTATTTGTTTAGGGGTGACCTTAATAAATAATCGATAATCATGTATACAGTAACATTTAGTAATAACTTCATCACCATTTTGTACCTTCTGGCGTATGTTTATTAATTTGGGATCCGATTTTTGGTATTGATTAATTTCATTTGTAATAATTTCTAAATCCTTCCGACTCTTAATGACATGGTACACCTTTGCAATCTGTTCCTTTTCTCCTTCGAACGATTGGTCTTGTATGTTTATTCGGGACAAGATATCGGCTGCTATGTTCTTTCTTCCAGGTATATATTCCCAATCGATGCAATACTCTTGCAATGCAAGTACCCATCTAGTTAGCCAGCCATGACTAAGTTTACATCTTTTTAGAAATGAAATTGATTTATGGTCACTTCTTACGGTCACTGGGTATCCGAGTATGTAAGTTCTAAATTTATTGCATACGTACACTACACTTAGCAGCTCCTTCTCAGTAACGTTATAATTGCGTTCGCAGTTGTTAAGCACTCTGCTGGCGAAGCTGATTACCATATGATGTCCTTCTTTATCTTCTTGATATAGGGTAGCTCCTAAGCTAACATTGCTCGCATCACAATTTAAATAAAAGCGTTTGTTAAAATCAGGGTGGTACAACATAACTGTTTCTAAAAATTTCTTCTTAATTAATTGCAGAATTTTATCTTGTTCTGGTCCCCATGCCCATTTGTCTTTGGATGATAATTGTTTCTGAAACTTGGCAGTTACTTCCGAAAAGTTATCTTGGAATTTTCGGTAATAGTTACAAATTCCTAGAAAGGATTGTAGCTGTTTTCTATTTTTTGGAGTAGGGAACAGTTGAATTGCTTCTACTTTTTCTGTTGAAGGTGTGATACCCTCCTCAGACAAATTAAAACCTAAGAACTTTACTTGGTTGGCGATAAATTTAGATTTATTCAGCTTGAGTGTTATGTTGTTTTCGGATAATTTTCTCAGTACCTGTTTCACCCGCTCGCAATGATCATCCCAATGTGAAGAAGTTATAAGTAGGTCATCTACATAGACCGTAGTGAACTGCAGCGTTTCTTGTCCCAATACTTGGTCCATACATTTTACAAATATTGCAACAGAATTAATTAGTCCGAAAGGTAGCCTTTTAAATTGATAGTTCCTTCCGTCAAAAAGGAACGCCATGTATTTTCTACTATCTGGATGTAGTTCGACCTGCCAGTAACCGCATACCGTATCCCAAGTACTGATGTATTTAATGCCGTGGAATTTCTTTAAAATTTCTTCTATTTCGCCTGATGAAGTCCTATCATTGATGATCATTTTATTTATTTCCCTAGCGTCCAGGCAAATTCTCACCTTTCCGTTCTTTTTCGGGACTGCCACTATGGGACTGGTATATGGTGATTGACTATATTCTATTATGTCATCTTGAATCATACGATTAATCTCGTCTCGGACTTCGTTTTTTAAGGAATAAGCAATTGGGTATGATTTTCTGCGAAAGTCCACTGGTTCTTTAAAATTTATCACACACTGGTATCCCTTTACTTTACCTGGAGCATTGGAGAATACATGTGTATTTATTATATATTTGAATTAAATTTTCGGCCTGTACCTTACTTACTTGTCTACAAGTTTTTTCCCTTTGGAATTCTCGGACCTCTTCTAACTTACTCTGCCACAGTTCGGGATCATCGTCCTCATATTGAATGACTTCTGGTATTTTATTTTTCTTACAAAAGTAGCTTTTTATGGCTAGACATCTGGTGTTAACTGGAATGGTTCTATTAGTGTCAACTAATTCGGCTGTCCATAATCCTTCTTCGGATGTTAAAGATATTATACCTTTATGTAAGTCAATTACTGCGGAATGCTGGCGCAATACATCGCATCCAATCAATACATTGAACGGTAATCCCGTTGCGACCAATAATCCTATTGGTAGGGTCATATTATTATTGGTAAGATCAAGCGATACTTGTTTTTTAACTGTTTTATTTTGCCTTCCAGTGGCTCCGATAATTATCACATTATTGACAGGTAATGTCGGTATGGGCAGCTGGCCTTCTCGCTGTATTTTTTCAAGTTCAGTACTGTCTATCAACGATATGTTTGATCCAGTATCTATCATTATGGTAGATTGTACCCCATTTAATTTTGCTGTTACATATATGATTTCGTTATTATTATTACTGTTTACATGTTTCTTATCCTCTTCCAATAAATCTTCTCTAATATTCTTTAAATAGTGGTTATTAATTATAGTTATGGTATTATTATTCTTAATTTTGTTTACAAGTCGTTGTTCCCCAAGATTACGGTTCAGTGAAGGGTGTTCATTATTTTTCACTGCCTCTATCAGTTTAAATGAGGGCTTACCCCCTCTTCTCTATTTTCATTTGGATTATTATGTTGATTTAGTACAGTTTCGGTGCGATCCTCCGTATTAGGTTCCGCCATCCTATAATTTCTTTCAGGTGGATAGTTGTTTTCACGCCGGGATTGGTCATAATGATTGTCATATTGGTGACTCCTTGGGTAATACCGTCGCTGATTACCTTGAGGCCTGGAGTAAATATAATTAACGTTATGCCTATAATTATTGGGTCGTCTGTCCCCATCTCCTCTATTATTGCGACTATCGCGGTAATTATAAGTATTATTGCCACGATAATTATAGTTCCTGGAATTATTATTCGCGTGTTGATTTTGGGGCATTAACGTTCTGCGCAGGTCGATTGTGATCCTTATTATGAGAATTGGTTGGTGACTCGTTATTATTATACTTCTGATATTTATAATTTAACATCCTGTTTCTTTGGTATTGGTTCTCGTGCTCATAGTTCTCAAGGAATTTGGCCATGGCTGAAATCGTTTTGATTTGGCTACACATACGTGCATTTTTTATCCCTTCCTCATAATGGTAGGATAGTTGTATCACCAAACATTCTTCGGGAATTCTGGGCTCTAAGTTCCGTGCCATACATACTTTTCCTAGAAAATATGAAGTAGGAGACTGGCCTATGTTTGTTTCGTATCGACCGTTACTCAAATTATTTCTAATCATGTTCTGGGTCGATTCAGACCAATATTTCTCTTTAAATTGTTTTTTGAACTCGGTCATGTCCAGTATATCCGGGCGCACCGCTGTCCACCAATTATCATAGGTATCTTTAAATGTCTCATCAATCATACTGCGTATAATACTCCAGCGATTTTCTCTATTTTTTGTAATCATCTCTTCCAACCTCTTTAAAAATTCCATCGGATTGCGCTTGTAATTACGAAAATTAATCGACTCCCGGTTCTCGTGGTTATTTGTATGACTATGTTGGCCTGTCCTATCCCGCCATGAATCTACTTCTTCTTGTAATTGTAATTCACGTCTACTAATTTCCTCTATTTTATTTTTACTGGTATTAATTTGACCTTCCATACTGTTTAAATTGCCATAGACTCTTTCGAGTCGTTCGCCCATGTCTGTCTGTATTTGCGTAATACCTTCCTTATTCTCTTCCCGTACCTGATGTACTTCATTTTTAATTTGACCAATGTTTTACTCTCAATTTTTATGTCACTAATTTTATTCTGTAATTCGTCACGAACCTGTACTATTGTTTCGTTAGTTTTTTCTAACTCTTCATTTGTTTTGGCTATTTCTAATTTTCTTTCCTCATTATTTTGGTCTACTTTTTGGTTAATTGTCACGTGGATATTTTCCATTTTTTCATTAATTTGCCTTAAATTTTCTTCATGTATTTGTAAGATGTCTTCCTTCATTTGTTTTAAACCCTCATCATTCCTATCTAACCTTTCATGAATTTGGTTTAACCTTTCGTTCATTTGTTTTGAGGTTTCTTTAATTTCCTCATGGGTTTTATCGTATTTTTCCTCCAGTCTCTTTGAGTTTTCCTTATTGCTTTCCTTATTCTCCTTAATTTCCTCATTTATTTTCCTCAAATTCTCCTTAGTGAGTCTCCTATCTTCCTTAATACTACTCATTAACTCCATTAATTTTTCCCAATTTAGTCCTTCTCTGGCTCCCGTTTTATCTATTTGGTCCCCTTGGGCATCTTCTTCGATTATTTCCTTTTCCTTGTCCGCAATTATTTCAGTTTCCGTTATTTCGTCTGTCTGTTGTTCCATTTCACTATCTGTTATTACTTCTATCTCCTGTTCTTGTTCATCTATTTCCTTCTCCGTTTCTCCTGCCCTAATCCTTGATCTACCTCTGGTATGCATGTTTATTCTCCCACAGTTGCCTGCTCTGGTTAAGTAATATTAATATAGTTATAGTTACTTAACTTAAGCCCTACACTGGTTGAGCGCCAATTTGTAAGTAAACGAGTACGTACAGTTCAAGTCCCCACTGTTGGGTTCGTTAATTTGTAATGGGACGAGTACGAGCATCTCGTTATTTTCACACAATGTAAGCCTATTCGTTGCTATGAACGGGTATGTTCCCCTGTCTTTACTCTCTTAGGTCGTTTTAATTTACTTAATTATTTAAATATCTGAGATATTTGGAGTTGTGGGATATAGTGATTTAATTAACTAATATTAACTTATCTCTCTAAAAAATATCAGTGTTAGTGTACGTGAAACTTAAATAATTAATGTGTTAGTCTGTAATTTCGTTCAACCCTATTATACCTTGAAGAGAATTATGTATAATTTTGGATGTTTACGCTCTCTCTTTGGTGTCGGAGAATTCCGCTATAAGCGCTGTAGTACCGGAGCAACGAAACTTAGAGGTTATTTCACTGTTTATGTTAACCAATTATTCTATACTTAGTCAGTTACTTTTTTATTCCCAACTCATTAAATCATACTCCAAATGACAAGATTTTGCAACTATACAAAGGTTCTTTATTTGTTTACTTCTTCAACATTGAATGAGATATGTTCCAACTGGCATACACATAGGCTATAGATTGCGTGAATCGATTATTAATCAGTCTGATACTTTTAGATTCGGTTATATAATGTGTTTTAATTTGTAATTAACTTAATTCAGGGTGTGAAGGTTCTTGTAACTGTCGGGAAGATTAAAAATACATAGATAAGAATGCAAGATTTACAAATTTGAAGTGTTGTGTAGTTAATATGATTTATACAATAATAATTTACCAGACTAGAACGAAGCGAATCTTGTAGGCGGTTGTTTGATAACCTTACTGTCCTGGATGATTATGCCGTACGATATTCTTTCTTCGGTTTAATAAAATGGAATTCTTGTCCTGTCCACCTCGGAAATACAGCTGTCTGGATTGATTTACAGCCCGATTGATGCTCCTTCTGCAATTTCTGGATCCAAGTATGTTCTTCTCTCGGTTGAAGCAATTAGTGATGTTCCGTGTATTTGAAAGGTTATGAATTCCAGTGTAGTGTATATTATTAATTGTGATACAGTTAACTCTTTATATTGGGTTTAATATATCGTCAATTCCTTTCGGATATGGGACAATTCAAGTCCTTCCTTGTAGAACCCAGTTATTTATTTTTTATTGTGATTTCATACTATAGTCTTGTTTGGTTAAACTGTACAGGCGTAAGTCAATGAGATTATCTTTAGTATTTTGGTGTATTGTAAGAGTATCAAATACTTTAGTATATATTCCAATTATATTAGACAGTTCTTAGGTTTTTTAATCTCATCACATTCAGATCATCAAAAGGCAATAATTGAAAATCAACAACTTCTTCATTTCCTGTAGTCCATAGCAACCCACTATTTTTCTTCCTTCTACATGTTTTGTATATAGTGTTTATTTCATATATTTTTTGTCTATTCCTTATTAATTTGCTATCATATTGGAATATAACTTTACCGATAATTGGTTTATTATTTTCTACACATATTCTGCTGGTTTTTTGATATGAGCCTGTTTCTTTTATATTTACTACATTTTCGATATCAAACGTTATCAATCGATATCATGGCATTGTGGCATTATCATAATTTGTATAAATTGATATGGTTTATTATATATCATTACTAATTTAATGTTTTTTCCTAGCTCTTCGAACCGTATTCATTAATTATTATTAATTTATGTACCTAAGCTTTATGTTATGAGTGGTTATATAGTGTTTTTGGCTGTTAGGCCTTTTATTGTATACGGACCTACCTGTGTTTATAACTGGTAAACAACTATCGCCCTTTTACATAAATTCATACATATAATCAAATCTTAACTATTAACATTTACATAAACAATTATTCTTTTCATATCTAATGACAATTTTATCTTGACCTATGGATCACATATAAGAACATTCAAATCTATTAACGCTAACTAGCTGCTTCACACATCATTCTACAACAGTAATTGAACAATACATCTTGTTTCATTACCTTTCATTAACTCAACAAGTAATTGGTATAACATAACATAAACTTTATCATAACATTCATTGTCACAAAATAATATCATTTAATTCACAATCCTTACTTGCTATTGCTATAAGGTAAATTATTGTTTCATTTTTGTTTACTTTCATGGTCGTTTACCTTGACAATTTCTGTACTATTCTACTTCTTACATTTCTCATCAGTATCACATTGATTTACTTTCCACTGAACACAGATCACCTATTATCTAACTTACAGGTTTGTTTATTCTCGTTATTTCTACCTTGCATCCTTATTTATCTTTATCTATAATTATAAATGTAATTATTAGACTTTTGTTTTATCATGGGGTTAGATATTGACTTGCTTATTATTTTATTAATAGAATATTTATGTAACATGGATGCCAGCATTTCTGTTGCGTTACAATATATATATATATATATATATATATATATATATACCATGAATCCGCCTTCACGGCTGGTCAATTTGTAAACATGTCTACTTGTCACCTCCGTTAGATGAACAAATAAATGACTTATTATAATGTACATAAAACCTCTTTGAGAACACAGTAAAATTTTTTAACACTAGTTTACACTTTTTCTTTAATTCAGTATACAAAGTTGTAATAATGCGCAAAAGATGTAGTGACTCCAAAAACATAATTATGAATTGTCAGTATGTATTTGTGCAAATTTTCCTGCTTAAGGTTCACATATCCCCTTCAATATTAAAAGAGAAACATTATGCTATTGTCAAGTTTAAATTGGAATACAGTATTTCTTGTTGTGGATGCACTTACTTCTCAAATATCAGTCCAATAGTACCTGTGCAGAGGAAGATAGTTACAAAATTATAATTAGTGCAACAAATAATAATGATGTATTATTCAGTAATTTAAAAATACTAACTTTAAGATTTATTTATTTAATCTTATGGATCTTCTCTTTAAAATTACTGGAGAATCTAAGAAATGCCGCTATGTTCCTAGACTCGAGGAAGGGAAGTTTTGATGTTCACCTCCCCACTAGATAGAGATGAGGTAATATTTGTATGTCAAGTACTTAATGAACATAAGGACCAAGTATCATCTAGGATAAGGTGATCCTCCATTATCAAGTGCCAATGGCCTCTTCGAAGGACAGAGGCCACTATTGCCCTAAGGGTTAGAAAGCATCTCTACTGTTATACAAAATAAGCATGTCCTCACATATACAAAATATTTTAACCTTAAATAGTGATCAGAAAAATGAATTAATTATCGGCCTTAGATATTTGCATAGGAAAAAAATATTTCCAGTTTAATAATAAAATCTATAAACAATTAAATGGCTTACCTATGGGCTCTCCTTTATCACCTTTATTAAGTGAAATCTTTATTGTAACAGTCCAAATTTGTGGGTATTTTATTTATTGCATTTCCGGGGATTTATAAAAAAATATGTGTAAAGTTTATTTCAACGGTGACCAGACCACGTGGAAAAAACAGTGTTGTAACGAAGCAACAACGTAATATCACGTTGTGCAATCGGTAGAAGAATCCGCACCACCTTAGTTTCCAAGAACTTTGTTTGTGTGTGACAGCGCGCCCATACGCATTATACATCCAGGGGCGCGGGGTGACGCTACTTGTACATCTCATGATGGCGAAGAAGCAATTTTGGGTCGCCTTAGTCTGACTAAGGCGACAGATATGAAACTGTAAGTCACGCCCACTCTGTGACGTCGAGCCATAAGTGCCTAAATATCATCGGCGTACAGGACTAAAATACTGCTATGTATCATGCACATAGCCACTCAACTGCAACAACTCAGGCTGTGAGCGACGACGAAATTCATTCTCCGGCAGGCATTAATATCCGTCCGCATGAGATAGACGCTTGGGCAGTCCACGAGAAACTACAACAGCTTACAGACGTAATTAGTGCAACGCGGGCCCGGTCGGGTAGAACTTTTTAAATATGAATAACTCAGTGTAGTAACGCCTTAATACCGACCGGGACCCAAGAAACTCATAACCATATTACAGTTACAAATTGGTGCAGTGACGTGGAGTGAACGGTTAAAATACGGACATTGGAATCGCGGGACAAAACACGTGTTCGGCCGGCAATGCTTTATTGGATGGTTTTAAACTATAAACAATAAAGGAATTTATAATATACGTCAAATAAGGGTAAAGTACTAAATGGTGTGGAAGAGAGAGTGAGCAGAATGGGCGTCTTTGAACTAATTGAATATTTGAACATGGTACCGAAAGATATATTTCAAAATTTGTTTTGTTTTGTTTAGCATTCTTGTTCTAATGAGTAAGACACTTTTAAATAATTAAAACTATTTAGTCACTTCAAATATGTGTTAGTCTAAGTTATTTCGTCACTACCACTTTCTCATTTCTGTGCTGCAAGATTCGTCTAAACGTTCCGGGTATCTTCTGAATTATTATTGGGGGTGGTCAGATTGCTAAATTGTCCCGTTTTATTTAAGGTGGAGTGTTAAGGTTTCGGTATTATAACCTATAAAAAAATATCGTGGCGACTCTGGTCTTCTGATAAAATTTATGCAGCAGGTAAGTTATAAAACTATTGCAGGTAAGTTCTGGCAGTATTTTATTATTTAATATATTTCGATGTATTTTGTATCATCACAAATGGCGACCCTGCCAGGATGTTCGTATAAATATTATAGGAACTAGACCTGTTTTGAGGCACAGAAAATAGGAATTGGTAACGGCGCATTTGTAAAAAATTATCGTATATAATTACGTTAAATAAGGTTATGTTTGGGTAGACCTATTGTGGGTTTACTTTTATGTATTGCTAACTGTTTTATGTGTGGGGTATTTTGATTTAAGGGGGCGTTATATAAAGGGTATGATATAAATAAATTTTGAACATGACCGATGTACAAGATAAGAATAGACCTAACGATAGTGTAGGGGTGGAAGAAAAAGAGTATACATTAAATGACATACTTAACCTTTGTAATAAATGGTTTGACGAGATGGACAAAAAGTGGGATAAATTATTTGAAAAGTGGGATAAATTATTGCGGAAACCAGAGACAGATAAATTAAAGGAGGATACAGGTGAATCAAAACTGGTAAGTGATAATAATGTTGTTAATGATAGTGAGGGAATAATTAACCAGGTGAGTGATAATGATAATTCTAAGAATGAATTAATAAATAACAGTGACAAAATAGTGGGAGAGGTAGTGTTGACTAGTGAAGATAATGATGGTGATTACAATTCTGAGGTAACTGGGAGTAATACCAGTAATTATAATGATGAAATAACATTAAATAAGAATAATGATTGTATAGCTGAAAATGGGGTATCTAAGAATGATACGGTAAGTAACAGTGGTGAAATTAAAAACGTGGTGTTAGAGTGTAAGGTTGTGAGCAGAGAAAGTGTTGATGAGGTTATAAGTGTGTGTGTGTAGAGAGGTTAAATGGGCAAAGGGCAGATGTTCCCCAAGTTTATGGTGAAACAGAGTTTTCATAGGTGTTTAATGAGGACAGAGTTTCCTCCTGTATTTGTATGGAAGACAAGGTGTCTTCAGATGGTCCCTGTATTTTTTGTGATTTAACTGGTAAAGCCAGTAGAGGTAATAAATATTTAATGGTGCCCTTTGCATGGAATGGGAGAGTTCAGTATGGTTATGAGAGGTGTTGTAATGAAAGAGAGAGAGAAATAAAAATTTTTGAGATTAATAGAGGTTATGAAATGTTGGTGCAGGTGTTAGACATTGAGAGAGATGAAGAAAGTGAATTGCATTATGAAACAGAGAGAGAGGAATATTTGAATAAAACTGTTATAAATGATAAAATAACTGACTTGATGTTGAGAAAAAATACTTACGGAGACTGGACAAAAATAATTGATAGTGACAAGTTTTATGACATAATAAAAGGGATAATGAATGCTATAGAGGTAATGGTTTATAATAATAATAATAATAATAAATTGGATGTAAATAAAAATGATTTATGCTATAAATACGTTAGGTACATACATGACGATGGAGGCTGAAGTAAAAAGCAGTGTATGGACATTTTAAATACTTTAGTATATGGTAACGACTTGGCTGAATCAGGTATTAAAGTGTGACAAATAATAATTGGACATGACAAAAATTTGTAAATAAATGTATTGTGTTAATATTATTTTGCTGCAATGTACAATATAGCTTATAGGTAACGTATGTTTGTAATAAGAACAAATGGCATAATAATATTTAAGTCTATTTTGTATGATGTGTGTATACTAAAAATGTTTTAAATAATATAATTACAGCTAAATTGTTTTGAGTGGAGGTTATTAACTAATTGTAAAGTTAAACAAATAATTTGAAAAGGTTAATTTTATTAATGAAGAAAAATTAATTTTGGTTTGAATTGTAATAAATAGAAATTGATAAATGTGTTAACTACAAGACTCAGAGAAATTAACAGCTGAAGTAAGCAGATGTGTCAGTATATGACATAACCATGAATGTTGAAACAGAGTGTTTATAACACTAGTCTGGCAGACTATTGTTGATGTAAACAGGGGTGTTGTATGTTTTGACTAATGTTTACAGCCAGATGTGTTGAAGTTGATAACTGTTGTAGTCTGCCGAATCATGGCCATGAGTAAATCCTATTATGAAACAAAAGAAACATCTGATGTGATGGAATGGAGATAATATTTTTTACCCCTTTGTAAAATGTTATTTAAATAAATAAAGTTGTTTCGGATAAATGAGATTGAAATAATGTAGGTAATATTTTATGTCGGATCATTTTGAAAAATGTAATTAATTTTGAAATTGTTAATTAAGACAATATGAATTAAATTTAATGAAAGGTAATTAAATAAATTAAAAAGATAATTTTTGATAATGACTTTAAATTTATTTTGATTTGAATTTTGATTGTAAAGGTAAAATAAATAATTGATAATAAACATAATGATTAAAATATTCATTTAAAATTGAAAACTGAAGGAAATTTTGTTTAAATGCAATTCTGTATAATTAATGCGTCATTTTGACTGGAACTTATATGTACTTTTGTATTGTATATATCCTATGTTGTTTTGTTAACACTATTTTCTAGGGTTAAGATATATTTTATAATAAAAAATGATACATTTTAGGTTAGTTGTCTCCAAGTCGCTTATATTAATATAATAGATATTTACCATAAATCCGTCGTGCGACTTCGTTTTTCTCGTCTTATTTTGACACGTTTCGGCAACGAATTGCCATCTTCAGAAAACTTAATCACTCATAGGAGATCGTTAAAAACTTAAAAACACTAAAATCATTACGGTAAAAGTGCACTTTTACGACATTGGAAACTCACAGACGCGAACATGAAAGTTTATGTTTCTCGTGTGGACAATATCGATCGACTGCTTTCGCGTGGACAATATCGATCAACTGATTCACTGTTTATATAGCCACTGATAAACCTGTTTTGCTTATTATAGCCCGTATGTACTGTGACATTTCATTTACCAGCGCCCGTGTGCAAGTATTGCCGTGTCGTACAATATGTTATGTGAAAATGTAAGTTTATCATTCAAGACATAATCACTGTTGATTTTGACAGCTTTATATATTCCGTATTCCTCAAGCGCGTTCATGTATTTTCCTTTCCTGCAGCAATGCAAAGGCTGGAAATTTGTCTCAAAATCACGTATTTATGATTACATAGTATCAGGTGCCTGGCAAAATTAGATGTTGTTTTATGTAATTCCCTTCTGGGAAGATGTTCGTTATATCTTTCTTCAAACGGTCTGCCTGTTTGGCCTATGTAGAACATGTCGCATGAGCTGCAATTCATCTTGTATACGCCGGTTCTTTTTCTTTCTGGTATACTGTTTTTCCGGCTAAGAAGTCTCTGAATGTTGTTATTTGTATGGAAAGTTACAATTACATGGTGTTTCTTGAGTTCGTTAACTAGAATATTTGGTAAAATGTTTGTGTAATCTGCAGATATGTATTTACTAACCGGAAGTGTGTTATCATTGTTCGACTTTTTTAATTTCTTCTCTTTGTGTTTACTTATTAATTTATCCACTAATGAACTTTTATATCCGTTAGCCGCTGCTATGTGCTTGATGGTATTAACCTCTTCAATGTAGTCTTTTTCACTTAACGGTATAGTTAGCAATCTATGCACAAAACTATTGTAAGCTGCCATTTTATGCGAGGTGGGATGACATGAATCGGCATGAATTGTGATGTCCGTTGTTGTGGCCTTTCTATAGATTTTAAATTGAAGTTTTCTTTCGTTTTTTAAAATGGTTAAATCTAAGAAATTTAATTGATTTTCTTCTTCTATTTCAGATGTGAATTTAATCTTATGGTGTATGCTGTTTATGTGACTATTTAAGTTTTTTATTTGTCTTTTTGTTCCATTAAATATCATAAACGTATCGTCGACGTATCTACAATAAAAAATGATTTTATTCTTGTATAATTTATTCGATATTATGTTCAAATTCTCATAATAATTTAAATATATATCAGCTAATAGTCCTGACAGTGGCGAACCCATAGCCAGACCGTCATCTTGTGTAAAAAAAACCCATTGTCAAATGTAAAGTAATTTTGTTCCAAGACGACTGTAAGTAGTTTTATAAGTTCGTTGATTTTTTTGCATGCTAAGTTGAGCTACTTCCTTTAAATTGTTATTTACAATTTCTATAGTTTCCCTCACGGGGATATTAGTGTACAAATTAGTTACGTCTAACGATACCAATTTATATTGTGGTAGTATTTCTATCTTTTTAAGTTTTTCAACAAACTCATAACTGTTCTTTATACTATAATTATTTGCTATCCTGATATTATTCTTAATTAAAGTCACTAACAATTTAGCAGCTTTGTATCCGGGAGCTGTGGTGTAGTTTATTACTGGTCTGATTGGTGTACTTTCCTTGTGGATTTTAGGTAGTCCTGTGAATTTTGGTGCCGTGGCATTAATTGGTTTTAAATATATGCGTGTTTTCTCATCTAACAAAAAATTACATTGATTAATGGTGTTATTCAAAGTTTTTATATAAGCCTTTGTGGGATCCCGGTCTATTTTCTTAATATTATTATTATTTATGAAATCAAATACCTTTTGAGTATAATCTCTTTTCTGCATGACCACCAATGTGTCACCCTTATCTGCCTTACTTATAATTGCATCATTTTTCTCAAGTTTACATTTTATGGTTTTAAGATTCATGATATCCTGCTTATATTTACTTTTTAAAAAATTGTTTTGACTTTTACATTTATTACTATTAATTGCGTTATTGAGTTTGTTGTTGATAAAAACCCTTGCTTCATTCTGTGCAACGGAACCATTTAATCTTTTAATAGCAGCTTCAGCATTAACTACCTCATGGACAATTTCGTTTGTCGTATTAAATATTGGTACATTATATTTCAGACCTTTATTAAGCGTGTTTATTTCTTGGTTAGTGAACTCTATGTTGGTTGTATTCGTTACACGTTCATAGAACACATGTTTACAATCTATTGGTCTATTTTCTTTTTTATGCTGAGTACGATATAAATTTTGTATTTTCTTATTATGGGTTAATACTTTATGATAAAAATAATTGGATATTAAAGCGTTAATTTTGGTCATGATAACATCTATAACTGCAGGGTGAATTTCCTTTAACATTTCTAAATGCGCTTTATAAAGATCCGTATTTAACCTGTTTTTCTTTTTGTATAATTGTCTAATTTCTTGCGTTAACCACAGTTTTTCTGCTATTTGTTTCGTCTTGAGTGCCGCCGGTGTTCTTGAATTAATATTTATGCGTGCATATTTTGGTATGATATTCATTTTTATACACATTTTATTAAATTTAATGTTTTGTGCAACTTTTAGCATTTTGATTTTAACATTTTTGTATTTGTAGACAACACTTGCCTGACGGGCTTCAATATAATACATTTTAGGTTAGTTGTCTCCAAGTCGCTTATATTAATATAATAGATATTTACCATAAATCCGTCGTGCGACTTCGTTTTTCTCGTCTTATTTTGACGCGTTTCGGCAACGATTTGCCATCTTCAGAAATCTTAGTCACTCATAGGATATCGTTAAAAACTTAAAAACACTAAAATCATTACGGTAAAAGTGCACTTTTACGACATTGGAAACTCACAGACGCGAACATGAAAGTTTATGTTTCTCGCGTGGACAATATCGATCAACTGATTCACTGATAACTCCATTATCAAGTGCCAATGGCCTCTTCGAAGGACAGAGGACACTATTGCCCTAAGGGTTAGAAAGCATCTCTACTGTTATACAAAATAAGCATGTCCTCACATATACAAAATATTTTAACCTTAAATAGTGATCAGAAAAATGAATTAATTATGCCTTAGATATTTGCATAGGAAAAAAATATTTCCAGTTTAATAATAAAATCTATAAACAATTAAATGGCTTACCTATAGGCTCTCCTTTATCACCTTTATTAAGTGAAATCTTTATGACATTTTGGAAGAAAACATTTTTACATCCAATAACCCCAACATAAAATATGTTTTTCATTGGGCAAGATATGTTGATGATACATTTTGTATCTGGACGGGAACAGATAGACAGCTCCATATATTCTTAGATTATATTAATTCCTTTTATAGTACTGTGCAATTTACACTTGAAACATAAAATATGAAAAGTTAAAATTTTTTGGATCTCACCATTACTAGGTCACACAATAATCTTAGTTTTCACATATATAGAAAACCTTTTACAGATACCATTATACATAAACAATCACTAATGTCATGGCACATAAAATTAAGCAGTTTTCATGTGAGGGTTAATCGTCTCCTTACACAGTAGAGTCTCGCTAATCTGGACTTGATGGGACCGGACCCCGTCCGGATCACCGAAAGTCCGGATTAAATGGAATCAGCTTTAAAATGTCTGTAAAACAAGTTTTAGATGGGTAAAACGATTAAAATCGATGTTTTTATCATAAAAATGACTTTTTCAGTCTCAATACTACAACGTAGGCCTACTTTTTTAATGTACGAATTGATTTAGGATAAAAAACAAAACATCTTATTGATTGAAATTCAAAGTTTATTGATTGTACGGTACTAAAGAAAACTACAGTACATTACTGTTGCATACTAGTAATTAAAAAGTGTAAAAACGAAATCAAGTTTAAATTCTGTACAGGACTGTAAGATAAAATGAAACTATGTATATGTACATATGTATGTACTGTACAACTGAAAACAAGAATTAAGTCTTTGAACTCACTTGAAAAAGTCCGTAATGTTCTTTTGTTTTAATAAAGACTGACGTCGTTTCGCCGTGCTATCTCGTAGGCGCCTCAAGGTCAGTAGCTCAGCAGACGATGTGTCGCTTTGTTTCTCGAAGTAGGTCATCAACCCCTCCAGCATTGTAGTCGCTTCACCATGAGTTGGGCTAGCTGATTCCTCCGTACCGTCATCGTCATCTTCCGAACTGTCAATTTCTGTTGCCGTGTTTGCAATGCACGCCTCCACGATTTCATCTTCGCTTAACACCTGATGACCAATATCGTTGTCACTGTTCATCCACTCTGAAATGTCACTTTCTTCCACGTCGGCACAACCCTCCAACTGTTGAAAAACTTGAACGAAATCAGCGTCATCATTTGCAGTTGGTTGATTTTCATCTTGTCCCTGGTTTTCTTGTGGGATGCTAGGCCACAGTTTTTTCCAGCTTTTTTGAAGAGTTGACGGCTTAATCTCTTCCCACGCTTCTGCGGCTAAATAAATGACAGTCTTTATTGTCACTTTTTTAAGAAGATCCACGAAGTTAGACGATGGGTCTGCCTCTTGTTGCTCTAAAAGAGACAAGATCAACTTTTTCCTATATCGCTGTTTTGTTTCTTCAATCACACCTTGATCCATTGGTTGTATTAAAGCGGTCACGTTTGGTGGCAGAAATTTCACCATCTCGTAATTCCTCTTCACTACGGTGACACGGTGCATTGCCTATGAATAACACAGCTTTTTCTGGGAGTTTTCTCTCTCTAAAGAACTTCTTTGTTATAGGCACAAATTTTTCAAAAAACCAATCTTTAAAAATTTTTCCATTCATCCATGCAGATTTGTGTGAGGTGTACCGGGCTGGAAGAGCATTTACATTAACATTTTTAAGGGCCCTAGGCTTAGCCGATTTCGTGAACACCAAAAGTGGAAGTTTTAAATCGCCAGAAGCGTTACTGCAAGGAAGCAAGTCACTCGTTCTTTCTTTATTTCTTTACCTTATGACCTTTGGCTACAGAATCCAGCTTTGAGGCTAATGTTTTTTTTTGAAGCATTTTGTAATTTAACCCAGTTTCATCAGGATTAAAGACTTGACAAGGCTCTAAGTTTTCATCGCTAACAAACTTTTAAAATTTTACTTTAAAGTCTTCACTTGCAACATTGTCACCTGACAAAATTTCACCACTTACACCAAGTTCACGAACGCCATGTCGATCTTTCCATCGAAACAATCATCCCACACTGGCAGTAAAAGTAGGGTCACCTTTTAATTTTTCATTGAGTTTGAGCGCGATCGCTTGTAACGTTACGCACGACAGCGGAACACCCTTTTCACATTGTTAGCAAAACCAAACGTACAAAGCCTCGTCTAAAGTTTCGTTTTTTGTTTTTTTTTTAACGTGCTTCTGTTACCCAAACTGTCCTTGCTCACCATTTCCTCACAAAAATTTTCAATTTCTTTCTGATTTTTTTTCCAGTCAGAAACAGTTTGTTTTCCCACTACTAACTCTTGCATGATTTTAGTTAATGATTCACCAGCATCAATACGAAACAAAGCTTGGAGTTTTTGTTCCATTGTCACAGTCATTTCCCTACGTTGCTCTTAATAAGCACGCACAATAAAACACACGCACTGAATAAAAACACGGCCTTAAAACGGACTGCACGGTTACCAGTATGAGTATCAACTGAAGGAAACAAAACAAAACGACAATCAACTGTGCAGGTGGAGTGAGTCCCTTCCCATAAAACAGGCTGCGCGCCGATATGAAGGCGTATTTACAGCTAATTTGGCTGACGCGCATGGCTGACGGCTGATGCCGATGGCGCAAGGAATTCGTGGGCGCGCGGGGACTCCCATCAGTGAGCCACTTTCCGGAAAACAGGCTGCGCTACGCACGTTTCACAACGTTAATGTAGGCGTTCTATATACAGAGTAGTAGCCCTAGTTTGTTTACGAGTTGTTAAAACGGAACATTAATGCAGTTTAAAGTAAAGTAGGTTTTAAAATTTATGCAAGTTTTTTGACGATTTTTTTTTTAGGTCTGTCCGGATTAATCGGATGTCCGGACTAGTGGGGTCCGGATTAGCGAGACTCTACTGTAGTTCCTTTATCCAAAGAAAATTTCAATAAAGAAGTAGATATATAAAAGCCATAGCAGAAAATAAGTAACGGTTATGATGAAAGAATAATAGACTCCTTAATTTTGAAAAAACAGAAGAAAATTATTTTAAAAGAATTTTATTCTATAGATCAGGGTAACAAAAAATTTCATTTAACAAATTACATTCCGTTTATAACAGATAGGATTAATAATAGGTTAACCAAGCATGGTCTTAACATGGTATCAGTAAACAAACATAATCTTTTTTCATTACTAGTCAACAATAAAGAAAAATCAAACACACTAGAGACAAATGGAGTTTACGAAATACACTGTGCAGAATGCGATGCTATTTATGTCGGACAATGTGGCCGTGCATTTCTGAACATAAGAAGGCGATTTTAACCAATTCAGCCAATACAGATTTTGCAGATCATTGCTTACAACACAATCACTTCATAGACACAAAAAACATAACACTACTCTACAACATACAAAAAGGTTAAAAAAAAAATGGAATTGTTAGAAATTCTAGAAATTAAAAAAGCAAAAAAAAAATAATAAAAATTTAACAAATGAACAAACTGAATTCTGAGTATCCCCTTTATTAAAAGCTGTTATTTAGTGTAGTTTATTT
Organism: Magicicada septendecula; assembly: GCA_034769895.1. Taxonomy (NCBI): domain Eukaryota; kingdom Metazoa; phylum Arthropoda; class Insecta; order Hemiptera; family Cicadidae; genus Magicicada; species Magicicada septendecula. The sequence continues at coordinate 30,215,226 of CM068367.1, read as the reverse complement.
TATATTTTGCATTCAGATTATAATTAGTTTTTACAGACACTTGACCTTCCCTTAGCTCCTGCAACCCCGCCTCTCCATCTTCACACCTCACTCATGTTCCGATACACGTCCTAAACAGATGTTAACCACCCTTACATCCTCTGTTTAGTGTTCACTCATCTCTTTGACAACGGTTTAAGAAGTCGACACAGGTGTCAGAGTTAAATAAAAACTGTGAAACGTACCAAGTGTTTATATATTTTTAAAAACCTTTAAACACATTAATATGTTTCACCAAGTGCCCAACGAGTCATCAATTAATATTGTTAATAATCGATGTCACAGTTGTGGATCAAAATTGTAATTGTCTGTTATATTTTTATTTGTGAAAACGGTAAGAAGGTGTCAGCAGTGATATACGAGTGTTTTATTTCAATTGCTGCCTAGAAGACGACACACTACAATGATAATACAATAATGCCTCGTATTGTTAGACAGGCTCACTGATCGCCATATGTCAGTGGAAAACAAAATACAGACACCAATGAAGTCACTAATTACCAGCTTAAATTAACCAAAAGTAATAGTTTGTAATCAACAAGGTACTCTTGTACAATAATTCAACTTCAATTTGTTCACACGCAATAATAATGTCGAGTAATAGAGTTCCACACTAATTATAACACAGTAAACACTTTCCATTCGATCTGCACTAAGGAAAGCACTCAATGTAACTGAACTACAAAGCCAGCTGCTATGGCTTATATAGGCAGTGCAAGTGTTCAAGAATACCTTTTCATCCTTACTGCAGCGTGCCAGAATAATGCATAATTTAAGTGCTCTCCGGAACGATCTGGAATGTACTTCGGTGCGGCCTTGACTGAGGATGCACATGCTCGCCTAGCGGAGGGACAGGTGCAAGGATGCTCTCAGCTGTCCGAGAGGTTTCCATCGTTATAGTATTAAGAAGACTACAAATTATGAATATTGTAACGCAACAGAAATGCTGGCATCCATGTTACATAAAAATTATATTAACAAAATAATAAACAAGTCAATATCTAACCCCATGATAAAACAAAAGTCTAATAATTACATTTATAATTATAGATAAAGATAAATAAGGATGCAAGGTAGAAATAACGAGAATAAACAAATCTGTAAGTTAGATAATAGGTAATGAGCTATGTTCAATGAAAAGTAAATCAATGTGATACTGATGAGAAGTGCAAGAAGTAGAATAGTACAGAAATTGTCAAAGTAAATGACCATGAAAGTAAACAAAAATGAAACAATAATTTACATTATAGCAATAGCAAGTAAGGATTTTGAGTTAAATGATATTATTTTGTGACAACGAATGTTATGATAAAGTTTATGTTATGTTATACCAATTATTTGTTGAGTTAATGAAAGGTAATGAAACAAGATGTATTATTCAATTACTGTTGTAGAATGAAGTGTGAAGCAGCTAGTTAGTGTTAATAGATTTGAATGTTCTTATATGTGATCCATAGGTCAAGATAAAATTGTTATTAGATATGGAAAAAATAATTGTTTATGTAAATGTTAATAGTTAAGACGTGATTATATGTATGTATTTATGTAAAAGGGCTATAGATGTTTACCAGTTATAAACACAGGTAGGTCCGTTTACAATAAAAGGCCTAACAGCCAAAAACACTATATAACCACTCATAACATAAAGGTTAGGTACATAAATTAATAATAATTAATGAATACGGTTTGAAGAGCTAGGAAAAAACATTAAATTAGTAATGATATATAATAAACCATATCAATTTATACAAATTATGATAATGCCACAATGCCATGATATCGATTGATAACGTTTAATATCGAAAAGGTAGTAAATATAAAAGAAACAGGGTCATATCAAAAAACCAGCAGAATATGTGTATAAAATAATAAACCAACTATCGGTAAAGTTATATTCCGATATGATAGCAAATTAATAAGGAATAGACAAAAAATATATGAAATAAACACTATATACAAAACATGTAGAAGGAAGAAAAATTCTGGGTTGCTATGGACAACAGGAAATGAAGAAGTTGTTGATTTTCAATTATTGCCTTTTATGATCTGAATGTGATGAGATTAAAAAACTTAAGAAATGTCTATTTAATCGGAATATTCTAAATTAGCAGATACTCTTATAAAATACAAAATTCTAATGATAATATTTATGACTCTTGCCAGTACAGTTTAACCAAACAAGAATATAGTATGAAATCACAATAGAAAATAAATAACTGGATTCTACAAGGAAGGACTTGAATTGTCCCATATCCGAAAGGAATTGACGATATATTAAACCAAATAGAAAGAGTTAACTGTATCACAACTAATAATATACACTACACTAGAACTTATAACCTTTCAAATACACGGAACATCACTAATTGCTTCAACCAAGAGAAGAACATATTTGGATCCAGGAATTGCAGAAGGAGCATCAATCGGGCTGTAAATCAATCCAGACAGCTGTATTTCCGAGGTGGACAGGACAAGAATTCCATTTTATTAAACCGAAGAAAGAATATCGTACGGCATAATCGTCCAGGACAGTAAAATCATCAAACAACCGACAACCAGATTCGCTTCGTTATAGTCTGGTAAATTATTATTGTATAAATCATATTAACTACACAACACTTCAAATCTGTAAATCTTGCATGCTTATCTATGTATTTTTAATCTTTCCCACAGTTACAAGAACCTTCACACCCTGAATTAAGTTAATTACAAATTAAAACACAGTATATAACCGAATCTAAATAAAGTATCGGACTGATTAATAATCGATTCACGCAATCTATAGCCCATGTGTATGTCAGTTAGAACATATCTTATTCAATGTTAAAGAAGTAAACAAATAAAGAACCTTTGTATAGTTGCAAAATCTTGTCATTTGGAGTATGATTTAATGAATTGGGAATAAAAAGTAACTGACTAAGTATAGAATAATTGGTTAACATAAACAGTGAAATAACCTCTAAGTTTCGTTGCTCCGGTACTACAGCGCTTATAGCGGAATTCTCCGACACCAAAGAGAGAGCGTAAAAATACAAAATTATACATAATTCTCTTCAAGGTATAATAGGGTTGAACGAAATTACAGAATAACACATTAATTATTTAAGTTTCAAGTACACTAAAACTGATATTTTTTAGAGAGATAAGTTAATATTAGTTAATTAAATCAATATATCCCACAACTCCAAATATCTCAGATATTTAAATAATTAAGTAAATTAAAACGACCTAAGAGAGTAAAGACAGGGGAACATACCCGTTCATAGCAACGACTAGGCTAATATTGCGTGACACATTATAAGATGCAAGTAGTCGTCTTATAACAAATTGGCGCTCAACCAGTGTAGGGCTTAAGTTAAGTAACTATAATTATAATAACATTACTTAACCAGAGCAGGCAACTGTGGGAGAATAAACATGCATACCAGAGGTAGATCAAGGATTAGGGCAGGAGAAACGGAGAAGGAAATAGATGAACAAGAACAGGAAATAGAACTAATAACAGATAGTGAAATAGAACAACAGACAGACGAAATAGCGGAAACTGAAATTATTACGGACAAGGAAAAGGAAATAATTGAAGAAGTTGCCCAAGGGGACCAACCAGATAAATCCAACAAAAAGGAAGACATGAGTATGCAGGAGCTGTTGAGGATTATAATGGAAAGCAATAGACAAATGAATGAGGAAAATAAGGAAAACTTAAGGGAACAATTTATGAAACAGGAGGAAAAATACGAAAAAACAAATGAGGAAAACAAGGAGAATTTTAGGAAACAGGAGGATAACTCCAGGAAAACAAATGAGGAAATTAAAGAAACCTCAAAACAAATGAACGAAAGAAAACCAAATTCACGAAAGGTTAGATAGGAATGATGAGGGTTTAAAACAAATGAAGGAAGACATCTTACAAATACATGAAGAAAATTTAAGGCAAATTAATGAAAAAATGGAAAATATCCACGTGACAATTAACCAAAAAGTAGACCAAAATAATGAGGAAAGAAAATTAGAAATAGCCAAAACAAATGAAGAGTTAGAAAAAACTAACGAAACAATAGTACAGGTTCGTGACGAATTACAGAATAAAATTAGTGACATAAAAATTGAGAGTAAAACATTGGTCAAATTAAAAATGAAGTACATCAGGTACGGGAAGAGAATAAGGAAGGTATTACGCAAATACAGACAGACATGGGCGAACGACTCGAAAGAGTCTATGGCAATTTAAACAGTATGGAAGGTCAAATTAATACCAGTAAAAATAAAATAGAGGAAATTAGTAGACGTGAATTACAATTACAAGAAGAAGTAGATTCATGGCGGGATAGGACAGGCCAACATAGTCATACAAATAACCACGAGAACCGGGAGTCGATTAATTTTCGTAATTACAAGCGCAATCCGATGGAATTTTTAAAGAGGTTGGAAGAGATGATTACAAAAAATAGAGAAAATCGCTGGAGTATTATACGCAGTATGATTGATGAGACATTTAAAGATACCTATGATAATTGGTGGACAGCGGTACGCCCGGATATACTGGACATGACCGAGTTCAAAAAACAATTTAAAGAGAAATATTGGTCTGAATCGACCCAGAACATGATTAGAAATAATTTGAGTAACGGTCGATACGAAACGAACATAGGCCAGTCTCCTACTTCATACTTTCTAGGAAAAATATGTATGGCATGGAACTTAGAGCCCAGAATTCCCGAAGAATGTTTGGTGATACAACTATCCTACCACTACGAGGAAGGGATAAAAAATGCACGTATGTGTAGCCAAATCAAAACGATTTCAGCCATGGCCAAATTCCTTGAGAATTATGAGCACGAGAACCAATACCAAAGAAATAGGATGTTAAATTATAAATATCAGAAGTATAATAATAATGCGCCACCAACCAATTCTCATAATAATGATCACAATCGACCTGCGCAGAACGTTAATGCAAATAGAACCCAAAATGAGCACGCGAATAATAATTCCAGGAACTATAATTATCGTGGCAATAATACTTATAATTACCGCGATAGTCGCAATAATAGAGGAGATGGGGACAAACAACCCAATAATTATAGGCATAACGTTAATTACATCTACTCCAGGCCTCAAGGTAATCAGCGACGGTATTACCCAAGGAGTCACCGATATGACAATCATTATGACCAGTCCCGGCGTGAAGACAACTATCCACTTGAAAGAAATCATAGGATAGCGGAACCTAATACAGAGGACCGCACCGAAACTGTACTAAATCAACATAATAATCCGAATGAAAATAGAGAAGAAGGGGTAAGCCCTCATTTAAACTAATAGAGGCAGTGAAAAATAATGAATACCCTTCACTGAACCGTAATCTTGGGGAACAACGACTTGTAAACAAAATTAAGAATAATAATACCATAACTATAATTCATAACCACTATTTAAAGAATATCAGAGAAGCTTTATCGGAAGAGGATAAGAAACATGTAAACAGTAATAGTAATAACGAAATCATATATGTAACAGCAAAATTAAATGGGGTACAATCTACCATAATGATAGATACTGGGTCTAACATATCTTTGATAGACAGTACTAAACTTGAAAAAATACAGCGAGAAAGCCAGTTGCCCATACCGACCTTACCTGTCAATAATGTGATAATTATCGGAGCCACTGGGCGACAAAATAAAACAGTTAAAAAACAAGTATCGCTTGATCTTACCAATAATAATATGACCCTACCAATAGGATTATTGGTCGCAATGGGATTACCGTTCAATGTATTGATTGGATGCGATGTATTGCGCCAGCATTCCGCAGTAATTGACTTACATAAAAGTATAATATCTTTAACATCCGAAGAAGGATTATGGACAGCCGAATTAGTTGACACTAGTAGAACCGTTCCAGATAACACCAGATGTCTAGCCATAAAAAGCTACTTTTGTAAGAAAAACAAATTACCAGAAGTCATTCAATATGAGGACGATGATCCTGAACTGTGGCCGAGTAAGTTAGAAGAGGTCCGAGAATTCCAAAGGGAAAAAACTTGTCGACAAGTAAGTAAGGTACAGGCCGAAAATTTAATTCAAATATATAATAAATACAAACATGTATTCTTCAATGCTCCAGGTAAAGTAAAAGGATATCAGTGTGTAGTAAATTTTAAAGAACCAGTGGACTTTCGCAGAAAATCATACCCAATTGCTTATTCCATAAAAAACGAAGTCCAGGACGAGATTAATCGTATGATTCAAGATGACATAATAGAATATAGTCAATCACCATATACCAGTCCCATAGTGGCAGTCCCGAAAAAGAACGGAAAGGTGAGAATTTGCCTGGACGCTAGGGAAATAAATAAAATGATCATCAATGATAGGACTTCACCAGGCGAAATAGAAGAAATTTTAAAGAAATTCCACGGCATTAAATACATCAGTACTTGGGATACGGTATGCGGTTACTGGCAGGTCGAACTACATCCAGATAGTAGAAAATACAGGCGTTCCTTTTTGACGGAAGGAACTATCAATTTAAAAGGCTACCTTTCGGACTAATTAATTCTGTTGCAATATTTGTAAAATGTATGGACCAAGTATTGGGACAAGAAACACTGCAGTTCACTACGGTCTATGTAGATGACCTACTTATAACTTCTTCACATTGGGATGAACATTGCGAGCGGGTGGAACAGGTACTGAGAAAATTATCCGAAAACAACATAACACTCAAGCTGAATAAATCTAAATTTATCGCCAATCAAGTAAAGTTCTTAGGTTTTAATTTGTCTGAGGAGGGTATCACACCTTCAACAGAAAAAGTAGAAGCAATTCAACTGTTCCCTACTCCAAAAAATAGAAAACAGCTACAATCCTTTCTTGGAATTTGTAACTATTACCGAAAATTCCAAGATAACTATTCGGAAGTAACTGCCAAGTTTCAGAAACAATTATCATCCAAAGACAAATGGGCATGGGGACCAGAACAAGATAAAATTCTGCAATTAATCAAGAAGAAATTTTTAGAAACAGTTATGTTGTACCACCCTGATTTTAACAAACGCTTTTATTTAAATTGTGACGCGAGCAATGTTAGCTTAGGAGCTACCCTATATCAAGAAGATAAAGAAGGACATCATATGGTAATCAGCTTCGCCAGCAGAGTGCTTAACAACTGCGAACGCAATTATAACGTTACCGAGAAGGAGTTGCTAAGTGTAGTGTACGCATGCAATAAATTTAGAACTTACATACTCGGATACCCAGTGACAGTAAGAAGTGACCATAAATCAATTTCATTTCTAAAAAGATGTAAACTTAGTCATGGCCGGCTAACTAGATGGGTCCTTGCATTGCAAGAGTATTGCATTGATTGGGAATATATACCTGGAAGAAAGAACGTAGCAGCCGATATCTTGTCCCGAATAAACATACAAGACCAATCGTTCGAAGGAGAAAAGGAAGAGATTGCAAAAGTGTACCATGTCATTAAGAGTCGGAAGGATTTGGAAATTATTACAAATGAAATTAATCAACACCAAAAATCGGATCCCAAATTAATAAACATACGCCAGAAGATACAAAGTGCTGATGAAGTTATTACTAAATATTACTGTATACATGATGATCGATTATTTATTAAGGTCACCCCTAAACAAATAAACTGGAAACTAGTAATTCCCACCGCTGTGGAAAACAAATTGATATTGGATTACCATGAACGATATGGACACATGGGAGCCATGAAAATCGTCAAAGCCCTGGAAGAACAAGTGTACATAAAAAATATAACCAGAAAAGTACAAAAATCTATACAAGCATGTCACATCTGCCAGATGGTTAAACATAATAATGAGAAGAAGGAGGGAGTCGTGATCCCTATCACATCCAAATATAAGCTGGAGAAAGTATTTCTGGATATATGTGGACCATTCCCACGCAGTGGAGGAAACCATAGATATAAATTCATAATTATTATTTTTGATCACTTTTCCAAATACACTAAACTCTACGCTATTAGCAGAGCCACGACCAAGAAAATTCTGGAAATAGTCATTGTACGTTACATAACAGAGATTGGTAAACCGTCATCTATTATCACCGATCATGGTACGCAATTCAAGGGCTGTAAATGGAGAAATAATCTTTTAAAACACAACATTAGAACATATAAGACTTCAGTATACCACCCCAGTAGTAATCCGGCAGAACGTGTATTGAGGGAAGTTGGCAGAATACTCCGAACTTACTGTCATGACCAACAGAGAAGGTGGTATGAATACTTGTCACTGACCGAAGAGTTCTTAAATATATCTTACCATCAATCCATTGAAAATACCCCTTATACTGTTATGTTTGAAAGGCTTCCACCTAGAGAAATCCAGGATATTATAAACTTTCCAAATAACCCAGAATATCAATTTGAAACCGTTAAATTTTATAACCGAGTAATGGAAAAGGTGGAAATGAAGAAAAGGAAATATGAAAAGAATAATCCAAAACCAATTAAGTACCAAGTGGGCGAGAAAATATTAGTAAGAAACAGGGAGCTACCAAGCACTCTAGAGGGAATAACTAAAAAATTATTATTATTATACACTGGGCCATATGTGATAACAAAAAATAATAATAACAATACATACGAAATAATGAACCCTATCACAAAAAGGATTAAGGAAACATACAATCAGGAGTCCATAAAGAAATATTATGAATAAATTCTAAAATACAATAAGAACAACTTATTACCAGTCTTGAAGAGAAAATAATTGGAATTTAAAAAGAATTTGAATTTGAATACAACCACTAAATTCTAAAATACAATAAGAACCACTTATTATCGATTTTGAAGAAAAAACACTTGTGAATAAAAGAGAATTTGTTGAACAATAAAATAAATAGAAAAAATGTCATTCAAAATGAAGTAAGTCTGAAGTAAAATATAGTTATGAAGAAGGTATTAAGAAGCGTTAATAACAAACCCCAAGATTACAGAAGAAAGCTAGAATTATTACTAAACGTCTACAAAGAAATAGTGTGATAATGAATAATGAAACCCCAAGGTAAAAGTTTTTACCTCAAATCTACCTATGCAAAATAAAGAAAGAGAAAAATCGTATGACCTAAAATACATACCACATTGCCAAGTGAAGAAAACAACTTCAGTAAACGATTGAATGTAACCAATGTAATATTAAAGAAAACGAGAAAGAAAGAGTATTTATGAAAATAATTCATTGAAAAATAAACAGCCAAAATAATGAAATACGATAAGAAAAATAATAGTTGAGCTAAGGACTGTATTTAGTCAGAAACACAGTTATAATGATTATCACACAATAACTATTTAGAAAATATTGAGTTCAAAAAGAAAAAAAAAACAAATGAAGAATGTACTTAGCATTATAATCACAACAAGAATGAAAAACAAAAATAATTACAAATGATAACTGTCAGATTTAATATCAAAGAATGTTTAAGGAAACTAAAATGGAATCACAAAGTATGGAGGATAGTAATGAAGAAATATAAAAGCAACAAAGAAAAAAAAATTTTTCCCAAATATTTATTATTAAATAATTAAAGAGATTATTAGGAGATTATTATATTTTATAGCTGACTGTAGATGAATTCCAGCAGTACTATATTAAGGTGTGGTGTGGGCAGCAGTGTATGAAGCCAAACAGTGCCTCTCTGAACTGTACCAACGCACATATTAGGGATTGTTAGGGAAATTAAATATTTAAGGAATATTAGAATAGTTGCAAGAATGACCTCAGTTTCCAAAAGAGTAGGATGAAGAAAACAGAAAGAAATTAGATGACAGAAGAATAATTGAGAAATACAGTGATTACAGTAATTATAAGTAGAAGAGATGTGAACCTAAAGTATCATTGAATATTGTAGCCAACTATCAACAAATACTGTTTACAAAAATTAAAAATGATCAAGAATGTTAATTAAAATGATGAATGTTATTAAATAAAGAATTATTAATACTAGTCTAATGAAGTTACATTGAGAATCCCATCGTCAACCATTAATATTGATATGAAGAAAAGGCATGTGAAAAAGACAAGTTTATTTGACCTAAACTTCATTCAGGTAAACTAAACTTTTTTAGGAGGAGGAGCATATGTAACGCAACAGAAATGCTGGCATCCATGTTACATAAAAATTATATTAACAAAATAATAAACAAGTCAATATCTAACCCCATGATAAAACAAAAGTCTAATAATTACATTTATAATTATAGATAAAGATAAATAAGGATGCAAGGTAGAAATAACGAGAATAAACAAACCTGTAAGTTAGATAATAGGTAATGAGCTATGTTCAATGAAAAGTAAATCAATGTGATACTGATGAGAAGTGTAAGAAGTAGAATAGTACAGAAATTGTCAAAGTAAATGACCATGAAAGTAAACAAAAATGAAACAATAATTTACATTATAGCAATAGCAAGTAAGGATTTTGAGTTAAATGATATTATTTTGTGACAACGAATGTTATGATAAAGTTTATGTTATGTTATACCAATTATTTGTTGAGTTAATGAAAGGTAATGAAACAAGATGTATTATTCAATTACTGTTGTAGAATGATGTGTGAAGCAGCTAGTTAGCGTTAATAGATTTGAATGTTCTTATATGTGATCCATAGGTCAAGATAAAATTGTTATTAGATATGGAAAAAATAATTGTTTATGTAAATGTTAATAGTTAAGACGTGATTATATGTATGTATTTATGTAAAAGGGCTATAGATGTTTACCAGTTATAAACACAGGTAGGTCCGTTTACAATAAAAGGCCTAACAGCCAAAAACACTATATAACCACTCATAACATTAAGGTTAGGTACATAAATTAATAATAATTAATGAATACGGTTTGAAGAGCTAGGAAAAAACATTAAATTAGTAATGATATATAATAAACCATATCAATTTATACAAATTATGATAATGCCACAATGCCATGATATCGATTGATAACGTTTAATATCGAAAAGGTAGTAAATATAAAAGAAACAGGCTCATATCAAAAAACCAGCAGAATATGTGTAGAAAATAATAAACCAACTATCGGTAAAGTTATATTCCGATATGGTAGCAAATTAATAAGGAATAGACAAAAAATATATGAAATAAACACTATATACAAAACATGTAGAAGGAAGAAAAATTCTGGGTTGCTATGGACAACAGGAAATGAAGAAGTTGTTGATTTTCAATTATTGCCTTTTATGATCTGAATGTGATGAGATTAAAAAACTTAAGAAATGTCTATTTAATCGGAATATTCTAAATTAGCAGATACTCTTATAAAATACAAAATTCTAATGATAATATTTATGACTCTTGCCAGTACAGTTTAACCAAACAAGAATATAGTATGAAATCACAATAGAAAATAAATAACTGGATTCTACAAGGAAGGACTTGAATTGTCCCATATCCGAAAGGAATTGACGATATATTAAACAAATAGAAAGAGTTAACTGTATCACAACTAATAATATACACTACACTAGAACTTATAACCTTTCAAATACACGGAACATCACTAAATGCTTCAACCGAGAGAAGAACGTATTTGGATCCAGGAATTGCAGAAGGAGCATCAATCGGGTTGTAAATCAATCCAGAGAGCTGTATTTCCGAGGTGGACAGGACAAGAATTCCATTTTATTAAACCGAAGAAAGAATATCGTACGGCATAATCGTCCAGGACAGTAAAATCATCAAACAACCGCCTACCAGATTCGCTTCGTTATAGTCTGGTAAATTATTATTGTATAAATCATATTAACTACACAACACTTCAAATCTGTAAATCTTGCATTCTTATCTATGTATTTTTAATCTTTCCCACAGTTACAAGAACCTTCACACCCTGAATTAAGTTAATTACAAATTAAAACACAGTATATAACCGAATCTAAATAAAGTATCGGACTGATTAATAATCGATTCACGCAATCTATAGCCCATGTGTATGTCAATTAGAACATATCTTATTCAATGTTAAAGAAGTAAACAAATAAAGAACCTTTGTATAGTTGCAAAATCTTGTCATTTGGAGTATGATTTAATGAATTGGGAATAAAAAGTAACTGACTAAGTATAGAATAATTGGTTAACATAAACAGTGAAATAACCTCTAAGTTTCGTTGCTCCGGTACTACAGCGCTTATAGCGGAATTCTCCGACACCAAAGAGAGAGCGTAAAAATACAAAATTATACATAATTCTCTTCAAGGTATAATAGGGTTGAACGAAATTACAGAATAACACATTAATTATTTAAGTTTCAAGTACACTAAAACTGATATTTTTTAGAGAGATAAGTTAATATTAGTTAATTAAATCAATATATCCCACAACTCCAAATATCTCAGATATTTAAATAATTAAGTAAATTAAAACGACCTAAGAGAGTAAAGACAGGGGAACATACCCGTTCATAGCAACGACTAGGCTAATATTGCGTGACACATTATAAGACGCAAGTAGTCGTCTTATAACAATATGAAACATGATTTAATGCCACAGCGTGTAGCCAGGATGTTTTTTTTTGGGGGGTGTAGATTTTGTGAAAAAACTACAAAAATTCAAAGAGTAAGACCTTATTATTTGCTATTTATCTTGTAATAAAGATGGTTAATGTGAAAGCAATGTGGTTACATTAATTGATAAATAAAATTTAACAGAATCCATTAACAATGAAGAGAAGATCTTACATTATGATATAAATAAAATAAACAATACCAGAAAACTGGCACAATTTTGTTGCATATGCTGATACTATTAAATACTTTGTATGAATTATTAAAAACTTCACCTTACTCAATATGTGTCTGTAGAGATTTGCAGCAATGGAGTTCAATTGGCATATACTCACTTTGCCACAGAAATGAATAAAAAAATTTACATAAAATGGGAACAACAGATTTTCAAAAACCAATATTTCAAATTTGCGATATTGGATACACCAGTATATGGTTGGCCAGATTTTTTTTTTTGAAATTGACATATAAATCAGTTAACGAGTGCAGACTATGGAGTGGTTGTAAATGGCATTCTCAAAGCTCTGTTCATTTTTAGGCTTATGTATGTAGCGCAAATGGGCTATTTTAAGATTCTTTTACATGTTTTTCAAAATGGTAATAGAGCACTAAATTAAAACATGTGAAAAATTATTAAATTCAGATCAAAAACCGATACACATCTGTATCACATGGCTAGAAAAGAAAAAAAATTTAATATAGTTGAGTGTTATAATATAGTTTATTAAATTATTTAATATGTTACAGTTTTCATGAACTTGCTGTGGAATCAATTACTGAATTATAAATATCATAATCTGAGTTGTATAGATTAGGGCTCAATAAACATTCGAAGGCTATCTTTTACCTACTCACTAATAGGACATAGCAGCAAAAACTAGGTACAAATTTGAACCATCCAGGCAACCAGGAATGTTTAGAGAAAAGATTTCATACTTTCAAAATGGCTACAGCGAACCATAATTAATAATGTTCGTACTCACACAACTAATTAGTATCTCCACACTGATGACCAAGGTAATGGCTTTTCATGGAGCTGACCCTCATACGAGCTAAAATTGTTGTAGATGGTACTGTTCTGGAGCAGGGAGTGAAGTATCTAGAATTGTTGTAGATGGTACTGTTCTGGAGCAGGGAGTGAAGTATCTAGAATTGTTGTAGATGGTACTGTTCTGGAGCAGGGAGTGAAGTATCTAGAATTGTTGTAGATGGTACTGTTCTGGAGCAGGGAGTGAAGTATCTAGAATTGTTGTAGATGGTACTGTTCTGGAGCAGGGAGTGAAGTATCTAGAATTGTTGTAGATGGTACTGTTCTGGAGCAGGGAGTGAAGTATCTAGAATTGTTGTAGATGGTACTGTTCTGGAGCAGGGAGTGCAGTATCTAGAATTGTTGTAGATGGTACTGTTCTGGAGCAGGGATTGAAGTATCTAGAATTGTTGTAGATGGTACTGTTCTGGAGCAGGGAATGAAGTATCTAGAATTGTTGTAGATGGTACTGTTCTGGAGCAGGGAGTGAAGTATCTAGAATTGTTGTAGATGGTACTGTTCTGGGGCAGGGAGTGAAGTATCTAGAATTGTTGTAGATGGTACTGTCAGGGAGTGCAGTATCTAGAATTGTTGTAGATGGTACTGTTCTGGAGCAGGGAGTGCAGTATCTAGAATTGTTGTAGATGGTACTGTTCTGGAGCAGGGAGTGAAGTGTCTAGAATTGTTGTAGATGGTACTGTTCTGGAGCAGGGAGTGCAGTATCTAGAATTGTTGTAGATGGTACTGTTCGGGAGCAGGGAGTGAAGTATCTAGAATTGTTGTAGATGGTACTGTTCCGGAGCAGGGAGTGAAGTATCTAGAATTGTTGTAGATGGTACTGTTCCGGAGCAGGGAGTGAAGTATCTAGAATTGTTGTAGATGGTACTGTTCCGGAGCAGGGAGTGAAGTATCTAGAATTGTTGTAGATGGTACTGTTCCGGAGCAGGGAGTGAAGTATCTAGAATTGTTGTAGATGGTACTGTTCCGGAGCAGGGAGTGAAGTATCTAGAATTGTTGTAGATGGTACTGTTCCGGAGCAGGGAGTGAAGTATCTAGAATTGTTGTAGATGGTACTGTTCCGGAGCAGGGAGTGAAGTATCTAGAATTGTTGTAGGTGGTACTGTTCCGGAGCAGGGAGTGAAGTATCTAGAATTGTTGTAGGTGGTACTGTTCTGGAGCAGGGAGTGAAGTATCTAGAATTGTTGTAGGTGGTACTGTTCTGGAGCAGGGAGTGAGGTATCTAGAATTTGGCCGGGGGAGGGGGGTCCGAGGTCAGGTTGGGCTCATACAAAAGGAAAAACAAGGTAAGACTAATCAACATTACTATATTTAAAGTGGCCGATATCAGTCCCATTAAAGTAAAAACGGTAATAACACAATAAAAATGTGTTCTAGAAACACTGTATACAAGATACATTGACTGAATTGATTTTCCTATACCTACAGGGTGGGGCGTGGGAACTTCCTTTTTTGACAATGGCGCGGTGAAGTTATGTGGGGGTCACAGAGTGGTGGGGAGGTCTCAATTGAAGAGGCAGGGTGGGAGGTTTGTGTCCCCACCTGTTTCAGTCGCAACAATGCTTTGGTCGAGGCAGCATCGCGCTTTTGCCGTAGAGGCGTATTTTTCTAACAGCCGCTCGGTCATCGCGGTGCAACGTGCCTTTCGTCGTCAGTTCGAAAGTCCCCCACGAGGCCATGTTCCTGATCGGAAATCGATTTTATTGTGGGTGGACGCCTTCAGGAAAACGGGGAATGTGTCCAAAAGAAAGAGAGGACCTCTGAGGAACGTTACAACACCTGAAAATGTCGAACGAGTTCGTTTGGCTATGCTGCGGTCTCCTAAGTGCTCTGCACGTAAACTTGCAGTTGCCCTTGGCGTGTCGGCACGTTCTATTCGTCGAATTCTTCACGATGACCTCCACTTCCACCCATACAAAATGATTGTGACCCAACAACTGATAGAACGTGATTATGTAAACCAACAAACATCATGTGAGCAGCTGGTTGACACCTTACCCAACGATGCACTTGTGTTCTTCTCTGACGAGGCACATTTCCACCTTAGTGGCTGTGTTAACAAACAGAATATGCGGTACTGGAGTGAAACAAATCCCAGGGAACTTCATGAGAGGCCCCTTCATTCGGATCGTGTCACGGTATGCTGTGCAATTTCAAGAGTAGGGATCATTGGCCCTTACTTTTTTCAAGAAAACGGTGGTGCTGTTTCCATGAATTCAGACCGTTATTTGACAATGATCCAAGAGTTTTTTTTGCCTGCTCTCGAAGCAATGGAACTAGATAATGTGTGGTTTCAGCAAGATGGGGCCACAGCCCATACAGCCAGGGTTTCAATGGATTGTTTGAGAGAAGCCTTCCCCAGGCAGTTGATCTCCCTGAGAGGGGACGTAAACTGGCCTGCGCGTTCGCCTGATTTAGCCCCCTGTGATTATTTCCTGTGGGGTTATCTCAAATCCCTGGTTTATAATGATCGTCCACACACCCTGGAACACCTACAGAACAACATCCGAGCCGAAATTGCCAATATACCAGTCCACATGCTTGAAAGAGTGGACCGAAACTTCCGAATTCAACTGAATCAGTGTATTGACAATGGAGGGCGACAATTACAAGATATTCTTTTTAAAACAGTGTAAAATCAAATCTCTCATGTTGTGTGAGAGGTGAAAAATAAGAATAAAGAGTTTTGAAAAGTGTACAGTTTTTTATTTCATTTTCAAAAAAGGAACTTCCCACGCCCCACCCTGTATTTCATAAGATGGTCTCCAAAGCACTAGAGCCACAGGGAAAGTTTTTGGACAGCAGTTGGCACCACTGCTGTATTCGGCCATCCCTCCTCTCTCAAACAAGTGGTCACCGAGCTCGTTAGGTTGATTAGTCTTGGCTTGGCAGCCGTTACCAATGGAGCTTCCGATCGCCGTTCCCACCAAGTGTGGACTTCGCGAAGTCATTTGATTTCTCAATGCAAAAAGGTGTTCAACCTGTTGAAATTCAGACAGTTGATTGAAGTGTATGGGGTGGGGTGTATGGATGTCGAAAACGTCTGCAAGTGGTATAGAGAGTTTAAAGCTGGTCGTACAGAAATTCATGATGAAGAAAGAAGCGGGAGACTGTCAGTGTCAGATGAGATGATCAGGAAAGTTGAAGAAGTCGTGTGTGAAGATCGGAGGATCACTATCCATGAGTTCTCTTGTTTGCTTCCTGAAGTTTCAAAATCCTCCACTCAGATGATTTTGTCTGAAAAGTTGAGACATCGGAAGGTGTGCACAAGGTGGGTCCCGCGAATGGTCACAGAAGACCGCAAACGACAACGCATCAAAGCTGCCTGCAAATTTCTTAAGCTCTATGCGGACCAAAGAGACGTCTTTTTGAATTCCATTTTCAAAGTGACGAAACATGGTTTCACGATTTCACACCTGAATCCAAACGACAATCACTTGAGTGGCGGGATTCAACTTTGCCAAGTCTGCAAAGATTCAAAAAAACAGTCTGCCGGCAAGATTATGGCGACTGTGTTTTGGGATAGGAAGGGGGTATTGTTGATCGATTTCATGCCTACTGGGACCACAATAAACGCAGACTCATATTGTTTGAACTCATATTGAGTTCAAAAAACTCAAACGGGCGATTCAGAACTGAAGAAGAGGAATGCTCACCAAGGGCGTGTCCACGACAATGCTTGCCCACACGTTGCCCGCGCAACCGTTGAACTTCTGAACCAATTTGGATGGGACATTATCACCCACCCCCTACAGTCTGGACTTGGCACCCAGTGATTATCGTTTGTTTACACATTTGAAAGAACATATGGGTGGAATGCAATTCAACGACGATGACGAGGTGAAAGAAGAGGTCAAACGCTGTCTCAATGAATCGGCAGCGAGCTCCTATGATGCTGGCATACTAAAACTCCCACAGCGGCTCAAAAAATGCATCGAACGTAACAGCGATTATGTTGAAAAATAGTGTGTTGTTATGCATCACAAGCATGTAAAAAGTTTTGAAAATAAATGTTTTTTCTATTTTCAAAAAATATGGAGACCTTATTTTTGGGTTACCCCTCATATTTCAAACATAGGTATACGGAAATGCTGTGTAATAAATCTATTTGTATACTTAAAAAAGCGTTACTACTGTATTATCGTATACACCTGAAGAAATAATAAAACAGTCCACAAATGAAGCGATTAACAAAATTCGTCCCTCGGGGGGGGGGGGGTCTCAGTCATCCGCCTTGTTAATATGCCCCTGGGAACAGGTCAGGATAACTCAAAAATCAACAAGAAACATGCCTAAAGTTCTAGGTGTCCACACCTTCTAGAAGTCCTCCTGGCACTTCTCTAAGGGTCTGAGAATAATTGGACTTCAATGAAGTCTCATGTCAGTTTTACGTTATACGAGGGCGATTTGAAAAGGTTGCAGCCTACCATATAAACAAATCTGTGGCGTTTCTGTTTTCTCTAGAAACAAAACAACAGTCAAAACAATGGATGCACAGTGTTCGCCGCCTCCAAAATTAGTAAAATCAATTTTGTCGGCTGTGTGATAGTACAAATTATCTATCAAATAAATCTTAATCAAATTACATACTGCTTACCTTCATCGGGTCCCAAGGTCTTCACGTGAACTCGTGACCTATAAGGGATTTAGGGTTTTACGACGTAATAATTACCCTCATTTACTGTTAACTATTTCAGCTTCACTTGTTTTTGTTTTATTATTCTCTTTTTAGTAAATCAATTAAAATTATGACTTCTCCTAACTCTATTCTCCAACATTTAAATTAAACAAATTTCAACACTGAGGTAAAGCCCCATTTAACCAAAACAACAAAATTTAACATCTCTTACTCCTTATAATTAAATTAAATTATTAATTAAAGGCAACCCAGCATTTGCTCACACACACACACACACACACACTCTTATACCTTTTACCCCCTTTAATTTAGCGCTTTTTATTTTTTTAATTTTCATAATGATAATTATATTATACTCTTACTTTGCTGTGGGTGTTCTTGCAGACCACGTGTTGCACTTATTTCATTTTATTTCACGTTTTTTTGTCCAAATTACGTCCTCACTAAATTTTGATCACTGCCGAACTTAGATGTTATATACCGACCGACTGACGCCGAACTCGACGTTTCCAAGATGGCCAAAGTCCTTCTTGAGTGTGGCTACTTGCTCCTGATAGGCTGAGCAGGCGTCACGTGATATCCCTTGAGCGCGAGTTTGTATACCATAAGCTTGCGCTCTGAGCTCGCACAAAACTTCGTGACAATGCACGCTCTCACATTCCACAGCACCTGGAATTGGCGTATGAACCCTATCTGACCGAACAAACGTGCAACTGGGTGTTCCACAAGTGAACGCCGATTGTTAAAACTGAGGCTCCATGTGGATAACTACCTTTTTTACCATTGACAATTTAATAAACTGAATACCCCGGATTCTGTACCATTACAATACCCCCCCCCAATGAAAGGTTTTCTGCCGAAACAGAAAAACTCTCATTGCTAAAACCTAAGAGGACCAGCGAGGATATGGTGCCAACGACCCCCCTTTAATTCCTTAACAAATCATGGGTAATCTACCCCCCCTAGTTCGGCGACCATGGCTGTACCTGAATGAGTCTACTGGACTTCTCTGTCCGAGATCCCAACACCGTAAGGCCAGACAGGCACTCGCCACAGTATCACCCAACCTTGCAACATTCCAGATAAAATCAACAACTAGCCTTATACCAAACCAGATCCTCAACCGATATATCTCCCCTTATAAATACTGGATTGCCTTTAGCAAAGTACTGGGTGCGAACATATGTGCCCTACTATCTTAAACATAATATCTCCAAATATTCATCATTAATGTCAAGTTCACATAAACATTTCATATTTACCTTTAAATAAAATTCACTACCATTTCTCAACTTTTGTTTGTTTGATATTATCATTTCGAATCAAAATAAATTATTTAAATTTCATTCATGTAGTGAAATAAATCTAATTTGTAGCGGGTCAATTTTTGGGTATTTAACCCCTTCAAACTTCTCAGAAATCTGTACTTGTGTAGCAGCACACAGACGCAACGGTACCAACACAAGCCCGAGTGACGCATCCAGCCACAAAACAGGATGCCCTGGGACGAGTAAAATTCAGCAATGCGCTTTTGAGCGGCCGGAAGTGCTGTTTACGTCCGGTTCCTACCATGACGTCAGCCTGTGCCTAATTGAAATCAGTGACCATGCTAACCTAAAAAACTACATGCGTGGCATGGAGCGAAACTTCGGCGACGAAGGATAAGGCCGTGACTTCCATACAACTATGAGATCACAATAGCGGTACCTGTTACATTACCGTGGTCAGTCTGCCAGTTGAAGCCACCGGCGCCGGTACAATTAAAGTAGGCTCACCAACAAAGTTTTAATTTATCAGTAGAAAAAGTGGTAATTACAGCAAATTTTTATGTGACCGCGGTCAATCCAACGTGAAGTAGTGAAACCAGTATTTTTTCGGAACGATAACAATCAACATTCTCTTAAAACTAGGAGTGCGCGTACTCACCGCGTGGCAACGGTTTACGTAAGGGCTGGGGTGGGCTTCATATAAAATGTTAAGGGTTTTGATAAATTATGAATGAATGTGAGTGGCAAAGCTGGGCTATTTTTTGTTTGTGTTTTCTAATTGTGTTCTGTATTTGAGTGTAAATCAAATTGTGTAAGTATCAAACATAAGGTAAGCCATAGTTGTAGATGATCATGAGTAAAATGCAATAAGCAGTATAATATTTGTTTCTATATGTAAATTTAACTGACATAATCAAAAGTAAAATCTCAATTCTCTTCATATAAATGTTGTGCAAATTATTCTCACAACCTTAAGAAATTACGTCTGCATCCCAAACATACGTATGACGCAACCTTGAAGCCACGCAATGGTAAGTAGAAGTGTATTAACGTTGATTTTATGTTATTATGATGTCATTTAATAATGAACGTCTCAATGGCGCCCGAACAGGGACGAATTTAATAAAATAAATTCCATACCTATAAATGGGATGCAATCGTAATTTGGAGGTTGAGTGAGAATACGCAAAAGGTACTTATGTAAAGTTACGCAAAGTAAGTAAAGAATATTTGTTCACATAAGAAACAGAATAAATACCTAAAAATAATAATAATGGAAAATACAACAGAGAACGGAGTCGATTTGTCCGACTCGACTGTGATAAGTGAAACAGCTGAAGTTGACGAATCAGCTGTGATGAGTAGTCCTGAAATACATTCAACACCGAATGTAGGTCAAGACGATAAAAATATGAATGTGAATAACACAAATGAAAAAGATAATACAGAGGGTTCAGGGATTCAAGCAACCCCGACCTCAACAAAATACAATAAGGTGAATGACGATCTAATGAGTATTATACTTAATCAATTAGAAAAAATGAATAATAAATTATTTGAAAAAATGAATAATAAATTAGATAGTCGCTTTGACAATAATGACATAAAATTAGACAGACAAAGTAGTGAATTAAATAATCGTTTTGATGAAATTGAGACCAAATTCAATGTAATGAGTAGTCGTTTCGACAATAACGATATAAAATTGAATAAATTCGACGCTAAATTTGATGCACTCAAATTTGATATTGATGAGGTAAAAATGAAATGCGAAAACAATTTTCATGAATTAAAATTTGAATTAAACGAGAAGTTGAGTAATTCATTAAACAGTATGAATAATAGAATTGACGAAATAGAGAATAGTGTGGTAGAAGAAACTAATAAACAAATACAGAAAGTAACTGAAAATCTTGATCGTAAAATAGATACATTACGTTAGTAATGAGTACAAGTTGAATTGTGTAGTTAATAAGATTGAAACGCATGAAATTAGTATTAATGCCAAAATCAATGAAATAGAAAGTAATTGTAAAACAGAGATACAAGCTATACAAAATACAGTGAATACTATAGATAAGCGTCATGTACAAATTAAGAGTTTAAATAACAATATATTTGCATCAATTGAACAGAGTATAGTGAATGTTAAAGATGAATTGAATTTAGCTATAGACGAAAAACTTAATAGCGTTACTGAACAAATAGTCATTACTAAAGATGTGAATAGCGACATTGATTTGGAGTTGTTTAATTGTGAAAACAGGGGGGTACACCCTATGCAGTTTTTAAATAGAGTCAAAGAATTCCATCAGTTTTGTAGAAGTAGTTGGGAGGTACAACTGTTAAAAATAATGAAGTGCTTTAGAGGGAATTCCGCGGTATGGGCGGAGGTACATAAAGTAGACTGGGTAAATTATCAGTGTTTTGAGACGGCATTTAGAGAAAAATATTGGTCGGAGGAGGAACAAGAAATATTGCGAAGTAAAATTATGGGACCAGGTAATTTTGGGACCCAAGGGAGCAATGTAACTATGTATGTAATGCGATTATACAATGAGGCCAAATATTTAGAGCCACCGTTACCGTTTCGATCGTTCGTCCGACATATAAGTAAGCATTTGCCCAGAGAAATACAGATTACGCTAATGACGCGTGAAATTTTAGAGATTACGGAACTAGAAAAAATATTGGATATTTTTCAGAATATACGGGAACGTGACATGAGTAGGCGAATAAACGCACCCATAACACATATGAATGTTAATCATAATCAATCTCGGGGAATACCAAATTTTCACCGAGGGGCGAGAGGGGGAAATAATGATAATCGAGGTGAGGGTTGGCGATGTGCCGATTGTAATGTTGAAAACTATGCTATAAGAACAACCTGTTTTAGATGCCACAAACCGAGAGAATGCCAACGCAGAGAGAGAACGTACCAGCAACAGAGTCAACCGCAGAGAGGAGGTGAGAACGCCAGAGGAGCACCGAGGGGAAACGGAAGCGGAAATAGAGGCAGAGGTGGATACAACCAGGCGGTAGCGGGTCCATCCACGGGAAACTATAGGAGACAATGGAAAACCGGGCCCATCCATTGTCGGAGGAGAACCTGGGGGTCCAAGAGGAGCGTAACTACCGCAGTAATATAATTATCAGAGACATGGCGGAGGAGTTACTGGAGGAGGACGCTGCACAAATGACAGAAACCAAAACCGGAATGACGGAGGTATTCATAACCATAGAAGGTAAGGATTATAAAACATTGATTGATACGAGTAGCGAGATATCAGTAGTTTCGGAGAATGTACTGGGTGAATTACAAAGGGTAAATAAGAATATTCCATCATTACCAGTAGCGGGAGTAACAGTAGTGGGGGTGACGGGAGTACGAAGTAAACGAGTTACTAAACAAGTTCAATTAAACGTATATATTAATGGAATAGAATTTGAAAATACTTTTCTAGTAGTTAAGGGTTTGAATTTAGATATAATTCTGGGAAACGATTTTTTGGAGAGAAATAAAGCAGTAATTGATTTTAATCAGAGAATAGTGGAATTTAATAAGGGGCATGAACTAATCAGGGTAGATTTTAAGAGGGCGTTAGATAAGGCTAGAGTTGTGGGAGTAAAGATGATACAAAACCGAGTAGGCGAGGGAATGATAGAAACAAGAGTGAATGTGTGTCAGGAGAGTGAGAGCAGGGAGAATGATGAGAGAGTATGGGAAAACAGGGCAGAGATATTTTTTAATGAGGGTGGAGTTGGAGGGGGTCCCCAACGACAGGAGTTGTGGGCAGTTATTGAACGTTTTAGAGATGTATTTGCTGAGTTGCCTGGAAAAGTCAGGGACTATGTATGCGAGTTGAAGATTCGAGAGCACTCACCCTACATGCAGAGAAGTTACCCAGTGCCATTTTCGAAGAGGAGAGCCGTTCAAGAAGAGTTGGACCGCATGATGGAAGGGGACATCATCGAAAGATCTATATCACCTTACTCGAATCCATTGGTAGTGGTCATCAAAAAGGATGGAAAGGTAAGATTGTGTTTAGACGCTAGGAAAATTAATCAGATTATAATACCTGACTCGGAATCACCGGAAGCTATGAACGAAATTTTTCAAAAGTTTAGTGGGGTCAGATATATGACGTCCTTAGATTTAACAGCGGGCTACTGGCAAGTCCCATTAGCGCCAGAAAGCCGTAAGTTTACTGCATTCCTTTTCAATGGAAAAAATTATCAATTTAAACGCCTGCCATTTGGGCTTAACACTAGTGTAGCAAGTTTTATTAAGTGTTTAGACATGATATTACAACCAAAAGATTTAGATTTTTTGACTGTATATGTTGACGACATACTAATAGCGTCAAGAACATTCTCTGAACACGTAGAACACATAGAGTATGTTTTAAATAAATTACGACAGGGTGGATTAACTGTTAATTGGAATAAGTCGAAATTTTTACAAACCAAAATACATTTTTTGGGCTTCATTATAACTCCTGAAGGAATTTTAGCAAACCCAGACAAAGTAGAAGCTATCATACGTTTTCCAGAACCAAAAAATATTAAACAGCTGCAGAGTTTTCTGGGATTATGTAATTTTTATAGAAAATTCCAGAGAAATTATGCACATATTACCTCTAAATTAAGTGTTGTTTTACAAAAGAATAAACAATGGAAATGGGGAGAGGAGGAGAGAACTATTTTCAGTGAAATTAAAGAGAAATTTATAGACACAATAATGATGAATCACCCCGATTTTCAGAGAAAGTTTTATTTACAGACGGATGCCAGCAACATAGCCCTCGGTGCAGAGCTTTACCAGGAGGGTGAGGATCAGGAGCACAGGACCATCGCTTTCGCCAGCAGAAAGAAATTACACTACTACCGAGAAGGAATTGCTGAGCATCGTCTTTGCTGTGAAGAAATTCCGCACTTACTTGCTAGGAAACGAAACCGTCATCAGGACCGATCATAAGGCCTTATCATTCCTAAATACATGTAAGCTGACGCATAGCAGATTAACCAGGTGGGTACTAGCTTTACAAGAGTACAACTTTTCTTGGGAGTATATTAAGGGGGTCAGATAATAAAGTACTGGACACTCTGTCCAGGGTAGACACTATAGATAATAAGACGGGTAGAGACCTGAAAGAAATAGAAATTTTTCGATTGACCAGGGAAGATAGAATTTTTGGGGAGGACTTAAGGGAAATTAAAGACAGACAAAGATCAGAAAATAAATTGGGTAAGATAATAACTAGTTTAGAAGCAGACACTACTGGTTCAGAGTATAATACACATTTCCAGATACACAAGGGAATCTTGTTTAAGAAAGTAGAAGGGGGTGAACGGGATTGGAGGTTAATGATACCCGATGAATTAGTAGACAGAATTATTTGGGATTGTCACATAAGATATGGTCATTTTGGGGCGAGAAAATGTGCAAATATATTAAAAGAATCTTGTGTCTTTAAAAATATGGAAAAGAGAGTTAGAAGAGTATTAAGAGTTTGTGATCTGTGTCAAAAGTCTAAAGTAGTAAATTACAGGGTTGAAGGTGTAATGAAGTATATTAAAGTAGAAAGACCTTTTGATTTAGTTGCAGTAGATTTGTATGGGCCATTGCCTAAAGGTAGAGGAGGAGTGGTATATATTTTTGTTGTTTTGGACACTTTTACCAAGTTTGTTAGGTTATACAGTGTAAAGAGAGCGACCAGCAAAGTACTCAGCGAGAAGATCACCAAGGACTACATGATCAACGTAGGGAAGCCGAAGGTAATTTTATCTGATCATGGACCGCAGTTCATCAGCGGCAAGTGGAGACAGACTCTTGGCTGGGAAGGCATCATACCTAAACACACGGCAGTTTACCATCCACAGTCAAACCAGGCAGAGCGGGTGATGCGAGAAATCGGCAGAATATTCAGGGCGTATTGTCACTCCAAACACACAGAGTGGCCTTTGTATGTGAAGAAAGTGGAGGATTGGTTAAATAGCACAACCCACGATTCTACAGGATTTACACCGTACGAACTAATCAAGGGAAGCCGTCCACCCAGAATATTGGAACAACTTTTTGAATATCCACCGGAAGAAAGAGTTTTGGACAAAGATGTAAAAATACGACTTGCCAATGAGAGTCTGCTCACCAAGGGAGAGAAGAGAAAACAAAAGCATGATGGCAAAGGTAAGTGGGTCAAATATGAGATAGGGCATTTAGTATTAGTGAGAAGACACGATTTATCCAGTGCACAAGATAAAAAGATCAAAAAATTCTTTTTGTTGTATGAAGGACCGTATGAAGTTTTTGACATTAAAATGGATAATGCTTATGTTTTACGAAATCAAATGACGGGGGAAATAGTAGGTACCCATAACGCCACCAACTTAAGAAGGTATTGGTCAAAATGAAATAATAATAAACAAAACAATACATTAAATCCTGTAATTAAATACAACTAAATAGCTATAATAAACCTATAGTTAAATAATTATAAATAATATAAAACAGTAAGTGGTAGCGGATAGATGTTCCCCACTTGTCCCAGTGGGGTTCGTCTATTTCAGGGACGCGCCCCTGCCCACGCGAGCCTTGGTTTTCTCCATTTACCATTATTTTCGGAGGAAGCTTTGTCCCTACCTTTAGTCCTAGTTCTTGACCTTGTAATAATCCCTATCCCTTTTATCTTCCCGATTTCCCTAACCCTCCCCTTAGAGTAAACACATAAACAATAGTTACACAAATTGGCACACTTTTTGGAACCATTTGATTGCCTTAAGTCTAAATACTACATTAGGGTAATCCTCAAAATTAAATAAACTGGTGTTATTTATGACTTGTAAACTCGTCCCTTAATTAGGTAGGTAGTGGAGAAGTTTTGTGGCTGAGTAGACAAACTAGATAATCAATTTTCTGTGTAATTCAACATGACTATTGTGGATTGAGATGGGGTTGTAGATTAGTGGTTGTGGTTTGTTTTATTTATGGGAAAGGAGGCAGGTAATAATTTGAGGGCGCCAACAGGTTTTGTTTACATTCACTGAGTAGGGGTTCTGTTCGTCTTCCATTGCATCTCTATATACGATAATGCGGTACATGTAACATATAACCTATTTACAGGTAATTAAGAAAAAATAATTTTGGAAAACATTCTAAAGTAAACTTATGTAACCAAAGGGTTTAATTATTATTTTGTGGTACCTGCTATGTTAGGTTATGAGTAGGGGATTATGGTATTAAGAATGTGATTGTGGAGGAATTTAAAGAGAGCTTAGAATCAATGATGTAATGTTTGTAAAATTTATTGAAATATTAAGAAAAACTGAAACGTTTAATCACGTAGAATCATTTTGAAAATTGTAATCAAAGTCATGGAAATTGTTTTGAACAAACGAAGAGAGTAAATAGAATTGTAGCGGCCCTTGGAGTAACTTAATATTGTAAATGCTAGTGCTGTGTAAATTCATTCTGATTCAAATTGAAATTGTAATTTTACATATTTTATACATTAACTTCATACAGCTGTAATTAAAGTCAAACTGTTTTGAGTGGAGATTGGTAAAGAATTTTCAAGCTAAACAGATAATTTAAAAGGGCCAATTTTATTAATGAATCAAAAATATATCTGATCTGAATTGGAATAAAAAATGTAAGAGACAAATATGTTATCTAAAAGATTTATAAAATTCGAAAAGTGTAGTAAGCAGATATGTCAGTATATGATGTAACCAGAATGTTTAGACTATGAATGCTGAAATTGAGAATGTTTATAACTGTTGTTTATGAAAACAAGTCTGGCACACAACTGTTCATGTAAACAGGTGTGTTGTAGTGGTATGTTGTGACTAATGCCTATAGACATACTTGGTGACCATAACAAAACCCTATTGTGACATGAAAAAATTAAAGTAAATTTTTTTGTTAAAATAATAATGAGGTAATTATTGTAACTTAGAGTTTGAGACATTAAAAAACCATTAAATTAATTGGGTATTCAAATTAATAGAAACAATGATTTTTAACAATGAACTTAAATTTTTTGAATTTTAAAAGTTTTTGAAAAAAAAAAAATGGAATGCATATAATTTCAAAATTAAATAAATCCTAGAATTAAGTGACCAAATATAATTGTCAAGTTCTAGTATCTGTGAGCATGGGAACGTTGAAAAGATGTGTAATAAAATATAAACTTGGTATCAATACAAGCAGTGGGGATATTTTGGGGGGGTAGATTGGTGCACAATGAAGTGATAGAACAATGGAGTGTTGAACTGTATATATAGAAAGTTTAGTTTCAATTGTTAAGTTCTTAATTAGTTAATAAGTTGCTATAGCGGGGGTGGCCTGTGCTCTCGCAAATAGCGAAATGGGTTGGGGGTAACAGTGAGTGTTACCTCCATCGGAGGCCAAAGTGGCGAAAATGTGCGGCACACCTTCTCCGTGTAAATTAAAATTTACACCCTGCTAAATGACAGTGTCGCACATAATAGTATTGATGAAACAGGCAGTCAAGTTAAAGTTTAGATTTCCTCGACTTTTCGGGCGGTTACTGTCTTACCAGCACTAACCGTGGTTTTGGCTAGCGGCCAGCTATGGTCATATCAAGTCCCTTGACCATAGCTGACTTGAAATTGGTATATATTAGAAATTCATTGGGGGGTGACAATTAGAGGAAATCTCCCGGAACTATGGAACAGCGGCTGCCACTCTGCCCGCTTTGGGGTAGCAAGACAGGTGGTAGATCCGTTTTAAGGGTGTATGATTACGTACGAGAACATGATGATGTTCAATAATTTTAAAACTTAATAGCGGAAGCAGAGACACGGAGAGGTAAAACCCTGCTCCAAAATATACAGTCTTTGTCGAAGCGAATGGGCGCCACAGTCCACCATAATCTGAAATAGTGTGTGTGGCTGGGAGGTGACGCAAAGGAGTCACGAATGTAAATTTTATAACATAACATTTTTTTATTCAAATTCTGATTAAATAAAACTGCTTGTGCTCTGTTCAGGTAACTAGCTGCTTAGATATTTAAAGATAAGGTGTTCATTACATGCTATAAGTTTAAGTGTATTATTTTATTGTTGTATGTTAGGTATAGGTGTTGATAAAACATGTGTTTTCATTATATATGTATATTGTTTTTCTAAGCCAATAACTAAATCGTCTGGCAGGTGGCCAACATAAATGATCCGAATCAGGAAAAAGGGAAACAATGAGGTGAAAAGGGAGTAGAAATAAATATGTGTAGTCCATGTAATTTGTTCAAGTTTGAGATGTGTTTTCACAGTGTTAGTCAGATCAGCTGATCAGCCAATAAGATGTCACTGGTATATTAGTGATAAATGTTTTAAGTAACTGATGTTCAAGGTAATGTTTTCAATGTATTACAGATGTTTTGAAATAATGATAAAAAGTAACTTGATAAAAGGAGAAACAAAGTAATAATTTATGCAAGTTAATAAGAGATAGTTTTTTTGGGTGATGAATATTTTATGGGACATGTAGATCTGTCCAAGTTTGAATTCAAAGTTGAAGTTGAAATAGTAGAGATGAATATGATGTAATGTTGTTTTTGAGTTAATGTAATGTAACAGAATTTTGTGAAATATTGATGTTGACACAGGAGTAATGGAGAATAATTGTAGAGTTCTGAATGATACATTTATGTTTATAATTAATGAGGTTATTCTGTTGTATTTGTAGTAAGGTAAGGAGATTGAGATTTTTGGGGATTGCAATTTTGTATTAGAGGGTAGTGTAATGTAGGAGTCCACAACAAGGGTTGGGACGGGATAGGGATAGATTTTAGTGGGGAAGGGGCCGCCTTAGGTAGAATCCAAGCCGCCAAATAAGGGAATTGAGTTTGGGTGGGGGAAACACGTATCCTATATACAAAGGGTTAGAGTATTTTTTTTATATGTAGAGAAGGTGGCGTTTTGAGTTAAATGATAAGTTGGGATTTAGTGTGCTTTGGGGTAGATGTTTTGGTAGAGATGGGTGTCATGGGAATTGAAGTTGATTAATATTAGAGCCATAGGGAGAAAGATTATATATGTATACCGATCTAATACAGTTAATGAGAATAAATAATTTACATCACCCATAGTAGATTAGAGTAAGATTGTTAAGCAAAAAGAGAAATTTATGATAAAGAATATAAAATTTTTATTTTTTCGAAACCAGTGACAGAATTTTGATAAAATTTGGAAAACAAGATACAAGTCAAGAATTGTTTATTATAAATAATTTAAATGTCAATTTGATGATCATTTATATTAATATTTTGTAATTTTAAATATTTTATGTTACTATGTTTTGTATTTCAAGGTGGAATATTACAGATGTCAAATGTGTTTTAGATAGAAATTGTGCATAACATATGTGGGTCAAGGGTCTTGGACTTGACCTACTTTCGATCAGCTGATGAGTTCATATACCTACTAAGCCTGTATAGTAGGAAGTTAATTTTATTTGTTTATTTAATCAATTTAAACCAGTTTTGAATAATTTCTAAATATAAATGAAACATTTTAATAAATTTAAATTTTTTTTGAGTTTTAAAATTTTTTGGAAATTTTAATTTTTTGAAAAAAAAAAAAAATTCGCCTGCCAGCGAATGCATATTTTAGGTAGTGATTGTTTTATTATGTGTGTATTTACCACATTTTGTTGTTTTGTTAATTGTTTAGTTTACTGATTTCTTGTATTGAACTGTATTGGTAGACTATAAGTGGTTCTCATGTTAGAGTAAGGATGTGTTTAGATTAGTAGAAATGTCTAGGTTAAGTTATTTGAAGAAAAAAAAAAGAAAATTTTTAGAAAAACAAGGAAGAGAATTTTTTGATAAGAGATTATTTTTTTGAATTTTGAATTTTTTAAATTTATAATAAATCTTAAAAGAAATTTTTTATTTTTAATGTGTTATGGTATCATGTAATGTGAGTGTGTGTGAGCCCAGTATTTGCTAAAGGCAGCCCAGCTTGCATAAAAGGGGAACCATATCGGCTGAGGATCTGGAATACTTTGAGCCAGGGATTGAGGATTTTTGGGGGTAGCATGTTAGAAGGTGAGGTGCTCTGTGGTGCGAGTCTGCTCGATTTCTCGGTGTTGGGATCTCTTACGGAGAAGTCCAGTGATCTCGTTCAGATGAGTCCATAGTCGCTGAGCCAGGGGGGTCGTGTACCCATGCAGATTAAGAACAAGGGGTTGTTGGCACCAGTTCCTCACCGGTCCTCTTCGGGGTTTATCGATGAGATTTCTTCTGTTATGAACAGCAGAATTCTCATCGAGGGGGTATTGTAGCGGGTCAATTTTTGGGTATTTTTTATTTTTACTGTATGGGGCAATTATATTTTTTATTTCTTTCATTTTGGGCGGGTTTGTCTAAAAAATTATTGTGAAAATTATTGTGCAACCAAATTCATTCCATTATAACAAAACGATGTTCTGAAAGAAACAGTTTGAAACAAAGCAGTAAGGCGCAGTTGGTGTCGAGGAATGCGGCGAAGAATTTACCCCCTTCAAAATTCGCAGAACTCTGTACATGTGTGTCAACGCTCAAGCGCAACTACACCCGCACGCGCTCAAAAGGACGCTCTTGACTAAGAACTCAAGATGGACAAAGCGAGAGAATTATTCATCATCTTCTCCAAGATTAACCGGAAATACTGCTAAGAGACCGCCTACTATCAATGACGTCAGCAGAGCCAACGCCAATATCGTGCTGTGGTACCCAGAATACAACTCTGCTATTCCATATATAAAATGGTTAGCTCACAACAACTGAGCATGAGCGACGAAAACATAGCGGGAGTGAACCACAGTTTCCCCCCAGAGAAAGGAAGATGTACCTGTTACGTTCTCAGTTCCAGTCGACTTTAGGCAGAGACGCTACACAGTCTACTAAAACCCGACTCCAACTACAGACGTTTACCGTTTCGTTTAGGCCCCAGTCGGTGGTGTTACAAAATGTAATTAACCCAGTAAGACCGACCGGGACCCAAGAAGTTAATAATCATATTACCGTGATTGGCGGGCAGTTGGTGCAGTGACATAGAGTGATTAACTAAATACGTAATCTTTAAAAGAGGAATCGGATAACAGAAACACGTGTTCGGTCGGCAGTGAACAGTGAATTAAACATGAATTAAATACTATTACCGGGAATTCAATATGAAACATCAATGGGTAAAGTGTAAAAATGGCATGTGTGTGTGTGTGATGCAGAATGGGCTACCTTAATTACTATAATACTTGATAAGTTAGAGGATATTTTATGTTAGTTAAGTCTGAGGGATCAATGTATATTTTAAAACCTATTTTTTCAGTGTCTTTTAACATTCATTAAAATCAGTTGGTTTACCTTGAATATGTGTTAGACTAAGTTATTTCGTCATTACCACTTTCTCATTTCTGTGTTGAAAAAATTCGTCTAACGGATCGGAATCTTTCTGAATTATTAATTGGGTGGGTCAGATTGTTAAATTGTCCGTTTTATTAAGGTTAAGTGTAAAGGTCTCCATATCTGTCCTTCAAAGATATAGGTGGCGACTCTGGGCTTCTGATGAAATTTCTGCAACAGGTAAGTCCTGGTAGTGGTTTTATTTATTTATATATTTCGGACCTTTTTTAACGTTACATTTGGCGACCCTGCCAGGATTCGAACCTGGGACTTCTGATAGTCGCTGAGCCAGGGGGGTCGTGTACCCATGCAGATTAAGAACAAGGGGGTTGTTGGCACCAGTTCCTCACCGGTCCTCTTCGGGGTTTATCGATGAGATTTCTTCTGTTATGAACAGCAGAATTCTCATCGAGGGGGTATTGTAGCGGGTCAATTTTTGGGTATTTTTATTTTTACTGTATGGGGCATTTATATATTTTTATTTATTTCGTTTTCGGGCGGGCTTGTATAAAATATTGTAAAACTGTATTATTGTGCAACGTTATTGTTCGTGTAACAGAACGAAGTTGAGAAACAGTGAAACAAAGCAGTAAGACGCAGGTGTTATTGTGTAACGCGACGAGCGAAGCATTTACCCCCTTCAAACTTCTCAGAAATCTGTACTTGTGTAGCAGCACACAGACGCAACGGTACCAACACAAGCCCGAGTGACGCATCCAGCCACAAAACAGGATGCCCTGGGACGAGTAAAATTCAGCAATGCGCTTTTGAGCGGCCGGAAGTGCTGTTTACGTCCGGTTCCTACCATGACGTCAGCCTGTGCCTAATTGAAATCAGTGACCATGCTAACCTAAAAAACTACATGCGTGGCATGGAGCGAAACTTCGGCGACGAAGGATAAGGCCGTGACTTCCATACAACTATGAGATCACAATAGCGGTACCTGTTACATTACCGTGGTCAGTCTGCCAGTTGAAGCCACCGGCGCCGGTACAATTAAAGTAGGCTCACCAACAAAGTTTTAATTTATCAGTAGAAAAAGTGGTAATTACAGCAAATTTTTATGTGACCGCGGTCAATCCAACGTGAAGTAGTGAAACCAGTATTTTTTCGGAAAGATAACAATCAACATTCTCTTAAAACTAGGAGTGCGCGTACTCACCGCGTGGCAACGGTTTACGTAAGGGCTGGGGTGGGCTTCATATAAAATGTTAAGGGTTTTGATAAATTATGAATGAATGTGAGAGTGGCAAAGCTGGGCTATTTTTTGTTTGTGTTTTCTAATTGTGTTCTGTATTTGAGTGTAAATCAAATTGTGTAAGTATCAAACATAAGGTAAGCCATAGTTGTAGATGATCATGAGTAAAATGCAATAAGCAGTATAATATTTGTTTCTATATGTAAATTTAACTGACATAATCAAAAGTAAAATCTCAATTCTCTTCATATAAATGTGTTGTGCAAATTATTCTCACAACCTTAAGAAATTACGTCTGCATCCCAAACATACGTATGACGCAACCTTGAAGCCACGCAATGGTAAGTAGAAGTGTATTAACGTTGATTTTATGTTATTATGATGTCATTTAATAATGAACGTCTCAAAGTTCATTACCAAAGATTCACATTTAAGTTAATTTACCTCATCTCTTTTAATTAATCATTTTAATTGCAACTTTCAAAATTCAAAATCTTTTAAATGAATTTAATTTTCCTTATAAATCCTCATACTTGTATGCTAACAATTATTGTAAACTAAACAACTTATTACTAGCATCAACTCAATTACAACTACACTTGGTTGCAAAATATAATATAAACACTATGAATCAGCTGATGTCTTAATAACAGGTGAATAACCTTATTCTAGGCACACTGAATACAAGTAACACAAATACACAAAATTATTCAATTTAAGTCATAACATGTCCTTGTTGATTATAAAATCATTACCACATTGAGTCTAGTATTTACAATCATTTGTTCTCGTAAGTCAATGTTCATCACTAATCATTGAATCATAGTAACACATAGTAACCACTACCGTAACAGTAATTGGGTCATCAATCACAAACTCTCTAGTTAGAGTAACTAAACTTGATAGTACCGCTGTTACGGTCATTAATTCTCACTGATTTCTCAGCTACTTCTCCCTCTACCTCATCATTTTTTATTATACCCCTTTTACCCAGTTACAATTAGGTAAATCACCTGCCGGGTAAACCGGATCAAGTATTTACCTTGTGCATAGATGCGTTATCTGTGCCCCTGGCTTGTAACGGCCAGCTCCTTTTCCACACACACACTATTATTTCCTGATGGTGGACTGTAGCGCCCATGTGTATCCACAAGAACTGAAGTTTATTTAAGGTATAGACGCTGCCTACACCGTTCTTGTTTCAGCGTTATAAAAAATTTGGCATTACTGATGTCCGAGGACACCAGTAATCCTACTAAATATTACTTATAAGCCCTTAACACGGCACTACCACCCCCCTTCGATGATAGCCGCTGTTCCATAGTTGTGGTGATTCCCCTGATTTACCCCCCCGTTTGATTTCTAAATTCACCAGTTTTTAAAATAATAACAAGTATGGCTAGGATACAATCTGCCTAACCACACTTGCTACCAATAATCCAAATCCACGGTCAGGGTTCGGTGACGCCACGACCGCCCGAAAGTGGGGAATCACATGTAAATTATATATAATACATGTTATATATTTAACTTAAAAATTCACAAATCTCATTATCTAACCTCATAATATGTTAATGGGTTATAGCCCCATCACTTTTCTTTCTTACTTTCATTAGTGTGTTTTTACTGAACATTAACAAATAGTGAGTACAACAAAATATTTATTTGATTTTCTAAACTATAATCCTATCTACATCTAAAAAAAATGTATCTACTTCGCACACCACATTTACTCCATCATTTAATAACAAAGGCTATTTTTAGAGCCTCTTTGTACAGTTCCTTCAATGCTGCCAAACGTGCTTTTAGCTCATATTTATTCACGTATGGGGTCTGACCATCTCCGACCCCATCTCTATAAGCCATGTTTTTTGCTATATTATACTGAAAATTTGTAATTTGCGATTCACTTCCCAACAACCACTCTTATATTATACCATCATTCTGTTTAAGACGGGATACCGGATCGCAAATCACAGCTGTTTATATTTGAAGGTTGCTCTTAACAAAGCAGGCAACCGTTAGTTCGTGGGGCCGTGCCAACTTATGCACTATTTACAATAATTTTCACCCACAAACCTTAGGGGTCCCCCTCCCCGTTCTAAAACAAAATTAAATTTCTAATTGGTACCAATTTTGTGAAGCCGGACCATCGTTGTTTTCACCACCAAATGGAAGCTACCGCCAACCATGATCCACCTCCAAACAGCCAAAACCCATGGTCAGGGTCAGTAAAGCCGCGACCGCCCGAAAATGGGGGAGGATCGCTTTAAAAAAAAACATGACATATATTAAAATTCATAAAACTTGCTTTCATTAAAGTAACCATCTCATTTGCATCTGAATAAAATTTACAAACATTCCAACTTTAATTTTAGTTTCAAATTCTATTCACTGTTTAACTTGTTACACTTATTATTACATTTCAATTATGACATTCTGTTAAGTATTTTCATCATCAATTGGTTCGGGCGATTCTCAGTCATTCACGACGATTTGATTTATTGAATGGTGTAACGATCTAATAGAAGGGCTGGTTGAAAATGTGTACACCTGTTTTTTATGTGTAGAAAGTGTTAGTGTGGTGTGTTCGCCTCACACCGGTCGTTACATTAATGGTTGTTACTACTGAAGTCTGTAGCGTGGTCTCAATTATCAGTACAACCTACCTGTTTATTCATAGGGGTTGCGAATCCCGGGTGGCGCCAAATTGTTTATTTTAAAACAATTAAATTTGTGAATTTACTAGTTAGATTGGTGTTATCAGCGTTGACAGCTGGAGCGTTCAAATGATTCCTGCCTCTGTACAGCTTGTTGTATTGTCCACTTGGCAAGAGCGCTAGTTGTTTACTCAGTGAAATTGCTAACACACACACATATATTATACAACTTCCTATGAAATAAAACAATGGTAATACTCTGTACTGTAATTTTAATTATGATTTGGTCATTAATCAATGTGACAAAAGTATTATAAATTATTTTTCAATAAAATTGCTCCGGCTTAAAACATGAAACATATATCTCTAGGTTGGCGAAATTGATTTTGAAATGAGTTATATTGAGGCCATCATGGCATCTGTTTGTAGACAATATAATAATTTGTTCAAAATCTGGGGTTCTTTGGATTATAAAGAAAACACAAAAGATGGTTACATTAAAAAAATACACTACCGTACCTTATCCGTACTGAAATGTTATAAAGTGTGTTTACAAATTGTTCGGTAGTGTCGTAATAGTTGTTACAAATTTTGCACACTACTGCGAGGTTATTTCTTAATTAACAATTGTTTTACGTAAGTTTATTATTATTCAATCCTTGAAAGAAAATTAATTTTACTTGATAGTGAGAATTTTTGATTGATTTGAGAAATATTTAAAGTGTTTTTATTTCTGGGATTATTGAATTTAATTGATACTTATCGGTTCAGAAGGTTGCGATATGTCATAGTTCTGGGGTAATGGAAATGCATCAATTTTGGGGTGACTTAGGCTGCTGACACCTACTTCTAATTTGTCTTGGGAATTTCTGCTATTTAATTTTGTTTATTTGGTTCTTGGACATCTGTTAATATTTTAAGCTCTTCATCTCCTCGTCATTGGTTCTTGCTGTCGACTTCTAAACGTTTTTCGAACTTTTTAAAGTAAAATTTTGGTCATCTCAATCTTGTGTACCTCTTACTCAAGCGTCATTTTTCCAAGTAAGTAAATTTAACGGAAAATTAGTAACCAACGGCCCATTTCTATGGTAACAGAAACCTCTTGATTGGTTAAGGCCGAGATTAAAAGCATTGTTAAGATATTTGAAATATTTATTCAAATTTATTATATATTTTCTGATTGATTTTATTCTTCTGTCTTCCCTTCTGGGTAATAAATATTATCACTATTGTATTTATTTCCTTTCAAAGATTAAAACAATACCTCATAAGGTCATGTACGATTATATATTAACTTTTGTCTAATTATGTTGACATTTGATAATTCCATATCTCTTTTAATTTAAACCTTTATAGTGACATTTCTCTTTTAAAATGATTTATACATAATTACTGGTCAGTTACTTGCCTTAGATTTGTAAATTTCCTTGTGAATTTGTTACAATTGATGTTTGTGTGTGTCTGATAGTTAGGCATTTTCATAGGCCTAAGTAGCCATTATGGTATTTTACTTATTTCATTTAAATTACATTTCATTTCGGCCTGATGGGCTTTACTTTGTTATTATAATTGTTAGTGTTGTGTTTTGAGTCTGTTTGTGTTTTGATTACATGTCAAGATCGTTTTCTATATCTTAATATTTAAAACATAACAATTAGGCCTATGGACTGTAAGTTTCTTTCAGCCATATCCTGTTCATAACATTAAAACGAACAATTCTTTATAAGTTATTACTGTTGGTTTAACATTCATTTCATTCCTTTGAGTGAGAAATATCATCACTTACTTCAAACTTATTAAATTTATTTTCCCTTCTAACATTGGGTGTTTTTTAATTGTATACTTAAATTCTTATTACATTACTACTTCTTTTCTCCATTCCATGTTAACACAAACTGTTTTTACATGGGCTTTCTCCCTGAATAACATTACATCCTTTACTTATCTCTACTTTAAATACTATTTCTAACTATCCTTAATTATATAAGTTTCCATAAGCTCACTTAAATCATTTATTGGTTCATCAATGATTTATCAAGTGTTTTCTTATCTATTGCTACCTTTTTTATTATTTATAATATCTTTTTCCACTTATCACCTTCACCTTTAATTAATTGGTGTTTATCACTGATACACTCACTATTTTGGGGTATTTACACCTACACTATTGCACTTTTTCACTGTTTATATTAAGTGTTCTTTAGTGGGTAATCCCTATAAATGTTTCTCTTTCTCACCTCACTATTTCTTTCCTTATAAAATTTATACATAGTATTAATGATATTTTGCTATATTTTTCTATATCTAACTCTATTTGGGTTAGTGTACTTTTATTTACTAGGTTACTTTTTACTGTTTTTGTTTAAAACAGGTATATAAATTATCTCAATTACAATAATATTATTTCCATTATTGGCTAATTATTGGTTTTATTTACAATATTCTATATTTGAGTATACCATTTCTCCCTTTTATATGTGGTGTTTTTTATCTCTTGGTTTCACTTCGTTTCCTCTTCATTCTTCCTCTTCTTCTTCTTCTCCTTCATCTTCTTCATTTTCAATTGTCTACATTTTAATTCGGTTCTCCTCTTCTCGCCTGGTTTGATTTTATTTAGTTATAGGATTCATTCACATCCTTCAATTGTCTTTATTCTTCTTTGGTTCTGGTTTCTTCCCTTCTTTTGTTAGTTCCTGTTTGTTTGGTCAATCACCTTTTTTTTCTTGTTTATTTTTTGTGGTTCCCTTCTTTTTTTTGTTTCCTGTTGTTGGGTCAATCACTTGGGTTGGGTAATGTCGTCGTTTGTCGTGTCATAGTTTTTATATTTTATTTATATTTAATCATTTTATTTAATATGAAGTACATTTACATTTAGAATTATCTTTTTTATCCCTGGTACTGAGGTGGCTTATTTGTGTTGTAACAATGGGTATTAAAATATAACCTTACCCCCTTCTTCCTTCTAACAACTGCTAACGGATTTACATAGGGTGACACCGATCTCTCAATAATATTTACCGCCACTAATTTCTCTAACTCCCCTTAAATCATTCTCCTCTTATTACAAAATACCTGATACCCTCTTTGTACCTAGGATGTGTGTTCCCTTCCCTTATACTCACTCCCTTATTAGTTCCTGGCCTCTCCCAGGTAACTCAGCCAAACCTCATTTAAAACTATTCACCTCCCGCCACAATGCCTTGCATTGAGGACTCCTTACACCTCCACCCTCACTACAAAATTTCACCACCTATTTACTCTCCATTTACATCACTCTCACTTTATCTACATACATGCACTCTCACTACTGTGTCCCTACTACTGACCCGTTTCTGTATTACCTTTATTCCAAAATTCTTATTTTGTTCAACACCCATTTAAAATTAACTTTGACTGACTTAAATGCCTTATTGAAATAATCATCACCCAAACACCATCTTTTACAATATTTTACATTAATATGTTCATTGAAAATTATACTAGAAAATTCATAACTACCTCAAACTAATTTAATCACCTAATTTAGAACCTTTTAAACTCATTTAATGTCATTATAAAATTCATACTTACATATGGTAAATCATTCAACTTAATAAAAACATGCTTACTGTCATAAACTCAAAATATAAACCTTTGTCACAACAAATATAGCGTACATAACCATATGTACATTATACCAACCATATGACTCAACAACTACACACATTTTACGTTTACTCATTTACTATTTCTTATAAAGTTCAAATCTTAGGAAGATCATTTAAATTCCTTATCAAAGTTCATTTATACAACATTACTTAATTCATTCATTCATTTCAAACTTATTTAATTCAATCAGTTTTTGAAAACACAAATTCCTTTAATCACCTTACTCCAAAATAATTACAATTCATTTGCATTATCAACTTCACAATTATTCTCATTATTTGTTTAGTTTGATAAAATATTATTATTATTATCATTATTAATCAGTTCCTACTACATACATACATTGTTTACATAAAATACATTTTACAACACAAACACAATTAATCTCACTACAAATTTATCTACAATTTCTTCGTCATATCATGTTATTGTTTACCGCACCTCATTACATAAGTTAGCCAAGTAGTTACCATAAACTAAAATAATTAAATGTTCATTCACTGTTTTTTAACCACCATCATCGTAAATTCGTCTTATCTTATGATTACACCATTCATGTACAATTACAGACATATTGTTCTTACTATTATAATAACCATCATCCTTTATTTCATCAATATAGTAATTACAAACCTTACTGCATACTATTATTTCAAAATTCCTGTCGACATTTGGTATGGTAAATTCTCCTTTAGTGTCTTCCGTTAAAGTCAGGTAAGTTATATTATCATCATCTACTGCTGCTACATCAGTTTCAACACAAGGTAAGAATTCAATATAATTATCCGCTCTCTCTATACCTAACCTCTCTACTAATTCTTTATACCTTCTACCAATCTCAAATAACTCTTATCTTCCTATCAACATACAACTCTCTCCCAAAATATCTCTCATCATCATGCCATTTCATATTTTCTCTACTAATCCATGCAGAGGGTAATACAACTTTGTTACTACACCATCTAGCTCTACCAGTTGCACAAAAAAATCAAAGGACAATTATTTGTAGACCATACGTCTCCCAAATACACCCGTGAAGCATTTTCTTCACCCCCCACAACACCACGGGAAAAATTTACCCTCTGCAACCCCTCTACCTGTAAACTCTCTCTAACTTATCAATACTTACTAACATTCCATTATTAAATTCTACTTCACCAAAAACTTCATCACCACTATTTTCTTTCACTAGATCACTCTTAAATAGATCGTTTTCCACTATCTTATCACTATTACTCATTAATTCCTCTTTACAACTATCACTTACCTTGTTAATTATTTATTCGTTATTTTTGTTCTTGTTACACTCACATGTATTTGTACCATTTTCTACCACTCCTACATTATCATCACTATTCAATATTTTATTCTCTAACACTACCTCTTCAACTATGTTACCATTATTATTGTTCGCATTCTCGTTTACTTTATTTCTATCTCTTTTCCACTCCTCGTTTTGTTTTTTCATTTTATTGATCATTTGTTCTTGTGAATTTATTATCTCCTTGCACGTCATCTTCATCATATGTGTCTTATCAGCTTCACTCAAATCATCGTTACTTACCTCATTAATTGCCACCTGATTGACTTTATTCTTGTTAACTTGGTCTGTCTCTCGACCTTTCTCCTACCATCACTACACTATCATCCTTATCATTAGGCCTATTCACTGCCTTATTCTCTACCACTATCACTTCAACTATTTTACCTTTATTATTTGTCATCTCACTACCAATAATAGTATCATCACTATGCTTTTTAATTTCGGCAAACATTCCCTCTTCTTGTTCTTCCATCCGTCTCAAATTATCATCCAAATTACCCACTCATCGTCCGTCATTCTATCCACAATCACTCTGAATTCGCCTTCCCATTCGTCCCACACGACATCTATATCGTTTGCTTGTGCCTTAGCCATGTTTAAACAAAATTATTTATATTATAACCCTTAATGAACTACAACCCTCTTAATACACAATAATTATACCCATTAAATCAAAATACCCCACACAAAATCATTAGCAATACGTAAAACTAAACACACAATAGCGCTACCAAAACATATCATTATTCAACGTAAATATATACATAATACACCTTAATCTCTAAATTACCTTATATTCAAGAGTAGACGTGGTCTGTACAAAATTTAAATTTGTAAAAACTGTCCCTGTTTCGTCGTGCCATTTGTGATAGTACAAATTTTCTATTAAATTTCTACAAATAAATCTTAATCAAATTACATACTGCTTACCTTCATCGGGTCCCAAGGTCTTCACGTGAACTCGTGACCTATAAGTGATTTAGGGTTTTACGGTGTAATAATTACTCTCATTTACTGTTAACTATTTCAGATTCATTTGTTTTTGTTTTATTGTTCTCTTTTTAGTGAATCAATTAAAATTATGACTTCTCCTAACTCTATTCTCCAACATTTAAATTAAACAAATTTCAATACTGAGGTAAAGCCCCATTTAACCAAAACAACAAAATTTAACATCTCTTACTCCTTATAATTAAATTAAATTATTAATTAAAGGCAACCCAGCATTTGCTCACACACACACACACACACACACTCTTATACCTTTTACCCCCTTTAATTTAGCGCTTTTTATTTTTTTAATTTTCATAATGATAATTATATTATACTCTTACTTTGCTGTGGGTGTTCTTGCAGACCACGTGTTGCACTTATTTCATTTTATTTCACGTTTTTTTGTCCAAATTACGTCCTCACTAAATTTTGATCACTGCCGAACTGTTCAAGTTTAATTTCTTCCCTTTTGTTCCGGTCGGTCTACATTTTAATGTGAGTTTTTAGGTGGATCGCGCGCACACGCAACTGCGCGGGTTAGATGTTATATACCGACCGACTGACGCCGAACTCGACGTTTCCAAGATGGCCAAAGTCCTTGAGCTTGCTCCTGATAGGCTGAGCAGGCGTCACGTGATATCTCCTTGAGCGCGAGTTTGTATACCATAAGCTTGCGCTCTGAGGCTCGCACAAAACTTCGTGACAATGTGCGGGCAAGCAGGCGCGCATGCTGTCACATTCCACATCACCTGGAATTGGCGTATGAACCCTATCTGACTGAACAAACGTGCAACTGGGTGTTCCACAAGTGAACGCCGATTGTTAAAACTGAGGCTCCGTGTGGGTAACTACCTTTTTTACCATTGACAATTTAATAAACTGAATACCCCGGATTCTGTACCGTTACAGCTGGGAAGTGTATGGATCCATTTTTCTGGGATGCTAAGGGGATATTGTTACTAGATTGCCTTGAAAAGGGTCAAATGATAAGTGGAGAGTATTACGCTAACCTTTTGGGCCAATTAAATGTAAAAATTTGAGAAAAAAGACCAGGTTTAGCAAGTAAGAACATTTTCAAAATATAATGCACGCACTCACATATGCGTTGTGTCTATGGCAAAAGTCGCCGAGTTGAAGTATGATCTGTTGACCCTTCCGCCTTATTCGCCTGATTTAGCGCCATACGACTTTCATCTATTTCCAAACCTCAAAAAAAATTTTTTTTGGGGGGGAAGCGATTTTCCTCAGATGACGAGCTGAAAGCAGGAGTAAACGGTTATTTTGAGGACCTAGAAGAATCGGACTTTGTCAACGGGGTAATGACTTGACGGTTCACTGCTGTTCCTGGGGCGAATGTGGTGCCACGATGCGGTAAAAAACAGAAACGCCACACATTCGTTTCTGTGGTAGGCCGCGAACTTTTCAAATGGCTCTCGGATATAATTAAACAATACTGGTGTTGTTAAAAATATAAGTAGAACATTGAAAAAAAAACTGTTCTTAGTGATTTTACAG
Source organism: Magicicada septendecula (assembly GCA_034769895.1). Classification (NCBI taxonomy): domain Eukaryota; kingdom Metazoa; phylum Arthropoda; class Insecta; order Hemiptera; family Cicadidae; genus Magicicada; species Magicicada septendecula. The sequence continues at coordinate 30,171,916 of CM068367.1, read as the reverse complement.
ATAAGAATTAAGGATACTTATAAAAGTTTATAAAATAAGTGCAATATAAATAAACACCCAAAAAATGACTTGACAAAGTAATTTAATTATTATGTATATAATAGCTCAAGCTACCTCATAACGTTTTGTAGTTTTTGTTAACTACAACACTGTCTTTGAGTGTAACATACGCCGTTTTATTTTGCTTGAAACCAAAGGTTCGCCTATACTACGTGAAACATCCTCAGTGGGTCAACTGAGACAGAGCACAAAGTGTTGACCCACTCATATTTATAGTGTCCACAATGTCACAAACTAGCATATAACTTGCAACAAAGTATTCTGTGTAATATGTGGTTACAGTGTTGTTATATCTAACAGCTGTCTGAAGGTCTTCACAGTGTAGATATGATATAGCCATAGCATGGTTACCACTGTACACCACGCAAATGATATGTATTCATCATTCGTATTACTGTTTTCAGTTGTCTAATCGGACCACAGACATGGAAGCGTACCTATAACACAAAATATTTATTAGTGGTTTTATACACAAACAGTATGAGATCCAAGTACACGTACAAAAACAACACTTACCTTTTCTAGTTAAGGATGTCCTGTATTGGATGCTGCAGTGTGTCCAATTTGTGATGTTAAATACAGTGGTTTTAGCATTGCAAAATTTACTTAGCACGAATTTGTAAAATGTCAACCTAACTATCAGGAGCAAGAATAATACTTGTACTGGCTGAAAATATAAAACATCATGACAGATTCTGTTAGTATCCTCTGTTATTGTAATATTTAATCGGCAGTAATCTCTACCATAGTTGCTCTGTGCTGGACGAGGGCCTTCAGTGCCTCTCAAAGACAAAGACATAACAAAACTCCTCGCTGAGACACTTGAGAGCCTCATTCAGTCCAACTAGAGAGATTCAGCTATTACCTTTTATAAGACACAAACAAGTACACATTATTCATGAGTTATAAACATATTCTAGACTCAGTATTCAGTAGTTTTAGAATCCACCTTTACAGATATATCTTTATAAATTTATTCCTTTGTAAGTAACTACCAATAAATTAGAAAATAAAATGAAACAAACACCATACAAACCTTCATGTAAAAACCCTTCCATTAATGATAACACAAAACACATCAACTTTACTTATCACGGAAACATAACTCTTAAACTAAGCAAACTATTTAAAGATACAAACTTAAAAATAACTTATAACACAGATAACTTGTTTTTAATCAAATAAAACCTAAAAATAACTAAATATCACTATAGTATTGACGACTCGGAACACTAAGTTTTTTATAAGTAAAAACGTTAAGTTTTACCTTACAGCCTAAACCGGCTTTCACCTTTAGAAGGCTTCATCAGAGGCTGCCATAGGTAGCGTTGTCCGTCTTGTTGTTGGCGACGGGATAGTTATTCGAAAGATTGAAGCTGTGTGTGTGTGGTGAGATGTGTTCGAATAATGCGTGCGATTTGAATTGTGTCTGTTCATTTAGGATGTCGTTTTTATTTGTTTTTGTGTGTTTGTATATTTCTAATTGTTCTAGAGTGTCTAGTTTTCGGCCTTTTGTGTGTACGTGTAGAATGTTCATGTTATTGTCGATGTTTTTATATGTGTGGTTTGCTTCGATGAGGTGGTTTGCAAAGGTAGATTCTGTAGTGGTGTGGAGTGCTTTCGTGTGTTCAATGTATCTCTGTTTGAAGCTACGTCCTGTCTGACCTATGTAGAATTTATTGCAATTTGAGCAATTTAGCTTGTATACACCAGGTAGATCGAATTTGTTTTGTGCTTTGGGCATGCGTTTTGATAGTGTGTGTTCTGTTTTGTTAGTAGTTTTGTAAGCGATTCTGTATCCTGCTTTTTTGAATTTGTGGGCAATTTTTTCAGTTTGTTTGTTGATGTATGTTAGTGTTATGAATTTGTTGTTTTCTGTCTTTGTCTGTTGTTTGTTTTGTGTAGGAGTTTACTGACTATTGTTCTGTCATAACCGTTAGATTCTGCTAGATATTTTATCGTGTTTAGTTCGCCTTAGTAGTCTATTTCATCTAAGGGGATGTTGTTAAGTCTATGTATTATGGTTCTAAAAGCAGCTAGTTTGTGTTGTATTGGGTGATTGGAGCTATTGTGTATTAGTGTGTCAGTTGTAGTTGGTTTTCTGTATATACTGAATTTGTGCCTGTGTTCTAGTTTTGTGATGGAGAGGTCTGAGAAGTTTATGGTATTGTTGTGTTCGTATTCGGCAGTGAAGGTTATGTTTTTATGTATTTTGTTTATGTGCGTTAGTAACTGTTCGCATTGTCTTTTGTTTCCCCTGTATAGTATTAGAATGTCATCAACGTACCTGTGCCAATATAGTATTTTATGTGAGTGTCTGTCATTGTTTGTGAGTATTTTTGTTTTTTCTAAGTGTTGGAGGAAGACTTCTGCTAGAATGCTGGATATGGGGGAGCCCATGGGTAGAGGCCATCGTTCTGTGTGTAGTATTTATTGTTATAAGTAAAGTAGTTTTGTTTTGTGATAATGTTCAGAGTTTCTGTTATTTCATTGATAAGTTTGTCTGGTGTGTTGTTCTGTTTGAGTTTGTTTTGTAGGATGGTGATTGTTTCAGAGATTGGGATGTTTGTGTACAGGTTTTTAATGTCAAAGGAGGCTAATGTGGCATTATGGGGGATGTGTATGTCTTTTATTTTTGTTACTAGGTCAGTGTTGTTTTTTACTGCAATATTGTTGTCTATTTGTGTGTGTTGTCTAATAATATTGTCTAGATATTTTGCCAGTTTGTGTGCAGGGGCATTACGGTAGTTGATAATGGGGCGGATCGGAATGTCTTCTTTATGGATTTTGGGAAGCGCTTGGAGTGTAGGTGCTGATGGTCGGATTTGTTTCATGTAGGGCTTTTGTTTATGTGTCATAATGTGTTTGGCTTTGTTGACTATTTGTTTTACTGAGTTTTGGTATCTGTCGGTGGGGTCATGTTTTAGTTCTGTGATGTTGTTCTGTTCCATGAAGTTTTGTACTTTTTTGTGTAGGTTGTCTGTGGGGATAATTACAGTGTGTTGCCTTTGTCAGCTTTTACAAATGTGATGTTGTGTTTGTGTGCCTTTTCCCTCAGTTTGATGGCTGTGTGTATTTCTGAGTTGTGGTTGTTGTTGTTTGGTGTCTTATGTACTCCTGTTGTGTTGTTTATATTATGTCTTAATGTGTCTTGATGTTCTGGTGCTGTGTTTTGTATATTTGTTTCTGTGTCAATTATAAGCTTTGTTAGTGTTTGGTTGTTATGTTTGTAATGTATGTTATGTTTTAGGCCTTTATCAAGGAGTGTTTGTTCGTTTTTTGTGAGTGTGATGTTCGTGAGGTTTACTGTACGTGGGTAGAATTTGTGCGAGGGAATTATATCTGTTTTGATTGGTGTCAGGTTTTTTATTTTTCTGTCGTGTTTTGTCTGTATGTTATGTATTTGTTTTTTTGTCCATTCATTTGTGTGGTGTATTAGATCAGTCATGTAATTGTGTCCGTATGTGTTGGCGATTTGTAGGTGTAGTGTTAGTGCTTTGCGGTTGAGGGCATCTTTTTTCTTATACAGTTGTTTAATTGATTCTTTTATGTATGTTCTTTGTGCGATGTTTTGTGTTATTCGGGCGGCCTGGTTGTTATGTTTAATTTTGATTTGGGCATATTTAGGTGTTAGTGATTTGTTTATGCATGTTTTTTTGAAAGTTATGTGAGCTACAATCTTTCTAACCTTCAAAGTTGTGAACTTGTACGCTTGGACTGTGGCTCATCTTGCTGAGTTAAATTCTTGGATTTCGTTGTCCATGACATGTCCGTTACTTAACTAAATATCACTATAGTATTGACGACTCGGAACACTAATTTTTTATAAGTAAAAATGTAAAGTTTCACCTTACAGCCTAAACCGGCTTTCACCTTTAGAAGGCTTCATCAGAGGCTGCCATAGGTAGCGTTGTCCGTCTTGTTGTTGGCGACGGGATAGTTATTCGAAAGATTGAAGCTGTGTGTGTGTGTGTGTGTGTGTGTGTGTGTGTGTGGTGAGATGTGTTCGAATAATGCATGCGATTTGAATTGTGTCTGTTCGTTTAGGATGTCGTTTTTATTTGTTTTTGTGTGTTTGTATATTTCTAATTGTTCTAGAGTGTCTAGTTTTCGGCCTTTTGTGTGTACGTGTAGAATGTTCATGTTATTGTCGATGTTTTTATATGTGTGGTTTGCTTCGATGAGGTGGTTTGCAAAGGTAGATTCTGTAGTGGTGTGGAGTGCTTTTGTGTGTTCAATGTATCTCTGTTTGAAGCTACGTCCTGTCTGACCTATGTAGAATTTATTGCAATTTGAGCAATTTAGCTTGTATACACCAGGTAGATCGAATTTGTTTTGTGCTTTGGGCATGCGTTTTGATAGTGTGTGTTCTGTTTTGTTAGTAGTTTTGTAAGCGATTCTGTATCCTGCTTTTTTGAATTTGTGGGCAATTTTTCAGTTTGTTTGTTGATGTATGTTAGTGTTATGAATTTGTTGTTTTCTGTCTTTGTCTGTTGTTTGTTTTGTGTTTTGTGCCGTCTATCCTATCGCCCAGTCTGCCTCCCAGCAAAACTCTTCTTTTCACATTACTCAGAAACTATTGTCAATGGCTCAATTTTAATTTTGCCATTGACACTGAAAATTTTTTAAATTTGTACGCACTGCCTTTTATTTAGGTGCAGCCTCCATTATATACATTGTACGCACTGCCTTTTATTTAGGTGCAGCCTCCATTATATACAAACACTCTAAGGCAGTGCAGGCATGTGACCGGTACACCATGACCGCTGCACCGTGAGTGTATTAATAAAATAATGCGTGTCACGTACCTTTTGGGGTCCCCCTCCCCATTCAAATGTGTTGTAAGTTTTCTAATTTCAACCAATTTTGGTGGAGCCGGACCATCGTTGTTTTCACCGCCCGAAGGAAGATCCGCCAACCATGGCCCGTCTCCGAGTTCCGAAAACCACGGCCAGGACTGGTAAGATCGTGGCCGCCTGAAAATGGGGGAGAGTCCCTTCTGTAAACACAAAACGACATTTTAAATATTATTCATAAACATTACATAATTAAAGTGACCGATATAATTTTAAATTCGTCGCATTTTGAGTACCTACTATTTCCTGCGTCGCTGGGTTCCTCAACACATACGCATTCTGCATTTTTATTTCTATAATTTCATACAGCCCTTCATACAACAAGAAAAACTTCTTTATTTCTCTATCTTGAGCACTGGACTAATCATGCCTCTTTACTAACACTAATTGACCTACCTCGTATTTGGTCCACTTACCCTTAGCATCATGTTTCTGTTTCCTTCGCTCTCCTTTCGTAAGTAAGTTCTCATTCGCCAATCTAATTTTCATGTTTCTGTCCAAAACTTGACCTTCTGGTGGGTATTCGAAGAGTTGTTCCAATATCCTGGGCGGCCTTGTTCCCCTGATTAACTCATGCGGTGTAAATCCTGTAGACTCATGGGTGGTACAATTCAGCCACTCCTCTACTTTCATCACGTAGGATGGCCATTCTTTGTGTTTGGCGTGACAATACGCCCGAAATATCCTGCCAATCTCTCTCATCACCCGTTCTGCTTGGTTCGACTGAGGATGATACACTGCCGTATGCTTGGGTATGATGCCTTCCCATCCAAGCGTCTGTCGCCACTTGCCGCTTATAAACTGTGGTCCATGGTCAGATAATATGATTTTCGGTTTTCCTACATTAATCATGTAGTCTCTTACTATTTTTTCACTGAGCACTTTACTCGTCGCTCTCTTAATGCTATACAACTTCACAAATTTTGAAAAAGTGTCTAGAACTACAAATACATACAATACACCCCCTCTACCTCTGGGTAATGGTCCATACAAATCTACTGCAACTAAATCAAATGGTTTCTCAACTTTTACGTAATTCATCTCCCCTTCTACTTTATAGTTCACTACTTTCGATTTTTGACATAAATCACACACTCTTCTAACTCTCCTCTCCATATTCTTAAATATACATGACTCTTTCAAAACATTAGCACACTTTCTCGCCCCAAAATGACCATACCTTATATGACAATCCCAAACAATTTTATCTATTAACCCCTCGGGTATAACTAACCTCCAATCACGCTCCCCACTATCTACTTTTTTAAACAAAATAAATTGATATACTTGAAATCGTTCATTATATTCAGATCCCTCTACCTTCATTTCTAAACTAACAATTACTTTACCCAGTTTACTATCAGATCTTTGCATATTTTTAATATCACGTAATTCTTCACTAAAAATTCTATCTTCTCTAGTTAATCTAAAAATTTCTATCTCCTTAAGATACCTACCAGTTTTGTTTTCTATAAAGTCTACTCTAGAAAGTGTGTCTGGTACCTTATTATCTGACCCCTTTAATACCCCTTCATTTCTGCAGTAAAGGGAGTTATTTGAACGCCCTTGAAGAATATGAAATTTACAAAGCATACAACGACGCCAGTACCAAGCCACATGTGTTGAACGACCAATTACAGTATAAATCAAATATACTGTACGATACCGCTATGAAATATAGTCGAGATAAGGCTTAGATTACGTCAGTACGGCGCGTGTTGTCTTGCAAGGCACACCAAACATTTTTAAAGCGAATTTATGTACATAGTTTAATTGCCGTATTGTGTTTTTAATATTTTGACAAATGTCATTATTTATGACATAGATTGATTTTATAAGTTCTGATGATGAGGCAAGTGCCTTGAAACATGTAAACTGGAAAAAACATCAAGGAAAAAAGCCATAGATGGTGAGTACAGTGTATTTGGTTAACAAACACGTGGCTTGGGACTACAATAGGATTTAGTCCATTTAAATCAATATGAATAACAATAGTCGTGATAACGTAGTACGCAGATTTCAGAATATTAAAACACAATTGCACAAGACCATTGTGCATATTAGATTTAATAAAGCATGCTTGAAAAATAAGGTTATCCCGAATTACGCTATTATAAAGTTTAAAGGCACGTCTATTGCAGATATGAAAGCTTAAAAAAGCGCAGAGATTTTTAGAATTAAAGAGGAATTGAGGTCGTTATATATTAAGAAATCATTTCTTAATTCTAAATTGTATGGAGCACACTTACAACTACTTAATAACGTACATCCAGCTGCAGATCATTATCTGGAATTTATAAACAGCACGATAGAAGTTGTTGTTTACAATATGCAGATGACGCAGCTTAACAAGTTACAAAGGTTAATAGACGTTCAAATACCTAAAACCAGTAATACTAGTTGTAAACACGTATTCCATACACGACTATGTAATTTGACTCCGATTGAATTAAATACTGATGAAGAAAATCTTTTAAATAAAGGATTAAAATACAATCTCCCATTACATAAGCCGAACTTCAACACAAGGCACATTCTAACTGAAGTTGCTAGTGCCGAAACTGTGATTAAAGCAATTAGTGATCAAAAAGAACAAGATGAAGCACGGTTCATAATAAATAACAAATTTAACAAAATTATACGTACCCAACTTAATAACGTGCATTCTCCCATTCCTTCTATGACTAATTATAATGCCGAACGTAGGATTTTAAAAACATTAAAGAAAAACTATCTGACGATCAAGCCCTTGTCACTAAAGCGGATAAGGGTAACACTCTGGTTATTATAAATAAGAATGATTATGACGGTAAAATACGCGATTTCATTGCAAATAATAATATCACCCTGCTAACCTCTGACCCCACGGATTTATACGTAAAACGTCTTAATCACAGCTTAAACATGTGTACACATCTCTTTGATGAACGTACTAGACGTTCTTTAAAACCAATTAATTCTAAAGCGGCCGTTTTATCAGGTCTGCCAAAGCTTCACAAGGAGGGGATTCCTATTAGACCACTAGTAAATTTTACCACTGCTCCCGGTTACAAAGCAGCTAGAAAATTAGTGAGTATATTAAAACATAATTTACATTTGATTAATAATCGAAGTTTGATTAATAGTTGTGATTTCGTTGAAAAAGTGAAAAACCTGATGATTGAACCCCACTATAAACTTATTTCTTTTGACATTGTGAACTTGTATACAAATGTACCGGTGAGTGAAACCTTACGCCTATTAAGATCTAACCTTGTTAACACCAATAAACTGGATGCTAATTGCATAAATGAAATATTAGAATTGTTGGAAGTGATTTTGGACCAGAATTATTTCACACATAACAAACAGTTTTTCAGACAGCTGGAGGGGTTAGCTATGGGTTCCCCACTCTCTAGTATTCTAGCGGAGGTATACTTAAATTACTTTGAAAATTCTTTCTTGTTTCCAAATCCTACATATAATTACAATGTGGTGTTCTATGGTAGATATGTCGACGACACTTTTATGGTGTATAAAGGCACAAATCGCCAAATTGACAAGCTCCACAATTACTTGAATGGCATTAACAACAAGATACAGTTTACTTTGGAGAATGAAGTTGGAGGTCGGTTAGATTTTCTGGATTTGACAGTAACTAAGAATTTTGTTACTAAAAAACTATGTTTTAAGATATTTAGGAAGCCCACGATGACTGACGCTGTCATACATGCCTCATCGTTCCACCCCATTTCACAGAAATTAGCTGCATTCCATAGCATGATACATCGCTTGTTGTCTATACCCCTTAGCATCGAGGATTATATATCGAAGAGTTAAATACCATTAAAGTCATTGCGTTTAACAACGGGTACAATCAAAGAATAATAGATAATATTTAAAAAAAAAACAAAAGAAAAAGAAGAGTAACACTATTAAAAATGAAACTAAAGATATAAATAATAGAAATGAGAACCTCGAAACAAAGGCACGCAAATACATTGCGGCACCTTATACGCATTTCATGCCGGGGATTTTTAAGTCAACCATTAATAAAGTTAACAACATAGTCGTTTCCTATAAGACTAGTAATAATATCTTGAATAATCTCCGCACCCGTGAACATACCAGTCTTGAAAATAAAACGGGTGTTTATAAGCTAGTCTGCAACGACTGTGAGGCTTTTTATGTGGGCCAGACGGGTCGAGGTATTTTGAAAAGATTTTCTGAACATAGACCCCCTACATGAGTTTACAACTTCGACAATATCAAGTCAAATTTCGCCAAGCACCTCATAGACAACAGTCACAGTTACACGGATTTTAGCTCAAATTTAATACCCCTTCATTTCTGCAGTAAAGGGAGTTATTTGAACGCCCTTGAAGAATATGAAATTTACAAAGCATACAACGACGCCAGTACCAAGCCACATGTGTTGAACGACCAATTACAGTATAAATCAAATATACTGTACGATACCGCTATGAGATATAGTCGAGATAAGGCTTAGATTACGTCAGTACGGCACGTGTTGTCTTGCAAGGCACACCGAACATTTTTAAAGCGAATTTATGTACATAGTTTAATTGCCGTATTGTGTTTTTAATATTTTGACAAATGTCATTATTTATGACATAGATTGATTTTATAAGTTCTGATGATGAGGCAAGTGCCTTGAAACATATAAACTGGAAAAAACATCAAGGAAAAAAGCCATAGACGGTGAGTACAGTGTATTTGGTTAACATTCTATGAAATTTACCATCATTGTTTCCCCTTTTTCTGACTCTGGTAATTTATGTTAACCGCCTGCCAGTCGGTTTAGTTATCTACTTAGTTTAAAAAACAAATTATATAAAACATATACTTTCTATCAATTCTTATATCTACCCTACTACAATAAAATACTACATTTAAAAATATAGAATGAACACATTATACTGAATGTATGAGCACCTATTTATTTGAGCGGAATACAAGCATTTTTATTAGAGCAAAATTGATTTATCATTTTTTAATTTACAAAATTTAAGTACGTTGCTTATCTGAGCAACCCCCTGATCCACACACACTATTGTAGTTTATGTTAGACTGTAGCACCTATTTGCTTTCACAAAGACTGCATATTTGGAGGAATTGGACATCTCCGTATCTTTGCTTCGGCTTGACATTTTAAAATTTGTGGATATCAACATATCCTTGTTTTATATTGAAACGCCCTTAAAACGGATCTACCACCTGGCTATGCTGTCCCCACGCGGACAGAGTGGCAGCCGCTGTTCCATAGTTCCTGGATTTCCCCTAATTTCACCCCCCATTTAATTTCTATTATAAACCAATTTCAAGTCAGCTATGGTCAAGGGACTTGATATGGCCATAGCTGACTGCTAGCCAAATCCACGATTAGTGCTGGTAAGGCAGTAATCGCCCGAAAAGTCGGGGAAATCAAACTTTCATTTCAATGCCTGTTCTACTTGTCATTGTTATGTGCGGCACGAGCGTCTATCAGGGTACAAATTAAATTTGTACGAAAAAGGTGTGCCGCACATTTTCGCCATGTTGGCCTCCGATGGAGGTAACACTCTCTGTTACCCCCAACCCATTCCACTATCTACTGGGGCACAGGCCACCCCAGCAATAGCGCCTTAATAACTAAATAATAAAAATTAATGAACTAAAACTTTCTACAATTGCAGTTCCACACTCCACTGTTCTATCACTTCTTTGAGCACCAATCTACCCCCCAAAATTATCCCCACATCTTGCATTGACAACAAGTTTTTTATTTTTTATTTCACACTTTGCAAAACGTTCCCATGCTCACTGATACTAACACTTGACAATTATATTTGGTCACTTAATTCTAAAATTTATTTAAATTTAAAATTATAAACATCCAATTTTTTTTTTTTTTTTTCAAAATTTTTATTTACATTGGAGGCTGATACTAACTATCCTTAATCGTAAATCTGTGATCGCCGAAAATGAGGGGTCTTGCTATGAGGCAAAGTTGGCGACAAGATAGATCCACTTTGTGAAGTTACTCCCCCTTATAAACTCAACTCTACTCCATTACTGCTCTCATTTCTCCAGACCCGCCGTCCATCCTATCGCCCAGTCTGCCTCCCAGCAAAACTCTTCTTTTCAGATTACTCAGAAACTATTGTCAATGGCTCAATTTTAATTTTGCCATTGACACTGAAAATTTTTTAAATTTGTACGCACTGCCTTTTATTTAGGTGCAGCCTCCATTATATACAAACACTCTAAGGCAGTGCAGGCACGTGACATGACCGCTGTACCGTGAGTGTATTACTAAAATAATGCGTGTCACGTACCTTTTGGGGTCCCCCTCCCCGTTCGAATGTGAAGTTAGTTTTCTAATTTCAACCAATTTTGGTGGAGCCGGACCATCATTGTTTTCACCGCCCGAAGGAAGATCCTCCAACCATGGCCCGTCTCCGAGTTCCGAAAACCACGGCCAGGACTGGTAAGATCGTGGCCGCCTGAAAATGGGGGAGAGTCCCTTCTGTAAACACAAAACGACATTTTAAATATTATTCATAAACATTACATAATTAAAGTGACCGATATAATTTTAAATTCGTCGCATTTTGAGTACCTACTATTTCCTGCGTCGCTGGGTTCCTCAACACATACGCATTCTGCATTTTTATTTCTATAATTTCATACGGCCCTTCATACAACAAGAAAAACTTCTTTATTTCTCTATCTTGAGCACTGGACTAATCATGCCTCTTTACTAACACTAATTGACCTACCTCGTATTTGGTCCACTTACCCTTAGCATCATGTTTCTGTTTCCTCCGCTCTCCTTTCGTAAGTAAGTTCTCATTCGCCAATCTAATTTTCATGTTTCTGTCCAAAACTTGACCTTCTGGTGGGTATTCGAAGAGTTGTTCCAATATCCTGGGCGGCCTTGTTCCCCTGATCAACTCATGCGGCATAAAACCTGTAGATTCATGGGTGGTACAATTCAGCCACTCCTCTACTTTCTTCACGTAGGATGGCCATTCTGTGTGTTTGGCGTGACAATACGCCCGAAATATCCTGCCAATCTCTCTCATCACCCGTTCTGCTTGGTTCGACTGAGGATGATACACTGCCATATGCTTGGGTATGATGCCTTCTCATCCAAGCGTCTGTCGCCACTTGCCGCTTATAAACTGTGGTCCATGGTCAGATAATATGATTTTCGGTTTTCTTACATTAATCATGTAGTCTCTTACTATTTTTTCACTGAGCACTTTACTCGTCGCTCTCTTAATGCTATACAACTTCACAAATTTTGAAAAAGTGTCTAGAACTATAAATACATATAATACACCCCCTCTACCTCTGGGTAATGGTCCATACAAATCTACTGCAACTCAATCAAATGGTTTCTCAACTTTTACGTAATTCATCTCCCCTTCTACTTTATAGTTCACTACTTTCGATTTTTGACAAATCACACACTCTTCTAACTCTCCTCTCCATATTCTTAAATATACATGACTCTTTCAAAACATTAGCACACTTTCTCGCCCCAAAATGACCATACCTTATATGACAATCCCAAATAATTTTATCTATTAACCCCTCGGGTATAACTAACCTCCAATCACGCTCCCCACTATCTACTTTTTTAAACAAAATACCTTGATATACTTGAAATCGTTCATTATATTCAGATCCCTCTACCTCCGTTTCTAAACTAACAATTACTTTACCCAGTTTACTATCAGATCTTTGCATATTTTTAATATCACGTAATTCTTCAACAATTACTTTACCCAGTTTACTATCAGATCTTTGCATATTTTTAATATCACGTAATTCTTCACCAAAAATTCTATCTTCTCTAGTTAATCTAAAAATTTCTATCTCCTTAAGATCCCTACCAGTTTTGTTTTCTATAAAGTCTACTCTAGAAAGTGTGTCTGGTACCTTATTATCTGACCCCTTTATATACTCCCAGGAAAAGTTATATTCTTGTAAAGCTAATACCCACGTGGTCAGACGACTGTGTGATGTTTATAATTTTAACTTTAAATAAATTTTAGAATTAAGAGACCAAATATAATTGTCAAGTTTTAGTATCAGTGAGAATGGGAACGTTTTGGAGAATGTGAAATAAAATAAAAACTTGTTGTCAATGCAAGATGGGGGGATAATTTTGGGGGGTAGATTGGTGCTCAAAGAAGTGATAGAACAGTGGAGTGTGGAACTGCAATTGTCGAAAGTTTTAGTTCATTACTTTTAAGTATTTAGTTATTAAGGCACTATTGCTGGGGTGGCCTGTGACCCAGTAGATGGTGGAATGGGTTGGGGGTAACAGAGAGTGTTACCTCCATCGGAGGCCAACATGGCGAAAATGTGCGGCACACCTTTTTGTACAATTGTACCTTGATAGACGCTCGTGCCGCACATAACAATGACAAGTAGAACAGGCATTGAAATGAAAGTTTGATTTCCCCGACTTTTCGGGCGATTACTGCCTTACCAGCACTAATCGTGGATTTGGTTAGCGGTCAGCTATGGCCATATCAAGTCCGTTGACAATAGCTGACTAGAAATCGGTTTATAATAGAAATTAAATGGGGGGGGTGAAATTAGGGGAAATCCAGGAACTATGGAACAGCGGCTGCCACTCTGTCCGCGTGGGGACAGCATAGCCAGGTGGTAGACCCGTTTTAAGGGCGTTTCAATATAAAACAAGGATATGTCGATATCCACAAATTTTAAAATGTCAAGCCGAAGCAAAGACACGGAGATGTCCAATTCCTCCAAATATGCAGTCTTTGTGAAAGCAAATAGGCGCTACAGTCTAACATAAACTACAATAGTGTGTGTGGATCAGGGGGTTGCTCAGATAAGCAACGTACTTAAATTTTGTAAATTAAAAAATGATAAATTAATTTTGCTCTAATAAAAATGCTTGTATTCCGCTCAAATAAATAGGTGCTCATACATTCAGTATAATGTGTTCATTTTATATTTTTAAATGTAGTATTTTATTGTAGCAGGGTAGATATAAGAATTGATAGAAAGTATATGTTTTATATAATTTGTGTGTTTGTTAAACTAAGTAGATAACTAAACCGACTGGCAGGCGGTTAACATAAATTACCAGAGTCAGAAAAAGGGGAAACAATGATGGTAAATTTCATAGAATGTGTATAATTTGGAGATGTGTTTACAATTAGCTAGGAATGTCAGCTGATCAGTAGTAAAATGTCACTGTTAAATTGTCTATAAATGTTCAAGGTAGTTAAGGTCTAATGTAATGTTTCAATGTATTACAGATGCTATTTAAAATAATGAGAAAAGTAATTTGAGAAAGTGAGAAATAAAGTAATGATTTGTGAAAGTTAATAAAAGATAGTTTTTGGGTGATGAATATTTTGTTGGGACATATAGATCAGTCCAAGTTAAAGTTAATGGGGTAATTGAGAGAATAATGTTGTTTTGAAAGTAATGTAATGTTGTGGTGAGTTAATGTAACAGATATTGAGAAGTATTGATGTTGACACAGTAGATATGGGGAATATATGTAGAGTAATGAGTGATATATTGATGTTTATAAATGATGATGTTATTTTGTTGTAGTTGAAGTGAGGTAATAAGATTGAGATTTGGGGATGGCAATTTTGTAAGAGGGGATAGTGTAATGTGGGAGTCCGCAACAAAAAGGGTTGGGACGGGAAGGGACCGTTTAGCGCGGGAAGGGGTTGCCTTAGGTAGAATCCAGGAACCAAAATAAGGGAATGAGCTTTTTGGGGGGGGGGGAACACTTATCCTAAGTACAAAGGGTTAGAGTATTTTTTTTATATATATCGAGAGAATGATGTAGATTTGAGTTTAATAGTAAGTTGGGTTTAGAGATTGTTTGATAGATATTTTGATAGAGATGGGTGTCATATTAGTTACAGTTGTTAGTGGTATTAGAGTCAGAGTGAGAAGGATATTATATGAATACATGCCAAGTGGCATATCAAGTTGGTATAAATAATTAAATCACCCAAAGTAATGTAGAATGAGGTTAGTAAAGAAAAGAGATCTATAGTAAGAATATAAAATTTTTAATTGAAACCAGTGACAATTTTTGATAGAATTTGAAAATAATGTAAAGTTATAAAGTGTTTATTTTGAATAATTTAAATATCAATTTGATTGTTATTTATAATAATATTTTGTTAAGTTTAAATGTTTTATTTTATTATGTTTTTGTGTTTCAAGATAGGATTTTACAGATGTTTAATGTGTTTTCAGATGTAACTTGTGTATAACGTATGTAGGTCAAGGTTCTTGACTTGACCCAGTTTTGATCAGCTGATGGGTGAGGTCATATACTAGGCATGTTTAGCAAGGAAGTTAATCCAACTTTTGTTTTTTAATTGATTTGAACAAACTTTAAATAATTTGAATATGGAAAGAAAATATTTTAAGAAATTTAAATTTTTTGAATTAAAAAAATTTTTTTTGGAAATTAATTTTGAAAAAAAAAGTTTTCTTGATTTTGCGCCTGCCATTTAATTGATAGTTTGGAACTCTGATTATTTTATTGCTCGTGTTCTAATCGTGTTTATTATTATTGAATTATTTTATTGAATTGTATTGTTAGACTCTAGGTGTAATCACATGTTAGGTTAAGGATGTTCTTATTTTTAAGAAATGTTTAATTTGATTATTTTTTAATAACAAAAAACTAATGAAGAGAATTATTCAGTATAGGTGCAAAATTTGTGTTTTGATTTTCAAAGAAAAACAGCTAATGAATTTTAAACTAAATAAATTTTTGAAAAATATTTTCATTTTATAATATGTGGAATAAGTGTGTGTGTGAGCCCAGTATCTGCTAAAGGCAGCCCAGTTTGCAGAAAAAGGGGAAACATATCGGTTGAGGATCTGGCATGATCTAAGCCAGGGATTTGGATTTTTGGGGTAGCACGTTAGAAGGTGAGGTGCGCTGTGGTGCGTGTCTGGTCGATTTTTCGGTGTTGGGATCTCAAACAGAGAAGTCCAGTGATCTCGTTCAGATGCGCCCATAGTCGCCGAGCCAGGGGGGTCGTTTACCCATGAGGTGTAAGAACAAAAGGGGGTTGTTGGCACCAGTTCCTCACCGGTCCTCTTATGGGTTTTTAACAATGAGATTTCTTCTGTTTTGACAGAAGACTTCTCATTGGGGGGGTATTGTAACGGGCCAAATTTATGGGTATTTAATTTTATTGCATTTTTCGGGGATTTATAAAAATATTTGTGAAATCTAATTTCAACGGTGACCAGACCACGTGTTGTAAGAACAGTTTTAACAAAGGCGACGCGGTATCACATTGTGCAATCGGCAACTAAGAATTCACTCAGCCTTCATTTCCAAGAACTTTGTTTGTGTGTGACCGTGCCCTCGTATGCATGACACTGGCATATGCGCGGGGTGACGCTACTTGTAAAACTCAAGATGGCTAAGAAGCAATTTTTGGTCGCCTTAGTCTACTAAGGCGACGGATATAAAAATTAAGTCACGCCCATCTCGTGACGTTAGCCAGTGCCTAGCCAATATCCGAATACAATCAACACAACACCAACAGCATGAGTTAAATGGGAGGAAGCTGCGGCGAACAACTACAAGGCTGTGGTTTCCACCTAAAACGACACAATCAAGTTAGCGGCCCCTGCTACGTTTTTCTTCCCAGTTCGCCATAAACCGTACCTGCAGGTACAACCCTACGAGGTTATCTCTTTTCAAAATTTTAAAAATGTACCAGTAAAAGTGAACTAACAGTTTTAAACAAGTGGCAGTGATGTGAGTCAAAGGAAGGACACCAACTCGTATAATATTCGCGGGACGTCAATGAAGTTGGACATAAAGTAAATCAAGGTTGCATGGACGCCTCGTGCTGGCTTGGGGTATATGTTTCAATTTGTAATAATGGGATACATAATTTAATAACGGGGGTTTTAAAATAAGAATGTGAGAGAGAATGAGCAGACTGGGCTATCTTTATAATTATAAGCAATATAATTTAATTATGAACATATAAGATGTAGGGAAAAAATGTATGAAAATTTTAACGTAATTTGAAACTTTTATTGGAGAAAGAATAGTACAGTCTGTTTTAATAATTACTTAATAAAAAATGTTAATTCTCTTCAAAAAGAATGCGTAGAGTACATTATTATGAAACACCCGTAACACATGTTTGTATCTTCCGTTCGTGCGAGCAGAATCCTGGACCCAGACAAAAAAAACTGTGCAGGTAGGTGGAAGAAAAATTTTGTATTGATATATTGTAAAAGGGTAATAACTTCACAATGGCTTCCGATACAGGGACGATTTTATAAACTAAAAAAATTGTTAAAATAAAATCCACACCTACAAAGATGCAAACGTGTGTTTAAGGTTAGCGTAATAAAATAAAAGTGCGTTATTCACACAAAATTGGTTATACAGTACATTATATATTGATTATATTATAGTTACGCACAAGTATCAAGTATAAAATAAGAAATGGCAGAGAATAATGAAGTCAGCTTCTCTGACAGTCAGACCGAGAGTCAAATAAATACTGACTCCGGTATTCAAACAGAATCAATGTCAATAAATGAGCATAATGTAGAAGTATCTGTAATTAGTATGCCGGGAGCGATTTCCACTCCCGTAACAGTTAAAACAAGAGAAAAAGAGTTGTCATTAAATGACTTATTTGATCTAATTAATAAGAGATTTGATATGAACAATAGCGATTTCAATACAAAATTCAATGAACAGAAAAGTGATTCTGACGCTAAATTCAATATTCAGAATAATCGAGTCCCTGTTCGGGCGCCATTGTGAAGTTAATTCCCTTTTACAATATATCAATACAAAATTTTTCTTCCACCTACCTGCACAGTTTCTTTTGTCTGGGTCCAGGATTCTGCTCGCACGAACGGAAGATACAAACATGTGTTACGGGTGTTTCGTAATAATGTACTCTACGCATTCTTTTTGAAGAGAATTAACATTTTTTATTAAGTAATTATTAAAACAGATTGTACTATTCTTTCTCCAATAAAAGTTTCAAATTACGTTAAAATTTTCATACATTTTTTCCCTACATCTTATATGTTCATAATTAAATTATATTGCTTATAATTATAAAGATAGCCCAGTCTGCTCATTCTCTCTCACATTCTTATTTTAAAACCCCCGTTATTAAATTATGTACCCCATTATTACAAATTGAAACATATACCCCAAGCCGGCACGAGGCAACCACGCAACCTTGATCTATTTTATGTCCAACTTCATTGACGTCCCGCGAATATTATACGAGTTGGTGTCCTTCCTTTGACTCACATCACTGCCACTTGTTTAAAACTGTTAGTTCACTTTTACTGGTACATTTTTAAAATTTTGAAAAGAGATAACCCCGTAGGGTTGTACCTGCAGGTACGGTTTATGGCGAACTGGGAAGAAAAACGTAGCAGGGGCCGCTAACTTGATTGCGTCGTTTTAGGTGGAAACCACAGCCTTGTAGTTGTTTGCCGCAGCTTCCTCCCATTTAACTCATGCTGTTGGTGTTGTGTTGATTGTATTCGGATATTGGCTAGGCACTGGCTAACGTCACGAGATGGGCGTGACTTAATTTTTATATCCGTTGCCTATGTAGACTAAGGCGACCAAAAATTGCTTCTTAGCCATCTTGAGTTTTACAAGTAGCATCACCCCGCGCGTATGCCTGTGTCATGCATACGAGCGCACGGTCACACACAAACAAAGTTCTTGGAAATGAAGGCTGAGTGAGTTCTTAGTTGCCGATTGCACGTGATACTGCGTCGCCTTTGTTAAAACTGTTCTTTCAACACGTGGTCTGGTCACCGTTGAAATTAGATTTCACAAATATTTTTATAAATCCCCAAAAATGCAATAAAATGAAATACCCATAAATTTCGCCCGTTACAATGTCTTGGTACAACTTCTATAGTTGGTCAATATCATCACATCAAGTGAGTAAATCATCTACATAAAAATCGCATTTTATCGACTTACATGCTTCAGGGTAAGATACACAATTCTGATTGGAGATTTCAACTAGACATCTAGTAGCTAAAAAACTAGAAGAAACTAAACCATAAGTCACACTTTGTAAATTATACGGAATGACCTTTGACATTTTATCATCATACCATAGAATCCTTTGCAATGAGTAATCCCTTGGATTAATGCGAACTTGACGATACATTTTCGGAATGTCACCTGCTAAAACATAAGCATGCGTTCTAAATCTAAGGACAAATGTAAATAAATCTTGTTGAACTACTGGGCTAGTAGCAAGAATTGAGTTAAGAGAGTTACCATTCGAGGTTTTAGCGCTACCATCTAAAACTACTCTAGTCCTAGTGGTAGTTGAAGATTCTTTGAGTACAGCATGATGAGGTAAATAGTATATGTCTGAAATTCTGTCAGGACTGTTAGCTGAAACTACAGGCTGCATATGATCTAATTCATGAACTGAAAATAAACTTCCTCGATATTTTCGTCCTTCTGAAATCGTCTTCCTAACAACTTGAGTCTGTGTATTGCATTACTGTACGAGTCTCCCAAAGAAACATTTTCTTTACGAGGTAAACTTACAACAAATCTTCCGTGGTCATCACGAAAAGTATGTTCAATGAAATGTTTTTCACAAAACAATTCTTCCTTGTTAAGTATATGATCATTTAATTCTTCAGTTTTCCAAAACGACTCTAGCTGTGAAGAGAGTTGATTATTACTGACGAAAAGAGACACAGGATCTGACTTTACAGTCTTGCGTTTGGACGGAATTTGCCCAGACACTATGAAACCTAGACGTGTTTCCTGGAGGATAGTGTGATTGGACTCATGAATTAATTGTGCAGGTTTTAGCAAAGCTAAATATTGGGTGTAAAGTAGCAGGCCTCCAAGTGGTGCACCCTGGGTAACGCCAAATCTGCTACAGCGACCGCCGTTTCTCGAGCCTCCGCCATCATGGCACATGCGATCGCCACTAGAAATCCAACCCGCCCTTATGAGGGCGCGGACAATCACCTCCGCATACTGTATTGGAATGCGGGTGGACTGAGCAATGCAAAACACTCTGAGTTAAAAACTAATATTTCAAAATTTGACGCTGACATCATTGTTATTGTCGAAGCTGGCGCTTCTACCGAAGCCACACATTTTTATGAAATACCCTACTTTTTGCTCTATGTTTTAAAGAGATCAAGACAAGTTGCCTCTAGCATCATCGTATTTGTACACAACTCTATTGCAAGTAAAGAAACTATCGTCCATGAAATGGACGACAACGACAAACTAGAAGCAATATGTATCGACGCCTGGAAGAATGGAGTCCACTTCAAAGTTATTGGCCTCTACAACCCGCCTAGCAACGTACCAAACCTGGAACCAATAGCCAACCTATGCCAGTACCGCAACACCATCATTTTGGGAGACTTCAACGCTCACTCAACCCGATGGGACTACTCATCTACTAGTGCAACTGGAAAGGCAGTAGAAGACCTTATAGACCACTCTGCTATTATTAGAATTCAATCCGCACCTACATTCCTATCTTACACTGGCCACACAAGCACTCCAGACCTTGCACTAGTTCATGCAAACCTTACCTCCAGATCGGAACTGTCCCTGGAAGACCCCATGGATGGTTGTGGACATCGTCTAATGTACCTACGGGTTCAAATGAAATGTCAACATCCCCGTTTCCATAAAGTAACCCGGTGGAATTTCAAGAAAGCCTGCTGGGACAAGTTCTCTGAACTATCCGATTTGTATGTCACTGAAGACATGGTGCAAGATAACCCTGATGCCTCAGTCAAACTTATCGTGGAAGGCATACTACGTGCAGCTAACGAGAGCGTTCCAAAAGGACAAGTTAAGAAATACTCACCTTTCTGGAGTAAATCGCTGGACGCCCTTAAGAAAGAGCGGAATACTGCTAGACGCCGAGCAGAAAAGTCCCATAGCTTGGAACACTGCATCATGTTAAGGAAAGCTCAGGCCAAACTGAAACGTGCTGTTATACAATCAAAAAGATCTGTCTATAGATCCTTCGTATCCAAACTGGACTTCCGGAAAGATGGGATTAAAGCTCACAAGTTTATATCCAGCTTGAACAATGAAAAATCTTCTCGTCACTGGCAACCCATTAAAGTGAATGACAAACTGCTCACCAGCTCCAGAGATATTGCTAAGGCATTAAGTAAAAATTATGCTACAATAAGCAGACTCCGTGTAAACACGAATGAGCGGAAATCTATCTCCGACATTAAAGTTTCCTCTTGTCAAACCGAACAAGACTTCCTCATCTTCAACAAGGACTTTTCCCCAGATGAGCTCTCTCTTGCCATCAACTCGCTAAAAAAAGGAAAACCTGCCGGACCAGACGAGGTCTTCCCGCCTTTCATTAAGAATCTTGGCAAGAAAGCACTAAAGACTCTCTTAAAACTAATCAACCTAACATGGAATACACGTGTGCCCCAGCAATGGAGAAAAGCCGAAGTATTATCAATACTGGAAAAAGGCAAGCCTGCGAACAACCTAAATAACTACCGCCCTATTTCACTAAATAGTGTCTGCTCTAAAGTTACTGAAAAAATGGTCGAACGCAGACTCCGGGAATTTCTAGAGTCTACAGGAGCCATTAGCGACTGCCAAGCAGGATTCCGTAAGCACAGAGCAACCATGGACCAAGTTGTAAAATTTACTCAGTTGGTAAAGGACGGTTTCCACAGAAAACAATCCACTGTAGCCGTCTTAGTAGACTTTAAAGCTGCATATGACAAAATCTGGCGCGGTATGCTTGTTCACAAACTTAAGAAACTGGGAGTAAACGGGAACATGCTAAAGTGGATACAAAGCTTCCTCTCGCAACGCTACATATGATGCAAATTCTTTAACGCAACTTCCCCATACAAACTACTACGTCAAGGTTTGCCACAAGGGGCGGTACTAAGCTGTCTCCTTTTCATCATAATGATAGACGACCTTAAGAATGCATTTCAAAAAATACCAGGAATCTCGTTCCTCTTCTTTGCTGACGATGTCCTGTTGTGGGCTACTGGAAGCAACGTAAACGCCCTCATAGAAGCTCTAAACAAAGCTCTTTTAAACCTCGAAGTATGGTCAAGCCTCAACAAAATGGAATTTAGTACCGATAAGACAGTGTCTCAACTCTTCACCATGTCCACTAGGGCCCCGGTAATCAATTTAAAATTCATGGGATCACCTCTAAGACAAGTATCGCTGTCCAAGTATCTGGGAATCAACCTCGACAAGAAACTATCCGTCAGCACCCATGTCACAAGTACGGCCGAGAAGGGTCAGAAACGTATCAATCTTCTCAAGAGACTAACTGCTACCAAGTGGGGAGCCACTCAAGATGTTCTATCCACAGCCTACAAAACATACGTCCGTCCAGTACTTGAATATGGCTCGGAAGTCACCTCACTTGCTAGTAAAACCAACCTAAATAAATACGACGTCCAGAATAACGCTCTAAGAATTATAACCGGAGGAGCAAAATCAACCCCAATAGCGGCCATGCAACTTCAAACTGGCATCGAACCTTTAGATAGCCGGAGGGATAAATGCACGCTTAAGTTTTGGGAAAGGGCTAAGAGAGTGGATGGGAATCACTGGAATGGATAAAGAAGTGCAACCCAACGACTCAAAACCCAAACTTCGCCTCTAGCTCACGCTGAAGCTCTTATAAGCAAGTACCAACTATCATTAGACCGTCGGGCTCCCATACAGTACTACAATGCAGTGGCAAACGCTTTACCTACAAAGCGGCTTGACCTAATCAGCCTAACAACCAACAAGGCCGAAGCCAACCCTATCGAGCTCAAGTCGTACGCCATAGAAACCATCAACCTTAGGTACCCTTCGAATGATTGGCTCCACATATACACTGACGGCTCATTCCTACCTGAAACGAGGGGAGCAGGCGCGGGATGGTTTTGTAGCCTCTTTGAGAATTCAACAGCTGTGGGAAGAAACGCTAGTAACTTCGATGGTGAGGTGTGCGCAGTCTACGAAGCTTCCAACCAGCTACTAGCCAAGACCTTAGCACCAGGAAACGTGGTATTTTTAATCAACTCCCAGTCCACAATTCTTGCGCTCACCAGCAACGCTCCCACCGACTGCCTGAGAACAATTCAGTGCCGCGCGAAACTTGCAGAGCTGATGTCAACCGGATGGATCGTTACCCTACAGTGGGTGCCAAGCCATGTAGGAATTCCTGGCAACAAAAGAGCCAACGTCAAAGCCAAAGAAGGAGCAGAATCGGAGCAGCCGGACGTGCCGCTTACTCTCAGTAGAGCCAATAACCTCATCACCTCAGTTATAAATACCTCCACACAAAGAACTCTAAAAACCCTGGGTACTGGTAAAAAGTGGGAAAGTCTTGCCACTGTAGGACCAATACCGAGACACCTGGACAGAGCTGAGGCCGTCGCCCGTTTCCGCCTTACTACCGGACATGACTACTTGCAAGCTTATCTACACCGCATCGGCCTAGCTGAGAACGAAACCTGTCCGCTTTGCAACTCCGGAAGAATGGACGGAGAACACTTACGGGACTGCCAAGCACTCACATACCCGACCGACGACATAACCAATCGCTACTGGGAGGCTCGGCGTCGAATGGTTGAAGAACCACGTACGGGCATTGGCTAAAGTAAAGTAAAGTAAGTAAGTAACCAAAGCTAAATAATATTCAGCACCGATAAGAATATCTATATGATCTGGAACATTGAACTTGGATCGGCTAGGTAAATGTTAGAAGGAATTTCTGAGTCAGTAACATGTACAAATTGATTAGGTAACAAACCAGTTATTGATGGCAGTAGGTGGCATTGTAAATTAAAATTGAAATCTTCGTAATTTGAATTAATGTTCAGGTTAACACTTAGTCTAGACTGGGAGACTACGTTATTAATACCTGATATTGGCATTACATTAGAATTTGTTCTAAGATTCAGGCTAGCTGCAAAGCTTTCTGTACAGAATGATATCATGGAAGCTGAAACAAGTAAGGCTCTTGCTTGTTTAAAATGACCATAGCAATCTTTAACACTTACCACTACAGTAGATAACAAAACTGATCTGTTAGGCTCAGATTTCAAAGTACAGTATGAACTGTTAATTGGTTCAACTTCGTTTTGTTTGGAATATTTAGTATTCTCTGAATCTTGCATTGTCTTATCTATGTGAATAAGAGTGTGGTGTTTTTGAGAACATTACTTACATCTGTGAATATTTGAGCAGTTCTTAAGTACATGTTGTTTACTTAAACAGTTAACGACATAATCTTTCTTGATATATAATCCTTTTTCTTTGTTTTACATCTAGTTTCAAAAAACTGTCACATCGAGTTATATGGTGATTATCATTACAAAAAAATCACAAACATTATTGTTAATAGTATTCACGTAAAATGAGGTTTTGTAGAGATTTTCAACATTTGGTTTGACATTATCATATTTCTTAGTACAGTAGAACCTCATTATAACGGACTAATTGGGGCTAAAGGTTGTCTGTTGTAGTGAAAGTCCGTTATATAACAAATAAGTCTTGTTAGGTCATATTTACATCAATAAAACTCGGTAAATTAGTATAAAACGTGTTTATTTTTCTTGACATCATTTTACATAGCATACATGACAAATGAGATAATGCTGTTCATATTTACATTATAGACCAGAATTGAAACTGTACATACATTTGTTTTATTCTCTTGAACAAGAAGGGCCTGGTTCATTATTATTCATTAGGTTATTACTACTAACATTAACTGGTTTGAAAAAAGTATTGACTTTTGTTGTTTGTTTGTTATTTATTTCGTTGGTCAGTAACTGACGAAGATGCTGCAAGTGTTCATAGTAAGCAAACACATTTTCATTTTTCGATTGTTCAACATAATCAGTGACAAAATTTAAATGATCTTTCACTTCACTCACTTTTATTGTTGCCTGAGTATTGTCTTCCTCCTCGTCCTCCGAAGAGTCTTCTTTCTCAGTGACACTGCCAACACTCTCCTCTTCCGTCAACAAGTGGAATCCAGGGTCATCTTCATCTTCTTCAAGCCAGGTCTCCACATCTTCCAATAAAACCTCTTCCTCCCCTCCTCTTTGCAAAGTTTCACGGAAATCTTCTGTCTCACAATTTTCTATTTCTAAACATGCTTCTTCATTCTTTAACAGTTTTTCCATGAGTTCACCAAAGTAGTTGGTTTAATTTCTTTTACAGCATCAGCAAAGTTGTGAATCATAGATCGAATGTTGTAGGCCTTCAAGTTTTGAAGAGTCTTTTGGCCCCTTATATCTTCTTCAGCATCAACTTTAAGATTTCATTAATAAATTTTTTTCTACAGAGCCGCTTGGCAGTATAAATTACTCCTTGGTCCATGGGCTGAAACACGGATGTTGTGTTTGGAGGCAGGAACTTACACTTTATCTTCTTGTCTCAACTGCAGAGTTTGTCAACATCAGGGTGGGTTGGTGCATTATCCAAAAGAACCAAAGCTTTTATTTTTTCTTTTGGAATGTTCAAAATTTCCATTTGGTGGTTTATAATTGCTGGCACAGCTTTCTTATGAAACCAATCACTTGTTATTTCAGTTGTAAACCACGCATTTCGGGAACTATAATAGTGAACTGGTAAATTGTCCATCACATTTTTAAGTGCCCTTGGTTTTTTGCTTTTACCAACGATAGCAGGTTTAAGCATATGAGTGCCGTCTGCATTTGCACACAACAAAACTGACACACGCTCCTTGCTGACTTTTCTACCAGGCGTAGATTTTTCGGCTTTTGAAGTTTGTGTATTGTCAGGTAGAGTTCTGTAAAACAAACCTGTCTCATCAAAGTTATAAATTTGGCTCAATTGATAACCTTCTTTTTTAATCAAATCGTCTAATTCTTTTATAAAAGGCTCAACAGCTTCAAAGTCTGCGCTAAGAATTTCCCCACTAATCTTCTTGTTTGAAATGTTGTGACATCGACGAAACCTAAATAGCCAACCAGAGCTCGCTTTAAACTGTTCAAATCCCATCTGTTTGGAGAGTCTTTCGGCAGCCGCTTGAATTTCAATTCCTCTAACAGCCATTGCACATGAATGAAGCTGAGAGAACCACTTGTAGACTGCATCATCCAGGTGTTGCCATAGAAGGCAGCCGCATACGCTTAGCTGCACTCTTCTCCTTTTCTACATTGTACTTGAGAACAAAGTTACGAATGTCATTTTTTGATTTTTTAATGTTCGATACGGTTTGTTTTGCAATTTCATACTCACGACAAATGCTAGAAACAGACGCTCCTTTTTCTAATTTTTCTATAATGGAGAGTTTATCTTGAAGACTGAGCGCCTTACGCTTCCCGTTTCTGTCCTACACTTGGCTTACTTAACGACATGATTTGAATAAATTAAAAAAAAAAAGTTATAGGCAGGACGTGTGACTGTGCGCAACAAACAACTGAACAATACTGACCAGTAGTGGTGGGAATGAAAATATACCTGGCTAAGGCGTTAACCTTTCTTTGTTTTCAACTCCCTTTCCCTTACCATTCAAACAAACAAAAGTTAATTCTCAAACCAGTTAATTCAATGGTGGATTGGGGTTGGGTTTTAACTTTCAACAATTTACACCTGACAAGGGTGTTTGTCTCTGAAAACTGTCATTCGGCACTGGCGGGCGGATGTGAGTAATTCCGGTGCATTGACTTAGTTACTAGGGGATGGGGGTACGACGTAAAAGACGTGTCCATTGTAAAAGAAGTCCGTAGTAACAGGGTCCGTTATAACGAGGTTCTACTGTATTAGTATAATGAATATTATGTACGTGACTCTTGTCAGGAATTTGAATTGTATCAGTAGACTCTAACAATCTACGCTTAGATTCCAAGAAGGTAATCAGTTGTTCTAAGTTTGGAAATTGATTCTCTTTTAGAGTAGCTTCCCACTCCTTTAGTGTATTGTGACTTAAATTTTGTGTAATTAATTGAATGACAATAAATTCAAAATAATTGATACCTAAATTTTTCAAAGCATTAATGTTAGAATTAATCTGATCAATTAAATTAGAAAGACTGTCTGCATTTTCCCTTTTGGGTGCTTTCAAATTGATAATTGATATAGCATGTTTAATAGCTATTATTCATTTGTTGTCAAAACGGGCTTTCAATAGGTGCAATGCAGTCTCATAATTCTCTGATGATATTGCTAAATTCTTAATTACGTCTAGCGCATTGCCTTTAAGAAAACCATTAAGGTAGTAAAACTTCTCGATTTCTGATAAATCTTTACGATTATGTACTAAATTAGTAAATAAATCTATAAACTTAGGCCAAGCCTTTACATCACCACAATATGGTTCTATTTCTATTGGCTTTAATAGAATCTGATTAGTTTTTGTTGACTCACAACAATCTATGTGTAACTTCTCAAACAGCCGAGATAACTTTTAGTATTTTAATTTTATATTGTCAAAAATGTCATCATAAGTTTCTCTATCTTCTAAATCCTCTGTAGAGGCTTGTTCGTGTAATTCTAATTCTGACTGAATGTCATAAAAACTTTTTTCATATTGTAAGATCTTATTAAATTTAATTTTTAAAAGATCTTAATCACTTGATTCTACTACAAAACTATCTATATACAGTAGGACCTCTGTATATCGAACTTCTTTATATCGAAAATCTCCATTTATCGAATTTTTTTTAAGTCCCGTGAAATTTCAATACAAAATAATTTCCATATATCGAAAAAAATTTCTATATATCGAACTTTGTAACTTCAGAAATGAGGGGAAAATTATCTGTGATTCCACATTGACTAAAAATGAAACCTGTTAGACCGGTCTGGATTAGTCAGTTGATCACGTGACACTGTGCGTGTTCCTCACTCTCTCAATCTACAACAATTGTTCCCGTGCATTACAGTATCTCATCATTCGGTAGTACTGTACGTTATTAAGGAGTAAGGTTAACTCAGTTTAAGTCAGTCTTTATTTTTGTTTTGAGTTTATTTTTTATTTTTTCTTGAGTTCACGAGAATGTAAATGCTGTAATGTCAAAAAGAAAATCTTACTTTTGTTGCAGAAAAGGTGGCATTATTAAAAGATGTGGATAGTGGAATGCGAAAAAAAGACGTTGCGATAAAGTTTTTGATTCCGCCAAGTACAGTGTCAACCATAATAAAGAATTGAGAATAAAATAGAGTTGTATGTAGTGAAATCCAACAGTCCGGCGTACCATTCGCCCGCCGTCAGTTCGAGTGGTGGAAAAAAGTCACAGACGAGTGCGCTCGGATCCGTGCTCGTGACGGTGACCGTCAGCGACGACATCTCGTCGTCTACTGATCGTTCGACGACAAAAACTCTAAACATAAATGTCCGCAGACAACCGTGTCCGGCGGTTGTTTACGCGCGTAATTGTAACGCACGTCGGTCACACTCGCGCCGAAGTATCGCATCAGCTCGACCGGCGGACGTAAAATGCCGATCTCGTCGAAGTACAGGACTCAATCGCTTCGCTTCTTGTAGCATACCCAGTGCGTGCCCGGTCCGGCGGTATCGGCGAGATTCAAGACGGCGCTCTCATTCTTCCGCCGCGGCGGCGAGCGTGGTAACGCGTCCCGCATGTACACGCCTCTGAAATAAGGTACGTTTAGTTTTTTCGCATACGCGTACAGATCGCGATCAGACAACGGGCGCATGGGTATTTCTACTAGTTTTTTTTTGGTACAGACGCAGGTACAGTCCCGAAGCCGTTTTTGCAGTTATTACCTCCACCTCCTCCTCAGCTCTGTCGCCATTGACTTCGAACTCCCGATCCAGTCGTTCTCCTCGTCATCATCATTCTCCTTTTCCTCCTCCCGGTCGTACGTACTGCTGCCTTTCTCCGCTTAACGACCACTCCGCTGCGACGACGACGACGTTTACGTCCGCTGCACAGTCTGCCGCCTAAGGCCGATTTCGCTTTCATCGCTGCGGCTACCGCAGTGGTGTACGCTCGTTCGCCGATGCCCAAGTTCAAAGCCTTCACTCGAGCCCACGCCGCCGGCTAGCACGCGATCCGCTGCTCATCTCCGCTCGTTGTCCTTGTATGTGGCGTACGCGATGTATAAAAGTCATGGATGACGAGTGAGATTTTTGAGAAATGGATAGTAAACTTTGA
This sequence comes from Magicicada septendecula, assembly GCA_034769895.1. Classification (NCBI taxonomy): domain Eukaryota; kingdom Metazoa; phylum Arthropoda; class Insecta; order Hemiptera; family Cicadidae; genus Magicicada; species Magicicada septendecula. The sequence goes on along the minus strand of CM068367.1, from coordinate 30,142,817 downwards.
CAAAAAAGAAAAGTGGTTCTTTTTGTTGACAATTGTCCGGCACACCCTCCTTTTGTGGCAAAAAAGTTAACAAATGTGAAGCTGGTTTTTTCCCTCCAAACACCACATCTAAACTACAACCTATGGACCAGGGAGTAATAAAAAATCTCAAAATGCTTTACCAAAAACAGATCCTCAAGAGGCTCATTTTTGCATTAGAAAACAACAAACCTATTGATGATGCGATTAATCTCAGACTGTGTATACCAGAGGTAGCAAAGGTATGGCAAAATTATGTAGCAGAATCAACAATACAGAATTGTTTTATAAAAGCTGGCTTCTCTCAAAATACTGTTGTGGAAGAAGTTACTGCACTGCCACAACTTGAGGATTGTTGGAACCAGTTACAGTCAACTGGCGCAATAGATCAAGACATATCACTCGATGAATTTTTAAGCGTCGACGAAGACGTTATTGTTGCAGAATATCCAATGGACGATAACATTTTAAGTTCATTAAAAGATTCTGAAGATTTAGGTGAAGACAATGAGGCAGAAGAAATTGAAGTTCCTAAACCTTCTAAGAAAGAAATGATGGCAGCATTTGAAACAATCCGTCGAGGCCTTCAATCGGAAGAATATGTGCCTGATGATATTTTCCAGTCGCTCAACAAATGTGAATGAGGAATCTGCATCAAATTTGGTTCAGAAAGACATTCGAAATTATTTTACAACCAATTAATAAAATACAGTATTACTCATTTAACACGCAAGTTCCTGCTTTTTTAAATACAAACAATTTTTTAAAGTAAATAAATAAATACTGTACTGTATACTAAATACTTTTTATTACATAAATACAGTAATTTTTATTAAATAAATGCTTATGGTTTTCATTTATTTATTACCAAAATGTCGTTTTAATAGTATGGAGGCCTATACATGATTTTTTTAACAAATTCCAGTGCTTTTCCTAACCTACGAATAATAATAAGAAACAGGTTTCTGTATATCGAAATTACTATATATCGAATTTTTTCTTAGGAACCATCAAATTCGATATACGGAGGTCCTACTGCAGTTTCTTAATTTGTTATGCTACACTTAATAATACCTCTTTTTTTAACTAGATCTTTGTAATCCATTTAGACTAAATTAAATTAATTATCTACAACTAAAAACTGAATCGTAAAAAAAATATTAAAGGAGAAATATTTTAAAATTATGTTGTTCAATAATAGATGTAATGAAACTATTGAAGTATTCTTATCTGTTGTGAATGCTGGCTGAAACGCTGTAATGGTACGAAATTGTAGGGCCAAGTTAACAATTTAAAAATTATATTTCCCATGCAGTCATTGTTCACCTTTATAGAACCTCGAGCTAGTCAACCAAGTATGCAGGTTTATTACAAAACAAAACGTCTATGTTTTGTCTCCGCACTCAAGCAGCGAAGACCGATTGTGAAATAACACCCAACTTTGCATCAGCCGTGAATCACGGAAGAAAGTAATGTAACTCCATATTGCATCAGGCGGCAAAATATTACTAAACCTTACGGCTACGTTATAGCGCTCTTTTAACAGCACCAATGGGAGCGCAATCTCACGATCACGTGACCAGGAAAAAAACTGTGTGTGCTCAGCTGTAGCAGTACTGAGGCCAGTTCGACTGTAACTCTGACCGCGCGGTCAACACCGAAGTGCTCGAGCAAAATAAAGTCGGCCGACAAAATGTTACAAAAGTGTAAAGTGTAATTTGAAACCATGGTAAACTAAATAAGGCGGAGTATACCGCGACAGTGAACAAATTCATAAACTGTTGAAATAACATTTCGGAGTGATCAGAAACGGCGAATAACACGAGGCGGTGATGAAACTGTTAAAAACGCCGTGGACTGGTTAAGTACCCTGCACAACACTACTAAATCAATTTTATAAATCCATGAAATAAAAATAAACACAGATCTCTAAGAACGGGGTTAAAAGATAAAAAATGTAAAAAGTATGAATGAGTGTGTGAGACAAAGTACTGGGTACTAAACATTTTCACACCTTGTTGTAGTCATAGAAATATAGTAACTGTAAGAATTGTTTTTTCTCATTTTGATATATCGATACTTTATATGTGATTTCCATTTAACAGGAAACTAAAGAAACTTTTAATCAATGTAGTAATCAACCAGTATAGAATTTGATACGGTATTGCATAGCTGTAAAACTTCATCTAATTTCATTAAATAAAATCCAAATAAGTTGTTTTAGACAGAATAAACTGTGTTATTATATTTTCACCACTCAACTCAAATAATCCTTCTGCAGCTGTTTTCGTCTGTACGACTCTGGAATAGAACCCGAAGGTAAGAGTATTTTATTATTTGAATTAAATGAATAGTGTTTCATTGGCCCCGAACTAGGGACCCGAGTATTTTATAATTTTCCATGAATTAATATTGTTTCAACGCTTGAAGAAGATGAATTTTTTGTATCTTGAGTTCTATACATAACAGTTGTTATATACAATAGACGCCATTGTGTGCTTGCAAGCGAATACCAACTATAAGCGAAGAGCACATTCCATCACACGTTTTCACTGCAAACTTCCATTACGAATAACTGTTGATTGTTGTATTATCCATAATGTCAATGGACGTTATGCGAACGTTTAATATACTGCCTAAGTATTGTAGTATAGTACAAATTATTGTTTATCGTAATATGGCACAAAATGAAGCCATTAAACTTGACGTACAGATCACGCCACTACTTTACTGCCGCACCATGTTATCTGAATAAAGTACATTCCATTCCAGCCACACGGAACACCAAACAAAATTATCTTAACACACAGTTAACATGAGAGCGATCTCGAATACTATTCATCCGGCCCGGAGGACCAAAAACTATGTTAAGTTAACACACAGTTAACATGAGAGCGAGTGCGTACTGTAAATAAAACTCTGTTAGTTTTGAAAACACTTTTATTAATCAGAACACTTGTACATAAAGACTAATACGTACACTCGGTACGGATTCCAACTTAAGAATGACGCGTTACATGTAGTTTGCTAATGAACAGAACGTTAACACAGAGAGCAGCACTTGCTGGACGTAACATACTCATTATACTTGATAAATATTTTTCTTATAGCGACACAAACAAGAGTTTATCTGAATATTTTTGAATGATTTTCTAACAATGGAATTTTATGTACATGTGCTTAGAGTTGATGCTTGGCTTACCCATCAGGTCAGGAATCACCACTGGCGACATGAAGACCTAGAAAAAAGTTGGAGGGAACTGCTGGAATAAAAAAGCTGTGAGCCTTACAAAAATAAGATAAAGACCAGAAGAAAATTAGTCTGACAAAAAAAAAGTTCGTAATGCTTTTATAACTAGAATATTTTGACAATAAATAGTGGTGGTTGACTAAAACTTTAAATAAGACCGTCTTATATTTTAGGCAATAAAAGTATTACAGTTAGTTGTAGTAAATCTAAATTATGACAAGTTTTAATGAAGTGCAATGAAACTGTTATCATGTAGTGGGCTAATCTAGCACCCAGTCGCACGTGTTTATCGATGCGTTTAGTTTATGTTGTAATCAATTATACAAACTTTTTATAAAAATAGTTGGCAATATTTTGAGAAAACTGTGTTTCAAATTAATAAAATTAAACAAATTTGATGATTTTTAATGATTATTTACTAATTATGTAGCCCTATTGGTTTTTAACAATTTCAAAAATGGGTTATATCCATTACTGGACATTCTTACAGTTTGTAGTCTTGTTACTATGTGTAAATACAAAAACTGTATACACATTAATACTACAATACGCTGCAGCTTCTTAAGGTAGACACTATAACAAAGACAAACATGCTATCCTATACTAAGAATGTCTTCAAATCACTAAAAATCCATTTATTCTTTGAAGAGTGGTCCGAGTCTGACAAAAAAATCAAGATTATTCAACATATTGTATAGTGCAATAAATTTTAGAAAAAAAAAAACTGGGAAAATTGGACTGTATAAATTTACCTCCAAAACGACCTTGAATACAAGCACCCATGATTATTACCTCATATGGGACAGCTGTTGTGTCTGAACTATAGGAATCAAGTAATGATATTGTTATAACCAGCTTTAATTAATCAAAAATAACAATTTGTAATCAACTCGTACAATAATTCAAGTTAAATTTGTCCATACGGAATAATAATGTCAACTAATATAGAGTTCCACACTAATTATACCACAATAACACTTCCCCACAATACTTCCAAGGGCACTTGAATAAATCGCCACTTATAACTGACTAACTTAAGCAGGGGGGGTCCAAATGAGGGTGTGATGCGAATATATGCTTTCATAGAAGAGAAATGCACCAGCCTCTCCACCCCAACTCCACTCTCACCTACATGTCGGTGGGCCCTGTTACGCCACAAGCAATCCACTCCAAGGTTGTGGTAACCAATCCCATCGGCGGAGTGGATCGGTAAGCAAACAAGAGATGGGGTTTCTGTCAGGACAGCCTGGGGGTATCCTGGCTCCTGGCAGCAGGGTGTGCATCTAGTGTGGAGGTAGAGGAGGCTATAGTAGCTGAGTCAGTTAGCCTACTGAGACCGGGCAGAGAGACCTCGTCAGCTGAGGTGAAAGCAACTCTCTAGGGGAAGAGCACCCATAAATGAAAGTTCCTGGTCCTCCAGGTTGGGGGTTGGATTGGAGAATTCACATAGCCCATCTGTAAAACTTTTATGTGCAGAAACCTGCCAGCTTCTTTCACCAGCCAGTTTTTACCGGGACACTGGCGGAGGCTGTTAAAGGAGGCCTTGACTCAGTAATGGGTTGTTGCACCGCTGAAGAAGAGAACTTAAGCACGAGCTGTTGCCTATTTATAGCCTGCAGGATTCTAGACTAATGTTCCATAATATGTGTCCTTAACAAGCACTCCAAAACTCTAAGAGGATACTTGAGTGCGCCTTGGCAGAAACACACACCTGCTAGGCTCGCCTGGAAACATGTATAAACAACACTCTCCATTATTTGAGAATGTTCTGTCCCTACAATATTAAATTTACCTTGTCATTATTCAACTTCAATAGTAATAAAACACTACCACTTACATTCTTGATTTTTAAATGTCCAATACTTCAGTTTTTTTGTTTTCGTTGATTTGTATACAGCATATACTTACCACACATTAAACTACAAGAAAGGAAAAGAAGAAAATAGTGGACTATGGGAAAACATGATGTTGATAAAAATTTACAATAGGAAGGCAAAATACAATGTCTCAAAAGAATTTGAAATGAACTCGTATCCAGTACTTTAATGACAAAAATATTCTCTTAAAATACTTTTTATCAAAACATTAAGCAATTTTCATTTTCTCATTACACATTATTATTATCATTTTGTTTTTAATACATACAATAAATTCGTTAAATTCTTCATGCGAAGAAGTTCAACCTGAGCTCACTAAGTGCCATCTGACTTTGACTTCTGCTTCACTGTAAATAAACCAAAGGAATCAATTAGATAAATACAAATACATAATTAGTGACAAATACTACATTAGCTGAACAGCAGAATAGTGCAATTCAATTACCCAAAATAATACATTTCAGATGACAGAGAACTGAAGGATAAGACACGTTTTCATTGGCAATTGAAGGTTACTTCTTCAGAAACCTTGAGAAATAAGTCACATGTTACACACAAAATGGACAAATTATAATTCATATTAATGCATAATACATTATATACCAGATGTTAAAAAAAAAAAGAAAAAATATACACAATTTTTTAAACAGCACTCGACTGGCATTAGAGTGCACTGTGGCTGTTGCTTGAATATTCTCTGTTCAAACAAAGGAGAGCCCTAACTTTAAACAGTTTCAGTTTTCTACAGTTTTCAAAATATTAAAGATACAAATAAAATAAATACAACAATAAAATCATCACTTGTTTCTCTACTTCACTGCCTAGTTTCCAATTTTTGTTCACTTTTTATTGATTTAAAATTGAGCAAAATATGTCAGAAGTCACTATTTTCTAAATCTACAACTGTACGCATCGAATTTGTCTACCCGTTGTCAAAAAAGTAATCACAGGGAAAACTTTCTCTGTCTAAGCATTGTTTACCACTCTGTTCTACACATTATGTCAGTTTTTATTCTTCTGTTTTAATTTAATCACTTGAAGTTTTAATTTTTTCATAAACCTCTGTTAATTCTGTAACAGGTACACTTTTAGAAAATAGTTTTTGCAATATAATTGACATAAAATTATATTAATGTCTATTAATACACAAAACTATTTCCGTTCTTAGTTCAATCCTGATATAAACAAACCCATGTGGCAAATCTGAAATGCAATTTGTCAGGAGCCGTTGACACTGTTCTGAACACAGTAATGTACTACGCGCATATGCAGAATGTCTGTACAGTCGTGTGAGTTGTCTTACCACTTAAATCAGGGCACATCGTTTTAAGACTTCCTCCTTATTACTGTATTCTGAATCCTACGGAATTAATATGGAGCCAGTTGAAAGGATATGTTGCCCTTCACGACACGGTATAAGCTATCTGATATAAAACAATTTATAGAGAAGGAGGTAAATGAAACAACGGTGAACAAATAACATCTTTGTATTGAGCATATAACTAGGAAGAAGGTAAGCTCTGGAAGTGACCCAGATTACCGATGTCATTGTGGACAATCTTACCAATAACAACGCTGACTCAAATGATGATGTAAGTTCCGACACAGATGTAAAGGATTGAATTACTCTCTGACAGCAACTGATACTACACAGTACACTGGTAATTATCGCAGTTTCTATTTTCATTTTAAATAAACTTTTCTTTTTTGTTTTGTTGAAATTTTTAAACGATTAATAAAAAGAGCCATTATCTGGCATTATAAAATATTTCACTGTTGGTCTGACAGAGTCACACAAATTTTACTTTGACCACAACAAATGATTACAATTTACATGTGTTTATACAGTATCAATAATATACGTATCCTGTGTGTACTCCATTTGTCAGAGTGATTCACCTCTAATACAAGCAGCAAATAGCATTTCAGATGTGCCACACCTGATTGTTTACATAAGGATTAAACTAAGAACGGAAATAGTATAGAAACGTTGTAAGCGTATCTATGTAATTTCTACATTAATATTTATTCATTGATCGAATGGTTGCTCAGAACGCGGTAGAACATTTTATTAATACTGAAATTTAATAAATAAGTACCTGGTATAGTTCTATAGATACTTTTCATTTTCCTGACAATTGTTTCACCAGTTATGGCAGCTTCAGAGGCTAGATTTGAAATGTATGTTAGGCGGGGGAGGGGGTAATTGTAAAATCACAAGTACACAGTTTAACAAAGGTGCATGTTCTGTAACTATAATTTTGTCTTTAATTATTTATTTACTATTTATTTTCACATAATCACTTGTTAGCGTCTTTTTTGTTCAGACGGCATCTTTAAAGTGTGCCAACTATATATATATATATATATATATAATTATTACTTACCAGGGCCATGTTCTTTTCGGCAAACACAGGAGAACAGATTATGGTTATTTGAATAAAATAGACTAAATACTTGTATTCCTCTCATGATCTCGTTTATTATGCACATGCCCCAAACTCATTTTTTACTACAAAACAAAGTCATTACTACAAGTCATTCGATTCCCATTTTCTACTCAAATTTTTTTTTTTCCTAATTCTGATACAACTTGTTAGATATACAATAACAATATTTATAATGCCTGATTTTAAACATGAGAGTAAATTAGAGATACTGAAAAACAAAATCTATTTCCTAGAACACAAACCAGCGCTTCTAGAATATTACAAAAAGACATTTATCCCCTTTCATACACCCTTTGCCCTTGAGATCTCATTTTTACTGATTTAGAGTATTTTCGTAACTTTTTAAATATTGGATTTCAAATATATGGTAGTACTCCGCAGATTACTTAGCTGTTCGAAGAGTTGATCTGGAATCGTCCCCACTTTATTGTCATCTTGCACCTTTCGTTTTGCACGGTTCTTATTGCCGAACAGTTATTACATTTTTTGTCACAACACAGTCTATTTATATTGTTTGTATGGAAATAATTTTGATTTTCAATCACAGTTTTTGAACTGCGGGCGCCCGCGATTTTACGTTTTATAACTTTGTTTGTGACCGGCCGGCTCACAGACAAATTTTATACTGGGGCGAGGCGAACTGGACTATATTCTGAAGTGGTTGCGGCTACTTGACCAATTCTTATTGTTCTAAGTTTGTATCACTACGCCAGTATGAGGTTCGGCTGACACTCCCAGCATACCAGCGTGATGTATGATCTGATGTAATATCGTATGTTGTTCTGTTACATAATATGTTAGTCACTGGAGCTGACCTTGGCACAATTTCGCACGTTTGTCTATTGCGTTGTATAATTCATGAAATAAATCTGTTTACTTTTCCCCATCATTAATATTTATATTATTTTTCATGTTTTCTAAAAATTATTATTACATCAGAAAATATTATTTTTATCAAAACATAATAATTTTTTATATTATCCCAGGTAGGCCTAAATGTCCCGTTACAGTTCTACTGTTTGGAACAAAGAAAGTACCATTGCTGGATATTATAATTACAGTAAAACCCTGATTATTGGAACTTCGATTATCGGAAACCCGGGTTATCAGAAACGACTTGGAGAAAATATAAATTTGTTAGAAAACTTATAAAAGCAATTTCCGTTGCGCATGCCTATGCTGACAGGCATACGGCAATTATTACACTACTGTATTTAAATACTGAGGGAGGAGAAAGTCGACTTGCCATTAGTGATTCATCCGCTATCCCCCTCCTGACGTCCTTGTAATGTCAGTGACCCTGGCCAGTAACACACTGTACCGTGCTTTACACATGTTCATTATTAAGTGGTACTTTAGTGTATCTACAGTGGTGTAGTGTCTAACATTGTGAGGTTGATTTTGTCAGTGTGTTTTATTTATGTACAGTGTAGTTTAATTTTGTTATATTGTTTTATAAGAAAATGTCAGCCAAACGGAAAAGGGTGAAATCTTACGTAATGTGGCAGCTGATTTAGGAGCAGGAATTTCCTCAGTGTCAGTTTGGGTGGAAAATAAATCAAAACTAGAAGAATACTGCACTAAAATGCCGAATAGAAAGTCGTTGAAGCCTTCTGAGTACAAGCAGGTAAATGAAGCTATTTTTTGGTGGTTGAAGGTCAGGCAAGGGAGAAGGTCATGCCTATAACTGGAACAATTTTGATGGAGAAACTTAAATTACTGTCTGAAATGATGGGTAAATCTTATAAAGATTTTAGTGCTAGTTCTGGCTGGCTTGATTGGTGGAAAGCTCGCTATGGGATTCGAAAATTGAATCTATGTGGCGAGAAGATTATTGCATACATAGATGCTGTTGACGTGTTTAAAACAGAATTCAACGATCTGGTCAAAGGGTACACTAAAGATCAAATATTCAATACTGAGGAAACAGGCCTTAATTTCAAAATGTTGCCAAAAAAGTTGCTTGAGGCGAAAACTGAAACATCAGCTCCTGGACATACATTAAGTAAGGAAAGAATTACCGTTCTTGCATGCAGTAATACCTCGGGTACTTTTCATCTTCCATTATTGTGCGCATTGGCAAATCAAAGAATCCCAGAGCATTCAGAAACATAAACCCAACTGCCCTTCCAGTGTTGTACTGAAGTCATAAAAGTTCATGGATGTCGGCTGGTCTATCTATTGAGTGGTTTAAAGTTTTTTTTTTTTTTGGTGCCAAAAGTTGAACAGTTTTTGGAGAATAAAGGTTTACCTTAGAAGGCTATACTCGTGATTGATAATTCATGTGCTCATCCAAGCAACTTAAAAAGCACGGAAATTGACGTGACATTATTCCTTCCGAATGTAACCAGTTTAGTGCAGCCGATGGACCAAGGTGTCCTTGAATGTTTCAAAAGAAACCATTGTCGATTATTACTTTGTTTACTTTTACTGGAATGTAATGAGAATGGCTCATTGAAAGATGCACTGAAGAATATCAACATGAAGAATGTCTTATATTGGTGCGCAGAATCTTGGAGGGATGTTAAATCATCCACTCTGGAGAAATCTTGGGGCAAATTAAATTATTTCATGGTCTTGTAATTGATGGTGAAATTGATCCTGAGAAAGATAACCTTCCAGAGATGGTAAAGAAGATTCCTGGCTGCAAAAACATAGATGAGAATGAGTTTACTTCTGATGAACAAGTAGAGTTTACTGATCAAGACAGTAAACACTGTTCTGGGGACTGAGGACAACGATGAAGACGACAGTGCTCAGCCTACCCCCGTTGTTACTGCTGAAGAAGGATTGGAGGCCTTGGAGGTAGGAACTACATTTTTTTAATGTAGAAATCGTAAAGTTTTCATTTCATAAACCACTAATGTTCATATTCATGTTTTCGTCAGTACTATAGTAGAAATATAGTACAGTATATCATACTCCTTTCATATTTTTTACTAGAAAACGCTTAAAACTGGACAGTATAAACTTCTATGGATTTAATTACCTTTAGCAATCCTTTATTTGTGTAGCCTAAATTAGTTTCATGATCCTAATACTGTTACGACGGTCTACTTGATCGTTGTAGGTACAGTGGAAAACAAAATACAAGACACCAATTAAGTCACTAATCACCAGCTTTAATTTTCACAGTTTAACAGTTCGTAATTAACAACACTGTCTCTTACAACAAATCAATTAAAAATTATTCACATGCAATAAAAATGTCTACTAATATAAAACACAATTATTAACACAATACTACAAACACTCAATCCGCACTAGTGAAAATCTCTCATGTAACTGAACTGACAATCCGGCTGCTATGGCTTTATAATAGGCCCAGTACAGAGGTGTATAGATGGTAGAGGTGTAGGTAGTATAGAGGTGCAGTACAGCTTTGCCTCCTTACTCCACGCCAGCGGCTTAATGCTTATCTCAAGTGTTTCTGGAACTCACTAGAACCACCTACGTGAATGACACAACACAAGCGACACTGGACGGGGGGAGTGAAGAATGTTCTGGATTGTTCGGTATGCTTCTCGTAACACTGCTCCCTCCTTAAGCCTGTTCGTCCTGAACTGGCAAATGGTCTCTGAAGTAATACTTGGTGGCCAGGCATTCTAGGTGGACGTCCTTGTGAAAGGTCTCCTGTCCTTCGAATCCGGTCTCGTGTGATCTGAACATCAAGTTCCTAGGAATACGAGTCTTCCGCTCAACCGCTAGTTTTGCTGGAATCACTCCCGTTGCATCATGTATTGATGACCTAAACACCACTGGCTGATCCAAGTCTCTTTTGGTTCTCATCAACAACCTCTTGCGTAACTTCATCTTCAGCAACCTTTCCCCTGGGTGCTTCTATTAACTCACTGGAACTCACTAGAACCGCCTACGTGAATGACGCAACACAAGCCACACTGGACGTGGGGGGGTGGAGAATGTTCTGGATTGTTCGGTACGCGTCTCATAACAATAATACCATCATTAGTAGACTGGAAGAATACAATGAAGGTAGAGGGTAATGGTACCAGTAGTTGGCATGTTCACATGACTGACACAATGAATATCCGAGGATGCCAATCATAGGAATATGCCAATACTGCTATCATTTACTCTATACCTTCATTGTATTCTTATGCCCTACTGATGATGGGATTATGATTTCAAAACTAGTTTAGGCTACACAAATAAAGGATCGTTAAGTTAGTTAAATCTTTAGGCTTAAAGTAAGTATCCAGAGGCTTCTAAAAAGAAAGTATAATTTTTTCCAGATTGCATTAAAGTTTGTTGAACAATGTGAACAATCAATGGCAGCCGATGTACTTCTTATCAAACGATGGCAAGATATAGCAGCAAGAAAGCAATCTGAGAAAAAAGTGCAAGAAAAGATTTCTGACTTTTTCCATTGCAAATAAATTATAAAGTTTCACTTGTAAAGTAATATAAAGTTATGATACTTGTAAATTAACATTAAACGAGAATAATTATATATAACTGTGTACATTTTTTTACCAAAGTTTTCTTAATAGAGTTAATTATATTATAACTTCTTAATTATATTACCTTGGATTATAGGAAATTTTGGTTATCGGAAACGGCTTCAGCCCCCATTCTTTTCAAAGCTAAAATCACTAATGAAAGGGAGATTTCAGACCGTCAACAAGATTCAGGAGAATGCAACAAAGTAGCTGATGATGATTCCAAAAGAGGACTTAGCAGACTGTTCGAGAAGTTGCAAAGATGCTGGGATAAGTATGCGAAATCATGAGGGGAGTACTTCGAAGGGGACTATAGCCTCACTGTGCTATGTAAGTCATTTTGACGTGATAAGATCTACAATTCAGTCCAGGTATGGAGGTGCATGTAGCATGAAGTGGTGCGACACGAAATTGTGAGATTTCAAATCATTCATAACTTTGTAACAAATAATTACAGATAAACTATCTTATTATTGTTGTATCCACCAAATACGCCAATGCAAAAAAAAAGGCATGACTCGTGACCGACCGCTATACATGCTGGGTAGGAGGGGGGAGGGCACGTGCAAAACAGGTAGTTTGGAGAACTCAGCCCGCTTCGAGTGCTTGCCATTTATAGATGGTTTGTAATGGTCGAGTGAAACACTTTGGATTTTGCAGATTGAAGTCCCTACTTTATGTACGAGATAAAAACTCGTACATGTATAAAAACTTTAATTTCTACATGTGTAACATATTTATATTTGACAAAATTGTTTTTTAATTTGCAGAAATCAAGCAGAAATAGACTAGATGGAATCCGAATTTGAAAAAATGATCATCTGTGGACAGCGAGAACTCCGATGAACAAATATCACCACCAAGAGTTCAAACCACAACTCATGGGATGCGACATCGGGCTTCACAAAGTCAATCGGAAAGCGCTGATGGCGCGATACCTTGCATTTCAAGATCTTCTGAAGCTCACAAGCGCCGTCATAAGAAGGAGATTCAACATAGAAAGCATCCAGCAGTTCCCAATAAACCCAAAAAGGTACCACTGACTAGTCCAGAACGATGCAGACTTTATAGACAGCGAAAGAAATTGGAGCGTGCGCACTACTGGAACGGGGGAGGTGCCTGGCACTTTGGTTGAGGCAAACGTGTCTCAAATGACGCAGATACATTGGCTACAAAACGAATGCTGTAAAGAACGATTGCCGAGGCAAGCTAGACAAGATGAGTGTGAATGAATGCGGTGGCTTGCCTTAAATCGCACTCGCCACTGGATATCCGTACCTGATCACATCAAATATAGACATTGAGGATGGTCTGGTGAATGGTGTGATTGGACTTCTCAAATACACTGAGCACACTGATCGTGATCATATACTCAATGATGATGTTGATGATGAACCACATCCAGGAACTTCAGCGGCAGGTGAGAATGAGCAGCAATCATCTCTTATGTACGCTTGTGGCTTCACATGCCCAAAGAGACGATCTGCAGTAAACGTAGAATCAAGTGTAGACCATACGTATTGAGTAAACCTACAACACTTTCTGCCAAATGGATACGTATCGAGAAGATAACCGTGAATATTAACATTATGAAAACCGTGAAATGTAAGCGTACACAGTTCTCGCTGGGACCAGTGTGCGCCATCACCATTCATAAGTCACAGGGAGGCACATTTAATGAAATAGTTTACAAATACCATAAGGCACAGAACACTCTCATGTATGTCGCACTGAGTCGAGTCACCACCATTGAGGGCTTATACATAGTCAATAAGAAAAATGAATTCATCATATTTCATCATGGTCGTAGAGATAGCGATGCACCGAATATGTGAGAAATGCGAAATGAACATCAACCTTTGGAGAGGCATCAATTTAATACACTCACAATGGGAGTGCACCATTTTCATCGATTTATCTTCAAATGTAGGAGCTGATGACAATAGTATTAATCTGGTGGTACTAAAAATTGTAACACGCAGAGTTTGCGAGCTCACGCGGATGATATAGCCACCGATTTGGTGTTACAGAGATGCGACAATCTTGCACTCTCGGAGACTTGGATGCAAGATGCTGAGCAACCGATGCCCATAACAGGCCTTGAATATATCTCTCACCGAAACAATAACAAAACTGAACAGGCAAGTATAGATCAACGCTGGCCATCCAACACTGCGGGTGGAGTCGCTATATATAAACAGCTATCGACCAGAAGTGAATATGGATAGCTGTATCGGATACTCTAACAACAGCTGTGGTGAGGTATGTTTGGTAGAAGTAACTATGAAAGCCACTGGAATTAAATTCGTGTTGGGCTCAGGCACATCGTCCCGCGACATAGTCAAAATGCTCTATCCATGCCTGTCTCTGTACATGCGAAGCGAATATACACCTCCAATACTTGAAACAGACACCATAATCTGCAACTTCTTATGCGGAGACTTCAACATCGATATACTCCACAACACAGATCTCATAGAATTCATGAATAATACATTCAATTTGGATTGTGTGACACCGCGAGCTGTGACTATGCTTGGGAATGCTTGTCTCGATTTGAGTTTTGTTAGAAATCTAGATGCTGAATGCTTTGACTACATCTCATATTTCGCATACCACAGGTCCATCTTGAATAGGATCGTACTACTGATCACCTAGGACTACCCATGACTGCCGAGAGTGAATTTGACTCTAGTTAACTTTACTGTAAACCTAGTTTATAAGAGTGAAAACAATGTATCAAACTTTGTATAAATTTGCTCATTAAATAAATTTGGATTTAAAACCACTGCTGCATTTGATGTTATCACACCTGAAACCTACGGCCGTGTTCCATCGACACAGCCTACCCGAATTTTTTTTTCAAAACATTACATGGTTGGACAGACCCCATGCATAGATACTGCATACAAGTAAATTCTGGATTTTTCGCAGAACTGATTTTAAACTGATACCATAGTTCAAACTTACAAAACTTGTAACTGCATCCATCTTCTAGCTGTAAATTAAACACTTCCATAAACTCTCAACACATAAATAACACACTTTACCTATAACGTACACATTCGATTAACCAATCGGTTCCGTTTCTCTGTAAAGCCATTCTGCTGCATCGTGGTGTCCCATTTTCTTTAGCAATGGTCCGACCTTTTCACGACAAAGACTGTGGTATTCATTCAGATAGGTAATCTGAAAACACGTGAAAAGAAAAATCTGTCTAAGAAGTTTTCATGTTTCTCATCTTTTTCAAAATTTATATTAAACTTATATATATTAAATAGTGTATACAAACAAATATTTTACAAAAGTGACTTAATAAAGAGGAACATACTATTTGCTACACCTTTTATTAAATCCTTTGAAACAGGATAGACTTTAGGTAAATAACTATATGACTATGAGAGAAGCCTATGTGTAGGGAAACAACTGTCAAACGAACATTCTCAAGTAGCACACACAAATACTGTATACTGAAAACTGATCAAACCAAAATAAGCTATTACACACTTTAAATTGTTTTAATATTATAATGTATTATATTTAATATTAAAATGATAGTTTGTAATTTAAACTAATCGGTTAATTAAGTAAGTAAAATGATCATAACAAGAAAATAATGATGAATATTACAAGGCTTGTTTTAAATGCTTGGTGATGTCATGTAGTGATATATGGTGTGAATGAACGAGAGGTGGGGAACCTTTACAATCAAAAAAACAAGCCCAGGACTTTTTTTGAAATGAAATATTCCTACAGGACTATGGAAAATATGGTAAGGTCCCTAACACATGATCAAATCAGTGATGTCAGTCTTATGCCCAAACTTACACTTCATGTCTATATATATCCATCTTTTATTCTACTTATGACAAAAAATAGTGAGAGACTTCTAGGTTGCTTTGAAAGACACATTCTAAGAACAATATTTAGAGGAGTACAAGAAAATGGAATGTGGTGCAGGCATTGTAATTACGAACTATATTTAACAATAAATTTTGTTATTATCTATTTAATGTCCCGCGTGTGGACGCCAATTTAACATTAATTACTGTGTATTCTCTTTATCTCAGGGTTAAAATAATAAATGCTCATTTCTACTGATAACTCTTAAATTTATTCATATTAGTTTGCTATTACTTGTAAATATTAAGATAGCACAAAATTCTACGTACTCATTAGTACTTGTAAATATATAAAATTAACACATTACCAAAATTTAATACTCATGGCTAAATCGTAAATATCAAACAATAATACATTAATAAAATTGAATACTCATTAAATTGTAACTATCAAAATAATACATTAATAAAATTAGTTATCCAAACTCAATCTAATGGTTGCATATTCATGATCATTCATCAATTGCGTTTAGTACTTAAGTAACTTATAATGTTTAGCTTCATCTTATAAATTCTTAATATGAATATCTCTTAAGTTGTTACTATATTTTGTAATTACGGATTCATTTAGAACTTGGAAATAAACATTACTCCAAACTGATAAACAATGATAATTTTACTTCTACACAAACTTTAGAATCGATTTCTTTAATTCCTTTGCGATTACTTTATTGAATTTTATTGTGTGTGGATTCTTTGAGATGACAGACAGTGGATCTAAATTAATTAAGACATGTTTTACTATACTTGGTATTCGAATATCCAATCACTCGGTAGTTGCGGTGATGTTGATGAAGGTCTCATGTCGCTCGTTCCAGAGTCGTGCAGATAACTCCTCCAGATGATAGATGGCACTGGATGAATTCCACGATGTCACTCACAGACACTTCACTCACCAACTCCACGCATTCGGATTATAATTTATGAATAAAAGTTAGCGTTGTACACCGACATCGTAAATTATTTCAAATCTGAATTATTATTACGCACCTTTGTTGCGGTATGTCTGGTTATTAAGTGTTCATGAATGTAATTTGTGTTGTTAATCGTTCTTAAAAGTTATTGTTGTAAAGTGTTTTTATACACTGAAATTACATTATTGTCTGATAACTATTTGTTTCAGTTAATGTTCACTGGTAGGCTAATAGTGTGACTCTACTTCATAGTTCGTTTGCTTGTAATGACTGTATTAATTTTTGTTATAAGTTCGAAAACTACCTTCTCACAGTGTGTATCGAATTATTCTAAGTTCGATAAAATGCTAATTTCTCTCGTCACGGACTTCACTCCGATCGCGTCCGAAATTTTGTTAGAACTCCTTGAGCGCGCTCCTGTCTCCTTCCTATATTTTCCTTAACAAATCTCCCACCAGACTCCTGATTCCAACGACGCCGTGTCCTTATTGGTTTCATGTTTTTCCCTCCAAGTCCAAATACTACCCATCTTTTCAAAGGCGTACTCTGATACGGCTTCTGGTTCCCCACCAGCTTCTTCCCTTGCTTCATATTTTGAGGTCGTTGTCATTTCCAGACAACGCAGCAATAAATTGTATCTGTCGTTTTTTTCTAAAATCTTCAGTGACAACTCTGAGTTTCTCTTCCATTTTCATTGTTTCTTAACTTCGTCGCTCTGCCGTTATTATCTATTGTTGTTCAAGGGCCTCGCCTACCCTTCTTTGAAAGTTGGTTTTTTCTTTTAGTTGCAAGGCAGCACCCCATCCTTGAGTTTTGGACGTACTCTCTGCGCTTTCGTTTCCAAGTAAGGTCAAAACCCTGTCATCGACCGCTGGAGTCCTTCAAATCAATCCACCCTTCGTCTCTTTCTCCTGACAGCTGGCGTACACATGTATGCTTGACCATTGTTAAGCCTTTTCTCCTTTAATGGCTCTGTACACATTGTATGTAGTTTTCTATGGAATCAATGTGTTTTCACAAAAAACTCGTGTTCTACGTACCGGGAGCATTGAACTCTGTTCACAGGGTAGGCGTTGTAGCAGCCTAAGAAATTTATGACCTGTCCGTCACTACAGCGTGCTTGTTCGTTCCCCTATTGTCCCTTACAAAATATGTTTTCCACACATACACCCTTCGTTATTGCTTTCAGCGACATTCCTTACTGCAAATTATAAAATAAAACTTTTCGAAATTTTTTTTTTTTGTGTTATATATACCATTTTTACAAAGAGCTGGACATTGTCAGGATAATCAAAATATACAGGCTAAGGTGGGCTGGACACATACAGAGAATGGAAGGACAGCCTATGAAACATATCTTCTACCAGAACCCAATGGGTAGTAGAACAAGAGGAAGGCCCCGAAGTAGACTCAAAGATCAGATAGAGGAGGATCTCAGAAAGCCGGACATAGGAAACTGGAAAGCCAGGACACGCAGTATGGAAGAATGGAGTTGACTTTTGAAGCAGGCCAAGACCCACCAAGAGTTGTAGAGCCACGGCTGATGATTTTTTCTACTTATCTTTATTTAACCCTTTGGGGACCAGCATTTTGTTTATTGCACAGTACTCCACTAAGTCTCTACCAGTTATTTCACTACTCTTATCAATTCCTACTCTTCAAGAGTGGCCTTACCGACCTTCTTTTTCATTCCTACTGTCACAACTTTCTTAGGAATACCCAAAAGTTGATAATGACAAAAGATTTTGCAGCAAGTTTCGGTCAATGAATACACACAACTTTTAAAACATATGTGATTTTTGTTTTGATGCATTTAATTTCACCATCAGCACAACTGTACATGAGATATTATGATACCAAAAACACACTTTAAAGCTGTCCAGATAATGAAGTAAAAATTGTCATTTTTTTTTTTTAAATTGAATCTCTTCATTGATCAAAACTTGCACAATCGTTAGTCATATATTGATTCATGATTGCTACTAAATTAGAAATTTGGTACCAGTTAATGTGCAAAGTATTTCCGTATCCCATTTACCTAAGTCATATCACAACCAGGAATACAGCAAAAATTTTGTTTGAGGGGCAGAGGCCAGACTATCCTTCGGAGCAAGATACACATGAGGATCCTAATGTCGGTTTTTAAGACATTCTACAACTGTATAATTAAAGAAATAGACAAAACAAAATAAAAGAAACACTTATTTATTTTTAAATTTTTAAATTACACTTGATTAAACAAATGTAAATATTAAAATCCGAATCTAACTTATTGAATCCCTAAAATCTACAACACAATACCTACTAAAAAAAGTCTGATAAAGCACATCGCAATGTTAGATCATAGTTTTGTGACATTTAAAATCAAAAAAGTTAAAACGAACTTGTTTGTAAATTGTACTTCTTGAAAGAAAAAAAATGCTTAATGGAACCCTGTAGGCATATTGTGAAATAACACTACAAAATGTACGCAATGTAATTGTAATTATCCCAAACACCATATTTCTTTGAATGGTACAGACTAACACTAGCTTTTAGAAGTTTTCAATTTTTTTTATTGAGGGGGTCCTGAACACCTTGGACATTCCCCCTCGCTACATCCCTGATCACAACTAATCCTGCAAATTTCTGATCCATACAACACTCTAACCCCCCTCCCTGCCACCATGCGTTCAATACATGACCTATATAGCTTACTGAGTAGCTCTCAAAACATTTCATAATACACAATAATTACAATCTACTAGTTTTCCTCCAGATAAGACATTCACTGAGGCTTGATTTTTTGTCAGATTTATAATACAGAAACGCAGTGCAGCCTAATACTTCTACTGGTCCCCTCAATACAGTCTGATCAGCTGCAAACTTTACGAGCTTCATCCTCTTACTATTTATATCTTGTGTACATTACTAAATTCTGTGGCCTGTTGTTATCTCTGTAGATGTAATCACTACTTTAGATACAGCTCTACAACTACATTTGTAAAATCTCACAGTACTCACTTCTTTCTCAGTCAACATCTGCGGGACGAGCATTTTAGTCTGAATCGGTACGAGCGTAACAGTCTCAAATGTCAGGAAAGTCTTGTTCTTGAACGTATACGGTGTCGTTGCTGGTACAATACGTGCTATGTTTTCTAAACGTATACCAAATTTACCGTCTTCATAATAGCCAGGCTCTAGAAACAAAAATAAAAGAATAAAACCATTTCACATCAACTAGTAACACACACACAATATATATATATATATATATATATATATATATATATATATATATTTCAATCACTTTCTGCTACAGTCCATTTCTTGATGTATATAATACTATAATACCTATAACTAATTTACCTCAAGATATATTTTTTTTTCCTTCAGGAACATGTTTCGGGAGATCCTGTTCTCCCATCTTCAGCCTTCGCCATCTTGCTTCTGGTGCAGTATTTGTGTGTTGGCTTCTGGATGTTATTAAGGTGGTTTGTTGGTCTTTGGTCCTTCAATGTTGCATTATTGTGTGTGGTTGTGGTATCTGTTTTTGTATTTTGTGTATTTTCGATGTTGAGTGCTTTGAATATTGTGTCATGTTTTGTATTGATTTGTATTTGTTCTGGTATTAATTTGTTTTGTGTTTTATGTTTGTAAATCTGTAAATTTTCCCAAATGTTCATTATGGTGCCTTTGTGTGGTATATGTTTTATTAGTGTTACATTGGTTATGTCTGGGAATTCATGTCCTGTGTTTATTGCATGTGTGGCTAAATTGGATTTATATATATTTGGTTTTTTGTATGCATTTAGGTGTTCAAAATAACGTTTTTTCAGCTGTTTTTTTGTTTGTCCTATATAACATTTATTGCAATCTTGGCATTCAATTTTGTATATACCGTTGGTTGTTGTATTATCTTTGTTGTGTGAGCTATTTAGATTTTGTAATTTATTTTTATTAGTTTTGTATGCTATTTTTATATCTGTGTTTTTAAATAGTTTTGTTAGTTTTGTCATTTTATTATTTATATATGTGAATGTGGCCCATTTTTTGTTGTTGTTATAAGAATTACCAGAACAAATACAAATCAATACAAAACATGACACAATATTCAAAGCACTCAACATCGAAAATACACAAAATACAAAAACAGATACCACAACCACACACAATAATACAACATTGAAGGACCAAAGACCAACAAACCACCATAATAACATCCAGAAGCCAACACACAAATACTGCACCAGAAGCAAGATGGCGAAGGTTGAAGATGGGAGAACAGGATCTCCCGAAACATGTCCCTAAAGAAAAAATACATCTTGAGGTAAAATAGTTATAAGTATTATAGTATATATATATATATATATTGTAACATGACCAAGTGTTACATAACCTAGACATGTACCAATAGAATCAATAAGTACACGAAAGTAATATAAGTGAATAAATAATGATGAAAGTAGCGAAGAAGAGAAGGATCAACGAAGAAGAAGTACCACAAGAAGCAGTAAGGAATACACTGCATGACACTACAACAAATACTACGACTGACTCTAACTAAGGGACAAGCCAAGTTCACTATAAGCTGTCAAACAAGCCAGTCAATGACATAAATGTAATATCACATGTTTATAAAAGTAATTAAAGAATGACAAGAATAATATAATATCAGCAACAGTATTTGGCTGAAAATAAATGAACCATGACCAGTAAATATCAATGCCTATGACTAAGACTAGCTATGGCCACAATGTAAAATTAAAACTTACATTACAATCCCAAATGTGTGAAGGCCTCGCCTTCTACCCTTTTAATTAATAATACACTCATCATAAAACAATACTTACCGCTGGCAGAATTTTACTTACCGTCATGGTCCCCGTAAAACTTACCTTATTAAATTACCCAGGTTGCCAACATGTTTTTTAGTTTTACATGTAAACTTTGAACACTCTTGCCCTTATAAAAATCGTAACATAATCCCGCTATCTGACCACCCTTAAAACTCAGAAAATCCCAAATTTCGTTAGACGAGTTGTCAACACAGAAAACTAGGAAATGGTTTACGGCGAAATAACTACACTAACACATGTTTATAGAAGAATGAACCTTTTAATTACTCTTTTTATTATTTTAATTAAATGCTCTATCATTGATTATTACGTTTTCTTTATATTTAAAATGTTTACTAATTTTAGTCCAATAATTTTGTATAGACTACTACTACATCTTTCTAGTTGAGCCAGTACTTTTGATAACCCATACACACACTCACTCAATTTACATTTCTTTTTAAACTTCCTATTTAATTAATGAGCTCTTTATTAATTATAATGTTTTGGCCAAATGAAAACTGTCTTTACACTTGTTACCTATTTGCGTAATATCCAAATGTTGTACCCGATATTGTCCGGAACTGTTGTCACTAATCACTCTCCACTCCAAACACAGTTTATTATTACCTTACGCCATTTACTCGTCACTTTACTATTTGTACATTTTATATTACTTGGTAGGCCTACTTTTGTATTTTTCGGCCTACCAAGAACTCGTCCGAGGCTACCGTTTTTGTTCTGGTAACTGTCTGCTGATTGTCTGGCCGCTCAGCCGTGAGTTGCAATGGAACTGGCGTTAGTTCGCTAAAGCTGAGCATACAGAGCTGGTCACGTGATCTTTAGTCTGCTCTCCCATTGGTGTTGTTAAAAGAGCGCTACAACTTAGGCACAGGGTTTAGCAATATTTTGCCGCCTGGCGCAATATGCAGTTACATTACTTTCTTCCGTGATTCACGGTTGATGCGAAGTTAGGTGTTATTTCACAATCGGTCTACGTTGCTTGAGTACGGAGACAAAACATAGACGTTTTATTCTGTAACAAACACAGCCTATCTGGTTGACTAACTCGGGGTTCTACAAGGGTGAACAATGACTGCATGGAGAATATAATTTTAAAATGTTATCTTGACCCTACAATTTCGTACCGTTACAAATGTAATATTAAGAAGTAAGAATACTTGTAAGAGGAAACCTTATATGAATAAGTTACTTCCTCACTATACCAAATGTAACCAATGACCATTATTAAGGCATAAACCGATGTTAAAGGTATGCCTAGGCTACGCCTAAAACAAACGATTGTCAGTGAAGTGATAAGTAGAAAGGACTACTAGTGTAAATAAAATCTACTGAACAATCATTATACCAAATGTAACAGTGAATATTATTAATATATTATGAATGTAACCACTCCATTATTAATGGGTATCATAAAGTTGAGTAGGATAGACAAAATGTAATTAGAAAGTAAGGATTATTCATAGTAATGTATCGCCCTAGTTAGCTAAGATTTGATAATTGTATTCACTAAATAGATATTAAGTATAAAGACGAATGTGTTAGTGTTCCGACAAAAACGTTTAAAAGAAAACGTGATGTGAAACACAAAAAATAAATAGATAAGGAAGAATCGTGTCTGGCGTCACTAGCAGACGACAGTGCGAAACCATGTATCTGAACGTTATTTATTTAGAAATGTCAGAGAAAGTGCGATTCAAACCAGTATTAAGCTATATCAAATTAAAGCTAATAAACTGTTCTTTAATTTGATAGTGATAAAATCCCGATCGCAACTGTAATAAGTGCGTAACATGCGTTAGCATCATTTGTAAATATAAAGTGAGAAATTCGTTAGTCAACACTAACAACAATGATAACTGTCAATCAACTTCGCCAAATGACGGTTAATGACGGTTAGAAAACAATGCGTCATTTTTGTAACGTCTGGTGAAGCCAATCAAAAAATAGCTTATTAAATGAATTAATCACCTAAGCCCCATGAAGCCAGGGGGTATATAATCGGAATCCAAGCGGAACCGTTACACTTTATTGTCATCAGCGAGAGCGAGAAGGTGTCGCTCGTCACCTCAAAATACGTTAACAACTTAGAGTATCATGTAAACAGTTCTTCCATTTAACCATTTCGTCAAAACAAGTAATTACACCACAGTTTATCTACAATCAGTGCATCGAAGTGAAGTATTTATTTTATTTTGTGCGCGATAATTCGAACAAGAGAAAAATAATTAACCAGTAGTTAAATTAGTCCAATTTTGTTAGAAGAGGACGATTATTCTCAGTTCTTAGTGCGTGTGCAGTGTAATAAACCAGGGTCACTATAATCCGACCGCTGGAGTGTTTAAATTAAATTTTAATCTATAAGATTAAAATAAAAAGGTAACATTGTGACAATTTATTTCATTAATCTGTGTGTACTTATATTTTTTCAACACAAAATTTGTACTGACGCATAACATCAAAACTTTCTATATGTTACACGGTGATTGAATTTATTTAGTGGATTTGTTAATCCTACGTAAGATTTATTTTAGTCTTAAGTGGTATAAAATATTTGTGAATAATTAAGCTAGCGTGACGAACGCATAACCTAGAAATAGGTACGATTTTTAAAACAAAGAGGCCGAATTAGTAAATATTGTTTTCTGTTAAATAATTAACTTCTGTATAGGCATATAGTAGTTATCTCTTGTGTTTAAAAGAATTTACGCCAGAGATATATAAAAATAATATTTAAATTAAAAGTTAATCTGGGAATAACCAGAAGAGTTGTTTCTGCTATCTGAGCTAGTTTGTAGGGTAAAGGAATGAAATAATTGCAATTGTATATTAATGTATCTATCATACTTGTGTTTGTTTAAATTTATTCTCAAGGGTAACAATAAAACCCATTTATTAGCAGCATAAACTTTGACTCTATTTATTTCAAGAAGTGAATGAATAATTAATTTTGAATAACAAAAGTAACTCTGATTAGAGGTTGTATGTTGTTAAATTTGAATTGCCGTAAGTGCAATAAGCTTCAACACCAGTTTTTAAAGAAAATTAGCAAATATCTAATCTCATTAATTGGTTTTACACGGGATTTTCCTGAAATAAACCTGTGTGGCGCCCTTATTAAACAAGGAGTAATCTAACCTTGTCAGTAAAGCAAGCTGGTTTTGGAAACCGTCTTGGCAGCTTATTAATTACTATAAGTGAACTTCCGAACTTCTAGAATCATGACCAGGTACGTGGAAGTATATTTTTATAAATTTTGTTGTCCAGACGTGACTTGACATTACGTACTTTGACGACAGTTAACCTGGAGGAGGAGTTTCGCTGCCAGAATCGACGCGACGGCTACCTTCATCAGTCGACCAGCGAGTACGCTTTATTCACTAAATTGAGCAACATTACTATTCAAACAGTATTACTGCAATTATTTTTAAAAAAGAGTTCTCGTAAATTAGTTATAACTTTTATTCATCATAACCGAATTCTAATCGATTTATAACTTAACTTTAACTTTCAATACTAAATACAAACATTTATAAAACTTTTTAAACAGCCATGATCTAGTTTACTTACAATATAAATATATAAGACATACAAACAAGTAAATTTAATTATTATAAACACTTGGTTCAGTCCTACAGATATTTTTTATATTCCTGACAATTATTTCACCAATTATGGTTATTTAATAGATATTTAAACTCCTAACCTCTGAGGTTAAAACCTAAACTCAGAAGCTGCCATAATAGGGGAAACAACTGTCAGGAAAATACAAAGTATCTGTATTCTTATATATAAAAAAGAATGTTTCTTTGTTTGTCCCGTATGCGTTCCTATACCATTCATCCGATTGCGATGAAACTTCGGTGAGTTGTTGTGCGCACACCCGCGAAGGTTTCTGAATTTTTTTCGCTGGGGTCCTTTGGGGTCTTCCACATCTCCTCCTAAACCACTGGACCGATTTCAACCAAACTTGGCACAAATATTTTACGCAACGGGAGAACCAACATAGGACAAGTGTTTTTTCGATACGATCCTTTGGGGGGTCCTTTGGGGTCTTCCACGTCTCCTCCTAAACCATTGGACCGATTTCAACCAAACTTGGCACAAATATTTTACGCAAAGGGAGAACCAACATAGGACAAGTGTTTTTTCGATACGATCCTTTGGGGGGTCCTTTGGGGTCTTCCACGGCTCCTCCTAAATTACTGGACCGATTTCAACCAAACTTGGCACAAATATTTTACGCAACGGGAGAACCAACATAGGACAGGTGTTTTTTTTTATACGATCCTCTGGGGGGTCCTTTGGGATCTTAAAAAACTATTAGATCTGGTTACTATGGCAACCCAATAGAATAGATTCTGTTCTAAATATATTATCGCATTAAATTGAAGACCACGCGAACGAAGTCGTGGGCAACAGCTATTTATTTTTAAGAAACCTACTTTAATTGAACTTTATTAATTAAACTAACATTTTCATTACGTACAACGTGAAACTCCGTAGCGAAGCACGGGTATTCTGCTAGTTAATAATAAAGTACATTTATTATTACATAAATTACATACTAGATAATTTTTCAATTATGTAAAAATAAAAAAAAATTCTGATTTCTCTATTATTTCTTTAGTAATATAACAAACTGATTTTAGTCTGACACCCTACCGCAGATTTACACATTTTTTTTTCAAATTTTTTATCTCTTTTTTGGGGTCCCAAAATTTTCAAATTTTTTAAACTTAATGTAAAATTAATACATTCAGATGTTAATTAAAATTCTCTTTAATTTAATACCCCATAGGAATTTTTGCTATTTTATAAAAATGTTCACCTACTTTTTGGGCCAAGACATCCAAAACTTTAGATTAAAAAAAATTTGGTTTAAATTCACTTTAATTTGATCCCCACATAAATTTGTGATTTTATAAAAAATTTTATCTAATTTTGGGACCCTGATGTCCAAAAATTTTGAAATTTCCAGAAGACAGACAGACAAATGCCACACAGTCAAATAAAAACTGAGAACTCACTTCACTCATTGAATAACATTTCAAATAAACTTATATCTTTTTTTAAACTGGTTATTTTAAAACATAAAAAAAAATTGTATGCAAAGTTTTGTCTGGAAACTGTTTTCTGTTCTAATTCAATAATTGATTCAACATGATTAGAATGCCACAAATTTCATCCAATATTTTACTCATTTTTTGTTAAAAAGAAAAATACAAACAAAAACAATCATAATATATGTTTACGAAATTTGAAAGTAGATAACACCACATGTTATTACTGTACTTATTGATACTGCAACACTTTGTGCCGACAGAAATGAAAGTGGACACATAAGTTAAAATAATATGAAAGAAACTATGATCTAGGGTGCACGCAGTTATTTCTGCAAGTCTCTACCAAACCCTTTTCCTGGAAGGTGAGACAATTTTTTTTAATCTTTTATTTTCTTTTTGTATATTAGGACCAGGCTCTCTGGATACATTGTTGTGGTGGGTACAACGACCCAATCGGAGCCTGGGTTATTCAAAACAAACATGCTCACAATGAACCTGCTGGCAACAAAACCATTAACATGTTTATTCGAATGTGTAAATTGCATGTAGTGACCGATTCTGAGGAACAACTTATTATCTCTAGATACACCTGTTCTACACGTTTCAATTGATAACATGTTCTTACAAAACTTGGCCAGAAAGTGTTATAATCAATTATGTCCTGAGGGTGGACATGGACAACCACAACAAATTCATTTGGCTTGTCTGAAGTCAAAATTACATTCACTGCATAAATTCAGTTATATTTTTTGTTTTTCTAATGGACACACAAAAATCTCTATCACAGGGCATGAATGAATACTAATCCTGATTACAGAATATTGTTCAACCTTTTGAATTTTCCAAGAGACATCAAACCTGCTACTGCTCATAAGATAGAGTGATTTGCGTTTATGGATGTTTTTACACCACTCAAATGATGAAATATATTTAATTAAAAGTGAAGACAAACTTGCTTGGGCTGTTCAATGGTACTCTTTCATGGTACACAAAAACCCAATTTCGAATTCATTAATAATATGCTGTTTGATGGAAAATGTTTCCTGCACTGAAATTAGAAGTGACTAAATTTTGAAGTGACTAAATTTTACATAAAATTTGTTGAAATTGACTCAGTAATTTTTTTCTACAATATGTATGCACCCCCAGTTTGCAACATCATCCAACAATCTGCTTTATAGTTCCATCTCCAACTTCCCACATGTACAATAAATGCCAATCTGCAGACATCCGTATTACAGAGGAAAAATGTTGTACGGAAACTTTTCCAATAGAAGCTGTATCTGACAATATTTTATTTTAAATGTTTGTGTATAGTAACTATGTTTTGCCTTGTGCTCAAGTTGTAGTACTCTTTTACTGAGAAACTTGCAACTTTTTTTGAGAACAATAAAATATGTTGCATTAAAGCACCTGAAGTCTATCCCACATTTGGTATTAACAGATTTATTTTCCACACATATGTAGAGGTGATTTTCCATTAAATATCAGGTTAGCCAGTTGAAAAACTCGTTTTCTAGTTTTTCAATAAATATTTCGAAAGGTTTTTGTTTTTGAATACCTGATATTTTTTATCAGTTGTAGAGATTTTGTAAACATTACCTAAAGAAATACACAAACTCAAAAAATTAAAGGCAATAAAAGAAACCAATTAGTTAACTATCCTAAGGTCCATGACTTAAATATTTTCTACAAGACTTTTACTCATTACAAAAGTACTAAAAGAAGCTGGACTTGTGTTGTTTCTATATACATATTGCTACGGAACCGAAAAAAAGGAAAGTCATCAATACTGGATCTGAGTGTTGTAACACATTCTCTGACTATCATAGACTGGTTTTAAATAGATTTTATTCACTTTTTGATAATTACAGTAAGTTTTGAATTAAGATATGGGTAAAGAAGTGAGTTATGTCAAAATACCCATAATTTTATTCTCTATCATGTCCAGTGCAATGTTAGTGCGTGAGTGCACATGTTATCCACATTTTATTGAATAACTTTGTTAATAATTAACACTTTGACGCCGATGGACGTCAACTGACGTCCTTTGAAAACTTCCCGAGAATGCCGATTGACATCAATTGATGCCCTGAAGTTTCAATGTGTTTTGCATAATTCCATACGTATAAAGTCATCCTTGGAACTGTTTTGAAATGATGTCAGGCCTTGTAGTACCCAAATCATCCACTAGATCGCATATGCGTTCACTTTTGTAGGTACAGTTGACATGAAACCGCGCGTGGCGCACTGTCATGTTAATTGGCTAAACACCACTCACGTGTCAAAATGTCAGGCAAGCGTTTCTTGTAAAAAATTACAAAAGTATACCTTTATAAACTAATATATATTATAAACATTATGTAATGTATTGTTTAATCCATTTCTAACAAGTAAAACTAAAATTGCGAGTTTCTGGTAACAACATGTGTTTTGGCCAATTTTTTTTTCTTCCAAAAACATCACTTTTTTGAAAAGCAATTTCAAGGAAAATAACCCACACAATGACATACAGTCTACGCCATTTTAAAGAAGACACTTAGATCTTCATAAAAACATAGGTAGCATATTTTTTTACCATACAGTTTAGAAGATACAATATTTTAAATTAGTGCTGTTGATCGATCAAAATATTTAATCGGTTAATCAAGAAGGTTTAATCGATTAATCGGTCAATTAATCGAGTTTGGGTACTAAAAAATTATCATACTAATGGCTTACAAATTTAATTTTAATAGATGTATCTAATTGTTACTTTTGTTTTTTTTTTTTTTTTTTTTTAAGTAACTTATAAAATCAGTATATTAGCATGGATTACATTCAAATAATAATAATATTATAATTATAATATGTATGAACAGATTTAATAATATGAACTGTTATCAGGAGACTAAGTGACAAATATGAATTTGAAGGTAAGGATATGGTATAACATTAGACTCACCTAGTCAGTACTGCTTCAACCAGGATTTTAAGCATGTGAGTGTTCTCATGGTCCAGATCAAGGGCTGCTCTACGTTTAGTAACAATATTGCCTGCATCACAAAACACTCGTTCGCACGGAACCAATGTAGCTGGAACGCAGAGCAATTTTTTCGCTACAGATGAAAGAAGTGGAAGCTGAATGGAATGTGTTTTTCACCACAGTAAGGGGTCTGCAAAGTCATCATCCAGTTCTGCCAAAGATCTGTAGACATCAACCTCTGTTGCGAGCAGTGTTAACGGAGCTGTTTCTTCCCTCATGTAATCATCGTCTTCTTCAAAAACAAGTTTACTTTTCTTCACATTTTGTTTTATTTCTGTTTGTGCAGTGGTCACAACTTTATTGGAAATTCTGTTCTACACTAATTCTCTTGGAAGACATTTCAAATATTTAAATCTTGGATCAAGAGCCGTAGCTTCTTGATACATTTCTATTTTAGGCCAGGCATTTACTCTTTCCGTTAAATCATCTAACAGAGCTGTTTTGAATCGAGTAACGTAACCAGGATCCATGTCGGTAATTTTTAGACTTACTCTTAAATGAGTTATGGCGGGTAGTACAACTCTTGCCGTCACCTATTTACTTCCTCCAAGAAAATCACATATTTCCAAACATGGTTTAAGACATTTATACATTTTTTGTTTCATTTCCCATTCCACTTCAGTTAATGGAATGATGTTTGATGGATTGGTGGACATTATAGCTACAATTCCTTCATTGGCTTCCAGAAGAGACTCGAACATAAGGCATGTACTATTCCATCGGGTGACTATATCTTGTTTCAGTTTGCACTGCGGAATATTAAGTTCTTTCAGTTTTTGGCATAACTGATTTTCTAAATAAGGACTGTGCTTGAAATGACCCACCATTTTCTACATTTGGAAAGCAGTTTATCTATAGACGCATTCTCAATTGCTGTATTCAGACTTAATTGCAGGGTATGAGCAGAGCACCTAATATTATCGTATTTCGAATTTTCGACACCAAGAACAATATTCCTGGCATTGTCTGTACATATTGCAACTACTTTACTTTGAAGATTTCAGTCAGACACAACTTGTTCGAATTCTTCCGTACAATTTTCTGCACTATGTTTCTCCACCACATGTTTCACTTCTAACGCAGCGCTGCAGAATGCCCAGTTAGAATCAATCCAATGAGCACTAACACCCAAATAACCTTGATTTGCTATCGATGTCCAGAAATCACCTGTTAGGCCAACAAATTCAGTTTCTTTTAGTTTGTCTAGCAGCTTGGATCGTTCGACATCATAAAGTTTCTCAATCCGTCTAGTTACAATGTCTCTAGATGGAAGATTATAAGAACTACTACCTACAGCTTCCCTTAAAACTTCTTTTAGCCCTTCATCCGAAATTATATTGGTAGGTCGACTGTCTTTTACTATCCATTTCACAATTTTATTTGTTAGTTCAGCCTCCTTTAATGAAGAGATTGGTTTCACTATGAAATGATTCAAGTTTGACTGAGATGAACTTCCCCATTAACAACAGATGATTCAGCAACACTTTGTAAGGGATGGACGTGTTTTAAATGGTATTGCAAACTGCTAGCTACCGCTGTAGCTAAATGATTTTCCACAAAGCTTACAGAAAACAGTTTTCCTGTCCGTCACTTTACCACTGTCGTTCGATTTATATCCAAAACTTCCACCGAGTCTTCCTCATAAGTCTTCGTACGCCATAACGCAGATTTCATGCACGGTATCAGGAAACACACACACAAAAAGTAGCCTCTTTGAAAAACACAAGTTTTCCTCACCTGAATAAACACACTAACACGCCACCTGCCCAACTGTTACTATTATAGCAAAATTGAAAGTTAAGGGCATGGAAATGCGCGAAACGCTTACGGTCAAAGGAGAAAGGCTATGTGGAGGGAGTCGCTGTGAGATGTGAGAATTTACATTTCTTTTTCATATCAGAATGTTTTATAAACATATCTGAGTGTTGTTTGGTCTGTCATTGTGTACTGCTGAGACGTAAAAAACTACAGCCTTTCTGACCGTTCTTATCGCAACGGAATTTGCAAACTGTACACTTCCACTCCTTAATTACACGCGACTATCTCTACAGTT
Source organism: Magicicada septendecula (assembly GCA_034769895.1). Lineage (NCBI taxonomy): Eukaryota > Metazoa > Arthropoda > Insecta > Hemiptera > Cicadidae > Magicicada > Magicicada septendecula. Next base: position 30,110,964 of record CM068367.1, on the reverse strand, counting down.
TCTCATTACATAAAGGGACACATTCTTTGTATTAATTTAATTGCAATAATCTTTGAATCTTGGACAACAAAAAACTGTGTATTATTACTTCCCGTGCTTGACTATGAATAACTTCCTGTCTTTGCTAGTTGAAGGAAAGTATCCATTTTAACAAAACTCGTTACTGGATGATAACACAAATAATTACAATAATACGTAATTGTAATTACAGAATAAAAACTACCAATAGAAATTAACTAAAAAATTAAATAACTAATAAAAATGAGTGACTGTAAAACGATATAATTAAAAATAAATTGAAATAATAATAACAAATGCACGACTGAGATAGTATGTTACACAATAACTAAGAATGTATGGGTAACTAAGACATCACACGCAAAGTTGGCAACACCTTCACTTGCATACCAGCTGATTCTCCGGTACCCTCCCGCCATTCACAATTTCAAAGTGGACTCGTCCATCCATAAATTCTTAAATTGGTTTCTGCGCATATGCCCTTAACTTTTTTACTATACTATAGGTCGCTCATTGTTAGGATGAGAGTACAGGCTCTTGTGGGATTCTTATTTTTAGCATACTCACCCCCTCAGACAATTAGTGGTAGGCACCTGACTCAGCCTTCTATTGTAGATCTTATCGTACACGTACTAAATCTGACATGCCGCTACCTGGCTTTTGAAAACCACTGCAACTACTCCACCCTTTATCTTTCACGTGTTTTTCTGGGAACTTCCAGCAGTACTAAATGATTTAAAATAACGAGACTCTCGTTCAAGAGACAAGACATAACTCAGGTATTTGGTGGACAAGCTTCAATTTCTCATAAAAAAAAATTTCAACAACCGATTAATTTTAATCGACTCTATTATTCGATTAAGTAGTTTTGATTGATTAATCGAAGTTCAAATTTTAATCGGTTAATTGGTTCGATTAACCGATTAAATCTGCAACACTATTTTAAATACATGCAAAAAATGGCTCGGCATGGCCGAAGGACCACTATGTCAAGGGCCCGGAGTCAAAGTGTTAACATTTCTTCATGAAACTTGGACAGAGTATGCACCATTTTGAATGCTATGTTTTTCATATTGTTACAACGGTCTACTGATCGTCATATGGTACAGTGGAAAACAAAATACAAGACACCAATTAAGTCACCAGTTTTAATTATCACAATTAAACAGTTTTTAATCACAAGATAGTCTCTTACAACAAATCAAATAAAAATTGTTCACACACAATAATAATGTCAATTAATAGAGTCGCACAATTATAAAACACATAACACTTCATGTTGAATGCCTACATTTATACCCTGCTGATGTTCCAGAATAATCTGTCACTTTGGATGACGTGGTAAACAAACAGGTGCTCTTGAGAATCCAATAGAAACAGTGTCCTTGAACACACTGTGCTGACCGGTATGGTCTGGTATAGACTCGATAGTTGACGCATAATTGTCTTTCATCACAAAGTAGCAGTAATATGTACCCACATACACATTACAGCTGGGATAGTCAAGATTCTTGTAGAACGTTCCATATGTCCATATTACATAACATTTTTCCCGCATTATGTAACAATACGTCCAATACTGCAGAGCTATAATTTTAATATGATTTTTTAAATGAAATTAACTCTTCTTTTAACTAGTTACCTGCAAGGGGGTAATAAAAATTGTAGATTAAATCTAGAGAGGCATTTGCAGACTTTGTGACGGTACGGAATTGTGAGCCACCCCAGTTTAATTTCATATTAATTCAAATCATCATTTTAAGCACTTTCCAAATTGCCAGACTTTCACCTGTAAGGAGCCTCCAGTACAGCAATGCAACATACACACAGCCAGCCAAAACAACTGCCAGACGCATTGCACAATCACATAGCAACAGCTTTGTGAGACAGTCTGCTGTGTGTTAGTAGAGAGTGAACAACAGACAGCCAGCATCAGACAGTAAAGTTGTAATGTAAAATTAAACAGTGGCCTCGGGCGCAAGATAGGCCGAAAATAATCTAATCGGCCTATCAAGTAAAGTGTTAACGCGCAGTTTGCCAAAAAAATGTGCTTGCGAACAATGTAAGCTGACCGATTGAAAAGAATAGTGCTGTCATTTGTGAAACAGCCTTAACATTTGTGATTGAGAAAATAATCCAAGTTAAACAGTATAAAATCAGTTTTCGGAGTGTTCTACAAACAAAAAGTGCGTAACACGTGGTGGCGGAAATTGTGGATTGCATTGACCAGATGAGTAGCAAACTTAAGAACATAATCAATTGAATAAAATCAAACACCATTTTTAGTAATTTCCTTTGTTATGTATAAAGTGTTAAATTTCAAACGAGATCTCTAAGGGAAAAAATTTAGTACTGGTTCATAATAGTTTGTTAGAAGCTAGTTGATTAAGAAATGTTTATTTTATTAATTCATAAAATTTCACCTTAAAATAAATTCAGATTTTATTTAATATAAAGTATGTGTTAGAGTAAGTCATTACGCCATAACCATTTCCTAGTTTTCTGTGCTGAAAACCTCGTCTAACGTTCTTTGGGATTTTTCTGAGTTGTATTATAGTCAGATAGCGGGATTTTTATAAGGGCAAGTGTGTAGAATGGTTTCGATATTAAACCAGAAAATATCGTGGCGACCTTGGGTAATTTTTAAAGGTAAGTTTTACGGGGACCATGACGGTAAGTAAAATTCTGGCAGCGGTGAGTATTTTTTGATGAGTGTATTATATGTAATTAAAAAGGTAGAAGGAGATACCTTTACAACTTGGACATAGATTTAACTTGAAGCCAGTCTATCATAATGAAAATCTATGACGTTCAACCAATCAGAAGTTCTAAAAATTATTCAAGTCGGTCTTCTGCTGTGAGCACTTCAAGCAGTTCACTATGAAATCCCATCATAGAAAGTTGTACTGGCTATCGCGAGTTTTTTGTGTCAGGATGTGTATATTCGATAAGTGCTGTGGGACTTAGATACATGATACAAGTTTCCTGTATACGATATCTAGAGTGGCAGAACTCAAACAAGACCAATATTTTACATAAATCAATATAGTGCTTTTCCCGCGAGTGCAAGATTTTCTGCATACGACAGCAGTATCCAGCAGGGTATTATAGCAAAACTGAAAGTTAAGGGCACGGAAATGCGCGAAACGCTTACGGTCAGAGGGAAAAGACGATGTGGTGGGAGTCACTGTGAGATGTGAGAAGAGAATTGTAGTTATCAGGGACGGTGTTGCCAACCTATGAATACCATTTCTAACAGTAACAAAAACTCACAACTGTTAACGTTTGTTTGTAAATGTGTCACCACGAATCTCTCTCTCTCTCTGTGTGTGTGTGTGTGTGTGTGTGTGTGTGTGTGTGTGTGTGTGTGTGTGTGTGTGTGTGTGTGTGTGTGTACAGTCACACAGCTGGCTTTCAAAAAAGAATTATACGTTTACTGTTTCCGACATAAATCAAATATTAATAATAATACTGTAATTGTATTACTATACAAATCAAGCAATGTTCACACGTATCAGAATTTGTTGCTATTACATATCAGAATGTTTTATAAACATATCTGAGTGTTGTTTGGTCTGTCATTGTGTACTGCTGAGATATAAAAAACTACACCCTTTCTGACCGTTCTTATCACAATGGAATTTGCCAACTGTACACTTCCACTCCTTAACTACACGTGACTATCTATACAGTTTCTCATTACATAAAGGAACACGTTCTTTGCATTAATTTAATTGCAAGAATCTTTTTAATTCTGGACAACAAAAAACTGTGTATTATTACTTCCCGTGCTTGACTATGAATAACTTTCCTGTCTTTGCTAGTTGAAGGAAAAGTATCCATTTTAACAAATCTCGTTACTGGATGATAACACAAATAATTACAATAATACGTAATTACAGAATAAAAACTACCAATAGAAATTAACTAAAAAATTAAATAACTAATAAAAATGAGTGACTGTAAAAAACGATATAATTAATAATAAATTGAAGTAATAATAACAAATGCAAGACTGAGATAGTACGTCACACAGTAACTAACAATGTACGGGTAACTAAAACATCACAGGTAAAGTTGGCAACACCTTCACTTGCATACCAGCTGATTCTCCGGTACCCTCCCACCATTCACAATTTCAAAGTGGACTCGTCCATCCATAAATTGGTTTCTGCGCATATGCCCTTAACTTTAAATTTTACTATACTGATTGATGCAAGAACACTTGAAGAGTCTGGATTGTGTACGCAAAATGCACAGATCTATTAAATTACCCATATACGAAAACCCCGAGATTAATTATTAATAAACAATAACTGACAGATAACCGTGGGCGTGTGCGTGAAATGCGAGTGTCAGCTACGCCAAGGTCAATGGGCATCTGGTCATCAACAGCTGATCAACGGACCTCGACGAGAGTGTGTAATTCGACATACAAGTAAACCCACAGTTGTAAAAAAAAAGAATCATTAAACTCTTTATTTCAAAGACTTAATATTTAAATAAATAATTTTATGTTGAAAACTTAATAAGACAAAAGTATAATTTGTGTTAGTTAATACATTTCCTACCTCCAGATATAGACTCTGTTTTATATTATTATTATTATTACATATCTATGGAATATTTATTTTGATACGCTGCAATATATATGTTTATTTACAGTGATAAGAATCTACAAAAAGCCAAAATTGTTACTTGTGTTGTTGGCTTAAGCTTTCACGGGCAGCGCTGTAGTTATTATTAACACTTTCCAGGCTATCAGGCCGCGGTCTGATGTTAGAATTACCAAATGTTTCAGCCACTCAATCAGTGGCCATCTTCTGTGCTGGAAGGACTGAAAATACTGACAAAGGTCTCAGTCAGTAAAACCACAGTACAGTAGTGTGCAAATTAATGTTAACAAGAGAGAATTTTCACAGAATTTGACTTTCAGAGTTTGGCAGCCCTGATTTACAGCTGACATTTACCTCCATTTGTTCTCAGCTGTTTATTAACCTCATTACCTTTGTTGTTTGTTGTTAATAATGTGTTGTCGCTTGTTTCTGTGAAACTTTAATCCTGTGAACTGTGTTACATCCGGTTTTATTAAATGTAAGCTATGGATCTCACTCCAAAGAAAATAAGTAAAGATTGTCACATTGAATGAACACAATAATATGACGCAAAGGGACACTGCTAGAGTATGTGAGGTTAGTTTGGAAGCTGCCAATAAAATTATTAAACAGTTTAAAGAGACTGGCAATGTTTCACCTCAGCGAAAAGGAAAATGTGGAAGAAAACGCAGAACAACTGACAGGGATGACTAAATTTTTCTAAGACAATTATAGGAAAACCCTAGGCTGACAAGTTTTGATCTACAAAAAGTCTTAGCACAGTCAGGTGATCATATTCATGACTCTACTGTTCGGCGTAGGCTACTGGATGCTGGGCGTAAGGCTGTTCGTTCTCAGGAGAAACAGCTTTTAACCACCCCAATGATGAAAAAAAGATTATCTTGGGCCAAAAAATATAAGAAATGGAATGAAAAAGATTGGGAAAATGTCCTTTTCTCAGGTGAAACCCACTTTATTGTACAGGGTCAACGGTCACATTGCGTTAGGAAATCACAGTGAGAAAGCTTTTCCTAAACACATTGATCAAAGTGTAAAATACCCGACCAAGAAAATGTTTTGGAGTTGTTTTTATACTCATGGGCAAGGGCCACTTGTTCCAGTTGATGGAATGATGAATTCCGACAAATACATTGAGGTTGTTAGAAGACAAGTGATCCGTAGTCTCAATGACACGTGGCCAGAGGGAAACGACATTTTTCAACAAGATCATGCTCCCTGCCATAAGTCGCAAAAAGTCACACAATTTTTCCAAGAACATAATGTTAAGCTTTTAGACTGGCCACGTCTAACCATAATCAATTTATGGTTCAAAGACAATGAAAATGATGTGTCAGAAATTGATCCAATCTATGCCAACACGTGTAAAACTAGTTATTTGAGCCAGAGGTGGACATATTTCATACTAGATGTATAATATTGTATTAATTCTGTATGCATTTTTAAAAATGAGTTAAAATCAAGCGTGTTCACATTAATTTGCACACTATACTACAATTTTTACAGGAGAGTGATTGATTGACGTTTGTCTGCAAGTGAGGGGGGAAATGGTGTTTAGAGCGGTCTGATTGGCCGAAACTATACAGCACAGCGTTGTCAACTCGTACTTGTTGTTCCGCTGTTTGTGCGTTACCATGTGGGCGTAGTAAATAGAACAGCAGGCCTAGTGCGTTTACTACGGTTTGATGTGAGTGAAATTTAACAGTTTTAAAATTTACAATATTATCATATTTTAGTGCATTTGCATGATTGAGTGATATTTTTTAAATTTAGTGATTATTAGTCTAATATTCAGAAGTGATTTTGTGGTAAAATTTAAGTATTTAGTGATAGTGATTGTAAATATTATCCATTCAGCTATGTCCGACGCCAGTACGAGTGCTTCAGCTATACGCAAGACAAGAAAAAGAAAAGTATTTAATGGACAGGCGAGACAACTTATCTGTTCAGTACGTGAATATTTTGAAAAAGAAAAAGCAAACGGGGGGCCGTTAATTTCCTTTAATAAAGTTTTAGAGCGTACAGCTGCCGCATGCGAAGTAGGGAAGAATCTTATAGTACGTATAGGAAAAGAGAAAGACGATCTTCTTACTGATTTTAATGATACAGACCCCAATTTCATACACCTAATAAAAAAAGAAATATAGACAAAAAAGTTACGAAGTTAGATTCTTTCCAAGAAAATGCAATTTGACAGCATATTTATAGCTACTATTGTAGAATAGAGCACCCAACAATAAATAAACTTCATAAGTCGTTAGCAGCAGCTGATCTTTTTGCCGGTAGTAAATCATCTATTACAAAAATATTGCAAAATATCGGTTTTAAGTTTACAAACATTTCGGGGAGAAAAGTTCTTATGGAAAGTGAAAGTGTAGTTGCTTTATGTTGTAGATTTCTACGAGAAATTCAAACTAAATCTATTGAAGACGTAGTCTGGTTAGACAAAACATGGGTAAACATAGGTCACAGTTTACGAAACGGCTGGACAGATGATACTGTGGAAGGAACAATGAAAATACCTTTAGGACAAGGGGGTAGATATATTATTGTACACGCTGGGACATCAAAAGGTTTCATACCTAACTGTTCCACGAAGAAATGAACTCTGAAAACTTTACCACGTGGTTCACAGACTCGTTATTAAAAAACCTCACAGTGCCGTCAACTGTTGTAATGGATAACGCCCCTTATCACTTGGTTATATACGACAAAGCGCCAACATTAGCTACACGTAAAGAAGAAATTATTCACTGGCTTCATGAACATAACATTTCTACGACTGTTGAAAGCATGAAAAAAGCAGAGCTATTGGAGCTGGTGTCAGGTTGTAACCCCGCTTTCCGGAATACGTAATTGACAAAGTAGCGCAAGAACATGGCCATAAAGTAGTAAGATTACCACCGTATCATTGTCATTTTAACCCCATTGAGTTAATTTGGGCACAAGTAAAGGGATATGTAGCAAGAAATAATAAGACTTTTACAGGAACTGAAGTAGAAAAATTGATACGCGAGGGCATTACGAATGTTACTGCAGGCGATTGGAGAAAAGCAGTGATGCATACAAAGAAAGTAATTGACGAAGCATGGAGCAACGAAGGCATATTAGAAGACGCCGTGGAAAAACTGGTAATAAATTTGGGGACAGAATCCAGTGACTCGAGTGACTCTGGTAGCGACATAAGTGGTGTAACACCTTTAGATTAACGGCACAGGCAGAAAACTACAGACAGGTAATAATAATTTCATTTTCAGTTTTGTTTTTATGGTAAAAGTAATAAAAACAAAATATTGACTCTTATTTTGCTGTCTTATATTTTTTATTATTGTTAATTTTTACTTTATTTATACACTAAGTTGATTATTGTACATTTGCACATTGTCACATTTATCATTAAATCAAAAAATTAAAGATTCTGAACATTCGAAGTTAATTTTTAAAAAAACACTGAAGTTAATTAAGTTCTCGTTTATTATTCTCGTAAGAATTCACATTTTTAGTTTAGGAATTATCTGTAGTTACAACTGAATAAATATTAGTTTTTAACTAAATATAATTATTACACTACGACTCGGAACACAAAACTTTAAAAGGCAAGACTTCTGAAGAAGCCTTTAAAAGGCGAAAGCCGGTTCAGGTTGTAAGGTAAAACTTTTTCGTTTTTACCTATAAAAAGTTTTGTGTTCCGAGTCGTAGTGTAATAATTATATTTAGTTAATTAACGGACACGTCATGGACACCGAAATCGAAGATTAGTTTTTAAGTAGAGGAATACATATTTAGTCTGCGTGTACTGGATTTGCTTTGTCTGCGAGAAGTATGTTTTGAGTGAATGTAGTAACGAAAGTTACGCTTGCGTGACATTCAACAGAAACACGTGGTTACGAAGTGGCAACATGGCGGTGACATCATTGCAAACGTCAATCCCTCTCCTGTAAAAATTTTAGTATAGTGTACCACGGCCTGATAGCCCAGAAAGTGTTAATAATAACTGTTACTTGTGATGTTTCTGAAATAAGCAATACTACCCAAAAATTATGTTTACACATAACATTTAGTATTTCCCTTCCACCTTCTCACAGACAAATGATATGAATTTGGTAGAATCTGAAGTTTTTAACCAAATCAACCAGACATATAAAAGGTATGATCCAATCATAAAACACTTAATACTGACTTTATATTTCAAAGTAAGCTTCTCGCTATAAAAAAAAAACTGTAATTACCAATTGACAAAAACATTCCTTCTCTCAGGCCAGGATCATCAGGATACGGCCTCCATGAAATTCCCATAGGTCCTTCATGAACGTTTAGATATGAGCCAATCCCATGTCCTGTACCATGCATGTAGTCCAAACCTACATCCCACAGGTACTTGCGTGCTAAAGTGTCTAAAGTATTACCCTAAACAAAAATAAACATACATGTATATATGTCTATATATATCACTACTCTTACACACCATTCCACATACTGTACTCACTTTAAGAAACGCAATTAAATTTTACATGAAAAAATGAATCACACAAATTAGTTAAAAATACGAAATTGCAAGTTACATTAGTGGTTACATACCGCATAATTATTATTGTTAACTATTTACAAGAATTTCACACAGTTTACAAATTTAACAGCTGATGCAGTTAGAAACTAGCCCATGTTGTCAAATTTCATATCAGGAGCTGGGAGTACAAAGGGCGAATATGAAAATCATGGTGTTGGGAAATCGTGTTTAAAGTTTGTGAATACGCTCAGGATAGAAAGGGCGAATATGTATTTCAGTATTAAAAAACATAGATTCTGATTAGTTAACACTTTAATTTTTAAATAATTATAGATAAGTAAAATAAAAAAAATTATATAAAACAAAACATTTTAAGATTATTCTAAAATTTAAATTAATCGAATGAAAATTTGAAATGTTGGTTGCCTGGTAAATGTTGAAAATTAAGTGCCTGGTATACTTAACACTTCGTATTAAAATTCTGATCACATTACATACTACTGTGTAAAAAATGTAGTATTGAGCATTGCACGTCAGTTTAGGTGTTGATAAAGCTTGCTGAAGATCTATATCAACAACGGCTTCAGGTGAAGCTTTCACTTTTTCACCTATTATATTCAGTTTTTGAATATTTCTTGACTCAAGATCAGTTTTTCTTGTGTTCACTGATTTCCGGCTTCGAGCACTAATGAATGGCACTATTGTAATAAGACATTATTACAATAACAAAGAAATAACGTATGCAGTATAAGAAAGAACAAACTAATCACATCAAAATACCAACTCACACTGAACAAACTTCTCATAGATATGTCTGGTCAAGTATGACTATGATTAAGTGTGGTGGAGAAAGGGAAACCTAAGGAAAAGATCATCCCGATGTGTAGCACTGTGCGGTATATTTGTCCTTACTCCTCCAATATTACAGCACTCAGCTCTCAGCTGGTTTTATACAGTCCATACATTTCAATGCTATTTACAAAATACTAAGGGTGAATATATACGTGATAGTGGTATTACCATGTTCTTAACATGTCAGAAAATAGGATTCTGTAAAAAAAAAAGAAATCAATTTCTTTATTTGCCCTTTATCCTATGAGCTCCTGATATATATATTATTTTTTTTACTACAACTTGCATGTTTAATAAGTCATGCAATATTGCAAATCCTTAAAAAAAAAATGAGCCACTAGGGGCAAGTGTGGGGCTGAAGGATGGTAAAAAAATTTCCATTTTAATTTAGCGATGGTGGGAGGGGGAGAGAAGAGTGAGAGGGGCGAGGTGCAGTTTCTTTAGTGACATATATTACAAAGGTTTGACACAGCCAAAGTTATGATGATAAATTTCATCTGAACATAAACTGAGAGTGAAGCCCACCTGACATGCTTTGTGTTCCTGAATCAGGAGTTGTTTAATCAAACTGAACAACAGCTTTGCTGGTGGTCAATCAAGTGCAATAACAGTAAACAAAACATTAAGGATAAATTTACCAATACCAACTGCCTTCTTCAAAACAACCAAGATGATCAGAATGTAAATAAAACAAGGTCATATCCTAATTAACTAAAAGCGCTAATTTGAAACACCACTGACACTGACAGGTAGGAAATATTAGGTTTGATCTAAATATTCATGCAGTTCTTGTTAATTTTAAAAACTATGGGTTCATTCATCAACACTTATACTGTCCCCTTCAAAGCAGTCTCAGTCGAATGTAACACGATTAAGCCAGCCGTTTTGCAGTCTTCAAAATATTTCAAGCATGGACTTTTTGTACAGCTTTGAGCTCGCTTAGTGAGTTTCGTTTTATGTCTTCAATGGTCATGAAACATTATCCTTTCATGGAAATTATCACCACTGAGAGGAGGAAAGATCGTGGTCGGACACATCTGGTAAATATGGGAGTTGCTGTGTCATCATATGATGTTTTCTTTAGCCTAGCCTCGTAAAATTTTTAACAAGCAATGACATGAGTCCAGACGTATATTCGGGCTGCAATTTTCATAAATTATTCTTCTGTAAATATGGTTGTTTTCTACAAATAGCATAAAATGTCCGAATAGTACTCTTTATTTACCACTACACCTAGAGATGAAATTTTGTTGAACACAAAAACATAATCTTCATCTGACAACCACGATCTTCAACTCACTTGCACCAGTCTTGCCAGAAGCCTTCTGAACATGATTACTAGGACAGAGCAGTTTATCTCACAGTTTACACAAAATTTAATCCATGTTTATCAATCTTGCATTGTAGAATGGGAAAAAAATCGCCTAATACACCTAAGGACGACTTACTCAATTAGCTGTGAAATCTAATCTATGCATCAATATGCATCAAATAGGGCTAAAATTTTAGACGATTGTCACTAACATGTGTACCAACATAAAATAAAAACAATTTTTTAATCAGACACTTGTAGTGGTGGAAACTGCAAAATTGCACGAACTTTTTGATCAAACCTTGTTTTTATGTTCTATTTTTGTTAGCGAAACTAGTATTGAAGGTTAACTTTTCAGTTCACTTTGTTTTCAGTTATCTCTTATATTATTTCTGGTTATCAATCTAATTACTTCCAATTTATAGACTCCCTGTGGCATTTTATGTTACTTTTTCATGCCGAAATTGCTGCTTCATCTCCAAACATGGCAAGAGTTATATACCGTACAAGTGTGGAAGGAGTTACAGCATAGGTTGCAATGTGGCTACTCAGCTGTTATTTCTGTTAATCCATCTTTTTATTTTATTCTATATGGTTTATACAATTAGTATAACTGGGCACATTGTTTTGATAATAAGGGCCGGCTTTTGAAATATACCATACCTAGGCATAATTTTTATATGCCCCTCCCACAAAACAAAATTTCTTTTGAGACCGTTCCTCCATTTTAGACAAGAACGATAACACCTTAACATTCTCGTTCCTTGGAATGTCATGTAGATTGGAAGCTCTTAATGATCTTATGCATCTATTTATCTTTAATGTAAAAAAATTTGAAACAGCAATAATCTGTTATAGGAATCAATAATAAAAACATGAAATAAATTAAACATTAGTCATCTATTTATGAAATAAAACAAATAATTTATTATAAAAATACTAATATAGATTAGTATAGTTATTTAATCCATAATAGTTATTTATGGATTACTATGTAATGTGTTATTGTCACTATCACAGTCAAAGTTCATCTTAGGCAAAGGTTTGGTTCACAAGCGTTTACGCCTCACTTTCTTCGTGGCAAATTCATCAATAAGGTTGTTGTCCCTCTCCACTTAAAATATCAGCCTCACTGTGAAGGATTGAGAGGGAATTCAACTTTTTTTTCTTTCATAGTAAAGCAAAGATATGATTTTATTCTCTTCAAAGCAGAAAATTATCACTGTACAACAATTACTAATAGCAATACATAAATACATCCTGATGTCTACATTTGGAAATGTCCGTCAGAGATTTTCTTGTCTAAGGAACTTGCTCATTCTCAGGAGCGTGTCTCTAACTTTTGAGTATTTTATTACATGTAAAAATGAACACATTCATTGAGAAAGATTAGTTCTAAATCATTTTCATACAATACTTGCAGCTTTCCTGCACATTTAGGAAAGTTATGCTACACAGGTTGGAGAAAACTGCAAAAATTGTCTGCCACTAATGACTATGATTCCATATGATGCAATACTCTGTCATAAGGTATGGTTTACGACTTTATAATGGTGGAAATGCTGAAAGGCCTCGTCCGGAGCATGAGAGATAGCAGTTCAGCAAGTAAGCACGACAAAGTTGGGACTATTATTCCTTTTTTCTTAACAGCTTAACTATGTACCATAGTTAATGTGTCCCACAATATATTAAATAATAAAGCCTTTACTTTAGTACTATAAATAATTTTTACGTGAGCTGTTAAAATATTTACAAAAAAGTTTTTTGTGTGCTGCCCCTGCTGGGCTTTTAAAGCAGACTTTGGTGAATGTCTGTGCAACACTTACAGATTTTCTTTCCTTAACAAATCAAATCTACATAAAATGACTGGACAGTATTCTTTACTGACTACTGCAACTAGTCATGAAGCCATACTCTGTATCTGACTATCACCATCTTTTTAACTCATTCATGACAATCTTTGAAGCTTTTCTACTATTTTTAAACCACTTGTTCACACACTATTTTTAAAGTGGCCGTCAGAAACTTTCTGTGTCACCATTGTAGAACAGGTTACCTCATTCTTTACACAAAATTTAATCCACAATCTTCAATCCTGAGTTGTAGAATGTCCAAACAATAGCCAAATACACAAAAACATAACTTACGTAATTAGGTGTAATCTCGAACTATGTAACGTTACTGTGGAACGTTATAAATTAATTCAATTGTTACGTTAATTACTCTATTAAAATATATAAATACATAAATTTTATTCCACCTACCTGCAAAATTCGTTTGGGTCCAGGATTCTCGCACGAACGTAAGATATTAGCGTGTTTATAGGTTACGGTAATAATTGACATAACTCATTTTGTTTGAAGAGAATTCATGACCTTTTTAATTTTTAAATATTGACAAACTTTAACAGATTTTACTCATACTTTAGCAAATGAAATAGCAGTCTAATAATTTCTTATTTTTGTTGTTCGTTCCATGAATACAATTTCTACTCTACCTTATTCTACAAGCTTACCTTATACTAAGATATTGATATCAGACCGCCCAGTCTGCCAAACATTCTCACACACACTATATTAAAAAACCCTCCCCTGATTTATTAATTGACCAAAACCCTTAACATATTAGGAAATACCCCCCGGCCGGCACGTGGTTATCTCTCGAGCTCGTCACTTCTCATTTTCTGATTTGGTTGTGTGTCCGAAATAACTTGGGATGTTCCTTAGTTAACTATTCACTTCACTGCCACATTACTGTTCCGTGAACTCACGGTTTACTAGAAAATTATAAAAATTTTTTAAAGAGCCCCTTGGGGCGGTACCTGGTCAGGCACAGTCTGTAAGCGAACTGGGAAAAGCGTCTCTACCTTCACCGCCAACTAGATTACGTCTTTTTAGGTGGAAACCAACGCCTTGTGGTTCTTCGTCGCTTGTTGTGTTACATTTAACCCATGCAGTTGATTGTGTGTGGGTCGCAGAAGATATTTGTTCAGCACTGGCTGACGTCACAAAAAGGGTTGGACTTAGGACTCACATCCGTCAACCTGGAACATGTGCTCGTACAATTTCTTTCTTTAGCCATCTTTGAGTTTCACAAACCGGCGTCGGTCCGCGCACCTGGTTGTCGGGTGCGATCGGGCGCACGAGACCACACACTCGCAAAGTTCTTAGAAAATGACGCTTAGTACACTCCTTCATACAGATTGCACAACTGTTGAGACGTATTGTGCCTTTGTTAGAACACTGTTTCAATTCACCACGTGTTCGGGTCCCAGATGGAAATTAAATTTATAAATATTTTTAATAAATCCCAAAATTTTAATAAAATGAAAATCCCCTGTATTTGTCACATTACAATACCCCCCCCCCCAATGAGAGATCTTCTGCCGGAACAGAAGAAATCTCATTGCTAAAACCCCTAAGAGGACCGGTGAGGATATGGTGCCAACAACCCCCTCTAGCTCTTATACTTCATGGGTAAACGACCCCCCTGGCTCGGCGACTATGGACGCATCTGAACGAGATTACTGGACTTCTCTGTAGGAGATCCCAACACCGAAAACTCGAACAGATACGCACCACAGCACACCTCACCTTCTAACATGCAACCCCAAAATCCAAATCCCTGGTCTTATATCATGCCAGATCCTCAACCGATATGTTTCCCCTTACATGCAAACTGGGCTGCCTTTAGCAGTTACTGGGCTTGCACACACACACACACACACACACACACACACACACACACACACACACACACTTACTGTTACATACTATCGAAATTGAAACATTCTTCAACATTTATTTAAGTTAAAAATCAACAGCTATCTTCTTTAAAATCAAAACACAAATCTTTCATCTAAACTGAATAATTCTCATTATATTTTTTTTTCAAAAAAATTTTTAAATTCAAAAAATTTTAATTTATTAAAATATATAAGTTATTTTTTTTTTCAATATTGAAATTATTTAAAATTATTCAAATTAATTAAAAGCAAAATTGGCTTTACTTCCTTGCTAAACGTGTCTAGCATAGGACCTCACCTATCAGCTGATGATCAAAACTGGGTCAAGTCAAGAACCTTGACCTACATAAGTTATACCCAAGTTACATCTAAAAATACACTCAACATCTTTAAACTTCTATCTTCAAACACAAAACACAATAAAATAAAACATTTAAAATAACAAAATATTATTATGATCAAGAATAAAATTAATATTTAAATTACTCAAAATAAACACTTTACATTATTTTCAAACTCTATCAAAATTGTCACTGGTTGCAATTAAAAATTTTATATTCTTATTATAAATCTCTTTTCTTTACTATTCTCAATTTCCTTTACTTTGGGTGATCTAATTGTTTATACTAACTTGATCTGCCACTTGGCATTTATACATATATAATCTTTACCTCTCTCTGACTCTAATACCACTAACAACTTTAACTAACAGGACACCCATCTCTATTAAAACATCTATCAAACACTCTCTAAACCCAACTTACTATTAAACTCAATTCGCCACATTCTCTCGATATATAAAAAAAATATTCTCTAACCCTTTGTACTTAGGATGTGTTCCCCCCCCCCAAAAAGCTCATTCCCTTAATCTGTCCCTGGATTCTACCTAAGGCAACCCCTTCCCGCCAAATCGTTCCCTTCCCGTCCCAACCCTTTTGTTGCGGACTCCTACACTACACTATCCCCTCTTACAAAATTACCATCCCCAAATCCCATTCTTATTACCTCACTTCAACTACAAAATAATATCATCATTTATAAACATCAATATATCACTCATTACTCTACCTATATTCCCCATATCTACGGTGTCAACATCAATACTTCTCATATTCTATTACATTAACTCACAACAACATTACATTAATTCAAAACAATATTATTCTCTCTACTACCACTTTAACTTTAACTTGGACTGATCTACATGTCCCACAAAATATTAATCACCCAACATCTATCTTTTACTATCTTTCACAAATTATTTAAAATCTTAACTTTATCAAATTACTTTCCTCATTATTTGAAATAATATCTTTAACCTATTAAAACATTATTTTTAACATTAATTACCTTGGAAATTAATAAACAATTTATCAGTGACATTCTACTACTGATCAGCTGACATTCCTAGCAAGGTGAATGACCTCACTGCAAACACATTTCAAAATTATCCACATCCTATGAAATACATATTTTTAGCAATCCTTACATCTACCCTACTACACATCATTGTTTCCTCTCTTTCTGACTGTGGTACAATAATGTAATCCGCCTGCCGGTCGGTCTAGTTGTTTACTTTGTTATACTCATTTCGAAATTACACAAATTATATAAAACACATTTTTTTATCAATTCTTACCTCTAACACAATAAAATAATACATTTATAAAATATAGAATGAACACATTATACTGAACGTATGAACACCTATTTATCAAAGCGTGATACAAGCATTTTATTAGTGCAAAAATTGATTTACCATTTTACGTTATAAAATTTAAATTCGTTGCTCATCTGAGCAACCCCCCAATCCACACACACTATTGTATTTTATGTTGTACTGTGACGCCCATTTGCGTTCACAAGGACGGCATAGTTGGAGGAATTGAACATCTCCTTGTCCTTGCTTCGGCTTTACATTTTAAACATTTTAGATATCGACATAACTTCGTTTTATAGTTACAAGCCCTTAAAACGGGTCTACCACCTGGCTATGCTGTCCCTACTCGGACAGAGTGGCAGCCGCTGTTCCATAGTTCCAGGATTTCCCCTAGTTTCACCCCCCTGTTAATTTCTTTAATATCAACCAATTTCAAGTCAGCTATGGTCAAGGGACTTGATTATGGCCATAGCTGACCGCTAGCCAAAACCACGATTAGTGCTGGTAAGGCAGTAATCGCCCAAAAAGTCGAGGAAATCAAACTTTACTTTCATGCCTGTTCTACTCGTCATTGTTCTGCACGGCACGAAAGTCTATCATGGTACAAATTAAAATTGTACAAAAAAGGTGTGCCGTGCATTTTCGCCACTTTGGCCTCCGATGGAGGTAACACTCCCTGTTACCCCCAACCCATTCCACTATCTACTGGGGCACATGCCACCCCAGCAATAGCATACTAATTGCTAAATTAAATCTTTATACACAACATTATAATCTGAAATTTTCATTAATTCTTTTATCCCTCATCATTTAAATCATTCATCACTTTAAAATTTTCAAATTTATTATTAACATTTTTTTTTCATCATATTTCAGTTATTATTATTTTTTAAATTATTATCTCAAGTTGTTTTCATTATTGAAGTTAAAATTCTTTTAATTGAGTAAAACACCTGTAAACATTTTATTATAGCTGACTGGTATTATAAAATTTTATACTTACAGTCCATTATTCACATACTGACATACACAAAATATATACACCATACACACCAATACCTCCACGTAACCTCTGAAACATTTAATCACAGTGTTATTTCAAATCACACAATTTAACAATTTATTACCAAATTCACATCTCCTGAAATAATTTAAATTCATTAGAAAAATTCAATTATGCAACATTTAAATTAATCAAAAATATTTAAACATCAAATTATTTTAATTAAATCAATTATTGAAAATACAAGTTCCATTGCTATCAAAACAATTACAATTCGCTAATTACTATCTCCAAAATTAATTTTGTTATTTATTTAGATTGCAAATATTAATATTATTATTATCACAACCATTGCTACTACATATACACATTGTTTACCTGACATCCTACAATACACACAATTAAATTCACTACACTTATTTACAATTCTTCATTATTGATTACTCAGTTATATCACACTTCAATGTCCAAGGTTGCGAGGTCAAAAACATAAAACAAAATATTTAAAATTGTCCAGTTATTGTTTTATGGTTTACCCTCCATCGTCAAAAATTAATCTGTTTCAAATAACACTTTTCAATTTTATTGACACACATATGGCTATTTTGTGTGTCACTACCATGCAAATCAAATTCATCCGTTTTATCACAATAATCATAAACCAAGTCAACATTAAGTATTTCTGTCAAGTCTCCGTTAGTAAATACATTCAATATAGGGTCAGTTACTTTTTTATTATACATTAAATCATTATTGTTTAGACACACTTCTAACATCGCTTTCCACTTATCATAATCTCTCTTCAATTCATACAATTCTGTCTCTCTCTCCACACACAACTCTCTATTTAAACTTCTCTCATCATAACACCATCTCACACTTTCAATACTACTCCAGACAGAGGGTACAAACTTATACAAAAAAAAATAAACAACTCAAATCTTCTACTAACACGGGACTCTTGCCCTTCAAAAACAACACTTGTGAACACACTGAATCATCATAAATAAGGGGAAAATTTACCCTCTGCCCCCATTCTACCACTATACTATCTTTCCACTTTCTCTCTGACTCATAAACACACATTAACATTTCATTATTACATTCCACAACTTCATCAGTATTCTCACTATTTATTTTCAACGCATCACTCTCTGATACTACCTCTTCAATTGCATTACTATTCTCAATATTATTTTTATCATTTTGGATATAATCATCATCATTTGTTAACTCTTTATCTAGTACCACATTTTTATATGTATCATTATAATTTTCATTTGTATTACTCTTGTTTGTAGTCATCACACTCACTCCCATTCTCTCAATACTCTGTTCTAATTTATTCAAACTATTTTTTATTATTTCATTGGTATTTTTTAAACGTTTATTCATTTCTTGTATATCATTTTTTAACTCATCAAATTTGTCATTCTGTATATCTAATTTCTCATTTACACTACTTCTAAATTCTTGCATTTCGTTTTTCTGTTCGTTAAGCTTGCTATCAATTTTATTAAATTTAACGTCAGAATCACTCTTTATTTCGTTAAATTTTACCTCTAACATCGCATTTTGCTTTTCTGAACTTTCTTTCATACTACACAACATGCTACATAAATATTTCATCATATCATTATCATCAGTTTTGTTATTTTGAATTGGCGTTGAATGAATTCCTTCATCCGTAATTTTTGATTCAGTTTCGCTTAATTCGATATTCATTTGGCTTTCGTTTTCGATGTCAGTTAAGCTGACATTCTCGTTATTACCTGCCATCTCTTATTTTTTATACTTGATACTTATTAATTTACTCTAATTAATTTCCTTTATCATAACATAATTTTGATCTTGTCAATTGTGCGTAAATAACGTACTTTTATTTCATTACACTAACCTTAAACACACGCTTGCATCTTTTTTGTAGGTGCGGTTTTTACTTAAAATTTTTACTTATAAAAACTGTCCCTGTTCAAAAGCCATTTGTTATGTTAATTACTCTATAAAAATATATAAATACATAAATTTTATTCCACCTACCTGCAAAATTCGTTTGGGTCCAGGATTCTCGCACGAACGTAAGATGTTAGCGTGGTTTATAGGTTACGGTAATAATTGACATAACTCATTTTGTTTGAAGAGAATTCATGACCTTTTTAATTTTTAAATATTGACAAACTTTAACAGATTTTACTCATACTTTAGCAAATGAAATAGCAGTCTAATAATTTCTTATTTTTGTTGTTCGTTCCATGAATACAATTTCTACTCTACCTTATTCTACAAGCTTACCTTATACTAAGATATTGATATCAGACCGCCCAGTCTGCCAAACATTCTCACACACACTATATTAAAAAACCCTCCCCTGATTTATTAATTGACCAAAACCCTTAACATATTAGGAAATACCCCCCGGCCGGCACGTGGTTATCTCTCGAGCTCGTCACTTCTCATTTTTTGATTTGGTTGTGTGTCCGAAATAACTTGGGATGTTCCCTAGTTAACTATTCACTTCACTGCCACATTACTGTTCCGTGAACTCACGGTTTACTTGAAAATTATAAAAATTTTTTAAAGAGCCCCTTGGGGCGGTACCTGGTCAGGCACAGTCTGTAAGCGAACTGGGAAAAGCGTCTCTACCTTCACCGCCAACTAGATTACGTCTTTTTAGGTGGAAACCAACGCCTTGTGGCTCTTCGTCGCTTGTTGTGTTACATTTAACCCATGCAGTTGATTGTGTGTGGGTCGCAGAAGATATTTGTTCAGCACTGGCTGACGTCACAAAAAGGGTTGGACTTAGGACTCACATCCGTCAACCTGGAACATGTGCTCGTACAATTTCTTTCTTTAGCCATCTTTGAGTTTCACAAACCGGCGTCGGTCCGCGCACCTGGTTGTCGGGTGCGATCGGGCGCACGAGACCACACACTCGCAAAGTTCTTAGAAAATGACGCTTAGTACACTCCTTCATACAGATTGCACAACTGTTGAGACGTATTGTGCCTTTGTTAGAACACTGTTTCAATTCACCACGTGTTCGGGTCCCAGATGGAAATTAAATTTATAAATATTTTTAATAAATCCCAAAAATTTAATAAAATGAAAATCCCCTGTATTTGTCACATTACACAATATGTGTACAATATAAATATTTTAACGTAACGAAACTAAGGTCCCCTACGTTACATAAAAATTTATAATTATCAAAATAAAAAACGCTAATTGTCCGTTGTAATAAAGGTCAGAAAAGTAAACCCTTATTAAATAAATAAATAACACCAAATAAGAGTACAAGGTAATAGAGTAAAAAATAAATGTTTATACATACAAACTATGAAGTGGTCAGTGAAAAGTGTGAGTGATAAATACAGTGTCAAGTAATGTGGAAAATAATATAGACAGTTTAGTCAATGATCGAAAATGATTACATTGAGAGTAGACTAATTAATTGATGTTAATTTAATTTATCACGTTATCATGCTTTATCATGTTGTTTTGTTTCATGGTATTTATGTTGTATTTTGTATGTAGGAGGTGTGAAGCAACTGCTTTAAGAGGATATCAAATAATTGATGGTAATTTGATTTATGTTAACGAATATGTCACCATAGAATTTATGTTAAACTTCATAAAGAGTAAATATTTTAGTACCGGTACTCACACTAAATGGAGGTAGTGCTAGATTATAATTGTAAACTTGGCCAGGAAGGCAATAATTGTTGATAAGATGCCAAAGGGTTTATTGTAACTATGTTATAAACAGATGAAGGGTTCTATACTAAACTAAGTAATAATAAATTAAAATCAAAATGAAATAAAAACGGAATGATTGGCCATAAGCCAGTGACACATTGTACAGGAAGTCAGGTCAGAAAAGTTAGGTAACAAAAATTGTAAAAACACTAAATGTAATATAATGAATTAGTAGAAACCAGTAGTAGTTATTAATAGCAGATAAGTAACTTCAATTACAATAAAATCATAAAATATGTAATAGAACAAATAGGCCCAAAATTAGTATTTTGTAATGAGAAGATAGTACTTGTTAGACTAAGAAGATCAAGGGGAAAAGATAGCAAAATGTACATAATTTAAGAACAAAGAATATGTGAAAGTTTAAAATGATATAATGTAACTTTAGTAAGGGAGTATTTTATTAAGTAAGTGCAAGAACATTTTTTTTAATTATGGCTCTAGGATTACAAATATTATCCAATAACAGAACAAAGACTGGTTATCAAGGACGACAAAATGCAAGATATTTTGTTTATTCAATAGAACTCAATTGTTATCTATGAACGAGTACAGTTCAGCTTGATGAACCGAGAAAAACCAGAAAAAATATAAAGAATAAATTGCCTAGTAAATTAATAACTAATAACTAACAAAAAGGAAAGTTCGCTGACTTTCGATGGTCATCTATAAGAGTATAGTTCAGCCTATCAATAAAATTAACGAAAAATCTAAAGGAAGAAATTTACCAATTAATTCCACTAAAATGATTAATAATGAAATTTAAATAATAAATAAATGAAGACAACTAAAGACCTGAAGAAATTAAAGTAAACAAGTATTATAAAAGATGAAAGAAAAATTAAAATTGTACTTGAACCTCACTTTTTACGACTCGGTAGAGAAAACTATTCCTACACAAAATCCATTGGAACCCGTAACCACAAGAACTTTAACATTAGCGAAGATTAAGAATTGGAATTTCTGCTTCACCCAGGGACCAAAACACCAAACTTTATTTCGAAACTGGAATGAAGACTGGCGATGATTTATACATCTGTATCTTAGTCGATCAACCATCACAAGGCACGAATTCATCAGTGCACAGCCTTCACAAGTAACTGTGTCAATGGACGGTAAAACTCTACTTACGTTTAAAATATTAATTAATAAGATTTTATAATTAAATTGTAATACATTGTAATTTTATTTTGCATTTTCTGACCTTCCTAATAGTCACAAGAACCTGTCGAACCCTGAGATTAAGAAAAAATAACAATATAATTACAATTAAACATCTAAAATCCGAATTCTGTAACTAATCGATTTGTCCCAGTGTGATCGATGTGTTGTACCTGTGCCAAGAGAGAACATCTGTTTTAAAAAATACAAAAATAAAGAATCCTTCCTGAAATTGATGAATTATTATTATTTGATAATGATTTAGTGTGTTCTGAATAATTTTTAGTCTATAGAGAGAGAAACGGGGTGTAAGGTATAGGATGCATCTCTTATAGCCTCTCCTATACAACTGTCAGCCTCACCTTCACGAGTTGTAGCGGAAGTTCGCTGCATGGTGCACCCTGTTCACACTAACGAGGCTCTGACGACCGAGTGACCGCCGGTATAAGTGGTCCCCCTACTACCAAGTGCCAACGGCTTCTTTGAAGGCGGATGAGCGGGTAGTAGGTTAGGGCACTCTCTTGTCCTTGGGGTGTGAAAATACCCCAGAAGGCGGATGAACCAGAGATGGTCAACGGCATAGGATGCAGAAGGCAACGGGAAACCACTGCATTAAAGATCTGAGAATATCCCCAGGCTTTTAGCATGATGGCTACGTCTAATGCAAAATATTCCGGAGTTTCAATTTCCCCATTCGGTTCTCAGGGGGGGGAAGGTGTTGGATAGAGTCAATTTTGAAGAAGTAAATCCTATTGTCTACAAACGGAAAAATGGATGCAAAATCGGCACTTGGAATGTTAGAACATTACTGAAGCCTGGTAAAATGGAAGAGGTAAAGCATTCTATGATAAAGGCAGAGCTTAATATATTAGGTGTCTGCGAGACAAAATGGGCAGGATGTGGTGATTTCGTATCAGGTGATTTCAGAATTATTTACAGTGGTAAGGAAGAACCAGGAAGAAATGGAGTAGCATTGTTCTTGAGAGGTGAATGGAAGAGTAGTGTCTTGAATACATGCCACAGTAGTGATAGATTACTGATGATAAAACTTAGGGCAGAGCCAGTTGATTTGTGTATAATTATGGTGTACTTTCCAACAACAAGTAGTAACGATGAGGATATAGAATTAATGTATGAACAGATTGAAGGGTTGCTCAAGATAATAAAGAAAGACGATAATGTAGTTATATTGGGCAACTTTAATGCATCTATAGGTGCTAACAGTAGTCAAAAATGTGCCGGGAAGTTTGGTTTGGGAAACATCAATGCACGAGGGGAAAGGTTACTTGAGTTTTGTGAGCAGTATGAGATGATCGTCACAAACACATGTTTTGAAGTCCCCAAAAGACGGCGATATACTTGGAAAGCACCGGGGGATGTTAGGAGGCATCAGATCGATTATATTCTAGTCAGACAAAGACATAAGAACCAAGTCAAATCTAGTCATTCATATCCTGGTATGGATATAGATAGTGACCATATTCCCGTTATGGCCAAGTGCAATATTAAATTTAGGAAAATCAGGAAATCTAAACAAAAGAACTGGTGCTTAGAAAAACTGACCGATGACAAAATAGTAAAAGAATTGGAAGAGGAGACAGACATGTTGATGGAAGGAAGGCCAAGTTGGGAGGAAGTAAGAGATGGAATAATTGCAACAGCACAGCGTGTTCTAGGGAAGAGAAAGTTAGAACCACGGAAACCGTGGATGACACAGGAAATGTTGGACCTAATAAGGAGGCGTAATAAGCTGAGAAATAAGGATTATCAGGAGTACAAGAGAATAAAAAATCAGATTACCTCTATGTGTCGCATTGAAAAAGAAAATTGGATGAAACAACTAAGTCTTGAAATAGAAGATGATTTCAGTAGAGGAAAATGTGATAAGGCATATTTAAGGATAAAATCGTTACAGTTGAAGCATAAGACTCGAAGTAATGTTGTTAAGGATAAAATGGTAAAATACTTTTCGAAAATGATAAGGTCAGCAAGCGTTGGAAGGAGTATATAGAGGAACTATATGACGGGGAAGCTGTGGTAGTCACGCAAGAGTTTCTACAAAATGAGAATGCTGTAGATAGAGATATGGTAGGACCGCCAATTAGCAGGGTGGAATTTGATTATGCCCTTAAAGGTCTGAGTATGAAAAAAGTGACAGGGCCTGACAGTCTACCAGCAGAGCTTTTGAAAACTGTAGGGGTGAGAACGAAAGACCAGCTATTTCGAATAATTACTGGGTGCTATGAAGAGGGAGTATTGCCAGTTGATTTCATTAAAAGTAGAACAATCACAATACCCAAGAAAGGTAAAGTAGACGACTGTGCTAATTATAGAACGATAGCCTTAATGTCTCATGCTGCTAAGATTTTGCTGAACATAGTGAAGAATAGACTGGAAGGAAAGATTGATCACACTTTGGAGGATCAGTTTGGATTTAGAGCAGGTAGAGGAACCAGAGAAGCAATCTTGGCTCTGCGGCAGATCTTGGAGAGGAGAATATTGAAGTGAATAGGAAAACCTATTTAGTATTTGTGGATCTCGAGAAGGCGTTCGACAATGTTGATTGGAAGCTGTTGTTTCAAACTATGAGGAAGTCAGGACTTGACTGGAAAGTTAGAAGGGTGATCTTCAATATTTATAGGTTGCAAAGTACTCAAATAGACATAAATGGATGTAAAAAGGAAGCAATCATAAGAAGAGGGGTCAGGCAGGGTTGCCCACTGTCACCGTACTTGTTTAATTTGTTTATAGAAGATGTTGTAACTCAGATGAAAAGGAGTTCTAGGAGAATTAAAATAAATGGGGAACAGATACACAGTATATAGCGGGTCAATTTTGGGTGTTTTTAATTTTTCACTGCTAGTGACGTCAATAGAGCAGACGCCAATATCGTGCTCTGGTATCCTGAATATAACTCCCATATTCCATGTATAAACGGAATATGCCTCAACAACTGAGCATGAGGGACGACGCAAAGTAGGTGGCCGTGAATGCACTGTTTCCCCCTCGCACGGAAGTACATTAGTAGTCGTTCACTGATTAGACCGGCGCCGGTACTGAGCCGAGTGGGCTCCTTGCAAAATTTTATAATATAACAGTAAAGTGAGTTAACAGTGTAAAAATCAAGTGGCGGTGATGTCTGAACAACGAGACAATAACAAAACACAACAGTTTTTTTTTTATTCGGGACAACTCAGAACTTAAAAGGGGCGACCACGCGGTCCACGAGTGAACACGCGGCTGACTGGGGCTTTATGCAATGGGTTTTTAATTTATAAGGGTGAAGGAAAATTTTATTTTAAGAATGTGAGTAGTGAGTGAGCAGGCTGGGCTACATTAAGATTGTAAGTAATAATATGTAAGGTTAAAAATAAGTTATAAGCAAGAATTACACCAGATTCGAAAAACATGTAAGTGACTGTATTTGATAAACAAAATTTTAAATCAGCAATAATTGATAATTAAAACTAATTATTTCTCTTCATAATAATGTGTCGAATCAGTTATTTCACTAACCCATGAAGCACGTTTGTATCTGATGTTCATGTGATCGAATCCCTGGACCCGAGTCTTTGCAGGTAGGTGGGAGATTTATTATTATAATTTGATAATTAAAAAAATTCCAATTCGATTAGAGTAGCACAAATGGCGCCACGAAACAGGCACGAATTATAATTAATTAATTAAATTCCGCATCTACAAAGATACAAACATGTTTTAGGTTAGCGTAGCGAAATAACGTTACATTACAAAATTTAATTAATTACATTATTTATTTAATTGATTTCTTTAATTTAATTTGATCAATTATAAAAATGTCAGATCACGAAAATAACGTAAATGAAACGAGTGTCGAAGTTTTTGACGAGGCAGATATAAGTAATGTTGAGTTACATTCGACTCCAAGTGCGAGTCAAGAGAAAGCAGAGATAAATGTAAGTGACCAGAGTAATGTAACTGATGATTCGGGAGTTCAAGTAACCCCAAAATTAAATAGAGAAAGTAGAAATAATAACAATGAAGTCAGAATCACTGACGAGAGAACAGAAAATCAATCAACACCCATTCCAATGAATCAAAATAAAAAAATTGACGACAGTAGCATGTTAAAAAATTTGTATAGTTTGATGTGTAGTATGAAAGAAAATTCAGAAAAACAACACGATGAACAGAATAACAAATTTAACGAATTAACTAATCGTTTTGACAGTAATGACATAAAATTAGACAGACAAAGTAGTGAATTAAATAATCGTTTTGATGAAATTAAAAGCGAATTTAATTGTAAATTTGATGTACTTAAATTTGATATTGATGAAGTAAAAATGAAATGCGAAAATAGTTGTAACGAATTGAAACGAGACATTGAGAAAATAGTAGAGTCAGTAGAACAGAGTAAAAGTAAAAATAATAATGATAGTAAACAAGTAACTAGTGAGAAAAATAATGTCGAAAATGAGAACATAATTAAAGATGCGATAGTAGAGAGTAAGACAACAATTGTTAACAATAATATTGAAAGTGGTAATGTAATTGAAAAGGTGGTATCAGAAAGTGATACGTTGAAAATAGATAGTGAAACAGTAAGTGAGAGTGAGAAAATGATAAGTTGTAATGAAGTAATAATTAGTGTTGTTGAATTGGAAAAAGAATGGAAGGGGGGAGTAGATGAATGTGTGGGGCAGGGGGTAAATTTTCCCCTTATTTGTGATGAACCAGAGTGTTCAAAAGTGTTATTTTTGGGCAAGAGACCCTTATTAATGAAAGATTTGAGTTGTTCATTTTTGTTGAATAATTTTGTACCCTCTGCGTGGAATGATGAAAGTGTGATATGGCATTATGATGAGAGAGATTTAAATGGAGAGTTGTGTGTTGACAAAGAGATAGAATTATATAAACTAATGAGAGATTATAATGAGTTGAAAGAGATGTTAGTTGATATGAAATACTTACCTGTTAAAATAGAGAGTGAAGATTATTTTGATAATACATGTTTAAATAATAATAATTTACTTTATGAAGAAAAAATAACTGACTTGATAACGAATATTACTGATGGAGACTTAACCAATGTACTTAATGTTGACTTGTTTAATGATTATGTGGATAAAACAAATCAGTTTAGTTTGTATGGTTACAACACACAAAACAGTCATTTGTGTAGTGATAAAATTGAACGATGTTATGTAGAACCAAGGTTAATCTGGAACGATGGAGGATAAACTATTAAAACAATATAAGACAGTGTAAACATTATGTTTTATGGTTTTTTGACATGGCAAATCTGGACAAACGAAGTGCGAAAAAACTGAACAATAAATAACAAGAGTTTGTAAATAAAATATAGTGAATTTATTTGTGTGCATTGTGGAATGTTAAGTAAATAATGTGTGTGCGTAAGATGATTGTTGTAATAATAATATTGAAATATTTGCAAGTTAAATAAATATCAGAATTAATTTTGAAAACAGTAATTGATTAATGGTAATTGTTTTGATAACTATATAATTTACATTTTTGGTAATTAATTTAATTAAAATAATTTGATACATGTTCAATATTTTGATTGATTATTTGAATGTTAATTAATTAAACTTTTTAATGAATTTAATTTATTTTATGAGAGTGGGAAATTTGGTAATGAATGATAAATTATTTGATGTAAACTAATATTTTTGTGTTAAATGTTACAGAGATGAGGTGAAAAGTATTGTGATATGGTGATTAGGTTTTGTGTGTATATCGTGTTAAATGGATTGTAAGTATGAAAATTTTATAATCATGTATAACAAAAATATTTACACGTAATTATGAAAAAATAATTCTGGAAAATATTTCACCGTAAAAGTTATAACCAAAGGGTTTAATTATTATTTTGTGGTACCTGCTATGTTAGGTTATGAGTAGGGGATAATGGTATAAGAATGTGATTGTGGAGGAATTTAAGTCAAACTGTTTTGGGTGGAGACTGTTAAAGAAGATGTCCACTTTGTTTTTTCTTTGTTTTTTTAAAGAATTTTCAAGTTAAACAAATAATTTAAAAGGGTCAATTTTATTAATGAATCAAAAATATATCTGATCTGAATTGGAATAAAAGAAAAAAAAAAAAAATCTAAGAGACAAATATATTATCTAAAAGATTTATAAAATTTGAAAAGTGTAGTAAGCAGATATGGCAATATATGATGTAACCAGAGTGTTTAGACTATG
This sequence comes from Magicicada septendecula, assembly GCA_034769895.1. Lineage (NCBI taxonomy): Eukaryota > Metazoa > Arthropoda > Insecta > Hemiptera > Cicadidae > Magicicada > Magicicada septendecula. Next base: position 30,082,127 of record CM068367.1, on the reverse strand, counting down.
AATGCTGAAACTGAGAATGTTTATAACTGTTGTTTATGAAAACAAGTCTGGCACACAACTGTGTTTAGGTAAACAGTAAACAGGTGTAGGATGTTGTGACTCAAGCCTGTGGTCATGCTTGGTGACCATAACAAGAAATGTTGTAGTCCGCTGAATCAGTATCTTGAGCAAAACCCTATTGTGACATAAAAGAATTAAAGTAAATTTTGTTAAAATAATAATGAGGCAATTATTGTAACCTAGAGTTTGAGAAATTAAACACCATTAAATTAATTTGGTAATCAAATTAATAGAAACAATGATTTTTAACAATGAACTTAAATTTTTTGAAAGAAAAAAAAATGGGATGCATATAATTTCAAAATTAAATAAATTTTAGATTTAAGTGACCAAAAATAATCAGTGAGTATGGGAACGCTTTTAAAAGATGTGTAACAAAATAAAAACTTGGTATCAATACAAGAAGTGGGGATGATTTTGGGGGGTAGTTTGGTGCCCAATAAAGTGATAGAACAATGGAGTGTGGAACTGCAAAGGTTGAAAGCTTTAGTGTATAAATGTTAATTAATTAGTTAGTCAGTAGGTTGCTATTGCGGGGGTGGCCTGTGCTCCCGTAGGTAGCGAAAAGGGTTGGGGGTAACCGAGAGTGTTACCTCCATCGGAGGCCAAAAGGGCGAAAATGTGCGGCACACCTTTTTGGGTAAATTAAAATTTACACACTGCCAAACGACCGTGTCGCACATAACTAGATTGATGTGTAACAGGCAGTCAAATTGAAGTTTAGATTTCCCCGACTTTTCGGGCGATTACTGCCTTACCAGCACTAATCGTGGATTTGGCTAGCGGCCAGCTATGGTCATATCAAGTCCCTTGACCATAGCTGACTTGAAATTGGTACATATTTGAAATTCAATGGGGGAGAAATTAGGGGAAATCTCCGGAAACTATGAAACAGCGGCTGCCACTCTGCCCGTTTGGGGGTAGCAGAGAAAGGTGGTAGACCCGCCTTAAGGGTGTGTAATTATAGACCCGAACATGTTGATGTTCAATACTTTCAAATATAATAGCGGAAGCAAAGACACGGAGAGGTAAAACCTGCTCCAAAATGTACAGTCTTTGTCGAAGCGCAAGGACGCCATAGTCCTCCATAATTTGAAATAGTGTGTGTGGCTGGGAGGTGGCTCAAATGAGTCACGAATGTAAATTTTATAACATAAAAAAAATTTTTTTGCTAATTCAAATTTGATCAAATATAAATGCTTGTGTTCTGTTCAATTAACTAGCTGCTCAGATATTTAATATAAGGTGTTCATTACATGCTTTTAAACGTATTATTTTATTATTGTATGTTAAATAGGTGTATTGATAAAATATGTGTTTTCATTATGTGTATATTTTTTTTATAAGCCAATAAGTAAACGTCTGGCAGGCGGGTAACAAAATGATCAGAATCAGAGAAAAGGGAAACAAGAAGGTGAGGAGTAATGATAAATAAAAAGATATATATTTCATGTAGTTTGTTCAAATTTGAGATGTGTTTTCATTATGTTGTGATGGTACAATCATGGTACATTGTATAATTACCTAAAATATGGTAAAGAGATCATAAATATTGTATTTTTCTATTTTTTGACATACCCAACCCAACCTCAAACACCCGATATCGAATTTACAGTGAGTGGACTATATTACAGTATTTGCCAGGATTTGAACTAATTCATGACAAAAAACGGTGTCACATCACAAAAACAGTGTGCAGTTATTGAGATAAGCAGAGCCAAGCCTTCGTTACGTCAGAGGCGGAGAATGTGTTGACAGCAACCAAACTGCGATGTCAACACGATAGACAAAGGAATGTGACGTCAGTACTCCCCACTTCCGCAGATTTCAACCAGAAATTGTCGTCATTCTGTTGCAACAACTGATCAGCACCGGCCGGTTGCACATTCACTTACGAGTGAATTTTAACTTTTTAGACCACTGTAGGTGGTTAATAAACAGTATAATATCTACAATATAAATATATAAAAGACAGTGCGCCAACTCCAAGATGTGACCGGGAAAAATCGCCGAACTCGCGGTGCGCGAAGTTCGTATAAACAAAGGAAGCCAACATGAAATGGGTGAGATCTTTCCTTAATTCCTGATTTCATAATTTCCCAATATCAGTTTATTGTAGAAATTCATTTTTTATTTTAAAAATTTCAATCTAAATTTAAGGAGCTCCAAAATTTAAATAAGTTTGTACCATGATAATGAAAGGGTGAGTGGTTGTGTGCGTGCGTAATTATTCTAAGTGCTGGGTTGAGCACCACTATATAAATATAAATATATATGTTATTATTGTATAATCATTTAATCATATAATCATTAAACTTAATCAAATTTATTATTACACATTATGTTTTGGAAGGGTTACAGTTGGTTTTAAAAAATGTTATGTAACAAAGTAAAGAATAAAAAGGGGTATTTCATTGGTAACAATTAGAACAGCTGTTTTGTTATTTCAAGCAATTTCCGTTTCCTAATAACTTCGCGTAACGAAATTCTGGCCCATGACTTAGGTAATAAATAAAGATGGCGTCCTAGTTTATGTATACATAACCACAATTGTGAGATATAATATATCGTATCTATAAATTCAAAAATAACGTAACTATACAGATGGCGCCCGAACAGGGACCCTATGTAATATTATGTATTTATATTATTACATGGGATACGCCTAGAAAGAACACGGGAAAAAATTGCTTGAGGTAACAGACAAAATTTTATAACTAGTAAACATAACCCCACAATTAGGTTAGACAATTGTATGCATGCGTGCATTACACAATTGCCAAAATGAGTACAAGTGACGATAGTGACATAAAAACCAGTACCACTGACATAACTTTAACTGGTGAAATGGATATGCAAATAAATCCCATTAGTCAGAATGACGAAGTAAATACGCCTGTGTCTGTCGAAATAAAACAAACTGACACATCCATTTCAACTAATTTAGACAGTAAATCAGATGAAAGTAATGCAATGATACAATTGTTATTAAAACTAGATAAAAAACTAGATGAGCAGAATAACGAAATTAAAGAAATTCAAAATAGTTTTAACAGCCATTTCAATGAAATGAAAAATGAAATAAAAGTGAGTCACAATAAACTTATTAAGAAATGTGACCAGCTGATTACAAAATTAGATAAGTTACATGTGGTAGAAAGTAAATTAGAAAGTCAGAAAGTACTAGATAGTAGTACCCAGCACAATGCTGTACTGGATAACATATTTAAAACTGATAATTCCAAAAATGAATGTACTCTAGACAATTCAAATAATACAGGTAGTAAGATTGTGGTGGTAGAAGAGGATAAACATGATAATGAAATTATAATGAATGATAATGAAATATTTGAATTTTTGAAGTCAGAAAGAAAGTGGAGAGAAAGTATTTTAGTACAAGGAGTGCAGGGGGTAGAATTTTCTTTTAATGTTGTATTAGGGGGTGAAGACAAGTCTTCATGTTATTGTTATAAGGATAAGAATGCCTTTAATTTGTGTTTGATAGACGATAGTTCTACAAATAAAGTTTCTTTTAGTTTTTGTGTACCTAAGAGGTGCAACGATTTTATGATAGGGACCCCTGCATATTTGGAGAGAGAAAGTGTATTTTGGTGTTATGGAGAGAAATGTATTAAGAGAGAAAGTATAGAGAGATATTGTGAGAGTAAAAGAGTAATAGAAGTATTTAAAGTAAACAGAAATTACAGACAACTGTTAGAAAGGTTAGGGTTAGATGTGGTATATGAAAATGATGACTACTTGCCTGATAATAACAATAATTTGAAAATAACAAGAAATGAGAATAAAGACCTTAGGTACTTACCTGTGGTGAAATATTATGGGGATAATTATAATATAAACCGATTAATGACATATGATACTAAGACAAACGGAACTCTACTTGATCGTGACTGGGAATATTTGTTTAATAACCGTTCAATAACATATGAATATAATGTATCTAATAAAATCTATGTATTAAATAAGAATTTATATAGACCTAAGATTCGTTTGTTGTTTAACGATGGTGGATAGACTGTTATATTGTGAAATGAACATTAAATAATAATGTGCAAAGTGGTTTTGAATTGGACTGTTATGGACTGATTTCGATTAATGACACAATAATGAAGTTGGAGTGTATATTTTTATTGTATTTATCCATGTATTTTGATGTGTATTATGTATTACAGGTACCCCAGTGTGTATTATTATATATTTTATATATATAACATGTTTAATAATAATATTTTAATTAATTACTAATGAATAATAATGAATGTTTAAATAAATAATTATATTTGAATTTTGAAAAGAGGTATTGTTATAAGTAGGTAGGAGAGGAATTTTATAAGACAATGGTAAATGATTACAGTAAGGTAAGTGTTTAAACAGGAATATAACCTGGGTATAGATAAAATGCAGGTGAGTAATGCAATTAATGTAAAGGGAGTTAGAAAGATAAGAATTTTTAAGAAAATATAAAGAGAATTATTAGATATTTAGGGACACAGTAGTTAGTTATTATTTGTAAAGAAGGTGTTTAAGTAAAGGTACATACATATATTTGTTGTTGATGAATTCTGTAGTGGGGGTGAGGTGATAAAGAGTAGCCAACCAATAGTGTTGTGGCAGGTAATAGCGTAGTTTAAGGGAGTGTTTGCCGAATTATTTGGAAGGGCAAAATATTAGAGATGTATATAGCCAGTTAGGGAACACCCAACCCAGTGCAAAGACGAGCGGTGCCATAAGATTTAAATGGAATTAGTAATGGAGTATATAACTGAGATATTGGTGTCATTGATAGGTAAATTTGATGGTCAGTTAGAAGAAGGTGAGTAAAATTATATAATGAAGTATAGTGAATATAGGAGTTATCCAGACTAAACAGAGATAGAAGGTGAAAGGTTAGGTAGTTAGTTAGGTAGGAAGTTCAGAGGAGAGAGGTAGTAGAAAATGAATAATGAAATAATAATGTAATATGAATAGTAACAATAAGTTCAAAATGTATTTTATTATTATAAATAAATAAATTTGATGTTTAATTAATAACTGCAATGGTAAATTGTAATTTAAATACAATTTTTAAGTAAATTATACAAATGTTAATGCATATCTTAGATATGATTAAATATGATTGAGTATTAAAATGTATTAACTGTATTATTAATATATCAGTGTTAATTATTAATGTATTATGTATTTATTTGAAAACTTTTTAACATGATGTTATAATATGTGTAGGAAGAGAAAAAAAAAAAAAAATTTTTAAATGGCGTTGTTAATAATATTTATCAGCCAGATGATTAACTGTTAATAATAATAACACTAATAATAATTTTTTTGTTTTATCATGCACTAAGAGTATTCAATAAATAAATATATAGAGTTATTAATTCTTTTATAATTTGTTTTTCTCCAGATTTGGGAGATTATAATGTGTAATTTTCTTATTATATTTTCAATTATATCTTATTCAATTTTGGTATAATATTCTTTTTAATTCTTGAAGATTATAATATATAATCTTATAATTTTATTAAGCATATTAAAATATATTAAGCCAACCCAGTGCTTATTGGCACAAACCAGCACTTAGCTAAGGGGAACCAGATCAGTTGAGGATGGAGTGATTTAATAAGCCACTATTTTAATATTTATTATATATTGTTTCAGTGTTTGGTGGTGTGACAGCGGTCCTGAGCTGGCCAACGCGTCAGAGCAGGGGCGTTAAGAGCCTAAGTGGCCTTATGGTGTTGGGATCTCGCAGGAGAAGTCCAGTAAGGTCATGAAGGTACGGTCCTCATCACCAGACCAAGGGTGAGTTATTGTTATTTTTTATATAAAATTGTAAGGGGGTTGTGGCGACTTGTCCTGACTGATCCCTTTAGGAAGTATGAAAGGGTCAATGAAAGTTTGTGTGCTTCGTCACACCATCTTTCATTGAGGGGGTTTTGTGATGGTACAATCATGGTACATTGTATAATTACCTAAAATATGGTAAAGAGATCATAAATATTGTATTTTTCTATTTTTTGACATACCCAACCCAACCTCAAACACCCGATATCGAATTTACAGTGAGTGGACTATATTACAGTATTTGCCAGGATTTGAACTAATTCATGACAAAAAACGGTGTCACATCACAAAAACAGTGTGCAGTTATTGAGATAAGCAGAGCCAAGCCTTCGTTACGTCAGAGGCGGAGAATGTGTTGACAGCAACCAAACTGCGATGTCAACACGATAGACAAAGGAATGTGACGTCAGTACTCCCCACTTCCGCAGATTTCAACCAGAAATTGTCGTCATTCTGTTGCAACAACTGATCAGCACCGGCCGGTTGCACATTCACTTACGAGTGAATTTTAACTTTTTAGACCACTGTAGGTGGTTAATAAACAGTATAATATCTACAATATAAATATATAAAAGACAGTGCGCCAACTCCAAGATGTGACCGGGAAAAATCGCCGAACTCGCGGTGCGCGAAGTTCGTATAAACAAAGGAAGCCAACATGAAATGGGTGAGATCTTTCCTTAATTCCTGATTTCATAATTTCCCAATATCAGTTTATTGTAGAAATTCATTTTTTATTTTAAAAATTTCAATCTAAATTTAAGGAGCTCCAAAATTTAAATAAGTTTGTACCATGATAATGAAAGGGTGAGTGGTTGTGTGCGTGCGTAATTATTCTAAGTGCTGGGTTGAGCACCACTATATAAATATAAATATATATATGTTATTATTGTATAATCATTTAATCATATAATCATTAAACTTAATCAAATTTATTATTACACATTATGTTTTGGAAGGGTTACAGTTGGTTTTAAAAAATGTTATGTAACAAAGTAAAGAATAAAAAGGGGTATTTCATTGGTAACAATTAGAACAGCTGTTTTGTTATTTCAAGCAATTTCCGTTTCCTAATAACTTCGCGTAACGAAATTCTGGCCCATGACTTAGGTAATAAATAAAGATGGCGTCCTAGTTTATGTATACATAACCACAATTGTGAGATATAATATATCGTATCTATAAATTCAAAAATAACGTAACTATACAATGTTAGGATATCAGCTGATCAGCAATAACATGTCACTGCTATATTGGTTTGTAAATGTTATAAGTAATTGATGTTCAAGGTAATGTTTTAATGTATTACAAATATTTTAAAGTAACGATAAAAATAATTTGATAAAGTGAGAAGTAAAGTAAGAATTTGTGAAATCTAATAAGAGATAGTTTTTTGGGTGATAAATATTTTGTGGGGCATATAGATCTGTCCCAATTTAATTCCAAGTGAAGTTGAAATAGTAGAGATGATATAATGTAATATTGTTTTGAAGTAATGTAGTTTTGTGAAGTATTGTTGTTGACACAGTAGTTACGGAGGATAATTGTATAGTTTTGAATGATATGTTGCTGTTCATAATTAATGACGTTAGTTTGTTGAATTTGTAGTAAGGTAATGAGATTGAGATTTTTGGGGATGGCAATTTTGTATTAGAGGGTAGTGTAATGTAGGAGTTCGCAACAAAATATGTTGGGACGGGAATTGGTATCGATTTTAGTGAGGAGGGGCCGCCTTAGGTAGAATCCAGGCCGCCAAATAAGGGAATTGAGTTTTTGGGTGGGGGAAACACGTATCCTATGTACAAAGGGTTAGAGAGTATTTTTTATATGTACAGAGAGAAGGTGGTGATTTGAGTCTAATGATAAGTTGGGGTTTAGAGTGTTTTGGGGTAGATGTTTTGGTAGAGATGGGTGTCATGGTAGTTGAAGTTGTTAGTGGTTAGAGTCAGGGGGAGAAAGATTATATATGTATACAGATCTAATACAGTCAATGAGAATAAATAATTTACATCACCCATAGTAAAGTAGAGTCAGATTGTTGAATAAAGAGAGTGATTTATAATAAAGATATAAAATTTTCATTTTTTAAACCAGTGACAGAATTTTGATAGAGTTTGGTAATGTAAAATTAAGAATTGCTTATTATTTATTAATATTTTGTTTATTTTAAATGTTTTATTTTATTGTTTTGTGTTTCAAATTAGACTGTTACAGATGTTAAATGTATTTTCAGAAAGTATACACAACATATGTAGATCAAGGGTCTTGGACTTGACCCAGTTTCGATCAGCTGATGAGGTCATACACATACTAAGCTTGTATAGTAGGAAGTCAATTTAATTTGTTTAGTTAATCAATTTAAACCAAATTTTAAATAATGTTTAAATATAAAAGAAGCAGCTTTATAAATTTAAATATTTTTTATTTTAAAATTTTTGGAAATTTTAATTTTTTGAAAAAAAAAAAAAAAAACTTGATTTTTCGCCTGCCAGCGAATGAATATTTTAAGTGTTGACCCTTTTATTATTTGTGTATTAACCATGTGTATTTTATGGATTTATTTTGTATTGCATTGTATTGTTAGAATCTAAGTATGTACATGCTAGAGTAAGTATATGTTTTGATTAGGAGAAAGGTTTAAATTAATGCATTTTAAGTAAAAAACAGAAAAGAAAAAAGAAGAAGAGAAATTTTTTGATAAAATATTATTTTTTTTGAATTTTGAATTTTTTAATTTTTAATAAATCTTAAGATTTTTTTTTATTCTTCAATGTGTTATGGCAACATGTAATGTGAGTGTGTGTGAGCCCAGTATCTGCTAAAGGCAGCCCAGCTTGCATAAAGGGGAAATATATCGGTAGAGGATCTGGAATAATTTAAGCCAGGGATGGAGGATTTGGGGGTAGCATGTGAGAAGGTGAGGTGGGCTGTGGTACTTAGCTGTTCGATTTCTCGGTGTTGGGATCTCTTACGGAGAAGTCCAGTGATCTCGTTCAGACGAGTTCATAGTCGCTGAGCCAGGGGGGTCGTGTACCCATGTAGATTAAGAACAAGGGGGTTGTTGGCACCAGTTCCTCACCAGTCCTCTTCGGGGTTTGTCGATGAGATTTCTTCTGTTGTGGACAGCAGAATTCTCATCGAGGGGGTATTGTAGCGGGTCAATTTTGGGTGTTTTTAATTTTTTACAGTATGGGGCATTGGTATTTTTATTCATTTCATTTTGTGCGGGAGTCTAATAAAATATTGTGAAACTGTATTATGCGACGTTATTCCGGTTGCGAAAGAACACGTGTAGACTGAACAGTTGGGGACAAAGGCAAGACTCAACAGTATGGTGAAATCAGCAAGCAAAGAATTTACCACCCTAGATTTTCCAAGAACTATGCGAGAGTGTGGCGGAGCTCACCCATGCGTACACCAAGCATGGGCGCCAACCCACGCGCTGGTAAAAACTCAAGACGGCCAAAGCGCAAAAGTATTCATCGTCTTTTCACAGACCTTCCGGAAGTACCGTTAAACCACGCCCACTGCTAGTGACGTCAATAGAGCAGACGCCAATATCGTGCTCTGGTATCCTGAATATAACTCCCATATTCCATGTATAAACGGAATATGCCTCAACAACTGAGCATGACGGACGACGCAAAGTAGGTGGCCGTGAATGCACTGTTTCCCCCTCGCACGGAAGTACATTAGTAGTCGTTCACTGATTAGACCGGCGCCGGTACTGAGCCGAGTGGGCTCCTTGCAAAATTTTATAATATAACAGTAAAGTGAGTTAACAGTGTAAAAATCAAGTGGCGGTGATGTCTGAACAACGAGACAATAACAAAACACAATAGTTTTTTTTTTATTCGGGACAACTCAGAACTTAAAAGGGGCGACCACGCGGTCCACGAGTGAACACGCGGCTGACTGGGGCTTTATGCAATGGGTTTTTAATTTATAAGGGTGAAGGAAAATTTTATTTTAAGAATGTGAGTAGTGAGTGAGCAGGCTGGGCTACATTAAGATTGTAAGTAATAATATGTAAGGTTAAAAATAAGTTATAAGCAAGAATTACACCAGATTCGAAAAACATGTAAGTGACTGTATTTGATAAACAAAATTTTAAATCAGCAATAATTGATAATTAAAACTAATTATTTCTCTTCATAATAATGTGTCGAATCAGTTATTTCACTAACCCATGAAACACGTTTGTATCTGATGTTCATGTGATCGAATCCCTGGACCCGAGTCTTTGCAGGTAGGTGGGAGATTTATTATTATAATTTGATAATTAAAAAAATTCCAATTCGATTAGAGTAGCACAAGTATTCGCTTCACAGATGATATTGTACTGATGGCTGACTCAGAAAAGGATATGACCCGAATGTTAGGTACGTTTAACACAATTTTTCACGCTTGGAGATTGAGGATAAATGTTAAGAAACTAAAATAATGGTTGTAAGTAAAAAAAAGAGAAGACATTAAATCAACCATTATGTTGAACAACACAAAATTGGAGCACGTTACTGAATTTTGTTACCTGGGTAGCATAGTTACAAGTGGGAATAAGTGTCTGGCAGAGATTAAGAGGAGAGTAGCTCTGGCAAAACAAGCATTCCAGAGCAAAAGGAACTTATTAACAAGCAACCATATTAGTATTGAAACAAGGAAAAAGTTTGTGAAGGTATTTGTATGGAGTGTTTTAACTTACGGGTGTGAATCGTGGACCTTAGGGAAGGTGGAGAGTGACAGACTTCAGGCAATGGAGATGTGGATTTGGCGGAGAATGATAAAAACTAGTTGGACAGATAGGAAGACGAATGAACAGATCTTAGAGGAAATAAATGAGAATAGAACACTGCTTAGGAGTATAGAGGTGAGGAAGATTAAGTTGATAGGGCATGTGATCGGACATAGTGCTTTTTTAACTAACATCTTTGAGGGCAAAGTAGTGGGGAAGAAGCCCAAAGGAAGACCAAGAACTGCATACTTCCACAGCACAATGAGTGTCGTGAATAGTGGGTCCTATGGAGAAATGAAGAATATCGCAAGGGATAGAGTGATGTGGCTACAGCGACAAGGCATTGCCTTTAGGAGTTAAAAAAAGAGAGAGAAACGAGAGGAATACAAGGCTTCGAACAACTTAACCTATAATAACCGGCTGACTATCAACCACAGCGCTAGCCCGCGTACAGCTGTTGAACTACGAGAGAAGAGAAAAACTATTTACGGATCTTACTCTCCTCTCTTAATGTTGTGTACAGACTAGGCCTGAATAGTAACAAGATAATCATCCAATATACTCACTAATATTGTACTCTACTCTTTCCGAACAGATTTATTTATTACATAGTAGATTAGAGATAAGAACATATTATATTTCTCAATAATTTTTATTACAAATTAATGCTTAGAGCAGGTGACTTGCCATCAACATAACAACATTACATTAACTTACTAATTACTTATATGTTAACAAACAAAGTGGATAAGGACAAATAGAAAAACAATATCATTAATTTACACGAGTTGTAACAAATTGGCGAACCCAACAGTGGGGCTTAAGATTGATATAACACTAATTCTCTTAGTGTAACAATATATATAAATTAATTCAATATGTGTACAATATAAGTAAGAAACTCAATTATTAATAGTAATTATAGAGATATGGTAGTATAAGAATTTGTAATACACATATATGTAAGTAATATGTAGAATAAGAATGGACAGGGTGAGGCCAGTGCGCCAACAGTCTGTCGCCAGCCGAAATAAATATACAATAGAAGCCTGTACCTAGTATGTCATAAACACATAAAATGTTTTGTGTATGAGAAACAGCAAAAAACGAGCAAGTACCGTTATGAAAGCCGGTCGGTGTCCTTCAGAAGACAAAAGATGACACCCCCAAATTTATTGTTATTTTAGAAAGTAGCGTCGTTTTAGCCAGTTGAACGGCCACGCGGTAAAATACTACGTGCCCGAACTGATTGACCAATAAGCAATAGCGTCAGTCAAGTGCGCGAGAAAATAACGATACAGGAATGGAGAATTTCAAATTCACCGGGGAATATTTCAAACCCTGGCCAATGCAAGTATCATCAACCAGGACGGTGGTGATGGAATCAGACAAACTATAAAAAGAGAGAAGCAAGTGAAAAAGAGAAGTTTTTAAGTTTAAATTTCAAGACAAGCACGGGAAATCTGCGTTACTCTGTACAAGCATTCAATAATCAACTAAACGCTATGCAACTCACCGTCTGTGGCTTTAGTAAATGTCTTTTTATACAATTGACATGTTTTGGTATACTTGTCCCATCCTCAGAATTTTTAAAAATGTCTCCTCATACCATCATATGATGGCACAGTCATCAATATATTAAAATATTAAAATCCACATAACACAATATAACGAATAATAGACGAAGTGCTGTCTTCAAAATTGTTTAATTTAGCACTCCGAACAAAAGGGGTAATCAAGTAAGAATTTATATTTGTCGCCATCAACGTGGTGCAGTTGTATAAACTTTATACTATGCATCCAATAGAGCTAAAATTCTAGGTGACTGTCACCTTGATGTGTACCGACATTACATGAAAACAGTCTTTTAAATGGACCACGGAGGAAATTCAAAAATTCCACAACCATTTCGATTGAACCTCGTGTAACCATCCCAGCCATAACTTTGACAAATGGCAGTCTTTTCACCGAGGGCATGCAACATTAGAAGCATAGGCAAACCTTCCACAAGTCGTTTCCATATAAGTCTGTTCTGTCACACAAATTACAGACCACAAATCTAGTACTACTGTTATCTACTGTCAATAAATTCTACAGATCGATGTTACTATTCATGTGTCCATGTGTCTGCACAAAAGACAATAATTTATAGGATTGCCTGTGGTATACAGAATATAATTCATGCTTGACTATCCTATCATCAGTCTAAGGGAATTATTGGCAGATAACTTTCCACTTGTTGGGTAGATTGTCAACAACGTCTTGTCAGTAAAATTTACCAACATCCCTACCACTGCTTGTCACAACTAAACAACCACCTATTCTTTGTTCAACCCTAAAGAAAAAATCCTGGGTACTCTACTGCTTGTTAAGTTAGATATTTTACAGAAATCTTCTGTTTTTCTTAGCTCTCTAGCTTGCTAGAATAATAACATTCTCTTTTTTTTAACCATGCTGTGTAACATGTTCGGTTCTCATACTAATACCAAGTTTGAAAACAAATGTATTACATAAAAAACACATGTAATGTCGTCAAATAACTATACTACAAGTAGGTTAATTTTCACCTGACATATGTTTCACAGAAATTATTCTGTATCTTCAGAGTGATAATAAAATTAAACGACCCATTATGATGCTACTTTAGATACGTTGATGACACTCTATATATTCCCAAAATAAAGGCATTAATATCTCTAATATGTTAAATTCAATTAACAATTTACATAGCAAAATAAAATTCAGAAGGCTATACAGAAAGCTATCTCAAACTAATTTAATAATTCCAAATAAGTCTAATCATCGTCCTCAACATAAAATGGCAACATTTAATTCATTAATATATCGTATGTATAGAATCCCATTAAATGAACAAGAAAGAAACAATGAAAGAATATTATCAAACAAATAGCAATAGACAATGGATACAAAATTAAAACTATCAATAAATTAGAAAATAAAATAAAACAAACTCGCTAAACAAACACTATTCAAACCTTTGTGTAAAAACCCTTCTACTAATGATAATATAAAATACATCAACTTTACTTATCACGGAAACATAACTCGCAAACTATTTAAAGACACAAACTTAAAAATATCTTATAACACAGATAACATTCTTTTTAATAAAATAAAACCTAAAACTAAGTTCAACATTGAAAATAAAAATGGAGTTTACAAAACAGAATGTCCAGACTGCAATAAATGTTATATGGGCCAGACGAAGAAAAAACTGTACGAGAGATATATTCAACATCGCAATGCATTTCTAAAACCTAATATTTTTAGCCACACACTGTTTAAACAATAAACATAAATTTCCAGAATTCAAGATGTCAAATTAATTAAAAACGTACAAAAAAGTAACAAAATGAATATCTGGGAAAATCTTAATATTTACAAACACAATAATAATAATCTACTAATTAAAGAACAAATACAAATAAAAACAAAACAAGACAATATATTTAAAATCATACATTTATTAGAATAATAAAATAAACATTAAATAAATATATAATAAATAGCTACTACATAAACATTAAAACAATTGATAATAGAATCGAAGTTAATTTGATTATCCGTTAGCTATATTGTAGGCAAAACATTCAATTACAATTCAAACAAACCTCTGAAGGTACAGAATAATTTCTGTGGAACGTACATCAGGTGAAAATAAACCTACTTGCAGTATAATTATTTGAAGATATTACATAGGAGATCTGCAGGAAACTCAACTAGTTAACTTACAAAGGAATAATAAAAAACATAGTACAATTTTTTGAGATACATCTGAAGACGACTGTTCCAGATGAAGATTAATTTTCTGAAAGCAATCAATACTGTGTTTACAGAATTTATTTTACCTTGATTTTGGCTGGGAAGTTACTTGTACCAAGAAACGTCTGTCCTTTGAAGACTCTTGTGAAACATTCTTTCTCGTAGTTTGTTGGTGTGCCCAAATGAATTGTACGCGTCACATCCGTTGTGCCATCCCTGTGTACACAAAATATACATATACAGCACATACTATTATTTCATTTATACACACCAAATAAATTATTAAGTATCAAATTTTGATCAGCAGGACTTTCAAAGACAGAACAATGTACAACCAGGAAGTAGGAGACATTCAGTTATATGGGAGTAAACACCTCCGCAGAATATATAATAAAAGATGGGCGAGAATAGTCTGTGTATGAATACCAGATGAAAGAGGAAAGAGGGGGGTCCTGACAGAACAAGTGAAACAATATATATTAATTCACTTTGTATAAAACTCTTACCTTTGGGTTCCTCTCCAGGGTTTTACAGACGAACACAGCTGCAGAAAAAGGATTGAGATGAACGGTACACAAATATAAATACACAGTTTATGTTAAAACAAATTACTTCTGGTTTATTAAACAAGTTAATTATTTCGTTTTAGGTTACTTTGATAACAATTAAAGTTCTAATTGCTTTTCTGGTATATTGTTGTATTAGGAATGCATTGAATAAGTAATGAATAACATAAAATCACACAGAGTAACAAATGAAATCTTTCTTAATTCTAACCTATTACAAATTATTTATTTTTTGTATGAACCAATACGTATTTATATCTCTTCCCCTTCTTATTTTCTTTTATAAAAACAAAAAAAAACTTTCCCTTAGAGATCTCAATTATTTAAGTTTACATGTAACTATCAACATTCATTTTAAAATGATTTTTTAATATCCATATTTAGGGTTGTTAGTTACCCGTCCACCGTGTGTGTCCCTGGAGTTTGTTGTACTGTGTTGACCGTTTTCTTGGTTCCCGCGCACTCACACCACTGTCGGTACTGAATTTATTGTGTTTTTATTTAAGTTCTCACTGATTTGTTTAATAGCTCCACATTATAAATGTAATATAAAGTCGGCCGACGTAATTTTACTCGCACTTAGATGGTTAATTGTTTCTGGCCGCGATATATTATTTATACTTTTTTATAAATGTTTTAACTTTATTAGATAGGCCGAATTTATTTTACGGCCTATCTTGCACGTCCGAGGCCACTGTTTTTAATTAACGAACTGTATACTGATTTTCTGGCCGCTGTCTGATGTTAACACTGTGGTGGCAATCTGCATACTGTGATTCACAAAAGCTGCTGCTGGCAAGGTATTATGTAATGCGTCTGATTTGGGCTGTCTCCAGACATCAACAATTTATAATAACAATGTGTGTTGCTGGTTACACTGGGGCACTTCACGGGTGAATACTGACAATTAAAAATTAAAACTGGATTGAAATTGAAACTATTGTAGCCCAAAATTCTGTACCGTTACACAAGATTGTGGAGTGTTGGCATGCAAGAAGCAATGGCAAATACAGAGTTACAAGAGTACAACTGCCTTAAATAGTTAAAATGGCACAAAGGAAGTCAGATGTGGCTTTGGTTCACAGTGTTGTGTTACATTTTATTTTGTGACCATAATATTAAAACTCTCATGGTTGGAATCAACTTCAGTAAAACTGTCTTCTGGGGTGTTTGGGCTACGGTCTTCTTCTTATAAAGCCATACATTTCGACTGCGGCAGTCATCTCTAATGGTCTTCTGTTTGACTGTCCCGAGTCAGTTGGCAGAAGAGCAGCTTTATTTTGAGTGTCGGAAGGAATTGGTTTGTACTGTGATAATATGAAACATAGCATACAACAAATACAAAAAATATCTAACTATGAGACTTAACGAAAGAAATGTGCATTTTAGAGTATAAGGTGTAGCCTACGTGTATGAACAGCCCATCCTGAATTTTAATGACTTTTTTTGGTGTGATTCCATTATGAAATTGGAATCATGTTCAAGGAGACTGGAGAATTCTCTCATCAGTCAATCACAAAAATAATATATCTCTATATCAAATGAAGTACAAAAATTTTTGTAAGCTGTGCAGTATAAAAATATATTGCATACTTTCCATAATCTATATATTATACGTGAAGAGAAAACTTTGTACCCCTTTTTAAGCATATTGCGCGCACGGAGGAGTGTGAGATTTGGCATAGTTAAAGTTTATGTGGAGAAGGAGTGCAGAAAGCTAAAATTTATATATAATATGTGTTACAAATACATTAAATTAAATAAAAAAAATAAAACATTCATTTGCACTTGAAAATTCATTTAAACTTTTTCAAACAATGGTAATTGTTAAAAATAAAATAATTTTGTTGCCAGGCAATAAAATTATAATTTTTTCATTTTAGTGTACGTTCATACTGCCAATGTCAAACACATAATAGTCTGTTGTTTGTTTACGTTCATACTGCCAATGTCAAACACATAATAGTCTGTGGTCAAACAGTCGCACAGAGTAGAGATTGTCGCCAAAGAATTTTAAAATGTTGCCAACAAATAATTACTGACAGATTGACTGAATGAGCTGTGAATTTTGTGTGATTTCAAATGTTCCTTTTTCAATAGTCTGTGGAGTGTATGTCAAGGCAAAAAAGCGTTTATTTTATATTTTGTATATTAGATATCTGTGTTTTATATATTAATGTGCAGTTGAAAGTGAAATACAGCTTGCTTAATATACACCTGTTGCAAAAGGAAAATTTTGTAGCAGCAATTTGAATTGACTTACTCTCGCCTAATTATTATTGGTGGTTTCAAAAAAGTGAGTACATTTTATTATTTTTAAATTAAACCCTGTCTAATCTTAGTTTCACTAATTTCATTACATTTTTTTTTTTAAATTCAGATATTCGCACCTACTTCCATTATGCCTCAACATAGAACACTGACGGGTCAGAGTGAGAGACAAAGAAGAAGGAATATATATTCGCATGAAAGTCAAAATGATAATAGACCAAATGCAAATTTAAATAGTGTAAATAGTATACAAAATGATGAAATTATTTTGAGGGATACATTTAAATGCGCACTGAATGTCATTCCAAGAAATTTTAATACTTTTGATTGTGGATTAATGCATTTACAATGCAGGTTTTGCAATGCAAAACATTTCGAATCTGAAGTCACTTTAGGTGAAAGGACTGCATTCACTTCATGTTGTCATAAGGGTAAAGCAATATTACCGGCCTTAAGTCAAAATGAATACTTTAAATTATTGTATGATGGACTTACTTCAATAAAAAGAAAGTCAAAAAATTATTTTTAAAACATTCGTAAATACAATTCATCATTTGCTATGGTTAGCTCAGAAGCTAAAATTTCGGATACAGTTACGCGTGGAGTGTATCATTTTAAAATACATGATGTTTTTTATCACAGATCAGGTCCAATGACTGCTGTATATGATCGCTCACCATGTTATGCACAATTATATTTTTATGATGTTGACACTGCTGTCAATTATAGATTACGTGAACACTATAATCAAACATGCAATAAAAATATAATGCGCGAAATCTCTCTTGAATTGGAACGCATTAATCCTTTCGTTCGGTCATTCATTGCAATGAAAGATCATTGTCAGAGAGTTGAAAATCAAAATAAAGAAATTTGTATGCTCATTAAAGTAAATCGTGATTTAGATCTACGCCATTATAATGATGCAGTTCAAACTGATGTAGCAGTAATATTTAGTACAGTTGATGGTGAGCCACCCTTTGAACGAAATATGGTTTCGTTTTCAAAAGTTAATGGTACCATTATAAATATCTCTGTTTTGGCTTCATCACTGGACCCTTTAGCGTATCCATTACTTTTTCCAAATGGTGGCATATCAATATTTCTCATAATGTAGCAACTACATCTAATTCAAGAGCGCCCAGAAATAAATTAACCATGCTTCAGTATGCAGCCTATCGACTTGCAATTAGAGAAGATTTTAGCATGTTGCACCATTCACAAAAATTATTTCTGCAGTGGATAGTTGATATGTATGTGAGAATAGAGGGCACAAGGTTACATTTCATTCGACAAAATCAAACAAGTCTTAGGTCTGAAGTTTACAACAATTTAACAGATTATTTAGAATTGAACCCCAATGCCAATAATGTTGGCCGTAGAGTAATTTTACCATCTTCATTCAATGGATCTCCAAGAAATATGTATCAGAATTATTTAGATGCAATGTCAATTGTACAACATTTCGGAAAGCCTTCTTTGTTTATTACAATGACTTGCAATCCAAGTTGGCCTGAAGTAGTTAGCAATATTGGTGTAGGTGAGTCAGCTAATTTTGACGTGATATTGTTGTGCGTGTATTCAAGTCCAAACTGGAAGCATTAATTGAGGGCCTTACACTAAAAAAAATCTTCGGTAAATTTGAAGCACTCATTTATACAATTGAGTTTCAAAAGAGAGGATTGCCTCATGCTCACATTTTACTCTCTTTAAATGAGCAAGATAAAATTGTTAACGATACCGATATTGATAAAGTTGTATCTGCGGAGATTCCTAACATTCAAACACATCCTACATTACATGAATATGTTGTAAAACACATGATGCATGGTCCATGCGGTGTACTTAATCCAAATTCTGTATGTATGAGAGATGGAGAATGCACAAAAGATTATCCAAAACGATTTAATGAATTTACATGTGAATCATTAAATGGATATCCATTATACAGAAGGCGTGATAATGGTATTAATGCTGAAGTTCGCGGTAGTTGCCTCGACAATCGTTATGTTGTACCATACAATCCGTATTTACTTGCCAAATTTAATTGCCATATAAATGTTGAAGTATGCACTACAGTTAAAAGTGTTAAATACATTTATAAATACGTGTATAAAGGCTATGACAGTGCATCTGTTGAATTAGGTTCAGAGAGAAATGAACCAGGTCAAGAAATACAAATTGATGAAGTTACAAATTTTTTAAATGGCCGTTATGTCGGATCAACTGAAGCTGTATGGCGCATCTATGAATTACCAATGCATTTTCAATCACATGTCATCGTTAGACTTGACATTCATTTACCGCGTAGACAGAATGTTTACTTTCGAGAAGGGCAAGAACGTCAAGCAACTGAAAATGCAAGACAAACAAAATTATTAGCATTTTTTGAATTGAATCGATCAGATCCATCAGCACATGAAATAAGTATATTGAAATTCCTTTGCATTATGTGTGGGAAGATTCCCGAAAAAAATGGAAGAAGAGAAGGCGTGGAGGTGATAAAATCATTACACACATATATGTAGTATCACCAAAAGACATCGAACTTTTCCATTTACGATTGCTTTTATTACATGTCTGTGGTCCAAAATCATTTGAGGATGTTAGAACATACAATGGAATTATACACACTTCTTTTGTTGAAGCGTGCCATGCTCACGGCATTGCTTCAAATGATAATGAATGGCGCGAATGTTTAAATGAAGCAAAAGAATTACATTCACCAAAACAAATGCGAAATTTATTTGGTTACATTTTGAAGCTGTACGAGTTTCAGTAATTATTAAAATCTATATATCTGTACCTAATAATAGGCGGCAACTGAAGTTTTGCTTGTTTTTACTTCCATATTCCTTAAGGAAATGGAAGTATGGTGATGGCAAAAAAAATCGTGTTCGAGATTATTGCAGATTCTGATTGTACTACAATCAAAACATGAAAAAAAGTCGTTTTCCAAAAAGTGTCTGTGTGTCTGTCTGTGTGTAGATTTTTTAAACCAAAATATTGAAATTTGTCCCACTTACCTTCATCGCGAATAACCACGGTGTTGTCTGATGTACTTAGGCAGAGAAAAACAACAGGTAATGCAATGACAAACACATATTTTACAAACACAAATAAAATGGTATTTTATTTGTTTAGCATGACATCTTTTCTGTTTACTTTTTTTTACTTTACTTAATATTCATTTTCGATTCAAAACTACTACTCTGCATCTCGATTATTTTCTTAAAAAATTTATAAAACCTTGGGTTACTTTTACATGACCAATATGCTAATAACTAGTTGCAAACTATAACTTAAAAATTGACCAAACTAACTGATTAAACTATCAAGACGACCCAGTAATGCTCATGCTCAACTCACATTCCGTTTTAATTCCCCATTTTATTTTATTGTTATCTTTGTCAAAACTAGAGCTCTTTCACATGAAATTATTTATATAATGAAATTAGGTGTTGTTACTTCACCATCGGCGTCCTCCTCGCCACATGTTGCACTGATTACATGTCCGAAACGTTTGTCAATTCACCTCATTTTAATCTTCTTTCTACACCACACTTAATTCATTCCGAAATGTTAGTTCACTTTTTAGTACTGTTCCGGGCTCTCACCGGCTAGGTCGGTGTACGTGATTACATTTGAGTAAAATTTAGATGGACCGCATGCGGCCTGTAGGTGAGATTAACTGGGAAGAAGCTTCCTCTTGTTTGCCTCTCCACGGTTATTCCACACGGGAACTCACTGCCTGCTGGTGCTAACAAATTTCATCGCTGTTCCCAGCCTTCGTTGGCAAAGTCTTAGTAGTTGCCCCCACAACACGTGTTATTTTCATGTGTTGGCAGTAGACGAAATCTAGTGTTCACTGGTTTACGTCACAAAGGTAGGCGGGATTTCGTCAAGACTTCCGCCAGCTCAGAAGCACATGTTGGACAAAATTCGCCAAAGCCATTTTGCGCGACTTCGTAAAGCGTCGGTTCTGCGCTCCGCAGGTGTTTGCGCGCTTGTGCGCATTAAACAGTATTACAGTTCTGAGAATTCAACCGTTGTGAACAACACGACACATTCCACTGTACTGCATTCACCTCATCGCTCCTTTGTTTGAACCAAGATTTTATTTAACACGTGGCTGGCCACACAGATGAAAACGCATTTACCATTTTTAATAAAAATAAAACACCTCCCCTTTTAGCCCCGTTACAATACCCCCCCCCCCAATGAGAGATCTTCTGCCGAAACAGAAGAAATCTCATTGCTAAACCCCTAAGAGGATCGGTGAGGATATGGTACCAACAACCCCCATTAGTTCTTATACATCATGGGTAAACTACCCCCCTGGCTCGGCGACTATGGTTGCACCTGAACGAGATTACTGGACTTCTCTATACGAGATCCCAACACCATAAAATCGAACAGACACACACCACAGTGCACCTAACCTTCTAACATGCCACCCCCCAAACTCCAAATCCCTGGCCTTATATCATGCCAGATCCTCAACCGATATGTTCCCCCTTGTCATGCATACTGGGTCGCCTTCAGCAATACTGGGCACATACATATACTTGTTAATATATCCTGACAAAAATTATTCTCAAATCCAAAATTTTCGTTTAAATTAAAATCAAATTATTATATTACCATTACTTTGAATCCCTCAACTTTATTAATTTTCTCCACTACAACAATCACAAAGAAAAAACAATCTGAACATCTTATTAAAACATGAATAATGTTTAATACTCTATATTCTAAACAATATAACTGAATAAAGTACTAATAATACACATAAACAATAATACACTTGAAATTCAAACATCCCCCATATGGCTGGCACAAAATCAAAAAAAAAATTTTTTTTTCTTCAAAACAAAAATTTAAATTTATCAAAATATTACTTTTTTTCCATTCCGGAAAAAATCAAAATCATTTAATTCAATTAAGCAACCCAAATGGCATCAATCAATTGCCAGAAACAGGTCTTGCCTGTAACATCAGCCATCAGCTGATCAAACTGGGTTAAGTCAATGACCTTGACATACATGTGTTATACACAGAGCGACATCATAAAGTACATAAAACATCTTTAAAATTTCTTACCTCCAAACATAATACGATAAGACATTTAAGATTGACATGGTTATTATTACAATTAACAACGAAATTGACATTTAAATTAATCAAAAATTACACATTTTATAGCTTTACTTATTTTCAACTTCTATCAAAATCTGGCACTTGTTCCAATCAATTTTTTAATTATATTCAACTTTCATTATATTTAAATATTTAACTCCATTGAACAATTTTCAAATCATTTATAAGTGATACATTACAGCTGATCAGTTGATTTTCTTGGCAAGGTGAATGACCTTACCCTAACTACATTTCTAAACATTACATTATGTGAAATACATTACACATTTACAAACCTTATATTTTAACATAATAAAATAACACAATAAGACGTACTAACCACAATATAATAAACATTTAATGCACCTATTTCTCAAATCAAGATACAATTATTTAATTAGCTCAGGAGCGAGTTACCATCATTAAGTTACAAAATTTTAATTCGTTACTCCCTTGAGTAACCTCCTTAACCACACACACTATTGTTTTTTGATGGTGGACTGTGGCGTCCATTTGCATCCACAAGGACGGCATTGGTGGAGGAATTTAACGTCTCCTTGTCCTTGCTTCTGCGTTACATTTAAAATTAAGTAGATATCATCATATCTCTTGTTATATATTTATAAACCCTTAATGCGGGTCTACCACCTGGTTAACTGTTCCCACGCGAATAGAGTGGCAGCCGCTGTTCCATAGTTCCGGGGATTTCCCCTAAAGTCACCCCCCATTAATTTAAAATATACACCAATTTCAAGCACAGCTATGGTCAGGTTTACAATTGTTTGGCCATAGCTGGCCGCCATCCAAAACCACGATTAGTGCTGGTAAGGCAGTAATCACCCGAAAAGGCGGGGAAATCATCTTCATTTTAAGCATGTTCTCTTCATCATTATGATACATGGCACAGCAACAAATCAGCATATAATATAAAATTATATAAAAGTTGTGCCATGTATTTTACGCCAGTTTGGCCTCCGACGGAGGTAACACTCTCTGTTACCCCCAACACTTACCGCTATCTACAGTGGCACATGCCACCACTGCAATAGCATACTAATAACTAAATTAACCCTTCTACCGTTGCAGTCTCTACATTCCCTGATTATATCACTTCTATTAACACCACACAACCCCCTAAAATTACCCATATATCTTGTATGAAAACATAATACACATTTACCTTGAACATTGACATTGTTACTTTAAACTAAACAATTCTCCTTTAAATAATTTGTATAGAAAATTATAAACATTATAACTTGTAAATTTTATTAACTCTTTTATATATCATCATTTAATTATTTATCACTTACTTACACTTAGATTCTTCAAAAATTTCAAATTTATTATTAACATTTATTTTATCTCATATTTCAATTATTATTACTCTTTTAACTATGGTTTCTATTTAGTACAACTATCTCAAATTAGTTTCATCATTGAGTTTAAAATCTTTTCAACGCCTGTAAACATTTTACTCTATTTAACTTGTATTATAAAATCTATACTCACAGTACATCATTCAAAACATATGATTCCAAAACAATACATCTCCATTAACTTCTGAAACAATAACGATAATATGATTCCACAACTAAATACATCCTACATTTATTCATTTATTAATTATTATCAAATTCACATCTCATAAAATAATTCAAATTCATTAGAAAAACTCCTTTATACAACATTTTAAAACAATCAAAATATTTAATCATCTCAAATTATTTACTTCAATCAATTATTAAAACACAACATATTTCAATTATTATCAAAACAATTACAATTCATTAATTACTGTCTTCAGAATTATTCTCATTATTTATTTAGTCTGTTAAAATATTATTATTATTAAAATCAATTTCCATTACATACACACATTGTTTACATAACATCTTACAATACACACAATTAATTTCACTAACAATTATTTACAATTCTTCATCATTATTGTTCAGTTTTCCACACTTCATTTTCAAATTCAGCTAAGTCATAACCATACATTAAAATATTTAATATATTTAACATGTCCATTTATTGATATCTTATCTAACCGCCATCGTTGTATAATAGTCTTACTTTTTTATAACATTTCTCATTTTTATTCACACTCAATTTATTATTATTCTTACTATAATAACCTATTAACTTTATTTCATTCATTATACCATTATAATTTATAGGATTATTCCCTATTATTATTTCATAAACCTTGTCAACATTAGTTATTTTTGTCCAGTCTCCACTAGTATTTTTGTTCACTCTACAGCAATTTATTTTCTTATCATATTCATTTACTATACTCATTAAAACATCAGGTGAGTTACTATTATTTATACAGGTATCATCAAAATAATTATTAATCTCTATTTTATAATGTAAGTGTCTTATATCATTTATCTTCACCACTTCTAATCTCTCTTTTAACTCATTATATTTTCTCTTTAACTGATATATCATTATCTCCCTGTCTGCACACAACTCTCTCTCTAATTTACAAACACTCTCTCCTCTCTCTCTCACTGTTTCTATATTATTATAGTCGCTAATTATTTTCACGGTATTATTTTTATACATCTTGTTTTCAACCATCTTACTACTATCGGTTGTCAATTCATTTTCGTAATTATTTGTTATTTTATTATTACTCTTGTCGTCTGTTATTTCGTCACAATCACTCGTAACTGTGTCATTTTCTACCTTCTCCTTCCGCGTTCTACTTTCGTTTATTTCGTCTTGAATATTATTTATATTTATAATTATCTCACCTCTCATGCCCGCAATAGTTTTATTCATACTTTCTAATTTGCTATTCATATTTATTCCACTCACTCTCAATTCGCTCCTTACGTTCATGAACTCGTTATTTAAATCGGTAAGCTTAATATTTACAGCATTTATTTCTGATTTGATTTCAGTTTTAAATTCGTTCAAATTCGTGTTTTGTTGATCAAATTTCTCATTTTGTTGATCAAATTTACTACTCATCATTTCCATAAATAATGCTAATTGACTAAATACGTCTACATTCTCGAGTCTGCTGCTCTTAGCGTGTACCGTCTCAATTGTTATTTCGTCTGTTGTATTGTCTGTGTCTTCTACGTGCACGTCAATATTTGTCGATACTAAACTGTCCTGTGTCACATTTAAATTTAATTTGACTTCTTCACCTTCACACAAAGTTGCATTCTTATTTCCCTCTGCCATTTTCGACCAGTTTGTAAACTAATTTAATTTTTTAATTTACAAAGTCCCTGTTCGGGCGCCAACTGAAGCTGTACGAGTTTCAGTAATTATTAAAATCTATATATCTGTACCTAATAATAGGCGGCAACTGAAGTTTTGCTTGTTTTTTAAATCAAAATATTGAAATTTGTCCCACTTACCTTCATCGCGAATAACCAGGGTGTTGTCTGATGTACTTAGGCAGAGAAAAACAACAGGTAATGCAATGACAAACATATTTTACAAACACAAATAAAATGGTATTTTATTTGTTTAGCATGACAACTTTTCTGTTTACTTTCTTTTACTTTACTTAATATTCATTTTCGACCCAAAACTACTACTCTGCATCTCGATTATTTTCTTAAAAAATTTACAAAACCTTGGGTTACTTTTACATGACCAATATGCTAATAACTAGTTCCAAACTATAACTTAAAAATTGACCAAACTAACTGATTAAACTATCAAGACGACCCAGTAATGCTCATGCTCAACTCACATTCCGTTTTAATTCCCCATATTATTTTATTGTTATCTTTGTCAAAACTAGAGCTCTTTTACATGAAATTATTTATATAATGAAATTAGGTGTTGTTACTACACCATCGGCGTCCTCCTCGCCACGTGTTGCACTGATTACATGTCCAAAACGTTTGTCGATTCACCCCATTTTAATCTTCTTTCTACACCACACTTAATTCATTCCGAAATGTTAGTTCACTTTTTAGTACTGTTCCGGGCTCTCACCGGCTAGGTCGGTGTACGTGATTACATTTGAGTAAAATTTAGGTGGACCGCATGCGGCCTGTAGGTGAGATTAACTGGGAAGAAGCTTCCTCTTGTTTCCCTCTCCACGGTTACTCCACACGGGAACTCACTGCCTGCTGGTGCTAACAAATTTCATCGTTGGCAAAGTCTTAGTAGTTGCCCCCACAACACGTGTTATTTTCGTGTGTTGGCAGTAGACGAAACCTAGTGTTCACTGGTTTACGTCACAAAGGTAGGCGGGATTTCGTCAAGACTTCCGCCAGCTCAGAAGCACATGTTGGACAAAATTCGCCAAAGCCATTTTGCGCGACTTCGTAAAGCGTCGGTTCTGCGCTCCGCAGGTGTTTGCGCGCTTGTGCGCATTAAACAGTATTACAGTTCTGAGAATTCAACCGTTGTGGACAACACGGCACATTCCATTGTACTGCATTCACCTCATCGCTCCTTTGTTTGAACCAAGATTTTATTTAACATGTGGCTGGCCACACAGATTTAAACGCATTTACCATTTTTAATCAAAATAAAACCCCTCCCCTTTTAGCCCCGTTACAATTTGTGCATTAAATGTGCCAGCCAATGCATTGGCGTTATGGAATGAATTTAAAGTATATCTTAGTGAAGATTTTTTGAGAGATTACAACGAAGAAGTATCCTTTAATACAGCTCTATTAGAAATTGAAGATATTTTGAATGTTCATAATTTGTCATGTCAAGAACTTGGTTTACCAGTTCCCACGTATTCGCAGAGAACAGACGAAGCAAATGCTATTGATCCAATAGAACAAGAGTTTCTGTTTTGTGAGCATTATGAAACTGCAAATATTGAACAGCCTAATCTAATTGATCGTGTGATTCGTGGAGTTTTGCATCATGATACTGGATCTAATGTTTTTTGTTTAACCGCTCATGCAGGTTTATGGAAAAACATTCACACAAACAGCAATCATTTACAAATTAAATTCGTTTAATCTTAGTTGCATTGCAACAGCGTTCAGTGGCATAGCTTCAACTCTATTACTTGGAGGTAGAACTTTACACAATGTGTTTAAATTGCCTATACCCATTTTGGAAAATTCTGTAGTGAATATTACCGCAAATAGTAGCTATGGACGTTACATAAATTCATCATCATTGATAATTATTGATGAAATTTCTATGTGCCCACTGCAAGTGTTGAAAATCATAGACAGATTATTGCAGGATCTATGCGATGAAAATGATAAACATAAACCATTTGGAGGGAAAACGATACTTGTGTGCGGTGATTTTCGGCAAATCTTACCAGTTGTCCCACACGGATCACGTGCAACTTTAATTGAAAATTGTGTCACGAGTTGGCATAAATTTGTTTATTTTCATAAAGTAACGTTTACTCAAAATATAAGAGCCTTACCAAGTGAAATAGAATTTGTCGAATTCTTGAAAAAAATTGGTAATGATGAAGCCCCACAATTCCCTCAGTTTGGTGAAAATATTATTGAAATACCTCAACAATTAATAGGAGATGAAAATAATATTATTAATGAGGTGTATGGAAATATTTCCGAAAACATACTCTCAGATAACATATTGAAGTCGGTTATTTTAGCACCTAAAAATGATGATTGTACTTTTATTAATACTGATATACTTAATCGAATACCAGGTGAACAGAAAACATATCATAGCTACGATAAAATAATCTGTGATGATGACAATGAAATCAATAACTATCGAGTAGAGTTTTTGAATTCTTTGACTATTAGTGGTTTGCCACCACATAAGTTAGTATTGAAAGTTAATTGCATCGTTTTACTGATCAGAAACTTAAATACAAAGGAAGCATTAGTCAATGGAACAAGAATGCGCATCAAGTGTATGCATCGTAATGCTATTGACTGCGAAGTTTTAACTGGAACCGCACGCAATAAGAGAATTTTGATTCCACGTATAAATTTAACATATTCCGGTACTGTTTTACCATTTAACTTTCAAAGAACTTAATTTCCAATTATACCTGCATTTGCGATGACAATAAATAAGTCTCAAGGACAAACATTCGAAAAAATTGGAATTTTATTGAGGCAGCCAGTTTTTACACATGGTCAATTGTACATCGCAGCAAGTAGAGTTCGATCATTCAATGGTTTGAGATTTTATATTTCCGAATATAATGGCCAAGGGCATTTAGCAAATGATGAAAGAGTTTTTACAAAAAACATCGTTTACACAGAAGTTCTGAATCATTAAATTCACTTTCAAACTATTTTAAGTTCAATGGACAACATTTATTTTTTTAACCGCCCGGTTTTTTTGATTTAATGAAAAATATATGAAAAAATACGAGGCACGTATTTTTTATTAATTTTTTATTTAAATTTTATATAATTCGAAAAAGATAGGCAAAATAACTGTGTAGCCTTGGCGAAACCTGGTCAGTATGGCAATAAAAAAAACCCAAGGAAATGTCAAAAAACGTGTTATTGCTTTTTAAATATGGCTTAGCCAAGCTAAACCTCATTTTTCCTATCTTTCATATTTTTCAAATAACTCTAAAATTAATGCATAGAAAAAAAAATTAAAAAATTATATAAGCTTTGTAGCAGATAATCTTCAAACTGTTTTCGAATTTTGTACCTTACCAAAAATGAAATGTAATCCACTGGAATTGAAAACAATGTATCTTATACTTCTATGAATGTCAAGTCTCATTTTTATTAGCGTTTATTTGATTCAATAATAACATGAAAAAATTAAAACTGACAATGAATTATATCAAAAAATAAATACGAATACAAGCTGTTATTAATAAGTGTTTTTTTTTCAACTGTTACTAACATTAAATTTTAAATTTCATAGGTATTGCAGGGAATTAAGGCAAACAACACACGCTAATGACGTATTTGTACACACTCGCAGCTGACGTAATAGAACAAAATTCAAAAAAATTATATGCAATGATTATAGAGGTATACTCTTTGACAAAAGAACCTCAATAACTTTCAAACTTAAAAATTTAATGAATTACGGTCAAATTTCGACCACTGGGCAACCACTAGTACTGTTTATTAGCTTAGGGGCTTAGGCTGACTATTGTATTTTAAACATTTTATTTGCCTCCAGAAACGGTTAAGACTATAAAATTACCTGCTGTCGCGTTTCTCTGAATCCTAATTACGGGATTACTCGAGTTTCAACACCAATGGTGTCATCATCAGATACAATATGATTAAGGTTAAAACATCATTTATCAATGTGTATTCATCTCGTCAAATAATAAAAAACAACACATACATTGCACAAAATAATAAATAATTAACACATAATAAAACGAAATAACAACGAATTAAAAATTAACATGCGGCCGTCACGAACCTGTACAGGAACGCTCCCACGGTAAAACTAATTAATACCGGCTTGAACTTCGTTCAATTTTATCGATCTGATATAGCCGATTTCTCATTCTATATGATCGATTCTATTAAACAAAATATTATTTGTATGTACTGATTTTTCATTTAGGACGCGATTGTAATCCTCCTTTATAGCTTTATATATCTCGCACCGTTCGAGAGTGTCTAGCCTTAGTGATTTCTTACATTTATGTAAGATATCTAAATTATCACCAATACTCTTTATGTTATGGTCATGTGAGCTTAAATGTTCAGCAAATGTAGATTTTTCTACATTTGACTTGGAGCTAGGGATATGTTCTTTATAACGTAAATTATAAATATTTATGTATCTTACATAAATGTAAGAAATCACTAAGGCTAGACGCTCTCGAACGGTTCGAGATATTGTAACGAAACTAGATCCGGTGTGTTTAAAAATATGTTATAAATGTTTAATATGAATGTTAAAAAGTGTGTTACAATTTTTATAATTGAAAGTTAAAAAGTAAGTTATGATGAGTAGAAAATTTATAGTTATCTTAAAAGAACTCCTTTAAATAAAAAATAAAAATAATTGCAGTAAAGTTATTTTGAATAATAATGTTGCTTAATTTAATGAATAAAGCGTACTAGCTGGCCGCTTGATGAAGGTAGCCGTCGCGTCGATTCTGGCAGCGAAACTCCTCCTCCAGGTTGACCGTCGTCTAAGTACGTAAAGTCAAGTCACGTCTGGACAATAAAATTAATAAAAATACACTTCCACATACCTGGTCGTGATTCTGGAAGTTCGGAAGTTCACACTTTTTATAAATTAATAAGCTGCCAAGACGGTTTCCAAAAACCAGCTTGCTTTACTTACAAGGTTAGGTTATTCCTTGTTTAATAATGGGCGCCACACAGGTTTATTTAAGGAAAATCCCGTGTAAAACCCATTAATCAGATCAAATAATTATTAATTTTCTTTAAAAAACTGATATTGATGTTTATTGCCCTATGGCAATTCAAATTCAACAACGTATGATTTCTACTAAGAGTTACTTTGATTATTCTGAATTAATTATTTATTTACTTTCTGAAATAAATGAAGTCAAAGTTATGTTGCTAATAACTGGGTTTTATTTGTACCCTTGATGATGAATTCAAACAAACATAAGTAAGAAAATACATCGATATACAATTAAAATTATTTCGTTCACTTACCCTACTAGCTAGCTCAAAGCATAAACAACTTTTCTGGTTATTTCCAGATAATCTTTAATTTAAACATTAATTTTACGAAAGAACGTTCATGCCTATACAGAAGTTAATTATTTCATAAAACAATATTTACTAATACGGCCTTGTTGTTTACTTCAAAAAAATCAAACCTATTTTTAGGTTAGGCGTTCGTCACGCTTGCTTAATTATTCACAAATACTATATATACTACTTAAGACTACAATCAATCTTAGGTAGGATTATCAAATCCACTAAATAAATTCAGTCACTGTGTAACATATAAAAAGTTTTGGTGTTATGCGTCAGTACAAATTTTGTTTTGAAAAAAATATATCAGTGCACTCAGATTAATGGAATAAATTGTCACGATGTTACCTCTTTATTTTAATCTTTTAGATTAAAATTTAATTGAACACTCCAGTGGTCGGATTATAGTGACCCTGGTTTATTACACTGCACACGCACTTTGAACAGAGAATAATTGTCCGCTTCTGACTAAATTGGACTATTTGTAATACTGGTTAATTATTTTCTCTTGTTCGATTCATCCCGCACTAAATAAAATAAATACTTCACATCGATGCACTGATTATAGGTAGACTGTATTGTAGTTACTTGGTGTTGCCGAAATGGTTCAATGGATGCACTATTACATGATACTATAAATTAATAACGTATTTTGAGGCGACGAGCGTCAACCTTTCGCTCTCGCTGATGACAAAAAAGTGTAACGGAATTACTTGCATTCCCGTTATATACCCCCTGTTTTGATGAGGCTTAGGTGATTGTTCAATTTAGTAAGCTAATGTTTGATTGGCTCAACCAGACGTTACGAAAATGACGCATTGTTTTCCAACCGTCATTAACCGTCTTTTTGCTAAGATGATTGACAGTTGACGTTGTTGTTAGTGTTGACAAACAAATTTCTTACTTTCTATTTACAAATGATGCTAACGCATGTCACGCACTTATTATAGTTGCGATCGGGGTTGTATCGCTATCAAATTAAAGGATATTTTTTACGCTTTAATTTGATATAGTTTGACACTGGTTTTATTTGCACTTTCACTGACATTTCTAAATAAACAACGTTCAGATACATGGCTTCGCGCTGTCGTCTGCTAGTGACGCCAGCCACGATTCTTTCTTATCAATAAATTATTTGTGTTTCACATCGCGTTTTCACTTAAACGTCTGTGTCGGAACACTCATACATCCGTCTTTATACTTAATACTTATTTAGTGAACATAATTATTAAATCTTAACTAACTAGGGTAATACATTGCTATGAACTATCCTTACTTCCTAATTACACTTTGTCTATACTATTTCGCTCTATGCTACCCATTAATAATTGAGTTGTTACATCTATAATACATTAATAATATTTACTGTTACACTCGGTATAATGATTGTTCAGTGTATGTTATTTACACTAGTAGTCCTTTCTACTTATCACCTTACTGACAATCGTTCGTTTTAGGCGTAGCCTAGGCATACCTTTCACATCGGGTTTATGCCTTAATAATGGTCATTAGTTACATTTGGTACATTGATGAGGTAACTTATTTATATAAGGTTCCCTCTTACAATTATTTTTACTTCTTATGAGTACATTTGAGATTGTAATACAGTTTCAATTTTATATCGTGGCCATAGCTAGTCTTAGTCATAGGCATTGATAGTTACTAGTCCTTGTTTATTTATTTTCAGCCAAATACTGTTGCTGATATTATATTATTCGGGTCATTCCCTAATTACTTTTTATTAACATGTATAATTACATTTAAGTCACTCACTGGCTCGCTTGACAGCTTATAGTGAACTTGGCTTGTCCATTAGTTATTGTCAGTTATAGTATTGGTTGTAGTGTCAAGCAGTGTATTATTTTTACTGCTTCTTGTGGTACTTCTTTCTTCTTCATTGGTCCTTCTCTTCTTCGCTACTTTCATCATCATATTATTCACTTACATTACTTTCATTTATTTATTAATTCTATTGGTATATGACTAGGTTATGTAACACTTGGTCATGTTACAATATATAAAGCTATAAAGGAGGATTACAACGCGTCCTAAATGAAAAATCAGTACATACAAATAATATTTTGTTTAATAGAATCGATCATATAGAACAAGAAAACGGCTATATCAGATCGATAAAATTGAACGAAGTTCAAGCCGGTATTGATTAGTTTTACCGTGGGAGCGTTCCTGTACAGGTTCGTGACGGCCGCATGTTAAATTTAATTCGTTGTTATTTCGTTTTATTATGTGTTAATTATTTATTATTTTGTACAATGTATGTTGTTTTTTTATTATTTGATGAGATGAATTACACATCGATAAATGATGTTTTAACCTTAATCATATTGGATCTGATGATGACACCATTGGTGTCGAAACTCGAGTAATCCCGTAATTAGGATTCAGAGAAACGCGATAGCAGGTAATTAACCTCTTTTATAGTCTTAACCGTTTCTGGAGGCAAATAAAATTTTTAAATTGGATGCCAGTCAGGTAAAAATCGCCTTTCAATATATGAATATTAGGTTAAAACTATTAAAAACAGCACTAAACATCAGATATAACAAAACATGTTTAGGTTTGCAAATCATGCCGAGTTGTGTCCAGATAAAAATAACATCCAAATCTTATAGTGCTAAAAAAACTAAAGAAATGGCCACAAAATTATGGATCAAAAACGAAATAAAACAATTACATAGTAAAAAGAACCTACTCAATGCGGTGCTCATGAAAAAACATCTCGAACTGTTACAGAGCTTGCATCCATCACAAGTCCACAATGTAACATATTTGATAGAAAAACAAATAAACAAAACCATTATAAAGAAAAAGAAAACACAAAATAAAAAAATTTATAACTTATTGAAAAAACAGAACGACACACAAGAGAACAATTAATAAGTCATCAGTTTTACCCTCGTGTTGTTAATCTTACCGGAATTAAATTCAACAATGAAGAAACCAACCTTTTGAACAAAGGCTTAAAGTACAATTTTAAAAACAATGGATTCAAACAATCACTCTTTAATGAAATTTTGAACGCTGAAACTGCAATAAATTCCATATCCGACGAAGAAACAAAAACAGTAATAAGACATGCAGTTGATAATAAAATAAAAAAAGTTATGAAGGCCGTAAATATAAATACAGTAATACAAAAACTAGTTACAATAATGAAACAAAGGTATTTAATGAGATAAAGGTGTAATTAATAGACCATAACGCAATTGTCACCAAAGCAGACAAAGGTCAAACACTCGTAATTTTAACTTACGAGAATTATAAAAACAAGATACAGGAATTTATTAAAAACAATAACATTATTGAGATTCAGAGCGACCCCACTGTTAAATTTAATAATAATGTGAAATCAGTATTAAATAAAACCAAATACATAATAACGAACGAAGAGAAAAAATACTTAAAAATGATAGATCCCAAGGCTCCTAGACTTAGGGGCCTTCCAAAAATACACAAAAATAATATGCCTGTCCGTCCTTTAGTAAATTTCATGTCTGCACCTTCATATAAAATTGCCAAAAAACTCGAAAAAAATTTTCAGACAACATATAGTGTTCAATAAGAACTATAGTTTGAAAACAGTTTAGAACTGGTCGAGCTTACAAAAACAATTAAAATCGAACCGAGACACACCCTCGCTTCATTCGACAAATGTCAAATTTATACAAGAACGTACCAATTTTTGAAACGTTGGAAATAGAAAAAAGTTTATTACTCTCTAAATCCACATTAAACTATGAAACAGTCGATGAGCTAATCAATTTGACAAAGGTAATTTTGGAACAAAATTATTTTACTTTCGATAACAAATATTATTTACAACGGGATGGATTGGCGATGGGATCCCCATTATCAGGCATCCTGGCGGAAATTTACTTAAACCACATAGAAACAAACGAAATATTATCAACTTAAACAAACATTATAAAATTTTATTTTACCGACGATATGTGGATGACACCAATAATGATTTATAATGGCAATTGGAGATGCTTCAAAAATATATGAATACTATTACAAATAGTTTGCAATTCACATTAGAGACGGAAATAAATAATAAAATTAATTTTTTAGATTTAACTTTAACAAAAATAAATAATAAAATTAACTTTAATATTTACAGAAAACCAACAATCACAGATCATGCTATTCACGCCTCCTCTTATCACCCTATTTCACATAAAAAGGCATTTTTTAATTGTATGATTCATAGATTGCTGACATTGCCCCTATCTACAGAAGATTATAAAAATGAACTAGACATTATTACACACATAGCGACAGTCAATGGATATAAAAGTCACATAGTAGATAGAATAATTAATAAAAAACTAAATAGACCAATAAATATTGATATGTCCAAAGAAAAAGTAAAAAAATATATTGCAATAGAATATGGTGAAATTTACATCACACTTTAAAAAACCAATTAAAAAAGCAAAATATTATTTTGGCTTCAAAGGCGAAATAAGCTTGAGAAAAAACTTACATTTACAAACAAAAATAAACCTTCTGTATATTTGACGGTACTGGTGTATATGGACTTAATTGTTCGGATTGCGCACAGTTCTACATAAGACAAACAGGTCGTTCATTCAAATTACGTTATAAAGAACATATCCCTAGCTCCAAGTCAAATATAGAAAAATCTACATTTGCTGAACATTTAAGCTCACATGACCATCACATAAAGAGTATTGGTGATAATTTAGATATCTTACATAAATGTAAGAAATCACTAAGGCTAGACACTCTCGAACGGTTCGAGATATATAAAGCTATAAAGAAGGATTACAATCGTGTCCTAAATGAAAAATCAGTACATAAAAATAATATTTTGTTTAATAGAATCGATCATATAGAACGAGAAATCGGCTATATCAGATCGATAAAATTGAACGAAGTTCAAGCCGGTATTGATTAGTTTTACCGTGGGAGCGTTCCTGTACAGGTTCGTGACGGCCGCATGTTAATTTTTAATTCGTTGTTATTTCGTTTTATTATGTGTTAATTTTTTATTATTTTGTGCAATGTATGTGTTGTTTTTTTTTATTATTTGACGAGATGAATACACATCGATAAATGATGTTTTAACCTTAATCATATTGGATCTGATGATGACACCATTGGCGTCAAAACTCAAGTAATCCCGTAATTAGGATTCAGAGAAACGCGATAGCAGGTAATTAACCTATTTTATAATGACTATTGTATGTTATTTATCAGACACTGGACAGTGTCTGTGATCATCTGGCACTCTTAGATAACTCTATTTCTCTTCTGATTTGTTCTGTGGCTAAGAAAAATTGGCACATCAAATAATGACAAAATTTTAAGAATACTTTTCACCATAAGGCTTTCACAACCCCCTCCCACCAAATTGAGTAAATTCTAGTTCTTGATTTATTAAATCTTGATTTAATGTTCACTTTTCATGGCATGGCGTCATTACAGAACATTCTACATGTTTCTCGGAACTTTTTTTTTTTTTTGCTCTTCCGTTCTTCAGTTTTTGATGCATTTTCATTAAGTCTACTCTTTTTATTACATTTTTTGGCAACAATGGTTTATTTTAAGCTTTATATTTAACCGTTTGAGTGCTACGAACATACTGATACATTCCCCACGGAATGCGTGTAACAAGCTACTAACATACCAGTACATTTTCAAACTTACTGCTCAAATTACTACAACCGTTCACATGCGATCGCTTCAGCAATAGTGCCAGTAGTGCTATCTGTGTTTTATTTAAGATACTATGTACTATCAATACAAACTAAAAGTCAGTTTCCGGACTATTCTTGTTTATAGTATACATCATGCTTAGCTAATCTAAATTGTGTGTTCGTTCTTTATGTTGTGAAAAATGGCTTGTCATAATCTTACTATTCCTAAAGAAGAAATCCATCTATATCATATTGATTCGTAATCTGATTCCATTAAATACTTTGATGAAGACTATGTAAGTGAGATTTTCACGAATAAAAGTGACAATGCAGGTGGTGAACTGTACATAGACACTGTGGGGTTCTTTTTGATTTGCAGTGGACTGTATATTGTCAAAATAAATAGTTAAAAGGCTTTATTCCCATGTAATCAGCAATGCATAAAAATTAAGCGTTTACTGACCTTGTCCTTGTGCATTGTAAATGTCCTGTTGTAAGCAACACTGGTGATTTTCTAGGCAGTCCTAAACTTAACAATAATATCCCAACAAACATTAAACACATAAATAAACACATGAAAAAAAAGCACAAAGTAAAATAACAAGAGCGTTGAATAGTCTTTCTATTCTTGCGGTATGCGGGTATAAACGAAAAGAACTGAACTGCACGATATACCGTACACTACAGGAAAGAAAAACGCTCTAACTATGACTGCTGATTACAATGTGAATTGAACTTTGAAACAGGTAATGGGAGTGCATTCTATTAGAGATAATGAAATATAGATAGGGTGAGTTTAACTATTGTTATAAAAACAAAATATCTGACATACCGGCCCCTTTGAACTAACTGGTTCAACAAGAAACATTAAAAGAACATAAGAACAAATTTGATCCTTTGGAAGAGTATAATAAAACTAAATTAAAAGGGGCAGTAGCCAATTGACTGGTCGAGGATTTTAGTAAATGGGAAGACGGGATACTTTAACAGAAGGACGGGTCAAGGTTCCACCGGCAGTCTTCATGTTGACGACACGTACCACTCCATCATTCCCTGGAGATACGGAGATGACTCTCCCGAGCTTCCACTTGAGGGGTGGCAGGTTTGTTTCATGAATAACGACTAAATCTCCTATTTTGAGATTTTCTTGAGGTCTGATCCATTTGGACCGTTCTTGAAGTGTGTGGAGGTACTCCATTTGCCATCTTTTCCAGAGATGTTGTGTGAAGGCTTGAACCAATTTCCAGCGTTTTATGTGATTAAGTGGTGCATTGGTTAGTTGAGGTTCGATCAGGGCATTAAGAGGTCCTCCAGTTAGAAAATGTCCTGGTATAAGAGGTTGAAGATCTGAAGGGTCATTCGAGAGAGGAGCTATCGGCCTCGAATTAAGGATAGCTTCAACACGCACAACTAAGGTGGTAAATTCTTCGTACGTTAAAATGTGTTCACCTATGACTCTGGTGAGATGATATTTTGCACCTTTAATGGCACGTTCCCAAAGTCCACCTTGGTGAGGTGCATGCGGAGGAATGAAATGGAATGTGATACTGTTGGTTGTAGCAAAATCTTGCATCTCTGGTTGCTTCATGAGATCTTGAAAACATCTTTTGAGCGAAGAAGCAGCTCCTATGAAATTAGTCCCACAATCAGAGTACAGGTCTGATACAAGACCTCTCCTAGAGATGAATCTCGTAAGGGCTGGAATGAAGGCGTCTGTAGTTAAATCAGTAACCACTTCCAAGTGTACAGCTTTTGTTGCAAAACAGATGAACAGACAGAGGTACACCTTTATAGGCTGTATCCTGCGAAGTGTAAAAAACTTGACCGTGTAAGGGCCAGCATAATCAACTCCAGAAGCGTTGAAACAACGAGTAGGGGTAACACGACCGGCTGGTAGATCACCCATGAGCGGAGACGTGTTTGTTGATTTTGCACGAAAACATCGTACGCATTTAAATATTCTTGAGCGTATAACACTGCGGGCGGAGAGGATCCAAAAGCGTTGAGATAGTGTTGCTTGGAGGAACTGGGGACCAGCGTGCAGGTACATGCCATGATAGTAATCAATGAGTAAATGAATAGCGACATGATTTTTTGGCAGAAGAATAGGATGTTTGGCATTGTAAGTAAGCGCAGAGTTTTTCAGTCGACCTCCGACACGGACTATTCCTGCATCATCAATAAAGGGTGCTAGACGTTGGATGCGGTTTGAGCATGTCCTTTTCTTGGAGAGTAGATCTATGTCTTCTGCAAAGTGAAGTCTCTGAATGAGCCAGCAAATGCGGTTACAGGCGTTATTTAATTCAGTTACTGTAAATGATCCACTTATGGTGGTTTTAAATTTCAAACGGGTTATAAAGCGAAGGACATAAGCCATTACATAAAGAAGAGTCTTCCAAGAAGAAAACTTTGTAAGAAATCCAAATGTTGGGACTTCTTTTGTGGTCATCATAAGATTAAGCACATTTGGTTTCATTTCGGGAATAGACTCCTCCGAAATTGGATGAAGGATAGATTGTGGCCAGGTCTGCGTTGATTTAGCGAGCCACGGTGGTCCTAGCCACCACTGACTATGTTTCATCAGAACCGTGGGTGTCAAGCCTCGAGAAGCACAATCAGCAGGATTGTCAACAGTTGAAAAATATTTCCAGACGTGTGGTGAAACTAAGTCTTGTATTTGTGCCACACGATTAGCAGCATACACCTTGAGACGAAAAGATAGAGTGCGTATCCAAGATAGAACTACTGTAGAGTCGCACCATGCTGAAATGTTGTCGATCCTGTGATGTTGTGAGAGCTGTTCTGTACAGTAATGTAGCAATTTGGCTAACATGTGCGCACCACAAAGTTCCAAGCGGGGAATAGTCACACACTTCAGTGGAGCTACTCTTGATTTTGCGATCAGCAGTCGTATGTTGACATCTCCTTCTGCGTCTTCTGTGCGCAGGAAGACACAAGCTGCATATCCGGATTCACTTCCATCTGAAAATCCATGAAGCTGGATATTGACTGCAGTTGCTAAGGATATGAAACGTGGTATCCTTAGCTTTTCTATTTCTGGAAGTTCTTTCACGAATCGTGACCACTTCTCGGAAATATGATCAGGTAATGGAGAATCCCAATCTAAGCCTAAGGTCCATACATGCTGCATTAAGACTTTAGACCAAAAAACTATTGGGGATATCCAACCACAAGGGTCATAAATCTGAGCAATTGACGAAAGTAAAGTTCTTTTTGTGTAATTACTTGAAGGTGTGTGCATCACATATGAAAAGACATCAATATCTGGGATCCATTTTAGCCCTAATACACTTGAAAATGGCTGTTCCGACGTGCGTAACATGAGGGGTGTCTCATGATTATCTTGCATGACATTTTCTAAGAGTTTAGGATGGTTTGAAGACCACTTGCTCAGTTCGAATCCACCCTTTTTCAAAAGTAAAACAACATCCTCTTGAAGGTGGAGAGCTTCTTCCAGAGAATTGCTCCCTAATAGAGCATCATCAACATATATTTGCTGTTGGAGTGCTTCAGCAGCAAGTGGATGATTTTTTCCTTCATCCATAATGAGCTGTTGTACTACTCTATTAGCAAGGTAAGGCGAGGAGGTCATACCATAAGTGACAGTAGTCAATTGGTAGACCTTTAGCGGGACTGAAGTGTCTTCTCTCCAGTATTAACTGAAAGATCTGATCATCTTCATGGATGGATATCTGCCTAAACATTTGTTTGATATCACAAGAGAAAACAAATTTATGTTGACGAAAGCGAAGAATTATATCAGTAATGTCATTGTGCAACTTTGGACCCTGATGTAGAATGTGGTTCAGTGAGACACCTGAAGAAGATGGTGCTGATGCATTGAAAACAACACGGATTTTCCTATCTTTAAAAACGCCATGATGTGGCAAAAAGTAATGCAGCTTGTTCAGAGATGGCTCAGATGTGCACAGTTTCATGTGCCCACATGCTAAGTAGTCATTCATAAAATTGACATACTTCTGTTTAAACTCAGGTTGAGATTCAAATTTGCGTTCCAGTGTATTAAACAGGCATTTTGCAAAAGTTGTAGAGTCACCTAGTTGAGCAGGGTTTCCGCTGAAAGGCAAGTGACAAACATATCTGCCGGAGGCATCTCTCTTATGAGTAGAGACGAAGTGAGCTTCACATTTTTCATCTTGTGGAGCGAGTTTTGTAGTGTGAGGTGGTTCCTCTATGGACCAAAAACGTTGCAATGTTGCGTGCAGATCACGATCATTCGTCGATAAAAGAGTCACTAAGCCTGAGTAAGGATTAGACTTAAGTGAAACAGGTGTTGGACCAAGCACAACATAGCCAAAGATTGTATTGACAGCGTATGGCATAGTCTTGCCGAGATTGATAAAGGTACCATTAAGAGTCAATGCAAATAAATCTGCTCCAATCAGAAGGTCAACTGGACCCGGAACATCAAAAGTTGGATCCGCTAGCATATAACCTTTGAGTCGCTCTTTAATTTCTGGTGGGAGCTGAACACGAGGCAGATTGCATGATATTTTATTAAGAATCATGACTGGGTGAGATTTTGCTAAAATATTCCCACTGAGCGAAGACAATGTCACAAAGGTAAGTCCCTTCGTTTTCACTGGGGCTGTAGAGATGGCACTAAGTTCTGGAACATCTGTTTGAGAGCGGTACAAACAAAACGTCTTTGCACAACTTTCTGAAATAATTGTTGTTTGGGATGCACTATCAAGCACAGCTCGTACAACTGCTGCATTTCCATTGGCAGATGTGATATGCACCAAAGCGGTTGCGAGTAACACAGTGTTATTCTGGTTGCAAGAAACACCTATCAAGGTAGTATCCTGGTGACACTCTGCAGAGTGGTTTTGCTTATTCATCGTCGTTTCAACAGAAGGGCACAAGGTAGGTTTATTTGACTGAGTCAATTTTTGTTGTGGTTGTGCGGAGCGGTTCTCAACAAAAAAATGTAGTAGGCTATGGTGACGCCTATGACATACATTGCATGTGTGGACAGACTTACAGGTGACTAACTTATGTGTTCCAAAACAATTTTGACACAAGTTCTTATTTTTAACAAAAGCTTGTCTCTCTTGTACAGTAAGTGCGGAAAAATCTGCACATCTATATATGTTGTGTGAATTTGATGAACAGAAGATACAATGCTGAGTGTGAGTAGTGACCATCGCTATTTTGTGCGGTTTAAACTGGTTTGTATTCATTTTAAAGCCACTGATTTTTTGAGAGGTTTGAAGAGAAGGTTCAGTTTTTGAGATGATATTAGTTAAACCCGCTGCCTCTTTGCAAGAACATTCATTTTCTAAGAATGTAATTACTTCTGTAATGGTAGGAACATTTTGTAAATTATCTCGCGAACGTTCAAGTTTGGTCCTGAATTCCGTGTCAAATCTACGCAAAATATATGAGGTCAACAACAAACTTTCACTAGCAATATCATGTCCTAGTGCTTTGAGCGCTTGATAATTTTCATTGTAGGTCGACAGAAAATTCCTCATTTGTTTAACTGAAGGATTGTGCAATTGTGGTAACTCAAATATATTGTTTACGTGAAGTGTTATCAACAATCTAGAATTTTGATATCTTTTTAGCAAAGTTTGCCAGGCTATGGCATAGTTTGTATTAGTGACAGGCAACGATTTAATTAAATTTAGCGGCTCATCAGTCAAACAAGAAAGCAAGTATGTAAATTTCTCCACATTAGAAATGGTTTCATTTTTGTGCACTGCATTTTCAAACAGACTGTGAAAGGCTACCCATTTCTCAGGTTGTCCAGAAAATGTTCCCAAGTTTAAGCGAGGTAAATTTACGGTGGGAGTGGGCGCAACTAGTTGTGGTGCACCAGTGTGAGACTGATCCAAGGTTTCCTGCGGTAGCGATGGTAGAAGAGGAGCACACGAACTTTGTATAGATATATTTAAGTCTGATATAGAATCTTGTAATCTTGAAATCTGTTCATTATCCAGATCTTCTGGTAAAGGTGTTGTACTAAATAGTTTATTTATAAGCCTTTCAAATTCAGCATATTTATTTTCTGCGGTGGAACTAAGCAAACTAACTTTCCGTGTTTGCTGTTCAGTTAAATTACCTATACCAATGACCTCAAGAGCAACAATTTGCTTGTTAATATTATGAAGCCTACTCTCAATCAGTTCACATTGCTTCACAAAAGAAGAAAATCTCATTTTGGTAATTTATTAATACACTCGGTTTAAAAACAGATTCAGATGTAAATGACAAAAGAGTTCTAAGTAAAAGTTGTAATTCACAATGTTCTTCCACTATTCAGTAATTTCCAGTCCAAATAATTTTAATTTATTTATTTTTTTTATCACTCTAATACCAATAGCGTAGATGACAATAATAATGGTAATATGGTAATAAAGGAATATGGCTACTGTATTTTAGAAACTAATACAGAGGTCGGTTTTGAAGAAACACACTACACTTCAGAACTATGCTTGCTAGATAAAACATGAAATAACACACGCTGCACAATGAATCAATAAAACTATGCTTGCATGAAAAAACAAGAGAAAATCATAACAAAATGAAAATAGCACTGAGTATTGGCAATACTTGCCGGTAGTAAATAATGTTTTTTTTTTTTTTATTTAAGCGTTACAATAATTCAATAAACATAATAATAAAGAGCGTAATAATTAATAAAAATCTTGCTTTCCAACGTGCTGGATTCTGAATGAAAGATGCTATCCGGGCTGGACGGACCAAAAATGTGGGGTTCTTTTTGATTTGCAGTGGACTGTATATTGTCAAAATAAATAGTTAAAAGGCTTTATTCCCATGTAATCAGCAATGTATAAAAATTAAGCGTTTACTGACCTTGTCCTTGTGCGTTGTAAATGTCCTGTTGTAAGCAACACTGGTGATTTTCTAGGCAGTCCTAAACTTAACAATAATATCCCAACAAACATTAAACACATAAATAAACACATGAAAAAAAAGCACAAAGTAAAATAACAAGAGCGTTGAATAGTCTTTCTATTCTTGCGGTATGCGGGTATAAACGAAAAGAACTGAACTGCACGATATACCGTACACTACAGGAAAGAAAAACGCTCTAACTATGACTGCTGATTACAATGTGAATTGAACTTTGAAACAGGTAATGGGACTGCATTCTATTAGAGATAATGAAATATAGATAGGGTGAGTTTAACTATTGTTATAAAAACAAAATATCTGACAGACACTACACCGTTTTGATACAACCTGTTCCTACATAAGTAGGCCTAGAAAACATAAAATTATCAGTAATTAGAAGTTAATTTTGAAGTTTATATGAATAACATTTTTTGTAAATATTTAATTAATAAAGTGGTTATAATAACAAACACAAATTAGGCTGTTGCACGCCACTACATAAATTCCAGATTAGCGGTTTCTTACTTCAAAGCTCATCATCAGATCATATTCCAATCTTATGATGAACTGTGAAGCTTGAAAGCGCTAATCGGGAAATATTTGGATAGTGGTGTGCAACAGCATAATTTCTGTTTGTTTTTTGTAAATGTCTAAACAATTTTGCAATATGCAACCAAATTTTAAAATTCAGTGTAAATAAGACAAATAAGGAGTTGTGAACGCAGATTTTTTAACCCCTAAATTGTTGGTGTCTTTTTTTATGTTGCAGTTTGTATAAAATTTTTGGTTACATGTATGTAAATATATATTTACATACATTACAATGAGAAGTGAAACAAAAATAATGGAAAAAACTCAGGCCGTAGCCTTAGTCTGATCTCA
The DNA here is from genome assembly GCA_034769895.1 of Magicicada septendecula. NCBI lineage: Eukaryota > Metazoa > Arthropoda > Insecta > Hemiptera > Cicadidae > Magicicada > Magicicada septendecula. The sequence goes on along the minus strand of CM068367.1, from coordinate 30,037,624 downwards.
AACAACCTACAACTCAAAGGGTTGAGTAACTGCTATAATTTAAACATTTTTCTTGCCTCCAGAAACAGTTAAGACTATAAAATAGGTTAATTACCTTCTGTCAACGTTTCTTAGAATCCTTTTCGGGATAACTCGAGTTTCGACACCAATGGTGTCATCATCAGATCGGATATGAATAAGGTTAAAAACATTATTGATGTATATACGTTTCTTAACTCAAACCGTTGACCCTTTTGAGTCTTACCATGGGTACCATGAGTTCCTGTGCAGGTTCGTTGCGGCCGCGTGTTTTTATATTTCGTTGTTATATTGTTATAATATGTTTTATTTATTATTTGTGTAACGTATGTGTTGTTTTTAATTTTTAATATTTGACGAGATGTATATACATCAATAATGTTTTAACCTTATTCATATCCGATCTGATGATGACACCATTGGTGTCGAATCTCGAGTTATCCCGAAAAGGATTCTAAGAAACGTTGACAGAAGGTAATTAACCTATTTTATAACTGCTATAAGCTCTGTATATATTAAACATATTTTTTTTTTTATAAATTCGTATTTGGAGTAAACCTGCAAGGCTTTTCTTACTCGGTTCATCTATCTATTGTCATTAAAGAATGCCTACTGTCATAATTTTTAATTCCCTAAATTTAGTTATGCAAATATTAACGCACAACTACTGTACATAATTTGTGACATATGTAACATTATTTTTTGACATAAAATGCAGTAATATAAGTGTACAATATCCTATAAATGTTCCATAGTACTTCTAAGACAGAAAAAAAGTTGTTTTAAAGACTCAAAACAATTTCTTGGGAATTCTAAATATTCAAAAACTAACTTTAAATATGAAGTCACAGCTTCACCAAAAAATAAATACAAGGTAAATAAAGTCTTTTTTTGGGAGGATCTTCACTCAAGTTAAACTGGAAACCATGATATAAAGTTCTTTTGTTTGGTTCGCTTAAGATTGTTATATCAAGGTTCCACTGTAAATGTAAATAAAACAAATAAATCTGAGAATACGGTTTATTAAAACAGAAAATTGTACACACAAAGCATACCAACAAATAAAAAAATTTCAGTTGCTTGTGAAGTATATTATGTGTGTAAGGTGAAATGGAAGCATCCACTTATGCGCGTGCGCGCGCGTGCGCGCGCACACACACACACACACACACAAAACTAACATCAGTCACTAACTTGTATTGGGCTCCTGAGTCACAGAGGTACAGTTCTTCAGTGGTTATATGTCTGTCAGTCTCGTTGGTTGGATTATAATGAACTATTGCTCCATTTGGTCCAACAGAAGATATTGTGGAAAAACTCAGACCAACATAATCTTCTTGTTCTCTGCAAGAAAATGTTAAAACATAAATACATTATAATTAAATAAAAAACATTTTACTTTAAGCGAAAACTGGTGCCACTGTGCACAGTGGAAAATATGTCATATCGTGTGAATACGTTGCTGGTGATAGTGGGAAGTCTAAGCTGACCTAAATATTTTCTGACGTTCTTTCTTCATAAACTCTTTGTTTTTAGAGCTTTTGAGGGTTACATATAGTTTGATCATTTTTATCGCCATCTCCTTCCTATCAAAAATTAGATAACGACAGTTGGAATTATGTTGACTGCCACCATCTAAGTAATGACAAAACTCTGATTTGAATATCTGAAAAAATATAACATGCTGTTACCATTACTGCCATTGTAATGGTCAAATTCTATTTCCAGGTCCAGGAAGAGACACTTGTCATCTGAGTCTTGGGCAATGTGCAAACGGCTGTGTTACTCATAGGAGAGGTAAAGAACGAGTTTTGTGGTGCTACACAATTGGAAAATGGCAACTAAAGAATAATCCATAGCAGAGATCTAGTAATACTGAAATTCACTCCTGAACTTTAATAATTAAATTAGGTTTTCATGGCTAGTGTCTATGAGATGTAGGAACATAGGAACATTACTTGGAAATGAAAGGTTAGAAGAAGAGGTGCTGAACAGAATAGGTAATGAGAGGTGTTAGTTGAAAACCATAATTAGAAGAAGGGTAGACTTATTGGACATACACTGCGGCATGAAGGACTACTAAAATTGGTGATGAAGGAACAACAGAATGTAAAGGATATATGGGAAGACCAAGACTGCATTATTGTAATGGTACAGGTAAAACCCACCCAGAGAAATACTGAAAATGTAAAGTTTTATTTGTAAACGTTATTGGGTAAAAAACAATGTACACAATTTGGAGTCAAGGTTGACTAGTTAATGGCGGAAGACAGTTATTTTTAGACAAACGATCTTTGAACTTTGCATTCTGAAGTCACGCTACATGACGTAAGGAGCCGAGCCCAGCAGACGTCACGCAGGAATGCGGGAGTGTCGACTAACTCGCCAGGACGGCGTCAGCAATCTGCGCTTGGCGTAAAAAGTCAGTCGCCAAACAACATCTAGTGACGATGGACGCGGGCAGTTTTCGCCCTTATTTTCAATAAACCCAGTCGAAATGATACTCTCGTGCTGTATAGCCGTATAAGTCCGCGGATGAATTTCGGGCGTCCGAGTAAATAAAATGTAAAATTTAAAAGAAAGCAGTTGTTTGATTAATGTAAAATGAAGTAACAGTTTCGGTGTAAAAAGTGAAAGCAAGAAAAACGTGCGGAGTGAAGGCAAACAAGTAGGGAGACTGGACTGTTTCAGATCGCCAAAGAATTTTCAAGCTAAGTAACAAATGGGGGGGGAGAACAAAATTTTAACGAGGGCCAACCAAAATTTCAACATTAATTCTTTTTACCTTTTTGAGGAGTAAATCATGTCCTCTAATTTTATTTGAACAGTAAATTTAATTTGTGTTTTAAGTATCTTATTATTTTTTTCCTCTATCTGAATATAGGTAAACTCATATATAAGAAAAATAAATGTATAATTAATTATTGTTAATTACCAATGTTTTGTTTGAATTGTTTTGAATATGATAACAAGGGTATGGGAGAGAGAAAAAATAATTCTGTTTAAAAAATGAGAATTATATGAATTGAAAGTGTTTGAGTAAAATAATTAATGGAAATAAGAATGGAAATAATAATGACCAATAAAATTTAATTAATTGAGAATAAGTAGACTAATTGTTTATTTCGACCAACCATTTTTGCTCTCATAAACTCGCTCAAACGAACTCTGAGTAAGTATTTCGTTGAAGTTGGCAGTAGTTCAAGATGGCGTCTGGAGTGCGGAAGCAAGCCACAGCTGACTGATGTTAGTAATCAATGTAAAATAAAAAGTGTAAGTTGTAAATAAAGTTACAGTATATAAAGCAAAATAATGGATGATGTAAATAGTGAAACTTATGAGAAAACAAAAAGGAAAGCACAAGATCGTTAACAATGGAAGACTGCTACAAACCAATCTCAGGATTGAAAATATAAGAAGAAGAACAAAGTAATGTCCACTGTTATAAGTAAACCTATTCAGGCTGTTCTGTCATTGTCCAACATCGCGTTGTTACACACACCCAGATGTTTGAAACCCATGGTCCATAGCAGTCACCTTCAGTGACGCAGTAGACAAGATCTCAACGTCAGTCTGTCGTATTGGACCATAGCCTAACAGCCCACTGAGAGTCTTTTCTGAACTGTTTCAATGAAACATCCAACATACGAAATTTTTTAAAAATATACATGAGCTATTTCTATTTCTTCTCCATACGTTTTTGATATGGCAGTGAGAGGAATCTAATTGATATTTTCGCATATGTGAACAATGCATTCAGTCTTTAGACAAGCTGAAACAATGAGCTACTTGCAATGTCCAAGGTCACAGACAAATGTACCTTCTAAATTCTTCCAGTTTCGTGGCTCCAGATATTTCTGTAATGCAGCCTTTAGGAACTTCTTTCTCCAACCAGGCAAAGTAGCAGCAGAGGGCAGCAGCATCTCGAATGTGAGCATTTGTAAGCCCTTTAACAAAATAATGCCAATTATAACAAACAAAAAGAAAACCTTCCCTTAATCTATTTAACTAACACTATGCAAAAATGTCTGTTATAATAGACATAAAGAAGAACTGATACGAAATAAAAGGTTACATAGCAATATATAAAACAGTATTCGGATCAGCTGTGGTATTACAAGGAGACAATGTGCCCCACTAGCAAACAACAGTGGATGGTGGATCAAATGCAAACCAGATGTTTTCTTTTCCATTTTATTGAACAAATAAAAAAAATTATATATATTATTTTTCTACATAAGCTCATGATTGTAAAATACATTTTCCACCAAATTAAAAATTTTTTAGCTTATTTCTTGAAGAAAGAAGAGGAATGTGTTAAAGCCAGCTGTGCATGCATCATCGTCAAATCATGGTCCTCCCAATGCTTCTTTAAATGGCCCAACAAGTGGTAGTTGGAGGGCAATAAGTCTGGCCTGTAAGGGGGATGTTCCAGGGAATTTTTGTCAACACTTTGGGTGCCGGACGTTTCAGCAGAAAATGTCTATAGAGTGCCGGCTGCTGACGCAAAATACTTCTATAGAGTGCCGGTTGTTTTTAATGTTTTTCAAAAAATTCTTGTGAAACTATAATATAACCTAGAAAAATGGTACTTACCTTGTTTTAAACGTTGAACCTTCCGCTTCATAATTAAATATAAAATTTTACTGTTTTATACAAATACTTTCAATGAAACTTTAATTTTTTTTTTAATTTTTAATAAAAAAAGTTGTCAAAACTGTTATAGCACACTAAAAAAATATTATAGTCACTTTAAATTTCATAGAAGTAGTACACATCACTGTTGAAACACAAAACATAAGAAAATGTATCCCTAATATTAGTTTGTATACATAAAATTTTTTTTTAATGAAAAACTTTGAAGCATGGGTCTTTACACATAGCTATTGGAAATGTCTTCGTAGTTTCAGTTTGGTTGAGTTAAGCTACCATCTGTTGGCGATTTCAAGAACTAAGAACACTAACAAACATTAGAAGTGATCCTGTATTTAAAGAAACATAAAACTACGTCATGTCAATAACGTGATCGGCACTCTCTGAAAGTTTCATCACCACGTCAATTGACGTGATCGGCACCCTAAGTGATAATGCTAAGGTATTGCAATGTCATAGAGAAGAATCTCTCCCATTAGTTGCCAACATCATTCATTGCGATAGGCAGATTTTGTATCTTCCAAAAGCTTGCAGTAATAGGTAGCATTTTTTTTTTTTTTTTTTTTTTTTTTTTTTTTTTGAAAAACTACCACAGCCCACCTGCTGTTTTTGTGTCAGTGAAACACTTGGGTCTTTGAATGAGTTTGATCCACAAATTGTACTTGGAGTTTCCTCAACATTTTGGCAGATTTGATGCCTTCTTTGTTAATAAAGTTAATAAATTTGATGACAACGATGATACATTGTGCAATGGCGAACATACCACATCCTCACTCACAGTGAGATTCGCGCCACGAGTATAGGAGAGGGGCTGACATCAGACATCCCCACCATTATCCACTAGTTATAGAAGATGAGCACCTTTTAGGTGCTCTAAGGTGCTCTGGGCGAAATTTTTATGTGCGTATGATGCTCCGGACATGTTAAGTCTCATGTCGTTTTAAATATAATTGGTACTGTGCTCAGAACGGTTTAGTACACCTTGTGATACATGAAACAACCATTGTGCATACAAGATCAATGGATTATCTTTAGTTATGACTTAGCTTCTGAAACAAAGTTCATTCGGTGTGTCTGGTGTCATGTAGAAGTTGAGATAATGAATCTGCTTGAACTTTTGTTATCGCTGCTATTAAGTGATATCTATATTTGTTGTTGTGGTGGGTTCCTTTTAGTTACATCTGCTAGTTGACAGTTGAGTGTGGCTGAGATGGAGTCATCTTTACTGTTCGCGATAAGCGTAATTGTTGTTGTAGGGAGTTTTATTATTATTTTTTTTGTTTACATTTGCTAATTGAGAGTTGAGTGTGTTTGAGATAGTGTAATCTTTGCCGTAAGTGACACGCATAATTGTTGTTGTGACTCATTTTGTAAACGATAGAGTGCTCTGCAAGTGTGTACTGAAAGTATAGTGCTGAAAGTATGGCACATAAAGTGCTGAAATTATGGCACATATAGTGCTGAAAGTATGCCGCAAGACCAAACCATAACCTCTCACACGTGTTGTGCAGCAAAAAGGTTAACTAAGCAGAAGAACGTGAAATACTGACAAGGGCGGATATAGTGAAAGTAATGAATGCACAAATATATAAATGTATGGATGACAAACAGAGGGAAGGTGAGTGCAACAAAATACGACATGGAAACCAAAGGACCATGGGAAGTCTGAGGGGAGAAAATCAAATCACTGAACGCATAAATACTAAAAAGGTGATGAAGCAAATGATGAAAAAATTGATGAAGCAAAGAAGATATCAATTTGGAAAGAAAAAAAGGAGGGTGGTAATGGATTAGCTTAGAACTATCGAGAATAATGACAGAATGACTCACCACTAACACCACCAACAACAAACATATCTCACCACTACAGGGACTGGAGAGCTGAATTGTGTACCTTTAATTTCATTAAGAATATTCCACCTTTAATTCATGTATTTAATCTACTAAGTTAAGAAATGTTTGGAAATTCAGATAATGCCAGTAAACATATCACGCTTGCAGTCGACAATTTGAAGTGAGGTTCTTATAACGCAGTCCTTCCCACAACCCTGCTCTTGTTTTAACTGTTCTACCTGCTACATAATGATTTCCATTGTGCAGACAACATACAATATATAGTTAATTCACCATTCTGAAACAGATTACAGAATGAATGACTTTTATCATGGAGTTTCTTGTTTGTACTACATCACTCTGTAGTCAAATTCTTTTGATGCTACAATTTTTAGTAACTGTTCATCTTGTTATTTGAATTAGCAGTCTCTGTAATTCCAACTTTGTCATGTTTACTTGCTAAACTGCTACTTGTCATGTTCCGGACGAGGCCTTTCAGTATTTTTTCACCATTTTCTTCAAGTTCTAAACCACAACAAAAAATATCCCGCTGGAACCCCATATATATATATATATATATATATATATATATATATATATATATATATATATATATATATATACCCATGAATCTGCCTTCATAGCATGTCAATTTCTAAATAAGCCTACTAGTCACTACCCTATTACCTCAGCTCCGTTAAGCCACACCCGTGCTACTTGCTACGAAGCTTTGTCTCTCTGTCTATTACCTTATTAGGCCACACCTAGCTTTGTCTACCTACCTAACACTCTGACGGAATACACATATCTCACCCTTGCAAAATATAATAAAATATTTTTCATTACTAAATTCTTTTTGTACATTCATTAGTATATTACTGTTCTCCTTTTTAACCTTTAAAATTTCTAACTCTTCATTTTAAAGGTAAAAATCGGTATGGAGAACCATACATGACTTCCATATTCTATGATTTATATTTTAAATCATTTTCGAAATGAAATATTACCATAGAAACTACTTCTTTCTACTTACTGCTTCAGCCTTAACCACAGTACTGTGGTCACTAACGTATACCACCTCACGTTATCGCACTCGATTTTCACTGATGATGGAAGTCGACGGCATTGCCGAAACGTCTGGTTTTGTAGAAAACATTGGACTACGGCCAAATATCCCGGGAAGGAATTTTAACAAAAACTACTTCTTTGTTGCCGATAACGTTGTACACATATATATAAAATATATGCATAAAATTAATGGCTTGTATAAGTTAATGATTGATCTCCATTAAGTAGTGCTCAAGTTTCCAAAGTTTTAATATTATGATGTCCGTAATTAAACATCAGAGCAGGTTTAGTGTGAATGAGGGTACACTGTGGACAAAAATTTTCAAAATTTCCTATTGAGCGTTGCGTAGAGTAAAGCTGCGAATCTACAGTGTATGTTTCACAGAACAAACACGCGAAAAAGAAGGAGCGCTCCGAAGTCACTCATGGACCCTCAGCATCTTGCAGAGGGTTCATTCCCTAAAGACGAAAAGTCTGTCTATGAATCGTTCCTCTGTAAACACGTGCAGTTACATTGCCCAGCGATCCACAGGAAGCAAATTGATGTCCATTTTTTCGGCTTGCACGCGTTATTTTGGTGTGGGTTTCAGCACTTTCCATTTAAAAAGCGTGCAAATGTAAGAAAATAAATATAAGTGAGGCCAGAAATAACGTGAATTGTGTGTGTGTGTGTGTGTGTGTGTGTGTGTGTGTGTGTGTGTGTGTGTGTGTGTGTGTGTGTGTGTGTGTGTGTGTGTGTGTGTGTGTGTGTGTGTGTGTGTGTGTGTGTGTGTGTGTGTGTGTGTGTGTGTGTGTGTTACCTGCCTTTTTATTGCTGTAGGCATAATAATAAAATGGAAACGTAAACACTATATAACTGAGGTATGCTTACCAGCCATGAACGATATATTATTTTATACATGGAGGAGTTCAGTGACATACACACGTACAGAAGAATTATGTATATAAAGATATTAACTCATACATAATTTACATTAAAATGAGAAAATTATAATTATATTGCCTGGCAACAAAATTATTTTATTTTTACTTCCATATTCCTTAAGGAATGGAAGTATGGTGATGGCAAAAAAAATCGTGTTCGAGATTATTGCAGATTCTGATTCTACTACACTCAAAACATGAAAAAAAGTCGTTTTCCGAAAAGTGTCTGTGTGTGTGTCTGTAGATTTTTTTTCTATGGCAAATGATAACTGCCGCAAATTCAAACAGAATCAAATAATTTTTTGCATACAGCCCTGATTTGTAGAGTACTCACTATTGTTTTTGGTGAAGATCGGTTGAGGGAAAGGGGTAGTTTACCTGCAACGGTTTTTTTTTATCAAGGGAAATTTTTTTTTTTTGGCAAACGATAACAGCCGCAAATTCAAACACAATTAAATAATGTTTCGTATACAGCCCTGAATTGTAGAGTTCTCAAGACCTATTGTTTTTGGTGAAGATCGGTTAAGGGAAAGGGGTAGTTTACCTGTAACGTTTTATGTTTTAACAAGGGTATTTCCTATGGCAAACGATAACAGCCGCAAATTCAAACAGAATCAAAAGATTATTTGCATACAGCCCTAAATTGTAGAGTTCTCAAGACCTATTGTTTTTGGTGAAGATCGGTTGAGGGAAAGGGGTAGTTTACCAGCAACATTTTTTTAACAAGGGTATTTTCTATGGCAAACGATAACAGCCGCAAATTCAAACAGAATCAAATAATATTTTGCATACGTCCCTGAATTGTAGAGGTCTCAAGGACTTTCGATTTTGGTGAAGATCGGTTAAGGGGAAGGGGTAGTTTACCTGCAACCTTTTACGTTTTAACAAGAGTAAAGTACTTAAAAATTTATTTAAACTTTTTGAAACAATGGTAACTGTTAAAAATAAAATAATTTTGTTGCCAGGCAATAAAATTATAATTTTTTCATTTTAATGTAATATAATATTTTCATTTAATACAGCAATAAAAAGGCAGGTAAGACACAGTAATGGGTCGAATTAGAGGGTTTTTATTTTCTTATTAATTCCGGTTTTCATCTTGTAAAATACTTCAAATCATTTCATATGGGTGTCCAGCCCTTGTTTGAATCTAACTCGCAGCCTAAACAATAAAAGCATTACACACTGTGTTGAAATATTCATAAAGGAATGTCATGTTGTCGACTGTGTCACGATTCTAAGAACTTTGCGCCTGTGTGACGTCCACTCACAAACGCACAAACACCAACATCTGCGGAGCGAATAACTTTACATAAACGAAAGTAAAGGCAGTGAAAATATCGTCGACATACAGCACACTTAAATCCTGTGCACCAGGTACAGCCACTAAAAAACTTCATCAGCGAAGGCTGTGAACGGCGATGAAATTCGTTAGCAGGCAAGGCAGTGCTGCCTGACCACATGTAACATCGTTACAAAAAGTTCAGCCCAGTCGACTACCAATACAGACCGCGCGCGGTCATCTAAACTTTCTGCCCGGGAAAATTTTCATTTTATTAAGTCGGCCGACTAACCAAGTTGGTATCAGAGTTTATAAAACAATTCAACAGTTGAGAGTAATATGTAACGATGTAAAAATCAAGTGAGTGTGTAGAAAACAAAAAGTGAACTATCAAACGTTTGGACATAGTGCGAGAACGTTACAGGACGCGCCATAAGGTCGGCGGGGACGCTACTGCAACAAGTTACAGTATTCCATTCAAATATTTTCTTATAAAGGCCTAAATTAAGTAAATGTGGGGGTTTTAAAATTTTGTCTGAATGCGAGAGTGTGGCAAGCTGGGTTCGCCTTGATTAATAAAATATACATTAGAATAAGAAAATGTTTTAAATAAATGTGCCTGTTTTGTCTGTTGAAAAAAGAGAGAAAAGTCGAGTTAGTTGAAATTTTATTTAAAATGAAGTAATGATATAATAAATTTTTTTATTACATCAAACAAATGAGTGTGGTGTGCGTTTGTTGTGCAACCCTATAATAATACTTGCATTTTTAACGTTCGTGTTGCGGACTCTGGCCGAAGGCGGAAGGCGAAACAAGGTAGGTGGAAGATCAAATAATTTTATGTATTTATATTTGTATGTATTAAAAAGTAATTAACTTCACATTTGGCGCTACGAACGGGACTCGAATTTGAATAATTAAAATTCCACACCTACGATAAATGCAAGTTCGATTTGAGGGTTAAGTAACAATACGTAAAAAATTACGCAGCACATACAAACTAGTACATCAATGTTTAGAGTTAAGTGGTAGTTGGTTTTATGTAAGTAAATCTAGATTAAACAATTTAGAAAAATGGCAGGAAAGAATGAGAGCAATATACATGAAACGACTAGTGTCGAAAACTATAATGAATCAAATAGCATGAGCGATTTTGAAATCCACTCGACTCCAAACATGAGTCAGGAAAATAAAATAAAAAATAATGCAAATGAAACAAAGAGTGTAGACGATTCGGGGATACAAATAACCCCAAAATTGAGTAGGGAAAGTGAAATCAGCTTCACTGACAAAAATGTAGCAGCACAATTTACTCCAACGACAACACGAGTCAAAGAGTTGTCGATGGACGATATATTTACTTTAATGAAAACAATGTCTCAGAGTTTGAGTCAATAAATAAATAGCAGTATCAATGTAAAATTAGATGTTCAAAAGAATAGTTTTGATAGCAAATTTGATGAACAGAAAAACGAGATGCAAGAATTTAAAAGTAGTGTAAAAGAACAGAATATTCAGTTTCAACAGAGTATTAGCGTAAAATTTGATGAACTTAAAACTGATATTAATAAAGTACAAATCAACTGTGAGAGTAACTTTAACAAATTGAAATATGAATTAAATGAAACGTTGAGTCACTCATTAAATAGTATGAATAATAGAATTGACGAAGTAGAGAGTAATATGATAGAAAAAACCAATAACCAAATACAGAAGGTAACCGAAAATTTGGAACGTAAAATAGATGAATGTAATGTTAGTAGTGAGTACAAGTTGAGTTGTGTAGTTGATAAGATTGAAACATATGAAATTAGCACTAAGGTCAAAATCAATGAAATAGAAAGTAATTGTAAAACAGAGATACAAGCTATACAAAATACAGTGAATACTATAGATAAGCGTCATGTACAAATTGAGAGTTTAAATAATAATATATTTGCATCAATTGAGCAGAGTATAGTTAATGTTAAAGATGAATTGAATTTAGCTATAAACGAAAAACTTAATAGCGTTACTGAACAAATAGTCATTACTAAAGATGTGAATAGCGATTTTGAGTTGGAGTTGTTTAATTGTGAAAACAGGGGGGTACACCCTATGCAGTTTTTAAATAGAGTCAAAGAATTTAATCAGATTTGTAGAAGTAGCTGGCAAGTACAATTGTTAAAAATAATGAAGTGGTTTAGAGGGAATTCCGCGGTATGGGCGGAGGTACATAAAGTAGACTGGGTAAATTTTCAGAGTTTCGAGACGGCATTTAGAGAAAAATATTGGTCGGAGGAGGAACAAGAAATATTGCGAAGTAAAATAATGGGACCAGGTAATTTTGGGACCCAAGGGAGCAATGTAACTATGTATGTAATGCGATTATACAATGAGGCCAAATATTTAGAGCCACCATACCGTTTCGATCGTTCGTCCGTCATATAAGTAAGCATTTGCCCAGAGAAATACAGATTACGCTAATGACGCGTGAAATTCTAGAGATTACGGAACTAGAAAAAATATTGGATATTTTTCAGAATATACGGGAACGTGATATGAGTAGGCGAATAAATGCACCAATAACACATATGAATGGTAATCATAATCAATCCCGGGGAATACCAAGTTTTCACCGAGGGGCGCGAGGGGGAAATAATGATAATCGAGGCGAGGGCTGGCGATGATGTGCCGATTGTAATGTTGAAAACTATGCTATAAGAACAACCTGTTTTAGATGTCACAAACCGAGAGAATGTCAACGCAGTGAGAGAACGTACCAGCAACAGAGTCAACCGCAGAGAGGAGCCGAGAACACCAGAGGGGCACCGAGGGGAAACGGAAGCGGAAATAGAGGCAGAGGTGGATACAACCAGGCAGTAGCGGGTCCATCCACGGGAAACTAGAGGAGACAATGGAGAACCGGGCCCATCCATTGTCGGAGGAGAACCCGAGGGTCCAAGAGGAGCATAACTACCGCAGCAACATAATTATCAGAGACATGGCGGAGGAGTTATTGGAGGAGGACGCTGCACAAATGACGGAAACCAAAACCGGACTGACGGAGGTAGTCATAACCATAGAAGGTAAGGATTACAAAACATTGATTGATACGGGTAGCGAGATATCAGTAGTTTCAGAGAATGTGCTGGGTGAATTACAAAGGGTAAATAAGAATATTCCATCGTTACCAGTAGCGGGGGTAACAGTAGTGGGGGTGATGGGAGTACGAAGTAAACGAGTCACTAAACAAGTTCAATTAAACATATATATTAATGGAATAGAATTTGAGAATACTTTTCTAGTAGTTAAGGGTTTGAATTTAGACATAATTCTGGGGAATGATTTTTTGAAGAGAAATAAAGCAGTAATTGATTTTAATCAGAGAATAGTGGAATTTAATAAGGGGCATGAACCAATCAGGGTAGATTTTCAGAGGGTGTTAGATATGGCTAGAGTTATGGGTGTAAAGATGATACCAGACCGAGTAGGCGAGGGAATTATAGAAACAAGAGTGAATGTGTGTCAAGAGAGTGAGAGCATGGAGAATGATGAGAGAGTATGGGAAAATAGGGCAGAGATAGTTTTTAATGAGGGTGGAGTTGTAGGGAGTCCCCAACGACAGGAGTTGTGGGCGGTTATTGAACGTTTTAAAGATGTATTTGCTGAGTTGCCTGGGAAAGCCACGGACTATGTATGCGAGCTGAAGATTCGAGAGCACTCACCCTACATGCAGAGAAGTTATCCAGTGCCATTTTCAAAGAGGAGAGCCGTTCAAGAAGAATTGGACCGCATGATGGAAGGGGACATCATCGAGAGATCTATATCGCCTTACTCGAATCCATTGGTAGTGGTCATCAAAAAGGATGGAAAGGTAAGATTGTGCTTAGACACTCGAAAAATTAATCAGATCATAATACCTGACCGGGAATCACCGGAAGCCATGAACGAAATTTTTCAAAAGTTTAGTGGGGTCAGATATATGACATCCTTAGATTTAACAGCGGGGTACTGGCAAGTTCCACTAGCGCCAGAAAGCCGTAAGTTTACTGCGTTCCTTTTCAATGGGAAAAACTATCAATTTAAACGCTTGCCATTTGGGCTTAACACTAGTGTCGCAAGTTTTATTAAGTGTTTAGACATGATATTACAACCAAAAGATTTAGATTTTTTGACTGTATATGTTGACGACATACTAATAGCATCAAGAACATTCTCTGAACATGTAGAACACATAGAGTACGTTTTAAATAAATTACGACAAGGGGGATTAACTGTTAATTGGGATAAGTCGAAATGTTTACAAACCAAAATACATTTTTTGGGTTTCATTATAACTCCTGAAGGAATTTTAGCAAACCCAGACAAAGTAGAAGCTATCATACGTTTTCCAGAACCGAAAAATATTAAACAGTTGCAGAGTTTTCTAGGATTATGTAATGTTTATAGAAAATTTCAGAGAAATTATGCACATATTACCTCTAAATTAAGTGTTGTTTTACAAAAGAATAAACAATGGAAATGGGGAGAGGAGGAGGAGAGAACTATTTTCAATGAAATCAAAGAGAAATTTATAGACACAATAATGATGAATCACCCCGATTTTCAGAGAAAGTTTTATTTACAGACGGATGCCAGCAACATAGCCCTCGGCGCAGAGCTTTACCAGGAGGGGGAGGATCAGGAGCACAGGACCATCGCTTTCGCCAGCAGAACCTTATTGGCAGCAGAAAAAAATTACACTACTACCGAAAAGGAATTGCTGAGCATCGTCTTTGCTGTGAAGAAATTCCGCACTTACCTGCTAGGAAACGAAACCGTCATCAGGACCGATCATAAGGCCTTATCATTCCTAAATACATGTAAGCTGACGCATAGCAGATTAACCAGGTGGGTACTAGCTTTACAAGAGTACAACTTTTCTTGGGAGTATATTAAGGGGTCAGATAATAAAGTACCGGACACTTTGTCCAGGGTAGACACTATAGATAATAAGACAGGTAGAGATCTGAAAGAAATAGAAATTTTTCGATTAACTAGGGAAGATAGAATTTTTGGGGAGGAATTAAGGGAAATTAAAGATAGACAAAGATCAGAAAATAAATTGGGTAACATAATAACTAGTTTAGAAGCAGATATTGATGGTTCAGAGTATAATACACATTTCCAGATACATAAGGGAATCCTGTTTAAGAAAGTAGAAGGGGGTGAACGGGATTGGAGGTTAATGATACCCGATGAATTAGTAGATAGAATTATTTGGGATTGCCACCTAAGATATGGTCATTTTGGGGCGAAAAAATGTGCAAATATACTAAAAGAATCTTGTGTTTTTAAAAATATGGAGAAGAGAGTTAGAAGAGTATTAAGAGTTTGCGATCTGTGTCAAAAGTCTAAAGTAGTAAATTACAGGGTTGAAGGTGAAATGAAGTATATTAAAGTAGAAAGACCTTTCGATTTAGTTGCAGTAGATTTGTATGGGCCATTGCCTAAAGGTAGGGGAGGTGTGATATATATTTTTGTTGTTCTGGATACTTTTACCAAGTTTGTTAGGTTATACAGTGTAAAGAGAGCTACTAGCAAAGTACTCAGCGAGAAGATCACCAAGGACTACATGATCAACGTAGGGAAGCCGAAGGTAATTTTATCTGATCATGGACCGCAGTTCATCAGCGGCAAGTGGAGACAGACTCTTGGCTGGGAAGGCATCATACCCAAACACACGGCAGTTTACCATCCACAGTCGAACCAGGCAGAGCGGGTGATGCGAGAAATCGGCAGAATATTCAGGGCGTATTGTCACTCCAAACATACAGAGTGGCCGTTGTATGTGAAGAAGGTGGAGGATTGGTTAAACAGCACAACCCACGATTCTACAGGATTTACACCGTACGAACTAATCAAGGGAAGCCGTCCACCCAGAATATTGGAACAACTTTTTGAATATCCACCGGAAGAAAGAGTCTTGGACAAAGATGTAAAAATACAACTTGCCCAAGAGAGTCTGCTCACCAAGGGAGAGAAGAGAAAACAAAAGCATGATGGCAAAGGTAAGTGGGTCAAATATGAGATAGGGCAGTTAGTATTAGTGAGAAGACACGATTTATCAAGTGCACAAGATAAAGAGATCAAAAAATTCTTTTTATTGTATGAAGGACCGTATGAAGTTGTTGACATTAAAATGGATAATGCTTATGTTTTACGAAACCAAACGACGGGGGAAATAGTGGGTACCCATAATGCCACCAATTTAAAAAAGTATTGGTCAAAATGAGATAATAATAAACAAAATAATACATTCAATCTTGTCATTAAACATAACCTAGACTATGAAATTAGGAATTTAATATTAAACAGTAAGTGGTAGCGGGTAGATGTTCCCCACTTGTCCCAATGGGGTTCGTCTATTTCAGGGACGCGCCCCTGCCCATGCGAGCCTTGGTTTTCTCCATTTACCCTTATTTCCGGAGGAAGCTTTGCCCTTACCTTTAGTCCTAGTTCTTGACCTCTTAAGGATCCTTACCCTTTTATCTTCCCGATTTCCCTAACCCTCCCCTTAGAGTAAACACATAAACAATAGCTACACAAATTGGCACGCTTTTTGGAACCATTTGATTGCCTTAATTCTCAATAATACATTAGGGTAATCCTCAAAATTAAACAAACTGGCGTTATTTATGAATTGTAAACTCATCCCTTAATTAGGTAGGTAGTGGAGAAGTTTTGTGGCTGAGTAGACAAACGAAATAATCAATTTTCTGTATAATCCTGTACATGTAACATATAACCTATTTACAGGTAATCAAGAAAAAATAATTTTGGAAAATATTTTACAGAAAAAAAAAAACTTATGTAACCAAAAGGTTTAATTATTATTTTGTGGTACCTGCTATGTTAGGTTATGAGTAGGGGATAATGGTATTAAGAATGTGATTGTGGAGGAACTTAAAGAGAGACTTGAAACAAATGATGTAATGTTTGTAAAATTTATTGAAATATTAAGAAAAACTGAAACATTTAATCACGTAGAATCATTTTGGAAATTGTAATCAAAGTAATGGAAATTGTTTTGAACAAACAAAGAGATTAAACAGAATTGTAGGGGTCCAAGCAGTAACTTAATAATATGAAGGTTAGTGATGTGGGTAATTTCCTTTTTATTCAAATTGAACTGTAAGTTTATATATTTTATACATTAACTGCATATAATTGTAATCAAAGCTAAACTGTCTGAGTGGAGATTATTAAAGTCAATTTTATTAATGAAGCCCATTTTGTGTTGTGTATTTATATTCAAAGTGTTTTAAATAATGTTTTTAGTAAAATGTCATTAAAGTAATTGAAAGGTGAATTAAAATTATATTTGGTTCGAATTGCAACAAATAGACTTTGACAAATATGTTAACAAGAAGATTTTTAGAAATAAAAATTTTGCAGGAAGTATATATGCCAGTACATGATGTAACCAGAATGTTTAGACTATGTGAGTGTTGAGACAGAGTGTTTATAACTGTGTTTATGTAAACAGTAGACAGGTATGCTGTATGTTGAGACTAATGTTCACAGACATACTTGGTGACCATAACAAAAACCGTTGTAGTCTGCTGAATCAGTATCTTGAGTAAAAGCTTATTGTGACAGAAAAGAATTGAAATTAAAATTTTACAGACAAAATAATAATGAGGTAATTGCTGTAACTTAAAGTTTGAGAAATTAAATATTATTAAACTAATTTGGTAATTAAATTACTAGAAACGATGATTTTTAACAATGAACTTAACTTTATTTTCATTTAAATTCAAATTGGAATTATAAAGTAAATACTAATTGATGTAAATAAGGATTTAACTTATTAAAATATTCATTTAAAATTGAAAATTGAAGGAAATGTTTAAGCTGAAGCGGTGTTTGGAAAATAAGATGTGTATATTACTATCCAAGTAACTTGTATCAATGCTAATCTATATTTTATATTTTAACTGTAGATTCCCCACCTAAGTGCAGTCATGACCTCACCGGACCATGACCATGAAAGTAGTTAATTGTGGCAAATCATAAATTTCACTTGATATAACCGGCTTGTGGTTTGTTTTATTTTGTCAACCCGGTGGTTTGTTAGACTTAGTAGGGGGGTTATTTTATGGGGAATCTACCTAATTTTGGAACAGGGCTATTTTCACCCAGATAGGGGTGGTAGTCCATTAGGGGTGTATAAATAAAAAATAGTAGGTAATACCGAATTTTATTGTAACGCCGAAGCAAGAATGGGGGTGGAATAAAAGAAAAAAATGTCCACCCCTTCCGCATCAGTCCTTGTGAAAGCAACTAGACGCTACAGTCTAGGGGGGGTAATAGTGAGTGTGGATGGGCGGTGACCTAGTTACAGGTCACGAGGGAGATGTGGTTTACGGCGAGGATGAGGCTGAAAAAGGCCAAGAAGCCTCGCGCAGAACACATTAATATGTAACGGGTATCAGGGGTTAAGGGATTAAAAGGGGGGTAGTAAAAAAAAAAATATATATATGTGTATATACTTTTTGTGCCTGCCATCAAATTGATGTTTTGTATTTTGATTGTATTATTGTATTAATAGTGTTATGGAATTATATTGTTTACGATATATGTATAATCAAATGTTAAGATAAGGCAGTTCATATTTTAATTAAATATTCAATTTATTTGTTTTTTTTTTAGTAATAATAACAAAGAGATTTAATCCATTCAGATAAGAGATTTTGTTTTGTTCTGGTACAGTTTGATTTTGAACTTTTAAAGGGTGAGTTTGTTTAAAAAATATTATAGGTGTATGTATGCGCCCAGTATTTGCCAAAGGCGACCCAGTTTGCATGCCAGGGGGAACATATCGGTTGAGGATCTGGCATGATATAAGCCTGGGATTTGGATTTTTTGGGGAAGCATGATGAAAGGTAAGGTACGCTGTGGTGCGTGTCTGTTCGATTTTTCTGTGTTGGGATCTCTTACGGAGAAGTCCAGTGATCTCGTTCAGATGCGTCCATGGTCACCGAGCCAGGGGGGTAGTTTACCCATGAGGTATAAGAATAAATGGGGGGTTATTGGCACCATATCCTCTCCGGTCCTCTTAGGGGTTTAGCAATGAGATTTCTTCTGTTTCGACAGAAGACTTCTCATTGGGGGGGTATTGTAATGGGTCGAATTAGAGGGTTTTTATTTTCTTATTAATTCCGGTTTTCATCTTGTAAAATACTTCAAATCATTTCATATGGGTGTCCAGCCCTTGTTTGAATCTAACTCGCAGCCTAAACAATAAAAGCATTACACACTGTGTTGAAATATTCATAAAGGAATGTCATGTTGTCGACTGTGTCACGATTCTAAGAACTTTGCGCCTGTGTGACGTCCACTCATAAACGCACAAACACCAACATCTGCGGAGCGAATAACTTTACATAAACGAAAGTAAAGGCAGTGAAAAATATCGTCGACATACAGCACACTTAAATCCTGTGCGCCAGGTACAGCCACTAAAAAACAACATCAGCGAAGGCTGTGAACGGCGATGAAATTCGTTAGCAGGCAAGGCAGTGCTGCCTGACCACATGTAACATCGTTACAAAAAGTTCAGCCCAGTCGACTACCAATACAGACCGCGCGCGGTCATCTAAACTTTCTGCCCGGGAAAATTTTCATTTTATTAAGTCGGCCGACTAACCAAGTTGGTATCAGAGTTTATAAAACAATTCAACAGTTGAGAGTAATATGTAACGATGTAAAAATCAAGTGAGTGTGTAGAAAACAAAAAGTGAACTATCAAACGTTTGGACATAGTGCGAGAACGTTACAGGACGCGCCATGAGGTCGGCGGGGACGCTACTGCAACAAGTTACAGTATTCCATTCAAATATTTTCTTATAAAGGCCTAAATTAAGTAAATGTGGGGGTTTTAAAATTTTGTCTGAATGCGAGAGTGTGGCAAGCTGGGTTCGCCTTGATTAATAAAATATACATTAGAATAAGAAAATGTTTTAAATAAATGTGCCTGTTTTGTCTGTTGAAAAAAGAGAGAAAAGTTGAGTTAGTTGAAATTTTATTTAAAATGAAGTAATGATATAGTAAATTTTTTTATTACATCAAACAAATGAGTGTGGTGTGCGTTTGTTGTGCAACCCTATAATAATACTTGCATTTTTAACGTTCGTGTTGCGGACTCTGGCCGAAGGCGGAAGGCGAAACAAGGTAGGTGGAAGATCAAATAATTTTATGTATTTATATTTGTATGTATTAAAAAGTAATTAACTTCACAACACACACACACACACACACACACACACACACACAATTCACGTTATTTCTGGCCTCACTCATGTTTATTTTCTTACATTTGCACGCTTTTTAAATGGAAAGTGCCGAAACCCACACCAACATAACGCGTGCAAGCCGAAAAAATGGACATCAATTTGCTTACTGGCGAAGCTAGTAGTTAATGAATGGGTAGGCAAAAATCTTAACTTAAATTTTTTTTAAGGAATCACTAAAAGGACGGTGGTTCAAATCGGATGCTGAGGTAGAGTTTGCTGTAACCGAATGGTTCCACAAACAGCTGTAAGAATTTTACTAGCAGGGAATCTACAGGTTAGCGCAACAGTGGAACTCATGTCTTAATGTTATGGAGACTTCTTTTAAAATCGTTGAATAAAAAATGCTTTACGGCTCTATATGTGTTTCTATTGAACAATCCTTGTATTAGTCATACACAATAATACAACTGATTGAACTTCAAATTTTTAAACTTGATTAGTTTCTATATATATTTTTAATGTTACAAATAATTCAAATAACAATCTTGATCATCTGTTAGTTCAGCGGAATAACAGTGACACTTTTAATAACCGCATAAAATAAACACTTAGAAACAACACAGGCGCTTTAACTTAACTGTTTGGACCACAGAAGTGAGGCATGCCTCAAGGCTCTATGTGTACAGCGCGGGACAATCCCCCCTCCCTACACTTCCCTATCACACCACTACATTGCTTACATACGATGTATACAAAAAATGCTGAGGCAAGTTCAGGTTGCCTCATTCGCTTTAAACGAACTATGCCGAATCTCACCTGTCACCATCTAGCGGTCGCTCAATAAAGCACGTTTCGGTTTAATAAATTTGACAGTCGCAGTAACAATGTATAATCTTTACGTTATGTAGTTCATACGTATTTATAATTTTTATTCTACAGAATTTTTTTGGGTAGGCATTGCCTCAATTGTCTCCATGTAACTTCGCCACTGATATATATGTGTACAACGTTATCGGCAACAAAGAAGTAGTTTTTGTTAAAATTCCTTCCCGGGATATTTGGCCGTAGTCCAATGTTTTCTACAAAACCAGACGTTTCGGCAATGCCATTGACTTCCATCATCAGTAAAAATCGAGTGCGATAACGTGAGGTGGTATATGTTAGTGACCACAGTACTGTGGTTAAGGCTGAAGCAGTAAGTAGAAAGAAGTAGTTTCTATGGTAATATTTCATTTCGAAAATGAGTTTAAAAATAAATCTTAGAATATGGAAGTCATGTATGGTTCTCCATACCGATATTTTTATATGCAAATTTAAAGATGTAAAGTGTGTAAATTGTGGTCAAACTTAAATGTGAATTGTTTATTTTCAATGTAATAACAACAATGTTTATTATGATGTACTTAGATGATTTTGTGTTAATTTGAGATATAGAATAGGGAGATGTTTAAGGACATAATGTGTTTAGATGTAGTTGATTTGGTTATGATATGTATTCCTAATATGTTAGAGGTTAAGAGAAAAAAACCAGTGCTTCTTAACGCAAACCAGCGCCGCTAGGGGGAAACAGATCAGTTGGGGATATGGTGTTGTATAAGGCCACTAGTTGATATTTGATTTGTTGTTTCAGTGTTTGGTGATGCTGTGGCGGCGGTCCTGAGCTGGCCAGCGTGTCAGAACAGGAGCGTTATGTATCTGTCTGACTTTATGGTGTTGGGATCTCGAGAGAGAAGTCCAGTAATGTCATTCAGGTGCGGTCACAGTCACTGGACCGAGGGTGTTAATTATATTTTTTCTTTGTAAACCATAAAGGGGGTTGTGGCGACATATCCTAGCTGATCCCTTTAGCAAGTATGAGTGAGTCAATGAGAGTTTTTATGCTTCGGCATAAAACCTCTCATTGAGGGGGTATTGTAACGGGACATTTTGGCCTACCTGGGGAAATGAATAAATTTGTGTTTAATAGAAAAGGAAATAAAATTTTATTGTATAATTTGGGAAACGTAAACATAAATTGATGAGAAGGTAAATTTTGATGGTAGCGACAGTGGTACGACTGTTTTTAAATATTATTCATAAAATTATAAAGACGCAATAGACAACCAGCGAAAATGAGTCAATGTCAGCTCCAGTGACTTGTAAATTGTAAACAAATTATGTAACAACATCAGACCATGTGACGTCAATGTATACATCAGAGACCATCCCCGCTGTGAAATTCAGGTGTGTAAACCAAACCTTATGCTGGCGTAGTGATACAAACTCAAGAAAATGGGAAATTTGTAAAACAGCAGCAGCGGCTACACAAAATAGCGCTGTTCGTGTAGGCAGTCGGCAAGCAACAACCAACAAATACGGACGCAATCTGTCTGCGCGTCCGCTGGCTAGGCGAAGTTTTCGTCGCCCACAACATATAAAATGTGAAAATTTTTGATATTTGATCATCTAAAACAGTATTTCTGAAACCGAGTAGATACAGTGAGAAAATAATAATCATACAACAGTTCGGCGATAAATCAGTGCGTGTATACGAGAAAACATTGGAAGAGAGTACTTTCAACATGATAAAAGGGAAGTAAACTATCAAATTTTATTATTTTCATACAGTACAAGAACAGATGGGGAAAATTAACTTGAAATATGAGCTCTAAGGGAAATATAACTTGTCTAATGTGAAAGCGTGTGAGTGTGTATGGGTGAGTTTGAATTACGCAATTAAAAAGGCACTGGTTTATGTTAGTTAAGAGAAGTTAGTTTAGTATTATTTTTTACAGCATTTGTTTTAGTGTTCAACAGTTTAATTATCAGTAATATCTTGAAAGTTGTGGTCAAAATAAATCATGTACACTATCAATGTTAAAATAGTAAAAGATGGGAGGAGTAATTCTGTCATTGTCGATAATATGCAACAGTAAAACTAAATCATGAATAAACACAAGTTTGTTTGAATATAGTAGATCGAAGTAATCATTTCCAAGCAACCATCTTGTTATCTTTCAGCTCGTCTAACGATACTCCGGACACGGTGAGTACAAAAATTTGAGTTGGCACTAGACAACATGGCGGCTGCACTAGCCGAAAGTATAGTTGTAAACAAAGTGTATTAATAAATTAATAAAAGGTAATTAATAGTTAAGAAGATGTGAACAAAATGTATCGAGACTGATTTTACTGTAAGTAAAGCTCACCTCTTGATTTTACCAGTACTAGGTTATCTTCTAGCAGCTATTGGGCTCGACTCAGATGGTGCAATTCTGTCACGGATGCAAAGACACCCCGCTAAAACAAAGCTACAAGCTGAGTAAAGCAGCTGAGTTAGGGAAGCGTGTATAGTACATCAGTTGACCTTGAAGTGGTGGAATGAGGGACTAGTCTTACCGTATAGGGAGCTTCTCTGAGCCCTATGGTACATGCCACTGAGTGAAGTTTGGTGTTGGAATTCATTATAACTTAAAATATGGAACAACATGTGTGCATAAAATTCCATCAAAAGAACAGGAACACCAACAATGATACATACCAAATGATACTAGGACCTTACAGAAGTGAGACAGTGTTACGCGCATGTGTTCTGAGTGGTTTAAAAGATTTAACACTTTCAAGATGACGGTCACATTAACTTGTCCATTGAAAAAAATGCCTTACTTGACGAAGGATGAATTAAAACATTTTCATGTTTAAATGCTTGTATTTCTTGTTACATAATATAATCAGCTGTGAACAGCTATAATAGGACCATACAACTCTCTTAGTTCACGAAAAAATTCATAGATGGCATCAGCATTATGAAACACGAATTACAGCACATTTTCTATACAGCTATTTGCCATTCTCAGCCATAATAAGGTCATGCTTCCAGTTAACCTTTGTACAGTTTCGTTGTGTTTATTGTTGTTTTCTCAACTTTTTAGACAATTTTGGCTGTTTTTGTATTATACTTAATTTTAGCCAATGGTGAATTATCAGATAATATACCTGTAACAAATGGGATAAGGCACGGGGATTCTTTAAGTCCCACACTCTTCAATGTAGTTATGAAACAATTATTAAGGAGGTAGAAGTGTGTTCAATATTATATGTTATGCAGGGAACATTATTCTAATAGCGGAAAATCAAAATGACTTACAAAAACTCATGTATACTTTTAACAAAGCATGCCAGAAACATAACATTAAGATAGCGGAAGTGAAATGTATTTTATTTCATAAAATGCTGTTACGATACATTTGCTGACCTTTCCTGGACACTGAAACACTTTTCTCACCTTCAAATACTGATGAATAATTAACTTGATTAATAATATAGATTTTAGCATTATAGATTAATACAATTAATTGAAATGCTTGCAGACTCACTTTACCTTGAATTTCCACAGGATTTTTTACAGCTTTCATTGCGGCAATGGGTGAGACCTCTGTAATTCTAGACTTCTCAGGAACTATAGATACTAATGCGTTACTTGAACCATAACCAATCCACACTTTTCCATCCAACTGCTTTTTATTTACCTACACACAGAGAAAACGATGTCATTATTTTGGCGTATTTTTAGTTTGAAACTAATTTTTCCTCTTTTACATTAGTTTTTGAATTTGTGCGTTAAATGCCTGGAATATACAATCTAACCAACAATGTATGTATGTAACATACTGTATGAAATCAGGACTGGACAGATTATGTAAAAAAAGATGTATAAGGACCAGATACCAAAATAAATTTTGGTTTATAATCCCAACAAGAATGATAAATACTGGAAAACTAAATTCAAAGGTGGCTGGCCGAAGAGGTGCACAGCAGATCGTAATGTCCAAAACCTGAAAAAAAGAATGTTTATTATGTTAACTAACTGGTTTTGAAAATATATTTGTACATGGCAGTGTCTACACTACGTGAGTGTACTTCTTTAATGGAGATGCTTTCTGTTAAACTGGACCTGACTACTCTTAAAAGAACAACTTCCAATTTGTAAGGGTGTATTCACCTCATGAAGCCAACAATAAAATCAATATAGAACAACTCCTCTGTCAAAAGTTGATGTAAATTACAGAGCTGTAGTAAACTCAATGCGTAGCTAACTTGGAACATAAAAAAATTAATAAATGATAAACAAGTCTGATCATCCATCCACTCTGTGACCTAGCCATTGTATTAGTTGAGCCTTTATGAATCTTACAATGTCCTATGATTCAATAGCTCATGTATCTCCTGGTTATTTTTTATTCTCTATTCGTCATCTTCTTTAACCAGGCCATGAACAAGTCTTCTGATCTTTCTTTCAAACCTTCTTAGTGGTTCTTGTTCTTTTTTATCAGCGTCCACGTCTCGCTTCCATAAGTAATAACCGGCCTGATAAGTGTCTTATATATTTTTATTTTTGTGTTACGACTAATGAGTTTGCTTTTCAATAGTCTGCTGTTGGCATAATATCCCCCATTTCCTATTTGTATCCTGTCATGTATTGTCGTGATTATGGATCTTTCATTATCTATCATGTTACCGACGTATCTGAACTTACCAACTGCATTACATGAATTATCCTCTATGCATAAATTATATAGATTTCTTCTCCTTTCTGATGCAGAAATCAGCATGTATTTAGTTTTGCTGATATTAAATACATTGAGTCCCATTCCAATGGATTTTTGATTCAGCTCTTTGTATACCTCAACTAACATTTGTCTTGATCTGGCTATTACCACAACATTATCAGCATAAGCACATAAGTAGAATTGTTTATTTACATGTTTTAACTAAATGTTTTCCATTTATTTCAGTCCTGTGCATTTGTCTTCATCTGACTGTAGTTTCATCAGTTTCCGATATTATTGAACAAACTTTTATTTTTCCTGTCCTCTCTTTCTTTCTTTTCCTGTCTTTTCACCTTTCCACCTTACCAGCAGACAGTTTCTACACAACATGTGCCCCCAACCACGTTTTTGTTTCTTTATAACAATACTTCTAACAGTTTTCTTTCCTCTCCTATTCTCGTTAATACTTTGTTTCTCACTCTATCAGTCCATTTTGTAACGGTACAGAATCAGGGGGATTTTATTTTATTAGTATCAATGGTAATAACGGGGAATTGCCCAGACAGAGTTTCAGTTTAATAAGCAGTGTGTACTTTTGAAACACCCAGTTGTCGGTTTGTCCTGTAAGCCCAGTAACATGCAACAAACCTGGAGCATTGGAATGTGTCAACGCGCGTGGATGCCTGTTCGGACAGGGTGAAGATCACGTACGATTTTCCTGGTCGTCGGATGCGAGTCTACAGTAATTAGCGTTAACCAATGAGAACGCAAGTTGACGCTCTCGGGATGCCGAGGGCCATATTGAAAACGAGCCACTTAGCGTTAGTCGGCATATAACTTCGGAACCGCGCAGAGGCGTTAGTGCGTGGTCTGCCTAAAATACATTAAACAATGTAGACCGACCGGCCAAAAGAGTGAAAATATGTTAATTATAACAAGAAATAAGCATCAGTCTACAAAAGTACTTCGCGTCACCTAGTGGAACCGGCCGGTTCAGTGTAACAAGGCTCATGAGCCGAAATATAACATAATTATTAAAAATGTGTTTAAACCATGTGATACAGTATTGAAACGACAGTGAGATAGCAAACAACCACCAGCGGACAAAATTTAACAAGAAACAGTATTTCGGAACGACCACGGGAACCAAAAAACCGGTAGTGATGTAACGGTACAGAATTGTGTGATAAAAAGATAATAATTTAAATCAGTTTTAATTTTCAAGTAGTCAGTATTCACCTGTGGGGTACCCCATTGTAACCAGCCACATATACAATGTTACTGCAGACTTTAAATCATCAGTCGTTAAGTATTAACTGACTTTCAACTAAAATCATTTTACCTTTTTTCCAAAATATAATCCAACATAAATAAATTGTAAATTTAAAATGTAAAATAGAGATATCTAAGGGAAAGGGGCTTATAAAAGGAAGAGGGAGGGGAACATATAAAAAGAGTACCGATTCATTTAGTAGAAATGTAATTAAAAAATAGGTAAGGCAAGTTGTTTTTTTTTATGTATACTTGTTTTGGTAATTATTATTGGAGAATAAGCGAGTAATATGAAACTATATGATTTTTCTATGTAATATACAAGCGGAAGTTGTAATAGTAAGAAAAGGTAGAGCCAGAAAAGACAATAATCTG
Organism: Magicicada septendecula; assembly: GCA_034769895.1. Classification (NCBI taxonomy): domain Eukaryota; kingdom Metazoa; phylum Arthropoda; class Insecta; order Hemiptera; family Cicadidae; genus Magicicada; species Magicicada septendecula. The sequence continues at coordinate 30,010,412 of CM068367.1, read as the reverse complement.
TCATGTTATTAGTTAATAAAGTAAATTAAAGGAGTTTTGCTTAATAAACGAGAAAGACTTTATTAGAATTGGAAAGACTGTGTTTAGCGTAATTATTTCGAACTCAAACCCAGATAACCTTTCTGCAACTGTTTTCGTCTATAGGACTCTGGAGGAAACCCGAAGGTAAGAAAAAAAAAATAGTTTTATAAAATTGATAAGGTTTATTAACTCATATAAAAGCAATCATAACAGTGATTACAAAACGTGGCTGAGGCGATATCAGGAAAGTAAACCTACAATTAAAATTACAATAAAAATAAAAATAAAATTTATATAATGGATAGAGAGATATCTCAATTTTAATAGGATAAAATGTGTGAAAGAGTGAATGAGCAAATGCTGGGTTGCCTTGTATAAAAAAAAAATATTTAAACTAGTTAGTAGAATAAGTAAATTTCAATGTTTGTTTTATATTTTTGAAAAGTAATTAAAAAAGATCAGTAATGTTTTGAGAAGAAAAATGGAAAGCAAGTAAATTCAAGGAATATAAGAGAAATGTTGAATAAAACAAAACTACTTAATGCCGTAAATGAGAGTCAAATTTATTAAACAACACGAACCCTAAATCACACTTATAGGTCACGAGTTCGCGTGAAGAATCCTGGAACCCGTAAAGGTAAGAAGTTTGGATAAAGTTTATTTTTTATTGATCATTATATTTTGCAAGTAAATTGTAGCTTCTCAATTTCACTTTAATCATTCTTTGCCATAATCACATTTTGAAATGTGGATTCCGCGTGGAAATGATAACGGGCGAACTGTGCAACATGTTAGAGAAAGATTAAAGTGAGGAAGATGAAAATAATTTACTTACTTTTGTTTGAATTCTTAAAATTCTGTACAAAAAAAAATATACTGTATTTTTCACGTTGTTTTCTCCAGGTTGGAGATTTTCTAATCTGAAGTTACAAATAACAGTCTGCTTAAATTAAATTTGTCTTGAGTGAAACAGTATAGCGACATACTGGACAGAGTACATAAATACAATTCAAGAGTGTCACCGAATGTTACAGCCCACTTTTACGTAGCTTCATTTTTATAATATCAACGAACATAAGAATTAACGGGTTATGCCATCATAGGAAGTTACATAAAAAAAAAAAAATTACACAAGACAGACGCAGTATATATTGTACTGTACCATTTCTGTGAGATGTGTAAATATCTTGTTGTAATGATGAAATGTTACATTGAGATCTTCAGCGGTGAAGTGATTGTTCACTGCTTGGGTGACTTTCGATGGATCTATATACAGGTTGACGTCACTTCTTGTCACAGTTACATACGAAAAGAACACAGGGTTGTATTCGATGTCGGAGCCTCTCAAGTTTAACAGCCCTGCAACAATAACATCAATCAGACATAGTAAACATGTTACAATTTCCCATAACTTTGGTATGTATTCTACTCCCATTTAACGAATCTTCATTTCTGTTTATGGAATTTTTGTGAAAATTAAAACTGTGTCTAAATTGTTGACAGTGATTTTGCTTATTTTCAGACAGTCTTACAGTTTAGAATAAAGTACGTACTTGCATAACCTACAATCTGACAATGAGCAAACAGAAACTGCCCCCCACTTCCTCACCCCATCAAGTATGCCACTGAAATCATGCTGGCGTGAAAACATCTGGCTCACTTACTCTGATTTCAGAAAATATATCAAGAGTAAGTCTGTTACAATCATTGTATTTACTTATTGAACATTACTGTATATTTTGCCAACCGTGGATCTTGTTTTCTTTTAACAATAAGTTAAAAAACAGACACATTCTTACCTAAGCTCATACATTAACACATTATATAATTTCGTGTTACATTCAGCAATAAAATCATTTACACTTCTTCCTCTTCACTGCAAGGAGTACCCATACTATCATGTACTTAAAACATAAAAACATAGTGCAGGTACACAGTTACTGGAAAAGTACCAAAAAAAAGTTCTCAACTATACTGCTTAGAATTAGAATGTAGATGATTAAACCTGGTTATTAAACCTGAATCTTCACGTATGACCCTGAAACTAAGCAATAAAGTGCCCAGTGGAAATCATCTGATTCTCCACGACCAAAAAAGTTCCATCAATCAAAATCAAAAACCAAAACATTGTTGATAACCTTTATTGACATCTGAGGGGTTGTTCACTATGAATTTGTACCACCAGGACAAGCAGTTAACCGAGTGTACTATTTGGGAGTGCTACAAAGTTGCATGAAAAAGTGAGACGCAAACGACCAGAACTTTTCACCAACAACTCATGGCTCATGTGTGATGACAACGCACCTGCATACACAGCACTGTCTGTATGGGCATTTTTTGGCCAGGAAACAAATAACTTTGGTAGACCATCTGCCATACTCAACCGACCTTGCCCCCAATGACTTCTTTCTTTACCTGGAGATCAAAAGAAGTTATAAAAGGAAGACACTTTGATTACATTCAGAAAATTAAGGAAAATATAATGGCAGCTCTGAAGGCCATTCCAGAAAAAAAGTTCGAAAATTGCTTTGAAGGGTGGAGTAGGCGCTGGCATCGGTGTATCCCTTCACCAGGGAAGTACTTTGAAGGTGACCACAGCAGTATTCATCAATAAGGTACGTATATATTGTTTAGGATGAGTTCGTGAACTTAATTGTCAGACCCCGTATGAGTGCAAAGTGAAAAATGTAGAATTTATGGGCACTGGCTTTTTGAGCAAAAATGACCCATCTGTAAATTTTAAGGACACTGGGTCGAAAATGTTAAAGAAGATAAGATAGACAAATACCAGACTAGCGAATGAGTGAATGTTGTACACCAAAATTAATGGACAAAGAACACCTACTCTACTGCCCGGACACTAACAGCCAGAAGATGAGACAACTTCACCACACTAGGAATGGCAGCACCAACATGTCTGTTTATATCACATACTATTTTTCTATACAGAAAAGAGACACATACAGGCAACTTCGTCCAGCGCCGTCACAATCAACAGTATGGCAGTCCTCTCTTCCATCTGTGCTCTCACTTCATCTACCTTCTGCTGACATGTTTTACCTGAAACAACAAAAACATTTCACCTGTCAATGACAACTACACATTTATCAAAAGCTGGATGCCAAAGATTTTTATAAAAAAGAAACGTTGCAATCTTACTTCAAATAGCTGCCAATAAGTGTTTTCCAGTGTTGTCTCATCTTCATATCAGACTGAACACTACCAGTCACAGCTGGATCAATACTCAAAAGTGCTTATTGGCGGCTAATCGAAGTAGTCGGCTCCAAACTTTTCTTTCTGGGGAAACTTTCTATATTTTTAATAATTTGATTTTACACACGCACTAACTAACTATAGAAGCATGTTTCACAAATCACACATATACATGCCTTGAACTTAATCTTATACATTTCATTTCTATAATATACATTCATCTTCTTTATTTATATACAGTGTAATGTTATCGGTCTTATCACTATTCAAACGTTATAGTTTTCAATGAACAGGCTACTAGTATAAAAACAGTGTAATAACGTTACTAGTGCTTCTGATACTTAAATTGCCTTCAGGTCGAAATCATGACAATGGTACTAAAAACACTAATCGTTATTACAATGCTTTTATAGTGGTCTATATACAAAAAAATTATGAAGTTTTAATAGATCCCTCTTTCTCTACACAACACAATCTAATAAAAGAGTACTATTAGAAAAGTATTTTTATTGGGCCTATTATGTATAATACATGCCTATTCTTAGTATTTCGTGTCTCCGGATTGTTCTCCGATGACACAAGACCTCCTGTAGATGTTCTCCGCCACTGTGCAATATGAGTTGTCATTCGATATTGTGTCCATATTTGTTTTCAGTCTTGGAACTCCTGGTATGTTTGTCTAACAGTCCATCAATATGTGCTGTAAGATATCCTCATGCTGATGACACAGTAGGCAAGTACCAGTTTGTGTCAGGTTAAATTTGTATAAGTTTGAATACTCCTAGGGATGTTTTTGTATATGGAGATACCTTGTGTACTGACATGCTGTTTGTATGATGAACCTTTGATGGAATTTTAAAATGTGCCCTCCCATGTCTCTATGAGTCTTCTGCAGTAATGGCCAGTAGAGCTGTTACATTTTCCTCTATTGGTGGGTGAGATCATAGTTGCATCTTTAGCTGTCTCATCTGCTCTTTCGTTACCAGTAATATTTACATGGCTGGGAATCCTTTGTAAAATTAAATCAATTTTGTTTCTTTCTAGTTTTTTGATTACAACAAATATGTGGACTGTTTTAAAATAATACGATGATGGTTTGTATTGTTGTAGTAATAGCAGTGCAGCGAATAGCGGAGTCTGTGAAGATACATACTTTTTTGTTGTTTAAGGTGAGGCAGTAGGTCAGTGCTGCATTGATTCCCAGAAGCTGCAGCATTAATTCCATTTACATATAATTAAATTGTATAAAAATATTATTGCTTATTAAGGATTACGAATTGGATATTAGAATAGGCTGTAGGTAACCAATCATCATTCAGCAGACAGGCTTTCTACTTTAGCTTCTCTCTGTTTTATACGATTTTGTCTCATAAAATTAGTACAAATGCATCATAACCTATATCATGGGTGGGTATATATAGTTTATTTTAAACCTGAAAAAAGAATCGTAACACTTACACTGTCTATTACATGAACATTTATTTTAATTCTTTCAGAGTTTCGAACATTCTGCAAATGAAACTATTCAAAGCATGATAACCACAAGGTCAGAATTTCTAAAACATGTTATATATTAATTATTGTAGGCAAAAACTGTTTGAAGACATCATGATTACCGACTCATCCAAATGCACAATATATTCTTGCCTTTATTTACCATTAAATTCTGTCTGAGTGAACATAATTTTCTCAAGTTACATGTTTTATACCAAATGTGTTTTTACATCGAGGACTTATAAAATACAAATGAAAGGGATATTGGAAATACTGGACTTAATCTCATAGCTTAAATGAATTATTCAATATTATACTAATATTAGTTAATGTAATCATGCCAAGAATTACATTAATGCCTTCAAATACCCCACTATACTGTGTATGCTGTATAGGATACAATTTCCAATTACAATTACTTTTGCCATTACAACAAACAAAGCTTATGGCCAACATTACAAATGGCAGGAACATATTTTCCTGAACCTTTAATTTCACAAGGACAATTGTACGTTTCACTTTCGATAGTGAAAACATTAAAAATTGTATTGTGTGAGTACACGGAAATGAGCATCAGAAATACTTGGGGATTATATTTTAGCTTTTAATATTATTCCTGGATTTTGTTGTCCATGACGTGTCCGTTGATTAACTAATTATGAATATAAATATCACTATTGAGGTAATATAAGGTAAAAGGTAAAGGTGATATCTATATAGTAGATATAGTTTATCATTTTTACCAATAAAGAATTAGTGATCCGAGTCAGTAGTGATATATTCATAACTATTTAATATTGTACTTAAAGTTTTAAAGTGTTAACTTTTTGAAATTATTATAGAAAATATATTTAAATTTCAGTTTTATAAATAAAGCACAACACTTTCATACATTTTATGTACCATTCGAAGATTTTAAACACTTTTTAGTAAAATGTGGCATTTGATGAAACTGTCATTTTTTTTAGTTCTTGGGCAAATGTTTCAACAAGTTGGTAAGATAAAGATTAACAAAAATATCACTAACAACATCAATTACAAAAAAAACAACAACAGTATTTCAAAGTAATTTACTTTATAGGTCTTCATTACACCAACTGGTACACAGTTTGAGGAAGCCTATTAGACGTTTGTCTAATACCCTGGCTTTACCCCATTTCTCGGGTGAGGTTTTATGGTTTCCTTAAAGATTCAACCACAACAGATTAGAGTTGTACAGATGTGGGCGATACAATATTGGTTAAGAGTAGATTTCTGTGTACTGATTCTATCAATTCTTACTACATAACAAATACCAATCGTCTTATATAGTAATTATTTTTTCATTTTAAAGAATACAATTTTAGTACACTGTATGCGTGATACTGTGAACATACAACTACCTTTTTACATATTTTACATATTTTGTACTTTCACGACATAAAGGAAAAAATATTCTATTGTCTGTTCTATTCTTAGGTTTGTAACGGTACAGAATTAAGGGGATTTATTTTATTATTTTATCAATGGTAAAGAAGGGAACTCCACAGAGCCTCAGTTAAATAAGCAAGGTGTACTTTTGAAACACCCAGTTGTCGATCTGTACAATTAGCCAGGCCACATACGACAAATCCTGGAGCATTGGAATGTGTCCGAGCGCGCAGATGCCCGTTCGGACAGAGTGAATATCACATACGGTTTCACTGATCGCCGGTGGCGAGTCTACATCAAATGCTCTCGTCCAATGGGAAAGCAAGTTGCCACGATCAGGAGGACGCTTGGCCATTTTGAAAACGTCGAAGTTAGCGTCAGTCAGCTTCTAAACTCAAAACCGCGCAGTTGCGTTGTGATGGTACAATTATGGTACAATACTAAATTTATAAAAACATGGTACAAAAGACCATAATTATTGTATTCATTTATTTTTTCTAATTATTTGGTAATAATTATTTAAATATTTCATAATCCCTGTAAAGTTTTGGTGAGTGGACTATATAACTATTTTATAAAACGCAGATGTGAATTGGCAGGATTCCGACCATTTTCATTGCAAAACGACAAACACAGCAAAAAATCGTATGTAACATATAGCGATAAGTGACTAGCCCTGATGACGTCAGTGGAAGGAATGCACATTTTCTGCAAACAAGTCGAAGCTGTAAACAAAGAACAAAAGCCTGATGACGTAGTTTTCGCCCCACCCACGCAATGCTAAACAAATACTCTGGTTCATTTCCTTCTGGATTGTGAACGCAGCCGGCCGGCAAGAAGTTCACCAAGTGTGAATTTTAACTTTTACACCACCAAAAGTGGCTAAATAACTATTTCAAATTATCAGAAATGTTGGGGCGGTAAGGGATTGAACAGGTGTCATCGGCCGATGGATCGTCGAAAACGGCGTGCGTATAGAATCTGCCCAAAGTGTTTTCGTGGGTAGACACGACGGTGTGGGCCCGAAATCGATGTAAAGAAGGAACGGATTGTGCACGATCGGCGAATCTTAGCAGTGCGGTGAGACCTGTCCAATATAATTTGGTGAGATCGTTCCAATATTTTCTTTTTATTATTTCAAGTAAATCAACATCATTGTGTAATAATGACCAATTCAAAATTCATTCAATATTATTATAATGACCAATTTTAAACCAATTCAAAATTTAAATGAGCTCAGAATAAAATAAATTGTACCAGAGAATGAATGAGAGAGAGAGAGAGAGAGAGAGAGAGAGAGAGAGAGAGAGAGAGAGAGAGAGAGAGAGAGAGAGAGAGAGTGACCTAAATCTTTTAAGTGCTGGGTTGTGCAGATATACTATATTATACTGTGTTTATTATGTTTACAATGTTTATTTCTTAGTAATGTTTATTCAAAAAATAAATAGGACTACGCCCCGAGGCATAGTAACGTGCGTGTTTGGCACATAGTTCAGTAGAATCATTTTTATATGTATGTAGAGTCTTTTTGATAATAAATTGGGTAATATCATTTGGTAAAAATTTTAACAAAGTATTATTATTTCACATAACACTTTCCGCTACTCAAGAGTTTGGTTAAACGAATTCCTGCCCTATAATAACTTTTAAAGGTAAGTAAAACTACAAGTTATTTACGTTTATATTTACTTTCTTGCAAATCAAGATGGCGCCCGACCTTTGAAATTATTGACTAAGTGTAAAGATATTATATCGTATTTTATTATTGACAGTAATACGTAATATAACAAATGGCTCCCGCAATAACAGGGACTCTACATAAAATTTTTATGTGGGTAAGCCTACAAAGAGAGCGGAAAAGTTATCTGAGGTAATAAACACAATTTTAAATACGTAAACATAACCCAACTTTTACGAGGTTATGTTATAAGGTTGTGTTATAAGGTAATATTAAAATAAGTAAAATGAATACCAATAAAGGTGATAATGTAGAGGAAATAGTTGAGAGTGAGATGGATGTTAAACTGGACCAAGTTAGTCAAACCAGTGTTACTGAATTAAACCCAATTACCATAAACCCCATCTCAACTCAAGACGTAAGTAAGACGGATACATCTGCAATGATGCAGTTACTATTAAGCGAAATTAAAGGAATTAATAATAAATTCGATGAAAAATTTACTAATTTGAATGACAAATTTGATGAACAGAGTATAAGATTTTATAATTTTGATAAACAATTTAACGAGCAGAAAAATGAAATCAGAAATAGTTTTGATATCAAGTTTAATGAATTAAAGAATGAAATTAAAGGTCAAAATTTTCACTTAGAGGAGAGAATTAACACAATAGAAACACGTTGTGATAATATTCAGAAAAACACATTAGAAATTGTTAATGAGAAATTCAATAATAAAATAAGTAATTTAGATACTAAAATTGATCAAATTTATGACACAGTTAATGATACAGTTAAAAGCCAGTTAGAGTCACAAAATACAGAAATAGAACAGAAGTGTTTAACTTTTGTAGAAAGTCAAATAGAGATTAAAACCAATGTTGAAGTGAGTAACCAAGTAGAACTGAAAACAAATGTTTTGCAGAATCATTTAGAGAAAATTGAATCAAATGTAGTAGATATTACAAAGAATATCGAAACTATAGATAATACAATATCAGAACATGAAAGAAATACCAAGAGTAGATTAAATCTGTTACAAAGTAAGATCAAAGAAATTGATGATTTAGCTATACAAAATAATATGGATGTGCATGATAAATATGATGTAATTGCTAATAGTTTAACCAGTGTAAAAAATGAGTTACCGGGGGAAATTCATAAAAATATTTCAAGTATTAATGATAGAGCAATAGTGACTAGGGATTTCTATAATGAAATAGAACTACAGAATTTTAGCCATGAAAACAGGGTGATACATCCCATGCGTTTTTTAAATCAGACAAGGGATTACAATTATTTTAGTAGTAGTAGTTGGGAAGTGAAATTAAATAAAATAGTCAAATGTTTCAAGGGCAATTCAGTAATATGGGCTGAGGCTCATAGGTTAGAATGGGATTGTTATGACACTTTTGAAAAAGCATTTAAGGGTAAATATTGGACGGAAGAAGAGCAGGAGACTTTAAGTAGCCGCATTATGGGAGCGGGTAATTTCATGGGACGTAACACTAATAATACCAACATTACAATATACGTAACTAAACTTTACAATGAGGCAAAATATTTAGAGCCGCCCATACCGTTTAAGTCATTCGTTAGATATGTGAGTAAGCACTTACCAAGAGAGGTGCAGGTTACTCTCATGACCAAGGAAATAGAGAATTTAGATGAGCTTGAAAAAGTATTAGATATACTACAAAGCATCAATGACCGCGAAATGGGTAGACGACCCATTCAACAAAATATGCCTAATCATAACATCGAGTTTAATCGGCCAAGGCCTTATTACAATAATAATGGTAATAAATTTAATTATCGTACTGATTTACAGCAACCAGGCGATTGGAGTTGTTCTAGTTGCAGGAAGGGAAATCGTGCCAACATGCAACACTGTTACCAATGCAAAACGCCAAGAAATGAACCAAGGAGTAACAACCCAAAGCAGTTCGTACCTACAACCAGGGGAGCACCGAGTACCTGAGGAACACAACATCACAATCAGGGACCAACAAGGGGACACCAGGTACCCACCACCAGTAATAACAGGCCACAGCCGGAAAACTAAAGTCGACAGTGGTAAATAGGACCCGACCACTGTTCAGGGAAGCACATGAGGTCCGACCATTAGAAGACGTACAATCGAACGTAATAACAACTGATATCGTTGCTGACTTGTTGGAGGAGGAGAGCAACACAACATTGGAGGTGAGAGCTGGACTTACGGAAATCCAGGTAACAATAGAAAATAGGAAATTTAAAACACTTGTTGATACAGGAAGTGAAATTTCAGTAATAGCTGAGAACATTTTAAGTGAGTAAAAGAATTTAAAAAGAATATTCCAGTTTTACCCGTAGCAGGGGTTACAGTAATAGGAGTCACGGGGGTACGTAGTAAAAGGGTGACAAAACAGATACATTTAAGTTTCTCAATTGGAGATATGAATTTTGATAATACATTTTTGGTAGTCAAGGGGTTAAGTTTAGACATCATTTAGGGAAATGATTTTTTACAAAGAAATAAAGCTGTAATAAATTTTAAAGAGAAGGTGTTAGAGTTAGATGGGGGTGATCGGTCTGTTAAAATTAATTTTGAAAATGTGATAAATAAAGTTAGAACAACTGGTGTGAAATTGTTACACAAACGAGTAGTTGAGAATAACCTAGATACTAAAATAAATTTTTGTAGAGAGGGTGAGTATTTTGAAGATGTTGATAATGAAATGAGCAATATTAATAATGCAGTATGGGAGATAAGGGCGGATGAATTCTGTAGTGGGGGTGAGGTGATAAGGAGTGGCCAACGTATAGCGTTATGGCAGGTAATAGAGCAGTTTAAGAGAGTGTTTGCCGATATTCCAGGAAGGGCAAAAAATTATGAATGTATGTTACAGATTAAGGAACACACACCATTCATGCAGCGGAGCTATCCAGTGCCTTACTCTAAAAGACGAGCGGTGCAAGAGGAGCTGGATAAGATGATGGAAGGTGGAATCATCGAGAGGTCAGTATCTCACTACTCAAATCCATTAGTGGTGGTAATTAAAAAGGACGGAGTGAAACCCCCCTTTTATTTTATAAGTTTTTTTTTTGTAATGTTTTTTGAATTTTTATTTTATTTTATTTTTATTAAGTTTTTTTTGTAAAGGGGAGAGACATCATATTTAGAACTAGGTGGTGAACCTAGAGGAAGCAAAAGTGTATAAGGCCCAATTACAATTACAGACATGTCCCCCCAGGTGAATGACAGGACTTGCAAATGAAAAAGTCTTTTAACCAACAAGCGTATACTTTATTAAGCCTGCAAATCTTACATGAGATGACAAGTTATCGATTGAACAAGCACAAAATTAACTGCAGGATTATATATATATGTATCAATTAATATTCTTAATGGCATAAAATGTGAGTGAATTGAATATTAACATAAATTGCGAAAATCCTGCCTCATTATATATAAGTTAATGGTAGCAATAATCTCATTCACAAAATAGCAAATCACTAATCCATAAGTGTTGTATAGACTTCAAATAGGCTAGCCTTTTAGTAACTTGGTAAGCACATTTATGATCTTTTAATTTATAACATATTCCCCCAGCAAAATATATTACGATTACACACACAAGCACATACACAACATAAATGACACAACATCCCTCATTTCAGTACTAAATCCCTCATAAACCCATTTCAACTAGAGTAAAAGAATGCACAACTATATATATATATATATATATATATATATATATATATATATATATATAATTAACAAGGTAATCAGATAAATCACAGCTACGAAGCATGGATATGCCTTGGTGATTAGCACCAGAGAATGTAAGTGACCGCCCCCCAACTACACCAGAGACTCAACATACTAATCAACCCTCATTTTAATCATAAAGCAATAAGTATATGTGACCAGGAAAATAGTTTCTCAACTAAAACACATCAGACAGCCCCCCATTACGTGATTAAAACTCTGCCATGACCGTATGACATGAAAGCACAAAATAACTAACTCCCTAATGGCTTTAATTGGATTAAAAAGAACTTACAGCGGACTGCGGATATGCGTGTGTGTGTGTGTGTGTGTGTGTGTGTGTGTGTGTGTGTAATTTTCTTACACATTATAAGCAGATATAATAGAGTTCATTAGGTCTAATTGTGTAATGTTCACACATGCAGTCACAGAACTGAACCTGAGAGTTTGTGCCAAAGTTTAACGGTTAAAACTTCATGAGTGAGCTTCTGGGAGCTTCCATGCATTCACAATGTCGTTGAGATAGAATTAGATAATTAGAATGTTCCCACCTGGATTGTCCGGTGCACTTAAGCAATACTGTGGCTGATCAGTAGTGTCTCGGTTGTACTACGAAGTCCTGGGGCAGCGTAGCGTTAGAAGTGTGTCTGAACGGTAGATCTCAACTGACGGCAATCGTGGCTAAAGGATCGTCTCTGCCAGGAGGGTGGACAGTTGGTCGTCACACCCGACACCCATCTCGCCCTTGTTCGAGCACCTGGAGCTATACTTTATTCAGCCAACCATAGAGAAAATCGACGAAGTCCTGAACTGAAGAGTGCCGCCAGTCGAGAGCAGATGACCAGGTTGAGGGTTCGAATAGAAATGAGACATATTTAATGTGTCTGTCTACCCAAGAAAACTCTCGATGCAGGAATGTACAAAAACAGCTGGACGCGCCAACTGAATTTCGTAGCTACACAACAACAGTGTGCATAGCCGTACGGCGACGAGATGCCGTGGCCGTGCGTGACGTCAAAGCCGCTCAGTACAGCACAGGAGGAGTAAGATTGTGACGCAATCTTAGACGCAAGGAAGATAAATCAGATCATCATACCAGACCGAGAATCACCGGAATCCATTAACGAAATATTTCAAAAGTTTAGTGGAGTGAGGTTCATGACATCATTGGATCTGACGGCCGGATATTGGCAAGTGCCATTAGCAGAGGTAAGTAGGCCACACACAGCATTTTTATTTAATGGGAAAAATTATCAGTTCAAGCGACTACCATTTGGGCTAAATACCAGCGTAGCTAGTTTCATTAAATGTTTGGATAGTATTTTGAGACCTAAAGATTTAGATTTTCTCACAGTATATGTGGACGACATTTTGATAGCGTCACGGACATTTGAAGACCATTTAGAACATTTAAAGTATGTGTTAGAAAAATTAGAAGTGGGAGGCTTAACCGTAAATTGGGACAAGTCCAAATTTTTACAAACAAAGATTAATTTTCTAGGATTCATTATTACATCGGAAGGAATTTCCGCCAACCCGGACAAGGTCGAATCTATTATGCGCTTCCCTGAACCACGAAACATCAAACAACTTCAGAGTTTTCTTGGGCTGTGCAACTTTTATAGGAAATTTCAAAGGAACTATGCACACATCACCGCAAAGTTAAGTGCGGTATTGCAGAAGAACAGGCAATGGAAGTGGGGAGACGTGGAGCGTGGAGCCTTTGAAGAAATAAAACGAAAATTTAGTAATATGATTATGATGAACCATCCGGATTTTGATAAAATGTTTTATTTGCAGACGGACGCCAGCAATGTAGCTATAGGCGCGGAGCTGTATCAGGAGGATGACGAGAGGGAACATTTAACCATTGCGTTCGCCAGCCGATCATTATTGCCTGCAGAAAAGAATTATACCACAACGGAGAAAGAATTACTTAGTATTGTGTTCGCAGTCAGCAAATTTAGGACTTACATCTTAGGCAACAAAACAATTATTCGAACCGATCATAAAGCTTTGTCATTCCTCAACACTTGTAAACTTGCTCACAGTCGATTAACCAGGTGGGTACTTGTTTTGCAGGAGTACAACTTCGAGTGGGAGTATATTAAAGGAACCGAGAATAAGGTACCCGACACTCTTTCCAGAGTAGATTGCGAGAATAATAAAACAGGTAGGGATTTAAAAGAAATTGAAATTTTTCAGATCAGCAGAGAAGACAGAATCTTTGGAGAAGAGTTGAAGGATATCAAAACCATGCAGAGAGAAGATGGTAAGTCTGGGAAAATAATACACAGTTTAGAGACGGAGTTGGATGACTCGGAGTACAATCAATATTTTCAAATCTATAAAGGGTTGTTGTTTAAGAAGGTAGTAGGGAGTGAGCGTGACTGGAGATTAGTGGTGCCAGCAGTGTTGGAAGAGAAGATTATTTGGGATTGTCATATGAGATATGGTCATTTTGGGGCTAAAAAGTGTATGAATGTTTTAAAAGAATCACGTATTTTCAGGAATATGGAGAGGCGAGTGAGACAGCTGCTTAGGAGTTGTGACTTGTGTCAAAAGTCGAAGGTGGTAAACTACAGAGTAGAAGGTGAGTTAAATTATATTAAGGTAGAAAGACCTTTTGATTTAGTTGCTGTGGATTTGTTTGGACCATTGCCGAAGGGTAGAGGCGGAGTAGTTTATATATTTGTATTGCTTGACACTTTCTCAAAATATGTAAAATTGTATAGCGTGAAAAGAGCTACCAGTAAGGTATTGAGTGAAAAGGTGACGAAAGACTATATGATTAATGTGGGTAAGCCAAAGGTAATTTTATCAGACCATGGGCCGCAGTTCATCAGTGGAAGATGGCGCCAGACCTTAGGATGGGAAGGCATCCTCACGAAGCATACGGCTGTGTATCATCCCCAGTCCAACCAGGCTGAGCGTGTAATGAGAGAAATAGGCAGGATCTTCAGAGCCTATTGTCACGCTAAACACAGCGAATGGCCATTGTATGTAAGAAAGGTAGAAACTTGGCTAAACAGTACCACCCACGAGTCCACCGGCTATTCACCCCATGAGTTGGTAAGAGGAACACGCCCCCCAAGAATTTTGGAACAACTGTTCGACTATCCACCTGAGAGCAGGACAACTGATACAAACATTAAAATCCGGTTGGCTAACGAAAACTTAATCAGCAAGGGTGAACAGAGAAAACGTAGACACGACGCAAGAGGTAAGTGGGTTAAGTATAATATAGGACAAATGGTATTAGTAAAAAGGCATGACTTATCGAGTGCGCAAGACAAAGAAATTAAGAAATTCTTTCTCTTATATGAAGGACCGTATGAGGTAGTAGAGATTAAAATGCAAAATTCTTATGTGTTGCAGAACAACGTAACTGGAGAGATAGTAGGAACACACAATGCTACAAATTTAAAATTGTACTGGTCATCTTAGGTATATCTTATCAATATTATTGTTTTATTTAGCGAGTGTATGAGTATTAATTTGATATATTATTTTTCAGAAGGGACTCTCCCCCATTTTCGGGCGATCACAGACTCACCACCTCTGATCGTGGATTTTGGAATTTTGGAGGCGGACCATGGTTGGCGGAACTGACATATGGAGGTGAAAGCAACGATGGTCTTACTCCACAAAATTGGTTGCAAGTAGAAATTTAATCTTATTGTTGAACGGGGAGGGGACCCCTAATTCGTGGGATAAAAAAAAAAATATATATATATATATATATAAAATCGGATTGGCATTTTTTCCACGAATATTGATTTTATTCTAGAAATTATAGAATAGAACTTGGAATTTTTGTGACTTAATATTTTAACTCATTAAGGAGTTATATTTTTTTTTATGTATAACCTAGGTATATAAGATGATCCATTGTTATCCTATAGTGAGAAGGTCTTAGTGTTAGAAAAGTGAAAATTGGGACTTGGAAAGTGTCTACAAATTTAATTATGTAACCTAAAGAAAGAATTAAAATATTTTTTTTTTAGATGATATTTGAATTTTGAAATCATGTTTAACTTTTATATTGAAGTAACAACCTTACGGGGTTAAAAGGACATAGTGATACTATGGTGAGATATTGAGACTGCTTTATGAACAGTGATAATATGATTATTATGTTTGTAATATGTGGTAGTCGTATAATGGATTTATGTGTATAACCTGTTAGTAGTTAGGGTAGTTCCAGTGGGACTACATAAGACACAATGTGTCATATTAATGCGATTCCCCATATTTCGGGCGATTACTGTCTTACCAACACTAATCATGGTTCTGGACGACAACCAGCTGTGGCCAGCAATTGTAACCCTGACCATGGTTGGTTGCCTATAAAATTGGTTAAAATTTTGAAATTTATTGGGAGGTTCAGGGGAATCTAAGATTCTTTGTTTGCATAGGCTACTTCACCTCGGTTGGGGTGGTAGACCTTAGGGGCATATTATAAGAGTAAAAGTAGGGGTACATACCCTGAAGGTTTTATAAAGCTGAAGCAAGGATGGGAGAGAGAGAAAAGAAAAAAGTGCTCACTCCTTCTGCCTCAGTCCTTGTGGACGCAACTGAACGCAATAGTTCAGGGGGGGAAATAGTGTGTGTGGAGGAGAAAGAGGGGTAAATATTGTTAACAGCGCCAATTATTAACTGTTAATAATAATAATAATAATAATAATAATTTTAATTTCAATAAGATTTTATTAATTATTCTTTTTTCTATAATTTGTTTTTCTCCATGTTTGAGTAATATTGGGGATTTATATGGGGATTTCCATGTTTCTTTTATAATTAAATTAAATTCTTTTTCATATAAATATTTGTTTCTTTTATAATTACATTAATTATGAAACAGAAAGAGTTAATTATTATCGATGGGAATCGAAACAATTTTTACAATTCAGGGTAGTCCATGAAGAGAATGGCATGTAATTCTTGTATGTTACATTTCTTGTATTTATATTTAGTTCAAGCAAACCCAGTGCTTATTAACACAAACCAGCACATAGCTAAGGGGAAACAGATCAGTTAAGGATAGAGTAATATACCAAGCCACTATTTTGATATTTTAATTTATTGTTTCAGTGTTTGGTGATGTTATGACGGCGGTCCTGAGCTGGCCAGCGCGTCAGAGCAGGAGCGTTATGCGCCTGATTGGCCTTATGGTGTTGGGATCTCGAAGGAGAAGTCCAGTAAGGTCATGCAGGTTCTGTCATCGTCATCAGACCATGGGTGAGTTATTGATTTTTTTTATGTAAATTGTAAGGGGGTTGTGGCGACATGTCCTGGCTGATCCCTTTAGGAAGTACGAATGGGTCAATGAAAGTTTTTATGCTTCGGCACAAAATCTTTCATTGAGGGGGTTTTGTGATGGTACAATTATGGTACAATACTAAATTTATAAAAACATGGTACAAAAGACCATAATTATTGTATTCATTTATTTTTTCTAATTATTTGGTAATAATTATTTAAATATTTCATAATCCC
This sequence comes from Magicicada septendecula, assembly GCA_034769895.1. Classification (NCBI taxonomy): domain Eukaryota; kingdom Metazoa; phylum Arthropoda; class Insecta; order Hemiptera; family Cicadidae; genus Magicicada; species Magicicada septendecula. The sequence goes on along the minus strand of CM068367.1, from coordinate 29,993,340 downwards.
TGTAAAGTTTTGGTGAGTGGACTATATAACTATTTTATAAAACGCAGATGTGAATTGGCAGGATTCCGACCATTTTCATTGCAAAACGACAAACACAGCAAAAAATCGTATGTAACATATAGCGATAAGTGACTAGCCCTGATGACGTCAGTGGAAGGAATGCACATTTTCTGCAAACAAGTCGAAGCTGTAAACAAAGAACAAAAGCCTGATGACGTAGTTTTCGCCCCACCCACGCAATGCTAAACAAATACTCTGGTTCATTTCCTTCTGGATTGTGAACGCAGCCGGCCGGCAAGAAGTTCACCAAGTGTGAATTTTAACTTTTACACCACCAAAAGTGGCTAAATAACTATTTCAAATTATCAGAAATGTTGGGGCGGTAAGGGATTGAACAGGTGTCATCGGCCGATGGATCGTCGAAAACGGCGTGCGTATAGAATCTGCCCAAAGTGTTTTCGTGGGTAGACACGACGGTGTGGGCCCGAAATCGATGTAAAGAAGGAACGGATTGTGCACGATCGGCGAATCTTAGCAGTGCGGTGAGACCTGTCCAATATAATTTGGTGAGATCGTTCCAATATTTTCTTTTTATTATTTCAAGTAAATCAACATCATTGTGTAATAATGACCAATTCAAAATTCATTCAATATTATTATAATGACCAATTTTAAACCAATTCAAAATTTAAATGAGCTCAAAATAAAATAAATTGTACCAGAGAATGAATGAGAGAGAGAGAGAGAGTGACCTAAATCTTTTAAGTGCTGGGTTGTGCACATATACTATATTATACTGTGTTTATTATGTTTACAATGTTTATTTCTTAGTAATGTTTATTCAAAAAATAAATAGGACTACGCCCCGAGGCATAGTAACGTGCGTGTTTGGCACATAGTTCAGTAGAATCATTTTTATATGTATGTAGAGTCCTTTTGATAATAAATTGGGTAATATCATTTGGTAAAAATTTTAACAAAGTATTATTATTTCACATAACACTTTCCGCTACTCAAGAGTTCGCTTAAACAAATTCCTGCCCTATAATAACTTTTAATGGTAAGTGAAACTACAAGTTATTTACGTTTATATTTATTTTCTTGCAAATCAAGATGGCGCCCGACCTTTGAAATTATTGACTAAGTGTAAAGATATTATATCGTATTTTATTATTGACAGTAATACGTAATATAACAGCGTGGGTGCGCGGTTCGCCTAAAATCTATTTTACCATGTAGACCGACCGGCCGAAAAAGTGAACACGTGTGATTAAACCAAACATAAAAATGTAAACCAGTATAAAATATCAACAGTGAAACGTTAGACAACAATCAGTGACCAAAATTTAATTAGTGAAAACATATTTCGTCATACAATGTGATCAAGGAAGAAAACGGGAGTGTTGCAACCACGTGTCAGACACAACCAAAGGAAAGTAACTTTTTTTAAATTAATTAAAATCAATTTGAGAAATTAAAAAAGAACTCTAAACAAAAAATGGGGTAACAAGCATGAATGCGTGGAGTACTGGGTTGCCTTGTTATATATATATATATATATATATATATATATATATATATATATATATATTACTTTAATATTTATATTAAATTTACCTCAAGATGTTTTTTTATTTGGAACATGTTTCGAGAGTTCCTGTTCTCTCATCTTCAGCCTTCGCCATCTTGGTTCTGGGGTTTCTGGTGGTGGTATATATATATATATATATATATATATATATATATATATATTATGTTAACTCCTCTCTTCTCTCTTTATTTAATGTGCCAATTTATTAAGTATCTTATTTTAGTATGTGTTATAATATTGTTAATTATATCTCCTTTCCTCTCTATTTAATATAATTGTGTTAATGTGAGTGAAGATTATGTGTATAGGGTGTAATTCGAAATTTTCGCTCAAGCCTATTCTGTGTTGAAGAGAAGAGCAGAAATTTTTATCGAATTCTCCTCTCTTTAATACCTAAGAAGTCCGCGAATTGTGGTTCTCAGACAATGGAAATTTGTAGGTTAACCCACCGCGTACGGTGATTATTGGTTACACTCTTTACTTATCTTATTTCTTATTCACACTCCATTAAATCTTATATAAATGAGAAGATATTGAAATTCTGAAATGATTCTTTATTAATATTTAATATTTCTTGTCCAACAAAGTTGTTTCTCTTACGTTAGATACGAAAGGCTATAAGTCAGAAGTAATCGATTATCGATCGGATTCAAGGTTTTATATTAAATTTAGTTATGATTTTTATATTTCTTTAAATACAGGGCATGAAGGTTCTTTCAACTGTTAGTAAGATCAGAAAATGCATGAATAGGAATACAAGGTATTACAATATAGAGTAAGTTTTTATTAAATAATATTTAAAATAATTGTATTTTACCGTCCGCTTGGCATCGTGACTCGAGGAAGCCGTGTACAGATAACTCTTTCGTCTTGACAGCAACAGATCAGCATGCAGATGAATTTGCTCTCGTTGGTCTACGTTCCAAGTTGAAAATAGAGTGTAATTCTTAGTCCTGGGATGATGTAGAAATGCCGCTCCTTTTGTTCACCCATGTCCGAGTTTTGTGATTACGTGTTTCGACAGAATTCTAATCCAACTACGTTTTTCTATTGGATTGTGTAAACTGCAAGTTCCAATATAATTTGGTGTTTATTTTCGTTTCGTTTGCGTTATAGGATTATATCACTTTATGCAGGTAGTTATTTCTCTGGTGTGTTAATTGATTACTTTAACATTTGTTCATTATCTGGAATTTGGCAATCCGAGTTCTTCCTTTAATTTTCGTTACTTTGTATATCGTTTTTATATTGTCCACTTATATAATATGGTTAACTGCTAGTGGATCAAACTATTGCGAGTTATTATTCATTTATTTTAAATTTCTCGGTACTTTGTATTTAAATTAAATCAAATTTATTCTGAGCATCTCTTAGCTAAACTGTCTTCGTTCATGTAAAATTATCCAATAATCAAATCAACAAATTCTATATACCTTGTCGTCCTTAGCAACCATTTTTTTTATTCTTATTAGATATTATGTTATATTATAATCATTTCGTACAATGTTCTTCCACTCATCAAATAATCCCTTTCTAAATTTCCATTATATCCGAATATAATCTTACTTATGGCTTGTTTACTAATTCTTATATATTTTGCTGTCTTTTACTCTTAGTCTGTTTATTTTAACAAATATTATTTTTCAGTTACATACATACATACACATACATCCTCGGCGCTACATCCAGCCAGATATTGTTTCAGGTGAAGGAACAAGTGAAAATCACTGGGCGCGAGGTCCGGGCTATGCGGCGGGTGATCCAAAACATCGCATTTCCAACTGCACGCATACTGCACGCGTGACCTCTGTGCTGCTCGGCAGTTGGAAATGCGATGTTTTGGATCACCCGCCGCATAGCCCGGACCTCGCGCCCAGTGATTTTCACTTGTTCCTTCACCTGAAACAATATCTGGCCGGAAAAAAGTTCGATAACGATGACGAGGTAAAAGAAGAGGTCATGACATAGTTCAAATGGTTGGCGGCAGACTTCTATGACACGGGGATACAAAAGCTGGTTCCCAGACTTAATAGGTGCTTGGATAATGACGGTAATTATGTAGGGAAATAAAGATATATGTATTTACGTAACTGTCAGTTAATGATTTGTAAATAAATATTTTTAGACCAATTACGACCTTTGTATCTTTACTTTCCGGACACACCTCGTACTATATTGTAACATTTACTTTTACAGACACTTTACTAATAAATAGAGATCTCTAAGGGAAGAGATTTATTCAATTCCCTTATTGAATAAGGAGTATTTTTTTAATAAATAAAGAGTTTTATTTATTCAATAAATAAAAATAAAACGTACTGGTTTATTATAAATATTCATAAAAAAAAATATAAATAATTTGTTGTAGTCTAATAGATGTTATATTAAGAAATGTTTATGTTACTAATTCGTTTGATTTCATAAGATTATATTCATATGCCCGAAGAGAACTTAAAACTTTTGATTGTTGTCAAGGTGGGACGAAATAAGTAATTTGTTTAATAAATCAGAAGCAATTTGTTTAAATATAAACTGTGGTATTATATTTTACCGTCCTTCATAAATAACCCATCTGCAGCTGTGTTCGTCTGTACGACTCTGGAATAGAACCCTAAGGTAAGAGTTAATTATTAATGTGAAGTAATTTATATAGTTTCAACATAACAGTATACATAACATTAAACTACACTGACCAGTATACTTTACAGGTAAGGGAATAACAGGTGCACTAGGCGGCTGTGGCCGATCGTCCCAAATCAAATCGATGAGGTTAGTCGCAACAGGCACCAGTGAATGTCCATTGGCTTCAAGCTCAGTCTGTAGAGGTCGCCACTCGCTGAACGGCAGTAACGTAGGATCCACACCGACACGAGATCCCAATGGTAAGTTCTTAGATAGCCATTTTTCTTGTGTTGGTGTTGTGCTGACTCCTGAATTTAAAACAAAACTTCTATTATTTTGTACTTTTTGTATATCTGCTTATTTTGTATAAGTACATAAAGCAAGTAACTTAAAGTCTGAACTAAAAATTATACCTGTCATCACACTACATACACAGAGTGTTGTAGCCAATAGGTGGAGCTAAACTTCACTTAGACAGGAAATGACTCTATTCACTAAACTGAAGGGAAAATGTCCAATAATCATATGTCATAAATGTCTTGTTTTTTACTTTTTTTTTTAATTTTTACTGTATTATTTTTTTTTTTTTAATTACTGTGCGGAGCTATCTTGTGGAGTTGAAATTTTGTATAACAGTACGTTTACCATTTCTTATAAGTATGAAACAAACCAAAATGTTATCTTCAAAATTCTTTACATGGCGGATGATTAAACGTTTTATTTCTAACTTTCACAAAAAACAGTACTTACAACAAATAATGTCTCATTAGATACAAAATAAACCATTTTATTTATTGTAATTGTTCGAAATAAATTAGGCATAAAAATAAAAGAAGAAATGAAGCCCCATTACTAACTTTACTTACCTTCAGAAGATTCCCCAAAAACACCAAAAATTCCCTAGGATCACCACCACATTTTTATAGTAGGAAATGTGGAAACCGTATCACCTTCCCCATGAAAACAATTTAAAACAAAAACACTCCCTCACAGAAGATCTAGGCCAGTTATACGAACCGCTGGAATGCAGATCATAGGTCAGGTTGATGACGTAAAAATAATTTACGTCACTGAACATCGTCCAGTGATGCTGATGCAACAGTCCAGGAATGTGCGAAATTCATTATCAGTCAAGTACACTTGCCGACTGTGACAACACTTCCCCAATGAAAGTCACGCGCAAAAAATTTCATTCCATTCTCACTTTCTGATGTCCCGTGCACACGAAGATAGGTTTTTGCGTTACATTGAAAATACTGAAGGAAATGTACCATTACATTATAATCCAATAATTTATTGAACTCATTTATGGAATTTGGATAAAAATTAAGAGAGATATTACATTTATTTCATAAAACATTTATAATGTCTGAATTGTATGTTACATGCAAAGTTTTCTTGGATTCATAAAATTTCCTTGGAAGTTTGTAAAAAAAAGTTTTTTTTTTATTTACACTCTACCTACTGAAACCATACCATATGTGTGAAGAAACCTCTGCACTCGCTTTGCTTGCCCTACATAGACATCGAAATGGAGGCCTTTGGATGCCTATCAATTTGTGGATTACTAAAAACATCACATATGTGTCACAGGCATCAAAGCACAATGCTTGGCCCTCAACAAGCCACGTTAAAGTTTGCTCCACTCGCAACTATAAGAAGACACCACATATGGGTCCATTGTATAATAACTTATAATCGTGTATACCAAAATCAAACTGCTCCTGTTGTACAAAACATTTGTACAACGTGATTTGCAGTGTACTAATCGGAGACAACTTTGCGTATAACATGTGATTTCTAATACGTCCAAACTTCCTGTATAGTGATTTCTTATCACTACATTGTTTTGCAAACAAATCATCAGTATAACAATTACATTCATTTTCACTTGATAATGGTGAAACAATATATAACATACACATGAAAACATAAAATCCCTGGCACCCAAAAGCAAAGACCAGAATCTTTGAAGGACCTAGCCAAATGCTTAGATCCCTCCTAATCATTGCATTCCAGAGTCGGAGTGGGGTTGGTTGTAAACAATGTGTGTTGTGAAGAGACTGATATTTAGTTACAGCTGATGTCTATGAGTTATACAGAGATCACTGTTCTCTTCATGTAATCAATACAAAATTAATTCTACATTATATTTTAATAATCTACATCATTATATTTCAATAACTGTAGTAATACAACAATTATTTTTGTTTACTTTAAATTATAAGCAGTGTTTAGACTGCTTATATAGACACTGCCACTGAAAGGCAATTTGAACACAAATCCAACTGTTTGGAATTTTTAATGTTTATTGTATGATTACTCTACAATTGTTACTTTATCAAACAAAAAATAGTACAGTATGTATTAAAGATTTTTGTAATTTTTCTGAAAATTGAAAAATTATCTAACATAAAAATTTATCCAATAATAAATGTACTTCATTCAAAAAAAGCAAGTTCTGCAGCTTAGGGAGAATAGTAGTTATTATTAATTTATTTTTATTATTTTGTTTTTGCCAATAAATGAAACCAACCACACCAACTTTTATTCAAATAGTAATATAATATTATCAATTTGACTGAAGAGTTAGTAGATCCAATTATTTTTTTTTATAAATATGATATGTTTCGACTAACATCATTAATTCTACTAGTGTTCAGTTGCCACTACAATTAGAGGAGCATATTTTAGTTAATGTGAAACAATTTTATATGAAGGTTGTAAGGCATGCATCTTATTTTTCAAAAATTTACTTGTATTGCTGAAAATTCTTCAAATAAATCTGAAATTAAGGTTTTCTATACAGGAAGGTTGGACGTATTAGAAAGCACATGTTACACGCGAAGTTGTCTCCGATTAGTACACTGGAAATCACGTTGTACAGCTGGAAATGGGATTCCATACTTGAATTGAATAAATAAACACTTGGTATAGTTCTACAGACACTTTTTATTTTCCTGACAATTGTTTCACCAGTTGCGGCAGCTTCTGAGGTTAGATTTGAACTGACAGATTATCTGTAGAACTATACCCAATGTTTTATTAAATTCAAGTAAAAATAAAATGTTCTACCAAAGTGCCGAATGAGCATTTGACGAAGGATTCAATACTTCGACTCCCAGTGCTTTCCAAAACATTTTGTTCAGTCACAATGCTACAGACATGAATTTAGGGTAGTATTCACAAACATTTTGGGAAAAGGTCCTTGAAATTTCTCTATGACTGTGATGTTTACAAAAAATCTACTAGCAAAAAAGATTTAATATACACAACTGAACCTGTTTCCTTGAATTTCTTAAAACAGTTTCTAAACCGTTGGCTGATGAACTGTATTTTGTCGACAGCAAATACATCCTGACATTTCCAACTGGTACACCCATTTTACGGCATTTTTTCCTCCATGATGTTAGGGCGTCATTTAGATAGATCTTAAACAAAGTCGGAATTATGCAACAACCCTGTTTCAAGCCCTTACTAATACTTATTTCGCTGGATATCCTTTTCCCTATTTTAACCTGAGCTGTAATATCTTTATATAGTTGTTTGCATTATTTTTAACAGTTTAAAAGCGGCTGTAATAAATAAAAATTAATTGCCAAAGAAGAATAATGAAGAAATCCAACATGGAAAGAGTAACATTAAAAAGTTCCCAAAATTTATTTATGAAAAAGCATACAGTTGAAAATGTAAAAATTTACTTAATCTGCTTCAAGTAATTGCCTGCTGCGCTAATGCATCAGTCCCTGTGGGAATTCTATTTCTGTCAGCCTTTTCAGCACATCCTGTGTTACCTTTTGAATCACCTTTACAATGTCAAATAATTTCCACTTGAGCTCCATTTTCATTTTTGAGAGAAAAAGAAGTTGCCGGGGGACAAAGTGAGAATTCGTAGAAGTTAAAAACTCACAAACAATGAGTGATGAATGAGCCAGTGCACTGTCATCATGCAACACCCATGTTTGGTTGGCTCACATCTCAAAATGTAAAACTAAAGATCTCCCTTCTATAGTCAACCAGATAGCAACTGAAACTGTAAACACGTTATATCCTAATAATAGATGGACCAGAATTTACACAGATGGATCAAAGGTAAATGAAGAGACAGGAGCAGGCATATATAGTGAGCAGGCATATTTTTCTCCCACTATTTTGCACTAAATTCGGATGTTACAGTGTTTGAGGCCGAGCTGTTTGCAATTGATGAAGCCTTGAGAAAACTGTTGATGAGACCTTGGCTGAGAAAGGATTCTGTAATTCTGGTATACTCAAAATCAGCTATACCGGCCATTGCAAATAATGACTCATCCAAGAGCATCATAATACAGTCCATCAGAGATAAGTACAAGTCAGTTAAAAATAATATTTGCAGAGTGGTAATACAGTGGGTGCCATCACACAGAGGACTGAAGGGCAACGAAGCAGTGGACAAGTTGGCTAAAAATGGCACCTTCAAGACTTCGCACAATAGATGGAAGGATTAAACAACTGCATTGCCAGACTACCTTCCATCACAAAACCAAAGACTTGAAAGGCAAACTATATGAAAATATATCTAGTCTCTATACTGAGAACAAAGAACTTCCAAGAAGATCATCGGTTGCCAATTTCCACATGGCCACAGGACACGACTGCTTAACAGGGCACCTCACAACAGGATCAACATCCTCCTTTCTGGGATGTGCACTCTTTGTGAACGCCCTGGAACCAAATTGGACAGACCACCTCCTGATCTGTGAAAAACTGGATAAAGAAAGACATAATAGAAAAGACCTACCTGGTCTTTATTGGGAAGCTAGATCAAGAATGGTGAAAGCCAAATTAAGCCACTGTAAACAACAACAACAACATCTTAGAATGTTTCCATTGAACTTGTTCTCAAAACCACCTAAAAACTTCATAGAATTGCCTGCTGACTGTCTGGATCTGTGTAGACAAATTCTTTGTGGATAACGCCTCTGACATCAAAAAAAGCATATGAACCCTGGATTCATGTTGGTCTTAAAATGAAGTGCTTTTTTTGTGTAAGTGCAATAGTCGAGGGGCAATAGTCAGCCCAAGTATTTTTATTTCTCAAGAGTTTTGTATTTTATAAACTCCTTGTACATGTTTAATACCTAATGCAACATATTTAATATGTTCAAAATATGTACTGTACATAAATTGTATATTTTCATGTTTTTGTTAAAAAAAAACATAAACCCTACAAAAATGTACAAAAATCACTTACCACCCCCAAAAAATTGATAAATAATTGTTGATGTTTTTATCCCATATTTGTAAGTTGATATTTTCCTACTTACAAAGCTATCAGACATAAATAAAAATATCTGCTAAATCAAATCAAAATTACCTTCCTTCATTAAAGTCCAATTTTCATCCATTTCCCTGGAGGCTTGCAAAAAATATCGCCCATCTGTCCACATGCAAGCAGCATTTTCTGTAATGATTGCTGCGCCTGCCGACCCAGTGAAACCAGAAATAAATGCCACTCGTTCATCACAAGCAGCTAGATACTCGCTCTAAAACACATACTACACTCCTACCATATGATGACAATCTTATAACCTTTACAGCACACACGAGAATCAAGTAAAATATAAAAGACACAAACAGGACTAAGAAAAATTAATTTTTAAATGACTATAACTAAGCACCAAAATGACTATAAATGTATGAAGTAGAGAACAATTACAGTATGAGAGATATCTGGAAAGTAAACACCTAAAGCACCAAAAATATTTTTATAACACCTTATTTTAAAATTCACTTGAAGTTACAATCTGATACAACAAGGAACAACAACAACAACAAGAACCCATACAAACTATTTTCGGACACGACTAAATACAAAATGAAAAACTTAAGTGCTCAAGTTATAAACGCGTGCCGGCAGGGAGAGGTTTTTAAAATGTTAAGGGTTTAAATAATATTTTGGTATAAATGTGAGTGTGGCAAAGCTGGGCGGCTTTTGAGTATATTTGTGTTTATATTGGCATTTGTGTCTGGTCAAACATAAGGTAAGCTATAGTCTGTAAGGTGCAAAAGTTGCACAACATGTAACAAGAAGATTTAACATTTCAACATTTCTGAGTAATAAAAAAGTCTGATTTTTCTTCCATACAATTGAGAGTTAAATTCTTTCAATGCCTTATTTCGTTATATGTATCGTCAGAGTTCGTCGAACGAAATGGGTTTACCTACACTACGAGATCCGGCCAGATCAAAATCGTAAGGTAAGTGGAAGGGTTAATTTAATTTGAATAAAATAATTTTACCAAAAAATATAAAAGTTACAATGTATCTTTAGGTCATAACTTTTGTTACTTTTCTATATAATCACCATGAATGGCAATATATTTAGTATATTTAGTGATACTAGTAACGAGCTTTTTCTTTATTCCCATGTAGAAGTTTCCCGCCTGCACTCCCACCCACATTGACACCGCCACTTGAACTTCATCATCCTCAAGAGACCTTCTATCCAGATGTTCCTTTAACTTATGAAATAAGCGAAAGTCACTTAGTGGTTTCCCACCTGTACGACTGTAACAATTTCTGTGTGCCATGAGCAGTGCGAGGACAGGCATTGCCATGCTACAGGCGGACTCCCAGCATCAGCATTCCTCGCCATTTGTTTTCCCAACACAGTTTTTCCAGCATCTCACAGTATGCAGCAACACTGTTAGTGTGTCCTTGAGGCAAAAATTCAGTGAGGAGTTGTCCAATTATGTCAGAAAACGGTTGGTTACTGATGCTGAAGTTTTGAATCGTCAACGGTAAGTGTGAGTGGTGCCATTGCATTGATTGCTGTTTATGCTCAGGTGTATGGTGGCATATCCAAGGTTAATTACACATCACAATGCAGTTAAGAAAATCGTCTCCTTGTACTTTAAACATGCGAGAAATACTTCAGCCACAGCCACTCAATTTTGTTTGTGATCCTCGGTCAGAATTTTTTGCAGCCAATGCATACAGAGTTTCCGATAACAGTTCTTGACTCTTCTAAGGATTGTTCATGAGGTCCATTGGTGGTTAAATGCCTGTCGGCTCAGACCATTTCTTCAATATTTTTTCACAATTTCATCACTGACAATGGATGGCCTTCCACTCCTTATTTCATTTCGTACATCACGTCCTCCTTGAAACTCATGACATCACTTTGCCTATTCATATCACCATACACAGAAACGAACTGGCAACAAATTTTAGCAGCGGTTTCTCCTTTGAACTCATTGTTACTTATACTGAGATCTGGTGAATTGTGTCTCATCAAGCAGACACTAGGGGGACATGGCAGTGCTGCCAACTATGAAAAAATAATTTCCCTTACATTTGTATTGGAATTGTATCTTTACTTATCAGATATCTCTTGTCTCACAGTAAAGCATGTATTATTCAGAACTTTCTCAGATGGGTGAATTTACATGATAACGGAACACGTACATTTAAAATGAATATTTTTCGGTTAATTTTTACAAATAACGGATTATTAATATAACAAAGGGACAATCATTTTACACATACTGTACATGTGTAATTCGATACTGTATACTGTATATTATTAAAACTGAAATATTACAAAGCAGTTGAGACCTATTACGTATTGAAGGAAATCTGGAAAGGCAATGAGTGACACCAAAAAAAGATACGAATATTTACAAAATTAAAAATAGTTATTGACTGCTAGTGATAAAAAACTGCATTTAAAAATTTCCCTCCACATTTTTGTATATATATTTTAGTATAAACTGTTTGGCTTTTCAATGTGCGATGTCTCCATGGGAAGAACTATGGCATACAATGTGAGAATGTTTCATTTTGGAACAAGTAGGAAGACCAAAAGCTTAAAACTAGAAAGATGGTGGTTACGTTGATGATAACTATAGTGATGACATTGGTGTATGTCCAGACTGAATCAGAAGGAGTTGTAGACTATATTAAAGTGAAAAGTCCTGCACATGTACGAGGATTGTTCAACAGAAACACGTTTGATCTCCGCAGACGTGACTTCGTCACCATGGCAACGGAATGCATTTGTTTATATTGTCTGTTTAAGTACTAGTGACGCATCTGTCAAAAATATTTGCAGTTTGCTCTTTTTCAAGCGTTGTTACTGGGTTGAAAAATGGCATCTATGATAAAAAGTCTGTCCAAAAATAATCTGCGTGCCATTATTCAGTTTTGGGCCGCTGAGGGGCATCAGCCAATGGAAATTTATATGAGAATGAATGCTGTGTATGGTGACTATGGTGAATGCAATGGTTGAATGGTGCAATAAAGTTTGATAAGGGAGAGAATCCACTAAAGATTTGGCCCGACCCGGACCTGCACGTGTTGCAGCATCAGATGAAAATGTGAGACAGCTAGAAACTGCTTTACGCGCAAATAGGTGCATCAAAGTTAGAGAACTTTCTCAAATGTTGAGCATGAGCGTGGGAACTGTTCATCCCATCATTCATAGTCTATTCATAGGCTAGCACAAAGTTGCTGCTCAGTGGATTCAACGACTGCTTACTGATAAGTAGAAAATTTTAAGTTTGGCCTTATCATTACAGCATTTGATGCGCTATCAACAACAAGGTAATGCCTTTCTACATCAAATTGTTGCTGGTGATGAGTCTTGGTGTTATCACTACGAACCAGAATCCAAACGTCAGAGCATCCAGTGGAAGCATGCACAATCTCCGGAGGTGAAACACTGTTGGTCCCAACCTTCGGCAGGAAAAGTAATGCTGACCGTATTTTTTTATTATCAGCGTGTGCTGCTCTTAGATTTTAAAGAATCTGGTGTCAACATCATCGCTAAGCAATATGCAGACAGCTTCAAACGCTTATGGGTCACCATCAAGAATAAACGTCCCGGGAAGCTCACAAATGGTGTCATTCCTCTGCATGATAATGCTCGACCCCATGTAGTTCAGACAATTCAAGATCTGCTTGGTTGTATGGAGTGGGAAGACTTACAATGTCCCCCTGAGATTATCATGTTTTTGGCCTATTAAAGGAATCACTAAAAAGGCAGTGGTTCACATTGGACGCTGAGATAGAGTTTGCTGTTAGCGAATGGTTCCGCAAACAGCCACAAGAATTGTAATAGCAGGGAATCTACAGATTCGTGCAACAGTGGGACTCATGCCTTAATGTTAATAGAGACTTCTTTTAAATTCGTTGAATAAAAAATGGTTTACAGCCTCTAAATGTGTTTCTACTGAACAATCCTCGTATCAGAAGGTTGCTATGAAAATGAAAGGTTTAACAGAGCAGGCTGAGACTGGGATGGGAATGAAACATGGATGTTTTCTTTCTGTGTTGTTGACTTTGTTTAATATGTTCCCAGGGAACCTATAAAGTAATACTTTATATGGAGTGGGAGGAGCTGGCATTGGCGGAAGGAAAACAAATTGTTTAAGTTTCACTGATGACTGATCTGGTGATTTCAACAGAAGACAGTAAATAGACAAAGACAGTTATAACCAGGGCTTGATTTCAGAGGGAACGCAGTGGAACGGCGTTCCGGAACCTCTTGAATCCAAAAATTAATTACCAAAAAATATATACGAAAAGAAAAACCTATTACAAAAATTTACTATTACTTTTTAAAACCTCATCAGCCTCATTATAAAACTAAACATTTGTCAAAATCAAACACCAGCACTAATCTTTATCCTAACTACTATCGTTCAAAAAATGTCCCAATAACCTATGGACAAAATTAAACAAAAAAAACTTACTTCAAAATTAAAACTGCATGGAAGGTAAGTTGAAACTTCATTAAAACTCATGATTGGGAGCTTCCAAGAATATGTGCATTCCAGAATTTTCCTGGAAAGTCTTTCTACCTTTAAATATGCTATTGAATCAATAGCAATATCTTCAAGTGAATGTGAGAGGAGTGACTTCTTGCCATCATACAGCATTGGATACGAAGAGTAAGGAAAGGCCAAGAAACAAACAATATGACAACACAATTACGAAACTATGGAAACTTTTTTAAAATGTCCAAATCACCGAAACCATCACTTATAAGTGTTTGATTGAGGGGTACGGGATGACGCCATCATGAGTGACATGTTTTTGATCGTCGTGCGGCTAACCTCACGATGAAGCTCTTTAGAAATATAAGTAAACTTTGTTACCGTTTTAGATACAAGTTTATATGTATGTTACATATTTTATAAGGCTTTAAAAATGTAGACCTCCTTTGTAATAACCTGACGTAAACTTACACGCTAATATAAAATATACGTATATTTGTGTCTGTACAAATTTTGAATTGATGCGTTCCGGCACCTATAATTTTAGAAATCAACCACTGGTTATAACAGTCAGATAATGGGATGTAAGTGTAAGAAAATAAATCACAAAAATGCAAGTGATGAGAATAAATATTGTAGAAGATGTGATAGTGTAACAGTATAACAGATGTATTACCAAAAGCCAGATGAAACTTTATGCCAGTACTTTGCACATGCACAAAAGTTATTTAAAGTTGTGATATAAATGTGTCTACCAATTGATTTACTAAAACCTCAGTATAAAATTCTGGAATATAAAAGTTTTGTATATGAGTAGTGAGAGATCAACATTACTCATAGAATTTTTCAGTGAAGGGTTTGTGAGGATCAGTAAAAAATATAACACAAATTTTAACTTAATTGTGTCGACGTTTTGACAATGTTTATTGTCATCATCAGGACCCGTGTATGAATACAAAAGAAATGTCAAACATATCTATTGATAGACAGGTTTACCACAAACTTGTGTTTGTAATATTATGTAAATTATCTGATGTATGTTCATTAAGTTCTACAGTAATTGTGTAATTTACAATTTTCTAAATTAATGATTGTTTTTAATATCAGTAGTCAGTGAAACATGTTAAAAATAACTTTTAATAATTACATAATTGAACATCCCTTAATCTGTATTTAGCTATAATATATTTTACTATGCTATAATATGTTGACTGGTATATGTATAAACGTTTTGTGTACCAATTCTAATATCTAATTGTTCATTACTGTTTTTATAATTAATTAAAAAATACCATTAGATAATGAGTAATTTAAATTGTAATACTATATGAGTAATTTAAATTGTAATATTATATAAATATTGTAACTGATCTGTTGTGTTTGACATTTCTTTTGTATTCATACACAGGTCCTGATAAACACTGTCGAAAGGTCGACAGAAGTAAGTTAAAATTTGTATTATATTTTTGACCGATCCTCACAAACCCTTCACCAAAAAATTCATTGACTAACGGTCACTACAAATTTAAGGATTTAATTACTCATAGAGAAGGCAATACGCCACTGCAGCGGCTTCCTCCAGGATCACCAATAAGGGGTCTGTCTCACTTCTTACACCACTGGCAAACTAAAAACATCTTGTCTCAACTGTGCAGGAGTTAATACGTTTCTATAATATGTAAAGGTGATGATTTTACTAAAAATGTGTGTACGTGCCAAGAAACAATGTTATCAAACATAAGTAAGTGTAAATTATACAAAATAAAGTTAATTTAACTGTTGTTTTTCAAATCAACCTATGTATTTAATGGCCACACTTCAATTGTGTCTAATCTGAATGTGTGTCTTATCAAAATTAGAACTGATCAATCTCTTAATTTTGTAAACTTTTTTGGCTTTCTTTTGTTTTGGACTAAATACACAAGACGACTAAAAATATCAAAATATTTCAATAAAATAAAAACTGTGACCTTGATCGGGAATGTTTCCTACAGCAGCATAGTTACGATTAGATGTAGTTACAAATATGCAGTAACCAAATCAAAAACTAAATATATATATAAAACTTTCACATATGAACTTACTATTCGTTGTCACTTTCCCAAACGTTTCGAGGTGATGTACCTCTTCTTCAGTGGGAGTATACTGAATGTCGATTACAGAATAACTGTTACGGAATTAGGTGTGTGTGGTGGGGGTTGATGGTGGGAAGGGATTAGCACTGAGGTTCGAATTGTGTGTATGGATCAGTGTATCGAATAGTGTATGTGATTTATAATGTAACTGTTCATTTAATATGTTGTTTGGTTGTAGTGTATGATGTCTGTATATTTCAAATTGTTCAGCTGTGTTTAGTTTTCTACTTTTAGGTAAGTAGTGTAATATTTCCATGTTGTGTTCTATGTTTGTGTAACTGTGGTTTTCGTTATGTAAATGTGTGGCAAATGTGGAATGTATGTAGTTTGTGGTGAGGGCTTTTAAATAAGTGAACGAAGAGGATGAATCAACAAGATAATTACAAAAACTAAAATGTAAAAAGTTGTGAATGACACTGTTTCAGTAAAGTTTAAAGTGGAAATTGTTCAAGTATTACTTTTCCTACAAGAATATTCTGGAAGGAAATGGAGCCAGCTCACGGGCATCAGCAATGACGTCAATGGGCTGATGCAATTCCAACTATGACAGAGTGAGGAGGGGAAGTAGTACAACTGCTGCGTGGTCATCAAAAAATGTACTCCTCAAACCACAACATCACCACTGTATTTTTCTAACAGACAAGGTAGGCGAGGATGTGAGCACCCCTATTATCATTATAATGTGCACTAAAGGCATTAATTGGATGTAACTTTTGTTAAAAATTATAAACAGTGTGTGTGTGTGTGTGTGTGTGTGTGTGTGTGTGTGTGTGTGTGTGTGTGTGTGTGTGTGTGTGTGTGTGTGTGTGTGTGTGTGTGTGTGTGTGTGTGTGTGTGTGTGTGTGTGTGTGTGTGTGTGTGTGTGTGTGTGTGTGTGTGTGTGTGTGTGTGTGTGTGTGTGTGTGTGTGTGTGTGTGTGTGTGTGTGTGTGTGTGAACAATTAGGGACACTGGAGAATTGGAAACAAAACATTAAGTGAAAGATCACAACAATAAAAGTTCTGGTTGAATTTCAATTAGATGTTAAGTAATAGAATTCCTGATATGTATTAAGAGTTCTTTTCAATTAATTTCATACATTTATCAGTCCATGAAACATTTCAATTACAGATAGCTTTGTGGCATGAATTATATGACAAAGTTATTATTGAGTGTAGTGCATAAGAGGCAACCGACCAAACCTTTTGTTTTTGTTTCGTATCATTAAATTGGTTACAGCCTTGAGAGCAAAAAGAAGCAGTTCTGGAATAATATTTCATGACAATAACTAGCCTTGAATTACAAATGTAACAGTTAAAGTTTTTGTAAAACTAATTGTAATTTGGTGTAAAAAATTCACAAAACATTGTTCAAATTTGTAAAAACCATGCAGAGTAAGACGAATCAATACAACAATTACCATATTTATAATATGAAAATAATTATATTAATAATAAATGTTAAATATTAATATGAACATGTGTTGAGTTGTTTGTGTGTGTCCTTACCTTGACCTAACCTGTGCTCGATGGGTTCGTCTAATGGCCCTGGAATTAATATATCTTATGTAAGGGAATTGTATGCTTATTCCTTAGTATTTCAGTTTGTTTGTTTTGTGGGGATAGTGAAGCAGTTACCACACATCACCTGTCCAAGCATTGTTGACGACCCTGGGTTTTGGTTTTTTGGGTTTCCTTCTTTTTGTTAAAGGTGAATAAGAGTGTGTGACCAGCTCTTCCTTTGTTTCCTACCGTTATAATTGTAGAGACACCAAGGGAAAGTATAGAGTAGGTGTATAGATAAGTACAGATTTTTAGGGGACATGGTGACCAAGGAATAGACAATGAACATCATATCAGAAGTAGTAGAAGAGTTATATAGAAGTGACTGTTCAACAGAAAAGAAAAAGGACTTTTGAATGGCAAAATGAACTTGAACTGGTGAAGTGTGTTAAACAGTGCGTTTTACTTCACGGGTCAGAGATATGGACAACAACAAAAGGGATAAACACTGGATCGAGGTGTAGAAACAGAGGACAGAAGGAGTAAGGTGGATAAAATAAAGAAATGAAGTGGTGCTCAAAAGAATAGTGAACACATTTACTTATCTAGGGTCATTTGTGACCAGTGAAAATGTCATGGAGGAGAAAATCTAAAGCAGACTTGTTCTTGCTAATAGGGCTTACTACAGCTTACAAAGGAAATACGAGTCTAAATTGCTGTCAAGGGCAACAAAGAGCCTCTTATACAAGACAATGGTTGTCCCAATGCTATTGTATGCTTCTGAAACATAGGTTCTGAGTGTAAGCACTGAGAAAATTTGAGAGGCAAATAC
The DNA here is from genome assembly GCA_034769895.1 of Magicicada septendecula. Classification (NCBI taxonomy): domain Eukaryota; kingdom Metazoa; phylum Arthropoda; class Insecta; order Hemiptera; family Cicadidae; genus Magicicada; species Magicicada septendecula. Next base: position 29,974,922 of record CM068367.1, on the reverse strand, counting down.
TGAGACAAATATATGGACCAATGAAGGAAAGAGGTGTCCAGAGAAAAAGAACTAATGAAGAGGTATATAATCTGCTACATGACATGACCATTCTCAAAAAGATAAAGACAGGACGGCTTAAATGGGCAGTTCATGTTGTCAGGGTAGAAGCCCAGAACCCTGAAAAGCACCTCTTCCTATATGACCACGATGGCAAAAGAAAAGTGGGAGGACCAAAGCTGAGCTGCACAGGATGCACAAAGGGCCCAGGTATCTGCAACTGGAGGATGGTTGCACTGGACAGAGACTGTTGGCGAGGTCTGCTTCAGCAGGCTAAGGGTTGTAGTGCCCCTGATGACGATGGGTGCTCAAAAGAATAAAGGAGGGTAGAAAAGTTTTGAAGCGGAAAGACAGAAGAAGAGACAGAGAACGTAACTGAAACTCTTGGATGGAATCACTATGGGATACCCCAAGCCTGTTAAACATATGAATGGGGGAGGTACTGGTGTCCACACTCCAGAATACCGTATTATGATGGTGACAGTCTGTGTCACGCCATAAAATCTTAAGTTCAAACATTACACTGGCTGGCACAATTACCTGATGTGCATCTTTATGTGGTACAATATACGCCTGGAGCGGTTCGCTAACATACTTTATGTTTCTCATCAATACTCTCAGCTTCTTCAGTAAGTTACCTGTCATTTTCGGCCCCATTGTGCTGCAACAGATAATAAAAGTCATATAATAAATTTATTTAACTACACATAAGTTATTTATATTTAATCTTTTATGTAACTAAACATCTCTCAGCAGTGAAAGCTATGAATGCCAAAAGATATTCATATTTTCTCCCACCAAACCATTTCAAAATAAAAAAGTAAACAGAGTCTTGGATTTCGTTGTCCATGACGTGTCCGTTGATTAACTAAATATAATTATGTCACTACCGACTTGGAACACAAAGTTTTTTATCGGTAAAAACGTAGTTTTACCTTGTAGCCTGAACCAGTTTTCGGTTATTATAAGCTTCGTCAGAGGCTGCCACTGGTAGTGCTGTCCGTCTTGTTCTTGGGGATGGCGTCGACTTTTGAAGGATCGATATTGTGTGTGGGGGGTATTATTTGAACATATCACACACCACACACACAACAACGATCCTTCAAAAGTCGACACCGTCACCAAGAACAAGATGGACAGCACTACCAATGGCAGCCTCTGACGAAGCTTATAATAAGCGAAAACTGGTTCAGGCTACAAGGTAAAACTTTTACGTTTTTACCAATAAAAAACTTTGCGTTCCGAGTCGGTAGTGACATAATTATATTTAGTAAACAGAGTATTATAAAGAAAACACCATTTCAGAAAAAAATTGTATGAGACAGACCAATATTTTTTTGGCCTTACATTTAAAGAGTTGGGTTTTCAATATGAAAAGTTTAATTTCTCGCGATAATCTCATTAAAAATAACTTCACTAAGTCTACTGATGTTACCAACCCACAAGTCCATCTACGTATATAATGTTTTTTTAGAAAATCTGAAAAATGTCTCTCTTCATCTGATGAGAAATACTTTACACTTACGAGTGTAATTTATTGTTTGAGAAAACAATGCATACACTTATGAACAATCAATAAAATACTAATTTAAATACATTAAGAAATATTACTAATTTACTGAACGAGGGAAACGATTTCTCAGTTTTAACTGTACCACAATTAATTGTATGTCTTGTCTATCTAGAGAATGTCTCATGACAATTTTATAATGTCATCATCAATCATCAACCGTGGCTCTACAAGTCTTGGCCTGCTCCAAGAGTCGATTCCATTCCTCCCTATTGCATGTCTTGGCTTTCCAGTTTCTTATGTTCAGCTTTCCCAGGTCCTCCTCTATCTGGTCATTGAATCTACTTCGGGGTCTTCCCCTTTTTCTACTGCCCATTGGTTTCCGGAAGAAAATATGTTTCATAGGCTGTCCTTCCTCCATTCTCTCTATGAGTCCAACTCACCTTAGCCTGTGTATTTTGATTAGCCTGACAATATCCGGCTCTTTGTAAAGATGGTATAGTTCATAATTATAGCACCTGCGCCACATTCCATTTTCATGTACTCCTCTAAATACTGTTCTTAGAATCCGTCTTTCACAGCAACCTAGAAGTCTCTCGCTATTTTTTTGTCGCTGTCCAGGTTTCTGAAGCATATGTCAGCACTGGCCTGATAAGTGTTTTGTAGATTTTGCATTTTGTGCTTCTTGAGATGAAGCTAGATGTCAGGTGCTTTTTTTAATTCATAATATGTTTTATTTGAAAGATATATTCTTCTTCTTATTTCAGTGTTGATGTCGTTAGTGCTGTTTATCTGGGAGCCAAGATATATGAACTCTTTTACTGCCTCTACATTTTTTGTGCCCATTTCAAAGTATCGAGGGGTTGGGTTTAATGGTAGTTCGTTGACAGCATACATATGTTTTGTTTTCTCCAAGTTTATCTCCAGTCCAATTTTACTTGAGGCTTCCTCTAATGCTGGAAAGGCACTAATGAGATCTCGTTTTGTCCTAGCAATTAGATCAATATCGTCTGCGTATGCGAAGAGCTGTATACTTTTGTTTAGGATCGTACCTCTTGTGTTTATTTGGGAGTCTCTTATTGCTTTTTCAATTTTAGAATGTATTAACCGATATTTGTAAAACTCATCCTCTATGTCCACATTTTTACCCTACAGATCGCTAGTGTTTCTGAGACTGATCAACCCAAAAATAGGTGAATAGAAGGCAAAGATGTAAGAAAAATCTAAATTTTGAAACTAAATCTAAATACAGTGTTGAGTTTTGAAAATTTTTAAATCCTGGGACACTAATGCTCAAAAAGTGGATCAAACTACTTAGAAGAAAAAAAACTGTACAATTTCATGCCAAGTATCAAATTATAGAAAAGTTTAACTAAAACCCATCCAAATGTACGATTACTTCAAAACTTTTGCAAGTTTTAAGGACACCATGGGCCGAAATTTTGAGAAAAGTTGTAAAAGTTTACATGGGGCATCAAATTATAAGGAATTTTTTAAATTCAAAATATGAACTCAGTAATATGAGAAAATGTATATCCTTCACTGTCACTTGCAAATTTGGACTGCTTCAAAAAATTTGTAAGCTAAGTTTCTAAAAAAAAATTTATTATCAGTTCTGTACATTTGTGAAAGTATTAGATGTAGGCCCACAGATGTTTCAAGAAATATACATAAAAGTTAGGATTATATTATTTGTTATTTTTGGATATAAATTTAACCGAAGGAAACAATGCAATAGTCACAATTTTTAGTGTTTATTGTATTCAACGGTAAAAGCTAAGAATCATATGTACAAACAGCTTAAAAATATAAATAAAATTCATCAGTTTGATTTTATCCAATAATAAATGTATATTGATCAAAATAGTGATGACGAGATTCTACAGTTCGGGGAGGTTACTAGTAGTTATCAAAATTAGAAAGTGCTGACTACATTTTAAAATCCATGATATTCGTATCCAAGTCACACTTTGAATAAATTAATATTAATATTTACCTTATTATCCGTCTTGTGACTTCACTTTTTTAAACAACACTATGCGTTTCGGAAAGTATGTTCCACTATCAGGTGTAATTACTCTTGCAAGGTCGTCCAAACATTAAGAGATATCATAAACACATAAAACACTAAACATAAGTTCGTATTCAGTACCTAACACGCGCAATACGTTTTCGGTGCGCACCTTGATGACACTGAACTCCCGCTATCAATTCACCACTATCACTGCTTGCGCATGATGTGTGACGTGGACCTTGGTTGTTCTGAGATTTGCATCACAGTGTCATACAAAGAGTAAGAGTGAAAATTTAACTGGTCATTTAATAAATAATCTGGACTGGTTTTAAAGGCCTTATATATTTCAAATTCTTCATTAGCATTCATATTCCTACCTTTATTGCATATGTGTATTGGTTTAACGTTTGTACTAATATCTGTATAATTATGATTATTGTCAATCAAATGTCGTCCAAAATTGGATTTAGTTTTTCCAGTCTTTTTTGGGGAGATGTTCTTTGAATCTCTTTATGAAAGGTCTCCCTGTCTGGCCTACATAAAAACAGTTACAGTCGTCACATATTATCTTGTAGACAGCTGTTTTTTCTTCTAAAGGTCTGGCCGTTTTTGGACCAAGTATTTTATATATATTATTGCTTGTTTGAAAGGCCGTCGCTATATTCATTTTCTTAAAGATATTTGTTAGAATTTTCGGAAGGACATTACCATACTCAGTTGATATGTGTGTTGCTCCTGCCTTGTTCTTCAAGGGCCTCATTTGTCTGTTTTGCTGTTTCTTGAGTAGTCTATCTATCATTGAACTTTGGTATCCGTTAGCTCTGGCTATGTATTTTATTGTATTTAACTCTTTTAGAAAATCAATTGTCTCAAGTGGAATTCCAATTAGCCTATGGATAAAACTGTTGTATGCAGCCATTTTTTGAGATGTAGGGTGGTGGGAGTCTGCGTGTATAGTGATATCTGTTGTGGTTGGTTTTCTATCGATTTGGTATTGGAATCTATTTTTTGTTTTTGTGACTGTTAAGTCAAGAAAATTCAGCTTATTGTCAGTTTCAGTTTCGAGGGTGAATTGTATGCGTTTATATATGCTATTCATATAATGTCTCAAAGTATCTATCTGTCGTAGTGAACCGTCAAAAATTATAAACGTATCATCGACATATCGCGTGTAAAAGACTATTTTGCTGTGAAGTTTATTTTTATTGGACAGTAAATATGTATTTTCGTAATGATTCAGGTAGATATCTGATAATAAGCCAGAAAGTGGTGAGCCCATGGCGAGGCCCTCCTCTTGAATAAAATAACTATTATTGAACGTGAAATAGTTCTGCTTTAATATAACTTATAATAAAACAATTAATTCGTTTATTTTTCGGGGACTTAGTAATTTTCCTTCGTTGAGGTGTTCCCTTAAAATGGCTATTGTTTCCTAAATAGGTATGTTTGTGTATAGGTTAACGATATCATATGACGCAATTTTGATATAAATTAGACAACTTATAAATTTTACAACAGCCCCAGGGTATAAAATCGCCAAAAAACTAGCAAAAATAATAAAAGACAACATAAGATTAGAAAATAATCATAGTATCAAAAATAATATTGATTTTGTAATAAATTAAAAGACATTAAATTGCAGCCTAACTACAAAATTGCGTCATTTGATATCGTTAACCTATACACAAACATACCTATTCAGGAAACAATAGCCATTTTAAGGGAACACCTCAACGAAGGAAAATTACTAAGTCCCCGAAAAATAAACGAATTGTTTTATTATAAGTTATATTAAAGCAGAACTATTTCACGTTCAATAATAGTTATTTTATCAAGAGGAGGGCCTCGCCATGGGCTCACCACTTTCTGGCTTATTATCAGGTATCTACCTGAATCATTACGAAAATACATATTTACTGTCCAATAAAAATAAACTTCACAGCAAAATAGTCTTTTACACGCGATATGTCGATGATACGTTTATAATTTTTGACGGTTCACTACGACAGATAGATACTTTGAGACATTATATGAATAGCATACATAAACGCATACAATTCACCCTCGAAACTGAAACCGACAATAAGCTGAATTTTCTTGACTTAACAGTCACAAAAACAAAAAATAGATTCCAATACCAAATCTATAGAAAACCAACCACAACAGATATCACTATACACGCAGATTCCCACCAACCTACATCTCAAAAAATGGCTGCATACAACAGTTTTATCCATAGGCTAATTACAATTCCACTTGAGACAATTGATTTTCAAAAAGAGTTAAATACAATAAAATACATAGCCAGAGCTAAAGGATACAAAAGTTCAATGATAGATAGACTACTCAAGAAACAGCAAAACAGACAAATGAGGCCCCTGAAGAACAAGGCAGGAGCAACACACATATCAACTGAGTATGGTAATGTCCTTCCAAAAATTCTAACAAATATCTTTACGAAAATGAATATAGCGACGGCCTTTCAAACAAGCAATAATATATATAAAATACTTGGTCCAAAAACGGCCAGACCTTTAGAAGAAAAAACAGGTGTCTACAAGATAATATGTGACGACTGTAACTGTTTTTATGTAGGCCAGACAGGGAGACCTTTCATAAAGAGATTCAAAGAACATCTCCCCAAAAAAGACTTTGGAAAAACTAAATCCAATTTTGGACGACATTTGATTGACAATAATCATAATTATACAGATTTTAGTACAAACTTTAAACCAATACACATATGCAATAAAGGTAGGAATATGAATGCTAATGAAGAATTTGAAATATATAAGGCCTTTAAAACCAGTCCAGATTATTTATTAAATGACCAGTTAAATTTTCACTCTAACTCTTTGTATGACACTGCGATGCAAATCTCAGAACAACTAAGGTACACGTCACACATCATGCGCGAGCAGTGATAGCGGTGAATTGATAGCGGGAGTTCACTGTCGTCAAGGTGCACACCAAAAACGTATCGCGCATGTTAGGTACTGAATACGAACTTATGTTTAGTGTTTTCTGTGTTTATGATATCTCTTAATGTTTCGACGACCTCGCAAGAGTAATTACACCTGATGATGGAACATACGTTCCGAAACACATAGTGTTGTTTAAAAAAGTGAAGTCACAAGACGGATAATAATTTAAATATTAATATTAATTTATGCTGACTACAGATGAAGCGATTCACTGTGAACCTCTGGTTTCCTCAGCTTCGCTCACTCCTACATTAGCCTGGCCAGTCTCAAGTGCAGGAACAGGGGGAGTGAGGGTGTGATTTGGCACCAAGGAAACCCAGTCACCACAGAAACAATCTACAATAACTAGTGTTTTTCAATTTCAAATGTAATGTTGAATGGACAACCAATGACTGAGATCAGTGATTTCCAACTGGCGGTGTCACGCCTTTTTATGTGGCACACGGCTTTACCTTGCTACAGCAATTTAATAATAACTCTTTTTATTTTAATGTGTGCCGGTTCGTCAACGAACCGGCGCTTATATAAGAAAATTATATATGTATAAAAATAATATTTGTGTCAAACGCAAATTTGTTCTGGCGTAATCTATTTTGCCATTGAACCTCCCAGCGCATTCTAGCGGACGGTATATGTAAAAAAAAAAAAAAAAAAAAGTTTAAAGAGGGGTTACAAATGGTAGCAGAGCGTGGTTGATTCTAGGGTCGAACCCTCGAGTCCTTGGGTGTGACGGGGCTTGCAAACTTGGAAATAGTTTGAAAAACGTCAAACTTCAAAAATCAAAAACATTTGAAAATGAATATAGGTGTAGATGCAATGGCAGGTTTAATATTTTATGTATATATGTATGTGAATGAATAATTGTTACTCGATTTGAAATTGTAAACCTGATGCCGCCACGTGGCATGCATTTTTAGTTGGGATTTTTTGTTGAGACTGGAGCTTACCGGAGATCACAGGGGGATTGCCGGGGGTATAGGCTGCCTTATAAATAGTTATGAAATAATAGCGCATGAGGTTAGCTGGATGTGGTATGGCCCGACCGGAAGTCGGTACCGTCACCGACAAGATTTAGTCTCTGAAGTTTGTAATAAATGTCTTTGTTGAAACGTTATATGTTGTGGTAGGTGTTCGGTGGTGTGGATTGTAGGTCTATGTTAGTGTCTGATGTTGTTTTTCCTCTTGAGTGTGGTGGCTGATGGAGAGTTGGTTTTGGAGTGGGTCAGGTTTTCGCAGTGCTAGGGAACCCGGGGGTCGCTCGAAGGAAGAGTCAGTACTCGAGTTTTTTTCCTGATTCTTTGTGACTATGTTTTGTAAGTTAGGTTTGTGTTAGGTGTTTCATTGGGATTTATGTTCTATTATTGTGTGTTGTGTATTGTGCAATTCTGGTGGCGGTATGCTATCAGAGATTGCCCCACCCCATTTCAGGCGTTCTCCAGAAACTTTCGGTGGTGAATGGAGTAGATGAGGACCAGCTGCTGGTTTTCTTGGACCTAGCCTTGCAGTTGGCAGATTTCCCGGGGGTGTCCGATGGGGAGGTCCTGTCCCTTATATACCTGTATTGCCAGGGTTGTAACAACCAAAAAATTGAAAATTTTAGTATGATCGAAAAGACGTTACATTCAGCAAGACACACCTACTCAGGCCACGAGCAATAAATAAAGAACTGTGTGTCGAGGTGTCAAGTGAACATTTGCTTCGGACAATACAAATACGCTTCACATAGCTTTACAATAGGGAACAAGGTTGGCCGTGACAGACTCGACTCAAACACGAGATTTACAGCCTGCAAAATGTAAGATAAAAGAAACTGTGTCAAGTACCAATTAAGGTGAAACTGTGACGGACACACTGCCAGGATAATTTGAAGAGTACCAGTAATAAGAAAAGGGTGTAAGACACACAATAGTATGTACCCTATATGAGAACGGACATCGATACCTAAAAGAATAGAATCGAACTTGTACACAGCAGGGGAACGTCTTACTGGCGACAACGGATATTTACGACAGGGAGAAGGAGTGCCGTTTTGGAAACGACGACACGCTGCGCCAGGACAGCGTTCGGAAAACGGGTCGAGCACAGCGAAACAATAACAAAATACGACACATTGTTTGCGTGACAACTGCAGCGAGATCCGGAGTATGCTTAGACAAAGACATGATGGACAACCAAGAAAATTGCCCCTGTTCTAGGAAAAGAGTACGGAGGCTTTCGACGCGAACTCGTGGGGAGACAAGATACCCAATCACAACCCAGCATCTACCCAGAGAACAGGTGGAGAGGACCGTCGCCAGCATGGCAACGGGAACGTCGAATGAGAAGTGAAGAACGATGGTCTGGCATAAGAGTAGGAGATCTTCCGTCCTATCATGTTCGACTTGAGGCGTGTTTTCCAGAAGGGTGCATTGTGGTAAACGATGCTTGATAAAAACTGTTTGCAGAGCACGCGGGAGAACAGTCTTTCATAAATTTTCAATCACATACTTTGAGCAGTCTTCACGCACTTTTAAACAGTCTATTTATAACTTGCAACAGTCGGTCGTCAAAGTTCGATTAACATACGGACGGCAGTGGGACTTTGAAACTTTGCTATGCGACATATAACTAAGTGACTTAGACATTTCGATATTGGCGCGTATCCGGTAATAGTGTACCTACAGTGTCTAAAAACATGCGACATACGCCAGTGCTTAACGATTATAGAGTTCTTTATTATACTCTAATTCAGAACTGAACTGACCAGTCACACTTTCATCAATAACCGACGCGTAGAACTATCGTTGATGTAATACCGGACGACGAAATCGTAATGTTATACAGTGCGGCGGAGCGATACAATATCATTTGGAATAATTACACCACGGCATCAAAAACACTAAACATTAATGTACATACCAGAAGTTCAACAATAGACAGACAGACATATACACCATAAGTAACGATGAACTTATCTTCACGACATATAATTTCATGACTCGAACAGTAACAGCCGAATCAACAGAATACACACACACAACGCGAGTGAATCTGTTTCGCGTGTGTTGAGTGTCAGTGACATCACAGCTACGCAGCTTCCCACACATGGACCAGCAGAGAGGAGGAGTTACGCCGATGGAAATATCGGATAATTCGTCTAACAAGTAATCTTTATGCTATTCTTATCATAAGAACTCTACTGTCCTGTCTCTTTTTCAAGAAACACCCCTTGAGTATTTAAAGTAAACATGATAAACATAATTAACACCATCCATCTGAGGCAAACGATGAACGCATTAGTATAAGATTTATTGTTTGACTATTTGTGTTTCTATATATCGATTGCATTATATATGTATGTGTATGTTTTCCAGCAAACAACGTATTGGATTCACCTTGTAATTTGATGTATATACATGTGTTCTTTTATGTTCTTTTTATGAGTTTATGAATGTATTTACAGGAATCATCCATATTTTATATATTGAAATCTCTTTATTTAATGATATGATGTTAAATAAATAAGTGTTTATTTTATCCAGAATATATGCGTTCATCATTGTCAAATTACCTCAGAACAAGAAAGTAATGGCATTTGAGTGATTTATAGTAGTTTTTTTTTATTAATACAACAATTACAGTCTCCATGCAATAATTATGCTAACGTAAAGGAATTAACGTGTTATTTAGTTTCAATCAGTTCAGTTGATATGAGTAACCTAATTGTGTGATTACACGAGCTCACTATGCAAATTAGTATATTTACATAATTAATTAATCACAGATTAATTAATTCATTATTGTTAGCATAATTGCTTATCGTTGTAATTGCTACCCAACGCTTGGCAGAACGTTGTATTTGGCGCCCAACGTGGGGCAAAGAGCAGGCAGTAGAGATAGGATAAGCGTATATATTAATATTTCATGTTAGTAGTTGTAAGAACAAATATTATCAAATATTATTAGTGTGAAGCTAGTTGGACTGGGACTGAATGTTAACGCGGAGTAAAGCTGCAAAAATGACGACCAGTAGTACCGATTCCATGAGTTTCGATATTAACAACCAACAGGGAGTACCCGATGTCGAACGAGAGGAATCACCAACTTATTCACAAATGACCGAGTAGATGTCAAACGTCAGAGCCCCGCGCCCCGCCTCCCCGCGGACAGGAGTCCCAACAACAACCGCAGGAAGAAGTGACAATGCGTTCACTTATGGACCTCATGCGGGCACAGAGTGAAAGCCTTAAGATGATGAATGAAAATTTTAATGAAAAGTTTGAGAAGCAGGATGAAAAATTTAATGAAATTAATGAAAATTTTATAGAGATTAGAAGAGAAGTGAATGAAAAGTTCGAGAAGCAGAATGAAAATTTTATACAAATACGCGCGGAAATGCGTGAATATATAAATAATTGTAACAAGAAGATAGACGAGGTTCAGAAGCAGCAGAACGAGATCATAAAAGAGTTAAAGGACGACACTGACAAGAAATTCGAAGAGGTACGAGAAACAAGAGAATTAAGACCGACAGGAACTAAAGAGTGTTGCCCAAAATACTCAAACAAGCATCAAAAAGATCTACAACAGAGTAGAGACACACGCAAAAGAAAATCACAAGAAGCAGGAGGAATTGAGAGTCGAACTATTCCAAACAGTAAGACAATTACAACAGGAACAGGGAGACGTAAACAACACAATGCAGCAGAAGATCAGTGAGGTAGATGAGAGCACCAGAGAGAAAACCACTCGTATCAACGAATTGAAGTCACAAATAGAACGACTACAGCGTCAGCTAATTGAAGGTGAGTCTGGGATAATCAGTAGAATTAACGGACACACACATACAGAGTTAAAGTACAACGGCACTGACAGGTTCCCAATGGAGTTCCTGAAGGAATTGTCAGAGATTCAGGAACAGTACTACAACAACGGCGACATTAAATGGATCGGGAGACACTTGGAGATGGACGCTGGAATATGGTGGCGTGTCATACGGAATCAAATCTCCACGTACGAAGAATTTAAAGAAGCCTTCACCTTGAAGTACTGGGGTCAAGAACGCCAGGACAATATACGCGACAATCTGGAGTACGGCAGATATGAGTGGAATGGACCAATCACAGCTGTCCAGTATGTAGAACGGATTTTACTGGAACGTCGGCAACTGTCGCCAGCATTAACCGACACTCAGCTGATCAGAAAATTAGCTCGCCACTTTGGTAAGGACTTGCAGCTCGCCGTGGTCACACGTGGTATCACAAGTATACCAAATTTAGAAGCATTGATTACGGAATTTACGAGTATACAGTCAAGCGGAGATAACACTTGCAGGCCACATTATAGACCCTACAACGAAGGAAAAAACAACCCGAGAGAAAGGGAGACACAATATAACAAAAGTGAAAGTGACCGGCCGCCGAGGGGTCGTTATGACAACAAACACTACGTCAATACGGTGCAGTTTACACCAGCAGAGGCGGGACCTAGTGGAACGGTCGTTGACACTACCCCAAGGGCGAGCGGTAACAGCGACAACAATAACAAAAAAAAAAAATATGTCAAACGGGGGAAGAAGATAGAAAATTTAAGCGACTTACTTCCGAGTGAGAATGTAAATATATTATTACCTGATTTACGAAAGGACCTACTACAAGAGGATGACGAAATTGTTAATAAACAAATATTGAAATGTCCCGAAATTACTATTAAATTTAATAATGATGTAATTGTGGAAGCCTTACTTGATACTGGTTGTATCGTCAACGGATTATCGGAGACTTGGTTTAATAATCATAAGAAGAGTATAGGACCATATGAGACACTACCCGTAACGAATACATGTATAATAAGTGCTGTAGGAAATAAATCCAAATTAGTTAAGAGACAAATATTGTGTGACATTGAGATTGATAGTATCCGATATGAATGTGTGTTTTTGATAATACCAGAATTAGTGAAACCGTGTATACTAGGAATTAGTTTTTTACAACAAGTTGGGTGTCGCATCGACATCAGAAACAAAGTAATTAGTTTAAAAAGCGATACTGATGATGAGGAGCACATTATACCAATCATGAATATTGACGTGATAAACAGTGAAGAAAAAGAGGAAGTACTGCGATGCATCGATGAAAAGATTGGGAACATAGACTGCGTGGATGAAGGAATACTGCAACGCCTGAAGGAGATTTTGGTAAGGAACCGGAATGTTTTTAGGGAGTGCCCGGGAAGAATAGAGGGTTACACACACGAGTTTCACGTTACGGACAGGACACCTTACTTTCAACGAGGGTGGCCTGTGCCGCTTGCTTACCGAGACAAGGTGAACGAGGAGATTAACCGGATGTTACGATATGGAGTAATCGAACGTTGCGCCAGCCCGTACGTCAACCCAATCGTGACAGTTATCAAGAAGGATGGGAGGGTTCGCCTATGCCTTGATGCAAGGGAAGTGAACAGCGTGACCGTACCCGATTACGAAGGAGTGTCCCCGGTAAATGAGATATTGGCTAGATGTGGTGATATGCAGTACTTGTCGACAGTCGATTTATCCAGTAGCTTCTGGCAAGTCCCATTAAAACAAGAGTGTAGGGATTTCACTGCGTTTATGCATGAAGGGAGGTGCTACCGATTCACAGTGACACCATTTGGACTTAGCACCAGCTCTGCGGCGTTGACACGTGGATTGGATGTGGCCCTCGAGGAGGAGGTCAAGAAGAACACGATCATCTACGTGGACGACTGCTTGTGTTACTCCAATAATATACAAACACACTTAAATCATTTAGAAGCGTTGCTAAACAACCTCAATAGAGCAAATATCACTGTCAACCTCACCAAGTCACAATTCTGCAGACGAGAAATCTCCTTCCTTGATTATCGCCTTACAACAAAAGGGATACAAGCAACCGATGACAAGGTAAAGGCGATTAGGGATTTCCCAGCACCGAAGAATACAAAACAACTCAAAGGTTTCCTTGGTCTTACCAATTTTTATAATAGATTCTCGAGTAAATACGCAGAAACAACGCAACCTTTACATGAACTGCTGAAAGGAGGACGAAAGTTTTCATGGACAAGGGAAGTGGACGAGTGTTTCCAGAGAGTCAAGAATTTATTTATAGACACAGTAACTCTACGGTTCCCACGGCCGAACCAAAGATACTATATTCAGTGTGACGCTAGTAATTTCGCGTATGGTGGCCAGCTTTACCAGATCGATGAAGAAGGAGAAATCGGCGTGATTGCTTTTACAAGCAAGACATTTAAGGGAGCAGAACGCAATTATTTCACGACGGAGAAAGAGCTCCTAAGTATCGTTAGATGTCTGGATAAGTTTCGTATGTACATACTTGGCCAGCCACTAACGATAATCACGGACAATAAAGCATTAACATTCATGCACAAGTGTCACTTAAACAATTCCAGAATTACAAGATGGATTCTCGCCATACAGGAATACAATTTCGACATTATCCACTGCAAAGGAAAGGATAATGTCATTGCGGACATACTGAGTAGATACCCGGCTGACACGGAACAACACGAGACAAACGAGGAAACGCACGAGTATTTGATTAATCACCTAGTTATTAAAATGAGTCAACAATTAGGTAAAATAATTAGAGATATCGGCAAATACCAAAATGAAGATGCCAAACTTGGAACGCTTATAGATAAGATTAAGAATAACAATGTAGATAATAAATTGGGTAAATTTTATAAAATTGTTAATGATAAGTTGTACCGACGACGACGTGGCGAATGGAAACTATACATTCCTGACAGCGTGTCGAAGGATCTAATGGCAGAGATACACCAGATGTACGAACACCTAGTCCCAAAAAGGTGTATAAAAATGTTACAGGAGCACTTCACGATTGACAGCTTGATCAAGAAAGTGAAAGTATATACCCAAACTTGTGACTCATGCCAACGGTACAAGGATACGAACAACAGGATGCTGTTTGGCGGAACAAAGGCCATGATACCATCAGCTAGAGGTGACATCGTGAGCGTCGATTACTATGGACCCTTACCAACGGGTACAGGAGGTGTCAAATACTTACCTGTCATGGTGGACAACTTCACAAAGTTTGTCAAACTATTCACACTAAGAAGAGCGACAACCACCACGACACTACGACGAATCAACGACTACTGTACGAAGTTTGGACGACCGAAAGTCATTTTAACCGACAACGGCACGCAATTTACCGCCGAAAAATGGGTTAAAGGTCTCGAGGAGCTGGGAATACAACCAAGATATACGGCGATAAGGAATCCTCGAGCGAACTTAGCGGAAAGGATTAACCGCCAACTGGGAAATCTATTCAGGATCCTGGTACACGACCAGCATAGCAAGTGGTCAAGATACGTCGGATTAATTGAGACATGTATCAATGAAACGTACCACGAAACAATAGAAATAACACCCCACGAGGCGCACTTAGGAAAGAAGCCGACCCGCGCATGGGAGAAGTGGCTGGACAAAGATGTCATCAACAATAAACACAATTCAAATATCAACGTGTTTGTAAAAATAAAAGACAAAAGAGAGAAATATGCTAAACGTATCAATGATGGTAAGAATATTACTAAATTTGCTACCGGCGATAAGGTGCTGTTAAGGAGCTACCACCAATCCGATGCCGCCATGAAAAGGATCGACAAGTTTTTCGAGTTATACACCGGACCATACAAGGTTAATCGCGTCCTTGGTGACGCAACATACGAGCTCACTGAGTGCGATAGCAATGGGAAAGTGAGAGGTATTTTCAACGTACGGTTGCTAAAGAAATATTATGGGACGAGAGTACAAGTCTCGAAGGAAAACGAAAGTGGCATCAGCTGTTAGACTTGTGGACTAGAAGACGGACTAACGCATAGGTTGAATGTCCCACGAAAACCGGTCCAACTAGCTAATCGGTATGATGTATATCTTATTAGTGTATAATTTAAAGATTTTTTGTACAAGGAGTTCTTAAGTCACGATGTGGCAACCTAACGACGTTAATTACATGTGTATAGCCAGTGTTAATGGAAATTTAAATAGAAAAGACACTTATGATGCGAAAAGTTCGATTGCATGTGCAGCAATAAATTGCCAAAGACGTTATAACGAGTTTTATAGACACACGATGATGTTAGATTAATTAATCAAATCTGAGTGATATAAAACGAAGTTATATATAATCATAATGATTTCAAATGAATTGTTAATTGTTCCTAAATAATGTATATAAATTTATAATCAATATAATCAGTATAGATGGTAATAATACGTATTGTGAGTGATACTCAATAATAATTAGTGAATGTATCAATATGTACTTACAGGTCGTAAGTTGTGTTTTAAATGTTCGAGATAGACTAAGGACATTAGCTATCGTAATGATATTTAAACGGTACATGGATAATTGCATTTCATGTCGAAAACCATTATTTCATGTATTAGGTTATAAGCGGATGACACAGCCATCCACAGCTATTATTATTATTATTATTGTAAATAACCCCATATCCAATTAGATATGCAAATGTGTAAAATGCGTCCATCCTTCCTCAGATGCACGGCAATAAATTCCCTGAGTTAGTTTACAACAAAATATAGGGAATATATACCCGTATACCCCCAGCAGAGGAAAGTAGGTCAATGACCGCGACTTTATCAGAGGGGACTCCCACAACAAACACAGAGCGCAGAAATCGGATTAGAGTGTCTTCCGCTGATCCAACATCCAATCCGATTTGGGGACCTATGTAACAACCAAAAAATTGAAAATTTTAGTATGATCGAAAAGACGTTACATTCAGCAAGACACACCTACTCAGGCCACGAGCAATAAATAAAGAACTGTGTGTCGAGGTGTCAAGTGAACGTTTGCTTCGGACAATACAAATACGCTTCACATAGCTTTACAATAGGGAACAAGGTTGGCCGTGACAGACTCGACTCAAACACGAGATTTACAGCCTGCAAAATGTAAAATAAAAGAAACTGTGTCAAGTACCAATTAAGGTGAAACTGTGACGGACACACTGCCAGGATAATTTGAAGAGTACCAGTAATAAGAAAAGGGTGTAAGACACACAATAGTATGTACCCTATATGAGAACGGACATCGATACCTAAAAGAATAGAATCGAACTTGTACACAGCAGGGGAACGTTTTACTGGCGACAACGGATATTTACGACAGGGAGAAGGAGTGCCGTTTTGGAAACGACGACACGCTGCGCCAGGACAGCGTTTGGAAAAGGGGTCGAGCACAGCGAAACAATAACAAAATACGACACATTGTTTGCGTGAGAACTGCAGCGAGATCCGGAGTACGCTTAGACAAAGACATGATGGACAACCAAGAAAATTGCCCCTGTTCTAGGAAAAGAGTACGGAGGCTTTCGACGCGAACTCGTGGGGAGACAAGATACCCAATCACAACCCAGCATCTACCCAGAGAACAGGTGGAGAGGACCGTCGCCAGCATGGCAACGGGAACGTCGAATGAGAAGTGAAGAACGATGGTCTGGCATAAGAGTAGGAGATCTTCCGTCCTATCATGTTCGACTTGAGGCGTGTTTTCCAGAAGGGTGCATTGTGGTAAACGATGCTTGATAAAAACTGTTTGCAGAGCATGCGGGAGAACAGTCTTTCATAAATTTTCAATCACATACTTTGAGCAGTCTTCACGCACTTTTAAACAGTCTATTTATAACTTGCAACAGTCGGTCGTCAAAGTTCGATTAACATACGGACGGCAGAGGGACTTTGAAACTTTGCTATGCGACATATAACTAAGTGACTTAGACATTTTGATATTGGCGCGTATCCGGTAATAGTGTACCTACAGTGTCTAAAAACATGCGACATACGCCAGTGCTTAACGATTATAGAGTTCTTTATTATACTCTAATTCAGAACTGAACTGACCAGTCACACTTTCATCAATAACCGACGCGTAGAACTATCGTTGATGTAATACCGGACGACGAAATCGTAACGTTATACAGTGCGGCGGAGCGATACAATATTATTTGGAACAATTACACCACGGCATCAAAAACACTAAACATTAATGTACATACCAGAAGTTCAACAATAGACAGACAGACATATACACCATAAGTAACGATGAACTTATCTTCACGACATATAATTTCATGACTCGAACAGTAACAGCCGAATCAACAGAATATACACACACAACGCGAGTGAATCTGTTTCGCGTGTGTTGAGTGTCAGTGACATCACAGCTACGCAGCTTCCCACACATGGACCAGCAGAGAGGAGGAGTTACGCCGATGGAAATATCGGATAATTCGTCTAACAAGTAATCTTTATGCTATTCTTATCATAAGAACTCTACTGTCCTGTCTCTTTTTCAAGAAACACCCCTTGAGTATTTAAAGTAAACATGATAAACATAATTAACGCCATCCATCTGAGGCAAACGATGAACGCATTAGTATAAGATTTATTGTTTGACTATTTGTGTTTCTATATATCGATTGCATTATATATGTATGTGTATGTTTTCCAGCAAACAACGTATTGGATTCACCGTGTAATTTGATGTATATACATGTGTTCTTTTATATTCTTTTTATGAGTTTATGAATGTATTTACAGGAATCATCCATATTTTATATATTGAAATCTCTTTATTTAATGATATGATGTTAAATAAATAAGCGTTATTTTATCCAGAATATATGCGTTCATCATTGTCAAATTACCTCAGAACAAGAAAGTAATGGCATTTGAGTGATTTATAGTAGTTTTTTTTATTAATACAACAATTAGAGTCTCCATGCAATAATTATGCTAACGTAAAGGAATTAACGTGTTATTTAGTTTCAATCAGTTCAGTTGATATGAGTAACCTAATTGTGTGATTACACGAGCTCATTATGCAAATTAGTATATTTACATAATTAATTAATCACAGATTAATTAATTCATTATTGTTAAGCATTATTGTTAAGGGCTGGTCACCAACACTCTGCGTCGGGGCGGCAGTGTCGACGCTTTCCATGGGGAAGTGTTGGATTTCTTCATACCCCATCGACGACGTGCACAGCTTAAGTTTGATTTATTCTATCGCCTACAGGCCAACGGAGAGTCGTTGGGGGACTTCGTGCACGATATACGGAAAGCTGCCCGGGTATTAAGGTTGTGGTTGCCCGAGAGGGAGGTTATACAAGCAATTCTGGAAGGACTGAATCCCCAAGAGAGATCTCGTTTGATATTCGCAGACCATCCACGTTGTTTTGCGGATCTGGACCGGTTGTGTGTGGTTTCTAGTACTGTCCAGGCGGGGGACGAGTCCCGGGGAAGAGCTCCTAAAGATGTCCCATACTCAAGGAGTCCATTAGAAAGAGCTAAAAATGACGAATATGGTGGTTGGTGGAGAACACAAGAACGTGTAAGGAAAACTGAATATTCTGGAAGTAATGGAGGCTACAAGGGGGTGGCAAGTGAGAAGATGGTAACAACAGTTACAGCAGAGAAAAGAAATAAGTGTGAAATTAACAGGGGAAGAAGAAGTTATATTAGGGAACAAACATCGGCAGGTAGGGATCCTGTAGCAAGTTATTCCTATTTGGAGAGAAAGGAAACTTTAAAGGTTCCAGAGGAATTACCAGTGCCTAATAGAGTAGTCGATGAAGAAGGTGAAGCGGAAGAAGAAAAGCGGAATAACTTCTGTGGATCAATACAACATGACAAGAACACGTCTGTTAACACTGAATTGCAGGACTCATAGAGGTGACGTCATGGTTGAACCCAGATGCCGCAGAATTTGTTCCAGTATCTCCAGCTCGGTTCATGAGGGATCCAGATCCTGTAATATCATCATCGCCTACGCAGGGATATGAGAAGTAACTTGATGGTGTAGCTTTACCATTGCCAGTAGAAGTTAATTTAGACATTGCACATAGACCTGGACAGCTGGATTCCAGGGTGGGAAATGTTGAGGAAGTTGTAGTTGCTGAAAGTGGTGAAGGAGAGGAATCGAAGGAAGAGGCAGAAGAGCGGTCTGCAGATGCTGCACAGGGAAGTATAGTTATAGGTGTTACGGAGACTGAAGAGTCTGAGTTTGTGGATGGACACGGGGATGTCCATGCTGCAAAGGTTTCTGAGGTTGCGGGTGGACAAAGGGATGTCCATGCCGCACGTGTGGTTGAAGGAGATGAGGTAGAAGTTGAGGAGGAATTTGGTGGCAGTGTTGTGGAGTGTGCGAGTGAGAATGATGTAGTGTGTGAAGATGTGCAGACGCCTTCTGTATGTAGTGCGGAGGATTCCGAAGAACAGAGACAAGTTTCAGGTGGACCAGATGAGCAACTAGATGATGAAGATGTGCAGTGTTCTGATGGTGGTAGAGGACGTGATGGCGATGATGTTGATGATGAATGTGTTGATGAGAATGAGATTGGAGAAGAGGTTGGTAAAGAAGGTTGTGAAGGAGCTGGTGACGAGGCCGGTGAAGAAGTTGGTGAGGAGCTGGGCGAAGATGCTGTTGAAGATGGATCAGACGAGCAACTGGAAGATGGTGAGGATGTGCAGTGTCATGATGTAGATTTGGATTATGGGGACAAAGAAGGGGAAATGGTAGAAAAGGAAGAAGGAACAGAGGAAGAAAGAGAAGCAGGGGAGGCAGAAGCCGGGAGTTTAGATGATGAGGATAATCCAAAGCGGAGTGAAAGTAGTGATGTAAGTTGCCTTGATTCTGATTCAGAAGACACAAATCAGTACAGCTCAACACGAGATAATTTCTCAGAGAGTGATGTCCGGAAGGAAGGAGGACATAAAGTCTGTCGTGGAAAGGTGAGAAGAAGCGGTTGACGGGTAGCGGGTAGATGTTCCCTACAGTCCCAGTGGTGTTCGTCTACTTCAGGGTTGCGCCCCTGCCTACGCGAGCCTTGGTTTTCTCCACTCATCCACATTCTCGGAGGGAAACATGTCCTTACCCTTGGTCCTTGCTCTCGACCTTCAATGATCCTTGCCCCTTTTCTTCTTCCTGATTTCCCTACCCCTCCCCTTTGGAAAAAAAAAGGAGTTAGAGAGTGTGCCCATAGATTGCGGTGTCTTGGAGATCGTCAGTTTCCCCTGTTTTGAGAAGTTATGATGGAGTGTGATAGGGTGGTGTTGTTTTCGCTTTTCTTTGTTGTAGTTTGTTTGTTGATTATTGTAGGGTCCGAGCCATGATGCATTCCCCGGTTGATTTCCATGGTCTTTCTTTTCGTTAGAGACACGGTGTGTAGATGGTGCTGTAGTGAAGTAAACCCTCCCCTTGCTAGTTACGGTGTGATCAGAATGTTACGTAAGAGTTGGGATTGATGTGCGCGTGCCCTCTATGCGGTCTCCTCTGTCTGGCTGAGTGGGGCCGTCCGCCCTAGTGTAGGGATGTGGGCCAGTCATATGGCAAGGATGGTGATGTCTTGTTGGGACATGTGGCTGGTCGGTCCAAGAGGTGGACGAGAGGTGTAGTACAGTCACTCAGATACCAAGGTTGGTGATGCCTTGTTTGGTCTTCGGACGGGTATGTGAGTGGCCCCAGTGGAAGTAGGTTGTGGTCACCAGAGAGGGTGACGTGTTGGGGCGGTCCCGTGGGGTTGGCACGACGGAGAGGGCTTGCATGGGGATGGTCGCAGCGATGTTGAGTTTTTTCAGTCTGAGGGCAGTCACCAATCAGATTTTCCGGTCTGTTAGGTTTAGAAGACAATATAGGGGTACACTGCAGGGTACCCCTGAGTTCAAGTGTGGGGCAACCAGGTTGCCTTTTTGGGGTGGGGGTGTGCCGGTTCGTCAACGAACCGCCGCTTATATAAGAAAATTATATATGTATAAAATAATATGTGTCAAACGCAAATTTGTTCGCGGTAGCTAAATTAACTGGCGAAATCTATTTTGCCATTGAACCTCCCAGCGCATTCTAGTGGACGGTATATGTAAAAAATATTTTTCTCCAAAAAAAAAATGTATAAAGCATAAAAAGTTTAAAGAGGGAAGGGGTTACAAATGGATGAATTAATACGGGTAGTAGCACACAGGGGCCAATTAGAAGGAGCCTTATAAGGGCGCAACAGAATCCATCCTGAAGTAATATGCTAAGTGGTTCCAAGATGGATATCAAAGCCTGAATTAGAGGTGGGCTTTTTAGTGGGTGAGACATCCATTCCACATACTGGGGGACAGATGGTTTCCTCTGACAGTGCATTAAGTATTTCCCCTCTTAAAAAAAAATTAAATAACATCAAATTAATATTATTTTACATGAGATGGTCTTGCACGAGAAACCTGTAACACAATGTTCACTGATTCATAAATAAATTTACAGTAGGTTTGACTGTATTTGTTTAATGGGATGTGTATTTGCTCTGTCCTCTTTTATTTTCATCATATTACAAGACTCAGTCACCTAATTCAAGATTTTATGTAAACATACAATTTTAATATCTTCCTTATATCTTCATTATTACACTGGTATAATAAAAATTGTACATCTTATCAGAAGTTTAATTAAGAAAGTTGTGTTAGTGGTTATAATCACAAACAGAATTATCACTGTTGCACACAACTATAGAAAAATTATTCCAATTAGTGCTTTCAAGCTTCTCAGCTCATCGTCAGATCGGAAATGAGCTGAGAAGCTTAAAGTGCTAATCGGAATAATTTTTCTATAGTGGTGTGCAACAGTGATAATTCTGTTTTTAAAAATTGTACAGTTAAAGATCTACCACACTTAAATTACAGTTTTCCTTATTTACAAATAAATATTGTCTTTTCTATTTTTATGTTAACTGTCAAAAATTGATTGCTGACAACGCAGCCTGCCGATAGGTTCCTAAGTTTACTTTTGGGCCTCGGGTGCTTTAAGTCAAGTGGAAACCACAGTAGTTTTCAGCTTACAATCAGTTTTGTTGAGTGCGTATTTGCGCGCTCTCTTGCATAATACCGTTTATTACATATATGCACGAACAAATACAGTTTACAATTAAAAACGTTTTCTTATTACGCACTGCCGCACACCCAACATTCTGCCTGCAGTTTATTTTGAATTAAAGAGACTCTAATATACAGGGTGTCCCACCAGGAGGACACTACTTCGGAAGTTGATTTTAGAGCTAAAAATAAGAAAAAATGTTCATATAAACATATGTCCGGAAACAATTTGTTAGAAAGTTATGGCTAGCGAAAGATTTCACGCATATTTTTGCTCCGTGAAACAAAGCGCTGCTGAATGTTTTTTAATGTACATTAATGGGTAAATTTGATGGTTTTGTATGGTTTTTGACCTGAAAAATTGAATAGAACAGGTCTGAAAACCGTATCTCTAGTAGTTTTTGAGAAAAAATTAGGAAGTCTCAAAAAATTAGTGTAGAGTAACACACTTTTTTAGGAAATGGAAAAAGTCAAGCAAAACGTGAAAAGTCACAAATTGTTTTACTTTTATCTTACTATTGTCAGCTGTTTTACTCAGAAATCAGCTGATTATTATAATTTACCATCAGATTGGACCATCAAATTTACCCATTAATGTACATTCAAAAAAAATTCAGCAGAGCTTTATTTCACTCACGAAGCAAAAATATGCGCGAAATCTTTCGCTAGCCGTAACTCGCTAACAAATCGTTTCCGGATATATGTTTATATGAACTTTTTTCCTTATTTTTAGCTCTAAAATCAACTCCCAACATAGTGTCCACTCCTGGTGGTACACCCTGTATAATAATAATCCAATCACAATGCTGTTTGGTACGTGATCACAACATAGCACTAATACAGTTACTGATGATGCTAAATGTAAAATGGGCGAAAGATGTATCATGCAAGCATACAAAGTTTATTGCCTACTGTACATTTTAGAGAACAAAATTATTGTATTTTCTGATAATTAATACTGTTGGAGACAATCTATTCTGTTTCTGATAACACAGAAGTTTTGGTCACTGAAATATATGTACGTCGATTAAATGTTATATATATTTCTAAAGAAAATCAGAATTACCAACATCCAGAAATTTCATAATCACAATTAACAATACCTAAATTACACCAGAAATGGTAAACCATAAAATTAATTATAAATAAATAATGTACTTAATCCATAAAATAAATCACACACACACACACACACACACACAAATTGCTCACATTATTCTTCTCATTTATAATGAACAAGCTTTTATATTTTTTAACAACACTATATTTTTATTATTTATTTTACACTGTTTTGACAGTTGTCATTATAATAATATTGAGAAATGTAAATGTGTGTATGAATTATTATTAATAACAAATAAAACTTCCCTGTAAAGAATATATTTTGTACTTTTTTAATATTTTACAGTGTTTTGATAGTATAAAGTATCATTAATTAGTTTGTAAATTACAAACTTGTATTTATTAATTACAAATTTGTAATTAATTAATTTGTATCAAAACACTAAATATTCAAAAAACACAAAATATATTATTGTATTAAAAGTTTTATTTATTACTAATAATAAATAAAATATCGGTATGGAGAACCATACATGACTTCCATGTTCAAAGCTTTATATTTCAAATCATTTTCCAAATGAAATATTTCCATAGAAACTACTTCTTTCTACTCACTGCTTCAGCCTTAACCACAGTATTGTGGTCACTAATGTATACCACCTCACGTTATCACACTCGATTTTCACTGATAATGGCAGTTGATGGCACTGCGGAAACGTCTGGTTTTGCAGAAAATATTGGACTACAGCCAAACAGCCCGGGAAGGAATTTTAACAACAAAGTACTTCTTTGTTGCCGATAACGTAGTACACATATAAAAAATTATCCCCTCCCCTTCAACTATAATTTTTATTTATACAAAATTACCCCCACCCCGTTCAACTACCCTCTTCATTTATACATATTTCATCTACGTTTCTACAGTGGATTATTATGATCTTCTGATCAGGATACTTAATTTATCAAAATTAAGAACTTTACCCTTGTTAAAACAAAAAACGTTGCTTGTAAACTACCCCTTTCTCTTAACCGATCTTCACCAAAATCAATAGGCCGTGAGCACTCTACAACTCAGACACACATGCAAAAAATTATTTGATTCGATTTGAATTTTCGGCAGTTATCGTTAGTCATAAAAAATTACTCTTGTTAAAACATAAAATGTTGCAGGTAAACTACCCCTTTCCCTTAACCAATCTTCACTAAAATCAACAGGCCTTGAGTGTAGTTTGCAATTCAGGAACATATGCAAAAAAGTATTTGATTCTGTTTGAATGTGCGGCAGTTATCGTATGTCATAGAAAAATTACCCTTGTTAAAACAAAAAATGTTGCTTGTAAACTATCCCTTTCTCTTAACCGATCTTCACCAAAATCAGTAGGCCTTGAGTCTTCTAAAATGCAGGCACATATGCAAAAAATTATTTGATTCTGTTTGCATTTATGGCAGTTATCGTTAGTCATAAAAAATTACTCTTGTTAAAACATAAAATGTTGCAGGTAAACTACCCCTTTCCCTTAACCGATCTTTACCAAAATCAATAGGCCTTGAGTCCTTTACAATTCAGGAACGTATGCAAATAATTATTTGATTCTGTTTGAATGTGCAGCTGTTATCGTTCGTCATAGAAAAAATTACCCTTGTTAAAACAAAACATGTTGCTGGTAAACTACCCCTATCCATTAACCGATCTTCACCAAAATCAATAGGCCTTGAGTCCTCTGTAATTCAGGGATGTATGCAAAAACTTACATGATTCTGTTTGAATTTGCAGCTGTTATCGTTTGCCATAAAAAAAATTCTACATCCAGAGACAGACAGACACATACACAGACACTTTTTGAAAAATGACTTTCTTCATGTTTTGAGGGTAGTACAATCAGAATCAGCAGTTATCTCGAACATGATTTTTTTCGCCATGACCATACTTCCATTTCCTTATGGAACATGGAAGTAAAAATATATACAAGAATACAAATATGAATGTAATATGTATGTACACACACACACACACACACACACACATTAAAAATAACAATTCTAAAGGTTGAGTATAATAATAATCTATATCAATTTGATACCCCATGTATTTTCTAGTATCTAGGAAATATAATATCTAGGGAATATTTCCGATCTGAGATGTGAAGATTGAAAGCGCTAATTGGGAGTTTTTTCTATAGTGGTGTGCAACAACAGTGTTAGTTCTGTATGTGATTATAAGCCCTAACACAACTTTACTAATTAAATATCTAGGGAATATCTTTAGAAAAAATCTTCATTCTTAATAATTATGTTCTTTGGTATTCTTTAAATCTGTTATCTTCATGTGTGTATAATACAAGGCCTGTATAACTATGTTAAATATCGGTATGGAGAACCATACATGACTTCCATGTTCTAAGATTTAGTGTATATTTAAAATCATTTTCGAAGTCAAATATTTCTATAGAAACTACATCTTCCTTCAGCCTTAACCACAGTACTGTGGTCACTAACGTATACCACCTCTCTGTAAAGCAATTATTGTAAAGGAATTTTTTTTTGGGTAAACGGCACAGTAGCGGGTGTCGACTGTCAAAAGTGATGTATGTCGTAGCCAACCAGCCGCCATTAGACAATAATACATGCGCAACATTAGCTACAAAACAGGCTCCGCTAAGAAAGACAATGCCTCAGCGACAGCAGATGTTTGACATGAGTGAACGGCATGGGTGTAAGCTGCAATAACAGAGAGACAAAAGACTACGTCTTCTCGTACCAATTACTGAGAAAACGTATAAGAAGGCGACGCAAGTATTTGTCAATCCACACGTGGGAGTTTAGCGACTGCACATGGATGAGACAGATTCCACAAAGGCAAGATACGAACGGACGCTATAGGAACAATAGACCACGCATAGACACAGTGGGGAACTTGTTTACCAGCAAAAAGTAAGGGCGTGCAGGAGAGCTGCAGAGCAGATGTTCATTCTTGGAAGAGTACCGCCAACAGCGTGTGAACGTAACGAAGGAAGTCGAGGACAATACGGAGATTCGACACACCCGAGATATGAGACACACATGTAGCTGGACGGAAATTACTAGGGTGGAACCCAGAGAGGACGTAAAACAATCGGATGACAGGCAGCCGTGAAATTAGATCCGTCGTCATACGTTGAAGGAGGAGCGAACAGCGCGATTTTAAAGGAGGGATCTAGATTGACCTACCACGAACGACAGTTCAGTGTAGGCGGGTTGTTGAGAAGACATCACCATGGAAACGAGGGTGAAGAACGAATGAGGAAGTAGCCAGGGTGCTAGCTCGAGAATCTAGGAGGAGTCTTCGCAGAATCTGAGACGAAAAGCCAATAAGGACGGAGATGGTAGGAAGAGTATACGAGCTGTGGAGATGGTCGAGATACTCAAGACATAAAAATAGGTGTTAGCGAAGAGCAGAAGCCAGTTTTCAATTTGTAACAGTCTTAGCCAGTTTCAATTTGTAACAGTCTTAGCCAGATTTTAGTTTCAGTTTTGAGCAGTTTTAGCCAGTTATTAAAAGTTTTCCATTCAGAGTCTTTCAGAATCGTTCAGAAGGACAGTTGTAAAATTTTATTCGTGGAAGCAGTAAGAATCAGTTGTAGAGTCAGTGAGATTCATTCGATCAGTTACTATGTTACAATCTAACAAGTATTAAACTGATTAGTTAGTCAGAAGTTGTAGAATTATTAAGAAACAGTCAGTTAGTTATGTATCCAAAAGCGAACAGTTATCCAAGATCAGTCTTTTTACGATAAACCAGCAGAGAGTTACATGATCAGTATTAAAACGATTCGTACAAGCAGTTAGACTATTAGGGAGTGAGTCGGAAATCATGTAAGACTGTTAGTACGCTGAAATTAGGTAGTGAAGTGATGGAGTAGTGAATTAATTGTTGAACTTACTCGTGTATTAAAAGAATTTGTTAGATCATGGGATTCAGTTATTAAGACAATGTTGAATTAACTTTAATCAGACTTTGAAATACATTCATTCTCACGAATCGAACGTGTGTGATAACATATAATAATATATCACTATACCGTAACGTAGGTGACATGAAACTAATATACAGAAATCACGTCACGAATTAATTCACCATTGTACCAAATAAACACTTAAATTCGCGTAATAAAATGAATCATAAGTGGAACGATCGTGCTAACTGAACACAGTATGAACTATTAATGTACGTGTATAGAGTGTAAGGATAAAACCGCACGCGAAAGGGTCATAAGACAAATAAGCCTAATCCGAATGACCGCAGTTAATAATTTTCATTAATGAACATATCCGAAGCGCATGCGGAACAAAATAGTGTCGGCGATGGAGAGCAGAGTTAAGTGAAAGTGGAGAGTGCCGATTCGAAACGATGTGGAGAGGATTAATCCAGCCATCAGCAACCAGGAACTCGCCGGAGAATGGAGAACTTCGCAGATAATCGCCGTTGAATTGGATACGTACTCCAAGTAAACCATTACTATTTATGTATTATTAGATTAAGTAGCCACTGTCCTGTCACTCACAAAGAACACACCACTGAGTTGATTAAACGTTTATTTAATTTCTTTTGAGCAAAACCGAATGAAAATATGAATCCATAAAGTAGAGTACGTTGTAATATGTAGAGTAATTAATTAAATACTTAATCGATAAATAGATGAGATATTAGAGATGTAACAGACGATCTAGCAACATAATGTATCCTAAGGTATTGTGTAGTAATACTAACTTTATTTTCAGAATTTGAAAGTGATTTCTAAGTATATAAAATAAATTATTGTTGTTCACAAAGATTTATGGTGTCCGATTCGTATTATTATTGTTAACCTAAGTAATTAAAATTTAATTATTCATTAACGAATAATACAAATCATATCAAATGGCATTTACATGCAAATCATATCATTGTAAATGCCGCTCAAATCAAAGTGCGTGATGAAGTAAACACAAACGATAAAGGTTCGTATAAGTCTCACATTTGTAATTGCCAGTTAGTCAATCAATGTATCCAAGATTACTAAAAGATAATTAATTAATTTATGCATAGACATATTTGCATATAAACAAATTTGCATAAACATTATATTTACACACGGCTTCCCAACGCGGGGCTTATGAAAACTAGCATCGATACTTAACACTTTATTAAGAATGCAATAAACAGCAGTTAACAATAAATTTAATTAAATAAAATCTAATTAATTAATTAACAATTATTTAAATATCCAATTAAACATACATTTGTATATGGCATGCCCAACCTGGGGCAGTAAGCACAAGCAGTAGTGTAAAGACACAGTTATATAAGGCTCCCAAATACGGGACATTAGCAATTAAAGTAAATAAATGAGAATTTATTATACGGATTTATATATCAATTAATTAATGATAAATGATATGTATATCACATAAATTTGTATATGACGCAACCAACGTGTGGCAGATAGAAATACCATACGTATAATCAAAATCATATAGATTTGTATATGGTGCCCAACGCGTGGCACGAGAAACTATCCTAGTAGATAATTGTAATCAAGATAAATTAATTAACAATTTAATTAATTTATGCGATTAATAAAATTTGCATAAAAATATCATTGTAAATGGCACACCAACATATCATTGTAAATGGCTCGAATCGAAATTAATTGATTGAGTAATAAACATAATTAATTATATTAATCATAAAGTAATTAATTTATCCAATTAATAAAATTTGCATAAATAAAACATTGTATCACGTTAGCGCACTCGATTTTCACTGATGCCGAAACATCTGGTTTTCCAGAAAACATTGGACCACGGCCAAACAGCCCGAGAAGGAATTTTAACAACAAACTACTTCTTTGTTGCCGATAACGTAGTACACATGACATATAAATAAAAATTATCCCATCCCCTTCAACTATCATTTTCATTTATAGAAAATTACCCACACCCCCTTCAACTAGCCTCTTCATTTATAGATATTTTATCTACGTATCTACAGTGCATTATTATAGTCTTCTTTTCAGGATACTTTATTTATCAAAATTAAGTACTTTACTCTTGTTAAAAATAAAACGTTGAAGGTAAACTACCCTTTCTCCGTAACAGATCTTCACCAAAATCAATAGGCCTTGAGTCATCTATAACTCAGGCACATATGCAAAAAAATATTTCATTTTGATTGAATTTACGGCAGTTATCATTTGTCATAAAAATATTACTCTTGTTAAAACATAAAACACTGCAGGTAAACTACCCCTTTCTCTTAACCGATCTTCACCAAAATCAATAGGCCTTGAGTCCTCTACAATTCAGGGAAGTATGCAAAAAATTATTTGATTCTGTTTGAATTTGCAGCTGTTATCGTTTGTCATAGAAAAAATTCCACACACACACACACACACACACACGCACACACATTTCGAAAATTGACTTTTCTTCATGTTTTGAGGGTAGTACAATCAGAATCAGCCATTATCTCGAACATTTTTTTTTTGCCATCACCATACTTCCATTTCCTTATGGAACATGGAAGTAAAAATCAACAATTAAACAGAAATCATTAAACTTACTATAAGTTATATATTACATTATTATAAAAGTACATTTATTACATAAAATACAACAAAAAATAACCTGTTGCAGCACGTATGTTCAGAATGCACAATGATCACAGCAAGAATGCCAATTACCAATTTGACACACAACATCACGTTGTCCTCAATAGTAACAATAACAACAACAATAACGTTCACTTGACACTGTCACACCATTTGTCATTCAGTGACAACAACCTGTCTGTGTATGATGTTTGACCTCAACCCAAAAGTCTGAAGTCTGGTCATGTGTGACTTGATCTCCCACCACTCACTGAATTCATACATATATTCTTTAATTAGTTCCAGATGCATAAAAGTATTAAATTATTATTATTACAAAACACTTAAAACATTATGAAACAGAACTAGAGTAGACACCATATTCACTTACATTTTGTAGTGTTAAACACTATATTTACACAAGATTATTGGTAAAAATATGGGGTAGAAAAACCGGTACATTGTTAAAATTCCTTCTTCACGTGCCCAGCCTACACAAACCACATTCCTGTACAAAGAATTTAAACTTATTTATACCCAAGCGTATCAATCCAATACAGTTACATTTTGACATGAAACTAAAATAAAAGCCTATTCTTTGTTTCAAGTTATTCTGATTACTGAAGAAAATTTATGTTCCATTTAAATTTTATGGTAAATTAATAAATACATAATTTATTTATCCAATACTACTTTCTGTTACACAACTGAACAAACACTTCGCAAATAAAAGATTATTTTTCACTAGAATTTGTATTAGATATATTACAATATTATAGCAGGCCTCACATTAATTACTAACTCAACTTTAATTATTAAAAAAAAAAATCAGATTAACCACGGTATGTCAGACAAGATAAAAAAAAAACAAGGAAAAATGGCTAAAATGATGGGAAGAGAAGAAACCACAGATTATTGATGGTTTTGTATTTACTGTGTCTCTCATCCTGTTTGTTAATGCACTGAGAATCACTCATAAAACAGCACTGTTGGGTGTGTTAGATTGGGTCCTGAGGAAAGGGCAATTAACTTTCATAAAACTGTGTACATCGCTTAAAATAAAACAAATATTGCTCACAGATTAATTTCAAAAAGTTGTATGTTATTTATATGTTAAATTTTTGTTTTAAATGAAAATGTGAAAACTCTATTTTACCCTGTTGGTCTGCTAACTGTAACTTTGTTATTTCAATATAAGCCTGAAGTTTCACATACCATTATCCTAAGTTTAATTAAGAAAGTTGTGTTAGTGGTTGAAATCACAAGCAGAATGATCACTGTTGCACACCACTATATAAAATTATATAGTTTTGTATAACACCATTAATTTTATATAGTTTAATGAAGAAAGTTGTGTTAGTGGTTGAAATCACAAGCAGAATGATCACTGTTGCACACCACTAATTTTATATAGTGGTGTGCAACAGTGATCATTCTGCTTGTCATTATCAGGGGCGGATTTACGCACAGGCAGACTAGGCACTTGCCTGGGGCGGAAAATTTTGGGGAGCGGCAAAATTTGAGTTAAGAAATATTTTTAGATTAAAACAAATTTATAAGTATAAAAGCCAGTTCAGTTAAGCACACACGAATATAAAAATTATCTCCACTTAATTTTTAACTATAACGCAGTTATCGTTTTCACCCAAAAGTAATACGGGAGAATGTTTATGTTTTCAACCGTTAAAATATTTGGCATTGATCATCCGAGAGATTTTAGATGTTGGCAATCCAGATCAAATTGAGAAATGTAGATCTGTCAATGTAATACCGAATTGTAGGTTGGTTCCAGAAACAGAGGCAAGTTAATATTTAAGGAATCAAGACATTCTAGTGATACCGACAATAACTGTGATAGCAGTGAAGGTGAAGATACTGTTCACACAGTTCAGCCAGAGAGGTCCGTTGTGGAGGAACCTTCATTTCTGAAGAACGAAGAACCAGTTCACGTGAAAAATCATGATGAAATGTCATCAAATCTGGTAGGAAGGTCTTAGATTCTGATCCTATTAATTGGCAAATGAACGAGAGCACACGCGATTATGTAGCAAAGTTTGGATTTAAACAGAACACTAGTGCGGACTGTAAAACCAAAGAGGGAATATAATGATTCCCCCCCCCCAACAGAGATTTGTGGGAGGGGGCAAATTTATACTGCCTACGGGCAGCAAAATGTTAAATCCGCCCCTGGTCATTATCCTAAGTGTTTTAAACCTTTTCTATTAAAGTGAATGTTCTACAAATAATATCTTAATAACTAAATGTTAGTACTATATTCTTATTAACACATAAATGGTATTGATTAAAAAAAGGACAACCTTGTAACTTTATATTTGACTTTTAGAGAACGTTTGCACATTATTTATGGTTTCGGATTAATTTTGACTCTTTGACACATATCCATTTTCACACACACACACACACACACACACACACACACACACACACACACGCACGCACGCACGCACGCACACAATTAAATCCATTTACTTCTTAATATTAATAACCTAAATCCATCAACTTGTTAACAACCTACACAATCTTCAGTTTTCTCTTGTCTTGAATAGAAAGATTAGCACAAAATCATCATTGCTTAAGGCAGTGCAAGTGCCAGTACAAGGTGGATTATTTTTTAAACTAATTCTTTACCCCACTTTTACATAAGTAATTTACCAGTTAATATTGTCTATTGGAACACAGTAACTAAAGTGTAACAGTTGTTTTAAGCCACAGTTTTTTATATCTGTCGCTTTCAGACTAACAGATTTTGGATTGGACGAAATTTGACTATACATAAATATTGTGACATAAAACTTTTCAGCCTTAATATTATTAATGGATACAGTATAATATGACTGTTGAAATTTAATTTGTGTGCCAAGTAATGTTATAATATAATTATAATCCCTTTATTAATACTAATACATAATGTAACATTATATACTCAATATAATCATTAAAATATAATACAGTCACCACAAATTTGTATAAAATTTACTAAGCTGACTTGTGTTAATAAGCACATTTTATTCATTCCTGTACTAATTAAGTTTTATAATTATGTTTTTTTTTTTACCGTAATTCACCAACTAAACTTAGAGTGGATTAAATTAAATATACAACTTTACACATGATGTAACACATTTTCTACATGATTATTATAAAATAATATAATAATTATACAATCAGAAAAACCGTTCTGAATTGTGTTCGAGTCCTAACACATACTTGAAGAAATCCCTTTCATACTCTGCTGTTGCTTTATACCAAGTGTTACAACAGTTTTACACAAAAAGTGTAAATAATACCAAGAAATACATAAGAAATGAATTATTGGCCTGTGGCAATGCTCTAAACAAGGTTCAGCTTGTGCTAATTACCTTTTTTTTATCTACCATGATTCTGATACCTACTACATATTATTAACAACGGAGCCGCCTAAATATTATTTCACAGTAAGAGAGAAAATATTTTCTATGTACATTGTAATAAACTACTTGTTATACCTCTCCTTATAACCCCACTGTTGGGCTGGCCAATTTGTAATAAACTAAGTATGTGCCGGTACTAGCAAAAATGTCCGTCTTATTCAAACCCCACTGTTGTAAACCAATTTCGTAAAGAACTACTTGTTAATTATGTGAGGACGTATATTATATTATATGCTGCATGCTGGAAACGTCAAATTATAAAGAAATCTTGTCTATGGGTGTAATTAATTATAATAGACTCCTGTGTATCAAACGCCAAGTAATACGTTGCAGGTGGCAATTCGTAACAATTACAAATGTTGTTGCCTGTCTTAATTAATGTTTTATTAATGAATATATCTTTCAGTGGTGACCGATGGAACCTTCGGAAAATAGATTATTAAACAAACAAATTTATAATTATGTTCTTGAATTTATAATCGTACTACTCTATAGACTTAACTTAGTTTTCAATGTTTGCGTAATATTAGCGATATGTATAGAGTATTGACGGAATGTAAGGGGTATTTGTGTCAACCCTAGTCACTCGATGGTGGAAAATTTCATTCAAATTTAGTATTAAACACAAGCTAGTTCAGCAATCTTCCGTCCCACCAGCTGCAAACTTTGAGCGCTGTTACTAGTAATAAGCGTACTTATAGGTTAGTTATTCGTTATGTTTGTATCAATCTTTTTTTGACTTATTCCACCCACCACATATATTATTTATTCTGCAATAACTTAAACGTTATCTCATACAATAAATGTACTTTATTTATTTTCTCTATTAATTAACAGGTTACGTTGTCTCAAAAAACAATAATACGATCCAATCGATCATCCAGACATATATCGATTATTAATTACTCAAATTCTAAAAAAAAAACATATACACTTGAAAATAATAACAAATAATTCTTATACCAGGGTTCGTATAGTTCTTTGAACCATTAGTAAGGCCAGGTAAAATGCATAATTAAGGTTGTTCAATTTACAAAAATAAAATTATTTACTTAAATACAGTGAAAATGAAAATAAGTTGGTTTTTTTACCAAAACCGACGAAAATTTCGTCTGGCGGTGAACGTTTTGTCAACAGTGGCCAAAATGCGGCTTATCTCGTCTTCACCCAGTGAAACTGCTCTGATTTTCAATAAAATGGATGGTGGTGTGTACTGGTAAACCCTCAGGAAATCTCCTGGCTTCTATTCTTCTTTTACGATCTTCACAATTCTTGGTCCCAGTAAACTGGAATTAGGATCTCAGCTTCTGCTGCCAATGAAGGTTATTTCGCCAAACCGAGTCTTCTGTTATTTCCAATAATTCCGTTAATTCAGGCTTTAATTCTTTACTGGTCTTCGATTTATAGCATGAATTGGTTTAATACCAATTTCAGCGGAATTATTTAGTGAATGGGGTGAGAGGCTTTCAATTCTTTTTTACTGTATTCATTGACAATTTAGATGGTTATTTAATTTGTATTATTCATTAGCATTAAAGTATAATTGTTTTACAAAAAGGGTTTTTCAATTTGGATACATATTTCCTTTAGATTTATTCATATTTTTTAAATATATCGGTCCATCTCAACCTAATAGCTTGTAACAATCAGAACGAATTAATTCAAAATCAACAACTTCTGCAATTCAGTTGCCTTAACAACCACGTTTTCTATATATCCTTGAGCCGGCATTATAGAATATTACTACTCCTTTCCAATAAAATACTCCATGCTTGGATTAATATTGAATCACATAAAATTCTCCCCTAACCTTCCTTACTAAACAGTAAATGTTTTACCAGATTTTCGTTGGACTGGGTTTACTAAAAAGGTATTAATTTCCTTTCACTAATATGGAATTTAGGCCTATAGATTCACTTACAACCATTATAACATTATTTGGTTTTTTAACTTAATTTTCTTTTTTACCTGACCTACTGTACAATTAATTATTGGTTACATGGTTAATTACATGAATTTTAATTTACTGGTGGTTATTTTTTTTATATTAATTAACTGGTTCTGGAACCCTTTATTAACTTATGATATAATTGTCAGAACTACTTGTTAGACTTGAAACACTGGTCACACTCCTGATCCAGTTTATAAACATTAATTAAAACAACAGTATTTTTCAACTTTATACAATACTGAGAACTTAGTACAGTGCCTAACATTGGTAACTATACTGGGTTGTATAAAGACAAATCTAATATAAATATAAACATAATTATTGATGAAGTATTATTATCAAACAACATCATTTCATT
Source organism: Magicicada septendecula (assembly GCA_034769895.1). NCBI lineage: Eukaryota > Metazoa > Arthropoda > Insecta > Hemiptera > Cicadidae > Magicicada > Magicicada septendecula. Next base: position 29,939,037 of record CM068367.1, on the reverse strand, counting down.
TTTAGCATATTCAGGGCTGCAAACTGGTTTTGAGGTCTAAATTACTGATTTTACTGACTAAAATCACTGAAATACTGACTTCTTACTGACCTAAGATAAAATAACTGACCTTAATTACTGACCTCCATCGACCATATTAATATTAATTTACAAGTAATTAGAGACAGTTTAAAACATATTTTTTATAATTGGCCACCCTTCTCCCCACTGAGCAGCTGTAAAACAAAATCTAACATACAACGGCATTATTTTAGTTTGAGACTTATTAAAAAACATTAAAAACTAAACATTGTTCAAGTAAAATCAGCAGGCATATTGTTAACTGGTTTACAGCTACTCAGGCCAATTTCCCTTGCCACTATTATAAGTTAATTTTGTATATTTATTTTACTGACGTATTATTCAGTGCTTCACTTACATCTTATATCTAATAAAACTATAACGTAATTACCCATCTTAAATATTCCTAGAATAATATAATGTACATACCAAGAGAACGTTAAATATCCTTGGTACTCTATGATCAGTCTGCTTAAGAATTGTAATTGAAACTCATTGCTTGGGTTTTTTATTGAAAAATGAAGTAATTAGTGAAGATTTTCTTTTCTCAACATTTTTCTGAATTTTTTCCGCATCATGTCTTTTTATGTCAGCTTCTTCTTTAACTTTCTGAGCACTTTCCAGGATTGCCTGTGCAACATTAGCCGCAACAAGATCCTTATTTTTAATAGCCTGCTTTAATCTTTCATTTGCATCTTTTAAAAGAGTATCAGCTACTTTTCTTTTCTCTTCATCACTTTTCAGTTGTTTTAATACTACTTCTTTATCATCAATACCTTTTCTCTCAGCTGAGAGTTTTTTCTCTAATTCGTTTTCGGCAATACGCTCTTTCTCCTTAGCTTCTTCTTCTTTCTTTTCCTGTTCTTTCTTTAAACGTTGTTCTTCTAGGTACTGCCTATGATGTATATAGGCTGACTGAGCGAGATTCAAGAGCTCTTTGTTTATATGAACCAAATGTACTTTTCCATCATAGAGTTTATGCAACGCGCAAACTTATCTTAACGTGAAGATAGGCATCCAGAGTTCTTTCAGACATACTTGCCCGATCAGAGATCATAACTCTCTGTGAGCTTGAGAAGCCTCTTTCCACATCTGCTGAACCATGAGAAAGAGATAAAGCTGCTTTGACAACCTTAGAAACAAGTGGGTACTTCATCTCACCTGCCTTATCAGTTTTCTTAAAAAACTGGTTCCAGTAAACATCAATGCGATTGCTCTTGCTATGGAGCCCATCTTCTTCCAAACTCAGTAACTTCCATTCATCAATAAGGGAGGCTATGTTCAGATCAATAGGCAATGCTTTTGCCACTTCAACGATGGACTTCCAACTATTGTCTTTTGTTCTTTCGGATGGGGTCAAACATTCAAAATGCTTCAATAAAGGTATTGACGTCAAGGAAGACTTGGTAAAAATGTGTTTACAACTAGCAATGAAATGCTTTTTTGCTTGGAGCAGAAATGCAAGTTTGTCCTTTTCTGGTAACATTTGTAATTCTTTTACATCTAATCCACAGTTTACTTCTTTAAGAGGAAGAAAACTTTTCTCATCATTCAAGGAATCTAACAAGAAGATAACCTCAGAATGACATATACGAGTCATTAGTCTGCTTGTTAGAGTTTTGAGGTGATCATACAGAAGGTGAATCAAAGGTTCTTCTTTCTGAAAGTGACCAGTAAACTGTGAAAATATGTGAGCACTGGAGCAAGCAAAGTTTATTTCCACTTTCATTGTGTTAACTTTCAGAAGACTAACAATGTTCTTGTATTTGGATGATATCATTAAATCACTTTTATATTTTGGCACAAATACCATGAAATACTTCGTGACTGCTGGCCACTGGAGTCTTAAACCAATCTCACAATCTGCTTTTCATACCTAATCTTAATTATTTATTTCTGACAACAAAATTTTTAATTATCATGTTAGAAAGTAAGAAAATAAAAAAAATGAATTGCCGGTATCGAGTAAAAACCCTTTCTTAAGAACCACTAAATTCTGCTTTAAAAAACTGACTTTACTGACCAATTTAAAAAATACTGGCTTTTTACTGACTCGCTCAAAAATACTGACTTTTACTGACTTTACTGACCAGTTTGCAACACTGCATATTCAACATACAACATAAGTACTCTGTAGTCCTTAACATGTCACAGTACAAAACAAACATTTCATTACATTCAATCATTCATTGGTCTGGCTCTTTTACATTTAACATTAGTCATTGCCTCCTTTTGACTTGAGGTACTTCTCAAGCACATGAACTATTGAACAACCTTAAATCAGGGTATGGTCCTTGACCATATTTCATTCAATTTTTTATATAACGTTGGGGAACCTCAACTATGTTACGTTACAACATGTATGATAAATAGTATTATATATGTACTATTTATAATACATTTACCCCCTCACATACACGCATATCAATTAAATGTGAATTCACTACCTTCCCTACCTACAAAAACCACATTCCTATGCATAAATTATTTTGCTTAATTGTCTATTATCTTAGCTCCAAGTCAAGATTATCCCAAGATTACAATTTTTTATAAATATATTGTCTCACAGTAACACAATAAAGAAAGAATGTGGACAACAAAAGTTTACATTTGCACCCCTTCTCACACACTCTCTCTCTCTCTCTCTCTTGCAAGCATGCGTGCAAAACACACACACACACACGCACATTATAACTTTGAATAGAACTATAATTTATAAATAATTTATGAAGAGTTGCAGTTTTTCTTACACATAGTAGCAGCATCCTACACTAGTTTTGATAAAACTTTCATACCTACATTATTTATTGAAACATCTCATAACAAATTTAAAATATTCTGTCACTTTAGTAATACACTAGACTACTGCATGATTTAAAATTAATATACAGTACAACACAAATTAGTCTATGTTTTGTAATATAATTTTCTAACATCTTTTTATTATTATGTATTACCTGTTATTATGAAAAACTATTTTTGACACTTAACAAGTCCAACAGCATCTAAATTATACCCTGAACGCACATGACACTGCCTGCACTATATCCATTTTTGACACCCACATAAATTACCATAATACATTATTTTATTTAAAAAATGTAAATTCATTATTCTTGGTCCTCATGCAATTAAAAAATCAATCATTTAAAATTTAATTAAATACTCCTTGTAACTTAGAAAAATCTTAGTGAAATTTTCACACCATATCAAGTTAAAATAAATATCACAGTTTTCATTTATAACAGAAGTTTATAACGGTCACACACTCCATTTTCCAGAAGCTAATAATGGCATGTAACATCAATAAGAAAAGGACACTACAAAAACTGCTTAGAAGCTTTATTAAATTCTAATCACATCAAACAGTTTTATATACGTAATGTGACGATTTCATTAATAAAAAAAAATAAATAATAAAATAGGAAATGTAAAAAGGTGAGAAATTTAAATTTTAATAAATCGGACATTTAAACTAATTTTAAATCCCTTAAATAACTCAAAATAATATTTAATAAAGAGATTTAATGGCAAAAAGGAATGCGAGTGTAAAGATAGGGAAACCCTTTAATAATTTACCATGCATTGACATGCGTTAACTGGAATTAACTTGCATACATACCCATTGTTGCGGTTTGGAAGCTCTTGAATAATCGTGAGTTATTCCAAAGACGCTAATGAGGAAGGCTGGATTGTTTGTTAGAAAGAAGTGGACTGTATTAAAGATGTTGAACATTCGTTTATTGAAAAAATCTGATTGTTAAATACGATCGGCATGTGCGGATGCATTTGAGGCAATAACACCCGAAATTAATTTTGAATAAAATCGTGGTCCATTGTAGATGGACGCAGGTAGTTGAATGAAATGAAATATTATAAATGCATGCTAAAAAATAGCCAGAAGCCGCGGCTGTAAGAGAAGTGTTTTACGAGAGTTGCGCTCGGAGTCGTGTTATAAACTGAACTAAACTGGCTTGCAGTCGGCGGTGCTGACCGGCTGCAACGTTTGATAAACGCGTGACGTCATCCGTGCGTGCCGTATAATGGTAGTAGACTGCTTACAGCTGATAAACCAGTACAAAGTTTAAACATACTGCCCGCCAAAATCGGGCCGATTTTGTACATTAAAGGTTAAATTGAACAATATAATAATTAGACTTACATGTCGTAAGCGATACAATAATTGGCGCACTGGCCAGAGAGCAATGACATAATAAACATAATATACTTAAAGACTTATACCTAAAATTTGTAGAAAACAAAATTCATTAATCTAGCACAAAGCTTAAGTCAAAACAAAACAATTTCTGTGCTAGAAAAGGTACAACAAATAAAAAATCATGATAAAAACGAACCCTTACATAACTGAACATGATCTCTCTTGAAGCATAACATGTGGATAAAAAATACATATATTTAAACCTTGACAAACGTAAATAATAATCTTAAATTATATAAGAGAAACCATCTTGATCACTGCTTCATATATAGTAATAGAAATAATAGAAACATAATGTTATCATAATCGTATCAAAGTTCAATGGTACATGACATTGAAAAATACAATACACATATAGAATAATTGACACTATATGACACTTGTGGTTCTCAGAATTTGAATCACACAAACATATTGATAATACACAACCTCCATAATAATTAATAGTACATATGAAACACAGTCACTATTGCAGTAATAGCTAGCGGCACGTAAACAATATTACAATGCTTATGATACAATTGACTTGTATGCTCGCCCCGGGGAATGTCCCGGGCGTGATCCATGTAATGTGACACGCACACACTCACACTCACACACACACACACACACACACACACACACCTCGTATGTCTCGTATGGCACGCATACGATTAGTTTGTTGCCACCGGAAGGAGGCATAATTTGTGGATGGGTCGGCGTAAGATACCTAGCGCGGTGCGAACTTCTGCGACGCGTACTAAGGAATCTTGACCCGGAAAAACATTGGTAATTACCCCACGCTTCCATTCTAGAGGGGGGGAATTGTCATCCAAAATGAGGACAAGTTGTCCGACGTTCAAATTCTTTAATGGGGTGCGCCATTTATTGCGCTGCTGCAGCTGGTGCAGATAATCCCTAGACCACCGTTTCCAGATGGTCTGCGTAAATTTTTGGAGCAGAAGCCATCTGCCCAAATGAGTATTATTGCCTTGTGTATAGTCGGGTTCCGGAAGTGCCGTTAGTGGAGCACCGACCAAAAAATGAGCAGGTGTTAAGGGTTCAGGGTCTCTAGCATCGTCGGACACCGCGCACAACGGGCGTGAATTAAGGCAAGCCTCAATTTGAGAAAGAAGAGTAGAATATTCCTCAAAATTCAATATCGCACTGGCAATTACGCGACGTAAATGGAATTTAACACTCCTTACACCACTTTCCCACAAACCACCGAAATGAGGGGCTGAAGGGGGGATAAAGGACCATTTGATGCCGTGGAGACCGCAAGACTCCAGAGAAGATTGCTCAACTTCCTTGGAGGTTAAAAATTTGGACCAATCATGCAACGTGTGGTTGGCACGACGAAAATTCGTGCCATTATCCGAAAATATTTGCGCGGGAATACCTCTGCGCGATATGAACCTTTTTAAAGCCGCTATAAAGGCGTTGGAAGTGAGATCCGACACCAATTCTAAATGGATGGCCCTAGTACACATGCATATAAATAGAGCGATATATGCCTTGGTCGTGGACTTAGAGCGCTGCCCGCCATGGCGCAAATGTACAGGACCGGCGTAATCCACGGCCGACTGTGAAAATGGCCTTGACGGCGTGACCCTAGAAGAGGGTAATTGACCGAGTAATTGATTCGCGCCTTTAGCCCGGAAACGAAAACAAGTGACACACTTATGTATCACTGAGCGGATATAGGACTTATCGTGTATGATCCAATACTTACGCCTAAGCGAAGCTTGAGTTGATAGCACCCCAGCGTGCAACAAACGGATGTGTTTGTATTCAATTATTAATCTCGTGAGATGAGAGTGCGGGTGCAAAATTATTTGGTGTTTAGTCTCGTAGCTAAGTGGGGAGAATTGCAAGCGTCCACCCACTCTTAAAATGCCTGATTCATCCAGGAATGGGTTGAGAGCAAGAATTTTACTACTGCGTGGAAGGCACCGGTGTGCCTCAAGTTCCCTAACCTCCACGTCGAAATGCAACTTCTGTGATTGCCGGACAAAAATCAAGAGCGTGTCAGACAATTCTTGAGCCGACAAAAAGGACGTGTCTCTATCAACCACCGCGAGCCTAGAATTGCGAAAAAATCGACGGCAATATGCGAAGACGCGAATAAGCCTCGTAAGAGATGAATAATTTTCAATGTAACTATGTGTTGAGGGCGCGACAATTAGTGAGGTTTGAGCCTGCTTGCGACGTTCCTCTTCAATGTCGGGAAAAGTACAGGGAGTATTAATGTCGAACGCGCTGACCGGCCATGAGGCCGAATCACGAGCCAACCAGGAGGGACCACGCCACCATTGAGTATGACAGTGCAAACTACGAGGGAGGCAACCGCGCGATAAAACGTCGGCAGGGTTGTCATTTGATACTACATGACGCCAAATTCCCCTGCTGCTAACAAGATGCTGTATTTCCGCGACACGGTTGGCCACAAATACCTTCCAGCGGGAAGATTGCTGATGTATCCAGTACAACGCTATCATCGAATCCGAATAAAGATATAGTCCGTTAAAATTGTAATCGACGGCATTTAAAACCTTGGACGTTAATTGAGCCAACAATAAACAAGCACAAAGTTCAAGTCTTGGAAGCGTTATCTGTTTCAGCGGAGCGACCCTAGATTTAGCACACAACAAGTTTGATGATATGGCGCCGTTCGAATAGACCGCCCGCACATAAATGCAACACGCATAACCTTTAGCCGAAGCGTCGGCGAATCCGTGCAGCTGCAATGAACTAACTGGGTAACTGTTCGAACTCTTAACCGACCTCGTAATCTCAAAATGAGTGTCGGAGACTAATTGAGCGTATAATTCCAACCATTGATTGGCTAATGATCCAGACAAGGGTTCGTCCCAATCAGTGCCCGCCAACCACAACTGCTGCACGAAATGCTTGCAGCAAAATGTGATGGGAGCGATTAAACCTAGTGGATCATAGATCCCGGCGATGATTGACAACACGCTTCTCTTGTTGAAAACAGTTAAATTGTCATCACCCCTAACGGTGTATAAAAAGTTATCCCCCTCAACATTCCATTGTATTCCCAAGGTACGCACGTTTTGACCCTTGCTGAAGTCACGGGTTACTTGGGCGCGAAGAGTCATAATCTTATGGTGGTTAGAGAACCATTTATGTAACGAAAAACCATACCTCCTCAACAATTTCTCGATCTCGCATTTCATTTCAGCTAAGCCGTTCGGATCATCCGAACCCGTTATGAGATCGTCTACGTAAAAGTCATTTGCTATGGCCTTAGCAGCTGTAGGGTAGTCGGATTTATTTTCATATGCTATTTGAGCCAGACAACGCGTAGCAAGGAAGGAGGCACTAGCAGTGCCATATGTAACCGTCCTTAACGCGTAATGTCACAATTCCTTATGCGGTGCATCACGCCAAACAATGCGTTGCAAGTTTGAATCCTTAGGATTAACAATGATCTGGCGATACATCTTTTCAATGTCCGCAATAAGTACGTATCGGTGGGTGCGGAACCGAACCATTATCGAAAACAGATCCTGCTGGATCGTAGGACCGACCATTAAAGTATCGTTAAGGGACAAATTATTGGTGGTTTTAGCGGATGCGTCAAATACCACGCGCAATTTAGTGGTTAAGCTAGAGTCTTTGAAGACTGCGTGATGGGGCAGATAAAAGATCTCTGACCTGTCAAGCGACAGATCGTATTCATTAAGCGGCGACATGTGGCCAAGTCTTAAGTAGTCACTCATGAACTCACTATAATCCTTATAAAGGGTAGGGTTCTGCTTGAATTTGAATTCTAATGATTGGAATCTGCGTATGGCTCCGCGGAGAGAATCTCCCAAATAAGATTTATCAGATCTGTGGGGCAGGGCTACCACGAATCTCCTGTCGCGATTGCGGCTAGTGTTTTCCACGAAATGCCTTTCACACGGCGAGTCCTCAGATCGGGCTTCGCGACTAGAGATCTCCTCCAACTTCCAAAATTCCTTTAGTTGCGAGGAAATCTGATTATCGTCCCTACAGACCATAAAGGAAGAAACCGTTTTAGTCACATCGACGTTGAATGGTAAGTCACCGGCCAAAATAAATCCTAACTTGGTTTCCTGAATTATAGGAAAGTGTGGTCCGCGCGTATATTTCACAGGTTCAATTAATTGGAGAAAATATTGAGCGCCGATTAATATATCGACTTGCGACGAGCAATGTAGGTGAGGATCCGCCAAGAATATGCGCTTGGGTAAATTTAAAGAGGCAAGATTGAACGACTCCGCCGGTAAATTATTAGTTATACTGGGTAATACGGCACAATGTACGTTTAACATGAAGGGTTTACAGCGTGAATGTAGCCTTACATTAGTACTGAAGTCAGCCTGGCAAAGCGAGTTGTTTATACCCGTGATGGGCAGTTGCGATTTAACCAATTGGAGGCCCATCCTGCGGGCGAAATCCATTGTGCAAAAGTTCGCTTGAGAACCGGAATCCAGTAATATCCTAACGGGAAATTTTTTGCCGACTTTATTGTATGTCATACAGACGGCGGTAGATAACAATACCGATTTAGTGGTCTGTGATTTCAGTGAACACTGGTTATTAACAGAAGTTACGTCCCTGTTGGGGACATGAATCGTTGTGTGGTGACGCCTAGAACATTTTTTACATGAGAATTTTGAGGGACATTTTGAACCCTCGTGTCCCGAACGGAGGCAGTTTAAGCAAAGTTTGTTTTTTATTAACGCGTTTTTTCTATCAGGGATAGACAGCGATGTAAATTGTGGGCAATCGCTAAGCCTATGTACACCGTTACACAGCCTGCATAAATTGTTTCTAATATGTGAGTGGAATGCGCCCTTTGGAGTGCTTACCTGTTTAACTGCCTTGCGATAAGGAGACTTATCGCTTTTGTTCAACCTGCTCGTTGGGCTAGTCGCGTTATCGAGATTTTGCAATAATTTCCTACGTGAATTTAGAAAATTTATAAAATTATTAAAATCAGGGAATTTATGCTCCGATAAACTCTCTTTCCACAAACGTAAAGTGTAATTGTCAAGTTTTTTGGCTAAATAATTTAGGACAATAATTTCAAACGTGTTGACTGGCAGTTTGAGATTATTTAAAGCGTTTATATTTGCAGAGATTTGATCAATAAATTGCGATATGCTAACTTGGGATTCCTGCTGAACTAATGGTACGTCTAGGACATTCCACACGTGGTGAGCGGAAACAATTAGCTTACTATCATATCTATTCCTCAACAGATCGATAGCCACCGCGTAATTCTCATGTGTGATGGGCAACGATTTTATTACGTTAAGCGCCTCGCCATGTAATGACGAGTGCAAATAATGAAGTTTCTGTATATCTGTCAGATCTGCTCTGACATGAATTAGTTCCAGAAAAATATGGTAATAATGTTGCCATTCCACAATACTACCCTCAAACCGTGGTAATTTTATTGGTTCCAATTGAATGGGGGGTGTTTTAGGCTGTTTACCTTCAGCATTAATTACTGGTTTTTGGTTCATATGCTCAGCTTGCTCTAGCAGGTGTTGCAATTTACATTCTATAGTACAGAGATCGTCCTCCGTTTGTACTCTGTCACTCGTTAAAGCAACGTCTGCTTCCTCAGCTTCGATTTGTGACTGTATCTCATCATATTTGGTGGATAATTCCATCAAATGGCGCAGTTTTATTTTCAGCGCATGAGGATCGCTGTTTAACAAATCGAAGTTATCCGCGAAGGTATTTACTCGGGATATTGAGGCCTTAATTGTGCCTCGTTTTTTTATTAGAGCCCTTACATCGGCCATTATTATAGTTTAAGATAAAAAGGGAAAAATATTTAGAAAGCAATTGAGCATAGAGCATGTGAACCACAAACTTAATTTTGAATGAGTTTAAATACGTTTCGGTAGCTAGCGATCGTTGTTTTGAACATAAACTTACTCTCTCTAACTAATCAAACTTGTTGGCAGTTAAATTATTGAAATTATGAATCTAAATGGTTACAAAGTATATCTTCATCTTTAAAGTTCTAACTGATAATGAGCTGCCAACCATTTATTAATTTGTATTGTGTAATAAGGTGTTTGTTTATATAAATGTGTCAAAAAATACCCACTGAGTGAAATATTATTAAAAATCAAATATAAGTAAAGTTTATAGTCACGTGGCCGTCGATCCATTCGTGATGAAGCTGGCTTCGATCCCGTTTGGAGCTGCTACACCTCCTGTCTCTGCCGGTCAGCCGATGCCTCATGTTGTACCCTCCATCAATTAAAGCTGTGGAATCTCGAAAATGTTGTCCTGTTTCGTCCCGTCGTCTCTGGTCTACTGCTTGGCTGAATCTTGTCGAGATGACTGCGACGTGATTCACAATAATGGTGTCGCTCAGGACGAAAATGATGCCCGTAGGGCGTGATTAACTTCAGATCGGTCTTTCCAGAAATGATGTGTATAAATAAATGCTGTCGCCTGTGTACTCAGATATGAGAAATCTGTGCCGTGGGGACCAAAAATGATGTAGTTTTTTGGGCCCGAAAATATGAAATCCTGCCTGGTTGGACCAAAAATGATGTCGTTTTTGGCCCGAAAATATGAAATCCGGTCCGGTGGGACCAAAAATGATGCGTTTTTGGCCCGCAAATATGAAATCCTGCCCGGATGGACCAAAAATGTTGCGGTTTGGAAGCTCTTGAATAATCGTGAGTTATTCCAAAGACGCTAATGAGGAAGGCTGGATTGTTTGTTAGAAAGAAGTGGACTGTATTAAAGATGTTGAACATTCGTTTATGAAAAAATCTGATTGTTAAATACGATCGGCATGTGCGGATGCATTTGAGGCAATAACACCCGAAATTAATTTTGAATAAAATCGTGGTCCATTGTAGATGGACGCAGGTAGTTGAATGAAATGAAATATTATAAATGCATGCTAAAAAATAGCCAGAAGCCGCGGCTGTAAGAGAAGTGTTTTACGAGAGTTGCGCTCGGAGTCGTGTTATAAACTGAACTAAACTGGCTTGCAGTCGGCGGTGCTGACCGGCTGCAACGTTTGATAAACGCGTGACGTCATCCGTGCGTGCCGTGTAATGGTAGTAGACTGCTTACAGCTGATAAACCAGTACAAAGTTTATACACCCATAAACTAAACTAATAATACTTGTAAATTGAAATTAAATAAATAAATAAACAATAACACAGTAGTATACTATAATAAATTCTGAAGTAAAGCATATCTTTGGATAATTAAAAGGTCAAACTTTAATCCCGTAAATAGCAAATAAAGGTGGAACTATTTTATTGTGATGCGTAAACTCCGCGCAGTTAACTTACCTGTCCTAACATAGTAATTCAGTCGAGATGGAGCGATCTCTCATAGTAAACAGTGCCTACCGGAACCATGCCCCAAAGTTCGACAATATTTTTTTAATTTTAGAGTGCAGATATAACAATGTGCAGCGGAATGTAGCCGCAAATTAGTGTGCTAATAAGTTTAAATGTAATCTATAAAACAAAAAGGACTAAATAAGTGTGAGGGATGGCATCTCTATTGACTAGTATGTAAGATCTCAATGTTTGTTTAAAATAAAAAGGTACGAGGTACCTAAAGTGAGAACTTTTTATAAATAATGATGTGACATACATTTCTGTGGCAAACAAAAACATTTACTCGAGTTATACTACTAAAGATGCTTAGCTACCAGACTTCTGAGAACAGTATACCAGCTTCATAATGACCTAATCACTTCAGGAACTTCAGCAGGAAAGTAAACTACAAAAAAGATCAACCATTGGTGGACACCCCAAGGACCAAGGACCCGGACACAGAGTAAACTTCTGAATATCACAGGTGACACGGAGACTTGTCTTCCGTGATTAATTAACATTCAAACAAATGATTTGTTAAAGACAGTTTAAATAACAATATAAAAGACTTTAATGATAGTCACTTTGTAACATGTAGTATGTCATACGATTCAAAAATATTTGTAGCAGCAAGTAGTGCTTATATTATAAAGTTTCACTGATACAAAAAAAATTAGATTAAGTCCATTCTTCAAATGGCCCCCAAATAGTATGATAGAATATGAGTAAGTGAGCTTAACTCACTAACAAGTTTAATATCCCGGATCCGTGGAAAATGCTAGCACATAACAATCCTTATGTTGTGCCCCCCCCCTTTCAGAAAATATTTTATAAACTGTAAACTGTTTATTAAGAAAACCTTATGTGGAAAAATTTATGTAGAGCTGTTAAAGTAATTGTTTAATAAAGAGATGTCATTACATAACACAAAATACTGAGTGAATAAATCATCAGACACCCATATAAAATTTCCTTTAATTATAACTACAGCTGGTAAAATTAATAATTAGAAGTTGATTGTGACTATGGCAGCCCGTGCAATTGATCCGAAGTAAGTATGCACAGGTTCTCGATGTTATAACGTAGGTAAGACGTTATAGTACTTTATTCAATAGAAAACAATAATGACTGTGCACCAATTATATGGAATCTTACTGTTATTAAATTATTAAGGCAACAGCCTTATTGGTTAGGAAAAGCAACAGCAATGGATTTTGAATAGTTAAATACAGAGCAAAACCTTCCATATCCTACCTTCTCGTACACGAAACGTCTCATAACATGAAAGAAAATGAACTAGGAAAAATATTTAAAAAATATAGAAACACAAAGAAACTTAGTACAGTGTTTTATTGTTACTGCACAAAACAACTTAGGTCTTTACAAACTTTAGTAATGATACAAAGCTGTAAGAAAACTGGTTCTTCTAAAAAATAGGGACTATGAATGTTGCCGTACTTTTGGTCAACTACGACTCGTATTGTAATTTTTGTTTCTATTTCTACAAATACATCTCTCTTCAATGTTTCGTCCATTTTTTGGAATGTTTCCTGCTTTTGTGAATGGCACACAGCTGTCTTATCATTTTCCTCAATGTCATTTATGGTTTGAAACAACGTTGTTTTCAATTTTGGAAAAAAAAGTCTGCTGGGGCAGACAACGTTTTGCCAGGTAATTGCAGATAAGGAGTGACATATGAGCTGGTGCACTGTCATGGTGCAACACCCTTGTGGTTTTCCCACAGCTCAGGCCTCAGATGTCTTAAAACTTACACTCCCTGCATAGGCCTACAGCTAAAATAATTAGACAAGAAATGGGTGTCTGGCTGCGCAGTATGAAAAGTTCTTATTGTCCATGCATAGCTCTGACGCATTGTTTTCAGAGCAATCATTTTGTGTTCAGAACAGCTGCAGGGCTGGTGTGTGCACACATTTCTGAAAACATTAACTGTTCATTTAAAAAATCTGTTTTGTTTACCTTTATAACATATAGTTGAAAATGAATGAAGGTAGTGCTTCTTCTTGAAAAACTTCCGTTTAAAGAAAATTCATAGCAGAAGAAAATAATTTATAGTGTTTATAACTTTATGCAACCGGAAACTACAGATATTTCAGAAAAAAGGTTATGAGACCAGGTTTCTCAGGTATGTAGTATTTCTTCCAATAGTGTACTTAAAATTATTATGAAAGCTTCAGCATGTACAGGAGAGACAAGAATGTTCAGTACCTAACCTCAAAAAAACCACCCCAGGCAAAAACAAAAACTGAGTTGGTTGTTTTAGACAAATGTGTGGTTCGGCGTGTTATACATGAATTTCATGTAACACATGGGGAGACACAAACATTAAAGGTATACACAGAGATCTGATTACGCTTAATATACCGCCGACCTCTCCACACCAGAACCTCCAATACGGCTTTATATGCCCTAAACACTACTTTCCAAGACTTAGACACCTTCATACACAAACTACACTGGAAATACGCCACGACAGCCAAAACCCGTCCAGCAATACAATCTATCCCATCAACAGACCAGTCCGAAACACCCGGCGCCCCCATTTCCCCACCACCCACCTCCTGGCTCTTGCGGATGAGCCCCCACCCAGACATCTATGAAGAACCCGCATGAGAAGGGCCCCCGGACCCAACTAATGAGCGAAACGGCCTCGCTATGCTGAATAAAATAAATATTGAACAATACTCAACTCCTCCATCCCATCCACAAACATCATCTACTCCAACCAAGAAATAATAAAATAAAATAACTAACTCCCAAATCTTTGCCTATTTGAGACTGGAACAAACCATTCTTGGGTTAATCCTTGAAGATGATGACGATAATAAAATAGATGCTCTTTTGCCTGAACACAGGTGTGTTTTGCGACTACTCCTATACCACCCAGATTTAGATCCAATAGAAATGGTTTGGACCACAGTTAAAAACCACATCAAGACAAAAAATTTATACTTTTCAGTGGGCTCTCTTATAAACTTGGCCACAGAACAAAATACTGTAGTAACTTGAATTTAATAAACAAACACTCGGTAAACGAAATCTGCCGTAACTGGTGAAACAATTGTCAGGAAAATAAAATCATCTGTAGAACTTACCAAGTGTTTGTTTATTAAATTCAAGTATTAGTAAAATGTTCTACCAAGCGACCATTCAACCAGTGTAAATAGTAGCTTTTTCAACAGCAGATTAGAAAGACATGTGCAAGCAGGTGAAGAGAACTGAAAATCATTTTACGGCATCAGAAGAGGCAACTGACTGTGTTACGGACTGTCTCCTCGTAATTAATACTGCTCAGGGCAGCAGTAGTGATGACAACTTATTGATAGTGATAGTGAAGAAGTATATGATTGAGACTGAAGAACTATGTATCATATAGACAACCCAGATTGTGTAAGTAAAAATTTTTAAATAGTTTTTACAAACTAAGTTTATAAAAATTAATCGTAAAAAAAGTCCTATTTTATGGACCACAAGATGTACTTTTTTCTTTAAAAAATAACTGTATCTCATGGTCCAAATGTCGCCTCAACGCAAAGCACAACATTCCTTTACTGTTACAAAGCATGACAATCTTGAACAGTATTAAGTATGGAAAACACACATATTCAGGCCAGTTCTTCAAAGAAGAACATTCTTCTCAAACATTCTTATCAAAAATAACAATACCTTATAGTCTACATTGTTATCAAACCTTTGAAACAAATTATATTAGACTAAGTGAAAACTACGCCCCGTTTCTTTATAACTCAAGATCGGAAAGCAGGTGTGAATTGTTATTATCTGAATGTCTTATCAAAAACCAAGAAATTTTTGAAACTACAGTTTATCTTAATGAAAGTCAATGTGATAATTGATAATATGTGTGTGCGCATATTCAGCATTCTGCAAACAATAAACATCCCTTATCTAAATAATATATCTCAATTGAAGTGAAGCTTGTGGTGATAAGGAGAGAAGGCAGGAAAGGAGAGATTCAGTGAAATATAGATATAACTTTTGTTTGTTAGAATGATGAATAAATTAAACCTACTCAAAATTTACCCGAGATTATATAACTTGCTTTGTCTATGACTTTGGAACACTTCGTTTTGATTTAATAACAGGATAGAGAGAATATTTGTACAGTTTTATAACAGTGAGAACTGAACTCACAAGAATTAAAATTGTATCATGATTTTTTTTTTAATCCAGAAATTTAAACATGAGTGCAATCTTCTTACAGTCCGAAAATTGAGTGAATTTTGCAGAGATGTGAAGCGTGTTAAGCTTTTCCTCTAAAATTACGTGGCGTAATGCTATGCTGATGGCCTCTGCAATCTCTCGGACATTTAAAATGATGGTTTCCACAAATCACAGCATGGACTGGATTGATGTCATCATCACTTGAGGACGTGGAAGGTCATCCAGGTCTGGGATTACCATTGGTCAATGTTCTGCCTGCTTCAAAATGTAGTCATACCACTACCAAACTAGTCATACCACTCCATTCAGTCATACAGTCTTCCGTATATGCTTGCTGAAGCATTTTCAATGCGTCTGTAAACATTTTACCGACTCTGAAGCACAAACACATTCTTCAAGATCTTTCATTTTCACTGTTTTAAAAATCCGACAAGAGGTTAGTATACATGTTTACTCCAGCTGTTGTACCTTGAATACCAACAATGGTAGCATGACGCATTAAAGAGGCATTGTTTTTCAAACGTTGTTGCTAGGCAGCACCACTTGTTGAACGCAATCTATGTGTTAGTCGGAGTGTTATTACAAAAATTCACTTTTTTTACTTCCATGTTCCATAAGGAAATGAAAGTATGGCGAAAAAACTGTGTTCAAGATAAGGGCTGATTCTGATTGTACTACCCTCAAAACATGAAGAAAAGTCATTTTCTGAAAAGTGTCTGTGTACAGAATTTTTTCTATGGCGAACGATAACTTCTGCAAATTCACACAGAATCAAATAATTTTTTCCATATGTGCCTGAGTTATAGAGGACTATTGATTTTGTTGAAGATCGGTTAAGGGGAAGGGGTAGTTGACCTGCAACATTTTACGTTTTAAGAGTAATTTTACTTCCATGTTCCATAAGGAAATGGAAGTATGGTGATGGTGAAAAAAATCGTGTTCGAGATAACGACTGATTCTGATTGTACTACCCTCAAAACATGAAGAAAAGTCAATTTTCGAAAAGTGTCTATGTGTCTGTCTGTGTGTAGATTTTTTTCTATGGCAAACGATAACAGCCGCAAATTCAAACAGAATCAAATAATTTTTTGCATACAGCCCTGAATAATTGTAGAGTTCTCAAGATCTACTGTTTTTGGTGAAGATCGGTTAAGGGAAAGGGGTAGTTTACCTGCCACGTTTTATGTTTTTAACAAGAGTAATTGTTTCTATGACGAATGATAACTGCCGCACATTCAAACAGAATCAAATAATGTTTTGCATGCATCCCTGAATTGTAGAGTACTCATGGCCTGTTGATTTTGGTGAAGATCGCTTAAGGGAAATGGGTAGTTTACCTGCAACATTTTATGTTTTAACAACGGTAATTTTTTCTATGACCAACGATAACTGCCGTAAATTCAAACTTAATAAAATAATTTTTTACACATGTGCCTGAGTTGTAGAGGACTCGATGCCTATTGATTTTGGTGAAGATCAGTTACAGGGAAAGGGTAGTTTACCTGAAACATTTTTTGTTGTAACAAGAGTAAAGTACTTAATTTTGATAAATAAAGTATCCTGATAAGAAGATCTTAATAATCCACTGTAGAACCGTAGATGAAATATCTATAAATGAAGAGGCTAGTTGAATGGGGTGGGGGTAATTTTCTATAAACAAAAATTATAGTTGAAGGGGGAGGGGATAATTTTTTTTATATATGTACTATGTTATCGGCAACAAAGAAGTAGTTTGTTGTTAAAATTCCTTCCTGGCCTGTTTGGCTGTAGACCAATGTTTTCTGCAAAACCAGACGTTTCGGCAGTGCCATCGACTTCCATCATCAGTGAAAATCGAGTGCGATAACGTGAGGTGGTATACGTTAGTGACCACAGTACTGTGGTTAAGGCTGACGCAGTAAGTAGAAAGAAGTAGTTTCTATGGAAATATTTAATTTCGAAAATAATTTTAAATATAAATCTTAAAACATGGAAATCATGTATGGTTCTCCATACCAACATTTTTCTATGGCGAACGATAACTGCCGCAAATTCAAACAAATAATTTTTTGCATATGTGCCCGAGTTGTAGAGAACTCAAGGCCTATTGATTTTGGTGAAGATCGGTTAAGAGGAAGGGGTAGTTTATCTGCAACGTTTTATGTTTCAACAAGAGTAAAGTACTTTAATATTGTTGAATAAAATATCCTGAAAAGAAAGTCATAATAATCCACTGTGTAAAGGTAGACGAAATATCTATAAATAAAAAGGGTAGTTGAAGGGGGAGGGGATAATTTTTTATGTGTACTACGTTATCGGCAACAAAGAAGTAGTTTGTTATTAAAATTCCTTTCCGGACTGTTTGGCTGTGGTCCAACGTCTTCTGCAAAACAAGACGTTCCAGCAGTGCCATCGACTGCCATCATCAGTGAAAATTGATTGCGCTAACGGGAATGGTATACGTTAGTGACCACACCAGTACTGTGTTTAAGGCTGAACAAAGAAGTAGTTTCAATGGAAATACTTAATTTCAAAAATTATTAATTTTATCTTAGAACAGGGAAGTCATGTATGGTTCTCCGTACCGATATTTAACACATCTAGTACAGCGTGCTTTTAAAAGTGCTGTGATTAATTTTTATGGTTAATTTTATAGCAACAGTAGCTGACATAATGTTCATTATGCTGAGGTGTGATGTAGTCGCTGACACTAGGATGGTTAAGAAAAATTAATATTGACAAATACATAAAATAGTAGGAATAAACCTATTTTAGTACCAAGCCACGTTTCCGTTAAATATATGAAAAATATATTATACTAACCGTCTGTGACTTCTCGTATTTGATGTCTCTTCTTATTACGACATGTTTCAAGACTCTTGTCCCATTGTCAAGCATAAAATTTATAGCACATATCAGATATGTTTGTCAAACGTTAAAAACCATGTCATGATGACCACAAATAATGGATGGTTAATGCGCGGTGAGTGGCCGTGCAGTCTACACTGTTCGCCCGATGCACGTATTCAAGTTACAAATTAATATAGTTCGTTTTTTAATAATCCGTTATTTGTGGTCATCATGACATGGTTTTTAACGTTTGACAAACATATCTGATATGTGCTATAAATTTTATGCTTGACAATGGGACAAGAGTCTTGAAACATGTCGTAATAAGAAGAGACATCAAATACGAGGAGTCACAGACGGTTAGTATAATATATTTTTCATATATTTAAATATTTAAATACATAAAAACTGAGTAAAGTTAAAAAAAACATTGGGTTTAATTTTTTTATTAACATGTATACATAAATAGGCAATTTTTAAGAATTGCACTTTATTTATATCTTAATGTCAGTAGTATTTATTTAATCTGTCATAAACCTGTACTGATTTAAGCAAAACAACGTATTTTCTTGCATATCAGAATTTTATCATATCTGAAACACGTCCTGCCCACATTATTCTAGTTATGGGAGGTTCTGCTAAATAAAAAGAAGAGATCATGTCTTATTAAAGAATAATTATTCTTTAGTAAATCATAAACTAATTCATACAGTAATTTAATCATAACACTGCTTCATAACAACCATCCAAAAAACTGTATCCAAACTATACTGGATTCATATATAACATACAATTCCAATATTCATGATTCACTAATTATTTGCAAAATGAAACTATTTTTATCCAATAATATGACTTTTAGAATACACAGCTGTGTCAAACATTTTGGAATCTACATTTTTAAACTACTTAAGAATGTAATAAAAATATAAATGTTAAAAAAATCTACTTTAAATTTTAAAAATACTTGGGTTAATCTTAGAACAACAATTCTGTTACTTTTAGACTGAACAAGTTTTACTTTGAGTAAAAAAAGTGTTTTTTTTTTTAAATCATCAAAAGCATGAAAGCTTACGTGTGAAGATAATCCTGTCACGTGCATATCATTCAAAGAGATATCTAATGAAGCTTGATCACGTCAATACAGTGGAGAGTAAGCCTAACTGAAGATACTTGTATTTATTTTATAGTGAAACATACGTCACTAATCAAAACTGTCAATTGTTATTCCACATTGTCAATACAATCACCTTCATTCTTCATGACTGAGAGGTTTACGCCAGTACATCTACATTTAGTATACTGATGATATACCCAGGGATTGCTAGAACGTCTTGATACTTCTTTCCTTGGTGCTTTGTAATGTTGGAAAATAATTGGCAGCCTTAGTAGTCTTATTGTCTGCATGTGAGATATTCATCTGTTTTTACATTATTTCCTTTATTTTAATACTAGCTGTATACCCATGCTTCGCTACGGTTTTTACTGAATAAACACATTGGTCGGTGGTTTTTTTTTTAACCTTGGGTAACCAAGCACATTGTATAAATGTAATATTTACAAATTTTTAAAAGCATAAATGGGTGCCAATACTAAGTCTACTGAAATCGTTTTGTGAAACGAAATACGGCACTTATAAAACTTCCTTGTAGACAACGTTCTTTATTTGACCCTGTGGCTGAAGGATAGTTAAACTCTCAGAAGAGCTAACTCGTGAGCAAGCAACATACAACTGGCCATGGGAGAAGCAGTCTTCCCTCAGATCAACACCGGCCATTTTCAAAGACTGCCCTTGTGATTTATTTATTGTCATAGCAAAGCAGAGCTTGACAGGGAACTGGAGTCTTTTAAACTGAAAATGGTAATCTGATGGAATTAAGGGAATGCGTGGAATGAAGACTGCTTCCCCCTGACCACATCCAGTGAATATTGTTGCTTCTATGACGTTGTTGTGCAATGATTTAATCTGCAGCCTAGTACCGTTACAAAGCTTAGGCGGTACCAGGTTTCGTAGCAGCATTATTGGAGCTCCAACTTTAAGGCAAAGATTGTGCGGTGGAATGCCTGGAGGATTAAGCGTGTGCAAGAACTCTACTGGGTAATGGACCGCATCTTCTACTTCCACCCCAGAGTCCACGGATTGGCACTGGACAATCTCAGTTGGCAGTTTTTCCAATAATGTGTTATTGATATTTGCAGCAGTGTCATTCTTTGGAGTAAGGATAGCTCTTTCTTTCAGCCAAGATACATCTTTCAAGTAAAAATTAGTTAAATCTGGGTAAATTTTTTCAGCCAACGTTGTCAAGTCGCATACAACTTCACATAAGTCTTTTGTAATATTGACTTTGCCATTTTCTTCAGGTAGATTTCCATTACCGATCTGTAAAAGTAAACTTGAAAACTCGTCTGCCTTTAAGATGCACCCGCAAATTGACTCTCAAGGAACGAACTTGGACTTTAGGCCACAGGACAGAACTCTTTAGACAGGCTTTAACTTCATCTGCTCGAGTTCCCCTACGTACAACAGGTAAAGTCTGTCTGAAGTCTCTGGCCATTAGAAGTGTGACTCCACCCATCAGGTTTTTATTGCTTCTAATGTCCTGCAGAGTTCTATCCAAATCTTCAATTCCTCCCTTGTAAGCCATGGTGCACTCGTCCCAAATTATCAACTTACAATCCTTAAGTACCTTCGCTGTGTCGATTTGTTTTGATATGTTGCAAAATGGGGTCTCAGAGTGGTTTAAGTTGAGAGGCAGTTTGAAGGCAGAATGAGCTGTCCTCCCTCCATCCAACAACATTGCTGCTATACCTGACGAAGCCACAGATATAGCAATTTTCCTATCTTGTCTTACCATGGCTAATATTAAATTAATCAAAAAGGTTTTCCCTGTAGCACCTGGTGCGTCAAGGAAAAATAGTGTCCAGCCTCTGATTCAATGCTCGCAATTACTTCATTGTAGACATTTTTCTACTCGTCGTTCAGTTTAGGTACGTTTTCAGCAACCAATTCAGATAGATGGACCGTGTTGTAAGAGAGTTCTTTCAGGTACTCGCGGTTGACTGCAGAACTGTTGGGCTCATGACTTGGAGAAGGAAGACCAAGTTGTTGGAGGGATTGATTGGACATTGAAGAGACTAAGTTTTCTAATGAATGTAGGCATTTGTTGTAAATGATGTTGTTCCGTAGTTCAAGCTCTAAGCCCGGACATTCATACTCCATCTGTCTCTTGAAGTCCTCTGACATACTGTCTCTGTGTTTCTCCCACAGCACTAAGGGATCCGCTGCTTGACAAAACACCAAAATGACAGCGAACAGTTGTCTGATTTTCTGTGGTGACTCTGACAGAGCAGCTTCCTCCAAGGTGATGTCCCAATGACTGTCATCTTGAAGTAAACCCAACGCTCTGCAGGCAGACTGATAAGTGGAGTGAACTATGCCAGATACCCTCTTAAGATCATTAAAACTCGTAGGCCCTTTAACTTCATGAAGGAGAAGACGTGGGTAGTAACATTCTCCATTGTTAGGGTGTACAGTATAAACCCGACCGAGCACTTGATATTTTTTCACTCCTGGATGTCCGGGAACGGTTTGCCTTGTTTCCGCCGACTAAACTTATTGTTTTTCCATGTGTAGTAAGCAGGGACTTCACTGTATATTATGGTTCTGGCAAAATTGTCTGATTTGCATAGTTCAAAGAATGCCAGCAGAGTGGTTTTGGGTGGATTTTGAACTTTGTCTTGAACGTATCCGGGATTAAAATAAATTCTCTGGCCATTTTCAAGGTGTACAGCCAAATACATTACAGGAGGATATCTTTCATGGATTGGGAAGCAAAGTATATGCCATGCCGCTTCGGAACTACTTATGTAACGGCCTGCTTCATATTTGGACACTTCGTCCCACTCATTTTCCAACACAAAAGCTGCTTGATCACTGCCCTTGTTCACGTATTTGCAAATATACTTTATCGATTTGACAGAGTTACACAACTCGACACTGATATGTGCCAAAAAGGTACGTGACAGAACAGGATTGTACGGTACCACCCACCAACTGTCTAGGTCTACTCCATTGATGTTGACTGTAAAACCACCATCAGCAGGAGACCTTCGACGGTACTGGGGGTAGCCATCGTCAGCAGTTTGAGTTTCTTTAGATATGGGACGTGGATATCTTTTGGAGCATGAGCCGTTAACCATGCAGGGCGAGTTCCTGTTTAAGCTTCCGCAAGGGCCATGAATCATTGTCGACTTAATAATTTCATGAAGTTCAGGGTCCGTTTCAGGGTCAGGTACCTCTGCGCTTATGACACTGTCAGTTTGGTCGGCCATGATCCTGTCCTGCAGCCATAGCAAGATGTGTGCGTGAGGCAAGCCACGCTTCTGCCACTCCACAGTATACATGTAACACCTACTTTGACCGAAAATGGAACCTTTAGTTAAAAGATGAATAAGTTTTTTAACTTTCAAATGAAACACTCGAGCTATGATGTCATGTCTGTCTTGAGGCTTTTGTCTGTCTCTTAAGGCAGCTCCAATTTCAGACCATTTCGGGTTACATGTAAATGTGATAAACAAATCAGGACGACCATAGTGACGAACATATGTCATGGCGTCCTAAGTTCTCTCGTGCATATAGCGGTGCCCACCAGTAAAACTGGATGGTAACATGACCCTCTTTCCCATATCTGAAACGTTAGCATCCCCCTTACACATGGCGTCTTTAAGATGAACACAGTTTTCCGCTCGCAGCTTACTCTGGTTGAATCTTATAAAGCTAAGCCTTTCTGTCTCTATCTTGGCATACATATCAACCAAAAACTGGTTGAAAGACTACGATACAGCAATAGGTAACTTTCTTCACCTTGTCTTTCCATTATTCTGTAAGCGTAGAAGTCTGAAGCGGAAACTGTTTTCTTGAGAGATGCTTTAGATATTGGATCATATTGTGGAATATTGATAGAGTAGCCGTCTTCTCCACGGCAGAAAATAAGAGGGTACTGGAGAGCGTCGTATGCACGATAAGTTTCGCTGATCCGTACCAACTTTGTGTCTCTGCTGTGAAGAATTATGTCTCTCTTTTCAAACTCCTGTCCCACAATAACCAAAGCTACCTCGCTTGTTGCTGGCGCGTTGTAACGACGACCCCTATGTTCAACTGCAGGCTTCCTGTCTGCATGAATAACAACTCTGAACTCCTGCCCCTCCGGAACATTTTCCATTGCGGTTTTAAAATCTCATATGTAGGGATTGTTATCATGCAGACATTTTTGAAGTTGGCCAACTAACCAAGGCTTAACCACAGTAAAGAGTTTGGATCTGATTTCTGTTTCTTTTTCATCGTTTCCAACAAAATAAATTTGTAGAAAAGAGGGGTCTTGCTGGGGAGAAGGTAACAAACTTCCTATTCTATGGTAAACCTGCCCTTGGACCTTAAAAGCTGGCATGAAATTTCCTTCGTGCACCTCTTGTAACGGGGCAAAAGGAGGGGCTTTTTATTTTATTAAAATACTTTAAATTCATTTTCCCCCTGTGTGATCAGCCACCTGTTATATAAAAGCTTTGTTCGAACAAAGGAGCTGTGATGAAGCAAGTACAATGGAATGTGCGTATCGCACACAACTTCGTAATTCTCAGAACGGCAAAACAGTGTAATGTGCCCAAACGCACCAACATCTGCGGAGCGCCTAAACGACGCCAAGAAGCGAAAAACAAAATGGCTTGGTGTGAATTTTGTCTAACACGTGCTCTCAACATGCCGGAAACATAACTGTAAGCCACACCCATTTATGTGACGAAAGTACAGGCAGGGAAATTTCGTCGACCGTGTAAATATATTCAAACATGTGCACAGTGCGACGTAGCCGGGGAGACGCTGTGAGTAAATAGACCACCAGACAATTATTAACCAATTTAATGTACAGAGCTCTAAATGTCATATAAAGGGAATAATTTAAATATTGAATGAATGAATGTGTGAGTACACAGATACTGGGCTGCATTTAAAACCAAAAATATATCTATATAATACAAGTAAACTTAAAGTTAATGTAAAAGATTATTGACTATATCACTTCCCGAAATAACTGTTTGTAATTTGTTCTATTTTGTATATTTCTCTAAGAAAAGTAAGATAAAAGTAAACCTATTTGTTTTCGTAATATAAATATGTGTTAGTGTAGTTATTTCGTCATTACCACTTCCTAACTTTCTTTGCTGAAGGATTCGTCTAACGTTCCAGGTTCTTCTGAATTATTATTGGGGGGTAGTCAGATTGCAAAATTGTCCCATTTTTTATTGAGGTAGAGTGTTAAGGTTTCGATATATAACCAAAAATATTGTGGCGACTCTGGGCTTCTGATTAAAATTTAAAAAGGTAAGTAAGCGAAGAAGGATCGCAGGTAAGTTTCTGGCAGTATTTCTATTTATTTATTTCGATTAAGATTGTTTCTCAACAATTGGCGACTAAGCTGCCAGGATCCTGATATAATTTTATACGAGGTAGACCTATTTTAAAGCACAGAAAATAGGAATTGGTAATGACGTATGTGTAAGAAATAATCGTATATAATTACGTTGTGAAAATTAGGTTATGTTTTGGTAGCATAAATATTGGGTTTATTTTCAAGTAATAATAATGATTTTATGTAGTGGGTATTTGTAGTTAATATGTATAATTATTGAGCAATAGAGGGGTTGTAGTTTCATAAAGGGTGTTGTATAAATAAATTTTGAATATGGGCGAAGTACGAGAGAATGATATTGGTTTCGCGTGGGAGGAGTGGGAAAGCGAATTTAGAGGGGTTGTAGGTGAAATGACAGACGAGGAGTGGGGTAAGTTAGATGATAAGTTAACGCTGATGGAAGAACAAGAAGAGGGAATATTCGCAGAAATTAAGAAACATAGTGAGATGACGAACGATAAAGGTAAGATAGTTGAAGTAATAGTGGTAGAAAATAAGACAGTGAATAGGCCTAGTGAGAAGGATGATAGTATAAGGGGAGTAGACAACGGTAGAGAAACAGATCAAGTTAACAAAAATAAAGTCGATCAGGTGGCAGATAATGAGGTAAGTAACAATGATATGAGTGAATATGAGTATAAGGTGCAGATCATGAGGCTGTGCAAGGAGATAATAAAATCGCAAGAACAAATGATCAATGATATGAGAAAACAACGCGAGAAGTGGGAGGGAGATAGATGTCAATTAGAGGCGAATCAAGAAGTCGAATCAAAACAGGTAAGTGTTTGTGGTGGTAGCAATATAACGAAAAATAATGGAGGAATAGTAGACAAGGTAAGTGGCGGTGGTAAAATAAGTAATTATAATGGTGAAATAACGTTAAATAAGAATAATGATGATGTAGCTGAAAATGGGGTATCAAAAAGTGATACAGTAGACAATAGTGAAAATGAGAGTAGAATGGGAGTTGAGGTTGATCAGGGATTGCTAGTTAGCGCTTATGATTTAGAAAGGGAGTATAGTGATAGTTTAAATGTAGAAGGTGAACAGGGGGCAAAATTTTATGGGGTTAAATGTGAAGCAGAGACTTCACAAGTGTTGATGGAGGACAAGAGTTCCTCAATAGTTTTTGTAGAAGACAAAAGGTCTTCAGAATGTCATATAAGTTTTTTGTGTTTATCTGGTAGGGCCAGATGGTGTTTAAGGAATTTTGTGGTATTGCCCTCTGCATGGAGTGAGAGAGAGAATGTGAAAGGGTGTGGTGATGAAAGTGATTATGATAGAAAGAAAGAGTTAGAGTGGTTCAAGAGGTTCAAGAGAAAGTTCAAAGTGGTTCTAATTAAATAGAGTTTATGGAGAGTTGATAGAGAAGATGACTATTAAGAGAATTATGATAAATAATGTAGACATACCTTGTGCAGTAGTAGACAGTGATTATATTGATGATAAATATGTACCTGTAGGAAGAATTAGTGTACTTGTAGTGGAGGAATATGATGAGAAAATAATTTACCTGGGTGTAACAACAAATACTTACGGAGACTGGACAAAATAAATAATAGTGACAAGGTTTATGAAACAATAAAAGGGAAGATGAATGACATAGAGGTAATGGTTTATGATAATATTAATAAATAGAGTGTGGACAAGAACGATTTATGTTATAAATATATTATATTATTATTCAATGATGGAGGCTGAACATAAACTTAATAAATGGACATTTTAAATATTTTGGTTTGTGGTTCTGACCATGCTGATATTGGAAATGAAGTGTGGTAAAATTGAACAATTAATGATGAAGAATTGTAAATAATTTAGTGAAATTGATTGTGTGTATTGTAAAATGTTTTATGTAAACAATGTGTATGTAATGGAAATTGATTTTAATAATAATAATATTTTAATAGGCTAAATAAATAACAAGAGTTGATGCTTAATGAATTGTAATTGTTTTGATAATAATTAAAATGTGTTGTGTTTTCAATAATTGATTTAATTAAAATAATTGGAGATGTTTAAATAGTTTTGATTGATTTAAGATGTTATATAATGATAGATTTAAATTATTTTATGAGATGTGAATGTGATAATAATTAATTAATAAATAAATGTTAAATTGTTTAGTATGGAATAACATTGTTGTTAAAATGTTTCAGAAAGTATAGGGAGTTATTGATGTTTATATTTGTGTGCTTATGACAGGGTATGAGCGATGTACCGTGAGTATAAATTTTATAATACAAGATAGATAGAGTAAAATGTTTACAGGTGTTGAAAAGAATTTAACTCAATGATGAAACTAATCTGAGGTAATTGTATTACATAGAAACCATAGTCAAAAGGTAATCATAACTGAAATATGAGATAAAATAAATGTTAATAATAAATTTTGAAATTTTTGAGGAATCTAATTGTAGTAAGTGATAAATAATGAAATGATGATATATATAGCTGAGTTAATAAAAATCTCAAATTATCATGTTTATAATTTTCTGTATAAATTCTTTAAAAGAGAATTATTTGTTTAATGTGAATGTAACGATGCTAATGATCAAGGTTAATGTCTGTTTGTTTATTATGTTATGTAATGTTATTATACAAGATATGGGGGAAATTTTGGGGGGTTGTGTGGTGTTAATAGAAGTGCTATACTTAGGGAGTGTAGAAACTCCAAGTGAAGAGGGATTAATTTAGTTATTAGTAAGCTATTGCCGTGGTGGCATGTGCCACGGTAGATAGTGGTAAGTGTTGGGGGTAACAGGGAGTGTTACCTCCATCGGAGGCCAAACTGGCGTAAAATACACGGCACACCTTTTATATAATTTTATATTATATACTGATAGATTGCCGTGCCGTGTATAATAATGGCTAAGAGAACATGCCTGAAATTAGAGATGATTTCCCGCAATTTCGGGCGATTACTGCCTTACCAGCACTAATCGTGGTTTTGGATAGCGGTCAGCTATGGCCATAAATTAAGAACCTTGACCATAGCTGGCTTGAAATTGGTGTATATTTGAAATTAATGGGAGGGGTGACTTTAGGGGAAATCCCCGGAACTATGGAACAGTGGCTGCCACTCTGTTCGAGTAGGAACAGTAAACCAGGTGGTAGACCCGTTTTAAGGGCATGTAAATATATAACATAGATATGATGATATCTGCCAATATTTAAATGTAACGCTGAAGCAAGGACACGGATATGATAAATTCCTCCACCAATGCCGTCCTTGTGGATGCAAATGGGCGCAACAGTCCACCATCAAAAAGCAATAGTGTGTGTGGTTAGGGTGGTTGCTCAGGGGTGCAACGAATTAAAATCTTGTAACTTAGTAATGGCAACTCGCTCTTGAAGTAGTTAAATAATTGTTTGATTTGAGAAAATGTATACAGTAGATGTTTATCACATTTTGGTTATCATGTTTCAGTGGGTCACTAATTTTGTTGTGTTAGAGTGTAAGAATTATAAATATGTGTTATGTAATTTGTGTAGCATTTTTGAACAAAGGTCGTTCACCTTGCTAAGAAAATCAGCTGATCAGCTGTAGAATGTCACTTATAAATTGTTTGCAAGTTTCCAATGTAATTAATGTTTGAATAATGATTTTAATGTGTTAAAAGATGTTAATTTAAATGATGGAAGTAATTTGAGATAGTTAAGAATTTCAAAGGTAATGTAAAAGGTGAAGTTTGATTTTGGGTGATTATTATTTTGCTAGGACATTTATATCAGTCCATGTTGAGTTTAAAGGGGTACTAGAGATGAATAAATATTGTTGTGAATAAACGTAAGATAGAATTTGAGTATTGATAGTGACACAGTAGCTATGGGGAAAAAATGTAGAGTATTGATTGATACATTGATGTAATAAGTAAATGGTGATATTTTGTAGTAGTTGAAAGTGATGTATTGGGAGAGTAATTAGAGTTGATGGGAATTTTGTAAGGGGGTGGTGTGATAAGGAGTCCGCAACGAAAGGTGTTGGGACGGGAAGGGACCATTTAGCACCGGAAAGGGTTGCCTAGGGAAAGTCCAGGAACCAGATAAGGGAATCAGAAATGGGAGGGGAACACACATCCTGAGTACAAAGGGGTAAAGAGTATTTTTTTTTATATAAGGGTAGAATGATGCGAATTGAGTTGAGTAGTAAGTGGGTTTGGAGAATGTTTGATAGATGTTTTTGATAGAGGGGTGTCATATTAGTTAAAGCTGTTAGTGATATTAAAGTCAGAGGGGGGAAGGTTATAAATGTATACATGACAAGTGTGAATCAAGTTATTATGAATAATTAAGTCACCCAAACTAATGGAGAATGAGAATGTTAAAGCAAGAGAGTCATAGTAAAAATATAAAATTAATGGAAACAAGTTAATTTTAAATGCCTTATTTTATTATGTGTTATTATGTTTGAAGATAAAAATTTTAAAGATGTTTACTGTATTTTATGATGTAGCCTATGTATAACCTATGTAGGTCAAGGTTGTTGACTTGACCCAGTTTGATCAGCTGATGGTTGATGTTATAAACTAGACCAGTTTTGGCAATGAAGTGATGCAAATTTTGTTGTTTAATTGATTTAAATAATTTTAAATTTTCTGAATACTGAGAAAAGTATATTTTAATAAATTTAAAAAATTTTGAAAAAAAAAAATAAAAAAATTTTGATTTTTGTGCCTGCCATCTAATTGATGTTTTGAGTTTTTAGTGTATTATATTGTTTATGTGTATTACTAGGGTTTTATTGAATTATATTGTTTAGTATGTATGTATAATCAAATGTTAGGATAAATGAATTCATGTTTTAATTAGATGTTCAATTTATTTGTTTTTCTGAGTATTAATAGTAATGAAGAAAATTGATAAATTCAGATAAAAGATTTTTAGTTTTTGGTTTTGAAGAAAGAAATGGTAACAGAACAGAGTGATTTGGAGCTTATATGAATTTTTAACCAAATGTAATGGTTAGAATTTAATTTGTTTACTGTATCGTAAATTGAAAAATAATTTTAAAAAAAAAAGTTAAGGAGTTTGTTTATAAGATATTATGAGAGTGTGTACGAGCCCAGTAACTGCTAAAGGCAGCCCAGTGTGCATGGTAAGGGGGAACATATCGGTTGAGGATCTGGCGTGGTATAAGACCAGGGGTTTGGATTTTGGGGTGCCTGTTAGAAGGTTAGGTGCGCTGTGGTGCGTGTCTGTTCGATTTTATGGTGTTGGGATCTCGAATAGAGAAGTCCAGTAATCTCGTTCAGGTGCGGCCATAGTCTCCGAGCCAGGGGGTAGTTTACCCATGATGTATAAGAAATAATGGGGGTTGTTGGTACCATATCCTCACCGATCCTCTTAGGGGTTTAGCAATGAGATTTCTTCTGTTTCGACAGAAGATCTCTCATTGGGGGGGTATTGTAACGGGGCAAAAGGAGGGGCTTTTTATTTTATTTAAATACTTTAAATTAATTTTCCCCCTGTCTGATCAGCCACGTGTTATATAAAAGCTTTGTTCGAACAAAGGAGCTGTGATGAAGCAAGTACAATGGAATGTGCGTATCGCACACAACTTCGAAATTCTCAGAACGGCAAAACAGTGTAATGTGCCCAAACGCACCAGCATCTATCTGCGGAGCGCCTAAACGATGCCAAGAAGCGAAAAACAAAATGGCTTGGTGTGAATTTTGTCTAACACGTGCTCTCAACATGCCGGAAACATAACTGTAAGCCACACCCATTTATGTGACGAAAGTACAGGCAGGGAAATTTTGTCGACGTCCAAAACATGAAAATCACATGTGTTCTATAAGCATCGACGAAATTGGTTAGCAGCCAAGGCAGTGATGTCCGCCTGCATGTAACGGCAGTCGGAAAATAACATCTTAACCCGCCGGACGCGAACCGTAGTGCGTCCGCCGACTGGACACAAATTTTCATCTCAACTATATAACAAAATGTGAATCAGCAGTGGTGTTGTTGCGAGGCGGCGGCGGCCGTTTGAACATAACGGGCTGGCGGGCCGAAAATTTATTAACCGTGTAAATATATTCAAACATGTGCACAGTGCGACGTAGCCGGGGAGACGCCGTGAGTAAATAGACCACCAGACAATTATTAACCAGTTTAATGTACAGAGCTCTAAATGTCATATAAAGGGAATAATTTAAATATTGAATGAATGAATGTGTGAGTACACAGATACTGGGCTGCATTTAAAACCAAAAATATATTGTTACGACGGTCTACTCGATCGTCGTAGGTACAGTGGAAACAAAATAAGTACAAGACACCAATTAAGTCACTAATCACACCTTTAATTGTTACAGTAAAAACAGTTCGTAATTAACAACGCAGTCTCTACAACAAATCAAATGAAAATTGTACACACGTAATAAAATGTCCACAAATATTAAAACTCAATTGTATTACAATTATACCGTCTGATTATAAAACGCAACACTTCAATAATAACTACTTGAATGTACACAGTAATAACTCGAACCGCTCTGGAAATATATCGCACTAATACTCTCGAACCGCACTAACCAATATCTCACATGGAACTGAAAACTAAGGCCGCTACCCGATGTATTTATAGTTACGCTCACACACCAGAAGCTTCCAAACTGCGTCTTATCTCTCGTGAACTACGTAATTACTACGGCCTTGACACAGTCTGAGCGCCCGAGCGAAGCCCGGCACAGTCGAGAAAATTCTCGCAAAATGCGTCTAGTAGCACGTACACCACACGCTTACATCGAGATCTTTCTGGCACATTCGATAAACGCGTAGATTGTTCTGTGCTGTTGTAGCACTGTCCCCTCCTTAAGCCTGTTCGTCCCGAACTGGCAAAGCGTCTCTAAATTTGTATTTCCTCTGCTAGTTCTTCCTCCATTTCTGCTTGCAACAGGGAGGTTTCCTCTTGACCAGACTTGTTGACTTTTTCTTCGACTAATGCCACTCGCTTAATCGAATGGTTGGTACACCCTGTCATTTTAGCCATGCAAAGCTTTATCTTCTCTTGGCCAACTTTCAGGACATTCTCTCTTAAGTCCACAACGAATCCGTAGGCATTCATAATGTCCGTGCCAAGAATCACTTCATCGACAATGTCTGCAATGAACATTTGGTGGCTAAACTCAAGAAGACCCAGGCGTACACGTACGTCTACCTTTCCTAGCACCTTGACGGGGCTTCCAGTCACAGTCTGTATTGTACAAGAGCTAATTAGAGGATGGCAGTTACAGACTAACTCAGGGCGCACAATGGACACTGTTGCGCCCGTGTCAACTGTAAACGATGTTGGTTTACCATCCGCAAATCCATTAACAATCAAGTTTCCACTGATCTTATGTAGCATGGAAACTGTGTGCTGTTCTGGGCCTTTACTTCTCCAATTGGTGCGATCAGTCTCTTCTCTCTGTATCTTCTTCTCCCAACAGTCTACCTGTAGATGACCACGTTCTCCACAGTTCTAACATTTCGGTCTTCTGTCTTTTTCAAATCGTTGCGACTCTCTTGAACTTTTGAATTGTTTGTCCGACAACACTGTTTTTCTGCACCCATCGTAACGGTAATGTGATACAGGGATCTTCTGACTGCAACGTGATGGCACAAACCCATTAATGTAGCGGGACACTGACTTGGCAGCTTCAAACTCTAGGGCGTGAACAAGAGCTTCTGAGCTATCTCAGTGTCTTGCCATTCGTAACACTTGCTGAAGTTCACAATCTCCGATGCCATCAATAAATATCTGCACCGTAAACCTTATTCGGAAGTCTTCTGGTGCTTCAGGATAGGCCAATCTAATCAATCTGTCGACACTTGCTTCAAATTCTTGAAGACTTTCCCCGGAACGCAGTCGTCTTGTTCTCAACTGGGTGCAGTACACATCTCGCAAATGTTTATCACCATACCATAATTTCAGAGTTTTTATCAACTCGGCATAGGTGTTCTGGCTGTCAGGTGGCACTTTCTGTAGTAGTTCTGCCGCGGGTCCTTTTAATGCAAGAACAAGTGAAACAGCCTTGTCTTTTTCTGTCCAATTATTTGCGCATGCAGCAGCTTCAAATTGGCGGAGGTACGTTGCCCACTGAGTGCTTCCGTCAAAGGTTGGAGCTTTTACATGAACTGTCCCTACTGCAGGCAAAGTGACTTTCTCTGTTAACTTATTTTCTGTGTCTTTTTCTGTCTTGATCACTGGTACAGTCTGTTCAGAAATTTGTTTTGGTTTAATCTTCATGCACTGTTCAACTTCAATTTTAATTTGTTCTCTTATGTTTGCCATTGAGTTTTCTACTGCAGATATGTTTGTTGACATAACTTCTTCCAAAGTCAAGACAGATTTTTCTACTTTAGCTATTTTATTTGACATGGATTCTTCTACGTCAGATATTCTGGTAATCTGACTGTTGAGCTCACCTCGTAATTCACCTACGTCACCACGTAGGAGACCCAATTCTGCGGTAGTATGTTCTTGCAACTGTTTCTGCATAGTTTCAAAGAGAGCTTCCATTTTATCTTTTTGTCTTTCTTCTGTTTCTAGCATTAATGCTTTCTGACGTTCCTCAGCCTCTTCTCTTTCCTGTCTTCGTTCTTCCTTTTGTCGTCTTTCTGCTTCTTCCGCCTCCTGTCTGCGTTTCTCATCCTGTCGTTTTTCTGCATATTCCTGTGTCTGCCGCAGCAGTGTTTGTAAAGCTTCCATCATCTGACTGGGATCCATGTTTACCGATTAATTACGAATCACACTCGTCTTGTACAAAGTATCCACTGTTAACCGTTCTATCCCACTTCTGACACCACTGTTACGACAGTCTACTCGATCGTCGTAGGTACAGTGGAAACAAAATAAGTACAAGACACCAATTAAGTCACTAATCACACCTTTAATTGTTACAGTAAAAATAGTTCGTAATTAACAACGCAGTCTCTACAACAAATCAAATGAAAATTGTACACACGTAATAAAATGTCCACAAATATTAAAACTCAATTGTATTACAATTATACCGTCTGATTATAAAACGCAACACTTCAATAATAACTACTTGAACGTACACAGTAATAACTCGAACCGCTCTGGAAATATATCGCACTAATACTCTCGAACCGCACTAACCAATATCTCACATGGAACTGAAAACTAAGGCCGCTACCCGATGTATTTATAGTTACGCTCACACACCAGAAGCTTCCAAACTGCGTCTTATCTCTCGTGAACTACGTAATTACTACGGCCTTGACACAGTCTGAGCGCCCGAGCGAAGCCCGGCACAGTCGAGAAAATTCTCGCAAAATGCGTCTAGTAGCACGTACACCACACGCTTACATCGAGATCTTTCTGGCACATTCGATGAACGCGTAGATTGTTCTGTGCTGTCGTAGCAATATCTATATAATACAAGTAAACTTAAAGTTAATGTAAAAGATTATTGACTATATCACTTCCCGAAATAATTGTTTGTAATTTGTTTTATTTTGTGTATTTCTCTAAGAAAAGTAAGATAAAGTAAACCTATTTGTTTTCGTAATATAAATATGTGTTAGTGTAGTTATTTCGTCATTACCACTTCCTAACTTTCTGTGTTGAAGGATTCGTCTAACTTTCCGGGTTCTTCTGAATTATTATTGGGGGGGTAGTCAGATTGCAAAATTGTCCCATTTTTTATTAAGGTAGAGTGTAAGGTTTCGATATATAACCAAAAATATCGTGGCGACTCTGGGCTTCTGATTAAAATTTAAAAAGGTAAGTAAGCGAAGAATGATCGCAGGTAAGTTTCTGGCAGTATTTCTATTTATTTATTTCGATTAAGATTGTTTCTCAACACTCTTTAGCTCCAAATGAAGTCATTTGAAAACATCCGTTATACTTTCTGGTATTTGATAAAAAATGCTGAGACTGACGGTGACTGTAAGTAAGAAGACTATGGAGTGGCTCAGGAAGCTGTTGAGTAGAAGGAAGACGAACCTTGCCATTGCTGCAGCATAAGCCAGGGCTCTCTTCTTTCCACTTTTTCGCATGGCACCACTTGCATTCAATGTGGTGACCAAGAGAAACAACCTTGTCATTATTGTAGTCTGTACTACGGTCATATTTAAATCCTGATAAAGACTTTGTTTTCCATGGGATCAGTTGCCTCTTCTCAGTGTACCTTCGAACAGCTTCCTGATTAACTTCCGGATGTTTCTTTGAGTATCTAGAAACTGAACCCCTGTTAACGTCAGGGTTTGCCTTGTTGTATCTTTTAACAGCCTCTCTATGAACTTCAGGATTTTTGCAATTGTATTTTCTTACGGACTCCCTATTTTTGTGTCTTTTGATTCTGTCATTAACTCTTGAACGTCGATTTTTTCTTCTTTTCTTCCCAACAGTCGAATCAACTATAGCACTGATCTCTGAGGAAGACGAAATTAGGTCAGTAGGGGGCGTCACACAACGGTTCTGGATATCACGTTTAGCAGAGTTTAGCAAATAAATAAGTGGTATATCATCCTCGGATTGGTCTGGGGCAGTTTGCTCGACAACGAATTTTTCTAGGCTCTCAGTACCAAGCGAGGTGCAAATGGGACGGTTAACAACAGTAAGTGGTATATCATCGCCGGATTGGTCTTGGGCAGTTTGCTCGACAACGATTTTTTTTAGGCTCTCAGTATCAAGCGAGGTGCAGATGGGACGGTTAACAACAGTTGATATATGAGGAGGAATGTATTGAGGACTAAGAGGTTCAAAGTGGGCATTCATCATGGGTCCAGAACACTTGAATCGCAATATGGGCTTTCCCTCCTCATACTCATCAGGCTGTACAATCACCTCACCATCACGATACACCACCAGATGGTAAGGGTATATTTCGGCAGCAGCCTGAATTTCACAGTGGGTGGCATATGTGGTGTACAGAGACATGTGAGCACGGTAATCAGCCAAACTTCTATAAATGTTACCACACGCCATCATTGTATGCTCCTCAAACTGTTGCCAGTTGTTACAAATGTACTGTACAATGCTTGTTCGCACTTGAGACACATGGGAGACAGTACCGTACATGAGGTAAGACAGGGAGTAAAAGAAGCACGACCCATCTGCACCCAAAGGCACAATATGGTGAGGTACCATGATCCCATCAACTTCAATTTGTTCCATCATGTATTAGGGATATAGAATTTATATAAAAAGCAGAAAAGAAAGCCTATTTAAAACAAACTAAAACAAAATTATTCTCTTCTTAACAAAAACTGTAAGAGCAACAACGGCGGTAGAACAAAAACCTATTGAATAAAGTGGAACCTACACTGCAAAAATAAGAAAAATATTCAAACTTGACAAATAAACTAAAAAATAAGATACAAACTAATAAAACAAATGTAAAAAGTAGAAAAGAAAGCCTATTTAAAACAAACTAAAACAAAATTATTCTCTTCTTAACAAAAACTGTAAGAGCAACAACGGCGGTAGAACAAAAACCTATTTAATAAAGTGGAATCTACACTGCAAAAATAAGAAAAATAGTCAAACTTGACAAATAAACTAAAAAATAAGATACAAACTAATAAAACAAATAGAAAAAGTAGAAAAGAAAGCTTATTTAAAGAAACTAAAACAAAATTATTCTCTTCTTTACAAAAACTGTAAGAGCAACAACGGCGGTAGAACAAAAACCTATTTAATAAAGTGGAATCTACACTGCAAAAATAAGAAAAATAGTCAAACTTGCAAACTTGACAAATAAACTAAAAAATAAGATACAAACTAATAAAAAATCAAGAATATCCAATGCTCAAACTAAAGCTAACAAAACAATCGTCTTAAACAAAGTAGCAGGAGTGTGTAGTGGCAGTGTAGCGACTGAACTGAACTGAACAAAGCAGCATTCTGGCCTGTTATCAGTGGCCTTTAGACTGAACCCCATGACGCAAGTGTGTCTGAGTTGTGTCCAGACCAGACTAAACATAACAACTCTTTATGGACTACATTGCAACGTAAACAAATATGTTACATAAATTGTGTGATAGTACTTCTGGGAACACGTTCTTATCGCAGGAATGCATAAAGTTCACGTGTTCATAATTAATTAATATTTATTTAAGACAATAGTTAATATATCGTATAATATTGTTTTCTACCGACAAATGTTATCTATATACTTATTACGCTCCTTTTACAACTTTGAATCAATTTATTCGGAAATATTTTCTTTGTAGGCCCTGTTGTTCTTGAGATACAGTGATGACTAAGTAAGTAAGTGGGCTTTGGCAAATATATTATAGATTTCTTTAGGGTAGTTTTAACTGTCATGTATTTCTTATGAGAATATTCGGTCACTTTGACCCCTCCAAAACCCCCCTTAAATTTTGAATTTTGTCAAACCCCGTCTTATTGCACATCTACAGTATCTAGTGAATATCTATGTAAAGTTTCATCTTTCTAGGCCTTGTCATTGTTGAGATACAGTGATGAGTGAGTGAGTGAGTATGAGAATATTCGGTCACTTTGACCCCTCCAAAACCCCCCTTAAATTTTGAATTTTGTCAAACCCCGTCTTACTGCACATCTACAGTATCTAGTGAATATCTATGTAAAGTTTCATCTTTCTAGGCCTTGTCATTGTTGAGATACAGTGATGAGTGAGCGAGTGAGTATGAGAATATTCGGTCACTTTGACCCCTCCAAAACCCCCCTTAAATTTTGAATTTTGTCAAACCCCGTCTTATTGCACATCTACAGTATCTAGTGAATATCTATGTAAAGTTTCATCTTTCTAGGCCTTGTCATTGTTGAGATACAGTGATGAGTCAGTGAGTGGGCTTTGGCAAATATATTATAGAAGATAGATTTAACTGAAATATTTTTAATTTGTTTCTGATACGCGTTTCTGTTTCCTACCAATTTTCTTATATCGTGTTACCAGTCACGAACATTTCAATTCATTCACTTGCAAACTAACCCATGTTACATTCTCACATATTAATTGAGAAGCAGACCATTAACTTTCAAAATGCATACAATCCACGAGTTGTAAAACAACTCATAGAATATTTGAGGTAATATTCTATAAGGTCACAGAATATTCTATGAGGTAAAACCACATACAAATATTTACAACAATATTTATTTTTATATCTTAGTTGCATTTTATTGCCATTTAATTATCATCCAAAGCATTTTTAGCAATATTACTATTGAACTAGCATTATTGACAACAAAATATAATGTCATTTTGTATGATACATTCAGAAATAATGGTACACAAAAAACAAAGCATACTCACTTTTGTTATACAATTCACAATGTTTGGCATACATAACTCAAAGTAAACATTGGGCTGGGTTCTAAGCTGGATTCCCACTGTGTAACAGAACTAACTTTTTGCTTTACACTTTTTTACTGCTTAATATTTACTTCTCTGTGAACAATTTGGTTTTTGAAAATTACACATAGGCTATTTTATACATGTCACAAAATATAATTTTGGTTAGAACTACTTAGTTTGTGAGTGATTGTGTTGTAAAAAATAAGGTGTCTTAAAAAGTGAATTCTTTAAAACAAGGATATAAACCAAACACAAATCTATGCAAAAATCAAAATGGAGAAATAATCAGTGACATAGAAGAAATTAAGATAACATGGAAAACATACTTCAAAAGGCTCCTAACGGATGAAACAAAAGACAGAAATAGACAAAAGCCTAGAAGACGAAATGAACACGATGACGAACCGCCACCATCAATGCAGGAAATACAAGAGGCAATTAAAGCACAGAAAAATAACAAAGCTCCAGGAATTGATGAAATTCCCTCTGAACGATTTAAGTGGGGTGGGAAAAAGGGAAAAAACTCGTGGAACAATTGCATGCCTTAATACTCACTATATGGAGTACAGAACAAATCCCTGATGATTGGAGGAAAACCATCATATGTCCTATACATATAAAAGGGGACAAGCTATCATGCCAGAACTACAGAGGAATCTCTCTACTATGCTCCAGATATAAAATTTTTACATATATAATCAATAAAAGATTACAGCCATATGCTGAAGAGATTATCGGCATATACCAGTCCGGTTTCAGAAAAGGAAGATTCACCATAGATCAAATATATACAGTCAGACAAGTTCTGAGTAAAGCGTGGGAACAAGATATAGGCGTCTATAATATTTTTGTTGATTTTAGACAAGCCTATGATTCGATAGATAGGGATAAACTATCTAATATTTTATACGAATTCGACATACCAGTGAAACTGGTATAGATGATAAACTTGACAATGACTAATACAGAAGTTCAGGTACGAATACAAGGACACATGACAGAAGGATTTGCAATCAATCGAGGGTTAAAACAAGGAGATGGGCTGGCCCCGACCTTGTTTAATCTAGCTTTAGAATATGTGATCAGAAAACTGTCAGTAGGAAGAAATAACGTACTGACAAACAAATCGGTCCAATTAGCAGCCTATGCAGACAACATCAACATAATGAGTCGGACAAAAAATGCAGCAGAGGAAACGTACTCTGAACTCAAAGAAAATGCTAGCAATATAGGCCTCAAAAGCAACATAGATAAAACAAAAATATTAGTGCAGACTAGAAGACAAAGAAACTACAGAAAAATCGACAATATCGAAAAGGTGGACAACTTTAAATACTTGGGAACCATATTAGAAAAAAAAAAAACGGCACAGAAGAAGCCGAAATCCGAAACCGGATAGTCCAAGCCAATAAAGCGTATTTCGCCACATGAAGTATCTTCAGATCCAAAGACATCCACAGAAACACGAAACTAAGGATATACAAATCAATAATAAGACCCATCCTAACCTATGGTTGCGAAACGTGTATCCTGAACTCCAAAGCAGCAAACACTCTCGATACCTTTGAAAGAAAAATATTACGAAGAATCCTGGGACCAGTTAATGACGTACATGGCTGGAGAATAAGATATAACTTTGAATTGTATCAAATGTATAAAAAACCACCGCTAACATGGTACATAAAACTACAGCGTCTAAGGTGGGCTGGTCATGTAGCCAAGACGGGAGAAGAAAGGATACCACAAAAACTATTGTATACCAGAATCCATGGAAAAAGACCAGTGGGAAGACCAAGGAGAAGATGGGAGGATGCGGTGGATGAGGATGCAAGAGAAATATTGAAAGTGCGTTCCTGGAGGAGGATGGCTGCGGACAGAGGAGAATAGGGGAAAAAATTGAAGGAGACCAGGCCCAACAAGGGCTGTAGTGCCATGAGAGAGAGAGAGAGAGAGAGAGAGAGAGAGAGAGAGAGAGAGAGAGAGAGAGAGAGAGAGAGAGAGAGAGAACACTTTGGTTTTTGAAAATTACACATAGGCTTCTATTTATACATGTCACAAAATATAATTTCGGTTAGAACTACTTAGTTTGTGAGTGATTGTGTTGTAAAAAATAAGGCGTCTTAAAAAGTGAATTCTGTAACAAAAAGGAAGTGCAGTACAGTAACCAGCACGGGGTGGTCTTTGGGTTACACCGCCTTACTTTGAGTTGTGTATTGTTTGTGGTTTAGTATGTGGTGTATTATTTTCAGAATTTGTTGTTTTATTTATAGATTAAGTAAATAACCACTTTTACATTATATTATTACAATATATAAAACGTAAAACACATTACCAGCTAACATTATACAGTGGCCTCTCTCGTATCTGACTTGGATGGGACCATAACAGTCGGATAATGGAAGTCAGTTAACAGAATGGTAGCTCATTTATGACTGTCGAGAACAAAGAATTGAATAGCCTATATTTGAAGTATATATACGTACAACCCACTTTGTACTTAATATATAAAAGAAATGCGTATGTTAAAATTGGATAAATAGTTTAATTATAATTGCTTTAATTATTTGTGAGTACCCTACACTAATAGAACAGTAAATAAAATAATGCGGTAGTGTACATGAATGACTTACCTTAAGTATGAAAACAAGAATGAAATCACGGTCTGCTTTCTTTTGGTTCTAATTTATAAAGAAACGAAGATTTTGGGTGTTAAGTAAACTATGTACGCAAAAATTACAGTTTGAACACGAAAACGTGTTACGTATATTTTACTGTACAATAAACCTATGTAAAAACAAACACTTTAATGCACACTGAACACTTAAAAAGTTTAAACCTCTTGGATTTATGAGGAAAATTAACTAATTAGAATTAATATTAGGCATTACCTGTATTAATTTACAGTCTTGTGACTTATCTGTTTTAATTTCTAAAACGACGCGTTTCGAGGATAAATCCTCATCTTCAGGTTTTAATATTACAAAAACATCAAATTCACCCTAACGGGGTCGTCAATTACTTAAAACACATAAAAACACCACACATAACTTTACATTGATATAGTCTCGGCACAGTCCGATGCGCATCGTCTCGTTGCCAACGATTAACTGTTGTACTTTATCCTGTATGACCGTTATCATTTCCCGTGGACACAACGATATCGATGGCTGTATTGTACAGTAGATTAGATCGAAACGAAACTTTATCATTAAGTAGTTGGTCCGCTTGTAACTTAGACGCCTTGTATATCTCATATTCCTCCACAGCGTTCATGTATGCACCTTTTTTGCAATTATGAAGCAGTTTAAAGTTTGTGTGGAAGTCTGAGTACTTATGATTATACAGTATTAAATGTTGAGCGTAACTAGATCTTGTTTTCGAGATATCACTTTTGGGTAGGTGTTCCTTAAAACGTTCGGCTGATTGTCTGCCCATTTGTCCTATATAAAATGTGTCGCAGTCATCGCATTCAAGCTTGTATACTCCAGTTTTCTCTTCATCCGGGATGTGAGTTCTTTGTCCCAAACGTTTTTTGATGTTATTTGTGGTTTTGAAAACCACTGTCATTTTACGTTTCTTTAACTCATTCTTTACAATGACTGGTAGTACATTCGTGTACTCAGTTACTATAAACTTAGTATCTTTTTTAGCTGGGCCGGTTAATCTGCTTTTACTATTGATTTTTACTGAGTGTTTTCTTACTAGCTTATCTATGATTTCACCGTTATACCCATTAGCGATAGCTATACTTTTGATGATATTAGTCTCTTCTACTCTGTCTTTTTGCTCAAGGGAATAGCAAGCATTCTATGAACAAACGTGTTGAAGGCTGCCATTTTTTGGAAATATGGATGGTATGATTCAGCATGAATAGTGATATAACCACTTTGAGAATACGTTTTTAATGTCTAGTTTTAATAAACAGCGAGATAAAATTAAATTTTATGTATGTTACGTTGATGACACTTTTATGATATTCAATGGAACGAGTAGACAAATAGAAAATTTGAAAGGATATATGAACAGTATAAACGTGAAAATCCAATTTGCCCTGGAAATGGAGAACAATAACTGCCTGAACTTCCTTGATCTCACTATTAGTAAATATAATGACCGATTTAGATTCAAAATTTATAGAAAGCCCACCACTACGAATATCACTATTCATGCTGAATCATACCATCCATATTTCCAAAAAATGGCAGCCTTCAACGCGTTTGTTCATAGAATGCTTGCTATTCCCCTTGAGCAAAAAGACAGAGTAGAAGAGACTAATATCATCAAAAGTATAGCTATCGCTAATGGGTATAACGGTGAAATCATAGATAAGCTAGTAAGAAAACACTCAGTAAAAATCAACAGTAAAAGCAGATTAACCGGCCCAGCTAAAAAAGATACTAAGTTTATAGTAACTGAGTACACGAATGTACTAGCAGTCATTGTAAAGAATGAGTTAAAGAAACGTAAAATGACAGTGGCTTTCAAAACCACAAATAACATCAAAAAACGTTTGGGACAAAGAACTCACATCCCGGATGAAGAGAAAACTGGAGTATACAAGCTTGAATGCGATGACTGCGACAAATTTTATATAGGACAAAATGGGCAGACAATTAGCTGAACGTTTTAAGGAACACCTACACAAAAGTGATATCTCGAAAAGAAGATCTAGTTATGCTCAACATTTAATACTGTATAATCATAAGTACTCAGACTTCCACACAAATTTTAAACTGCTTCATAATTGCAAAAAAGGTGCATACATGAACGCTGTGGAGGAATATGAGATGTACAAGGCTTCTAAGTTACAAGCGGACCAACTACTTAATGATATTTCGTTTCGATCTAATCTACTGTACAACACAGCCATCGATATCGATGTGTCCACAGGAAATGATAACGGTCATACAGGATAAAGTACAACAGTTAATCGTTGGCAACGAG
Organism: Magicicada septendecula; assembly: GCA_034769895.1. Classification (NCBI taxonomy): domain Eukaryota; kingdom Metazoa; phylum Arthropoda; class Insecta; order Hemiptera; family Cicadidae; genus Magicicada; species Magicicada septendecula. Next base: position 29,895,676 of record CM068367.1, on the reverse strand, counting down.
ACGATGCGCATCGGACTGTGCCGAGACTATATCAATGTAAAGTTATGTGTGGTGTTTTTATGTGTTTTAAGTAACTGATGACCCCCGTTAGGGTGAATTTGATGTTTTTGTAATATTAAAACCTGAAGATGAGGATTTATCCTCAAACGCGTCGTTTTAGAAATTAAAACAGATAAGTCACAAGACGGGAAGTTAATACAGGTAATGCCTAATATTAATTTTAATTAGTTAATAAACGTGACTTGGAGACAAATAAAACAAAATGAAATTATGAGGAAAGTTTATTATTTTCTTTTGTTTTATGTACTCGGACGTCTATCAGCTACATAATCTCTCCACTTTTTCAGATGCAGTACATCAACTGGTGTTGAAGTAGACAGTAGTAATTATTAAGCATAGTGCAGTATTTCATCGTTAATCGAATATAATGCATGTACTGTACATAAAGTTTATTAAAAAATTATTAATAACGTATTATTAGTGTCCGTATGTATAGTTAATTTTTCCACCCTCTCTAGTGAAACAGTCGGTTAATGCAATGGTCGTTAAGAGATCATCGGTTAAGAGAGAGGCCATTGTACATAAGTTTTACAGTTATTACTGGTACTTATTTTGCTGCTGCATCTGACACAATACTACAGCAATAACATGTTGAGACAAATAATTCAAGCCATATACAGTGGAAATCGGTTAACACGAAATGATGGGGACCAGTTATTTTTTTTGTGTAAACTGAATTTCGCGTTAAGCGAACAAAAAGTGAAACAAAATGAGGAAGTGAACAAATAGTGTACTGTAGATTATTTATTGTACTGTCTAGTAAAATGCAACAAATACAACCTTTTATTTATCCTCATGGTTAATAATTGTTAATTTTTCTTAAAATTATTATTAGCTGTTCTTAATTTAGTCCTATGATTTAGGTTTTCTTACAGACTACTGTATGTCTTTCAACTTTACCGTAGTTTTCGTGTTTACCTTTAAGTTATTTAAAATAATCCGTTATTTTCTTTTGCACACAATTTTGCACTATTTTATTTTCAACAAATTGTTCTAATTTATCAACGTGTTCAAACATTTCACCTTCCGAGTTGGCTTCGAAATATCGACGAACACGGCTCAGCAACGAAAGCATATCGGTAGCGGTAGGAACATTTTCACTATCATTTTCCATGTCAAGTTCGTCGTCACTATCATCACCTTCACAGTTGTCAACTTGCACTGTTTCCACGATATCGGTATCTGTTAATACGGGAGCCGTAGTTACGTTCTCGTCGACAGTCACGTACTCATTTAGAGAAATTGAAACATTTAATGCAGATTACACACAATTAAACATTTCAGATAGTGTAGGATCAATTTCATTTTCTTCGGGTTGTTCAGTTTCTGAATTCAAAATGAATCGAGCATGAGCGAAACAATTTTGAATTGTTGTAGGCGTCACGAGGTTCCACGCTGTTTTTAACAAGTTACAAGCATCCAGAACATTTACACAGAAATCTTTTTCCCCTCAATAGTGCCAAGTATTTCCGCATAAGTAACTTTCTGTACTGAAATTTTAAATTTTGAATAATACCTTGATCACAAGGTTGTAGGACACTAGTCGTGTTCGGTGGTAGAAAAACAAGTTTAATTGCCATCAATTTTAGGTCACATGGGTGGGCAGGACAGTTGCCAATAATTAACACAATTTTCCTCTTCTGAGAAGTGAAATGTTTTTCTAATGAAACCAGCCATTCGGTAAAAATTTTAGACGTCATCCACGCTTGTTTGTTAGCTCTATATTCTACTGGCAACTTTTTAACATTTTTAAAACAGCGCGGCTTTAAACTTTTTCCTATAACAAGTAACGGAAGTTTTTCTGACCCATCAGCATTGCAACCTACCATCACTGTCACTCTCTCTTTGGACTTTTTACCACCAGAGCACTGCTCCCCTTTGAATGAAAGTGTTTTATCGGGCATACAACGGAAAAATATTCCTGTTTCATCGGCGTTGAAAATATCCTTACGTGGATAGTCTTTTAAAATTGCAGGCAGCATAGATTGCAACCACGATGATGTCATTTCTTGTGACACCTGTCTTGATTCGCCACAATGTTTTTAAAGGTTATGCTATTTCGTTTTTTAAACCTTTCTAGCCAGCCAGGATTTGCAGTGAAATTTAAGTTCATCTGTTCAGCAAAAACGTTTGCTTTCTCCATCAGTAGTGGTCCAGAAATAGGAGCATCTTGTGATCTTGCTTGCTTAAACCAAACAAGAAGAGCAGCCTCTAAGTTTTCGTGGTTTGCCTTACGGAAACGTTTTCTGCCTGGTTCAAACTTGCCCGACTCATACAGTTCTAAAGTTTTATCTCTATTTTTTATAATCGTGGATAACGTCGAGTTTGGTATACCGAATGTTTTACAGATTTCTGTTTTAGTTCGAATACCCTCATTAACAGCTTGGAGGAGTTCAACTTTTTTTTCTAAAGAGAGGGCACTTTGTTTACGCACTTTCTTCTCCATTTTACTTCCGGACTGCAAAAACGAAATTTACGAAAGCGTAACTTCACTTAACACGTACACGTCACACGCTTAACGTCACTTAACTGGCTGTAAAAGACTAAGAAGTTTGTACAGTAAAAAGTAAACAGTTAATCCTCACAACTGAGTAAATTTTTTACAATAAAATGTTATCGGTACCGTACCGCAAACTTTACCACAGCTGTACACGCACAGAATACAACTGAACTGAACTCACCACACCCTATAGAGTAGGTAGTTAATGTAAGCGATAATGGTTTATTTGCGGTCAATGAACAACACATTTGGTGCTGAAGGAGAGGCTATGGTTTCTCGTAAACAACGGTACACTGTATACAGTACGTACTGTAAATAGAACTTGGTACTGAAGACAAAACAAAACAGGTAGACAAAACAAACTATGGTCACTACCTGCTCTTTCTCTTTTAGAGATGAAGAATGGATTCCGTTACATCGAAAACAAGCTTTTGGGCGTACTTGTGTGGCTTTATTTTGTATGCAGTTACTTAAAAGCCAGCCAAAAAAAAATTATTTTTAACAACAATTTTTCGTGTTACCGATATTTTTCAGGTAAACCTTTCGTGTTAACCGTACAAATAATACACTGTACATAACAAACGGCGATCAGTACCCGAGTGGTATTTCGTGTTAACCGATATTTTGTGGTAACCGTTTTCGGTTAAACGATTTCCACTGTATTTTATTTGTTCTTAATTGCATTAGGCCTACATGTCTATGCATCTGTCTTATATGTCTCTACACCTGACTATTAAATGGGTACCACCACATTCGCTTAAAAAACTGCTAAGGTTCTTATATATTTTCTGTCGCATGTCAGGAGTGCTTTGCTAATGCAATGCTGACCTTCTGGTGATAGTATGTCAGCATTATCTTCATTTACTTATGATGACATGAATTAACATGAGCCTATGTGAATTTTTCAATGCTCGCTACTGAAAACCTATCAAGTGTTCTGCCCTGCGACCAGTGACACATTATCCATAACGCTACGGTATGCTGCAGCACCGAGCACCAGGGCCTCAGCTGACAGAGGGAGCACCACCCAGCTGAATTGACTAAGCAAAGCAAATTTTATGATAACACTGCACAGTTGTTTGGTTTTCTTATGCAGTTATTAACCATGGACAGTGTCACGTTGGAAAATCAAGCGAAAGCTCTTACAGAAGTTATCTCGAATGATTTGAATAACAATCTTATAATAGAATTGAAGCAGTTTTTGCCACAAGTAAAATTGGAAGAAAGTGTTTTTTTTTTCAAAATATTCGAATGAAGATGATACATTCCATGATACTACAGTTTGTCCACTCAAAGTATTAAATAAACTGGATTATTGATTATTAAACGATTGATGTATTTTGGAATATACACACTGCTTATCATCTGCTTTCAATGATTCCAATAGCTAACTGTGAAAAAAAGATAATTTTTTGTATTACAACGCATTAAAGGTATTCAACATTCAACTATGGGAGATTAGAGATCATCTTAGTTAGGAAGGTTGAATACTGAAAACATGACACTTGAATCGCTCGATTTAGAAGAAATTATATAACACTTTGTTAAAGAGAAAATCAACAAAAATTGGATCGATTAGTATTTTCTAAGCTTTAGTACTACTTTGTTCATTGTAATCACTATTTAGCTAAATATTTGTTGTAATTTAAGTTTAATTAAAAAATGTTAACTTCTGAAACTGTGTATGCCATTTATCAGTATAAATAATGGATAAAAAGTTGAATTTTGAATCAGCGGTGGGGTGGGGGGGCACCAGTCTGATAGCATCATAGGGCACCACGTACTTCTAATCTGACCCTGGCTCCAAATAGTGTGAACATGAGTTGGAATGACTGCAATGCTTACCTGCATGAAGACTGTACAACATTCACAGAACAATGTGGAAACAGAAATGAGTGGTGTCAAAGAATAGTTGACATTGACATTGCTATCAAAGTGGAAGAATCATGTGGGCCATGTATACCCGAAGCCATGTGGAGTCTATCACGAGACCATTAAATACTTTGTAGTCCAAGTTCCCAAGAGGTCTTTTCCTACACTTGTCATAAAAGAGGGGTCAACAATCTGAGTCTTTTTGCAATTTGGCATCCCTTCCAAACCAACAATGTCGAACTAGACATTAACAATCAACCACAGGTATAACTTTTTGCTGACCTGCTCACCAATGTTCAAACACACTAAAACAATTGCAGGGGTCAGCTAAATGGCTTTATAAAAAGGAACATGGCGCTGCTTGACATTCTTTCAACAGTCATTTTGCCAGACTTACTCGACAGCAGCTCATCAGAGATGAGGATCCTTTATATGAAACATCCAATATAATATTATTTGTTACATCAGGGTTATTGTTGTGTACCTTGGTAATTATCCAACTCTTTCTAAAAAAAAAACTATGTGGTTAACAGACAAGAACCCAATTATCTAACATGCACTAAAAAGATACTGACACAAAATATATCATAAATATTTCCCACTTGTAAAACGCTAAACCCAGATATATCATATCAGCAAAGATATTACTTTATTACTACCAACTGATCTTGCAAACACGTCATTTACACAAACCACAGCTTTGGATAATTACATAATTTTTATGTTCACATAAGTTATATCATCAACACATAATTGAAAAACCTAATACACACTGAAAGATTAATATTACAATTTAAATATTTTTTTTAAAGAGTTCCCATTTAGGTATAGACAGTGTCTGACCATTATTTTTATGTGTACAGACCTGACAACAGATTTTGAACAGTGGTTTGGAGAGGCGTAGTGGACAAACATCCATTGTGAGGCTAATAAAATTTTCATAGTGTAACCATTGGCTGCAACAACACGGCCAGTGAGAACATTAGAAGCACGTTAGTGTTGTGAAGCAGTAGTACGTGGGACCACAAACTACTACCGCATAGTCTCACATCTCCTCTCTATGCTATATACATTTAAGTGGGGATAATTCTTTGGTTAGCTCGGCACACTTGACTGCTCACGATCGGCTGTCAGGCTTCTACTTGGTTAGACAACCAGTGCCATCTATAAATTCATTACAGCTCTATTTACAAATTCACATATAAAAGGATTTATATGTCAAATCCAGTATCTTAAAAATAATTTTCATATTAAATACAATCGCACTCTACCCTAATCTAAAATTTTCATACACCCATGAGTAAGGAAATCAGTTTGATGGTATAAAGCTGTGTTATGATGGTATCAATATTTAGTCCATACTGCCAGGAGGCAAAATATCTACCTATGTCTAGTAGGTCTTGCACGAACATTATCGCATCTTTCTCGTTAGTAGGAAGATACCAAATATTCATAATTTATTATCCAAACTAAGGAAACATGGTCATACAATTACAAACATATTGAAGAAATGGTCATAATGTGGCAATAAACAATAATCTGAATGTTGATTATTAACACAGTCAAAACAAAAAGAGACACACAGTACCAGTTATCTTAACAACAAGTCTATACAGTACTCTTAATTAGATATGTTATGAAAATCATAATTTGTATTTTGAAATAATTATGTCACTATTGTACTGCCATAAATACAAATAAAAATATGTCTTACATATTTATGTAAATTTATATAAATTAAAAATGTCATTATGATAGTAGATGCCTCACATCTGAATACGTGCTTTTTTGTGTTTATTACATATATATAAATTTTAAAATATACAAATTTATTAAACATAACATTTATGATAATAGCGGTTATATACTAATTAAAGGCTACACAATTGTGCATTTATAATTTACACTATTATCTAACCATGTTCAGTGACCCTTGGAAAAAAAATTTCATATGTCAATTAAAAAAGTAACATTTACAGGCAATTGTGTTTTACAAAGTCTTCATCAAACTTACCAGTCTATCTGCTTACAAGCTAGTTAGTGGTTTAACACAACAGAATAAGGTAAACCATTGTTACTTTCTACTTAGTGTAAACATACTGTAAATATTAATATACAAGTTTAATTGGTATACCGTTTAATTTATTAAAGCATTCTTTTAACATTAAATATTCTAATTCCATACAGATAAGTGGCCACAACATTGTACTGTGTTTTGTTACAATTTACTTTTTCAATCGAACATGCCGACTGCCCTAAAAACTTCAATTTTAATTTGTCATAATATAATTTAGGTATACCATAATTTATAACAGACATACCTCAGCAGAGCGAAATTATGCTTCTTCTGACAAGTTTCCTTTAAAAATGAAATGTTGCGATACGAAAACACGTGTCACCTCTGCATTATATTCCCCACATAATTACCAAACAAATTAGTTAATTTAATACTTGTACTGCGACAATTTATATTTATTTTAAAATAATTGTATCCGTGTTACATATTACACGTAATAAGACGATTTTTCCAGAAGACAAATATTAACAAATCGATTTGCAGAAATTATAAAGTTTATTACCTCTGTTTACATCACTGCCTTCGCACAGATAAATTCACTTTTTATTTATCTTGACATACATTTCAAATAATCATGAAGCGTGTTGTTTGAAGGATGAAGTACCTCAATCCATCACTTTTTTTTTACTTAAAATTTTCACGCCGAGCAAACTTCAAGTACTTCAACACTAGACTAAAACTAAAACTTGTCATTTCTAGAGCTTCTTTATCTAACTCAAATTTTAGTAACTACAGTTAAAACATTATCTACTAAAGCAATATGTTTAATTTCAGAAAGAACATATTTAATTAAAATAGTTTCTGGCGATTATTAACTTAAATGTTCTATTATGTCTTTGTTTATTTCAATATATATACAGTTAAATACTATATAACACATTCAACTTTCATAAAACTGACATTCGACATCTGTTCACGTTGGCTGAAGAAGAAGAAGTAAGCTATAACAAATTCGTATGGAATGTTCGTCGTTAATCGCTGTAGGCTAATTGGGGCGTTATTGTAATATGTAGTTTTTAACAGTTTGTTTTTATATTACTTTATGAGTGAAAATGTTGTTTATAACTAGTGATTACAGTAAACAATGAACACTTTTGCAGTTAACTATAATTTCAAATACTCATGTCAGTAAGAAATTTAGAGAATTAAACACTAGTTAGTCATGTAGACAGGTTATGCTACATGTAGGCTTATGTAAAAGGAATTTGGGTGTTACCGTTTTTACTAAAGGCAACAAACATGTTTGTGGTAACGTAAACGATGATAAAATATGACGTTGAAAATATTTAATAAATAAGTTGTTTTCTAGTGCAAAAATTACATATATTGAACGTGTGAAGTGTACAGTTGTCATAACCTTTTCAAAGTACATTATTTTCATTGGTGAATTATAGCAGTGTGTCCAAAACTTTATTTAACTAACAGAACGTAGTATTTTGAAAATCTTTACTTGATAAGTGCTTTAGTTATTTTTAAACTGTTTTATTCATAATAGAAAGTATGATAATTGTAAACAACTTGACATATCTGGTGTAAGTGTGAGTAAAATGCATCCAGTAAGAAGACGTAAAAAGCGCCCCAACTATGGAGTTCGGACTGTTGAAGTGAGTAGAGGTAAAAATGGGTTTGGCTTCACGATATCTGGTCAGCAGCCATGTATTTTAAGTTGTATTGTCGCTGGTAGCCCAGCTGAAAGTGCTGGCCTGAGAGCTGGTGATTATTTGGTCGCTGTTGAAGGACAGAGTGTTAGTAAAGTTCCACATGATGATGTTGTTAGACTCATTGGCTGCTCAACAGGAGTTCTTAAATTACAAATAGCTGAAAATTATTACTCGGACAGTTCAGACGATGATGTAATAGTAACAGCTAGACAGAAACCAAAATATCCACACAAATTGAGGAGCAATGGCCACAACTCTCGATCAAACGCTGTTAACCTTCAGAGCCGAGCAGCAAAAGTGGTCAGGGATTTACGTACGGGAGCGATGTTTGAAGAACAGCTGTCACTGCCTGCAGAACAAGCAGTGCCAACAAGAAGTACACAAATGTTACCTGACCTGAGCTTGCAACAATGGAAAACTCAGAATCACCTTCCAGCCCCTCTGTCACGATTGTATATGCCTGGTCCATCTAGTACTACAAATCAAGATCCTGAAGAGCACGTATTTCAAGCTGTTGTTGGATATCTTGGTACAATTGAGATGCCAAGAAAATTACCACCTGGCTCAAGACTTCAGGTATATATGCCAAGTGTTAATTTATAATTCCAAAATTAACATTTTCACACATTTCTGCTCATACATTGACACAAAACTTGCGTAGTTTAATTATCTGTTTAAATTTACAGTCATGTATGTCCACAAGAATGCTGTGTTGTTGTGATATCCCTGAGATGATAGAGTAAAATAATCCCGATCCACTAAATTCAGTAATATAAAGAATCTCTATTCGCTAACGCAATGATGACTGAATAAGTCCTCAGTACGTTTCACAACAGCTGTTCAAAATTATGTTTACATTTAATAATGTTAACTTTTCTGAACGAACTATTACTTACAAAAGCATTTAAAATATGAACAGAACAATGGAAAACTCAAATAACATTAATACATGAATTTATTGTATTTAGGCCTATAAGAATCTTAGTTAACTGGTGATGTTACTTTCAGTATTTGTGAGTTACATGACAGGTATCTATTATCAGATAATTCCTTCTGTGTTTCTTTAATTTTTATCACTATATTTGTACATGATGCATGGTACACAGAATCAGTTTGTTGTATTTAAACCTCAGAAAATACAGATTGATTCGGTGAAACATGTCCCAAGTACAAATATAGTGATAAAAGTAAACTTGCAGAAGGAATTGTTATTTGATAATGTATTAGGCCTGTACTATAAATTATAAGAATATAAAAAAACTTTTTGTTACTCTGATATTTTCTATTTTATTCTAATCTAAGGGCAGTTTTCCTTCATACAAGCCTTACAGTTTGTCAGTAACATTTTGTTTGTTATTAAGATTGTAGTTTGCAAGCATTTTGTGTAACCTGTGGCATGGTATTAACAATAGCTTGACATTAACATAAGGAATCGACAAACGCTACCCCTAATCCTTTTCTTAAAACAAAAATTTGACTACAAAAAACGTGTGCACCTGTTATCAGACGTAATATTAATGCACAAGGACAATACAGAGATAACAAATAAACTCAAAGAAGTGAAAGTATGAGTCCAAATACATATGGACATGGAAATATAGGAAATTTGGACTAGGTAAATGTAAGCACTAGGTAGATCATTCATACCAGTGATCAGGTGCAAACTACAATACTTATACAAGCCCAAATACGACATCATTTTATTGTATTGTATTCTCCATGACAGACTAATGTTCTCACATTCGAAACATTGCTTGAAAAGAATAACCTCCTCCTCCCCCTCCCCGTCCCCCTCCTCCTCCTCCTCCCCCTCTTCTTCTTCTTCTTCTTCTTCTTCTTCTTCTTCTTCTTCTTCTGTGTGTTTTGATTGGATCCTCTCCATTTTTCTTGGTTATGTGCATTCATCTTGTCAGACATCTTTCTGTTTTTTGATGTCGTCAAGCATTCCAGTCTTTCTTCTACATAGACCTTTCCCTCTGTAATCTTTAGCTGCAGACGGTTTCCACACAATATATGCCCACAACCAAGATGGTTTTCTCTTTCTTATCACTTTCAGCAGTTTTCTTTCCTCTCCCATTCTTGATAACACTTATAACTTCTCACTCTGTCAGTCCATTTCGCATTAATCATTCTTCACCATAACCATATTTGAAATTCTCTAGGTACCTTTTTTTCTTTCATGTTGACGGTCCAGATTTCACTGCCATCTAAAACTACATTCCAAATCTTTAGAAACTCTTTTCTCATCTTACTTGGAATCCTTCTTGCTGTCTGCAATGCGTTTACCTTTTCAAGGGTGCCTTGCCCACAGATATTCTTCTGATTTCCTGCGTACAGTTTCCATTCCATGTCACCCACCATACTTCCGAGGTATTTAAAAGAGCTCGCTTGCGTACAGTCTTTCCCTCCAAGAATATGTTAATGAAGGCTTCGTTCTTCCCAATTGTCATCAATATAGTTTCCTATATTTATCTTCATTCTGAACTGTTTCCTAACTCTTAAATATCGGTATGAAGAACCATATATGACTTCCATGTTCTATGACTTTATTTTAAATCTTTTTCGAAATGAAACTACTTCTTTCTACTTACTTCAGCTAACCACAGTACTGTAGTCACTAACGTATACCACCTCACGTTAGCGCACTCGATTTTCACTAATGATGGCACTGCCGAAACGTGGGGTTTTGCAGAAAACATTGGACCACAGCCAAACAGCCTGGGAAGGAATTCTAACAACAAATTACTTCTTTGTTGCTAATGATGTAGTACACATATAAAAAATTATCCCCTCCCCCTTCAACTATCATTTTCATTTATAGAAAATTACCCACTACCCTTTTCATTTATAGATATTTCATCTACCTTACTACAGTGGATTATTATAACCTTCTTTTTAGGATACTTTATGTATCAAAATTAAGTACTGTACTCTTGTTAAAACATAAAACGTTGCAGGTAAACAACCCCTTAACCAATCTTCACCAAAATCAATAGGCCTTGAGTCCTCTACAACTCGGGCACATATGCAAAAAATTATTTGATTCTGTTTGAATTTGCGACAGTTATTGTATGGCATAGAAAAAATTCTACACACAGACACTTTTCGGAAAATGACTTTTCTTCATGTTTTGAGGGTAGTACAATGAGAATCAGCCCTTATCTCGAACACGATTTTTTTCACCATCACCATACTTCCATTTCCTTATGGAACATGGAAGTAAAAATACTCCCTATCATAAATTGTAGTTCTTTTTCTGATTCTGCCAATACTACTTGATGATTCACGTATTTAATAGACGTTGTTCTTTCTACAGCGTTCTCTATCAACTTTTCAGTGCCTAGATACTGAAAAGTGCTAGTGACAGATGTCATCTAACAGTAATTAAGATTATCCATTAAAATATTGAAAAAATGTAACTGTATTAATTAACACTTTGCAACTCCATGCCCGTATGCAATACAGGCAATGCTAAATGCTGCGGTGGACCACCCACATATGCCATACGAGTTTTTGATTTTCATGTATTTAAATACATTTACCTGTACGCTGTCCAGTGAAAATCTATAGCATGTGACTGATTCATTCATTACGTAGCCTGCTGTTATAATTTCATTAGAAATGTTACTAGGAGAGATCAGTGTTACCACAAACCAGCGTAGTAATCAGTGGCAAAGTTCAGTTGTAAAATGTGCTAGGCGCAAGGTGCCTCTAACATAAGACTGTTAAATGTCAAATGCACATGAATGTGTCCACTGTGAACAGAATATATGATGAAAATTCCAATCAGTTGGATTTCAAAATAGATGATATGTGTATGAATGTACCTGCAAACCTGTGATGATGAAACAGAAATAAAATTTCAAATACATAACCTGAATCAGTGGCGTGTATTGTCATATATAGGTGGGCCAAAAGTCACTACCCATTGTGAGTTACTGAGTTACCCATTGTAAACATTAAGATAACTTTGGTTGTGATCTTCCCATCGATTTTAAATTACGCGCCTTTGGTTTGTGTCTGATAGTTTCTTATGTAACACTAGAGTGCAATTTTATCGACAAAGATGGAAAACAATTTGAGAAACAATTGAGTAACTCAGTAACTCACAATGGGTAGTGACTTTGGACTCACCCTATATTTTATTTTTATTCTTTCGTCTGTAGTACCTATACTGGTTTTCCTTGTGTGCAGATAAATCACAAGAAGAACCAGTGCCGCATAGGGGTAGAAATCATGACAGTGACATTGATACTGATTGGATTGATAATGATATTCAGCCAGAGTCAGCTCTCCCTGACCCTGAGTGAGAATCTGCTATAATAGTGGCAGTTGACAAACATTGTTCAGAATTTGACTGTTTTTCTTTTTTACTTTAAAAAAAACCTGGTCGAGATAAAGGCTGATTCTGATTATACTATCCTCAAAACATGAAGAAAAGTCATTTTTTGAAAAGTCTGTCTGTCTGTGTGTAGAATATTTTGTATGACAAATGATAACAGCTGCAAATTCAAACAGAATCAAATAATTTTTTCCATACAGCCCTGAATTGTAGAGTACTCAAGGCCTATTGTTTTTGGTGAAGATCGGTTAAAGGAAAGGGGTAGTTTACCTGCAATGTTTTATGTTTTAACAAGGGTAATTTTTTCTATGACGAACGATAACTACCGCATATTCAAACAGAATCAAACAATTTAATGCATACTTCTCTGAATTGTAGAGGACTCAAGGCCTATTGATTTCGGTGAAGCTCGGTTAAGAGAAAGGGGTAGTTTACCTGCAACGTATTATGTTTTAACAAGGGTAATTTTTTCTATGACGAACGATAACTGCCGCACATTCAAACAGAATCAAATAATTTTTTGCATACGTTCCTGAATTGTAAATGACTCAAGGCCTGTTGATTTTGGTGAAGATCGGTTAAGGGAAAGGGGTAATTTACCTGCAACATCTGAGTTGTAGAGGACTCAAGACCTATTGAGTTAGGTGAAGATCGGTTAAGGGGAAGGGGTAATTTACCTGCAACGTTTTATGTTTTAACAAGAGTAAAGTACTTAATTTTGATAAATAAACTATCTTGATAAGAAGATCATAACAATCCACTGTAGAAACGTAGATGAAATATCTATAAATGAAGGGGCTAGTTGAACGGGGAGGAGATAATTTTTTATGTGTCCTACGTTATCGGCAACAAAGAAGTAGTTTGTTGTTAAAATTCCTTTCCGGCCTGTTTCGCCGTGAACCAGACGTTTCGGCAGTGCCATCGACTGCCATCGTCAGTGAAAATCGAGTGCGATAACGTGAGGTGGTATACGTTAGTGACCACAGTACTGTGGTTAAGGCTGAAGCAATAAGTAGAAAGAAGTAGTTTCTATGGAAATATTTCATGTTGAAAATTATTTTAAATATAAATCTTTGAACATGGAAGTCATGTTTGGTTCTCCATACCGATATTTTAAATGTGTACTACGTTATTGGCAACAAAGAAGTAGCTTGTTAAAATTCCTTCCCGGGCTGTTTGGCCATGGTCCAATGTTTTCTGCAAAACCAGAAGTTTCGGTAGTGCCATTGACTGCCATCATCAGTAAAAATCAAGTGCGCTAACTTGAGGTTGTTGGTATACGTTAGGGACCACAGTACTGTGGTTAAGACTGAAGAAAGAAGTAGTTTCTATGGAAATATTTCATTTCGAAAATGATTTTAAATATAAATCTTAGAACATGGAAGTCAAGTATGGTTCCCCATACCGATATTTTTATATAGAGACTAATTAAATTAGGAATTAGAGTGTAAACATAATCACTTCAAATGTAAATAATAAAGATAAAAAAAAATTATTGGAGACGAGAGAGTATGTTTAAGATTAATTTGTTAAAACTTATACATACAATCAGAATACTAAGAATATATGTAAATCTGCATAAAAGAAGCTTAGCGTTGGTATGATGTATTATTTTATAAAAAAATAAATTTAATTAATAAATTTATGTTAGTGGTTATGATCAGGAACAGAATTAACACTGTTGCACACTCCTATAAAAAATTTTGTTTCTGAGTAACACTTTCAAGCTTCACAGCTCATCATCGCCATCGGAAATATGTAATAATGGAACAAGACAACTTCTTTATACCCCCACTTGCCATACAGCGTGTACACATTTTCGTAATTAAGCTTTAATTAATAAAGTTGTGTTAGTGCTTATTATAATCACAAGCAGAAATAACGCTGTTGCATACCACTATAGCTTGTCACACACTACAGTGGTGTGCAACAGCGTCATTTTCTGTTTGTGTAAAAATTAATTTGTTTCATGTTTTTGAAGTATTGCTTAAAACAATGGTTCACCAGTGAATGACATGAGAAAAACAGTGGTGTTGAAAGTGTTAATGTAATAGTTTTATTAATAAACATTTGGTACTTAAAAACAAAGTTCGAAATAAAATTTTATATTAAAAAACTAGAAATATGCAACTAATCATAACATTTTGGTAAAAAAGAAAGAAATAAAGTCATAATGGTATAAAAATAAAGAGCATATGGTATAACTAAAGATAAACACAAAAATTGTGTTTAAAAATAAACACAAAACAAATTAATTTAACATATTCAATAAAAAACTTACAAATCTACTAACAAATAGTAAACCTAAAGAAGATAAGGTGTTAAAAAGAAAATACGAAATTTATACTGCGTGCAGAAGAAACAAATTGAATAACATCACAACATTAACTAGAGATATTTACAATAAAAAGTGGATATCTAAAAGTGCGGAAATAAGGCATTACAGTACAGTAGTGAAGCCAGAATGCCTATATGCAAGTGAATGTCTTGGCATTGAATTATAATTTAGACAAACTAGAAATATTGGAAAGACGAATTATTAGGAAAATATTAGGCCCACGAAAAACTTCAGAAGGTTGGAAATAAAGAAGTAATGATGAAATATATAAAAGTATAGAAAATATAACAGAAACAATGAGAAAACGAAGACTATTACTTTTTGGACATTTATATAGAATGAACGACAGTAGGTCAACAAAGGAGATCTTCAAATATCTGTGGGGGGAAGAAGTCCAAAAGGATTTAGCAAAAAATAATATAAACGCAGAAGAAACAATTGAGAGAGACGTTTTTTGGGCAAAAGTGTTAAAAGTGGAAGGAGTCCAGGGTAGGAAGAGAGAAAAACGCAGGTTCAGAGTGGACTGAAAACAGGAAGAAGAGTGGACTGAAAACAGGAAGAAGAGACACAGTGAAAAGATGAAAGAATATTGGCAGAAAAGAAAAGAATAAAGAATTGAAATTGGCATGTGGTCCTTGGCCATTGCAAAAAAAAAAAAAGTAATAATATCACACACAGTTTTCTAAAATGCAAGAATACGCGATTTGTTTTGTTTGTGTGGTTGTTATTTAATCAGCAAAGTATAATTATTTGTGACTGTTTAATCTGCTACAATTGTTTGTTATATGAACGTGAGTTGTTTTACTATTGGCGTGTTTATCAATGATTGTATCAGCTGATATTGAAATCAGGTGATTCAGTTACACTGTGTAAACCTTCGGTACTGTATACACAGTAGCAGTTCTGTTTGTAGTAACCAATGTTCATTACTTTCAACGCCACCGTTTTGTCACATCATTCTCTGGTGAACCACCATTTTTAGCAGTATTTGAAAAAATTGTAAGAAATTTATCTCTTAACAAAATAATACTTACTTTATATCAACTTTAAGTTGATATAAACTCAAATTTTACGTATAGTCTCAGTATTCTGATCACATGTATATAATTTTAACAAATTAGTCTTAAACACATACTCTTTCATTGTGAAAAAATTGTAATCTTTATTACTTAAACATAAAACTTACGGCGCTTGTGTTATACTCTTCTCAGGATCAGACTTAGAGTTAGCTTGGGCTCCTGAGCTGAACAAGGGGTGCGGGCCCACCAACTACCAGGGGGTTCTGGGTGGTATGGAACATTCCCCTCAGTAAAATGGGGGTCCAGTCCCCCTCCCTCAGAAAATTTTGAAAAATATATTTTTCAGAGCTGCAAATAAATCATTGTTAAATGTGCAAATTAAATTGGGATACACGTTTTTTTGTAAATTGTTAATACTATGTTAAAAATTCAACAGTTTCAAGATATCTCAGTGTACAATGGCATTCTGGAATCTGTGAAAATAATAATAAAAGACTGCACTCGTTTTTGTATTTTTGTTCTTATTTGTTTTTCTGTTTGTGGCGCGCGCCCCAAGGCTGCAGCCTATGTAGCCTATGCTTAAATGCAGCACTGACTCTTATAGCTAATGTAATTAGTCTCAATCAATAAATAATGTAAAATGGTGAAATTCTGAACAGTTATCGTCAACTGGTTATGAACAAGCAACATTGGTTCTACTTTTAATTCATTTGCACACTAGAAAAAACAACATAATTACTACAGTATGAAAAATTTTACATATACAGTATATAGTAATTTAAAATTGATGTTTATATTACCTCAAGATGTTATATTTCCTATTCGGAACATGTTTCGAGAGCTCCCGTGCTCTCATCTTCAGCCTTCGCGATCTTGTGTCTGGTGAAGTACTTGTGCGTAGGCGGGATGCTATTAAGGTTGCTTGTTGGTTTCTGGTATTTTAAATTTGTATTATTGTGTGTGATTGTGGTATATATATTTGTATTTTGTGTATTTTCGATGTTGAGTGCTTTGAATTATTGTGTCATGTTTTGTATTGATTTGTATTTGTTCAGGTGTTAGTTTGTTTTATGTTTGTATATTTGTAAATTTTCCCAAATTTTCATTATGGTGCCTTTGTGTGGTATATGTTTTATTAGTGTCACATTGGTTATGTCTGGGAATTCATGTCCTGTGTTTATTGCATGTGTGGCTAAATTGGATTTATATATTTCTGGTTTTTTATATGCGTTTAGGTGTTCAAAATTTTATAATGTTTTGTATTTTGGTGTCTATGTGTTGTAGGAATATTTCTGCTATTATGCTTGATAATGGTGATCCTATTGCTAAACCTTCTAGCTGTTGATAAATTTTGTTATTAAATTCAAAGTAATTTTGTTTTAGTATTAGTTGGAGGCTATTTTTTATTTCTGTTATATATTGTTTGTCTTCATTTTGTTCTTTAAGTTTGTTTATTATTATGTCTATTGTTACTTCTACTGGGATGTTGGTGTACATTTTTGTGATATCATATGATGTGAAAAATGTATTTTCATTTATATTTATTATTTTTAGTTTGTCTATTAATTCGTATGTATTTTTTATGTTAAGATGGTATTTGTTGGATGGTTACTTTTTAGTTTTTGTGCTATTATTTTTGCTATTTTGTATGTAGGAGCTTTTTTGAAGTTGATTAATGGACGTATTGGGTTGTTTAATTTGTGTATTTTTATTAGGCTATTCATTTTAGGTGGTTCTGGATTATTATTTATATACATGTCTGTGTTTTTATTGTTGAAAATGTTTTTAGTTGTTTTTATTAGTTTTATTGTTTGTTTAAGATATTTTTCTGTTGGGTCTTTATTTAGTTGTATGCATTTATTATTGTTGATGAAGCCTTCGGTTTTTTTTATGTAGTCTGCTTTTTCAATGATTACTGTTGCTTGACTTTTGTCTGCTTTAGTTAATATTAAATTATTGTTCTTTACTTTATTTTTAATTTATTTTATTGTTTTATTGTCTTTCTTTTGTTTATATTTGTTTTCATTTCACTAGTGATTATTTTTTTAATTATATGTGTTGCTGTTCTTCTTTTTTCTTTTATATATTGTCTTTTATTAGGTTAATGGCAAATTCTGTTTGTACTATTAAATTTTCTAGATTTTTGTTTGCGTTTTGCGTTAGTTTAGTTTTTGACATATTGTTTAAATATTCTGTATCTTTTTTGTTAAATTCTGTATTGCTAAGGTTAATGGTTCGAGGGTAAAATGTGTGTTTATTTTTTGTTTTTTTGTTCTTGATTTTCGTTTTGTTGTTTTTGAACGTGTTGAGTTTTTTGTTGATTATGATAGTCTTTTTGTTTTTTCAAATCTTATTTTATTTTTTATGTTAATGTATTTATTATTCCATGTGATTGGATGTAATAAACTTGTTAGCTCTAAGTGTAGTTTGTATATGTCTAGTGTTATGTGATTTTTCGTACTATATAATTGATTAATTTTGTTTTGTATCCATAAGACTAGACATATACAAACTACACTTAGAGCTAACAAGTTTTTTACATCCAATCACATGGAATAATAAATACATTAACATAAAAAATAAAATAAGATTTGAAAAAACAAAAAGACTATCACAATCAACAAAAAACTCAACACATTAAAACAACAAAACGAAAATCAAGAACAAAAAAACAAAAATAAACACATTTTACCCTCGAACCATTAACCTTAGCATTACAGAATTTAATAAAAAAGAAACAATATTTAAACAATATGTCAAAAACTAACCTAACTCAAAACGCAAACAAAAATCTAGAAAATTTAATAGTAGAAACAGAATTTGCCATTAACCTAATAAAAGACAATATACAAGAAGAAAAAAGAACAGAAGCAACACATATAATTAAAAAAATAATCACTAGTGAATTGAAAAACAAATATAAACAAAAGAAAGACAATAAAACAATAAAAGAAATTAAAAATAAAGTAAAGAACAATAATTTAATATTAACTAAAACAGACAAAAGTCAAGCAACAGTAATCATTGAAAAAGCAGACTACATAAAAGAAACCGAAGACTTCATCAACTATAATAAATGCATACAACTAAATAAAGACCCAACAGAAAAATATCTTAAACAAACAATAAAACTAATAAAAACAACTAAAAACATTTTCAACAATAAAAACACAGACATGTATATTATAGTAACCCTTTCTCTCAGTTATTTCCAGTAATATATGTTTTGTTGTGATTTAAATTATTTATTAAGTGTTAAGTGGTTTCTCTTAAGAACCGCAATGTCCGGTTATTTGTGAAGAAATAATATCTTTTAAGGGGTGATCTTAATCAAATATTAAGACTATCTCAATATTCTATATTAATTTAGTACTTTCTGTAATAATAACGTTCAATACCAGTTGATATATTGTTTAATTCTAAGATTCTTATTCAAGCCTAGTCCGCGTTTTGAGAGAGGAGAGTAACTCCTTATCCGTTCTCGTTCTCTTGTAATTCAACAGCGGTCCATATTATTGTTTTTCGTAAACACAGGGTATGAAGGTTCTTTCAACTATTAGTAAGGTCAGAAAATGCAAAAATAGGATTACAAGGTATTACAATCTATTACTAATTTCTTATTAATTATTATTTAAAATAAGTGGAGTTTACCGTCCGACGACATCATTACTTGTAAGGGCAGTGCACAGCTAACCTCGTTCGATGTGTTTGATCAGCAACTGGATACAGATGAATAACTCCTCGCCAGTCTTCACTCCAAGTTCGAAATAAAAGTTGATGTCTTGGTCCTGGGATGACGCAGAAATGCCGATCCTTACTGTTCACCAATGTCCAGTTCTTGTGGTTACGGGTTTCACTGTATTTTGTGTCAAAATATGCTTTCTCTATCGAATCGGGGAAAGTGAGGTTCGAGTACAATTTTGAGTTCTGCTTTCGTTCTTTAGAATACTGGGTTGTTTTATTTCATTTAGGTAGTTATTTCTCTTCATTGGTCTATTAATTAAATTTAAGGATTACTCATTATGCTGAGTTTTATTGGTAAAGTTCTTCCCATAGATTTTCGTCAATTTTGATTGATAGGCTTAATAATACTCTGTTATATGTGACCGTCAAAAGTCAGTGAACTTTCCTTTAGTTATTTATTATTTAATTTTGTTTACTGATTAATTTATTTTATTTTATTTTATCATTTTTTCTAAGTTCATCAAAACTAAACTGTCCTCGTTCATGGATAACAATTCAATAATCGAATAAACAAATTGTATCCCATTTTGTCGTCCTTGACAACCAGTCTGTCTTCTCTTATTGGATAATATTTATAATCCTAGAACCATAATCATACAATGTTCTTGCACTTATTAAAATATTCCCTTACTAAAATTACATTATATCATATTATACCTTTACATATGGTTTGTTATTAAATTATATACATTTTGCTGTCGTTTCCTCTTAATCTACTTATTCTAACAAGTACTATTTTCTTGTTACAAAATATTACCTTTCGGTATCATTGCACTATTACATTTTGAGATCTTATTTAAATTGAATTTACTTATCTGCTATCAGTAATTATTATTGATTTCTCCTAACTCATTACCTTCTACTTAGTGTTTTTTACAAATTTGTTACCTAACTTTTCTGACCTGACTTCCTATACAATGTTACTGGTTTGTGGACTATCATTACATTTTTATCTCATTCTGCTTTTAATTTATTATTACCTATATTATTATAGAATCCTTCATGATATATTTGATAACATAAAAAATGAAATTAACATCAGTTAATTGATATTCTCTTAAAACAATTACTTCACTTGCTACATACAAAAAGCAACATAAATATCATGATAATAACACAGCATGATAAAACATAATAACATGTACATATTTATAAAATAAATCATGCACTAATGAATTATTCTCCTCTCAGTTAATTCATCAATCATTCTAAAACTGTCTAAGTTATGTTTTACATTACTTGTCAATGTTTATTGTTTACCCTTTTCACTGAACACTTAAGTTTGTATTTATAAACATTCTTAATTTTTCCTTTTACCTTGTATTCTTATTAGGGGATTGTTTATTCATTTAATAATGGTTTACGTTTCTGACCTTTTATTATTATGGGCAATTATTATTTTTGTTTTTATTTTGAAAATTATAAACCTTTTATGTAACGTAGGGAACCATATTTTTGTTACGTTACAATATAAATAATAATCCAGAACCACCTAAAATGAATAGCCTAATAAAAATACACAATTAAACAACCCAATATGTCCATTAATCAACTTCAAAAAAGCTCCTACATACAAAATAGCAAAAATAATAGCACAAAAACTAAAAAGTAACCATCCAACAAATAACCATCATAACATAAAAAATACATACGAATTAATAGACAAACTAAAAATAATAAATATAAATGAAAATACATTTTTCA
Source organism: Magicicada septendecula (assembly GCA_034769895.1). Lineage (NCBI taxonomy): Eukaryota > Metazoa > Arthropoda > Insecta > Hemiptera > Cicadidae > Magicicada > Magicicada septendecula. Next base: position 29,874,359 of record CM068367.1, on the reverse strand, counting down.
CATCATATGATATCACAAAAATGTACACCAACATCCCAGTAGAAGTAACAATAGACATAATAATAAACAAACTTAAAGAACAAAATGAAGACAAACAATATATAACAGAAATAAAAAAAATAGCCTCCAACTAATACTAAAACAAAATTACTTTGAATTTAATAACAAAATTTATCAACAGCTAGAAGCTTTAGCAATGGGATCACCATTATCAAGCATAATAGCAGAAATATTCCTACAACACATAGACACCAAAATACAAAACATTATAAAATTTTGAACACCTAACCGCATACAAAAAACCAGAAATATATAAATCCAATTTAGCCACACATGCAGTAAACACAGGACATGAATTCCCAGACATAACCAATGTGACACTAATAAAACATATACCACACAAAGGCACCATAATGAACATTTGGGAAAATTTACAATATACAAACATAAAACACAAAACAAACTAATACCTGAACAAATACAAAACATGACACAATATTCAAAGGACTCAACATCAAAAATACACAAAATACAAATACATATACCACAATCACACACAATAATACAAATTTAAAATACCAGAAACCAACAAGAAACCTTAATAGCATCCAGCCAACACACAAATACTTCACCAGACGCAAGATCGCGAAGGCTGAAGATGAGAGCACGGGAGCTCTCGAAACATGTTGCGAATAGGAAATATGATATCTTGAGGTAATATAAACATAAATTTTAAATTACTTTATATATATATGAAGAAACGAACTGTAGCAGAAACTGATTGAATGCTGTAATGAGCATTGATTTAAATAAATGTAAAATTTGTAAAATTATTATAAATTTTGGGTAAATGGACATGTCTGGGATTGTAAAAATGTTACATTGTTATACTAGGGGAGAAATTAACCTGTTCCAACAGGCAAGGAACACCTGCTCGATTGTATGTGTGTTACGCATGTATCTTGTGTGTGTTAGTGATGCATGTACAGACAGGAATCCCAGCAACCCTCCCCAGTTAATTACTAAAATAATTATTTTAATTCACTGTGTGAAAACTAATTAATGTATAAACAAACAAAAGGCACCAAAGTGTGTGTAAATTTTATAGTTATCCACAGTAAGAAAATGACGTTAGTAGGACACACTACGCGAAGTCAGTGCGAAATAAGTGTGCCAAAAATACGCAGATTACACTAAGACGCTCAAATTAATACAGTGAGTGCTTAATCAAATTATCTATGATTTGTGCTATCTCAATTCCTTACAAAACATTGCAATTTGCAAAAATTTGCAAATATATGAAAAGGTTCGGGAGGGGGGGGCTATCATGTGATCTGCAGGTCTCGACAGGACAATTTCGGAACCAACAGGTGCGGAATCTCGAGAGGGTATAAATTAAGGGTTTGCCCTTCTCTTCATTTCAAGACACAGTTGCAGTCGGACACGCTGTCCGTCGGCAGAACAGTTTTATTTTGTTATAAGTCTCATCTATACAGTTATGTAACTGGATTGTAAAACAAACAATTTTTAAGTAGTAACAGAATTACAAGACAATTAAATCCATATAAGAAGATCAACTGACGTCCGAAACAGCACGAGGAGAAGTTCCAGAGAAAGAGAGATCTGACGAATTAGTTCCAGAGAGCGATACGACGCTGGACAAGAGCAAGACGACTCTGGACAAGAGAGGAGCGACGCTGGACAAGAGAGAGACGACGCTGGACTCTAGAGGAGCGACGCTGGACAAGAGGAAGTGATGCTGGAGTTCGAGACGAGGACGATTACAGATGGATCCAATGATTGAGTATGATTGACGACACTAAGGTGATAAACAACTTATTTATCTCTTAATCGAACAATTAACTCAAAGACAATTAAAGACATTTTTGTTCTATTTAAAAGTAAGAGCCAATGTTTATTGTAAATATAGAATTAAAAAATCATAGATGTTATTGAAGTAAGATTAACGTAAATAAGAGCTCAAATTAATATTGAAATGAAAATAATTGCAAAGCATTTAAATAAAAATTAGTTTTTTTTTATAAATCAGTACTGATAAAAGAAAGATGAATTCAGTAACTATTAATATTTTGAGTTTCCATTACAATATCTAAAAAGATATTGAAACATTGATATTTCGAAGCACTTTAATTGACTGAGTAGTCTGGAAATGAGATTTTTTTTAATAAAATAATTAGTAGAATAGAATATTTAGTCAGTAAGGATGTATATAGCGTAAGCCATACGGCATAATAACAAAGTAATAACGAATGTTTTAATTCGAATCAAGTGCCATGCGCACGATTTTATTAATATCAAATAAATTTGAAATACCGTTACAAGTTACATCGAGTTCTTATTACAGATACACCTGAAACCCAAATTAAATTATATTTATTGTTACATAAATTGTTGCTTCCAACGTGGAGCATCACAAATGTAAATTATATTATATTTGCAATGTTATATTGTTACATAATTTTGTCGCCCTTGAATGTGAGGCCCGTGTCGGCGTGTCGCCTACATTTATGTAAAGTCGTATCGTTGCATAAAAATGATGTCCAAGATCGTGGGGCTCCGCAAACACAAATAAATTTATATTTATATAGATGTATCGTTGTTATATATATATATATATATATATATATATATATATATACACACAGTAGAACCCCGCTAGTCCGAACCACCTCCAGGAACCAAATAGGCAAGGAAAGCTATAAAAACAACTGCAGATTTCATGAAGTGACAAATGATTTCATTACATTTCTAATAAAATGGTTACATTTTGCAAAATCAGTAGAAAATAATACTAACCACTGTAATATGTATTAATCAGTAGGCCTACAATTACTGGAATAAAATTCTTAAACAAAACTACAAAAACTACAAACTACAAAAACAGAATTCAATTATTGTACCGTACAGTACTTAGATTACAATTTCTATACTTTATTAACAGAATTTCCAAATAAACACTTCAATATTAACACTTCATTTATTCACTGGTTGCACAAAATCAGTTATTCTCTGCTGGCGTAAAGACGTGAATCTAGCAGACGACACAGTATTCCACCAGTGTCTCATGAACATGATGTCTGCCGCTGTAGCATTGGCATGCCGCTCCACATACTGCAGGGATATTTCCAGCGCCTTTGCTGCTTCTGAATGTGAAATGAGATGTTCTGAATCATCGGCTTCATCCATCACATCAGAATCTTCATCGAAGTCTTGTCTGATCAGGGAAAGGATTTCCGTATCTGTCAAAACTTGGCGGTCTTCCGTGTCAGCTGCCACCTACTCATTCACATCTGTTTCGTCTGCTTCTTCACAGCCTGGAATTTGATGCATGAGGTGTAAAACTTCAGTCCTGTCATCAGCTTGTTCTGGACTATCGATGTAAGAGAGACTTGGCCATAATTTTTTCCACGACTTTCTCAGCAGCTGTTCTTTCAGATTGTCCCATGCTTCACCTAACCAATAGATAACATCTTTGATGTTGATTTTCTTAAGACTTTGGAGAATGGTTTGTGAACTGTCTTCATTTTCAAGAAGGGACCTTAGAAGAATTTTTTTATACACATTTCATGTTTTGTAGCACCTTTTGGTCCATGGGTTGTAACAAAGGTGTTACATTCGGAGGGAGAAAAATAGCTTTTATATCTCCATTAACAAGTTCTTCTGTCGAAGCATGTGATGGAGCATTGTCAATGACAAGTAACGCCCGGGGTGGCAAACCATTTTTTTCACTGAACTTTTTTACTGAAGGAATCAACTGGACATGAAACCATTCCTTAAATAAAGCACTGGTCATCCATGCCTTTTTTTTTATGTCTGTAGAATACAGGAAGCGAGTTCACATTGACGTTCTTAAATGCTCTGGGGTTTTTTGATTTGCCAATAACCATTAGTGGCAACTTATTAGTCCCAGCTGCATTACTGCATGCTAAAACAGTCACACGTTCCTTGCACATTTTGAAACCAGGTGCATTAAGTTCTTGTTTGGCGGCGAGGCTTTTGTTTGGCAATGCCTTAAAATTTAACCCAGTTTCATCGCAATTGTATATTTCTTGAGGCGAGTAATTTTGCAATGAAACTATGTCTGCAAATTCAGCGATGTACTCTTGTGCAACCTGGTGATTCGCTTATAGTGATTCACCGGTAATGGATAACTGTCGTATTCCGTGTCTTTTTTTCCACCGGTCCAGCCAGCCGTTACTCGCAATGAATTTAGGATCACCATTCATCAGCTTATTGAGGTGAACTGCTTTTTCTTGGATTAGGGGACCACTCAGTGGAGTACCTCTCTGCCTTTCTTGTGAAAACCATATGAAAAGGGCTTCAATTTTGTCAAATTGTGACACTTTTGATGTATAACGCTCCTCGAGAGTCTTCTCGGATGTTTGTGCCGGTTTGTCAGCGAACCGGCGCTTGTATAATAAAATTATATATATATTATAACTACACGCACTTCTTCTTTCTATGCGTTATTGTTATGTCGTGTAATGTGTGAGTACCCACCTGCTGTCTGATCTTGCAGATTCTTCCGACTAGGGCGTGTGGATTTTGGATTTGAAGTTCGCAAGCTAGTAATCTCAAATTATTACAACAACACACAAAATAAGTTACTTTTAAGGGGGAGAGTTTTGTGAGACTGGTAGGCTTTATCGTACAACAATAAAACACTGTTATATGGGGTAATAAAACGTTGTTTATTACACCAACAACACACAAGAATAGAATGGTTATTATCTATGAATTTCTTACTGTCTAAACAATGAATCGATGTTTTTCGATTGATCAATAGTTGAAAGAAACTGAACTCGTTCTTTGGTGAGTTAATTGCAATTTAAATTTTACTTTATTAATTGATTTGAATTTAATTAAATTTATTTAATTAAATTGAATCTAAATGTTCATGAAACAAAAGTATAAAATTCTGAAATTAATTAGAATAATTAATTAAAATAAATTAGACGTGACAGTCTAGTTCACGTTATTTCATTTCTAGTGATTCTACTTCTGATCTACTGCAGTATGATCTAAGATTAGATTGTCAGTTAAGATTTGTATAGCGCTTTTATACTACTTCTATTTCTTAACTATAACTTACTAAAGCCTTAAACTGCTATACAGATTATCACAACGAATTTACTTTTTAATTACTAGAGTCTTTGCTTTTTGTTTGGCACCTGAATTATTTGAATTACAATGTTTTAATTGAAAAATAGAAAATTTGATCTGAAAAATAAATAAGTGGATTTTGCTTTCCTGTTACTGAAGAGGATGTCGTTCCGATTTGTCCCTCGTCGATTCGAGTCCTTGGTTAGAGAAAGTAATCTGCTTAGAACTGCTGGATTCGGTCGTGGAGTTCAAAATTCGGCAACACTCTGCTTCCTTGCTGTTTGTGAATATTTTAACGTCTGCTGTTGTCTGCTGGAACTGCTTCCTGTCCCTCGTCGATTCGCACGTTGCACGTCAGCGTGTGTGTGTGTGCTTCGTTCGAGTGGTCGCTCTGCTCGTCAGCTGTTCACCAATGATTTAGACGGCCTCTCTGCTGTATTCTTGAAGTCTGGTCTCGAAGTCTGGTGGATCTCTTGCGTGCTTATGACTATCTGGTAGTACACAATAAGCTTGGTTGATGTACTGAAGAGTATCTCGCCTTTACGCAACAATTACGAGCTATACAGATGATCTGTACTTAGTGTGTTCGTAATTGCGTGTGTGTTGACCACGTAGAGTCTTCTTGTTGATCTTCACCACTTTGGTTACTAGACGATCGAAGGACTACGTCTTAACTTCGTGAGTACTGACAGAAGAGTGAGTTTTCAACCATAAAACACCGCACTAGCCGGGGCTCGCGTGAAATGATTTCATTGGCTGCCACACTCTCCCTACCACATAAAATTTTGAATTCCCTTGGTCCGTGAGAATGAAGTCTGGTTCCCACAGACGGAGAATAGAATATTATTATCTAATATAATTATCCGGCGGAACCAATTTGTCGCTGCGGATATCCTGTACTTATTTAATTTTGCAATAACTTGGTTGCAAACCAAGTTGTGTGAAATCTAAAATATACAATCTGTCAGAAATTATTATCTTTATAACATACTAAACTCTCATTACTGTAACTCTATTTTTACAGAAGTTATTCAATTATTTTAATTAACTCTTTCATTTGTTAATTATATTGCATCAAATTTGCACACGTCATTATTAATATCTCGGCAAACATTTTGGCTATATTGGATTTCGCCTTTATTTATTAGTTTCCGAGATATTAATAATTAACAGTTTGGGTGTGGTCGCTTCCTTGTACAGCGAACTGATTACATAATGACCACGTGTGCGTTGCTTTACACAGCATTATTTTCACTGCTCTACATTCAAATGGAGTTTTGACTGTTACATTTATTTAAATATGCTTTCAGTATGCGGTAAACATATAACCCCAAATAGTTAATATTTGGTGCCGTTATATATTCCCACACCCGCTTTAAAAAAAAAATGAATGTAATAATTACAGTTATTTTTTTTTTCTTAATCATTACACACATATTCTGTAATCATTATTCTTATTACCTATACATTGTATTACTTATTCTGAAGACACGTACACAAGTGTTAATGTTATTGCATTATATACAATTTAACTCTAAATACATGTATTAAAATATTATATTTGCAACTTATTATGTATTAATGTTTTTAAAACGAGTAGTACCTTTGTTTGTAAACAACAGCACGCGTGCAAAGGAATTTGCTGACAGTATTTAGAACCGTTATCGCCCGTCGCGCGGCTAATTGCTTGACCTAGTTTCAAATGTCGGTCAGCAGTCGTTATCGCGTGACGTAACTATTTCCTGCCGTGTGCTCGTTCAGTTGTATACGCTTATTATTTATCGCGATAGAAAAATATTATTATTAATACACAAGTTATCTACAATTATTATTAATAATATAATAAAACACAAATTATTTATTTTAAATTTAATTATTATAATACAATTATTATTAACTCTAAATACTATTTTTTTTTTTTTTTTTTTTTTTTTGTCTTATTATTTCGTCGCGACGCGCTTTGGAACGCCATGCTACTCAAAGTATTTTCTCAAAGAGCTCGCATGGTATTTACCGATCGTTTTCGTTCGGTCGAGCGTCGTAACGATAAACGTGTGAGGCGCGAGTTGTTGAGCCAACAGATAGGGACCATTATATAAACGAAAAAACTTGGCGGCCACATTTATGTCTCTTCGGCCTACAGGATTCGCCTTGAGCAGTACTTTCTCACCTACTACAAAGTTCGTTAGTCTATCTATGAGTCGTATTAAATTTGTCTGCCCTTTTTCGCCCTTTTTCAACTATTCTTTCCCTCACAAGTTGATTTTTACATTGTACCGGCAGAGGTAGATTATAAGTCTTTGGCTTACTTAAATAATTATCCCAAAACCTCTCTGGTGTGGTTCCAGAGTCTAATTCTGCTGGTGTGTATTCCGTGGTATCGTGATAACTCTCATTTATTGCCTTTTCGAAGAATGGTAAGAACTCGGGCCATTTACTTTGTTCCTTATAGCAATAGATACGGAACATTTTACCGATTTCCCAATTCACCCTTTCGGCAAGGTTTCCCTGTGGTCGTCGTATCGAGGTTAGGACTGCTTTGATACCGTTACGTTCCAGGGTGGCTGCCCAGTGTTTGTTTTGGAACTGCTTTCCCTGATCACTAAGTACGTTCCTTATTGGTCCATGTTGTGGGATATACTTATTAAGTATAATATTTAAAACGGACTTTGTGGTGGGCCTAGGGATCGCATAAAGGCTAACTTTTTTAGTAAACACATCGACGCAAACTACCATGTGTTTTAGATTTCTGGTAGCCTTGGGTAATGGTCCCAGAAAGTCGATGGCGATCATCTGTCCCTTACCTTCCGTTATCACATTGGCCATGGGAACGTAAGTGTGCAAGTTTGGTACTTTCGCTGTCTGGCATGGATAACATGTTTTTAGCAATTTCTTTACCCTACGGTACAGGTTGGTTATTGTAAAATCCTCCTGCAATATTTTGACACATTTTACAGGAGATGCGTGCGCCATTTTTATATGTAAAGATTGTGTTATACACGCAAGCATCGCTGGAGACAATACCACTTTCCATTCGCCCCGTAACAATTTATACAATATATTGTCTTGTATAAGATAGTGAGGATTTGGGTGAGCTGCTAACATTAGCTTTTTAGCAAGGAGTGCGAGGTTATCGTCCTGCTTGCGTCCTAAGTTCTGTAGCATATTAGTAGCTTCAGGCGCGACCGCGTATTGCATATTTAACACTCTCAACTCGTCGTCAGCTGCTTCATATACCTCCTCCTTTTCTACGGGCGGATATCTACTTAGAGTGTCTGCGGTGGTATTCTCTGATCCTTTGCAATATTTAATAGTGAATGAGTACTCCTGAATAGCTAACACCCATCGTGTTAGTCGGGAATTTGCTAATCAACATTTTAATATAAACGATAACGCCTGATTATCAGTGTGGATCTCGAAATGGGTACCGTATAGGTAGTGTCTGAATTTTCTGAGTGCGTTTATTATGGCGAGTATTTCTTTCTCGGAAGTACAATAGTGCAACTCAGCACCTTTGAGCGTTCTATTGGCGTATGCTACAACATGAAGACTACCTTGTTCGTCTTCTTGGTGCAACACGGCGCCGATAGCGTACTCGCTAGCGTCAGTGTACATTACGTTCTTCCTACCCTGCTGTGGATGGAACAATTGTAAATTAGATTGGAACAGGCACTTAACCCTCTCAAACGCATCGTTCTGTTCAGAACCCCATTTCCACTTTATATTTTTGCGTACCAGCTGTAGCAACGGGACTGTATATTCGGCGTATTTGCTGGTAAATTTCCTGTAATATCCCGTGAGTCCAAGGAATGCTCGCAGTGCTTTGAGGTTCTTGGGCACCGGGAATTCCACAATACTCCTGAGCTTCTCTGGGTCCGTACTGATACCTGTAGCTGAGATTATATGTCCCAGGAACTTCATTTGGGGCTTTACAAACTCGCACTTGTGTAGCTTGAGCTTGATGTTTGCTAACCTCAGCTTCTGGAAGACGCTCCGCAGATGCTCGAAGTGTTCCTCCAAAGTGCGGGATATCACGAGGATGTCATCCACGAATATTACCGTGTATGGGTCTACCTCAGGTCCTAGAGCTCTCTCGAGGCATCTTACAATCGCAGCGAGACTCGTGCTAAGGCCAAAAGGTACCACCTTGTGTTGATAGCATTTGTTATTGAATATAAATGCTGTATACTTACGATCTTGCTCACACAGCGGGACCTGCCAGAAGCTTGCTGTTAGATCTAACTTCGTGAGGTACCTGGCTCCTTCACATTTAATGAAGAGGTCCTCCGCTGTCGGTGCGCAGTCAAACTCTTTCTCTACTAGACTGTTTAAGTTCCTCATATCCAGGCAGAGTCGGATCTCTCCCGTCTTCTTGCGGACGACTAGCAGTGGGTTGAGGAAGCTGCTATTAGATCTTTCAATAATATCTTCCTCCAACATCCGCTGTATCTCCTGCTGGACCTCGGCCTGGTATTTTATAGGGACCTGGTAGATTCTCCTTATGAACTTCTCCGGCTCTGTGAGGTGGATTCTGTGTTCATACACTGACGAGATTGAATGTTCTTCACTGAAGATATCGCTGAATTCTTCTTGCAGCGACGACAATCTCCGTTCAGTTCGGAAATCTAAGGTGGTCTCCCCCTCTTCACATTCTTTATAATGAATTACTTGTTTTGGTGGCCGTGTGATTTTAATTGGGTCACCATGGTTTTGTGTGTGTGTCTGTGTGTTCAATTTAAAAGTGTAACTAACATTGTCAATGGTACATTTTAATAAGTGTTCACTGGTGTTAATTTCCGCACGTATTTGTTCTAATACATCTACCCCCAATAACATATCACATATTAAATTGTTTATAGCCACTACACACACTTCAAATTGCACTTTGTCTATCATGATAGTTAGATAGTATTGAGTGTCAATTTTTTCTTTTGTATCGGTAGCGGTTCGTATATAAAATTGATTGATTGGGAGTGATGGGGCCGTACGAAAATATTTTTTATTGGTACGCAGGAACCTTTCACTGACGCCGGATACAACGCTACCGGTATCCAACAGAATTCGTGTGGGAACGCTATTGACAAAGGCGTGTAACACCGGACACGCCGCGCTCACAGGCCTTTGTCGCGTGGGACCGGATTCTAGCAACGGATCCCTGACATCCGGTGGGAACACATTATTAACTGGCACACAAGTTACATAATTAAAAGTACACATTTCACACAATATATAATCCTTATAATTAACATGCTTATATTTACCCAATTTTGCCGAATTTATAGCGCGTCCTTGCTGGATGCGCATTTTGGCACGTTTTTTGTAGCTTGGTAATTTTTCGATTTATTGTTCGAGTTTTTATTGCCCTGGGAGTCGCTGTCTTTTTCAGTTGTATCAGCTTTGGCTAATTCGACCGTTTGAATCGCTCTAATTTGTGCCCCGTCGTTGCCTTTACCCTGCCCTTTTGGTCTACCAAAATTTTGTTTTCCCTTGTACTCAAAGGTTTTATTTGGCTGTTTTGACGGTGTTTGGGGTGGAGTAGAACTAGTACTCGGTTTTTGATCCGTTTGCTGATGGTACTGTAGTCGCGTATTCTGCCCTTCATTATTTCGGCGAAAATCGGGATTATAACGCCACCCATAAAAATCAAAAACCTTCTCACTTTGAGACACTAGAATGAGGAGTTCGTCTACCGTGCGAATACCCTGCGTAAATACAGCTACTCTAATATTATGATTAAAATGGTAGGCAAGCTTGGTGACTATGTCAATCTCCGCAAATGCTGGGGTTAAATGCTTCGCGCGTTCGACCTGCTGGATTATATAATTTTCGGCGGTAATACCCATTTTCTTATCAAATCGGCCATATTCCAGTTCATTGGGCAGAAGTCGTTGGGTATGGGAGTTCCAGTACCGGCTTTCAAATTTTTGTTTGAACTCCGCGTATATGGACACTCTATCGCGTACAATGTTATACCACTTACGCGCCGAATCACGCATCGCGTTAACCACCCACTGTATTTTGTCTTGATCTTCTAGTCGGGAACCTACTCTAGCCATTTCACTCTCACACGCTAATAAAAATTCAATGGGGTTTTCGTTATTTTCCCCCGTAAAATACACGCGATTTTTCTCGTCGACAGGACCTTGTACCAAAATATTTGGAGCAGACCTCCTTCGTACCTCCTGTCGTACTTTCAAAATCTCGTCGTTTAACGTTTGTAAAACTCTCTTTATTAGAGTCAATGTTAGATCGCGTCTCTACAATTGAAGCGTCTAATTTATCTACACGTCGTTGCGTTTCAGTCACGTCCGCGTGAATCTTTACCTCTAGGGATTCCACCTTTTTGGAAACCTCTAGCGTCTGTTTCTCGCAGCGGGTTATGTGATCCTTGAACCGGCCCTCCATACGTGTTACTTGTTCAATAAACGATTTTTGCATAGTGGTCTCAAAAACCTTAAACCGTTCATTGATTTTAGTATCGACCGTATTTACTCTTTCAGCGATTTCCGCGACTTTCACAGTTAGCTCGGTTACGCTTTCGTCTATTTTCGCAGTTAATTCTTTACTACTTTCTTTATTACTTTGCTTAATCTCGGCGTTTATGTCAGCGTTACTTTGTTCTAATGCTTCGGTTAGACTAACTTTTTGTGCTTCGATTTGGGACTTTATTTCTGCGTTGCTAAGTTCAAATTTCGCGTCTATTTTCTCAAATTTCGCGTTCATATTTTCGTTCATTTGTTGTATTTGTTTAAGTATTTTATCCATATCCATTTTAAATACACAACAATTTCAAATATAAACAATTCAAAATACACAGAACAGTTTCAAATACACACAATAACCTTACTGCTGTACGAACACCAGTCACAAAACTCTTTGGGGATTATTTAGTTGGACGCCAGCTGTTTTACGAATTAAAACAGCAAAGTTTGTTTTAAACGTGAAAATTAAATTTAAATTGAATTTAATTTCTGGCCCCACGTACAGGGCGACATTTATAACTTTAGTTATATGTCGTTCTGAACGTGAATTTAATTTGATGTACGTTTGTCGGGCCCCACGTTGGCCGACATTTATAACTACACGCACTTCTTCTTTCTATGCGTTATTGTTATGTCGTGTAATGTGTGAGTACCCACCTGCTGTCTGATCTTGCAGATTCTTCCGACTAGGGCGTGTGGATTTTGGATTTGAAGTTCGCAAGCTAGTAATCTCAAATTATTACAACAACACACAAAATAAGTTACTTTTAAGGGGGAGAGTTTTGTGAGACTGGTAGGCTTTATCGTACAACAATAAAACACTGTTATATGGGGTAATAAAACGTTGTTTATTACACCAACAACACACAAGAATAGAATGGTTATTATCTATGAATTTCTTACTGTCTAAACAATGAATCGATGTTTTTCGATTGATCAATAGTTGAATTTTACTTTTAAATTTTACTTTATTAATTGATTTGAATTTAATTAAATTTATTTAATTAAATTGAATCTAAATGTTCATGAAACAAAAGTATAAAATTCTGAAATTAATTAGAATAATTAATTAAAATAAATTAGACGTGACAGTCTAGTTCACGTTATTTCATTTCTAGTGATTCTACTTCTGATCTACTGCAGTATGATCTAAGATTAGATTGTCAGTTAAGATTTGTATAGCGCTTTTATACTACTTCTATTTCTTAACTATAACTTACTAAAGCCTTAAACTGCTATACAGATTATCACAACGAATTTACTTTTTAATTACTAGAGTCTTTGCTTTTTGTTTGGCACCTGAATTATTTGAATTACAATGTTTTAATTGAAAAATAGAAAATTTGATCTGAAAAATAAATAAGTGGATTTTGCTTTCCTGTTACTGAAGAGGATGTCGTTCCGATTTGTCCCTCGTCGATTCGAGTCCTTGGTTAGAGAAAGTAATCTGCTTAGAACTGCTGGATTCGGTCGTGGAGTTCAAAATTCGGCAACACTCTGCTTCCTTGCTGTTTGTGAATATTTTAACGTCTGCTGTTGTCTGCTGGAACTGCTTCCTGTCCCTCGTCGATTCGCACGTTGCACGTCAGTGTGTGTGTGTGTGTGTGTGTGCTTCGTTCGAGTGGTCGCTCTGCTCGTCAGCTGTTCACCAATGATTTAGACGGCCTCTCTGCTGTATTCTTGAAGTCTGGTCTCGAAGTCTGGTGGATCTCTTGCGTGCTTATGACTATCTGGTAGTACACAATAAGCTTGGTTGATGTACTGAAGAGTATCTCGCCTTTACGCAACAATTACGAGCTATACAGATGATCTGTACTTAGTGTGTTCGTAATTGCGTGTGTGTTGACCACGTAGAGTCTTCTTGTTGATCTTCACCACTTTGGTTACTAGACGATCGAAGGACTACGTCTTAACTTCGTGAGTACTGACAGAAGAGTGAGTTTTCAACCATAAAACACCGCACTAGCCGGGGCTCGCGTGAAATGATTTCATTGGCTGCCACACTCTCCCTACCACATAAAATTTTGAATTCCCTTGATCCGTGAGAATGAAGTCTGGTTCCCACAGACGGAGAATAGAATATTATTATCTAATATAATTATCCGGCGGAACCAATTTGTCGCTGCGGATATCCTGTACTTATTTAATTTTGCAATAACTTGGTTGCAAACCAAGTTGTGTGAAATCTAAAATATACAATCTGTCAGAAATTATTATCTTTATAACATACTAAACTCTCATTACTGTAACTCTATTTTTACAGAAGTTATTCAATTATTTTAATGAACTCTTTCATTTGTTAATTATATTGCATCAAATTTGCACACGTCATTATTAATATCTCGGCAAACATTTTGGCTATATTGGATTTCGCCTTTATTTATTAGTTTCCGAGATATTAATAATTAACAGTTTGGGTGTGGTCGCTTCCTTGTACAGCGAACTGATTACATAATGACCACGTGTGCGTTGCTTTACACAGCATTATTTTCACTGCTCTACATTCAAATGGAGTTTTGACTGTTACATTTATTTAAATATGCTTTCAGTATGCGGTAAACATATAACCCCAAATAGTTAATATTTGGTGCCGTTATAATATATATATATATATATATAAAATGATTATATTTATGTCAGACGCGAAATTGCTAGCTGTGTCTTAATTCAGCGGTATAAATTTGTTACTCCGTTGGGCTATAGTACTCGCCGCGCATTCTAGTGGGGAGAATTTGCGTCATTCGGTCTCGGAGCCGACATGTAGAGAGTTAGAGAGTCTAGTCTTGCCTGCCGTCCTGTGTACATCTCCTCCTGTCCGACAGAACTGAAGTTTTTTTGTAATTGTTTTGTATCGCTATCCTATGACTAGATAATCTCGCCAAGATCTGCGGTGAGTACATTAGAATGTATTTTTTGGTTTGCGTAAAATAAAATATGAATTTGAATATTATGTGAGTGGATGAAGATGGATACCTTTTGAATAATCCACACCGCGTGGCGTGAACTTAAAGTATTCAGTGTCATAGAATCTTTAATTTCTCTAAACACTTATTTAATTAATTTATATTGTAATTAAGATACAGCAATTGCCCATTACATTAGTGGAGTAAAATTGTGTAATTCCGCGAAACTTACAAGCTTTCAAATGCGTTAGCACGTGGCTGTGTGCAATACTGAACAGGTTATCGTGTGTCAAACTTTCTGCTCACGTAGTCATAATAAGTAAATTTGAAACTTCTAAATTGATTTTATGGGCGTCTGTGAGAGTTTTCTAAATGTCAAAAGAGAAGACGTTATATTTTAATTAAAACGAGCATTGTTTAAATGGTCAGGGGGGGCCTGTTCAAATTGGTTCTGGACTGGTTCAATCGAGGGTGCGTGTGTGAGTTATGCTGTGAAAATAAGTGTTTGGTCATCTATCTAATTATCATTTATGCTTAGGGCCTCTGCGCCAGTCGAGGACCCAGCCCAGGCATGTCCATCTGCTCCTGAACTTAACAAAAGGCTCTCGGCTTCACCTGTCGGAAGGAACGGCAAGATCACCATGCCTCAGCAAGACCCCATAACCTAGTGTTTGACTCACTGACCACTGAACACCTTGAAATCCACTTCATTTAAATAAGGTGATATTTAATCAGTTTTATTCTTATTTGGTCTACATAGAAGCCATCTATTTGTGCAGTTAGCAATCAATAAAACTCGTTGGGTATTTTGTGACACACCATGACATTTTTTATCTTAATGACATTTTAATTGGGCCCCAGTCCAACGGGACAATATTTGTGCGCGGATTTTGGGCACTTTATGTATAAAATTACTTACATTGGACTTTAAGTGTACACCCGGGGGCCGGCATGTGTCCGAGGCTCACTAAATTTCATGCACCACATTTTCTCACTCGGATATTGTAAGGGGGGTTGTTTAAGTATTTGGGGACCGGAATTTCAGATATATAGGTGGGTGCTGTTGGTGACAGGATGGACCCGACCGGCTGGTCTCGTTCAGTTAATTCCTGTTCGGTTATCTATGGTAATTACGGTTTTAATACACATTTAAATTAGGGTTTGGGTCATATAAGGGTTGGACTTTTTTTATTCAGTTTCAGTCCAGTACCCTCATTAGACCATGGGTAGGCAGGTTTTGCATGCAGATATATGCAGGCCCCATGCACATGTTAATGTATGTCCGGTCATGCTTAGGAACCTGTCGGCTGCCGGGTCAAACCAGATTTTCTAAAAATTATAAATTCACACAGGCTGTTCATGTCACATAAAGGTTGTAACTTGTATTTTTAAATTATTATTGTCAAACCAGATTTTCTAAAAATTATAAATTCACACAGGCTGTTCATGTCACATAAAGGTTGTAACTTGTATTTTTAAATTATTATTGTCAAACCAGATTTTCTAAAAATTATAAATTCACACAGGCTGTTCATGTCACATAAAGGTTGTAACTTGTATTTTTAAATTATTATTATTATCAATTCAGATTTTCTCAAATAACTTGTAATTATAATTTCACTAAATTTATATGGACGGTTCAAGGGGATTTAGAGTTGTAACTTGTATTCTGGTCAACCCAGATTCTTGTGGGGGGTACTAGATGTATGTATATGTATTGTAGTTTGAAATTTCCATATGATGGGGCGATATATATTGAAATAAAACAGTTTTGTGGGTGTGTTACAAATATATCTTATACAGCTCTGTAAATTATTTATTTATTTATGTAAAAATTTTCTTCCTCAGTATTAATCTTCAGCCCCACTGTTGGGTTCACCAATTTGTAATAAGTTATTTACTGTTGTTATGGGTTTATGTACTTATATGAGACTCCCGTGTATCAATGTCAAGCCCCACGTTGAAGGCAGCAATTTGTAATAAATTATATGTTTCAAAGTATACTGGGCTTTAATCAAGCTCCACGTTGGTTTGCGCCAATTTGTAATAAATTAGTTTATTACGTTATTAATTATGTAGTCTTGTAGGTGACCTCCTGTATCTCAAATTTAATAGGCAAATATATTTGTTATTATGTTATTATAACCTTTTAGGTATACTATAATACAGGTTTACCTAATTATTCAATGTTTACCCAATATCAATGATATACTTCGTGTATTGACTTAATGAATTAAGAATTCTCGCCAACCCTAGTCACTCTGTATTGTGTAATTCAATTCAAAATTTGTACAGGAAACACGCTAGTTCGGCAATCTCACGTTCCACCAGCTGTTGACAATTAGCGCTGTTATTCGTAATTGGTTCACCGGATTTTAATCACCCTTTTACCTGTAAATTACTCCACCCACAACATATAATACCTATTCTACAATAACATAAAACATCATCATATACAAGAAAGATTCTTTATTGATTTTGTACTTTAATTCAAACTAACAGTTCTCTTCAAGATGATAATAGCATGATATCGATTATACAATGATAGATCGATTGTTCCTTGACCAGGTTACTTTTATTTTATACAAATTAACTATAATAATAAATATCTCTTATCCCAGGGTACGTGTGATTCTTTTAACGATTAGTAAGGCCAGGTAATGCAAAATTAAGGTTACTTTAGTATTACAGAATGTTATTAGTTCTTAATATACTGAAATTAAAAATAAGCTGGTGTTACCGGATTGACGACTCTCAAAGTGGCATTGGTACGTCTGCAAACAGTTGAAGATTGACAAATTAGATTACTTCCATCCAGAAAAAGTGTTCTGATCCTTAATAAAATTGACGGTGTGATGTACTGGAAAGCCCCGAGAACTCTTCTGACCTTCGTTCTTCTCTTACGATCCTTGTGGTTGTCGGTCTCGTTGGAAATGGAGTCGTATTATAACTTCTTCTTGAAAGTGAAGGTTATTTCTTCCTAAGCCGGTCCTTGTATATTTTTTCTATAATTCCGTTAGTTTAGGCCTTTTGCTTCCCTCAATTAGTCTCCTGGTTAGATGGGAAATCGGGTTTAATACTAAATCCAACGGAATTATCTTGATGAGTGAAGTAAGAATTTCTTGACCTTTTTAGAGGTATTTGGTTATAATTTTGAAGTCTAATTTATTTTATTATTCATCAGTTGTGTTATAGGATTAGTTTTCGACTTTAATTTATTAATTTAGATTCATTTTTTTTCAATTTGTGTCATTCTTTTTAAAAGTGTCTCCTCATCTGAACTCAATAGCATATAACAATCGAATAATTGAAAATCAACAAGATTTTTTACATTTTAGTTACCCTAACAACCACTACTTTCTGTCATTGGATGATATTTGATATCCTAGAGCCAGAATTATAAAACATTACTACTCTTTTTTAATAAAATACTCCATGCTTGGAATTATACCAAATTACCTAAAACTCTCACCCAACCTACCTTATTAAACCGTATATAATTTACTATAGTTTCATTGGACTGGACTTATTAAAAAGGTATTAATTTCCTTTTACAAATATTAAATTTAGGCCTATAGGTTTTCTTACAACTGTTATAATATTGTTTGGTTTTTTAACTTAATTTTCTTTACCTGACCTACTGTACAAATAGTCACTGGTTTATGGCTACCTACATTAATTTATATTTCCTGGTTTTTAATTTATTCTATTAATTAATTCATCCTGGAATCTTTCATTATTTTACAACATAATTAGAAGAACTACTTGACAACTTTCAAACACTTATTGCCATACTGGCCAAGTTTACAAACATTAATTCAAAACAACTTCATTAATCAATTTTAGTCAATACATTTAACATAATATAATACCTAACACAGGTATTTATACTTAATTGTCAACAGACAAATTTAACATAAATGAAAGGAGTACCACTGACTCAGTACTTCTATAAAATAACAGTTCCCTCTTACTATCCACAAACATAAAATAAATATCTTGTAAACACTACCATGCTACAGCAAAACAACAAGTACAATTTGTACCACATTAAACATTAATTGGAATAGTATTTTACATTTCATTATTACCTATTCAACTCCTCCCATTTGATACAATGTTTATATTTCACAATCTATGTTATTTATTACATCTTTTAAATTTATGTACATCTCAGATGTACTAATTACTGAGTAACCTTAATATTGGAGTATGGTTCTTGACCATAGTTACTTCATTTTTTATGTAACGTGGGGGACCTCAAATCTGTTACGTTACAATATATATAGAGAGAAAAGATATATAGGTGGGTGGCAAGGCTTTCATGTTATTAGGTTGTTTGTTATTTATATTTGTGATACTGAACATGTGTCTGTGATATGTGTATATATGTATATGTGTATCTATGTCCGATTATGTGTTTGCATGTCAAGGGTTTTAAAAGAATATTATATTATTTATATGTCATGTTTATACAATTCATATGATGATTGATGTACGGGCTTTTCTTAAATAATATCAAGATATATTAACTGTTAAATTGTATTAATAAACTTTAAATTGAGATTCATATGTGCAAATGTAGAATATGAAGTATGACTATGTTAATAAAAATTGTTATTGTTGTTCAACAGCAGAGTTTAATTGCAAGTCCCATCTCACTGAAAAAAAAGCATAAAAGGTTTTAAAGAGGAGTGACATTTGGTAGCAGAGCGTGGTTTCGATCCACGGACCTCTGGGTTATGGGCCCAGCACGCTTCCACTACCAAATGTAACCCCTCTTTAAAACCTTTTATGCTTTATAAAATTTTTTGAAATAATATATATATATATTTTTTTTTTTAAGAGGGGCCACTAGTTTTAAAACTAGGCAGAGGGTCTAGAGAAGCCAAAATGCGCTGGGTCCATATATCATCCAATCATATGGAAATTTCAAACTACAATACATATACATACATCTAGTGCCCCCCACAAGAATCTGGGTTGGCCAGAATACAAGTTACAACTCTAAATGCCCTTGAACCGTCTGTATAAATTTAGTGAAATTATAATTACAAGTTATTTGAGAAAATCTGAATTGATAATAATAATTTAAAAATACAGGTTACAACCTTTATGTGACATGAACAGCCTGTGTGAATTTATAATTTTTAGAAAATCTGGTTTGACAATAATAATTTAAAAATACAAGTTACAGCCTTCATGTGACATGAACAGCCTGTGTGAATTTATAATTTTTAGAAAATCTGGTTTGACCCGGCAGCCGACAGGTTCCTAAGCATGACCGGACATACATTAACATGTGCATGGGGCCTGCATATATCTGCATGCAAAACCTGCCTACCCAAGGTCTAATGAGGGGACTCGACTGAAACTGAATAAAAAAACGTCCAACCCTTATATGACCCAAACCCTAATTTAAATGTGTATTAAAACCGTAATTACCATAGATAACCGAACAGGAATTAACTGCACGAGACCAGCCGGTCGGGTCCATCCTGTCACCAACAGCACCCACCTATATATCTGAAATTCCGGTCACCAAATACTTAAACAACCCCCCTTACAATATCCGAGTGAGAAAATGTGGTGCATGAAATTTAGTGAGCCTCGGACACATGCCGGCCCCCGGGTGTACACTTAAAGTCCAATGTAAGTAATTTTGTACATAAAGTGCCCAAAATCCGTGCACAAATATTGTCCCGTTGGACCGGGGCCCAATTAAAACGTCATTAAGAGAAAAAATGTCATGGTGTGTCACAAAATACCCAACGAGTTTTATTGATTGCTAACTGCACAAATAGATGGCTTCTATGTAGACCAAATAAGAATAAAATTGATTAAATATCACCTTATTTAAATGAAGTGGATTTCCAGGTGTTCAGTGGTCAGTGAGTCAAACGGCTAGGTTATGGGGTCTTGCTGAGGCATGGTGATCTTGCCGTTCCTTCCGACAGGTGAAGCCGAGAGCCTTTTGTTAAGTTCAGGAGCAGATGGACATGCCTGGGCTGGGTCCTCGACTGGCGCAGAGGCCCTAAGCATAAATGATAATTAGATAGATGACCAAACACTTATTTTCACAGCATAACTCACACACGCACCCTCGATTTAACCAGTCCAGAACCAATTTGAACAGGCCCCTCCTGACCATTTAAACAATGCTCGTTTTAATTAAAATATAACGTCTTCTCTTTTGACATTTAGAAAACTCTCACAGACGCCCATAAAATCAATTTATAAGTTTCAAATTTACTTATTATGACTACGTGAGCAGAAAGTTTGACACACCATAACCTGTTCAGTATTGCACACAGCCACGTGCTAACGCATTTGAAAGCTTGTAAGTTTCGCGGAATTACACAATTTTACTCCACTAATGTAATGGGCAATTGCTGTAACTTAATTACAATATAAATTAATTAAATAAGAGTTTAGAAAAATTAAAGATTCTATGACACTGAATACTTTAAGTACACGCCACGCGGTGTGGATTATTCAAAAGCTATCCATCTTCATCCACTTACATAACATTAAAATTCACATTTTATTTTACGCAAACCAAAAAATACATTCTAATGTACTCACCACAGATCTTGGCGAGATTATCTAGTCATAGGATAGCGATACAAAACAATTACAAAAAAACTTCAGTTCTGTCGGACAGGAGCAGATGTACACAGGACGGCAGGCAAGATTCGACTCTCTAACTCTCTACATGTCAGTTCTGAGACCGAATGACGCAAATTCTCCCCACTAGAATGCGCGGCGAGTACTACAGCCCAACGGTGTAACAAATTTACGCCGCTGAATTAAGACACAGCTAGCAATTTCGCGTCTGACATAAATATAATCATTTTATATATATAATTTTATTATACAAGCGCCGGTCCGCTGACAAACCGGCACATGTTGTCGCACAAAACTGTTCAATCTTGGACCGGTTTTTCTTCGAGTCACTTATTGTTGCTTTACCCACACCAAATTCGACTGCTAATTTCGTTCCACTTTCACCCTTGTCCAAACGTTTCAACACTTCAAGTTTATCTTTTAGTGCACATGAACTATGTTTCCGCTTACCAACCATTTTTATACAATACGCACTTAAAAAACAACACTGAAAACGTATGTCAGTTGGAATGCACACACAATGTCTCAGACTGACATGTGTCTCACTACTGAAAGCAAGGCCACGAGATGAAACAAACAAGAGTGGGGGAAGTGGGATTACTAAGAAACTGGCATGAGTCATTGACGGCCTGGCGCGCCCGTGATAGTAAACAACAATACCGCACTAGAAAGCCACTGAACGTCAGTGTCAATACTGTTCACGTTATCTGTACTGTATTACAGTACTGTACTACATAATATTTTATGAAATATTCAACTCTTATAAACCGTAAAATGCATTCGTTGAATAAAAAACGGGCATATATGAGTTACATATAAGTTAAAGACCATATTTAAATCAAATAAATAATTATAATTATTTAATAATAATTATTTCAGATAATCCGAATTTTTGCCAACCCGAACCGGCCCCGGTCCCAATTAGTTCGGACTAGCGGGGTTGTACTGTATATATATAATTTTCTATATAAGTAACTCGTCGTTTCTTACAGTAATTATATAAATTTGTGATGTTATTCAATTTGTTTCTTCTGCAAGTAATAATATTTCGTATATTCTGTTAACACCTGACGCATGTTTCACTGAAAAATATCAATATCATCAGAGGTTTCTAAGTAAATTCAATATTGAGTGCTTTGAATACAAAACAGGACACAATATTCAAAGCACTCAACATCGAAAATACACAAAAACTAACACATACACCAAAATCACACACAATAAAACCAATTTGAAGTACCAGAAGCCAACAGGAAGCCACAATAATAGTCAACCAACACATATGTACTTCACCAGACACAAAAACCGGAAGGCTGAGGATGGGTACAAGATGATACCCGAAACATGTTCCTAATAAGGAGAAAAAAAAATGTATATCTTGAGGTAAATTCATTATAAATATTAAATGTTATCTATATATATATATATATATGACAGTACACGTAAACTATTTATGACAATACACATAACATAAATTGGTTAAATATATGCGATTATGTTTACGTTTCATACATTTCATCAGAAGATTCATCAGGTTTGTGTGTACATATTGGGATTTTTGGTTCCACTTGATAGGAATTTTATCATATATTGAATCACAGAGCACACATTCATGTGTTTTTGTGCAGTAGAAACACCACACACTTACCACATCCAACATCTGAACCTGAATGCTGATTACTTCAATGGTTTGTGGGAGATATCTGCTGGTAACATATCAGATTAAATTATGACAGCTGGCTGTGTAACTAATGAATCAGTCTCATGTTACAGACTTTGATCAGACAGTATACACCGTGTACAAGTAAATGCGTTTAAACACACAAAAATTTAATGCCCATATGCCATACTTGACCCATGTCCACTGCGGCATTTTTTGCTGCCTATATTACATTCGGGCGTGGTGTTGAAAATGTTAAGTAAGAAGTACTTAAAGATAAATTGTATTAATTGAAATAAATAAAGTTATTATTTTTTTTTTAATTTCAGGTTGTTCGTGGTTGTATAAAGAGGTTGAGAGCAGAAAAACGAACTCACACCGCAGTGTTAATGACTGTTCTGACACAGAGTTTGCGACTCACAAATGGTGCTGGACTTATTTTAGCCGTGTATCCCGGTGATCGTGTTACGTTTTGTGGCGCTAGTTCTGATGAAGACCGTCGTCATTTCGGAATAGTAACAACTTCCACAGGTGAGGATCCGTCGAATTCGTGTCATGTGTTTGCCGTTGATCCGCGCTTGCATGCTGACCACTTGCAGCGAGCAAAAACTTTTAAAATCGAGTGTCGTATTGATCCAGCGACAGGCCTTTGTAGGGAATTCCCACAGAATTGTGATCCGATTATAGCATTTATTAGAAATTTTTATGAATCTGGAGTTAGAAACAATGATATCGATGAGCCTGTAATGGCAAATTCACCCCAGCCAAGCAATGATAGCACCACGACAACAAGCAACAGTGATTCAGGGATTGGTTTTCGAGACGATTGTGGCAATCAGTCTGATCGTATTTTAGTGGTAGATGTACAAAATCAGAGGTTACACATACAGCAAATCAGTGGTAATGCGGAACAAAACCGGAAAGTGAGTACAGTGCAGTGTACGGAGAGACTGACAGTGCGAGCAATGCCAGATCCAGTAGTAGCATCTGCTAGTAGTCGCAGCAGGTCGCCACTGAGCACAAGCTCAGAGAGTCCAGGTATCCCACATGAAAATATGAGCATTAGTAGTGGTGCGACTAAAAGTCCAGACATATCGGTAATTCCGTACGAAACTAATAAACTGAATGAATCTGCAGAAGACAAATCAAATGCTAATACTAACAGAGGTTTAGTGTTTTCCGGTGTGGACGTAACAGGCGTCAGATCAGCAGACGACATGAGTGTCGGGAGTGCGCGTAGTCAAGACGCATTACTGCTCTCATATAAGCTCAGCCCAAAAGTGTTTGGTGTGCCACTTTTACAGCCGCCACCCACGTCGCAAAGCCTTGAAGACCTGAAGCTCACCGAACAGACTGAACAGACGAGTTCATCCAGTCTCACTAGGACGCATCAGCAACACTGGGGAAGTCTGCAGGAACTGCGTAGCTTTGTCTCTGATTGTTTTGAAAATACGCCACCATCACAAGACCTGGTAAGTGATATTTATTTTATTACTTTAAGTACCATGTAAAAAATGGTTACATGTAAATGATGTCACAATGTTTTGCATTCTGTAAATCGTAATTCATTCACATATCTGTTTGTGCAAGTGGCTAGACTTTGTAAAAACAAGTTGTTCATTACTGTACACACTAACTGTTTTTTATAAAGTGGGTAACAGCTTGTAATGGTTGTGAAATAATTAGCAATCCACATATAAATTTATTACTAAATTATCATATAGCCTACCCAACTTTAAATCACAAAATTGTCCACACAACTAATTTTTTCCTGGTGCACCATAAAATTTAGGAAAAATGTTAGTATATGTATTTTCTATGTAATATCTTCAAATAAATACACTGCAAGTAGGTTTATTTTCACCTGACACACACTCACTGTGTCACTATTTTCACTGTAGGAGACCTGCAGTCTTAGGTGAAAGTGTTAACTGTACAAACTGTAATTGTAAAATAGAAGCAATGGTTGGTACCTGAGCCACATTTCGTGTAACTGATATATTTATGTTAAACGTTTTCCACTGTAGATATATTTGTAACACGCGTTCAGTTTATTTTGTGATAAAATTCTCAACAAGAGCACATATTGTTCAGTGCCGTACTTAGAAGAAGTTGGCAGTTATTTGCGTGCGAGGTAAGCTAGAGTGTACAGTATATACCATTGTACGCGGACCTCTGTAACTCGAATTTTATTAATCCTGTTCTCCATAACTCGAACCGCAATGTCTCGAAATATTCGATAATTTTTTTTTTCCTGTGAGATTCGAGTTATCGAGATTCCAGTGTATTCAGTTGTAAGGTATAAAATGGAGACAAAGGATTCAGCAGAAACGGCCAGATATATGGCAGAAATCATACTGCTTACCTACGCCCCATCCTGCTGACCACAGCCCATGACCGCCTCACACCCTATCGCATCATAGAACGGCGGACGCTGAGGATCATACTTCGCCGCCCACCCCTAACTCGTACCAGCAGCAGAATATTATATGTCCTAAATACCCACTTCCCTGACCTCGACTCCATCCTAACGAAGCTAAACAGAAAATATGCTAAATATAATTATTTAATGAAGAAAGTTGTGTTAGTGGTTAAAATCATAAACAGAATTATCACTGTTGCACACCACTATAGAAAAATTATTCCGATTAGCGCTTCCAAGCTTCTCAGCTCATCGTCAGATCATAATTCCGATCGCTAATTGGAATAATTTTTCTATAGTGGTGTGCAACAGTGATAATTCTGTTTGTACATATAATTATGTCACTACCGACTAGGAACACAAAGTTTTTTTATTGGTAAAAACATTAAAGTTTTGCCTTATAGCCTGAACCAGTTTTCGTTTATTATAAGCTTCGTCAGAGGCTGCTACTGGGAGCGCTGTCCGTCTTGTTCTTGGCGACGGCGTCGACTTTTGAAGAATCGATGTTGTGTGTGTGGGGTGTAATATGTTCGAATAATACGTTTGATTTGAAATGTGTCTGTTCGTTAAGGATGTCGTTTTTATGTGTTTTTGTGTGTTTGTATACTGAATATCCAATTGTTCAAGAGTCTAGTTTTCGGCCTTTGTGTGTACGTGTAGAATATCCATGTTGTTGTCGATGTTTGTGTATGTATGGTTTGCTTCAGTGAGGTGGTTTGCAAAGGAGGATTCGGTAGTGGACTGTAGTGCCTTTGTGTGTTCAATGTATCTTTGTTTGTAGCAACGAAATCCAAGAAAATGTGCAACGAACCGTGACCCCCTTTTGTGGCTACAAACTTTTAAAACATTTGTTGCGGACGTGTAAAAAAAAAGTTTTTGTAGTGGAGATTTCTTGTGTGAAAAGTTCAAGAATTGCACTAACTTGTGACGAAAACATATATAAAAGAATGGGTAGAAGTTCATCACTAATTATTATTTTTGTTCTTATTGGCTCCTTTCCTCGAAATTCCATTACATGTGGAATTATTTTTAGTGGAGGATTTCGTTTTTATAGTGGAGATTTTCATATTGTATTGTTTGCAAATCTGATGAAGCTATAAAATAGATTTTTGCGAATCCGATTCTGTTTTTTGAAGTACAAGCAAGTCGTGAGCAAACAACAGCGCATTCAAATATCTGTCTCGTGATAATATAGCGTTCTTAATAGGAGTTAAAAGGTGTTCTAAACTTGACCGTATAAGGAAGGAGGCCATAAGAGAAGAATTACAAGTTTTTAACTTGAATGAAAAATTTAAAGATTACAAACAACGGTGGAAAGAACACTTAGAAAGAATGTCAGATTTCAGACTGGCCAAACGAGTGTGGACACACAACCCTGTAGGACTCAGATGTATGGGTAGACCCATGAAGAGATGGCTGGAGGATTTTTGAAGGCGGAACAGGCAGCACGTAGCCTATGCCATGTTGCGAAGAAGATGATGACGATGAAGAATTGGAAGAACTCGAGTAAACTTCATTATGAAAGAGACTTGATTAGTTTCGCTGGCATATAGTACCGTGCACGTTACATCGCTTGATGTCTGTTAAGGAAGTTTATTAACATCGTGGTGCGCTCAGTTGCCGTAACCTGTATTGCACTGTTCAGTGTAATTCAAATCTAAAAACACTTCTACGTTTCCTTCCATTTGTGTAGTAGAGAGTTTAGTTACCATCGGGTATAATCGCTGTGAATGAAATGTTAATGTTTTGACCTCGTTCGAGAGAGTAGCCTATAATACTTGGACGTTTATATGTACTGCAATTCCCCCCCCCCCATCTTCCGGTTTTCAAAACGATTAGATAGTCGAGCCGGCCGGCAAATATCAGTTGATTTAATGTGGTTTCTGTAGAAGAGACGTCGCGGGCGGGCGTGACTTTTACAAACACCATGAGTACGCACAGATAACTGCAAACAGCAAGACATGTTTTGAGCTTATCACTACAGAGACATTCGTCTTCAGGCATTACAACCCAGTGTGGGTCTTAGCGTCTTCAGGCATTCCGTCGTCTCGCCACATGACTTTCTCCAACCCCCCCCCCACTCGTACATCTCAAATCATCCTCCGCGTCGTTTATCCTCCATCTTTTCCTTGATCTCCCTCGATTTCTTCTGCTTATTGGTTTCCAGACTGCCATTCTTCTAGTCGTTCTCAGGGACGGTGGTGGTGGGGGGGGGACGAATGGGACCGGACCCCCTCTCCAGAGGGTCGAAAACGTTGACGAATTTCGTTAACACCAACTTTGTCACTACTTATTGCCACACTGCTAAATACTTCGTTCTTGACGAGGTCTGTCGGTGTCTCCATCATCTTCAGGCGAAAGGCCTCGTCAAGAACGAAGTATTTAGCAGTGTGGCAATAAGTAGTGACAAAGTTGGTGTTAAGATGACTGCTAATAAAACTAACAAAACTGGAATTTCGTTAATTTCTTAATTTTTAGGCTGTTTTTTTTTCAGCTGTGTACGCTAATATTATAGTAACTATTTTTTACGTCCATGTTCCATAAGGAAATGGAAGTATGGTGATGGCGAAAAAAATCGTGTTCAGATGAGGTTTGATTCTGACTGTACTACCCTCAAAACACGAAGTAGTCATTTTTCGATATGTGTGTGCGCGCGTGCGTGCGCGCGCTATGGCAAATGATAACAGCCGCAAATTCAAACAGAATCAAATAATTTTTTGCATACGTCTCTGAATTATAGAGGACTCGAGGCCTATTGATTTTGGTGAAGATCGGTTACGGGGAAGGGGTAGTTTACCTGCAACGTTTTATGTTTTAACAAGAGTAAAGTACTTAATTTTTATAAATAAAGTATCCTGAAAAGAAGATCATAATAATCCACTGTAGAAACGTAGACGAAAAATATCTATAAACGAAGAGGCTAGTTAAAGGGGGTGGAGGTAATTTTTCTATAAATGAAAATGATAGTTGCAGGGGGAGGGGATAATTTTTATTTATATGTCATGTGTACTACGTTATCGGCAACATAGTTTGTTGTTAAAATTCCTTCCCGGGCTGTTTGGCCGTGGTCCAATGTTTTCTACAAAACCAGACGTTTCGGCAGTGCCATCGACTGCCATCATCAGTGAAAATCGAGTGCGCTAACGTGAGGTGGTATACGTTAGTGACCACAGTAACGTGGTTAAGGCTGAAGAAAGAAGTAGTTTCTATGGAAATATTGCAAAAATGATTGTAAATATAAATCTTAGAACATGGAAGTCATGCATGGTTCTCCGTAGCGATATTTAAATGTACAAACAGGTTATTACACAGCATTTGCGTATACGTTTGATATATGAAATATAGGAAAATCAATTCAGTCAGTCAGTCAGTATGTTGTAAACAGTTTTTAAATATCGCGTATTTTTATTGTGTTAGTGCCGTTTACTTTAATGGGACTGATTTCAGCTATTTTAAAGATAATAATGTTGATTAGTCTTAAAACTTGTTTTTTCGTTTGTATGAAGCCGACTTGACCACGGACCCACTTCCAAGGCAAAATTCTAGATACGCCACGGGTCGGTCTACTGTCACCCATTCGTCTTGCGTGACCAAGCTACTAGCTATTCTAGTGTCCCCTACTCTTGAAGAACCGGACCACACCGTGTAGGACCTATATCAATTGATCAACTTCATAATTTGTTTGTATCCTCCAGCCCCCCCCCCCCCCGTCTTCAGTTAGCCCAGTCCCAAAGATCTTTCGCAGGAGTTTACGCTCAACTTGTACGCTACAAGGGCTTAAATAAAAGGACGCACCGAAGCTTTACCAAGCTTTACACCAGGCCAATGTGACAACTAAACACCACCTTTTTTTTGTTTTTTTTGTTTCTATAAAGAGAATTGTGACAAATTATATGAGAATAAAGTGTGTTATTTCATTTCCATGGAAATCACAAGAATCGGAATTATTCTTTATATTCAATAAATTATTCAAAATTAGGATATATTTCGTTTTTAGATGAGAAATTTCATATTTTATTAAAATATGAATTAAGCTTCAAAATCCTATATATATTGCTATAAAGAGAAAATCTTGTATTTTCATTTTCACGAAAAAATTAAAATGTGAAAATTTTGTTCCTGCTGCCCGGGTACTCTTAAACCGCCTTGTCCAGGATAGCGTGTGTGTGGGGGGGAGGTTAAAGACGTCCTATCGCATGCGCAATGTACAAGTGAAGTGGTACGGGATGACAAATCAGTTAACTTTTTTTTAAATTATTTTTTAACCATTCCACTATACTTACGGTTATCCGTTCTTCAGGAGAAATTGCCTGTTCGCGGACTTATCGTCTCTCAAATCGTTAATGTATTTTACTTCCATGTTCCATAAGGAAATGGAAGTATGGTGATGGCGAAAAAATCGTGTTCGAGATAAGGGCCGATTCTGATTGTACTGCCCTCAAAACGTGAAGAAAAGTCATTTTCCGAAATGTGTGCGTGCGCGCGCGCGTGTGGAATGTTTCTATGACGAACGATAACTGTCACAAATTCAAACAGAATCAAATAATTGTTTGCGTATGTGCCTGATTTGTAGAGTGAAGGTCGGTTAAGGGGAAGGGGTATCTGCAACGTTTTATGTTTTAACAAGAGTAAATTTTTCTATGACGAACGATAATTGCCGTAATTTCAAACAGAATCAAATATTTTTTTGCATATGTGCCTAAGTTGTAGAGGACTCAAGGCCTATTGATTTTGGTGAAGATCGGTTAAGGGGAAGGGGTAGTTTACCTCCAACGTTTTATGTTTTAACAAGAGTAAAGTACTTCATTTTGATAAATAAAGTATCTTGAAAAGGTCACAATAATCCACTGTAGAAAGGTAGATAAAATATCTATAAATAAAAAGGGTAGTTGAAGGGGGAGGGGTAATTTTCTATAAGCGAAAATGATAGTTGAAGGGGGAGGGAACACTTTTTTATATGTGTACTACGTTATCGGCAACAAAGAAATAGTTTGTTGTTAAAATTCCTTCCCGGCCTGTTTGGCCGTAGTCCAATGTTTTCTGCAAAACCAGACGTTTCGGGAGTGCCATCGACTGCCATCGTCAGTGAAAATCGAGTGCGCTAACGTTAGGTGGTGTACGTTAGTGACCACAGTACTGTGGTTAAGGCTGAAGAAAGAAGTAGTTTCTATGGAAATATTTCATTTCGAAAATGATTTTAAATATAAATCTTAGAACATGGAAGGCATGTATGGTCCTCCATACCGACAATTTTAGAACTGGCAGCTGATTGTGCCCAGTACACGTTGAAAAGTTTCGCATTTTACGCGGAACCAGCAGAAATTGTTCTCGTCATTTTGTAAATCTCTTCTTTTTCAGCACTTAACAGCCCAACGTGAGCTCTGGCTTCTAGCAACGTGAGATCTTCTAGCGCATCATCCAACCATCTTATCCTAGGTCGGCCCCTTTTTCTGCTTCAGTAGACTTGCGCCATCAAGATTATCTTTAGCATACGCTGATCATCCATTCGCTCTAGGCGACCTAGCCATTGTATTAGTTGAGACTTTATGAATCTTACAATGTCCTCATGATTTAATAGCTCATCTCTCTCCTGGTTATTTGTTATTCTCCATTCGTCATCTTCTTTAACCGGCCCATAAACACTTATCACGATCTTTCTTTCAAACCTTCTTAGTATTATTTGTTCCTTTTTTGTCAGTGTCTATGTCTTGCCTCCATACGTAACAGCCGGTCTGATAAGTGGCTTATATATTTTCATGTTTGTGTTACAACGAATGAGTTTCTCAATAGTCTGCTATTGGCATAATAAGCTGTATTTTGTAAATCTCTTGGCAAATGAAAAACTTGCCGAACTGCTTCCGTTTCAACAAAATGTCATTCTTCTATTTGTATAGTCTTCTCGTGTGCGTAATCCTCCATTCCCATTGCGAGGTGCATTTCCAAAGCGCACTGATCACGAACATCATCCTGTGGTGCTACTACCCTTGGAGTTTCTGAATTCGGCTGAAGACCCGTATAATGCTAGCATTACTTCGGGCGAACCGCCTTCACGCGGATTCGTCAGAATCGCAGTTCGCAAGTTTTCCACCGGACGAGAGGACTATCGGTAACTGTATTAAAGCTCATAGTATCATGTGTGTGCCCCATGTCCACTGTTACAGATAGAGAGCTCTTAAAGGTCAACGAACGGAAATATCATATTTCCTTTGAAATTTGCCAGACGATGGGCGTACAAAGATCATTTGGACGGCGAGAGACTGGAGCGGTAAGCTTAAAAAAGTGGTAGTCTACCCGTATACCGTATCCTGCCAAATACCATTAACGTATCCAAGGAATTACTTATTATATTTACTAAAAAAACAAACGCACATGTAAATATGGTAAGGAACCAAACACGCCCGGATTCCTTATGAACCTCGTAATGTTGGTCGACGTAGCCTATGACGGCGAAGATATCGATGCGGCAGTTCTGCAGACGACGACGTCAACAAATACCGCAGCAGTGTGAAACGCGTGAAAGCAATTTCTAATTTTCGTACTAGTCGTACAGACAGTCTATTTACCGTTACCGGTGTGTGTGTGTGTGTGTGTGTGTGTGTGTGTGTGTGTGTGTGTGTGTGTGTGTGTGTGTGTGTGTGTGTGTGTGTGTGTGTGTGTGTGTGTGTGTGTGTGTGTGTGTGTGTGTGTGTGTGATACAGAGAACTGTCGCGGATCCGTTGTCGCGTCGGTAGACAGTACGAACGAGAACTCGGGAGTAACTGTATACGTATTGTATTACAAAACCACGCGGAAACTATGCCACATTACTGTAGTACACAATAAACGCACACACAATTACAGATTTCACACGCCGGTGAGAACGCGGAATGGATTTTAAACGTACGGTACGCACAGAAAAAGAAACACGACGGTCATGTCATCGTTGGCAACGTCCCGTCCCGTCGTGTAGAGTGTACTAGCAGAGCGCATAATGCAGCACAGTTTGTTATGGGTGTTGTCTCCATGACCGACAGTGCTACGGTAGCCGCCGCGCCGCGGGTACGCATCCCATTGTTATTATTATTGTAGTCGTCATTAATTCGCCCTTGTTTGTAACAACGAGGTAGCGCGTTCGTCATTCGTAAAGTTCAGTATTTCGGGTCAACTGAATAACACAATACCGTGCGTCGCCGCGGAGGCAAACGTTTATTCGTTCGTCATTCATCGTTCCATTTCGAAGTGTTTTTTATTGGCATATACTCCACAGCTTACGCCTATGTGTGATACGAGTTTGTAGTGGAGTGAAACCGTTTTAATCAGTATTTGTTGTGATAGCGCTCGACGTGGTGCGGTGTCATGGTATCGATACATAACAACTACAGCGTGTCGTGTTGTTAAGAGAGAAACGTTAAATAAATGCATTACAATAACTATTCTGCGATGAACATGTTTGGTTACGTTGTATGCGGAATTGGATTACAATATCTGCGCAAGGTATTTTAGACAATAAATCAGCTGTTTTACCTTGTTGTATTCTTATACTTTAAGTGAGTTTCTGTGTGTGTGAGCGCGCTTAAACAAATTGGATTACCTTGTCATTTTATTTTATCTAATTATTAAGTTCAGCTATTAAATGTTAAGTAATATCAAATTTATTATAACTATATATTTAATATTTATAATGACTTTACCTCAAGATGTTTTCTCCTTATTTGGAATATATAGATTTATATATTTCTGGTTTTTTGTATGCGTTTAGGTGTTCAAAAAACCAGAAATATATAAATCTAATTTGGCCACACATGCAATAAACACTGGACATGAATTCCTAGACATAACCAACATGAAAATAATAAAACAAATACCACACTAAGGCACCATAATGAACATTTGTGAAAATTTACAAATATACAAACAGAAAACAAACTAATACCTGAACAAATACAAATCAGTACAAAACATGACACAATTTTCACAGTACTCAACATAGAAAATACACAAAATACTAATATATACACCACAGTCACACAATAATACCAATGGTAAAGCACCAGAGGCCAACAGGAATCCACAACAACAACCAACCAACACACGATACTTCACAAGACTCAAAATCAGGAATGCTGAAGATGGGAACACAAGGCTTCCCGAAACGTTCCAAATAAGGAGAAAACATCTTGAGGTAAAGTCATTATAAATATTAAATATATTATATACATCAAGAAACAGACTAGCAAAAAGCGCGCGCGCGCGCGCGTGTGTGTGTGTGTGTGATTAAACGGAATCGAGAGACTTTATGTGTGAAACTCAGTACCCATTTAATATTAGATAAGTGTAAAACCCGAAGGCTTGTCATTTCGATAGTTTTACTGTCGTTCTAGTAAAAAATGATTATATGCTTTTCCAAAACCTAGGACTGATGGTGCATAACGTAATTTTATGAAAAATATTAGGCTATATAATATAGCTTCAAGTACTGTGTTAAGTTAATGAGTACTGCCTTAAGAAACCAAATTTTTTTATTACTACTACTGCATGAGTCGCTCATTATTGGGAACGGAGTACATTTATTATTATATAAATTTCGATATTAGATAATTTCTTAGTTGGAAAAATTACAAAGACACCGGTTATTCGATTATTTCTTCAGTAATATAATAATTGTGCACCAAAAAAACATAGAACAAACACTAAAAATTGGAAATATGCGGATTTGAGTTACAGTTAATTGTAGTCTGACATACTACTAGGGTACAAAAATTTTGAAATTTCCAAAAGTTAACGCTACATTCAGATTCTTGTTAAAATTCTTTTTAATTTGATACAGCATATGAATGGTTATATCAAAAGTTTCACCCACTTTTTGTTCCCTGACATCCAAAAATTTGTAATTTTCAAAAACGAACAATCTATTCAGGTTGTCGTATAAATTCACTTTCAGTTGATGCCCCACATGTGCCTTTTGCGATTTTTCACAATTTTGACCTTCCCCCACATTTTTACTTCCCACTCCTATTTTTACTTCCATGTTCCATACGGAAATGGAAGTATGGTGATGGCGAAAAAGCCCTTATCGTGTTCGAGATAAGGGGTGATTCTGATTGTATTACCCTCAAAACATGAAGAAAAGTCATTTTTCGAAAAGTGTCTTGTGTGTAGAATTTTTTCTATGGCGAACGATAACTGCCGCAAATTCATACAGAATCAAGTAATTTTTTGCATATGTGCCTGAGTTGTAGAGGACTCGAGGCTTATTAGTTTTGGTAAAGATCTGTTTAGGGGAAGGGGTAGTTTACCTGCAACATTTTATGTTTTAACAAGAGTAATTTTTTCAAGACGAACGATAACTGCCGTAAATTCAAACAGAATCAAATAAGTTTTTGCACATTTGCCTGAGTTGTAGAGGACTAAAGACCTATTGATTTTAGTGAAGATCGGTTAAGGGGAAAGGGTAGTTTACCTGGAACAGTTTCTGTTGTAACAAGAGAAAAGTACTCAGTTTTGATAAATAAAGTATCCTGAAAAGAAGGTCATTATGATCCATTGTAGAAACCTAGATGAAATATCTATAAATAAAAATGGTAGTTGAAGGGGGTGGGGGTATGAAAATGATAGTTGAAGGGAGAGGGGATAATTTTTATTTTTATGTCGTGTACTACGTTATCGGCAACAAAGAAGTAGTGTGTTGGTAAAATTCCTTCCCGGGCTGTTTGGCCGTGGTCCAATGTTTTCTGCAAAACCAGACGTTTCGGCAGTGCCATCGACTGCCATCATTAGTGAAAATCGAGTGCAGTAACGTGAGGTGGTATACGTTAGTGACCACAGTACTGTGGTTAAGGCTGAAGCATGAAGTAGTTTCTATGGTTTTAAATGGAAAATGATTTTAAATATAAATCTCAGAACATGGAAGTTATGTATGGTTCTCCATACCGATATTTTGATGATACAATCTAAAAAACAATAGAGTTCTGTAGGGTAAAAGTATGGGCGCGTATGCCAGATTTTACCAAATTCGGTTATCGTGAGACATGCCCCAGATAGACAAATGCCAAACGGTCGAGTCGAAACTGAGACTTGCTTCGCTCGTTCAGCTGTATGTTTATGTTTTTCCAAAACCTGAGACTGAAGATGCAGAACGCAATTCTGGCGTTAGATTGTAATATATTGATAAGAAACCAACTGTTATTTATTATTCCATAAATACTGTACTACGTTATGTAGTAGTTGTAGTATGTTACGAGGTACAGTTTAATCACTCGCACACGGTAAGTATACTTCTATACACCTAATACTTCTATGTATTAAGTGTGTGTACTCGTATTGAATTTTGTTTGATTGATTTATTTATTTATATACAGTTTGTACTAGTAAGAATACAATAACCTGTTGTAGATGTTATTGTGATAAAGTTATACGGCGATTGCTTGCAGTACCATAACGTAATATGTCAGCTGAGTCATTCAGATGTCTGACAGTTTCTTCATTTTCGCATGGATTCAAGATCTAGGTTGAGCGGTTCTTGCACAAACGTGTTTGGGTGATTTCGCTTGCAGAACCCTATGTACTAAGGAGGCCTAGCAGTTTATTTGACTCGTCTCATAGAGAGCATTTGTGATAGTTCTTTACTTTGATGTCTGCCGTATTGCCACATTCGACTTGTGCTGGCTGCTGTTCCACACACTGGATTGAATGTGGTCTTGTAGGCAATGCCATCTTGAGCGACGTTTGCGACAGCCTCTAACAGTATTGTCTCGGTTAGTACGTTTACGCGGAGCGAGTCAATGATTTAGATGGCTGCCCAACGGGATAGATGTCTTCGGTTCGAGGTCTTCAGTGAGACTCATAGGCATGTGGGCTGATTTACTCGTCTCGACTTTGATTTGCCATTTCCGCAGTCAGTGAAGATTACCTGGTTCATAGCAGACGCTTTGTTTGTATTTCTTCTCGTACAGACATGTCGACTGAACGAAGGTTTCAGATACTTCTCAAAACGTGACTTTATTTTGTAGTTTTTATTCAAACTAGTTAAGGTCAATGATGACCCGTCTTAAATTTTAAAAAATATGAATCAACAGAAAATTTCTAATATTTTTCTGACCATCGTCTTTTCCTTCGTCTCTCCAGAGTTTCGATTCCCAGCTGATCTCTATATATAAGCGTGCCCGTTGCCCCTTGCATTATGTCTAGACGATCTGGTCATCATAATACCTGTTTTGTTTGTTTGTTTTATTTATTTACTTTTTTTGTATTAAACTATGTTTATATACGATTGCTCTTATGAACCTTTAATTTATTTAAAAAAATTTAACTCCCCCATTTGAATCGTGGATGAACGTGAACTTATTAGGACTGCCAAGTCTCGCCATTTAGACGGTCATTACACTGTAAAATTATAGTAGGTTGGATTTTGTAGGCTTTGTTCTTCATAAGGTTCTCCTGATTTTATCACACAATAGTATGTTTAATATTTATATATCATTATTATTCATATAAAGTATAAAGGTACAGGCCAAATAGATATGCAGGATACTTGTATTATTGGTTGATTTTATTAATTAATGTAGCTCTTCCATGAATAGCCATTGACCTTGTTTTAGTGTTGGAAACACACACGTCGCTACATATATATTGTGTGGATTACATGTGTTATGAAATTGATACGTAAAAGTCTGGGTAGCAAAGAACAGAACAGGTGTAAAATTATGTGTAAATAGTTCATAACCAGCCTTACTAAGATGCTGATTAACCTTTTACAGCGCACAGCTGTACGTATATTGTTACAAGCAGTGTGTGTGATAATCGGACGGTTAGTCATTCGCCGTGCCGGCCGTTGTAATGTTGATAAGCCAATGAACTGATTGTCGATTGTAACCTAATAATACCCTAGTATCGAATACGTCAACATGTTTGTGAAAGTGCCGTTCGTTAAATACTCTAACGCTAGTTAACAGATCTCTCGGTTAGGTAGAAAATTAGCAAAGGTTTGGGAAACGGCGCACTAATGTCGTCGGAAATTCTGTTGTTGTTTTTTTTTTTCTTCTTAAACGGGTGGAGAGGTCGATACCCCTTTGTATTTCCGGTAGATCAGCCACTCAATCGATGTAATCTGTAGAGTAACTACGGGATCGATCCCTCTCCCAGAGCTGTTTAAAAATTTCAGGGGAATTCTATAACCACTGTTAAGTTAAGACTGATCCTAGATCTGCATTCTCCGTTATGCTTTTTGTTGGACTGGGGCAGGTCACTGTAGTTGCGACAGTTATTATTCAATTCAGGTTTGGGGTCATATGTCAAGTCATGTCAGTAACTTCCGCCTTGGTGCTAATCGTCGCGTCGTGGGCCCAAGTACTTGCCAATGTGTGTACAAACACTACCAGAAATGACGTAACAGAAGACAGAAATTCGCTGTGGCAAATATTATAAGAACGGGGTACCCACAACTTATAAGAACTATACAAGAAAGAACACTTAGAAAGAATGTCAGATTCCAGACTGGCCAAATTAGTCTGGAAATACGAACCTATTGAACACAGGTGTGTGTGTGTGTGTGTGTTTTGGTAGACACAGGTAGCACCTTGTCTGTGGCGTGTTGTGAAGATGATGATGATGAAATGACGTAACAATCCTGCCACCATTGTCAGGTGTCACAGCTCTGCACAAAAATATCTCCCGTCTTCTCGCACTCCCAAACATCAAACATGATCAATATCGAAGTCTTCGTGACAGCCAGATGCATGCTAGTGGTGGCTGTTTTTGTTGTTTTTCCAAAACGAACTGTTCGTTAAAAAAAAAATAATAATAAACTGTTTTTAAAAACAGTTGAAAAAAAACCAGGTTGAATTAATGAACTGTTGCTATTTACATTTACTGATTTTACCATTATATTGTTAAAACGTTTTGTTTCGAGCATTTCAAATAACTGTTTATTTTAGTATTTTCCTGAAATGGGTGGTTATCTAACTTAAAGAGTGGCATTAAGTCAGTATTTCTCTTATTTACCACTATCTTAATAGGCATTTTTTGTTTTAAGTTGATTTATCAAAACTCTTGGAGAATATCTGAAAAATAAAACTCCAGCTGTTTACTCGTAACAGTTCAACAAACGTTGCAATGAAAGCGAACAGTTCAATAAAAACAGTTTACGCCAAACAGCTCAACGAAAGCTTCAATGAAAACGAATGGTTTACTCCGAACGGAGAACAGTTGTCAATACTGTTGTCAACGCGATGTTCGTTTTGAAAACGGATAACAGTTTGTCTCCGCGGAAAAGAACAGTTCGTTCGTTTTTTCAGAAAACTGTTTTTTCAAACAGTTGTGGGTTTTTGTTCCCAGCAGTAGATGTATCGACGGTTGTTACATTTCCCAGTATTTACACGAAGTTGTATTACTTTTGCCACGTGTGTTACTAAACAAACAGCTGTGCTACAGCACTGTCACGTTGTCACATCTGCTCTTTATAAATGTATTTATCAGCAGATAATGACGTCTAGTTTACACACTGTCTTAGTATTATAGTGAGGCAACAGACTCATGAATGATTAACATTGTATAGCCTAGATTTTGTGGTGACAAAACGTTTTGAGGATGCCCACAGGATTGAGAATGGCCTACTTCCATCATAAAAAGCCACGTCGCTGTACCAACTTTGCGTTGAAAAAGATCAATTTAAGTTTACTGTCTGATTTTATGCAGTTGCAGTTTTAGACGATATGCAGGTTGAAGCATTTTAAAATCCTTCAACTAGAGACGTAGCTTGGTGTGTCGATCAGCTGATCGATTGCTTGATACTGGACAAGACTGTTCGATTTTTTTTTTTTTTTTGCTCCACTATGCGACCGTTACTCAGTAAGGAAAAAAGAGGGGGAAGGGGTAGTTTACCTGCAACGTTTTACGTTTTAACAATAGTAAAATACTTAATTTTGATAAACAAAAATCCTGAAAAAAGGTCATAATAATCCACGTAGAAAGGTAGATGAAATATCTATAAATGAAAAAGGTAGTTGAAGGGGGAGGGGTAATTTTCTATAAATGAAAATGATAGTTGAAGGGGTTTGGGATAATTTTTACTTCCATGTTCTATAAGGAAATGGAAGTGTGGTGATGGCAAAATATCGGTATGGAGAACCATACATGACTTCCATATTCTAAGATTTATATTTAAAATCATTTTCAGCCAAACAGCCAGGCTGTGTCTTACCTGCCTTTTTATTGCTGTATTAAATGAAAAATATTATATTACATTAAAATGAAAAAATTATAATTTTATTGCCTGGCAACAAAATTATTTTATTTTTAACAATTACCATTGTTTCAAAAAGTTTAAATAAATTTTCAAGTACTTTACTCTTGTTAAAACGTAAAAGGTTGCAGGTAAACTACCCCTTCCCCTTAACCGATCTTCACCAAAATCTAAAGTCATTGAGACCTCTACAATTCAGGGACGTATGCAAAAAATTATTTGATTCTGTTTGAATTTGCGGCTGTTATCGTTTGCCATAGAAAATACGCTTGATAAAAAAACGTTGCAGGTAAACTACCCCTTCCCCTTAACCGATCTTCACCAAAAACAATAGGTCTTGAGTACTCTACAAATCAGGGCTGTATGCAGAAAATTATTTGATTCTGTTTGAATTTGCGGCTGTTATCGTTTGCCATAGAAAATACCCTTGTTAAAAAAACGTTGTAGGTAAACTACCCCTTTCCCTTAACCGATCTTCACCAAAAACAAAAGGTCTTGAGAACTCTACAATTTAGGGCTGTATGCAAATAATCTTTTCATTCTGTTTGAATTTGCGGCTGTTATCGTTTGCCATAGGAAATACCCTTGTTAAAACATAAAACGTTACAGGTAAACTACCCCTTTCCCTTAACCGATCTTCACCAAAAACAATAGGTCTTGAGAACTCTACAATTAAGGGCTGTATGCGAAACATTATTTGATTCTGTTTGAATTTGCGGCTGTTATCGTTTGCCAAACAAACAAAATTACCCTTGCTAAAAAAAAAACCGTTGCTGGTAAACTACCCCTTTTCCTCAACCGATCTTCACCAAAAACAATAGGTCGCGAGTACTCTACAAATCAGGGCTGTATGCAAAAAATTATTTGATTCTGTTTGAATTTGCGGCAGTTATCGTTTGCCATAGAAAAAAAATCTACAGACAGACACACACACAGACACTTTTCGAAAAATGACTTTTTTTCATGTTTTGAGTGTAGTACAATCATATTCTGGAATAATCTCGAACACGATTTTTTTTGCCATCACCATACTTCCATTTCCTTAAGGAACATGGAAGTAAAAAAATCGTGTTCAAGATAAAGGCTGATTCTGATTGTACTACCCTCAGAACGTGAATAAAAGTCATTTTACTTCCATGTTCCTTAAGGAAATGGAAGTATGGTGATACAAAAAAAAATCGTGTTCGAGATTATTGCAGATTCTGATTGTACTACACTCAAAACATGAAAAAATATCGGTATGGAGAACCATACATGACTTCCATATTCTAAGATTTATATTTAAAATCATTTTCAGCCAAACAGCCAGGGAAGGAATTTTAACAAAAAAATACTTCTTTGTTGCCAATAAAGTAGTACACATATAAAAAAAAATTATCCCCTCCCCCTTCAACTATAATTTTGATTTATAGAAAATTACCCCCAGCCCGTTCAACTAGCCTCTTCATTTATAGATATTTCATCTACCTTTCTACAGTGGATTATTAAGATCTTATCAGGATACTTTATCAAAATTAAGTACTTTACTCATGTTACAACAAAATATGTTTCAGGTAAACTGCCCTTTCCCCGTAACCGATCTTCACCAAAATCAACAGACATTGAGTTCTCTATAGCCAGGCACATATGTAAAAAATTATTTGATTCTGTTTGAATTTACGGCAGTTATGGTTCGTCATATAAAAAATTACCCATGTTGAAACATAAAACATGAGATTTATAAAACATATCTAAGATTTATATTTAAAATCATTTTTGAAATAAAATATTTTCATAGAACCTACTAACGCTGGGGAAATCTGAGGAGCCAATCAGAGTTGGGCCTACCTGTCACTCTGCTGAATTTGGTGGAAAGCCCTGTCACTGTCGTCAAAGTATCAGCCTTGACAGGGTCCTCTTTTTCTGCAAAATGGGAGAGGCTTGAGATGGAGTGAGTGACATGATCCCCACCTCAATGAAGAACCCATTGTTTTATAAAAATATATTTAAATTTTGAAAACTGAAAATTTTTTTCTTGTTGTAAATATTTATATTTTATAATCAAAATGACTATTTTTGTTACCTGGCAACAAAATTATTTTATTTTCAACAATTACCATTGTTTCAAAAAGTTTAAATAAATTTTCAAGTACTTTACTCTTGTTAAAACGTAAAAGGTTGCAGGTAAACTACCCCTTCCCCTTAACCGATCTTCACCAAAATCGAAAGTCCTTGAGACCTCTACAATTCAGGGATGTATGCAAAAAATTATTTGATTCTGTTTGAATTTGCGGCAGTTCTCGTTTGCCATAGAAAAAAAAGTTGCAGGTAAACTACCCCTTCCCCTCAACCGATCTTCACCAAAAACAATAGGTCTTGAGTACTCTACAAATCAGGGCTGTATGCAGAAAATTATTTGATTCTGTTTGAACTTGCGGCTGTTATCGTTTGCCATAGAAAATACCCTTGTTAAAAAAACGTTGTAGGTAAACTACCCCTTTCCCTTAACCGATCTTCACCAAAAACAATAGGTCTTGAGAACTCTACAATTTAGGGCTGTATGCAAATAATCTTTTGATTCTGTTTGAATTTGCGGCTGTTATCGTTTGCCATAGGAAATACCCTTGTTAAAACATAAAACGTTACAGGTAACCTACCCCTTTCCCTTAACCGATCTTCACCAAAAACAATAGGTCTTGAGAACTCTACAATTCAGGGCTGTATGCGAAACATTATTTGATTCTGTTTGAATTTGCGGCAGTTATCATTTGCCAAAAAAAAAAATTTCCCTTGATAAAAAAAAAACCGTTGCAGGTAAACTACCCCTTTCCCTCAACCGATCTTCACCAAAAACAATATTTAATGAAGAAATTTGTGTTAGTGGTTGAAATCACAATCAGAATGATCAATATTGCACACCACTATATAAAAATTATTCCGATTAGCGCTTTCAAGCTTCACAGCTCATCGTCAGATCAGGAATAGACAGAAAATATGTCATACCCAACCCTTCACCCCTCTCCCCCACCCTGCTCACCCACAACAAACTAAAAATTAATGACCCTTCCCCACCCCCTAAACTCTGTCTCACCATCTGTACAGTTACATATTTTTCTAGTAAATTCCTTGTGTGTGTGTGTGTGTGTGTGTGTGTGTGTGTGTGTGTGCGTGTGTGTGCGCGTGCGTGCGTGCGTGCGTGCGTGCGTGCGTCCTTTTAAACTACCCTCTTCCACTCCACACATGTGGGTCAGTCACACACCCTTATTTTAAAACAACCAATTAGTACTATGAAATATAATTCTTAATCTTATCTATCTGCCCTCTCTCATTTACTTCTTAATCATGTTATAAAATATTTCTTCATTATCAAATTTAATTTTAATATTAATTAAATTGTCTAACCCTTTTTCTCTTTCTTTCAATATTTCTAACTCCTCTCTTAAGCTTCCTTTCAACTGTGTTATTTACTACTTTTACAATTTCGTATTCTTCCAAAGGATTAACAAACTTGTGGTCGTCTTCTATGAAATGTCTTGCATATAACGAATTGGTTGTTCTATTACCTTCTCCACGTTTGTGGTCAGACAACCTGCATGCGAATTTTCGTCCTGTCTCCCCTAGGTACACTTTGTTGCAGTCTTTACATTTTAATTTATAAATTCCGCTTTTCTGTAATACTGGAATTTTTTCTATATTCTTATTCCTTATCTTATCAAATACCGTTTCACATTTTTTAATAGCTATATCTACTCCATATTTATTAAAACGTTTTATAATTTTTCTAGTATGTGAACCTATGTATGTCAATGACCCTGCATAATTCTTTTGTTCTGGTTCTATTTTAGCTTTTTGTATGTTGACCTTTTTCATAACTTTATCCACTATGTTGGTGCTATAATTATTATTCCTTACAATTCCCTTTATCGTTTTTAACTCCCTATCTTTTGATTCGGTCTCTTTTAAACACTTCTGAGCTCTGTAACAAAAGGAATTGATTGCCGCCATTTTATATCTGTATGGGTGGTACGACTCTCTTGGTATAATTATATCAGAATACGACTCTTTCCTAAATATCCCAAACTGTAGTTTCTCATTATCTTTAATTTCTATGTTTAAATCTAAGTAATTTATTTGCTTACCTCCTATCTCTTCCTTAAATTGTAAGTTTTTATCCTTATTATTTACCTCCTTTATAAACTCATGCACTTCTTCTATGCTTCCTTCCCAAACTACTAATACATCATCAACGTATCTAGACCATAATTTTATATTGTCTTTATACTTAGTGGAAGTTATTAATTGCTTTTCAAAATCATTCATGTATATTTCAGCAAGAATAGGGGATAATGAAGACCCCATAGGTAAACCTTTTTTCTGTATATAAAACTTGTTATTAAACCTAAAACAGTTCTGATTTACACATTCTTTAATTACTTTCATCAACTGCTTTTTATACCTGTATTCTCCCATATTATTATCATTTATTAACTTAATAACTTTATTTACTGTGATATTAGTAAACATGTCCTTAACATCCAGAGATATCAATTTTGTATTTACATTAATGCTAATATTTTCTAATTTTTCTATCAATTTTATATTATTCTCTATGTTGTATTTCAAGCTGTGAAGCTTGAAAGCGCTAATCGGAATAATTTTTATATAGTGGTGTGCAATATTGATCATTCTGATTCCAAAAACAATAGGTCGCGAGTACTCTACAAATCAGGGCTGTATGCAAAAAATTATTTGATTCTGTTTGAATTTGCGGCAGTTATCATTTGCCATAGAAAAAAAAATCTACAGACAGACACACACACAGACACTTTTCGGAAAACGACTTTTTTTTCATGTTTTGAGTGTAGTAGAATCAGAATCTGCAATAATCTCGAACACGATTTTTTTTGCCATCACCATACTTCCATTCCTTAAGGAATATGGAAGTAAATATCGGTATGGAGAACCATACATGACTTCCATATTCTAAGATTTATATTTAAAATCATTTTCAGCCAAACAGCCAGGGAAGGAATTTTAACAAAAAAATACTTCTTTCTTGCCAATAACGTAGTACACATATAAAAAATATTATCCCCTCCCCCTTCAACTATAA
The DNA here is from genome assembly GCA_034769895.1 of Magicicada septendecula. Taxonomy (NCBI): domain Eukaryota; kingdom Metazoa; phylum Arthropoda; class Insecta; order Hemiptera; family Cicadidae; genus Magicicada; species Magicicada septendecula. The sequence goes on along the minus strand of CM068367.1, from coordinate 29,829,831 downwards.
TTTTGATTTATAGAAAATTACCCCCAGCCCGTTCAACTAGCCTCTTCATTTATAGATATTTCATCTACGTTTCTACAGTGGATTATTAAGATCTTATCAGGATACTTTATCAAAATTAAGTACTTTACTCATGTTACAACAAAAAATGTTTCTGGTAAACTGCCCTTTCCCCGTAACCGATCTTCACCAAAATCAACAGACATTGAGTTCTCTATAGCTCAGGCACATATGTAAAAAATTATTTGATTCTGTTTGAATTTACGGCAGTTATGGTTCGTCATATAAAAAATTACCCATGTTAAAACATAAAACATGAGATTTATAAAACATATCTAAGATTTATATTTAAAATCATTTTTGAAATAAAATATTTTCATAGAACCTACTAACGCTGGAGAAATCTGAGGAGCCAATCAGAGTTGGGCCTACCTGTCACTCTGCTGAATTTGGTGGAAAGCCCTGTCACTGTCGTCAAAGTATCAGCCTTGACAGGGTCCTCTTTTTCTGCAAAATGGGAGAGGAGGCTTGAGATGGAGTGAGTGACATGGTCCCCACCTCAATGAAGAACCCATTTGTTTTATAAAAATATATTTAAATTTTGAAAACTGAAAATTCTTTTTCTTGTTGTAAATATTTATATTTTATAATCAAAATGACTTCATCAAAAAACAAACATTATTTTTTTATAATAAGTACTTACATATGTTTCTTAATATGCTTACTTTTTCTTCAATGTTGATGATCATTTCCAAACATTCTGACAAAATTGTATCTACAGAACAGTTAACATTCCCCAGGTTTCCATTTCTGCTAATTCTCATTACACCTTCCACTGACGTATTATTAACCATTTCATAAACTATCGTATAATCTTTTCAGATTTTGTGGTACAAAATCTGAAATTTTCAGATTGCCTGGCAACAGAATTATTTTATTTTCAACAATTACCATTGTTTGAAAAAAGTTTAAATGAATTTTTCAAGTACTTTACTCTTGTTAAAACGTAAAAGGTTGCAGGTAAACTACCCCTTCCCCTTAACTGATCTTCACCAAAATCTAAAGGCCTTGAGTCCTCTACAATTCACTGACGTATGCAAAAAATTATTTGATTCTGTTTGAATTTGCGGCAGTTATCGTTTGCCATAGAAAATACGATTGATAAAAAACGTTGCAGGTAAACTACCCCTTCCCCTCAACCGATCTTCACCAAAAACAATAGGTCTTGAGTACTCTACAAATCAGGGCTGTATGCAGAAAATTATTTGATTCTGTTTGAATTTGCGGCTGTTATCGTTTGCCATAGAAAATACCCTTGTTAAAAAAATGTTGTAGGTAAACTACCCCCTTTCCCTTAACCGATCTTCACCAAAAACAATAGGTATTGAGAACTCTACAATTCAGGGGTGTATGCGAAACATTATTTGATTTTGTTTGAATTTGCGGCTGTTATCGTTTGCCAAAAAAAAAAATTTCCTTGATAAAAAAAAACCGTTGCAGGTAAACTACCCCTTCCCCTCAACCGATCTTCACCAAAAACAATAGGTCGCGAGTACTCTACAAATCAGGGCTGTATGCAAAAAATTATTTGATTCTGTTTGAATTTGCGGCTGTTATCGTTTGCCATAGAAAATACCCTTGTTAAAAAAAACGTTGTAGGTAAACTACCCCTTTCCCTTAACCGATCTTCACCAAAAACAATAGGTCTTGAGAACTCTACAATTTAGGGCTGTATGCAAATAATCTTTTGATTCTGTTGAATTTGCGGCTGTTATCGTTTGCCATAGGAAATACCCTTGTTAAAACATAAAACGTTACAGGTAAACTACCCCTTTCCTTAACCGATCTTCACCAGAAACAATAGGTCTTGAGAACTCTACAATTCAGGGCTGTATGCGAAACATTATTTGATTCTGTTTGAATTTGCGGCTGTTATCGTTCGCCAAAAAAAAAAATTTCCCTTGATAAAAAAAGACCGTTGCAGGTAAACTACCCCTTTCCCTCAACCGATCTTCACCAAAAACAATAGGTCGCGAGTCCTCTACAAATGAGGGCTGTATGCAAAAAATTATTTGATTCTGTTTGAATTTGCGGCAGTTATCGTTTGCCATAGAAAAAAATCTACAGACACACACACAGACACTTTCGGAAACGACTTTTTTTCATGTTTTGAGTGTAGTAGAATCAGAATCTGCAATAATCTCGAACACGATTTTTTTTTGCCATCACCCATACTTCCATTCCTTAAGGAATATGGAAGTAAAAGTCGTTTTTCGAAAAGTGTCTGTGTGTCTGTAGATTTTTTTTCTATGGCAAACGATAACAGCCGCAAATTCAACAGAATCAAATAATGTTTTGCATACAGCCCTGATCTGTAGAGTACTCAAGACCTATTGTTTTAGGTAAAGATCGCTTAAGGGAAAGGGGTAGTTTATCAGCAACGTTTTATGTTTTAAAAGGGTATTTTTTATGGCAAACGATAAGAGTCGCAAATTGAAACAGAATAAAATAATGTTTTGCATACAGCCCTGATTTGTAGAGTACTCAAGACCTATTGATTTTGATGAAGATTGGTAAAGGGAAAGGGGTAGTTTACCTGCAACTTTTTTTTAAACGAGGGTAATTTTTTTTTGCAAACGATAACAGCCGCAAATTCAAACAGAATCAACTACTGTTTTGCATACACCCTGAATTATAGAGTTCTCAAGACCTATTGGTTTTGGTGAGATCGGTTAAGGGAAAGGGGTAGTTTACCTGCAACATTTTATATTTTAACAAGGGTATTTCTATGGCAAACGATAAAATCCGCAAATTCAAACAGAATCAACTAGTCTTTTGCATACAGCCCTGAATTATGGAGTTCTCAAGACCAGTTGGTTTTGGTGAAGGGAAAGGGGTAGTTTACCAGCAACGTTTTATGTTTTAACAAGGGTATTTTCTATGGCAAACGATAACAGCCGCAAATTCAAACAGAATCAAATAATTTTGTGCATGCAGCCCTGATTTGTAGAGTACTAAAGACCTATTGTTTTTGGTGAAGATCGGTTAAAGGGAAGGGGTAGTTTACCTGCAACGGTTTTTTTATCAAGGGTAATTTTACTTCCATGTTCCTTAAGAAAATGGAAGTATGGTGATGGCAAAAAAAGTCGTTTTTCGATGTGTGTGTTTTTTTTTTTTCTATGGCAAACGATAACAGCCGCAAATTCAAACAGAATCAAATAATTTTTTGCATACAGCCCTGATTTGTAGAGTACTCACGACCTATTGTTTTGGTGAAGATCGGTTGAGGGAAAGGGGTAGTTTACCTGCAACGGTTTTTTTTTATCAAGGGTAATTTTTTTTGTTTGGCAAACGATAACAGCCGCAAATTCAAACAGAATCAAATAATTTTTTGCATACAGCCCTGATTTGTAGAGTTCTCAAGACCTGGTGGTTTTGGTGAAGATCGGTTAAGGGATTAGGATAGTTTTTTTTTTTTGTTTGGCAAACGATAACAGACGCAAATTCAAACAGAATCAAAAAATGTTTCGCATACAGCCCTGAATTGTAGAGTTCTCAAGATCTGTTGACTTTGGTAAAGATCAGTTAAGGAAAGGAGTAGTTTACCTGCAACGTTTTATGTTTTAAAAGGGTATTTTCTGTGGCAAACGATAACAGCCGCAAATTCAAACCGAATCAACTATTCTTTTGCATACAGCCCAGAATTGTAGAGTTGTCAAGACCTATTGTTTTTGGTGAAGATCGGTTAAGGGAAAGGGGTAGTTTACCTGCAACGTTTTATGTTTCAACAAGGGTATTTATATGGCAAACGATAACAGCCGCAAATTAAAAACAGAATCATATAATATTTTGCATACAGCCCTGAATTGTAGAGTTCTCAAGACCTGGTGGTTTTGGTGAAGATCGGTTAAGGGATTAGGATAGTTTACCTGCAACATTTTATGTTTTAACAAGGGTAATTTTTTTTGTGACGAACGATAACTGCCGTAACATTAAAACAGAATCAACTACTTTTCTGCATACCTTTTTGAATTATACAGAACTCAAGGTCTGTTGATTTTGTTGAAGATCGGTTAAGGGAAAGGGGTAGTTTTCCTGCAACGTTTTATGTTTTAACAAGGCTATTTTTTTCTATGACGAACGATAACTGCCGTAAATTCAAAGAGAATCAAATAATGTTTTGCATGCAGCCCTGAGTTGTAGAGTTCTCAAGACCTATTGTTTTTGGTGAAGATCGGTTAATGGAATAGGGGTAGTTTATCAGCAACGTTTTATGTTTTAAAAAGGGTAATATTTTTATGAGGAACGATAACTGCCGCACATTCAAACAGAATCAGATATTTTTTTGCATGCATCCCTCAATTGTAGAGGACTGAAGGTCTATTGATTTTGGAGAAGATCGGTTAAGATAAAGGGGTAGTTTACCTGAAACATTTTTTATTTAACAAGAGTAAAGTACTTAATTTTTATAAATAAAGTATCCTGATAAGAAGCTCATAATAATCCACTGTAGAAACGTAGATGAAATATCCATAAATGAAGAGGTTAAGTGAACGGGGTGGGGGTAGTTTTCTATTATTAAAATTTATAGTTGAAGGTGGAGGGGAGAATGTTTTATATGTGTACTACATTATCGGCAACAAAGAAGTAGTTTTTTGTTAAAATTGCTTCCTGGGCTGTTTAGCCGTAGTCCAATGTTTTCTGCAAAACCAGACTTTTCGGCAGTGGCATCGACTGCCATCATCAGTGAAAATCGAGTGCGAAAACGTGAGGTGGTATACGTTAGTGACCACAGTATTGTGGTTAATGCTGAAGCAATAAGTAGAAAGACGTAGTTTCTATGGAAATATTTCATTCGAATATGATTTTAAATATAAATCTTAGAACATGGAAGTCATGTATGGTTCTCCATACCGATATTTTCGAAAGTGTCTCTGTGTAGAATTTTTTCTATGGCAAACGATAACTGCCGCAAATTCAAACAAAATCAAATAATGTTTTGCATACATCCCCGAATTGTAAAGGACTCAAGGCCTATTGATTTTGGCGAAGATCGGTTAAGGGAAGGGATAGTTTACCTGCAACGTTTTACGTTTTAACAAGATTAAAGAACTTAATTTTGATAAATAAAGTATCCTGAAAAGAAGATCATAATAATCCGCTATAGAAAGGTAGACGAAATATCTATAAATGAAAAGCGTAGTTGAAGGGAGGAGGGGGTAATTTTTTTTATAAATTAAAATGGTAGTTGATGAGGGAGGAGGTACATTTTTATAAGTTTTATATGTGTACTACGTTATTGACAATAAAGAAGTAGTTTCTATGGAAACATTTCATTTACTTTAACAAAATTCTGTATTTTCATTTTATTTAAATCACGTATGAGTGAAAATATATCGTTCCTGGCAGGCAAGCATATCTCAATTATGTAATGTTTACTTTTCCAAAGTTTTATTATTGTGATTACCGCAATAAAAAGGCCGGCAGAATACACACACACACACACACACACACACAATTCGCGTTATTTCTGGCCTCAATCATACCTGCAATGTTTTATGTTTTAACAAGAGTAATTTTAAGAATCCAGACGTTTCGGCAGTGCCATCGACTGCCATCATCAGTGAAAATCAAGTGCGCTAACGTGAGGTTGTATACGTTAGTGACCACAGTACTGTGGTTAAGGCTGAAGCAAGAACTAGAAAGAAGTAGTTTCTATGGAAGTATTTCATTTAGAAAATGATTTTAAATATAAATCTTACAACATGGAAGTCATGTATGGTTCTCCATACCGATTTTTACTTTTTATATGTGTACTACTTTATGGGAAACAAAAAAGTTGTTTCTATGGAAATATTTCATTCAATTTGTCAAACATAAATTTGTTTTACAAGATGGGGAATATCTTTTTTAGAAATTATCGAACCGAATTCAAGTAAATGATTTTAAATATAAATCTTAGAACATGGAAGTCATGTGTGGTTCTCCATACCGATGTTTTAACTGGCTTCACATGGAAAGCACTACTTTATCATTTTAAATTGCATTTTGCGATATGATCTGCTTGGAAGTTCCCGTTTTTTATGCCCTAACTCGTTTTTCTAGTTTTTCTTCCAATGTGTATTTAATCTCGGCTTATACTGTACTCCGCCAACTAAACGGGACGTCGCAATGGTAGTTCAAGTCGCAGTGCCGTCTTCAGAACTCTTTTCGTCTTTTAATTTTAGGCCTTACTCAAACCCGCTTGCTGTAATAACGTTCCTAGATCTCATAGCGTTCTCGTTTTTTTTCCACTGTGTCTCGTGTTTTCTCTAACATTTGTTCTGCCTGACACAGGTTGTGTGTGTGCGCGCGCTGGTGAGCATGGAAAAACACAGTATAATTTACGTAAATGTGTATGACAGCCAACCAGAGAGTCGCTGCATCTGGTGAGATATAGTGAGGGGGGGGGGAATAGTGATACACATTTTCCGTATTTATCGAAAAGAAGAAGAAGAAAATTAAGAAATTCGTTTTAATTATACACATACAGACGCAAACACAATAGTGAGTGATGATGAACGAGTGTTTTACGTGCGTCATAGATCCGATAGGCTGCTGCTACCAATGCTGATATTATTTCTTTGTTTACCGAAAAGTATTTACGTAATAATCCGCAGGTCTGTGCGTGCGTTCTACTACAGCTTGTGTATTGTTATCAGATATGATGTAGGTTCGGTTATAAATAGAATGAGTGCATATCGGTAATCAATATTTGTGATCTGTGTGTGTGTGTGTGTGTGGTGCGCGCGCGCGCCGAGATTTAGCAACACACTTTGCTCTCGTTTCTTGAGACAATCGAAGTGAAATTAATAAGCTTTTGGCTTTGTGGTTAACAATTAATTTTTTCTGCTTCTCTCTCTCTCTCTCTCTCTCTCTCTCTCTCTCTCTCTCTCTCTCTCTCTCTCTCTCTCTGTGTGTGTGTGTGTGTGTGTGTGTGTGTGTGTGTGTGTGTGTGTGTGTGTGTGTGTGTGTGTGTGTGTGTGTGTGTGTGTGTGTGTGTGTGTGTGTGTGTGTGTGTGTGTGTGGCCACCCATGGCTTAAAGTCTCTGTAACCCGGTGTTACCTTTCGTTTGAACTTTGCTGCTTCTTCCTGTTTGTATAAATATTTTTCATTTTGAATGTTACATGTTTGTCTTATTTGAAATCTCGATGTGGAGGTCTGTACGCGTATTGTTTTTCTCTACATATTCTCCAAGTGTATTTGTTCTTTACTTTATTGGCCTTTCTATTAACACGATTGATTCTCTCTCTCTCTCTCTCTCTCTCTCTCTCTCTCTCTCTCTCTCTCTCTCTCTCTCCTTTTTTTCGGTTTGATATTTGCTATTTCCTCGAAAAGCGTTTCACAACGTTTCCACAGATTCTGTTACACCCTCTTTACTTGATTTGCCAACTGAATATCGCAGAGATGAATCTGCCGAAACGTAGTGGGAATCATTTCGCTAGCGGAAACCAGCAAAACCCAACGCGAGACCCCCCCCCCAAGGACACAACACGTCACCCCCCCCCCAAAGGTTTAAGAATTATCATGTACGCATGCGCGCGCGCGCGCACACACACACACACACACACACACACACACACACACACACACACACACACAGTGTAATTGTTTGACATTTTCATGCGTATTTATATAAACTATTTATTTTATTATAAAACGTTTTCTGTACAAGTATTCGTTGATTTTCTTTACTTACATACATTTCGTTGAATACGTTTACTGGTCAGCATTATCAGAGTACCTAATTAAAAAAAGTGTGTGTGTGTGTGTGTGTGTGTGCGTGCGTGCGTGTTCAAAAACTTTTTGTTTGTTTCCTCGTTTCATCCTAAGTCCCTTCGAGAGAAATCTGCCTAAAGATGGCAGAGAGACGGATCAGCCAAAACGTTTCGGAAAAAAACAATGCAGGACTCAACAAGAGGAATGGACTAATCTCGTCACCTGTCCTTATCTATTTTTAATTTTTGCTACACTTCTGCCGTCTTTTGGAACCATGACACCGAGCTGTTTCTGTGAATCTACTCCCTGGTAATAATAATAATAATAATAATAATAAATGGTATGTAGCTCGAATTTGTTTCCATTTTTTATGCATAAAGTGTTTGTCATGAACATATTATACTGTTTATAGTTTCTTAAAATCGCCTCTAATAAAGGACGTTTATTATTAGCTTGAACTCGCAATAAATTGTTTTTTAAGACGCCAATAAATCGGTTTTGATTGGTATTTCCATGAAAAATGATTACCAAAACAATAAACAACAACAATGAACGACACAGTGTGAGCATGGTGTGTCGATGCCAATTCCATAAACAACAATAAATGGTGAACATACGCTATGTCACTGGTGCCAGTTCTGTAATGTAAATGGTAACAGTGTCTCACTTAATTGTTCCTGTACGTCATCATCGGTTCTTCGTCTTCCGCTTCTTCTTACCCGACGATGCGAGTAGAACGGCGGTATTGTGTTTAGGGTAGGGCGTTCGTTGTAATTCAGCGTAAAACGGTGAGTATCGGCAATGTGGCGGACATCTCACGTCATATTGTGTAAAACGTGCAAATCTGTCGAGTTTGGCGTTATTTTAATTAGCATAGAGCGCAGCGAGTTCTCAGTTTTAACTCGACCGTTTGGCATTTGTCTGTCTGTCTGTCTCTCCATTTGGATGTGTCTTACGATAACTTTTCAATAAATTCATTGATTTTTGTAAAACTCGGCATACGTATCGATACATGAGAACCAACAGGGCAGGACCTTATTGCTTATTCTTTTTTGAGATCGACCTCTCATCAAAAACAAAAATAGGGTTGGCAGGAGGGGAAATGTCTTTATCATTATATCTGTCTTGGTTTCCGAGGCTACTGTTGGAATTGTGAGTTGTTGATTGAGACCACCACATAGGGCAAACAACCCTATGTCGGCTAGATTGTATATCGACCTTCTCTGCTCTAGATCCGTCGTGTTCTGTTATAGGGCCACCTCGAAAAGGGTGTGGCTCTTCACCACGCACGACGTTCTTGAGTAGGTAGAGGCTGTGGTCCAGACGGTTATATATTCCGCATGTCGTACTCCTGGATGTGAAAACATCCAAAGGTCTATAAGTATGGTTCTGAAACGTGCGTCATAAAGAAAAAAAGATGACCAGAATATACAAAAAGCAGAAATTAAATTTCTGCGATCAGTTAAAAGGTACAATAGACGGGATCGTATAAGAAATGAAGAGATAAGAAGTGATTTAGATATTTTTCCAGTTGGTGAAAGGGCTAAAAAATACAGAAGAAAATGCATTTAACACATCAATAGAATGGAAGAAAGTAGAATACCGAAGATGGGGAAATATTACAACCCTAGAGGCAGAAGAAAAGTTGGTAAGAAACGGTGGACTGTGAAACAGGAACAGACCGCTAAAGCCTAAAACCGTTATAAAGATGAATATGATGGGGGGGGGAATTTGAATGCTAAAAATTTTGAAAAAATTGCAACGTGACCACGTGGGATGTCAAATTAAACAGAATTTCAACCGCATTCTGAATATACTGTTCAGTTTTGAAAAGGTCAACATTTTGGGGCACCAGAGTGTCCAAAAAAAAGTTAGCAAAATTTTGAACAAATAATAAAACTTCATGCCGAACGTAAAAATAAATAAAGTTTCATAAAAACTTGGCATGCGTATCCATACTTTCACCTCTATTGTTTTGGAGATTGCCCCCCCCCCCGCAAATAGGGGAACGAGAGGCAAAAATTGTGAAGAAATAACAAAAATTATCGGGGATATCAAGCTAAAGGAATTTGAACCTAAACGAAAGTGGCCGGAAGTACGTTGTAAGGAATGGAAACGGATGTCACGTTCAACTTCCCACGTCACGTGTCTGATGGCCGAACACAGAAACGTGTCGGTCGTTAATCAAAATCTCGTTAGATTCATGGTTCACGGTGCTCGATACGGGTTCCTCCTCTGACAGTCGTCTCATCTCAGCTGTTCAGAGCACTCGTTTTTCCCATAGTTCTCCTTGAAATCACCTTCACAATAGGCAAGGTCCTGCCTGTTCCGCCTTCAGAGATCCTCCAGCCATCTCTGACTTGTTTGGCCAGATTGCAATCTGACATTCTTTCTAAGTGTTCTTTCCACCGTTGTTTGTAATTTTTTTATTTTTCATTCAAGTCAAAAACTTGAAACTCTTCTCTTATAAACAGTAATAACACTGTCGCACACCGCTATAGAAATTTTTTTTCCGATTGGCGCTTTCAAGCTTCACAGCTCATCATCAGATCGGAAATCCGATGTGGTGTGCAGTACAGTTTTTACTGTTTGTGATTATAATCACTAACACAACTTCATTAATTAAATACTCTTCTAATTATAATTAATTCACTACCGATTCGGAACACAAAGTTTTTTATGGGTAAAAACGTAAAAGTTTTACCTTATAGCCTGAACCAGTTTTCGCTTTTAAAAAGCTTCTTCAGAGACTGCCGGTTGGGAGCACTGTCCGTCTTGTTCTTGGTGACGGTATCGATTTTTGAAAGATCGATGTTGTGCGTGTGCTATGTTCGAATTGTGTGTTTGTTCGTTTTTAGTGAAGTTTTCGAGATTCTACTGAATAACAAAACAATGTTATGTTGACCACCTAACGAATAACAAATCTTGTTTTAATTTGTTAATACGTTGTTTTTTTTTTTAATGTTACTATTCAGAAGTAATTGTATTTTTCGCTTTTTTGTTGTTTTTTGTTCAAATACGTTATGTTCTTTTTTTTAATTTCTCTCTTTGAATCATTGTGTGGACACATTAAATGTCATATTTTTCCCAATCATGCCTTTTATTCCTGTAAACAGTAAGCTAAAAACGATTATTGTGTAACCTCACAAATGAAAACAACATGTATTTTCGCTTTACATTAAGAAATAGAATAATTTACAATTAGTACACTTCTTCTTCTTCACATCGTGGTATATCGATATTATCGCATATTCAAAACATCGAAAATGTAGTGCGGGTACGGATTGGGATAGTTCTGAATGTTGTTTCACATATACGTTACAGCGAGATTAAGAGTGAGTTTCCATTAAAATTTAACTTTACACTGATAGAATGAATTGTACTTTAAAGGGCTTCGTCTTCGTTTTGTGAGAGAGAAAAATACAGAAGAATGCAAAGAAACAACACCATGGATTTATCTCGTCTGGGCGCGCGTCAAATCCAAATTTGACTTGACACCAACTAGCGTCTGAAACGCGTTTGTTTGACAAGCTGTTTGACGGTTTAATTGTTCTGTTTTGGCTGGAAATGGGAAACACCGCGTCGCGTCGGCCCGGCGCGATTATGTAGGCCTATGCGGATACACAAGGCGGTGGATATTAACCGAGTGATCGACAGCTGATTGGTTGGCAGTAGGACGTGTCGGCGGATTTCGTGGCCAGTTTTTCTTCTTCTTCTTTGTCGCGTATACAAATCGAAAGAAACTAAGCAGAATCCAAGTAAAGAAATTAATTAGTATCATCGAGAGTTCGATATCGACTACGAGGCTATTGTAATACACCATACTTTGTTTTCGGATATTTTTATCTGAGCATTTTGCAGTTGAGTCTGCATGTTCCTTTCGAGACTCGTTTGTTGATTTGATTAGAGAACGCTTATGCCCCGTGCTCCTAACACTTATTGCGTAGATAATTTAACAGTCATTATGACTCTTAACGGACGTTAAACGTAACGGAAGATTTTTGGTCCCTCAAATATACTTGACAGCCGTTTAAAACAGCCATGACAAATCTTAAAATCCTGTTCCTAAGCTAGTAAGGTGCCTGAGCTGTGGAACCCACTCACTGTTTTGAACGAAGCACATTTATTTATTATTGCATACATTTTAATATTAAGTAATTTTTCAGTTATATCTCAATTACTCTACTATTTCTCTAGTAATATAACAACTGTAGAGCACACAGTCACACAATAAATGCTAAAAATTCGAAACATTCGGATTTGGGTTAATTCTTTTAGTCTGACGCACTGCTGGATTTTTACAATTTTTTCAAATTTTTTATCTCTTTTTTTTTTTGGGGGGCGGGGTCCAACATCTTGAAATTTCCAGCACTACATTCAGATGTTAGTTAAAATTATCTTCAATTTGATACCCCACATGAATTTTTTTGAAATTTATCATTTGGGGCTCGTTTGTATTATTCTTGTTATTGATAGTATTGTATTGTTATTATCGACTTTAATCAAATTTTGATGTTGCTAATGTTGAAGGCTTCGATCGTGAGTACATTTCAGGTGTACCGGCGTTTATTTATTGTACGAGAATATTTTTCTATGCGGGCGTAAAATTGTAAGTAGCATCGGTCGGGCTAAAGTTGCATTTAACAGTAAATGGAAACTACTGATGCCTAAAGAAATACCCCTAAAAACAAGAAAGAGGTTTCAGAAGAGCATAGCTGTGTGTGGATGTGACTCGTGGACAATTGGAACAGAGTAAAGGAGAAGACTTGAAGCACAGGTAGTGTGGTGTTATAGGAAGTAAGATCCACAAGGTTAGTAATGATGAGATTGTGACTAGAGTTGGAGAACCAAAGAGTTTTTGGCAAAATGTTGTGAAGCGAAGGTTTGAACTTACTGGCCATATTACGCGTCACGAGAATTTGATGAAAACAATAATAGACAATTGAGAAGGGAAAAGAGGAAGAAGAAGACCGAGATTTCAATATATGAACAGATTATTTGCTATATAATTTGTCATTCCTATGAGTAGATGGGACGGAAAGGACATAGTAGAGGACTGCTACAAACCAACGTGCGGATCGCTAACTAAAGAAGATGAAAGACGGTAAAGAAGAGGGCGTAATGAGACGGTATCAAAATATCGGTATGGAGAACCATACACGACTTCCATGTTCTAAGATTTATATTCAAAATCATATTCGAAATGAAATATTACCATAGAAACTACTTCTTTCTACTTATTGCTTCAGCCTTAACCACGGTACTGTGGTCACTAACGTATACCACCTCACGTTTTCGCACTCGATTTTCACGGATGATGGCAGTCGATGGCACTGCCGAAACGTCTGATTTTGCAGAAGACGGTATCAAAAATAGTTACGTAATTCGGAAAACATTGTTCCTTACCCTCGCAATCGATAAAAGAAGTCTACTCCTTTTTCGTGACTAGTTTTTCACGTTCTGCCTTTTTTACTTCCATGTTCCACAAGGAAATGGAAGTATGGTGATGGCGAAAAAAATCGTGTTCGAAATAAGGGGTGATTCTGATTGTACTACCCTCAAAACATAAAAAAGTGATTTTTCGAAAAGCGTCTGTGTAGAATTTTTTCTGTGGCGAACGATAACTGCCGCAAATTCAAACAGAATAAAATAATTTTTTGCATACTTACCTGAATTGTAGAGGACTCAAGCCTATCGATTTTGGTGAAGATCGGTTAAGGGGAAAGGGTAGTTTACTTGCAAAGTTTTATGTTTTAACAAGAGTAAAGTACTTAATTTTGATAAATAAAGTATCCTGAAAAGAAGGTCATAATAATCCACTTTAGAAACGCAGATGAAATATCTATAAATAAAAAGGCTAGTTGAAGGGGATGGGGGAAATTTAATTTTCTATAAATGAAAATGATAGTTGAAGAGGGAGGGATAATTTTTATTTATTTATCGTGTGTACTACGTTATCGGCAACAAAGAAGTAGTTTGTTGTTAAAATTCCTTCCCGGGCTGTTTGGCCGTGGTCCAATGTTTTCTACAAAACCAGACGTTTCGGCAGTGCTATCGACTGCCGTCATCAGTGAAAATCGAGTGCGCTAACGTTAGGTGGTATACGTTAGTGACCACACTACCGTGGTTAAGGCTGAAGAAAGAAGTAGTATGGAAATATTTCATTTCGAAAATGATTTTAAATATAAATCTTAGAGCATGGAAGTCATGTGTTGTTCTCCATACCGATATTTTATATGTGTACTACGTTATCGGCAACAGAGAAGTAGTTTGTTATTAAAATTCCTGCCCGGGCTGTTTGGCCGTGGTCCAATGTTTTCTGCAAAATCAGACGTTTCGGCAGTGCCATCGTCAGTGAAAATCGAGTGCGCTAACGTGAAGTGGTATACGTTAGTGACCACAGTACTGTGATTAAGGCTGAAGCAAAAGTAGAAAGAAGTAGTTTCTATGGAAATATTTCATTTCGAAAATGATTTTAAATATAAATTTTTAGAACGTGGAAGTCATCTATACCGATATTTTTCGTCCTCATAGAAAAACCAAAACTCGTACTATACAGTATTTAAAATCCGTGACAAATCAGCGTCTTAGTAATGTATTCCCGGGCCACTGGAATAAACAATCCTGTACGACTCTGTTTAAGCCGTACGGTGACGTGGCCAACATTACACGTGGATCTCCTTCAGCTTCCCCAGCTGATGATGCCACGTGCAATCCACGGACGGATAAGCTAACTGTCCGACTGGATATCGTGCAAAACTCTGAGGTGGACTCGAACGTATGACGCTCTACTTTGTTCTTCATTTATTGTAGATTGTAGGCATTTGTCTAGTATCGTATATATAACTAACTGTTCAGTCTCGTCAACGAAAGTGTTGGTTGTTTGGTCGGTGTGATATAGTGTTTATACCGTGTACCAAACCAGTAATAAGTGGGACAGTGTCGACTGGCCGTTGTTACCGCGGCAGCTGCTACGGCAAAGGTTACCTGCCACTGCCATCGCCGTACTGATCATTGTGAACACACACTTTTGTTTTCATTTTTATAATTGATTTGCTGTTGCACAATTGCTTGCTGCCAACGAAATACGAGTATGTGTAACAGCTGTCACGCTTTACAACTTACCCGCTTTGATTTTTCTTATCCTCTATTGAAATTGATAAGAAAGGACCTATTTTTCTTTAGTCTTTGTTTTTCGAGTGTCAGGCAGTGGTCTTCGTGCCATACGTTTCAGCTACAAGTGAGGTAGTGCATCTTCAGTAGCTCTCTTGACCCCCATGAACTCGCCACTCACTTTTGCCGGTTACTTACATTGATTGAGTCGATTTTTTAATCTTTTTTTGAATAGGCGAAGAGGTTTTTTTACAGTTATGTGGTATATCATAGGCGAAAAACGCTTACAACACTACTCGAGTGTAGAGCGCAGGTGTTGGACAGCTCTTCATTCCGTCGTACCTGACATGAAAAATACAAAACACTTTTTCTTCTGCTTCTTCCCCTCCTTAAAGCTTATTGACTAGTTTCTCCTCTCTAATGCTCAGCGATTGCTAAATCTACCAACAGATCTTTTCTCTCTTGGTTTATTGTTATAGAATATTTTATGTAATAATTAAATAAAGGATAGTCACAAAGTCCGGAGTTGGAAAAAGCCGAGAATACTTTTACCTTTTTTTCTGCGACAATTTATTCAAACTCTAAAACATTTACATTGACGTAAACCACGTGTACTGTCTGTGTGTGGGGGGGGGGCGCTAATGTGGAACAGTGTATTATTTCAGGAACATATTAGTTTCCGTTAAGAAGAAAAAAATTACACATGTTTTTAAATTTGTGTGTCTACTGTTTAGTTGCGTCATGCAAAGTAAGAATTTTTATAAATATAATGGGTCGGGAGGGTGAGATGGGCAGGACATGTATACAGAGAATGAATGAGGAGGATGTTCTTAAGAGGATCAAGAAATGCAGACCAGAAGGAAAGAGACGACGTGGAAGAGCTAGACTACGATGGATTGATGGAATCCTAGAAGATGTGAAAGTACTCGGAGTGAAAAACTAGTGGACATTGGCTAAGGACAGGGAAGTCTGGAGGAAAATCCTGAGGGAAGCTGAGGCCCACGGTGGGCTGTGAAGCTACTGATGATGATGATAACGGCTCATATATAATTTTGGAAGAGTATATCTCGCAAATAAAACATATGGATTAAAAAAGCACCTGACATCTAGATTCATCTCAAGAAGCACGAAATGCAAAATCTACAAAACACTTATCAGGCCAGTGCTGATATATGCTTCAGAAACCCGGACAGTGACAAAAAATAGCGAGAGACTCCTAGGTTGCTGTGAAAGACGGATTCTAAGAACACTATTTAGAGGAGTACAAGAAAATGGAATGTGGCACTGGCTCTATAATTATGAACTATACCATCTTTACAAAAAACCGGACGTTGTCAGGCTAATCAAAATGCACAGGCTAAGGTGGGTTGGACACATACAGAGAATGGAGGAAGGATAGCCTACGAAACATATTTTCTACCAGAAACCAATGAGTAGTAGAAAAAGGGGAAGACCCCGAAGTAGATTCAAAGAGCAGATAGAGGAGGACCTCGGAAAGCTGAACATAGAAACTGGAAAGCCAAGCATACAATAGGGAGGAATGGAACCGACTATTGGAGCAGGCCAAGACCCACCAAAGGTTATAGAGCCACGGTTGATGAAGATATATCATTTTGGAAGGTAATTTTCGTTACCTTCATGGCTGAAGGAGAGGGGGTCACGTGCCTTATTCGGCTTTCCGCGGCAGTGATGACACGGCATTCTGGTACCGGTGTATGTCCTAAAAATACAGTAGTTGTGTTTTCATGTGTTTAAAGCACAAATGTCTGCTAGTAAGATTGACGTAGGTTTGCGTAAATAATGTGTTCTCAAAGCTATCACAGCAGTGGCAAAATTAGCTTTCAGCAATAAGAATAAAATTGTTTCCTGGCCGAATGAATAAATATTTTTGCCGTTTAGAGAAAAGATTATTGCCGATAAGAGGATATTATAGACGAGCTACAGGTATTCTCCATAAATGATATGGAGATCCAGACATATCGCAGGGAATGGTTACAGGATATGGACAGAATGGAGGATGGACGACTACCAAAAGTTGCCTTTCGATATAGACCCTTTGGTACAAGAGATGTAGAAACACTGAGATTGAGATGAAGAGATAGGCTACTCTGTGAAGACGGAACAGGCAAAGTGAAGAAGGAGAAGAAGAGAAAATATTGTTGCCGGGCTGTGGCTGGAGCGGAAGCAGAGACGTGGGCCATCGGATTGTCCGGAACGTTTAGCACTGCAGAATGTAGGCTGGATGGATATCATAGAATGCAGCGTAGTGACAAAAAAAGAGGAAACCACTGAAACGTATTAAGAAAAGAAAAGGTAACTGATTAGGACATACATTAAGAAGGAATTGCCTTATTGAGAATCAGTGGCTATCTATGGGGGGGGGGACAAGGAGCTGAATCCCTCCCCCAGAGCTATTTGAAATTTCAGTGAAATTCCATTATCACTTAACGTATGCCTACTAAGTCGGTTGCATGTTCAAAACAAGGCTTATAAATAATTATGTGCGAAAATCTTGAATATCTCATACGTCCTTACGAAAATGGGATGCCCAACGTTCAAGCTAATCTTATCCCCCCCCCCGTAGAAAGTAGTCTCATCCCCCCTCCAATAACAGCTCCAAGTTACGCCGTTCTTGGGAAGGTAACAGAAGTGAAGAGAGAGAGAGACAGACAGAGACAGAGCAGAGGAAGATGAAGAATAAGAACTACTGTAAAATCTTTGTAATTCGGATTTATATGAGGACGAAAACTGGTTCAACTGGAAAATTGCGAATTACAGAATATTGTATACAAATTCTTACTGTAGTCCAAATAATGCAAAAAAGGTTATGCAAACTTTGACCTATTGAAGGGCCACTACGGAAATACTAAAACCGCGTAAATATTAATTACGTAATCAGCATTTACTGTACGCATTAGCTAATATAAATTAGCAGAGATAAGCAGGCGTGTTGCCTAATGTTAGCTAACTTTACTATCAAAATCTGACTCCTTTTTCTAACCTCAGCCACGAAAGTAAAAAGAACCCAATCAACCACTCTCCTCCACTATGAGACGTGTTTGGTGACCGTTATACATTTCGGAAAGAAGAAGTTTTTCATCAGCAATTACTACTGTACGTTTTTGGCCGACACTGTGGACGTCAGAACTTAAAAACTTCCTCCAAGTATTTTCCAGCTTACAAATACCACTATCGAAACTTAAAAAACTCGTGTAGTTTTAAAATAATTTTTCCCAGTTTTTTGTTAGTAGTCCGAGTTATCATAAATTCCTAAATAGGGACGTTCCACTGTGTTCATGGTATCAACGGAAGAAGCTCTTACGATGGATGCAATGAAGAGGAACGTGAAGATGCTGTGAAGACGGGTATTTAGACCCTAAGTCGCAAGCAGGGACGGATTAGAAGCGCGTGGTGCCCTATGCTGCCATCAGCCCGGTGCCCCCCCCCCATTAAAAATTCAACCTTGTATCCATTATTTGCACTGATAAATGGCATACACAATTTCGAAAGTTAACAATTATTTTATTACTCTCTCAAATTACAACAAATATTTAGCTAAATAGTGGTTACAATGCGCATAGTAATACTTAAGCTTAGAGAATACCAATCAATCCATTCTTTTCTTGATTTTGCCTTAAAGGAGTTTTGTATAATTTCTTCTAAATCGAGCGATTCAAGTATCTCGCTTTCAATATTCAGCCTTGCTAACGAAGATAATCTCTCATCTCCCATACTTGAATTCAACATATCTTTAATCGTTTTAATGCAGAAAATGCTCTTTTAGATTCCCGGTTTTGGAATCGTGAAAAGCAAGCGATAAGCAATGTATAAATTCGGAAATACATCAATCATTTTACAATCAATAATCCAGTTTAATACTTTAAATGGACAAACTGTAGTAACATGGAATCTGTCATCTTCATTCGATCGATTTGAAAAAAAAACCTCTTGGAATTTTACTCGTGCCACAAAGTGCTCAATTCTATTAAGATCGTCGAAAAATGTGCGTACTCCTTTTTACGATTTTGGATTCAGGACATTTGTTTTTCATTGTTTTTATCACATTTATTATCTTTAAAAAGTGTTTGTGATTTAGGGCTGGATGGTGCCCCCTCTGACAGCTGAAGCCGTCGCACCCGTTGCTGCAGCATGCCCTAGCGTTATGGATAATCCCCCACTGGTCGCTGGGCAGAAGATTTGATAGGTTTTCAGTAGCGAGCATTGAAAACTTCACATACGCTTCGTGGTCGTAATCGCTGCGCCAAACAACAAAATAATAACACGACACGCATATGTATTGTACCATAGGTCGGTATTGTTCGGTGCGGTGCACTGCATAACCTTGAGATGCTGTGTGAAATACCGTGTCCATATAGGCTACACTGCGAGTTGCGAGTTGGGTATTGGACGCATGGCGTCCGGAAATGAACCTTTTGTCGTCGCTGTATCCGCAACGCCCAGACTCTTTCCTCCGTGTTCGTAATACCACTGTACTCGTTTGGAATTCCTGTGCTGTACCGATGTGGGATATCTTCCAACGTAGAAACGAAGGCCATTTTATATAGGTCTTCTTCTTCTCGTCTTCAAGGATTATGTTATATAAACCTATTGGGCGTTTTCACACTTACCGACCCGACATCGACCCTACAACGACACCGACACGATATCGAGAAGGTACTTTCATACTCAAGACGACAGATTTCGACATATCGGCCGTGGTGAGTGTAGTTGATTATACAAATGGCTGAATTCAACAGAAGATTGTATTTACTATATTTGTTATATTTAAGACGGAGAAGACGAAAAGTAGATAGGAAGTATTGGGTTCACCCGATTATTAAAGTTCGCTATGTAGAAGGTGCATACTACACTTTATTTGATAAGCTGATTTTAGATCCTAACAAGTTTTTCAATTTTATTTTTATTTCCTTCATCTGTCTTGTCCCACAAACAAGGCTTCGTCTCAACAAGTTCAATCAATAGTCACTATGTCATTACATACTTAAAAGTAGTCATTTCACAAAATATTCAACTACTGACGTAAAATAATGCGCTAGGCAGAGTGAACTGTCGGTGACTACACAGCGCCGACCAAGATGGGAGAGCTGCTGCCCGCCGACACGTCGATCCCTGCACCGACATGTCGGTGAGTGTGAAACGGTTCCATGACATGTCTTTACTTTTTGTTCCCACCGATATCCTGTCGGTGTCGTGTCGACGTCGTATCGGCTAGTGTGAAAACGCCCATTCCGTTACCAACCTCATCCTCGGACGACCCACGTCTCTTCTACCAATGGCTTTATAGTTCAATGCCGCTTTCTGCAATCGATGCTCTGTCATCCTTTGCAGATAATCCCACCATTGCCTTCTGTAAATTGAAATAATTTCATTTATGTCCTTCACTTCGAGTTCTGCTCTGATATCCTCATTCCTTATTCCATCTTCCAATGTATAATTTAAAGAATTTCGAAGAAACTGCATTTCAGCATCTTGCCGCTTTCCTTTTTTGTCATGACCCACGCCTCACTCGCATAAATCATCATGGGTATTGCAATTGTCTTATAAAATCAATTTAATCTTTGTGCCGTGTTTTATTTTATTTCTAAGATTTCTATGAATCGTACCACAAATATTCCTAAATTTATGTATCTTCTGTCTTATATTCAGATTCATAGCTTACTGCTCAGCCGAGATATTTGATACGGATATTTGATATTTGTTCTAAAGTGCCGTTTTTTTTTAACTATCTAGTCCTCACTGGATATTTACCTTTAAAGGCCATGGTTTTGGTCTTTCTTACTGAAATTGTCAGTAAGTACTCTCTTGCCAGTTCTTGTAATTGAAACATACCTCTTTGTAAATCATCCTCTTTTTTTTTTAATAAGAACTATGTCATCCGCATGTGCAGGGAACCCATACAAAATGATTTGTTAAGTCAATTCCCGAATTCACTGTGGATTTCCATGCTCTCAACATATCGTCATTGTATAGTCTATATATTAAACAAGGTTGGGAAACACAACATCCATGCCTAACTCCCTTACTTATTGGAATGTCACTTGAGAGCCTACCATTCAGATCCAGGACAGTCATCCGCATAGTTTATATAGGTTTTGCCCGAAATTACGTTAAAACCACTGTATTTCTTCTTCGATGAGGAAAAAGAAATAATAGAAGCGTAGTCAGGAGTTACCCACAGCCATAGGATCTCTCTCGCTACCAGGCCAAAATAAGCCTTACTTCTATCTCAGTTTTCGACGTAGAATACGTCTTACCTTTCAGGCCAGCAATAGGCACCCCCAACCAGAAAAACGAGCGTTACCGTGAAAACGTACGTTTTCACGTCACGTTTGAAATTTAAATATTATCTAAACGACAAAAGATTCACGCTTATATGAGGTACCATTCGACAGATAAAGGAACAAAGATAATAAATAGCACAATATAAGCGGGCTATTGCATCATCCAACGCGGGGGGGGGGAATAGAAATGTTTTGCGCCGCTCGGCGCGCACTAAAATTAGTATTTCTCCGGTTTCCGATGCGATAGAATGTTGAGTGAGGTGTCGTTAAAATTGTCTCATCGAGTACTATCTACATAGTGTACCGTAATAGCGGTGATACTATTAAGAGGTTTGAATAATCGTAATTCAAGTTGTAAAAATCGTGTGTTCGGACAAAATGTCGCTGTATATGGATGCTAAACGTGCTCAAAAGTATCGTAAACGCATACAGAAGAGTAGAGAAAATCATGGGGAATTCAAAAAACCCAAAATGACCAATGCCGAACGTCAGAGGATTTACCGACAACGCTTAAAAGACAAGGAAATAAATACTGAAGTCGAGTCAACACCATGGAGACCAGAATTAATTACCATAGTAACAAGTAAATAAACAAATGATATTTAGCGGCATCGGATCTATACCTTTATCCGTTCCTGCAGTTTTTAATGTTTTTACTATGCGATTGTATTGATATATTTTGTATTTTTTTATACAGATACGTCTATATATTTTGTAATTGTCTTAAGCGATTATAAAATGTATGTTTATACGTATTTCTGATGATGCCACCGACTACGCTGGGTAACACCACCATCGATTTGACTTTCACCAGAAACATCAGCGTTGATATCTTACCTTGTATCAGCTACTTCTCCTATCATAGGCCCATTATAAATAAAGTCTTGCTTGAACCAACTAATTAACTTGTGTGATGATTTTGCAAATAAAATTTTTTACTTTGTAAAACTAAATATGTGTTTGTTCATTTTATTCATAACATGAACCGTTATGTTATTCATTCATGGCCGTTGGTAAATGACCTGAAGATGGCTTGACTGCCGAAAGCGCTCGTCAATACCAAAGACAACATAGTGGTTTGTATAAAATTACTAGTAGAAATTATTCATAACACATTACCAACCCTAAAGCACACAGACGTATTCTACGCTCTGAAGATTTGCGGCCGTGGCTTCGACACAGCCCCCGCCGTTTTCTTTCTTGTTCCTGATTGTATACGACTTGTCCAGATGAAAGCTTTCATTTCCGTCTGTTTTGACCAACGCTTCTCTTGCTTCCTCTTCTTTATTCTGTCGATACTCAGTTTCAATTCTTATATTCTTGTTACCATCATTTTCTTAATTGAAGAGACAAAACCGAATTTATGTCATGCGTGATAAAAGAAATGTCTATAAGACTTACAACGCTGTAACTTTGCCGAACAAAGCCTCGTGGACGGAGGAGTCAGAGCTACGACCGCAAAAGGTTGAGTCGGTAGCGTAATGTTGTGGGCGAAGATGGCATTGTAAAACTCGACATTATAGTATTGCATTATTTTTAACGGAAAATAGTCAAGAGATATAAAAAGAATATTAAACAGTGTAGAAATAAGTGAAATGTGTGTACTAGTGCTAAACTGTAAATAGGTTCAGATTACAAGAATTGCGAAGAAGAATATAAACAGTGTAATGTTTATGTGACAATTGAACAAAAACAAAATGTTAGCTTCAGTGGTTACGAAGGCAAGATTGTAAAAAGAATCAAAATAAGAATAGACGCTGTAAGATCAGTAATTTTGAATATCTAAGCGATAATGAATCTTGCGTTACAAACGGTGTGGTGAAGAAGCTACACAAGTTCAACTATATGTTTGGGACAATTAGGAGAACTGTAAAATCAGCGGGTAAAGAAACACGCCCGAAGTTATACAAGGTGATAATGGGTCTGAGAATCGGGCTGTAATGAAGTCCCAGGCCAGTCGTATCGAGCGGCCAGAATGAGATGTCTCAGCCGCTTGGCACGATATGGGCCTACTCATCAAGATCGCAGAAGGTATGCAGATATACAGCAGGAAGTGAATTTTATGAGTATACTTGATAGAATTGCCCAATATTGGCTAATATGGATGGAACATCTTAACTGTATGGATGAATGTCGCATTCGCAAACGACTACGGAATTATAAGCCGAAAGGACGGAGAGGTGTGGGACATCTGAAGAAGCATCGGAGTGACCAGCTGTAGTCTACCTCCTTAGGACTGGAACAAACCATTTTTGGTTTGATCCTTGTCGAAAATGATGACGAAGAAGCTGGAAAGAAACCCAAAGTTCATTATTTATGAATAGAGCTAGGAATTTTAAGTGCAAAATTTTGGTAAAAAAGGCGCTTTAATTTAGTTGGAAAAGGTGCAAATTTCAAATGTAAATATTCATACAAACAGTACCAAAACCAATCACATCACATATAAGGACTCAAAATTCACTCGTGTACGAAAAAGTCTGCCTAAAACAAGTCCCAGAACACAATGTTATTAAAGTCACAAGTCCAGAAAAAGTACCCCATCTAGTGAGAATTGGGGAAGTTGGAAGAGGAAGTCCTGTAATTTCAACATAATTTTGTATCCTAGTAGGAGCGTTTTTCAGGAATTTCTTAATGCAAGACAGAAATTCATTTGCATATGAATATTCGTCTTCTAGTGCCTTACAAACACGATGCAATGCAGGTCACATGTTTTGGATTAGAGTACATAGGTTTCAGGTTGGCAATAGCCAATAACATTTAAGGAGCTTGGTCCGTAAGTACTAGCCACACTCGATCATATTCTATTCCTTCAGGCCACAACACAATACATGCGTTGTTGAAACTTCGCATCACACTGGCATTGTCTGATTTGTTCAGAAAGTATGTTTTCAACAGCATGGGTTTTGCTTGCTGTCCATTTAGGGGTGCTACTAAAATGTTTAGAACATATCTCATCTGCCTATCAGTGGTTTCATCTAGTATAAAATATAGTAGATGCGGTGATGCCGCACACGTTCGGTGTTCCTTGTTTAATTATTATAGGAATAAAATGCGGCAAAGGAGCCAAAAAAAAAGGTAAAACAGCGCAAAAAGGTGATGACATTGAGAAAAGGCGCAAAAGGTGCTTTCATTGAAAAAGGTGCAACCAGAACACAGTTAGGAGTGTTTATTTAATGTTTTCTTTGCAAGACATTAAAATTTGGGCATTTTAATAGCAAAAAAAATTAAGGTGCAGCACCTAAAATTCCTAGCTCTATTTATGAATATGAAAAATTTATTCTGCAGTCGCGTCTCCGTCCAAAATTAAATATACACTCGTGAGAAGTGAAAGCAAGGAAGATCATAGTAAAAGACGAGAGTTGCAGAACTACGTAGGCTTAGAAATATCAGCTGTTTATAGCCTAACTGATTACACAAGATAAAAGCGAAGATGGCAGTTGAAGAAGATGTGTCACCGAAATATCAAAACAAAAAACAAAACAAAAAAATGCAGTAAAGAAGACAGCACCCGTGAGGTCATTGTATAAAAATCGATTGTCCTTAAGCGGACAACTGGAGAATTGTTGTAAAGGCAAAAGAGGAAGAGAAAGATCGTGAAGAATGTGAGTGGACTGTGTGCGCGAGGAGGATTTGGAGAGCCGCGATTGATTATTATAGTGACGAGCTTTGTGGGCGATTCTCGTACCCTTTCCTGTAAAAAAAACGGCTTGGAGTAACACAAACAACAAGATAAATCGATTGTATGGGAAACGATTATATCGATTTGAATCGAATGTTTACCGTTTAGACGTTCCCACCCGTGCGATCCGTCTATTCAAGTTTTGTATTCATTCATATGACGCTTTACAAGTGGTGCCAGTGGTGACGACGCTTTAACCACACGATCCTACCGTACGCACGTTGTATGGTTTTTATTTTAAGAAAAATCCATAAAATGCATGCGTAGACCGGATATTGTTAATACTGTGGCATTATATATAAATCCTACGTACGCACATATATATACGAGTGTCGTAATATCTTCTCTCTGTTCACTCGATATCGTCGTCTGACAGACTTGCACGCTTTTTCACGGAACCGCGACCACGTTTAGTTGTCTCATTTAGGTCACTGCCACTGTGTTTCCGGCCCGTATTATCTATAACGTTTTATTCCAAAGCCTAATGAATCTAAATCGACTTACGTAAGATTTAACTCGAGACGAGACAACAGTTCGCTTGTAACATTAAACAACTCGCACTTGCCACAGGCGGAAGATGATAAATGCCTTGGCGTGCATCTGGACAGACAGACGCCTTACATGGAGGAAACGGGTAACTAAAAAGTAAGCAGCTGTGGCATAACTTTAGATATGTACTGGTTACTCGGAAAGAAGTCGCAGATCGCCATTAAGAATAAAATCCTCCTCTGCAAGACAGTTTTCAAACCAAATTAGGCGTACGACATTCAGCTGGAGGGAACAGCAAGTTCATTCCCAATAGATTTTCTTGACTTTTATGGAAATCAGAATAATTCGGGAGTGCTCGCTGTATCACTCTCCCGCGTTCCATGTTCTTTTTTTCTTTCACTACCATAACTTTTCCTTAATGTTAGTAAATATAGTCCTAAGAGAGAGCAAAATAAAATAATACTAAAACTAAATTCTGAACTCAAAACACAAGTTGCTACACAGTTACTGAGTGCTTTGCTGAACTTGGATCAGATTAAGCCCTGTACCACTCCATAAGTGTATAACTCCAGAACAGATTGTTCTACTGCTGGTAACCGGCGAGATTTAACATTTGACTGAGGCCGCTTATCCTCCCATTTGTGCGGTACTCAAGTAAATCGATGTGGGTACTAATACGCCTCTACCGTCCGTATGTGCCAGCTGATGAGACCCCCTCCCCCCAAAGAGCTATTAAAAAGTTCAATATTTCGTAATTACTTAACGGAGCCCTATTTCTAAGCCAGTTGCGCGTCTTAAAATATCCAGATATCTGTATAAATATATATTTGAAAAAGTAATTACAATATTTGTAAATTAATAAAGTAGAGTGTTCTTAATAATGATTGCTCAACATTTGGTAAATAACGTATATATTAGCCACCTTAAAAAAACAATTATGCATGCACCAGGAATGGAATGCAAAGGCTATTCATTTATCTTTATCTTTTTCGCGTACAGGGTATCTATGCCGTGACTCCTCTAGTCTAATATTTCTATCTCTATGGTATGAACCATTGTATTTGCGAAGCCAAACAAACAGTTTCTTGACTTTAATTCGGGAAAATGAGAAGATTTTTATTGCAGTTTTTTATATAAAAAATAACGTAATTAACACAGACTGTAAGTTCCTTAAAACATTATTGCGCCAACGTCCTTAAATTGAAGTCCAAAGGGGTAGTAAAACAGGATTTTTCCGGTATACATTCAGAAAAACTCGTTTTCACAGATTTGTTAAGAATACGGATATAGAATTAACAATTCCTTTCTAATTACATGAGATTTATTACCTTTAATTTGAATAACAATTAATCAAGGTATAATACTTTGTAGTCACCGCTTTTCCAGATTTTTCTCAACCCTTATATTTCACGTTGGTTTCCTCAAAAACTTCGAGACGCAAAGAATTTATAAAATAATATGGGAAGAATCCTGAATTTCTCGTTTATCCTGAGGAAAGTGGGGTGTCCAACTTTGAAGGTAGTGTCTCCCCCCCCCCCAGTAGTGTCTCCCCCCACCATCAGATCAGTCCCTAATTACGCCACTGAATCGGGTGGTGAAAACGATGTACCCTAGATGCGAACCCACAACGCCACAGCTGAGCCGCTTGGATTAACTTATCGGAAAAGTCCAGCTTGGTCGTAAATTTATACTTCGATGTCTTACGTAAGGCTTTTGTGTCCTTCACTTCGACCGTTGACTCATTGGGAAACAGATTTACCAAGTACAGTGTATACAATTGGCAATATGAGACGGTGAAGCGGTTATTATCATCAATTGAAGGCAACAATGCAGGGACACTATTGTTGAACGGATATACGTAACTCATTATTGAATATGGCCAACCGGTAAACGA
Source organism: Magicicada septendecula (assembly GCA_034769895.1). Lineage (NCBI taxonomy): Eukaryota > Metazoa > Arthropoda > Insecta > Hemiptera > Cicadidae > Magicicada > Magicicada septendecula. The sequence continues at coordinate 29,802,598 of CM068367.1, read as the reverse complement.
ATACGGGTACCAGGTAAAGCGATTTGTTACCTTATTGGACTTTTTCTCGTGTTTGATAACAACGCTGATTATTATGGCGTAGCTGTAGTGTTGTGTTTTTATTGAATTCTTAACTAGCAGCTTCTGTTAAAAGTATTTAACATGTAACGAGAGAAGCCTTGCCCAGCAATTCCGACTAATTAATCAGATGAGTGAGTCAGTCAGTCATTTAATGTCGTCGCTTTGCTTGCGTAGGCCTTCATCACACAAACTACGTGACTCGGCCTAGCCAGTACTGTATCTGTGATGGCAATTGTCATTCTAGGAACAACTAGCCGCTGACCAGACGAGTTTCCCGGAAGTTAACGTTTCCTATTAGATACTTTGCGACGACAGTATTGCCACCTATTGGAAATAGTTGTAGGGAAATTTATTTACTGCCGCCTGTTTTGCAATTTTGTCTACACAGCGAGAGTCGCGGAACTGCCCCCCCTCCCCCCGCGACGTTATGATTATTGATATTATTATTATACTATTATTGTTGTCGTTATTATTATTTAATATAAGTATCATTCTCAAATCTCAATATAAAACTGAAATTGGAACTGTAGCTAAACACTGTCAGTGTTTTGACACATTTCTTATGGTAAATCAGTCTTCACTTGCTTCGGCTTTTCTCCAATCTCTTCAAGACCGTTCCTTTCCGTTTGCATTGACATTGCTTCACTGAATTCTATTTTTGATTGAAGAGTCAAATCTTATCTTGATTATCTTATCTTAGATATCTTATCAACGCGTCTCTCATATAATGCTATAGTCATGTATATGAATTGTACCTGAGTAAGTTTAAGTTATTAACTGGCTGATGCCGCTAATCCACAAACTTTATTTCTCATATACCGGCGTAAATACTTTTAGCGCTATCCCTCCATTTCAGAGACGTGTAGCATCGAGAACACAGAAATGAAATATTGAAAACCTTCTAGAAGAGGTGAACAATTAAAAATAGAAGATAACAAATGAAGAAGTATTAAGGAGAATAAATGACAGAAGTAAATTAGTTGGTCCTGTTAGAAAGAGGATAGCAAACTGATTGTTCACATCTAGAAAAGGAAAGGGCAAGGGACGAGAGAACGAGGAAGGTATGACATTTGATCTATTTGATGATGGGGCGAAATTTCATTTCAGCGCTTTAGGTTTTTTTTTTTTTTTATAGTTAAAACTGGTCTGTGAGACCAACCATCAACTTATCTCTAATACCTCTCAATGCTAAATACATGTCAGCCAAATTAAGTCCAATGACATCCTTTAGTTAGTTCTGGTGTTCTTAACTAAACACTCTCACCCGCGCACTATGCTCTGCTAAAACACTACACAAGTTCAAATGGCTTTGTTCTCTTCAGTCTTCGGAACATGTGTTGATTGTCCAGCAGCTGAAGAACTTCTGCATTTTCGTGAAGGTGAAGCGTTTCTTCATGCTTCTTCGCAAAGCTTTTAATCTCTTCTTTAATTGTTGGAATACCTAGATCTCTGTGGATATCGGCGTTTCTAACATACCATGGTGCATTCACTATGGTCCGCAAAACTTTGTTTTGGAATGTTTGTATTATCCTGATGTTACTATCTTTCGCGCACCCCCAGAGTTGAATTCCATACAGCCAGGTCTTTTTAATTATCAGATTATAGATCAGAGTTTTACTGTATAAAGACAGGTTGGAATGTTTTCCTATGAGCCATTTATATTGTCGGAATTTTATGTTAAGTTCCTCTTTTTTCTTTATGCTCTTTCCATCTCAATTTGGTATCCAATGTCATACCCAGGTATTTGATTTTGTTTTCATAAGGAGCTACCGATACATTTATGACCAATGATGGAAGGTGATTCAGTCTTTTATTGGTGCAATTAATGTGTGCCAATTTGGCTTCGTTAAGTTTAATTTTCCATTGTTTGGTCCATTCATATATGGTATTGCTAGCTTTCTGCAATTATCGGGTTGAAATAACCTCATTTTGCCCTGTTGTAAGCAAAGCTGTATCATCAGCAAAAGTAGCCGATTTAGCGATGCAGCACAGGAGCGGGCAGCACGGAATAGTCATGCTGTCTTTGGACAGAATTACCATCGATTATAATCTGTGTAACATCCTCTGCATGTTATTCCATTAGCCTCTATTCGTTCCGCGGCCCATAACTCAGAACCACCTATCCCAAATCCTCCGTCTTGTCTTTCCATCGTTTTGTTCCTACGCTTTTTGTATCCTTAATTATTGCTACTACTACTAATTCCCGTCGCTCTCTGCAGAGTATAGGGCCTCGACAAAGCTACGCTAACGGAGTCTTTATTTTGGGCGAGGACTGTGAGCTCCCCTCCTTTTCCGCTTCCATCTCCACAGTTCTCCTCCACGAGATTCTTGGTCTCCCTCGTCTTCTTCTTCCCTGAGGGTTTCAATTGTAGCTCAGTTGCATTTTGGTTCTTCTCCAAGATATGCCCAATCCACTTCCATTTTCTCCTTTTGATCGTATCCTTAATTATCTTCTATTATCAGACGATGGTGATAATTTCTTTGAAACTGCAAGCAGCCTGCCGAGTGACTCCCGGGATAAGGAGTTCCCCTCTACCAAGTGGCAACGGTCTCTTCGGAGAGCTGATGAGCGGGTAGAGGTAGGGCACTTTCTTGCCTTGGAATGGGAAACTGTCCCTAAAGGCGGATGAACCACTTGGTCAACGGCATGAGTATGTGGAAGGCAACGGGATACCACCACATTAAGGATCCATGTTGGATATCCCTAGTAGAGCAAATGGTATGGCCCTCTATGTAAGGAGACTGCTTTCTTACAACTGCCATGGAGGGTGTCATAGAAGGAGAAAAAAGAAGAGAGCGTAATAGAATGAAGTTAATAGATAGCATTAAAATCAGAGGGTGTTATGAAGAAACGAAAAGACTGACAGCTTGGAGACCTTTTACCGTTTGAAGACTTGCCGTAGGGCAGAACGCCAAATATCAAACGATGGTACGGGCTAGTGGTTGCTAAACTACATCCCAGATAGGGTAATTAAGACGGGTAGACTTCGAAGGTCCTAAGGGAGGTGATAAGGGACTTCCCGGGGGCTAGGGAGTATAGTGCTTTGATACAGGGTTTGGACAAGAAAATGTTGTGCAGTCTGTGTTTATGTGAAAGTTCATGTGTTTTTGTTTTCATTTGTATGTATATTGTCCCCCTTCAGAGTATCTCCATCAGATATAGTACAATTAGGCTAGGGCAACTGTTTTGTCTCACTGTTGGGTTGCACTACTGTATTTGGTATAGTCTAGAGCTTGTTGCCAAACATCGTCCTCTCCTGTTTTTTATAGAAGACAAGATCGTATTCGGACATGTCTGACGAATTATTATGATGTTTCTTTTTTTTCTTAAGGATACCCGGAATCCCTATATTTTTCAGTAGTAGTTCCATAAATAACACTTTCTCGCGAACCACATGAGCTATTTCAGACATTTTGTACTATCCAACGAATCCTTCTTACATATTTTAACGGCATATCTTTCAAATGGATATTTTAATTTTGCAAAAAAAAAATGTTTCCGGGGCTCTGTTAAAAAAAAAATTTTACCAATCAATGAATTCATTCTTCATTTACCAATGTACAGATTGTAAGTTAAAAATGTAGTCGCATTCATAACCGAAGTTTTATATGTGTACTACGTTATTGACAACAAAGAAGTAGTTTCTATGGAAACTCACCGGTTCCCATTTTCGATCACGCACCAGCGGTCGTTTTCAAATGTGCGACACGTCCTGATAAACATTTTCAATGTTAAAATTGATTCCATAAATACAATAAAATTATTTGTACAACTTATTTAAAAAACCCAAGTCGTTAAAGTATGTATCGTTCTGCAGTGAATATCCTGTACCTGTACATATATCAACAACATAGGTTAAACAGTTTGGGGGAAAATGTTCCTTTTCTTAATATACCTGGGCTACGGTCTGCACAATCACTAAGTTCTTGTCCTTATTACTTTCTTTTTAGTCGTCTTTACTTTCTAGCCGTTTTCTTTTCGTACTCTGACATAGCTTTGTCCAAAGTACGTAATCTTTCGTCATTAAGCATTTCAAAAACATTAACCGTTCAAGTGCACAGTATTTGACCTGCTGTCGTCATACCTTTCCCAAATTGGTAGTCCGTATGCAAATTTTACAGCTATTTCATAAAACTTGGTATTGTTTACAGCTGAATCTGTTTGCACATCTATTTCTTTAGAACTAAAAAAATTTATGTTCAGATTCACAATCACTACAGTACATGACAGGTTTACATGAGGAGCCAAGGCGGTGTGGTGGCAGTTTGTCGTATGCAACTGAAGTCCACTTTTTTAGTAGTTTTTACACACAGAGTAGGCTCCTGTGAAAAAGTAATTGAAATGTTCTCCAATTAAATGTTCTAATGTTAAATATCACTATAGTATTGACGACTCGGAACACTTAAGTTTTTTATAAGTAAAAACGTAAAGTTTTACCTTACAGCCTAAACCGGCTTTCACCTATAGAAGGCTTCATCAGAGGCTGTCGTAGGTAGCGCTGTTCGTCTTGTTGTTGGCGACGGGATAGTTTTTCGAAAGATCGAAGCTGTGTGTGTGTTCATTTCTGTATCTCCACTGGAAAGCTGCAGTAACGCCAGAATTACTTTTCGTTTTGGATTTATAGTTATATGTCAGTGCATTTAAAACATAACGTCAATATAGAGAAATAATTATTCTTGGATTTCGTTGTCCATGACGTGTCCGTTACTTAACTAAATATCACTATTACATTAACGACTCGGAACACTAGGTTTTTTATAAGTAAAAGCATAAAGTTTTACCTTACAGCCTGAACCGGTTTTCTCCTTTAAAAGGCTTCATCAGAGGCTGCCACTGGTAGCGCTGTCCGTCTTGTTGTGGGTGATGGAATCGAATTTTGAAAGATCGATGCTGTGCGTGTGTGGTGAGATGCGTTCGAATAATGCGTGCGATTTGAATTGTGTCTGTTCGTTTAGGATGTCGTTTTTATTTGTTTTTGTGTGTTTGTATATTTCTAATTGTTCTAGAGTGTCTAGTTTTCGGCCCTTTGTGTGTACGTGGAGAATGTTCATGTTATTGTCGATGTTTTTATATGTGTGGTTTGCTTCAATGAGGTGGTTTGCAAAGGTAGATTCTGTAGTGGTGTGGAGTGCTTTTGTGTGTTCAATGTATCTCTGTTTGAAGCTACGTCCTGTCTGGCCTATGTAGAATTTATTGCAATTTCAACAATTTAGCTTGTATACACCGGGTAGATCGAATTTGTTTTGTGCACGTACACACAAAAGGCCGAAAACTAGACACTCTAGAACAATTAGAAATATACAAACACACAAAAACAAATAAAAACGACATCCTAAACGAACAGACACAATTCAAATCGCACGCATTATTCGAACACATCTCACCACACACACACACAGCTTCGATCTTTCGAAAAACTATCCCGTCGCCAACAACAAGACGAACAGCGCTACCTACGACAGCCTCTGATGAAGCCTTCTATAGGTGAAAGCCGGTTTAGGCTGTAAGGTAAAACTTTACGTTTTTACTTATAAAAAACTTAGTGTTCCGAGTCGTCAATACTATTGTGATATTTAGTTAAGTAACGGACACGTCATGGACAACGAAATCCAAAAAAAAAGGTTCTAATGTTTGTTTGTCAGTAAAATTATTACATTTCAGGTCGCAAACAGTCCCACGTAGTGTCTTACCTGTCTACAGGGTGGTATTTTGTAACAGGAACGTTTTCAAAATATTCACAAAATCTCAGTGGCGTATTTAGAATTTGGCCTTGGCGGACCCGGAGTCCTGTCGAATCGACTTTAAACAAAAATATATCGGTATGGAGAACCATACACGACTTCCATGTTCTAAGATTTATATTTAAAATCATTTACGAAATGAAATGTTTCCATAGAAACTACTTCTTTCCACGTATTGCTTCAGCCTTAACCACAGTACTGTGGTCACTAACGTATACCACCACACGTTATCGCACTCGATTGTCACTGATGATGGCAGTCGACGACACTGCCGAAACGTCTGGTTTTGCAGAAAACATTGGACCACGGCCAAACAGCCCGGGAAGGAATTTTAACAACAAACTACTACTTTGTTGCCGATAACGTAGTACACATAAAACTTATTCCCTCCCCCTTCAACTATAATTTTAATTTATAGAAAATTACCCCCACCCCGTTCAACTAGCCTCTTCGTTTATAGATATTTCATCTACGTTTCTACAGTGGATTATTAAGATCTTCTTATCAGGATACTTTATTTATCAAAATTAAGTACTTTACTCTTGTTAAAACATAAAACGTTGCAGCTAAAATACCCTTTCCCCGTAACCGATCTTCACCAAAATCAATAGGCCTTGAGTCTTCTACAACTCAGGCACATATGTAAAAATTATTTGAAAGTGCTGAGAAACGTGTGATAAAATACCGAAATCAATCCCATTAAGTTAAACGATAATAACGCAATAAAAATACGTGACATTGAAACATTGTTTAGAAAACACTTATTGACTGAATTGACCTTCGTATATTTCATATTTCAAACGTATATACAAATGGTGTGTAATAAACCTGATTATTACAATTTAAAGAAGAGTTACTAGCTGAAGAACACAGCTGAAATAAATAATAAAAGAACCTAAAAATTTAGAGACTAACAAACTTCGTCAACTTTTTTCGACCCTCATGGGGGGGGGGTCCAGTCTCGTTTGCCTCCCCCCCCCCCGTAAATACGCCCTTTCACAATCTTCAAGTAAATCGACTAATCCACGGCCACGACCGACCTCATTTTGAGCAAAAAACGGACTCTTACCAGTGTTGCCAAATAGCTCACGCTAAAAGTCTCTAAATACCGCCAAAAAGACTCCGTTTTCAAGTAAAAAGCCCCTAGATAAAAAAAATTTTAATTGTTCTGCTGCGACTCATTATTATATTTTTCAAAATCTTTGACATTGATGAAACCCCTTAAATTCGTAGTGACAGTCAATCAATGAATTTTCCACTGAAGGGTTAGTGAGGATCGGTCAAAAATAACACAAATTTTAACTTATTTGTGTCATCAGTCATCCAAATAAGTTAAAATTTGTGTTATTTTTGACCGATTCTCACTAACCCTTCACTGAAAAATTCATTAATGAAAACAGTGTATAGGCCTACACCATGGAATGGATATTTTCCTAGTATGATATTTTGATTCTTGAGCATTACACACCCTACGGAACCGAAGTGGGAGACATTTAAGGGGAGTCTTTCTGTACCTTTTCCGATCCAATGCTATTAGGTAGCTTTAGGTACCGTTATTTCAAAAACGGTTAATCCTAAGGTCTGTAAAATTTTTAACAAATACTAAGCACAATTACTTTTTGTTACTGTAGCAGATTTACAAAAATATTGTGTCTAGTTACGATCGAAATAAATTAAAAATTATTCACATAAAATTTTAAATTAAAATTTGTTTGTTAAAAGTTTTTGCTATTTTTGTATAATTCTGATAAGGCAAACTTATATAAAAATAAATAACATATCTGCAAAATATCAGGCTTGTGGGTTGTATAGTTATTTTTTAGCAGGTTTAAAATTTGAAAACACTGTAATTAATTTTTATGTCTCTAAAGTCCAAGTCCACCAGGACAGTAACTTTCACTTTCACATTCTTCTCTCTTAACACTCTTCTTCTCACTCTTTGTCTTTAATTTTGTTCTTGAGTCTCCTTATGAGTCTTTCGTATACGTTCTGCGTCAATCTGTTGGAGACCTTAACGATAAATTTCCCAGGATTAATCTGAAGCCTTTGAAGAACATTTGCCTTTTCACTACAACCTTCATTAAAGCATACGCGAATAGTGGATCTGTGACTTCAAGTTTTGAGAGTTTGGAAACCCGCTAATTCAGTTATTGGGCGTCTTTGCCAGTTAAAACTATTGAAACTTTCGTTCGCTTTCTGAGTTTTCCCGTGAAGACAGCGTTTAAGAGATCTTCATTAGACAAGTCTCTACACATGGGCTTCATAGCTTCCATTACTGCTTCTGGCAGGAAGTGCTCACGTTTGCAGATTGTTCTGTCGTCTCTTGGCTTATTGAATTTGCACCGACTATAGGCCTATTTCCCATCGGGCAAAGATTGTGTTGCGGGTTTAAAGATCGTGCGTCAAATAGGGCGCAGTTCTTTTAATTTATTAAATTTTTAACATCGAAAAGGCAATTAAAGCATATAAAACTATATATTTTTTTAAATAGAAAAATGGAGAATTTTCTAAGATGATTTTTTTTTCCATTTTTTGGTCCCAAAAAGGTACTCACTACCCTTAACAGAAAAGATACAAAAAGAGTTGTGAACTTCTATCGTGTTGTCTTGAATCATGTTCCTATTATAACTATTACATATTACAAAACATAGAAACTCCTCCTTGTGGGGAGGCTAATAAAATTATTATTTATTTCGCGCATGTACAGAAATCATATACAGTGACTTGCAACGTAGGCCTATACATTGATTGTGGGTGTGTGTAAGTGAGACAGTAAACAAATACCAATGCGATCTCTCTTCTCAGCGCGTACAATACCAGTTAGTTGGGGGGGGGGGGGGAGTAATTCTTTCGTTATGTTTGCAAAAATGATTTTCAGGTTTCTGAACTGATTTTCAGGTTTCACAACTGATGTTTTGACTTCATTTTCCAGATTATTAGTCAAGTTGTAATTGTAAACGAAATTAACGTTAAATGCACGTTACAATGTTTGTACTGATTTCATTTAATCCAGGTATATCAAAAATCCTCCATATTTTCCTCTAAAATGGCTGAACTGACTCCAGAAAAGTCGCTAATCGTAAATATAGATTTTTTTGTCGCTAATTGGGGGGGGGTCTTCAAATCCCCTAGATTTAGTGACTTTTTCTCCAAATTGGCATCACTGAATCTTAAAAGAAAAAAAAAACAGGTGTATACGATTTGTTTGAGGCATCCAGTGTTATTATTCTGACTAGTTTCTTTGAGTGACAAGAAGTTTATCACATGTCGGCGAGTATGACTAAGAGGCTGTAGGCCTATGTCTCACTGTACGGGAAGTAGTACGTCGTTGGCAAGCTGGAAGCACACACACACACAAGCTGATATTATTGTTTTTAAATAGTTGTCGCTGCAAATAAATTATCGATGACTCATTAACACATGTGCATAGATGACATCAATTGTGTGCGTGCGTGCGTGCGTGACTGTGTTTTGCGGCGAACATAGGTCCAAAACTTTCTAAAGGTATTGCATATAGCTTGAGTTATATTCTTAGTCAACCAGCGAGAATGGCGCGTGGCTAATAATGTAGAGGCCTCAGCTTCGATCCCGGGCACACCATAAAATAAGCTGATTTTCCAGCGTTCCCGGACATTTTTCCGAATCGAATATCTCGAATATATATTTTGCGGAAAGTGAATATGCCGAATTTGAAAACCCTGAATACAGTATTCCGAATCTATTTTTCGAAAGCAACGCATCTGAATACATAAATATATAAGTAAGTACGGTACATGAATATTTATTTTTCGACTTTCTAAATTACAATATTGTGAGCTAATGCTCGTAGGTATTCTATAATACGGTCTTCAGTTTTCATAGTCCATCACGATACCTCGGATTCTTTTTTGCACAGCCAACCATTTCTTCGTAGGTATTGGTTTAACTCTTCTGCCAAGACTTAATTAAGCGAGAACTGTTTCAGAATCAGCTTGTTCTTTCCGAAGCTCCGTCAGGGCCGAGTACAAATCGGGGTGATGCTTACCAGTAACGATTCGAAAACGGTTGTGCCAGCCTTCACTCAGATTATTCGTTCTACGAGCACTTTGTAGTGTCGCTTCATAGTGAGTTCAAGCATATTTTATATCGAGGTGGCACCACCCTTCTTCTACCACTTGCAGTTCCCTAATTGACATAACTTCTGTTCTGGTAATTGTTTCAAAATTTCAGATGGCACAGATGCTAATAATTCATTTCTAAGAATCTGAGCGGAAAGTTCCTCAGCAGGTCTTTTTTAAGTTGTACTAAATTATTTCGGCTGAGGTCTCCTCTCTGTTCGGTGGATGTTTATGCGGAGATTGTAACGGACCCTTTTTTCAGCTCAATTCGCTGCTGTCCTCCTGGAATAGTGATTGCTCTTGCACTGCATTCACGCAATATTGCAGTCCCAACAAGTCTGGCCTTTTAATAGTTTTTGGTCTTATGTACACGAAACCATCGATAAGTAACTTATTACCCGCAATCTCTATTGAAGATTCAATTTTCGTAAAGATAGAGGTTGACATGAGCCATTTATTAATTCACTATTTCAGTTTTGTTGGCACAAAAAATTTTGTCAATGTTTACTTTCCAAATTTGAATTTGAACATGTCCATTCCGGATATTTGATTCGGCAAAATGTATTCGGTAAAAAATCTATTCGGCTAAATAACCATTCGGTAAAAAAGGCATTCGGTTTTTTACGTTTCGGAAAATTCGATTCGGCAAAATGTCCGAGAATCGTTTTCTAGGCCATAGGTCCAGTCAGCCTTTCGAAATGAGCACCTGGCATAACAGTAGGCGTCTGGCCACGTTGCCTTCATTATACGCCAAACAGTTCACATAAGGCAGCCTACCCATTCCTAACTGCTAGACTGCTTAGCCGGTAAAACATGTGCCATTGTTACTATATTCTACATTTCTGGCTTTGAAACAGATGAGAGATGTACCAGTAATGTAACAGTAGAATTGCACAAGCGAGAGGGAGCATTTTCCATAAAACGTGTCCCTGCAAACCAGGAAGAAATTTATAAAGATTTTCGTTGGGAGCATGTATACATGTGGTTCGGTAAACCTGGACTTTGAGACAATTGGAGTTGAGCTACGTTGAAGCTTTTGAGAAGTGGCGCTGGAGAAGAGCTTTAAGAATAGCGTGGACGGAAAGAGTGCCTAATAACGAGGTTTTGAAGAGAGTGGATGAAAGAAGGACGCTGACTGGAACCATTGCGGAAAGGAGTTACAGTATGGTTGCTCATTCAGTCTGATCGAGGAGCGTAGTGGGAGGGAAAGACCCAGAGACGAGTACATGGATGAGATAAAAGGAGGAGGAAGGTATGAGGTGATCAAGAGACTGTATACGGAAAGAAAGCCCACCAACCTCGCCTCTTGGTTGTGGAGAAGAAGAACATAGTTCTTGTATTAGACAGATTGCCTTTTCGTGGGATTTGTGTTTTCAGTTCGTTGTCAGTCTGCTTAACGCTTGTTCAGGCGCTTTCATCGTCGTCAGCCTCTACTGGTTAGGCCACGTAGCCTGTTCCAGTTTCACTGGAATTCTTTCAGCCATCGTTTACAGGGTCTTCCCACACTTCTGTCCCCCTTCCTTGAATGATAGCCAAAAGCTTTCTTAATAATTAATGCTTGATGCCTTTACTTGGTGAAAATCCATTGTAAATTATAGTAAAAAATAAAACCATAAAATAGTTTTATTTCCACTCGTCAATTTAATAAAATTTTAAATGACGGCTTTCCTCGTCAATGGATTTATAATTTTATTAAATTGACGAGTGGAAATCACTAAAACTATTTTATGGTTTTATTTTTTACTATAAAAGCTTTCTTGGAAATCTAGTTGAATCCATTCTAACCACTTAGTTTGTACCGAAAGATTTTATCATTTAAACTTTCAGTTAAGCCTAGTTTCATTCTAATATGATCATTTGTGATATGATATCTTCTGGTACAGCCCTCAAGAACCTCACTTCTGTCCCTCGTATTCTAGATACACCTTTTTCCTTTCTAATCCAAGTTTCACTACCGAGTAGAAGTTGAGGTACGGTCAGTACATTATAATATTCCAATTGCGTCTCTTTTCGTGTTGTCTTCTTAAAGTATTTACTGCGACTGGAAGTAAGTATTCACAAAGCGACTGGAACAGAGTAATTTGCTGTCAACTTGTTGATCGTCTCGATATGTAACGCTGCATCCTAGATACTTGAAATCTGACACCTCTTCTATTGGCGAATTCTGTTTGACAATTTTTTATTCTAACATGATTTGCCCCATTAAAAGCCATAATTTTTGTTTTAAATAAGGAAATGGTTTGATTAATCTGTTAAAATAAATTGTTAAGATAAAACGGCAATCTTTGGAGGTCGTTTACATTTTCTTGGATAATCACAAGATCGTGTGCATACATTAAGATTTTCAAATGAAATCCTTTCCTTAAGTATAATCGTTTGGCGATGTTCAATTTCCAATTTCTTTCGGCATCATCTGTATAAATATTAAATAAAACGGAAGGAAGACTGCAGTCTTTACCGAACATTCGGTATCCATACCATTGTCAAATAGTATTCTATAACTTGAGAATGGTGGAGACATCAGAAGTCCCGTCCACAATAAAGCGATTGGCAGACTGCCGAAACAAATTGATAAAAATTCAGATGGAGATTGCGAATAATAACAGTGAATGAAGAGTTTTCGAATGTTTTGTTCTCCGGTGACAGCAGCGTACGGGACAAGTTTGGCAGAGGAGATACAAAAAACATCGACTAGATTTACAACAGTTGGGACTCAGTGTAAATATCAGCAAAACTAAATACATGGTGACTTCTGCATCAGAAAGGACGAGAAATCATAGAGGATAATTCGTTTTATGCAGATTATAAGTTGAGATACGTGGATAACGTATTAGATAATGAAGGGTGCGTAAACACGACAATACATGACAGGATACAAATAGGAAATAGTATAACGTTTTACATACGTTACAATTCGGGAACCTGGTTAATTGGCTCAGGTCAATTAAACAGGCTGCCATAATCTTTACAAAATCATAAATAATTGAAAAGTAAACAAATGTTAAATAGGATCCCGTGAATTGAGGGATATTGACAGGGGTTTGGTAGATTTATTCACTCTCCTTTCGGACCATGACATCTCTTTATTACATAAATTTAGCAATGAATATATTAAAGTTAAAACATTTGTACCTCTTGTACAAAGAGAATTAGAGTAATTTAGTAATGAGTTAGCATAATTTTTCTTTTATTAATACCCTCGGATCCGAGTACTTCGTTTCAGCATATGATATGACATTTATAATATTTATTCTTGTGTTATCTTAAATACTGCTTTATTTAACCAAAAATTATTTAAATTAACGCATGTTATTGCTAAACATGAAATTACATTTAATTTAATTAAATCAGTCTTTCTTGTTTTACTTAACGTTCAGTTTTTATCTATTTAGTGTTTATCATACAATATTCTACTTCAAGTTCTGAACCACGGAATTCAAAGTTCAGTGTCACCTGTGGGTATCATCCTCGGCGAATCGGCGACTCTCTCGGTTGTCCTGGTGTCTTGTAGCTTTTCTGAAGATCAGGTTTCTGTTGTTGGTGAAGTTCGGATGTCATTTTAGTCATGGTGAGTCCTGGCTCTCTCTTTTTTAATAAGTTGTAGTAATCGCTTGTTGTTTTGGATCTTTTGCACAAAAGTTTTATTCACTTGTAATCACGTCACATGTTGATTTAGTTATTGAGTTTCACATTGTGATTTCACCATATTTCTAATTACATACACTTTATTGTTTAGATTTCTAGAGATGTCATAGACGCGCAATTCTCATCCACACTCACTCGTTTACTACATATCTACTGTAATTGCACTGGTAGATTATATTCGCGGTTCACATGGCGTTAATATGTGTACTTAGTGCCGCTACGTCTCAACTGGCGAGTTTATTAACTTTTGAAAATATATTTACTATACCGCATCACGGCTGTATGCTGTTTACGCCTCGACCGCTCCATTGCAAGTGTTTTATTCGTTAAGGGGTGAGAGTAGTAATCTCGCGTCATTTACTATTCACCATTAAAGTAGTTCCATATTCGATTAATATTTACTCGTTTATTCTCTGACATATTTAACTATATTTAATTATACTACGGTATCTCTTACTTATTATTTTATTATTGTACATCGTTATGTTTTTTATCAAGTTCCGATTTAATACTATTATTAGTCATATTCACGGGTAATTATGCGTGTTCATGCCGGTTTCGGCAGGTTAAAGCCGGGTTAATTATTAAGGGGTGTTATCTCAATTTTATTCTCGAATTCTTTTTGGTTTTAAACTATTTATTTTGGGTATTATTGCGGTGTTACATTATCATTTTCTTTAGGGGTTTATGTTTAGTTTTAATGAAGAAATTTGTGTTAGTGGTTGAAATCACAATCAGAATGATCACAGTTGCACACCACTATATAAAAATTATCCCGATTAGCGCTTTCAAGCCTCACAGCCCATCGTCAGATCGGAATAGGCAGAAATTATTTTAAAAACAAACCCTTCACCCCTCTCCCCCACCCTGCTCACACACAACAAGCTATAATATAAATGACCCTTCCCCACCCCCTAAACCCTGTCCACACCATCTGTACAGTTACATATTTATTTATACAAATAATACAAATACATAATACAAATACAAATACATATACATAATACAAATATAGGTACAGTTACCTATTTATAAATTATCAAAGGAAGTTAGCAGAGTACTGAGAGAGAAATATGAATTTGGGACAAAATACAACATAGAGAATAATGTAAAATTGATAGAAAAATTAGAAAATATTAGGATTAATGTGAATACAAAATTGATATCACTGGATGTTAAGGACATGTTTACCAATATCACAGTAAATAAAGTTATTAAGTTAATAAACGATAATAATATGGGAGAATACAGGTATAAAAAGCAGTTGATGAAAGTAATTAAAGAATGTGTAAATCAGAACTATTTTAGGTTTAATAACAAGTTTTATATACAGAAAAAAGGTTTACCTATGGGGTCTTCATTATCCCCTATTCTTGCTGAAATATACATGAATGATTTTGAAAAGCAATTAATAACTTCCACTAAGTATAAAGACAATATAAAATTATGGTCTAGATACGTTGATGATGTATTAGTAATTTGGGAAGGAAGCATGGAAGAAGTGCATGAGTTTATAAATGAGGTAAATAATAAGGATAAAAACTTACAATTTAAAGAAGAGATAGGAGGTAAGAAAATAAATTACTTAGATTTGAACATAGAAATTAAGGATAATGAGAAACTACAGTTTGGGATATTTAGGAAAGAGTCGTATTCTGATATAATTATACCAAGAGAGTCTTACCACCCATATAGATATAAAATGGCGGCAATCAATACATTTTGTTACAGAGCTCAGAAGTGTTTAAAAGAGACCGAATCAAAAGTTAGGGAGTTAAAAACGATAAAGGGAATTGTAAGGAATAATAATTATAACACCAACATAGTGGATAAAGTTATGAAAAGGGTTAACATACAAAAAGCTAAAATAGAACCAGAACAAAAGAATTATGCAGGGTCATTGACATACATAGGTTCACATACTAGAAAAATTATAAAATGTTTTAATAAATATGGAGTAGATATAGCTATTAAAAAATGTGAAACGGTATTTGATAAGATAAGGAATAAGAATATAGAAAAAATTCCAGTATTACAGAAAAGCGGAATTTATAAATTAAAATGTAAAGACTGCAACAAAGTGTACCTAGGTGAGACAGGACGAAAATTCGTATGCAGGTTGTCTGACCACAAACGTGGAGAAGGTAATAGAACAACCAATTCGTTATATGCAAGACATTTCATAGAAGACAACCATAAGTTTGTTAATCCTTTGGAAGAATACGAAATTGTAAAAGTAGTAAATAACACAGTTGAAAGGAAGCTTAGAGAGGAGTTAGAAATATTAAAAGAAAGAGAAAAAGGGTTAGACAAATTAATTAATATTAAAATTAAATTTGATAATGAAGAAATATTTTATAACATGATTAAGAAGTAAATGATAGAGGACAGATAGATAAGATTAAGAATTATTTGCATAGTACTAATTGGATGGTTAAAATAAGGGTGTGTGACTGACCCATGTGTGTGGAGAGGAAGTAGGGTAAGTTTAAAAGGATGCACACACACACACACACACACACACAGAAACACAAGGAATTTGCTAGGAAAATATGTAACTGTACAGATGGTGTGGACAGGGTTTAGGGGGTGGGGAAGGGTCATTTATATTATAGCTTGTTGTGTGTGAGCAGGGTGGGGGAGAGGGGTGAAGGGTTTGTTTTTAAAATAATTTCTGCCTATTCCGATCTGACGATGGGCTGTGAGGCTTGAAAGCGCTAATCGGGATAATTTTTATATAGTGGTGTGCAACTGTGATCATTCTGATTGTTTAGTTTTAATGTGAGATTTTAAATTATTTTACATTTCTTTTATTTCCTTTTTTTACTTTTTAAAATCGTCACAGTAGGTCATGTTATGCCAACAGCAGACTATTGAGAAGCAAACTCATTAGTCGTAACGCAAAAATAAAAACATGTAAGATACTTATCAGACCGGTTGTACTTATGGAGGCGAGACATGGACATTGATAAAAAAAGGCACAAGAAACACTAAGAAGGCTTGAAAGAAAGATCATAAGACATGTTTATAGCCCGGTTAAAGAAGATGACGACGGGAGAATAAGAAATAACCAGGAATTAGATGACCTATTGAATCACGAAGACATTGTAATATTCATGAAGGCTCAACGAATACAATTGTTAGATCACCTAGAGCGGATGGATGATCTCAGCGTATGTCAAAGAAAATTGTGAGGGCGCAGGTCTATGAAAGCAGAAAAACGGGCCGACCTAGGATAAGATGGTTAGATGATGTGCTAGAAGATCTCAGAAGAATGGATGTGAGGGGTTACACTGAGATGGACAGGAGACTTTGGAGAAGATTGGTGTTGGAAGCCAGGGCTCACGTTGGGCTGTAGTGCTGAAGAAGATTTAAACAGTAAATCAGGTGAAGCGCACAACACAAGCACTCGATACCCTGCTCTGGACGAGATATGTAAGGACATAAAGAACTGGGTTCTTACGCTTCGAGAAGGGTTTATATTATTGTAGAGATTTTTTGTTTTGCTTTTGCTATTGGGAAGGGATATTTTTTACTTATTATATCTGTCTGTTTGTATGTAGATAGGGCAGGGGAGAGAGCGAAGTGCCATTTCCGCTGTCGTAGTAGTAGTAGCAGCAGTTTTATAGTAAGTCGCTAACCACAACGGTCGTGCATTAAAGGAATTCCGTTACGAAACGCAGTCAGTTGTGTGTGTGCAAGTGACAGCAGTGCTCGGTATGTGTGTGCTCGACATGGGATTACTGCATGCCGTCGACCATCAATACAATAAAGCAGGCTGTGGCGGACAATCACGGAGTACGTTCCATGTTACCTATATGGAGGTGAATAATAATGTACGAGTATTATGTAGGCCTGTGTGCGAGCGTTAATACATTATAATTTGTGTTAGCGAGGGGCATCGAACCAAAAACATCAAAGTACACTATCGATGGTTAATAAACATCGATAGTTCACACTGTGACAGTTTTTGATGTGGAATCGAAATTTATGATAAAATTTTATTCTTTACTGAGTAACATTCAAAAAAAAATGTTCAAGATGAAAAAATAACAAAATTTATTATTAAACTCAGACAAGTTGTAGTTCTTCAAGTACCAAATTCCAGAAAATTAGTTTCGAAGAAAATTTTCTCTCGAGCTTATTTTCAGTTTTGCTATTCATTTGCTTCGCAGCCTTTATTTTTTTTACCAAGTTTTCGTGTAAGCTCGCGAGGTGATATTTTAAAATTCCAAGAATTGCCTGGTGTACTTTACCACACAATTTATTTTGTTTGAAACTTTTGTCTGATTGTTGTGAGAAATGTTTCCAGTAAATACTGATTCAAGCATACGTATTGTCAGCATTAGTATTTTTTACGAATATTCTATTATAATTGAACGTTAAAATGAAAACGGCATGAAATTTTGTATATATATATATATATATATATATATTAAATCTAAATGCATGTACTGACTTTAACAGCAACACCTTAAAACCATTCAAATTTCCACTATTTTGTATTTATTTATTTTTTTACTAGAACAGGTAATTATTATTTTATCTCAAATTTTAAAAATTAGAAGATGTAGCTCTAATTACAAAATATGAAAGGCGACTGTTGATAGTCAATAGATCGAACATTGGACGTTCCACGTGGGTGTTTTTCAACCCTTCGGACCGCCGAGGTTCACTCGTCTGTGTCAGCTGTTCTTAGAGTGTGACATAGAGGTATCTATGTCTAATCTCTATGTTACATTATATTATACCACTATGGGCGGCATACTGGGAAAAATGGGACGCCAAAAATCTCATTTGCTCTGTGCGGTATTATACTCGCGTTGTATAAATTCTCGCCCAGAAATCACAGCAATTACATTAATTATATCAACATTATTATGGACAGTTACACCAGCAAATAATAAACATGAAATAAAATAATATAGTACACAGTGATAGAATATACATAAATTTGCAAAATACGAGGTGCAAACGCTGATATTTAAATGTTATTGTCTTAAAACTTGTATTTAGATAGATATTGAATGTATTTAATTTAAATTGTTCTAATTTGAATTACATTCTCTTCAGTATCCTACAGAATGTTGCCATATCGTGGGGTTAGTGGTAAAACTGCCCAAGTCCATTCATGTGAATTTATGGAAAACTGAAATTAAAGGTTTTCAAGTGCAATGACAAACATAAAACTGGTTTCCAAGGTTAATTTTTGTTATTAATAGAGTTTTTTTATTGATTACATAGCTGTTAACAAATAAAAAGAAAAGGGAGAAATGCATAAAAAATGTCGTTTTTGAAACAACATCAAAACTTGGACTTGAGTAGTTTTACCAATAACCTGTCGATATATGAATGCATGTATACACTCAAGAAATATAAACAACTATGATTTCTGTTTTGGCAGCGGGGTTTACAGTTTATAATATTATGTTTAGCAGGGGTGGTCGCAAGTGAGAGTCTTGGGGTATAATAGAGTATGCGAAACAGCCCATGAGATATTTACGTTTCAACAATTAATTGTATGACGGAAACGTATTTCAAAAGATTTACTGTTTGTACGTTAGCTGATTCAATACGTGAAATAAATTTCGCAAATGGTTTTCAGATTTACGTTAGCAAAACAATTACAACATGCTACAAAAGTCTAAATTTTCCAGCGCCCGTATCCTGTGAAGAAATGTATCGTTTTTTTTATAAAGTTAAGGTCGATATCGTGTAAAAAGGCTGTTTCAGGAGTGATTCCGTATCCGTCAGCGTTTTTTGTCCCACAAATCGTCTGAAACTTACCTCACTTAATATCAATATTATAATTTCTATCATAGCCAATACGATTTCCCAAATAATTAAAGTGGCTCACCTGTGCTAGAATCCGATCACTAATCGTTATTTTTGTTCTTATTTGCTCCTTGCCTCGAAACGGTGTTACCTTTGTTTTTATAGTGGAGATTTTCATATTGTACTGTTTGCAAATCTGATGAAGCTTAAACACAGATTTTTGCAAACCAGATTCTGCATTTTGAAGTAGGCTACAAGCAAGTCGTCAACAGACAACAGCGTACGCGTCAAATATCTGTCTCGTTATCCAGGATTCACTGGATTTTCCATTTCCATACCAGTATCTTTTAATCTTCTTCCTCTGATAGTTCCTATCCGTTTTGGATGTTGGATATCATACAGGCTATTTTAACTTTTGCACTGCTGTAAGGAATAAGTCAGTTGTATTCATGCCAAACCAGGTCCTTAAATTTCTCAGCCATGATATTCTCGGTCGCCCAACTCCTCGCTTTCCAAGTACTTTTACCTGTAGTATGGACTGCAATAAGTAAAAGCTCTGTTCATTTCTCATGAGATGTCCCAGACTGAAGCTTTCTTATCTTCACTGTGATAACTTCCTTATCTTTCTTCATCTTTCTAAGAACTTTAACATTAGTTATATGTGCCGTCCGTGAAATGCTCAGTATTCTACGGTAGAGCCACATTTCGAAAGATTCCAATTTCTTAGTTGTGGCTTCAGTTAAAGTCCAAGATTCTACACCGTAGGAGAGGACCGAGAATACGTAGCAGCGTTTATTGTTAAATCGTGACTTTTGAATAAACTGCTCATTCTGTACACTGCTCTTGCCTTTTCAGTTCTGCTCTTTATTTCGTGAGAGTGGTCCCATCATTGACTATAGTACCAAGATATGTAAATTGGCTGTTAATAATTTCACAAAATTAATATCCGCCAACCAGATGTGTCAGCATTAATATAAAAATAATTTGATTGTATACGCGTGTTTCGTTCAAAACAGGGAGCGGGTTCTGCAGTTGCTAGTTTAAAATGTGACGGAATACGACAAGATGATTAATCTCGGTGACCGACCGTCAGTTCACGGAAAGCGATTACATTTACAGCTAGAGACGGACGCGTAGGCGTAGTTTCCACCGGCTGTTTTACGTTAACTGCTGCTATCCGGGTTTACGCGTGTGTGTACAGTAGACATCGTGCATACACACACCCACACACGTACGCACTTGGTGTCTAGGGTGCCTTCACACGAGGCCGCGCCACCAGCCGACTGCGAGTCGACATGCTGCGATTTTTCAAGCCACCAAGTTGGTGGCGCCACCAGGTCGTTCCCTTCTATCTTACCAGCTCCTTCACACGAGGCGCGGCCAGACGTCGCCACCAAGTCAACAGAGGATGAGCATCGCAAAAAACCATCGATATTAATATCGAGCAGACTACATCGATGTTTTCAAGCCGATATTGGAAACTGCACTATTATTGTCACTATTTTTAACAAAATGTTTCCATAATTTACTTTTGGGTGGCATAATTAACGGGTGGATAATTATGAACGATGACGAAAATATTAAAAATGCAAATATGAACTATTTTAATTATATTGTAACACTACCACAATTAAAAGAGAAACTAGAATGAAAAATAACTGTAAAAGACAAAACTAAATCTGAATGAAAACCAAATACTACTAACGTAAAGGATAAACTGTTATTCCGTAAGTTTGTAAGCTAACTTTGAAACTGTTGAAACATCTGTAACGGTCTCCTATGAAACGGTTTTTTCTATTTTCAGTTTTACCACGTAGCTCCATGTACATGGTACTTACTATTTACCAACTAGCCAAATACCTAGGATCTATCATTAATATCTAAAATAAAAATTTGTCGATGTAAAATAAACAAAATTCAACAATAAATCTAAGTTTTTATTACAAATTTGTTAAAAATGTTCAAAGGAAAAATATAGAAACGAAACCATCGATTGTAAAAACATCAAAAATCGAATGTTAAGCATTGATGTTTTTCGACCATCGGCTATCGATGCTCATCCCTAGTCAACAGTTAATTGCCGTTCACAGTTCCTTGAGGAGCATTTTTTGTCACTCTCGCCTGTTGTTTGTATTTTATTTTTGTTTGTATTTTGTTTTATTATTATTATTTTATTATTATTCTATTGTTATTTTGTTTGTATTTTGTATTTTATAATGTATTTTTGTAACCAGTCTCAAATATTTTACAAGGCGAGAACGTTGTTCCAATTCTGAGAAGGTCTTACACGTTTGATATTGAAAAATTTATATGTGAAATACAATCGAGACCACCGCTGTGGGATCTGACGTAAAACGAATATGATATGACGACATGTTAGTGTCCATACCAGTCAGACCATCCTTTAAATGTAAAACCAGTTCGTCAAAAGATGGTATAGATATTCTTGTATAGTTAAACAAATTTTCCTCGTGCTTTTGAAGATCACCGACCAAAAGGCAAAATATCACTTTGGAAGATCGGTCCTGAAAGAGTGGGTGAATCCAAAAATGTCTTATTCTCTTTTTCGCGACTTTATGTAAGTGTACACAAAAAATTGAGGCTGCTATTTCTTCCAACTCCATTCCAAGACTGAAGCTCTCTTGATCGCTTCCTTGGTGGCAGGAACAAAAATTCATTTGTAGCAAACGTACATTACTTTCATTTTCATTATTATTAAATAATAATGAATTATACTGTATTAAATAATATACTAAATCACCTAGTCCAAAAATGGTGGATAGGCCTACACTGAAAGACCTCGTCCTGAACATGACAAGTAGCAGTTCAGCAAGTAAACACGACAAATTTGGAATGGTAATAGTCTTGGTTAGGTAAATCCACAACATATTCTTCCGTAAACTGTGTACGTATGTAGTTGATTGGCGTAGCTGATGTTTCCATAAAGTTTCTCTTGCAATCGTAGTTTGTAAATACGTACGGTGTATTATGCCTGTATAATGTAAGTAAGATACACTGTTATGAAACAAGTGTTGTGTCGTAGTGCGTTATACAAAAGAACACACGAGTCGCACAAAACCTCCGCATGACGTTGAAATCGATTTGTTGTTGCAAAAATAAATTGTGTTGACGTCATATAATATAGCTTAAATTAGAATCGAATTTTTTTACCCCGAGTCTACCCATATGATTGTCGGAGGTACCCGTTCCCCGAGCCGCTTATTTACTTACAGCGGCGTGACAACCCATTACTGAGTCAAGTCCTCCTTTAACAGCCTCCGCCAGTTGTCCCGGTCAACCGTCTTTCCAACGTAGTTTGGGTCTACCAACTCTCCTGGTGCCATAGATCTGTTCTATGAGTGCCTTTCTGGATACTTCATTCTACCCCATTCTGGTCACATGTCCCCAGCCCACCTGAGTCGACCAAGTTTTATAACTTTCACAATATCTGGTTCGTTCAGAAGAGTGTTCACTTCTTGGTTGGTCCTTTTCCTCCCACACGTATTCAACCAAAAAAATGCTGCGGAGGATTTTGCGTTCATGAACCAGCAGGCTTGACGCAGACTTTCTAGAAATGGTCCAGGTCTCAGAACCACGGGTGAGAACTGGGCGGATCAGTGTTTTATACAGAAGCTGCTTGATGCTCCTGGCAGTTGTTCTGCTCTGGAACAGGGGCAGTTAGTCGCTCACCCGTTTGTTTTCTATTCTTCTTGTGAGATGTTTGACTGTAAAAGTGGAAGCACCGAAATACATTATATAAATATGTATCAAATAATTGTCACTGGTCAACAACGAAAACGTTTCTAACTCGAAAATAATAATTTCTTATTCATTTTAGCTTATAAAAAATGAATATGGCCTTAAAAAGGCTCAGTTAGCTCTTGGCTTACAGATATAGCCCATTTGTTGGCCCACAAATTCGTAAACTTCTGAAAGATCAAAACTTCAAGCAAGTGCTCCCCGGCAACGAGAAAGCAGTTTCGGAAGCCTCTGAGGGTGTTGTACGGGGGTTTTGGTGGGGTAACAGAAGAGTTGAAATAGTGAAATAGGCCTACCATAAATTAGGCTGTAACATGTCACTCAAAATTCAGTTTCTCCATTCGCATCTAGAATTTTTAACATGATAATGTTTTAGGCTGGGGGTCATTCCACAAAAACGTCATCGAAAAACGTGACGCTTCCACACTTCCGATTCCCCACAGTCTAGAAATTTTATATGTAAACGCATCAAGACAAAAATAATCGCTGCTGAGCAAACGTTTTAGTGAGAATAAATTTGGTTTTACATGCTCTGTTTGTGATCGTCTGTGGTTTGGAAATGATTTACGTAATCCACATTATACGTTTCAAAAGCCTAAAAACATTATCATGCTTCGATGTTTCGGTTTCGTCGAAATTCTTTGAATGCTTAGGTGCATAAATAGAGAGAGAGAGAGAGAGAGAGAGAGGGTTTTTTTCCTGTCAACTGTGGAGCAGCGAGTGACGAGCACGGCGAGCGATTTCACCAAAGGTATTCCAGTAATGGAGCACAGGCCCGGATTAAGGTGTCCTGCTGCCCCTAGGCACTATTGTTAGCCCCCCCCCCCAACAACTAAATTTTATATATATATATATATATATTAAATTCTCCTTGACCGCTGAAAAAAAGTTGCTGAAAATAGTCATTTCAACTATCTCTATTGAAAATATCGCATTTGATCTTAAATCTAAAAGGGAAATGTGATGGAATTGTGAAAAAGACTACATTTTTTTTTAACTTTTATTAATATTTATTTACGTGTACACTTTAGTAACACATAGATTAGTTTTATAACAAGTAATATACGTAGGCCTACTTTCTTTTTATAGGTTTATTTATAGACCTTCATGGGTTGGTTTTATCATCAAACATAGTAAAATCAATGAAAGTAATGTAAATTGAATAAATAGAATTGATAGGCCCAGTGTCAATACCGTGTTATTCAGTGATATAGTTAAAGGTTATTTCAAAACCATTTTTTCAATTTGGCCATAATGCAAGTGCCCAATACAAATACTGTAATTAAAAAACCGAAAACATAAAATTTTAACAAATAATTCCCCCCCCCCCGAGCCTGCCGCCCCTAGGCACGTGCCTAGTGTGCCTTGTGGGAAATCCGGCCCTGATGGAGCATAGATATCAGGGTAGGTGGAACGTGTCTGTGCTGGCAGACTACTGTTGGACAGTGATAAGAGATCCCCCAGAACAGGAGTAGGCTACAGGCGGCAAGAGAAGAGAAGGCGATTGATCAAATGAGTTATCCACCATAATATTAACTGTAACCTATGAACTACAGTATTTTTATAAACAGCAACTTCTAACAGCCACAAATATTTCATTATCTTTAATTTTTTTTTTTTATTAAACTATAATTCTTTTGCATATATTTTCACAATGACTAACTCTAGTCATTCAGCTGCCTATAGTGCAAGTAGTGTGTATCTCAAAAACTAGAGCTATTACAATTATTTTTATGTCATATTCGTTTTTATCGACCAGAAATTATGAAGATTTGGCTATTTTTAGGAAGGAAACAAAATAACAGATTTTTTTTGTGCCGTGTTATCACTGGATAACCGGGAGTGTTGGAGCAAAGAGATAAATTTTCCATTGGTCATTTGTTGTTTCGTGACCCTCATCGTCTACAAAAGATGCATTATTTACGATGTTTTTGTTACGATAAGTCGTTATCAGATGCGGTATTTCGCTCGCTCGGTTACAGTCACGAGCACGCGCGCGCGCGCCAAGTCAGCGTAATGACGTACTGGTGGTGTGTTGGTCTGTTGTATTTGTGTTGACCTGATTATGGTTTTTCGTAGAAAAAAAAAACAAGGATTATATACGCAAACGTACAGTCAGCTTGCCAAAAAAAATGTGCTCCACGATTCTCGTGTCGTGACGTAAACCCGCGGGCGATAGCGTCGCCGGTTACGTGGTGTGAAGACGTAAACGTCCCGTTTTCGATCCGTAATCTACGAATTTCTTCTTCTTTGTTTTGACTTTTTTGTTGTTCGTGCATCAACATTTGACAGATAAACGCCGGGTATTCATGATGCAATATGAGAATGGAAATTTGTAATATTCTGTCATTAATAATCATATTCATAAAATATTACTCCTGCCTTGTGGTAAATAATTATTACTGTTTATTTAAGAAAAGAGTATGCTATTGCGAGAAGACAAATAATGGATCATTAATCTCCCATCTTCTTCTCAACCCACAGGTTGGTGGGTTTTCAATTTCTTCCCTTCCGTAGACAGTGTCTTGATCGCCACAGATGTCCAGCCGTAGGGCACAGTGCAGGCATGCCCTGGTGACGGCAGCGTCCGGGCGACCCCGATGACTGCCTGTTGCTTAACGAAGTGCTTGGTAGCGAAACTTGTCACAGCTACGGAATGGAGCCTCCTTCGTCCATTTATCTCACCAGTGTACTCCCTTTCCCCTCCCACTTCGCTTGTCTATCGAGGAGGTGAACCAGTTTGAATGGACCAATCATACTGCTCCTCCTTTCCGTAGTGATTCCAATCAACGTCTTTCTTTCGCCCACTCTCTTCAAGACCTCGTCATAAGGCACTCTTTCCGTCCACGATATTACCCTCCTCCACACCACATTTCATGTCTTACTACTTCATCTGTACGTGCACCATTGGTGTTCAAAAGGTTTCCACCTTTCTGTCTTCCCCAGAAATTAACTGTCTCCAGAAATGTTCAGAAAAAAATCAGTTATACCGAGAGAGTTACCTTCCTCTGTTTTCTCTTCTGCCGTAACATTTTCTTTCTTGACAGCTTCACCGTTTGTTGTCCCCTCTGTCCCAACCTGTCGTTATTACCATTCTACATAAACACATCCCTTCTGCCGCCAGTGTGACCATGTATTTCGTACCCAAAGTCCACAGGTTTCACTTGAACGTAACCCCCCCCCCCACACACACACACACAGTAACAATAAACACTCGGTCTTGTTTCCGTTTTCTGACACGGTCCAACTTTGCGTAACCGTACAGCTTTTCTCCGTGTCTGTCGACTTAATGTCTGGTTCAGTAGACCTATTGAGCTCCCGTGTTTCATCCCCATACAAGTCGAAACTTCGTGAATTTTTTTTACGTGACCGCTCTACAACAAGCACTAAACTGTCTTGTCAAAACTCTTCCCCTTTATCAAATGTAGAAAACTTTCCTTTGAAAAAATTAAAATTTTGTTTACAGTAAAAAACTATCGCCTTTTACAAGTACCAGTATTAGTTTTTCCATTGACTTTGCCGCGTCATTAGAATGTCAACGTCATTAACTTTGCCGCATATTTCACAGAATCAGTGTTTGCATCATATTTACTAAAAAGTATTAACGCGTAAACTATTTCTATTTAGATTCTTGATAGTTATATAATCTTATCTCTGAGTAAAACACACACACAATAGTGAAATAGCGCAAATTGTTTGGCAGGGTTGATCCTGTTATCAACATCACGTTGAGTGCACTTCGTACTGGCTGGGTCACGCTCGTGTTTGTGTGACGTAAAATGAAAATTTTTAACTTGAACTGTAACGAATAAAGAACTTTTATCGTATAAAGAATAGTTCATTAAACAAATTAAAAATTTGCGTATGCTGTCAGAAATTTGTGTAATGGGGCCCAATCGTGTGTCTTCATTCATTAAAGAACAACAAATTACATTTTTTGTATAATATATTTAGATACACGTATTTCGTGGTTATGATCTCG
Organism: Magicicada septendecula; assembly: GCA_034769895.1. Lineage (NCBI taxonomy): Eukaryota > Metazoa > Arthropoda > Insecta > Hemiptera > Cicadidae > Magicicada > Magicicada septendecula. The sequence goes on along the minus strand of CM068367.1, from coordinate 29,775,538 downwards.
CATTAGTGCGAATGCCAGCGAGTATGAGCGAACTCTCTCTCTCTCTCTCTCTCTCTCTCTCTGCCTGCCTGCCTGCCTGCGTGCGTGCGTGCGTGCGTGCGTGCGTGTGTGTGTGTGTGTGTGTGTGTGTGTGTGTGACGATTCAGTAAATCTTCGACACATCAAGAAATACTTCTTACGTTTTAAAAAAACCGTACGTGTTTATTGCGAACTGGTAAGTTCGTACAATGTAGCTATACTTAGAACACAAAATTCCTTACGTAGAATCAGGTTTATTTTGATTACTTAGAAATCAAGTTTATCGTCTCTTTAAAAAAAATCTGATAGTATTTACCTGCCTCAGAAACACAAGATTCTAATATAACATATTTTCGAAGGTCATAAAATGTATAAAAACATGTTTCTTCTGAAAGAACAAAGACAGAATATAACTAACAATGACTATATTTATAATAAAATTGGAAATTTAATAATTTATATGATTAATAAAGCTGGCAACATAATTCGTAATACAAGGATTGTTTTTAAGAAATCATAGTTAAAGTAAAAGATTCATATACTTTCCATGTGTGTATGCTGACAAAAGAATTGTATTGTTAGATGTAACAATTGGATTATACCAATACGCCACGTGGCCTCTTATGTATGTGTCTGATGATAGAACGATCGTTCCGAAACGCGTCACATAGCTACTAGAAGGTACAAGACGGAATTGAATTAAGGTAATATAATAATTAAATCAATTGAGGCTTGGATGCTGGAAACATGAATTTTGATATAGGAGAAAAGCTTGTTTACTGGTAAACTGAATATTTATGTAGAAGAACGATTTTTGTTACCGAGTTATGTATGTAGTGTGGCAGTGCGCGGACCGTCGCATGTAGTGAGGCAGATTTTCGGGAAAGTTTAGCAGTGGATGGCTAATGATACGATATTGATGAGAAATGTAGGAGACTTTATTGGAATACGCTGGAACTCGCGAATAACGAGAACTCGAATGTAACGAGCAAAAGTACGAGATTTGTTTGGTTTTGTATCTTAGTAATGACAATTAAACTCGCTTTTAACGAGTAGGAACGCATTAGAGACTTGGTTATAACGAGTTCTTGGGTTAAGGTTTAGAAGAGTTCGTTACAATACAACATTCGTTTAAAATCATTGACAAAATTTAGCGAAACTAATAATGCAAGAGATGAATTCGTGGAATATTTAAAATGTATAAATTACATAACTGTTTTGATATCTACATATACAAAATTACTAAACACACAGAAATAGTTTTTTTTTTATAGCCTAAAGGTACCATATAATGTTATTATTTATATTCTTAAAGCGCTCGATTTCGGTCACAGACCATCGTCAGGTTATATAGCACATTTGTTCACAATATTATAAAACACTATTATTTATAAAAACGAATTTGTAGACATCGTCCTACAAATTCGTTTTTATAAATAATAGTGTTTTATAATATTGTGAACAAATGTCCTATATAACCTGATGATGGTCTGTGACCGAAATCGATCGCTTTAAGAACATAAATAATAACATTATATGGTACTTTTAGGCTATACAAAAAGAATACAAAAAATAAAAAATTGAATTATAGGTATAAGTATAAACAGAAATAGGTTTAGTAGACTTTTTTAAGGTTATTTTCTGTATGCGATATATAATTTTGACGATTCCATTTAGAATGAAGAACAAAAAGACAAATAAATTAGATTGAATTTTCTTCTAACTTAAAAATAAATATTGTACTTGTGGCATAGAAAGTTTTGCGGTTTTTTTGCCAGATACCCGGCTGATTTTTTGGTACAGTTACTTTTACTATATATCGCGAATGCACTATACACCAATATTCAGCAAAGAACGTTAGCGTCTAATAAATGTTTAAAAGTCTAAAACATTTCACTTTTAAGCGTAGAATGTAAAACATGTCAGAATTTTATTGTCCAAAGCCTCTTCTATAGTAGACTTTTTTTATTCTGTGTTCGATGATCACGGTATAAAAATTTAGGCTTGCGAGTCGACAACTCGGATGTAGCGAGCACCCGGTTTTAACGATCACATTTGTCCGGTTCCTTGAATCTCGCTTTAAGCAAATTCCACTGTATATTAAGTGATAGAGAGAAATAAAAGGTAGCCACTTCCTTACTTGCAATGTAATAGCAGGGAGAGAGACGGAGCAAAGAGAAAAGGGGAAGACGAAGGTTTTGATCATGTCACCAGTGCAAGCACTTGCAAAAGAATGAAGGGGGACACATGTCCAAGTCTTCTTACACCTGTCGTGAAACAGAAAGTCTGACAGAGCAGAGATTGGAAAACGTCTTAATCGTAGCTGCGTAAACAACCAGCGTCATGCTTTTGTCATTCGTTATCAGTAAACGCGATAACGTCATTTCTGCGAACAGGCACAACAGATAGTACTGCCCCTGTGTCGTTCTATATTTATACCACAGAGCGCCGGCGTATACAAAAAATCATATCTTACATCGAATTTACTCCTTTCTAATATAGATCTCGTCTTGGGTATTTTCGTTGTTGAGTACTCTTTGTTATGCTGTTGTGGACGAAGTAGGTGCTCAAGGAAACCTACCTAGGCGATAGATAACGTCATTTGAACACTGGGTCTTGAAATGGTTTACCCTTGAAATGACTGCCATTTTTCCCATTTTTCATGTGGTTGCCAATTCGTGGACGTTTTTTGGTAAGCGGCTGCCTTCTGTCTGTAGCGTATCAAACGTTTTTCTCTCTATTTTTCAGTTCTGTCCTGCTCCATAGTCATAGTTACTCTAGTCCATTTCTTTGTCATTGTCTCCCGCTGCTATTCTTAAGAAATCCATTTCAATTAACCAGAGTGTATTTTTTCGGCCTTTTTGAAAATTTTAAAATTTCACGTCCAGACGAGCTTCGCTTTGCACCAACGTTTTGCAAATTCGCAATGCTTTTGTCCCTAAGCATAGCGTTAAGCCTGTGTCCTTGTTTTATCCTTTCTGTCGCGTAGAACTCTAGAGAATCCTTCCTAAATACTCTACAGCGTGCTTCCCGTACAATTCGCGCCTCCATTCCGTTCTATCCCCACACAGTTCTCATTCTCTTAAAATCCTCTTCCACGTTGTGTAACTACCTTCTTTTTGTCTCCCTTTCATTCGTTTACAATCGATTCTTTCCTGAAAAATGTTTTTGACTGTCCTTTTATCAGACATTCTTTCCGCGGGGACGTAAACAGAAATTCGTTCATTGTCTATCAGCTGTGCTGCTTCGCTTTACGTCTAAATCTCCACTTGATCTCCCGCAACATGTTTTCTTCTGTAACACTCAGTGGCGTATCTAGAATTTGGCTTGGGGGGGTTACTAGCTAAAAAACACAACTCATAGATAATATAAGAGCCTAAAAATTTAGAGATTAACGTAACAAAATTCGTCAACTTTAGTCGCCCCTCTTGGGGGGGAGGACCGGTCCCATTCGTCCCCCTCCCCCGTAAATACGCCCCTGTTTACACTTAGGGTCCAAGTTTGTGACCCGTAGTTATTATCAGCGTCTTATAAGGCTCTCAGTTTATTATGTCGGAATATACGTTTAGAGATTTCGTAAACTTAATAGTGGCATAATGTGCTCTGTTTCCTGCGGCCGGTCTGATTCGTATATCCTCCTCGTGCATTATTTTATTCTTAGAATTCACCGTTGACATTTTGCTGCTAAATATTTTAATCGTTTCTTCCTTAATCGTTGTAGGAAACGGCTGAAAAATAAATTGTCTTTGTCTCTCTGTTGAGAGAGAGAGTTGTCACAACTTAAACTCCACCGATTCGTATCTGTCGGTCTTCTCATTGATTATTCCACTTTAAATGGCCGCTTTTTTTTATGAGGTTATCTTGGATCGTTCCTACGAAGAGCGTGACCTCAGTCAGTCCACGCTGTTATCGTCAGACGACCTTTTTTTTATCCCCATTCGCAATATACGGCCGAACTTTACACTGATTTTCCTCATTTAGATAAATTTACATTGGTCGTGCGTTGGGTATTTTTAGTGTTTTGTGTCAATTTTTTTATGCGATAGCGGATAAACTATCGAGGTGCTTTAAGTCGGTTCCAGGGAAAAGTCTCTTGTGATCGGCTGATCTTAAATTAATCCCTCTTGTTTTCTTATCAGTTTTAACGTGGTACTTTCACTCATAGACTCGCCTGGTCGGAATGACTTTTTTGCTTTTGGTTAAAATAACGTTTTATTTAAATATCACATGTTATTGTTATTTAAAAGTTTCGCTCAGTGTAGGCCTATAGTGTGACATCCTCAGTAGTAAAGTGATCCTAATGGAGTTGCCATCATCATCATCTCCACTCCAAGGAGTAGGCCCTAATCGGGCCCATTTACTCCTCGGTCTGCCGACGTCTCTCCTTCGAATCGGCCGGTACGCTAAGACTGCTACTGGTAACCTTCGCGTGGCACGCGGTTTAAATGTTCACACCATCCTCTTCTATAATCTTTGACGATCTCATTTAAAGACTGGATCCTTAGCTCCCGTCTGATTTCCTCATTCTGTTTCTCGTCTAGGAGGAAGTAGTCCTGAACACTTCTCAGCAGCTTCACTTCTTCTGCAGCCGTAATGTACTGTCGGCTACAATCAGTATTTTATACAGCTTAATGAAGGTGTTCGTCCTAGTTTTGTTCTTCAAAGCACTATAAATTGTACCATAGAGTGCTTGACGGTTTCTTATTACAGTCTCTATGGGAGTCAACTGATATATTGCATTCCGAATAGTTCAGATTACAACCCTATAACCCGAATAGTTCAGATAAGGTTTAATCGTCGACGATTGTCTTCAGTCTAATGGAATACTTACAAAAAAAGCCACGGTCTTTGATTTATAAGCAGTCGTAGGGTTATGTAGCTGTGCAGTCCAATACATATAAAGAAACGTATTTGGTATACAAAGATGAGGGTGGTGATCGAACGCACGGCCAAGCCCAGTCATATGTTTTGGTGTGTTATGTCCGTTGTTTTGGCAAGCTTGTTGTACCATTACGGTAAATAACTTCGGTACTTTCCCAATATCCGTACCGACAGTACATTTTCGATGGTTTGAATATGCGATTGTATCAGTATACCACCATATGAAGAAGAAGAAGTGTACTAATTGTAAATTGTTCTATTTCTTAATGTAAAGCGAAAAGACGGAGTGTTTTCATTTGTGAGGTTAGATAATAATGGTGTTGGTTTTTAGCTTACTGTTTAAAGAAATAAAAGCCATTGTTAGGAAAAATATGACGTTTAATGTGTATACACAAAGAGGGTAACATTAAAAACAAAGAGCATAACGTTTTTTAACAAACAACAACAGAAAATGTAAATACACGCGTACACCACTATATTTTTAAAACAGAGTACACAGTACTAATAGACCTAGAGGTATTTTTTCACGATAAAAAGAACAATTATTTGAGTGTTTGCAACAAATAAATTTATAGAATCCACAAAGACGATTTCAATCTCAGTAACGATCAGAAAACGGCATGCGCAAGTAGTTCGGTTCGATACAAGAGTACCGTACAGACTATAAAAATGTCGCGGAACTGTTTGCACATACGAGTATGAGTTAGTAGAGAGATTGTCGACGGCAGGTTGTGTATTGTTAGTAGGTCGTTGTGATTGTATCGCCGCAAAACCAACCAGACTTCCTCTTCAAAGTGGTTCTTATCGCGTCCAATATATATATATATATATATATGACTCCTGACCGTATTGTTAATTATTACTTCCTGTCAGCTGTACATCCTGTGATAGATGGATGGGTCAAATGCTGGCCAAGATCTCCTCCTACTTTTGCATGAACTGTCAAAACTAAGAATAGCCTCGTTTACCTGGAGACGTTCACGGGTGTAACCGAAATTAGGGCAGAAAATTCGTTGCCCTAAGAGTTGGTAACACGTCTAGGGTGAAAGTGGTACGTGCGGAGGGCAGAATTAATTTTTTGAGTAAGCAACAGCAATAATAAGGGTGCAATAGAAGTAACCCAAAGAAGGGCGTGTTACAACATGATCGATACCTGCCCCATAGTGATCGTTTCCAGATTCAGCCGTCACGCAATTAATAGTTCATAATCCACGCTCAGTTTGTACGCGAGCAGTTCACACACACACAACATTAACCCCCGTTCTTCACCCCTGTAATTTATGTTAGCACACGTTACGTGTCTCACACGTAAACATTTTAATTTCTTTGTTTCAGTATTTTTATTATACTGTATTTACTATTTTAATTAGTTAGAATTAAGGAATTTGTAGGAAATATTTAAGAATTAAATATATAATATTAGATTCGTCTATCAGGTACAAATTTATATTATGTTATGCTAATAAAAAAAAACTACTCGAGACAATATAGTAATATAATAAACGTATGGCTAAGGATAAGGAAGTCTGGAGGAAAATTCTGAGGCCCACGGTGGGCTGTAAAGCTACTGATGATAATGATGATGATGACTCGAGACAAATAAGCAGAGCACCTTGACAGACTATCTAAGGATTCCGTCGTAAATTATGAATGAGCAAAGCAATGCACGAAACAGTCTAAAGCAGTGGGTCCCAAAGTGGGGTCCGTAACAATGTTTCAGGGGGTCCGCAGGCACTTTTAAGAAAAATTAGAATATTCCGTAATTTTCTCCGATTTTTATGCTCTAAAATCTAAATTTTAGAAACTTAAAACAATTAGTAGAAGATTCCAGTTTTTTTTTTCAAACTAATTGTAATTGTAAAAGTAATTTCAAACTAATGGCTTTAATAATGTCTTTAAATCATGTCGCGTAGCAGATCTTGTTTGTCTGCCGAACTGACTAGACACTACAGAATCATTGACGGAACTTTCAACTGACGTTCATTAAAATTAGTTTTCGCAATTACGGCGTGCTGACTTCTGGTTATATGTAATGACTGACCATCCTGAACTCGCAAAAAAAGCTTTGAAGCGTTTAACTGTTTCCCTCTACTTATTTGTGTGAAACCGCATTCTCCTTGCTCACGTACTTGAAGTCAAAGTTAAGTTAAGAAATAAACCTGATGTCGAGGGTGACTCAATATTGAAATTATCAGACATTAAACACAATATTGCAGAGCTAATCGTTCAAAAGCAGCTTCATTGTTCACATTAAACTATGTTTGATATCATTAATATTATAATTTTGCAAGTTAAGAGAATTTGATTTCAATGCATTTTAATTAAAATATAAGAGTTTCTATCATATTTACTGTTTTATTTCAGAGCTCAGACGGGGTCCGTGTATTTTTTTTTATTGGGGGGGGGACTGAAAAGTTTTGGAATCACCACTGGTCTAGAGTGTATCGGATAAGCAAATGGCTACATCTGAAATAAACTTGTGTCTGTACCAACGAGGCGGTAGTAGGGGCTAAACGTGAATGACGGTATATGGTACTTTAGGAGGAGAGAGAGAGAGAGAGAATAGACAGACAGACGGAAGAGGGAGAGATTGTGCGTACGTATAAACGACAATGTACGTGTTCGTATGTGTGATCTCATTATTGTCTCCGTTGAGAATTATCGTCTTGGTGTATAAGGAATTGTTCCAAAAATTGTCAGTGTAGAAGCAGTACTTGTAGGAACAGTAGATGCTGTAAAACTGTACGGTAAGACCTTTTTAAGGGTCAGTTTTATAACAGGCCGAGCCTCCAGGTGGTCTAGTGGCTAACGCGGGCGATTGATGCGCTCGTGGTCCCGGGTTCAATTCCCGGCGGAGGCTCCATACGGCGTGCACTCAGCGTCGTGAGGCAAACTGAGTAGGCGCTGAGATAACAGCGCCGCCTCCTGGCCGTGATTACCGCAACTAGCGGCTGGTGGCGCGTAGTACTAGCCATACACCGTCACACTAACACAAAAGCCGCGCGGGGTACGCCTTAGTCCTTAACGGACTGTGGAGCGGAGGTTTTATTTATAACAGGCCTGTGGGAACACTTTTAGTCCAAGTTACAGAACGAGGGCGGAAAAGCGGGCGAAATTTATTATAGCAACATTGCGAATTGGGTATTTCCTCGTACTTTGCATTCTTTAGAACTGGACGTGTATATTTTATGTTCACACGTCCAAGACAGCGTGGGAGGTAAACGGTCAAGGCGAAGGACAATGTTTAGATACGTATTACAAGGGTAAGGAGTTATCAATAGACGAGCCCCCGCTTGTGTCGTAAACAAGTATTGTTATTGTTATGCAACTGCCGGAACTGTATTGTTTCTGACCTGAGTTTTTATTTTCAATCGGAAATCAGTGAAGGTGCGATCTTTGGAATTTGGAATTTGTCTTTTTTCCAAAAGAATGATATAAGGAAATTTACTGATTTACGAAAGATCTGGGAACATTGATCGAAACCACCACCTACATTAAGTTTAGAGTTAATTTATTATATCATATCAGTTGAAAGATAAACGAAACTGGTAAAGCGGTTTTATCAATCGTCGCATGTAGATGTTATTGCGATTGTGCGCTTTGACCCCCGTCCGTTTGATACGGCGTACATAACAGCCGGTACAGTATGCGTTGACAGTCAGTCAGTCGTACGATGAGCGGCGGCGGGGACTCAGCTGGACAACAGCAGAGGACGCGGCAGCAATGCCAGTGCGTGCCCGTAGTCAGCTGTTTCAGTCCATTGCGCGCGTCGCACAGGCGGCGGAGAAGAAGAAGACAACAGGAGAAACAGAGGCAGCAGTCCCGAGGCCGACGTCGCCAACTGTCCAGGGTGAGAGCACCGACTTTGACTTTGTCGATTGTAATTTTTGTTCGATTTTTCGAATCAAATGAATGTTAACAGGCCTCTAATTTTACGTGAATTACTCTACCCCAAAATCGTGGAAAATTCCTGTCTGTAACTAGCACTAAATAATTATTTAAACGAATAATAAATGCTGGGGTTTAATTTTTTCCTGTGTAAAGCATAACCGCAATAAGAAAACAGGTAAAACATGCCACAAGTTGGTCTGCAACAGTGGTCCCGAAACTTTAATGACAAGGTAAAGCTTCGTACTTCCTTGTAACCCACTTCATAACTACCTAAATCTTATGTCCATAAATTTCTAATCTGTAGTTGTTTTACTCTATAGGAATACTGTTTTGTAACTAGGTATTAATATTTTATTCCTATGGTATAGATGAAATAATACAAAATGATGTTATTCAATATAAATACTAATATTTTACTATCAAAAAGTAACGTATTAGATTGTAAGACGTAATTATTATTACTATTATTTTCTTTAACGTAAAATTAAAGAAAATAAGACAGCACTTTGAGTATTTTGATAGAACGTCGTTAAAATCTGTTTCATTAAATTTTGCAAAAGAAAGCATGAATCTGATGTGTGCAACCCTGTATCAGGTTTGAAAGATGTAAGTTTCAGCCTCAAATCACTTTCTACTGACAGTTTTTGTCTGTACTTATTTTTCAAGTACAGTACACTTCCGTACGCTAATGTCTGGCTCGTCAATCGCCGATAATCTACGTAAACACAAATTAAGCCATTCCCCATTTAAAAATGCTGCAGAACTCGTCCCTGACCATTTCGAACACAGTCCATTTAGTATTAGATAAATTTCGATATTAGATAATTTGTTAATTATCGGGATAATTACGAAAATCGCCATGCGTAGATTTTTTAGTAAACTAATCATTATTGAGTAGCAATACATTAAGCACTAACAATTCTAAACATTCAGATTTAAGTTACAGCTCCTTTTAGTTGACAGACACCTTGTTGGATTTTCATATTTTTTTCAAATTGTTGATCTGTTTTAGGGGGTTCCAAAATTTTTTTAATTTCGGAAACTACACTGTATTCAGATTTTTGTTAAAAATTCTCTTTAATTTGATATCTCGTATGAATTTTCTCATAAGTTTCGCTCACTTTTTGGGCTCAGGCGTCTCATAATTTTGAATTTTTAAAAAAATTAACACTATTCAGATTGTTGTCACCCTATAATTCCCTTTAATTTGATAAATGACATGAACTTGTGGGATTTTTCACAGTTTTGATCCCCTCAGATTTTTTCCTCTCCCTCGCCCGATATTTTGGCGGGGGTAATCTCGAAAACAGTAGGTTGTGTAGGGTAAAAGTATGGACGTTCAAGCCATGTTTTACGAAAATCGGTTTATGCGTTCAAAAGGTGTCGTGAGATAGACAGACAGACAGACGAACGCCAAATGGTCGGGTTGAAACTGAAAACCCGCTCCGCTCGTTCCATCATGTAAGATTTTATGAATATACAAACGTGTTAACATACAAATGTTTATGAACTGTTTAATTGTATGTAAACGATACACATCGAGTGTGTAACTTAACTGTGGTTTAAATAAATTAAAAATTAGTTTTTTGTGGTAGTATGAACACGACGAGGTGCGTTTTAGCAACAGTTACGGAGTATATCTTCACGCATATCTACACTTAGTAATTTAAGATGATGTCGTCTCACAAAGAAGTGCACAGACCGCCTGCTTGAGGAGAACATGACCCATGAAGTACACTATTTACTTCAAGTTGTCTGTAAAATTTCGGTGTTATATTTTGAAGTTGTTATAGTTTGTACCAGTGGTAGTCGATTTTAAACAAAACTAGTAATGTCCCTGAGGTACCAGAACTCGCTGAGACTTTTACAGTTTTGGGGAAATTTTGACTTTCATTTTTAGCTCGTGGTGCCCCCGAAAATAAAAATATTCAAAGCAACACTACACTCGGATTTGGGTTAACATCATTTTCTTTATTCTGATGTTCGGCATAAAGTTTTACATTTTTTTTTTACAATTTCAATACATATTTTGGTGTCCTGTAATTTTTAAATTTTCAAACCTAAACACAATATTCAGATTGTGGTTAAAATTAAAATTTTGTTTAATTTGATACCCCACGTGGGGTTTTTTTTAAGTATGACCCTGGATTTTTTTGTCCCCAGTATGGACACGCAGTATACCAAGTTTTACCAAAATCGGTTAATGCATTCAAAAATTACCGTGAGACATATACCCCAAACGGTCGAGTTAAAACTGAGAACTCGCTTCGTTCGTTCAATAATACCGGTATTAAACTCTGTACGTTGCTCATTGTTATGCTAAGTGACTACCTGTAAGCACTTTCAAGCTTCTAAACCGCCTAACCAAGAGATTTGTGATGATGCTGTAGAAGCTCCAACTCTGTTACCGGCAATCATGTAAGTTAATTGGGTTAGTATTATATAGCATTTTATTTATGCAACTTTCTGATTGATGTTTCCATCTTTCTCTTGTATCAGATTTTCGTTGCGAAACTGTAACTGTTCGTATATGGTGTAAAAACTACAAAAATCTAATATTAAAGCAAAGTGTGAACTGGACAACAATATAAATCTATTTTTCTGTCTTGTCGGTTACACAGTTGCGGAAAGTCAAGGGAAACCCCGATAACAGTTCGATGTCATTGTCAGCATTGTTTGCATTTGCACGTGTCAAGAAGAATTTAACTGGAACGTCAAGTCATTCTTAAAAATACCTTCTGTTATTTATTTTATTGTGCCTACTTTTACAAATTTCGCATTATGATGGCGTCGCGAGTTCGCGTCCCTGTTAAGATCTGTGTTATATCGTGCGTAATAGCATTATGTCAATTCAGAAACCTTTTGTGCACCCCTTTTTTTTATATATTTTAGCAGTATTATCATGCGTAGACTGTAGACACAAACACAGATGTTGATTGGCTGGTGTTTACCTTGTGTCGGCTGTTTTATCTCTTTTTGTTATCGGTGCCCGTGTACTCTCATTGTTTTACACGACTGCTAGACTGTTTGCATGTACTCGATAAATGTACTCGTAATTTTCCCAGTTTTCTTCTCAGTTTGTTCTTCCGCTCGTATGTGTTCCTACCAGTAGAGTGAATGTCAGTGTTTAAGTGGACAAATTATGCTAACTAAATCACGCTACCTTTCATCATTCTTATTTAGGCTGTGGTGGATACGTAAGGCAAAATTAGAAACTGAATACTCTCCTTCGGAGCTGAACCTACAGCCGCTGCGCTGGAAGGCGAGCCACAGCCTTTCTTTCCACGCTCTTATATTAAACCTGTTCGCGTCTTACGGTACATGTCTTCTATTCTTTTTTGTACATTTATGGCCTCTTAAGTCTTTTATATTAAGTCTATTAATTAGTGGAGAAGTCGCAGGAATACACAATTAACGCCAAAATACAATAATATGAAATGTATGCTTTTATCGTACGGATGCGAAACTTGTAAACAGTCAGTATACAATTAGATAATCACACGTCTGCGTATTATTTGGGATATTGTGACCAGAACGTGTACCGAATTAAAAAGAATTATGGTAAGAATTTAATACAAAATTATTCATATTGGGTACGTAAATAACATTGGGGCTGGCTGGGTCGCACTTTTAGAAAATTGGCGAACGATTTGTCCAAAGATGTTTGACATTGTAATCCTCTCGGAAAACAAACTAGAAACCGTTATCACGGACGAAGATAAGAGAATGGTCAGTCTTGTAAAATGAAATTAATGCGTTGACAAAATTCAAATTGTGATCCGAAATAACTGATGAATCTGTTGAAAGGACGGGACACAACCTGTTTGATGAAGCTCAGTTAAAGATACCGGCCGTTAAAATTGACAGTTAACTTAACGGGAGATATTTTGCCTAACTAACGGGCCGGTAGAACGACGAGAGCTAACTTTTAAAATTACGTTTGGTGTCATTTATGTAGAACCACGTTGTTCCCCGTGAAGTAATCGTTCGTGTAACGTAATGGCAGTATACTTGCATATATTTGTTTGATTTCTATGATTAGAAAATTTGCTGTATCTGTTTTCTGTTCTTTCATTAAACAGTTTATTTTCAATTGTTGCGTATCCGTGTATTATGTAACGTATTGTGACAAACAAAAATGGTCAGAGATAAAATGTTTACGCGTAAGTAATATGGGTATTAAAAAATTATCCAAACGTAGACGAAAAACAAATGTCACCGTTGTATAGGATAGGCCTATCGGTTTTCATCATTTAAGTGAATCAGAATTTATAGAACGCTAATAGGCTTTCAAAAAATTAGTCTCAAAACGCTTGAAGAATTGAGGTTACACAGGAATATCCTCGATAACAGGAATAAAAAAAAGTACAACGATGTATAAAATCCACAAATACGTTTGACAAATAGAAAATCGTGAAGCAGGAACGCCACCTTACTGATAGTTTAATTTCTTAAAAGTTACTTTAATTTCTTGGCCTGTCTGAAGCAAAATCGACACTTATCGTGGTAGCATAGTCGTGTTAAAGAGAGTTCTACTAACCGGGTCCAAACAGGCGTTGGTGTTTTGGTGAAATGGCTGTTAAGAAAAGACCGTTAAATTTTATTTCGCCAGTTAACAAACGGTCCGTTAGGAAGAAAATTAAATGGCGTTCTTGAAAAACGGGCCATGTGTGTCTCATTTGACACATTGTTAAATGAGCAGCGTTTATTCGTAAAATATGGGTGTTGTGCGAGGAAATACTACAGTTTATTCGTTTCTGCGTACGATAGTCACTTCCTGAAAATCTAGGAGTAGGAATCACGTCCGCGGGCTATAGGAACAGTTTGTGTTCACACGCACAGATAAATCGTCTCATTGCAACAGTTTGTTTGTAGTAGGGTTTATGAAAGTATTTCCTTATGGAACGACCGAGCTATTCTTAAGAAGCGTGCATGTGTGTGTGTGTGTGTGTGTGTTGTATAACCGGCGCGTAGAGACTGTGTGAGCGTGACGAGCTTGTCTGCTTGCCTCTCTTGGACGAGAAGAGAAAACCAATGCAAATAATAATATAATACTGTGTGTGTGTGTGGTATCGGCGCTGTTGCAGCTTCACGGCGAGCTGGGTGTGTGAGAATCGAAAGTCAGACTTTTCATTGTCGTGTTCAAATAATTACATCATTTTTGTTTGCACCGAGTTCCGCAATTCTATGAGAATCAAACGAATTAATGTGAGCGAGTAATACATTCGCAGCGCGTTAGGAAACGGAAGTTTTGCAACATTTTTCGTTGTTAATTACAAACAGAATTTCGAGTGTTAGTGGATAATTTAACGATGGTTCTTTAGAAGTGAAGAAAAGGGGCGTCTTCTCGTCAGCAGTAGCTAAACACACGGGGACAATTCTAGTGTTCTATACAGCAACATATTTGCATAATATTTACGGAAAATTAAATAAGACCGAAAATACCCTACCTAACTTTGTACTTAAGAATATTAGATACTTTTCCAATAACCGTACCCACACTCATTTTCGATATTTCAATTATACGATTATTGGTATCGATGTGTAGTAAATGTTGCATATAATTTTAGTTAGATAATAGAAATCGTGGAAATTTTATTTGTGTATGTTATAAAAAGTAGTTTGTTGATGGTTGCAATCATGTTTCGTTGTCATATTTTTTGCGAACAATAATATAAGTCCAATGTGTGCCTGTGACACCAAAAATAGACGTTGTTAGGTTAACATGCAAACTACAGTTACACATGGAAACCAATATGTCTTTAAAGTAATATTCGCTTTTTGTGAAATCCACGTAAAGGAAAACCAACTGGAACTAAGGCGAGGTGCTATACATGTTTCCCATTTTTTTGTTTCGCACAAAATTTGCTTTCAGTTAAGTTTTTGAGATTTTACTGATAACATAAAAGAATATTGGCCAACTAACGAATAAAAAATCTTGTCTTCATTTGTTAATATGTTGTCTTTTTTTATTGTTTTAATCTTAATATTAAGAAATAATTAAATTTTTCATTTTACATTTTGTGTTGTTGTTTTTGTTAAAAACCGTTTTGTTGTTTGTTTTTAATGTTTCTCTCTTTTGAGCATTGTGTATACAATTTAAACGTCACATTTCTTCCTGACCATGGCTTTCATTTCTTTAAACAGTAAGCAAAAAACCATTATTACCTAACCTCACAAAATGAAAACGACACGTATTTTTGCTTTACATTAAGAACGCACGTTTTCTTTTTCTTCACATCGTAATATAGCGATACAATCGCATATTCCAAACATCGAAAATATACTGTAGGTACGGATATTGGGAAAGTATCGAGTATTATATTCCATTTACATTATTACAGAAATAAAATAATTAACGTCTTCTCCAATTAGGCGTACGAAATTATTTTGTCCAATTTGCATATCATCTGAAACTGAGTTTATTATAAACCAATAAGTGATTTACAATTTTGATTTAATTCCAAATCTGTACATAGTATAAAGTAAAGTCGATCCGTTTTCTCTCTGTGTTTGAAATCGCTAATCTCAGGAAGTACTGAACGGATTTTATTCAAGTTTTCGCCAATAGATAGAGTGTCTATCGAGGAACATTTATGTGTATAATTAATACATATATGTTGTACATTAGCTTAGCTATCACGGTTTATGTCAAGTAAGTGGTATAGTTTACATCTTATATATAAAAATGAATGTTTCTTTGTTTGTCCCGTATGCGTTCCTATACCATTCATCCGATTGCGATGAAACTTCGGTGAGTTGTTGTGCGCACGTCCGCGAAGGTTTCTTCCACATCTCCTCCTAAACCACTGTACCGATTTCAACCAAACTTGGCACAAATATTTTACGCAACGGGAGAACCAACATAGGATAGGTGTTTTTTCGATGGGGTCCTTTTGGGGGTTCTTTGGGGTCTTCCACATCGCCTCCTAAACCACTGAACCGATTTCAACCGAACTTGGCACAAATATTTTACGCAAAGGGAGAACCAACATAGGACAAGTGTTTTTTTCGATACGATCCTTTGGGGTCTTCCACGTCTCCACCTAAACCATTGGACCGATTTCAACCAAACTTGGCACAAATATTTTACGCAACGGGAGAACCAACATAGGACAGGTGTTTTTTTTTCGATACGATCCTCTGGGGAGGTCCTTTGCGGTCTTAAAAAACTATTAGATCTGGTTACTATGGCAACCCAATAGAATAGATTCTGTTCTAAATATATTATCGCATTAAATTGAAGACCTCGCGAACGAAGTTGTGGGCAACAGCTATTTATTTTTAAGAAGCCTACTTTAATCAAACTTTATTAATTAAACTAACATTTTCATTACGTACAACGTGAAACTCCGCAGCGAAGCACGGGTATTCTGCTAGTTTAAAATAAATTCCAGTTAAAATGGCAACAGCTGTAATATGTAATTACAGAAAAGTCCTTGAAGTATGATTTAAATTGCGTTCGTAGGAGGGTTCGTAGTCGAAAGAACGTTGAAGAATTAACGATGTTCTTTTAAATTTAAATCCTTTAACAGTAAACTTAAATCTAGTAGATGTAACTAAGGGTTTCATGGGTTAAAACAAAAATAACGAAATTTATACCATTTTTGGTTAAGTACACACAGACCAAAAGGGCGCGTTACCAGGGCTTGATTCCAGGGGGAACGCGCCGGAACGGCGTTCCGGAACCTCTTTGGTCCAAAAATAAATTACCGAAAATATATATGAAAAGAAAAACGTAATTATTACAAAAATTTACTACTAATTTTTAAATTGTGCCCCTCATCAGCCCCATCACAAAACTAAACATTTGCCAAAATCAAACACCAGCACATTAGTTTATCTTAACTGCTATCGTTCAAAAAATGTCCCAATAACCTATGGAGAAAATTAAATAAAAAAACTTGCTTCAAAATTAAAACTACATGAAAGACAACTGATTGGGAGCATTTGAGAATATGTGCATTCCAGAATTTTGTCAGATAGTCTTTGTACCTTTAAATATGGTATTGAATCAACACCAATAACTTCAAGTGAATGTGAGAGGGGAGATTTCTTGCCATCATACAGCATTAGATACCAAGAGTAAGGAAAGGTGAAGAAACAAACAATATGACGACACAATGACGAAACTATGGAAACTTTTTTTAAATGTCCAAACCACTGAAACCATCACGTAGAGTTTGATTGAGGCTCCGGGATGACGCCATCATGAGTTACACGTTTTCGATTGTCATGCGGCTAACCTGACGATGAAGCTCTATAGAAATATCAGTAAACTTTATTACATTTTTAGATACACGTTTATACGTATGTTAGATATTTTATAAGGGTTTAAAAATTTAGACCTCCTTTGTAATAACCTGGATGTAAACTTATACGCTAATATAGAATATAAGTATATTTGTGTCTGTACAACTTTTGAATTGATGCGTTCCGGCACCTATAATTTTAGAAATCAACCAATGCATTTTACTAAATAATTAGATTAATGGGTATTTAATTTAAAATCAATTCAGAAAGTATTGGAGATCTGGGCAAACGAATTACTTTGTAAATAAGAAGCTGAAGATATTCATCAAATAATGCTGAAAGCCAACGACAGAAGTTTACAGATGTAGCGTTAAATGAATTAACAGCACAATGAGAAGGGGGTGAACGATGATGATGAACCCGAGGAAGAGGAATTATAGCAGTTACTAATAAACGATCTCAAGTAAGTCTCAGGTCGCAACACTGGAATTTTGGGGGGGGGGGGCGATTTTTCAAGGCGTTTTTTACCCCTTACAAGCATTGGTAATCAAACAAATCGGTGAAGAAAGAGAATGCAAAGATAAAGACAATCAATTTAGATTGTCTTGATAAGGCCTAATGTACTAATTATGTTAGGCCAGGTTTGACTTACTTGACTTAAGTCCTTAAATTCCTGGGTGGAACATAGGGCATCGACAAAATTTCTCCAGCGTGTTCTGTCCAATGCCAGGGCCTTCACCTCCCTCCATGTTTTATTGACACCAGCCAGCTCTCTTTCCATAATCCTCTTCTTGGTGTTCCTCGGCCTTCCTCGTCTGCAGCTACCTTGCAGATTCCATTTCAGTGCCTGTCTAGCGATATTTTCTGTTGGTCTTCTCAGGGTGTGACTGATCCACCTCCATTTTCTTCTCTTTATCTGTAGTTGGATGGTACTCTGACTTGTGGCCTCCCATAGGTTTGACCAGGCTTTTACATTTCTCATAATGTTGTTGATTAGGCGTACTAGAAAATCTTTTGGTATTGATAAAAAGAATAACATTAGTTTTTTGATTCCAATAATTGCTTATATGGCTGTACTTTGACCAAAATTTTTGAATAAAGCCCCAAGATCCACCGTTAACTGGGGATTATTCCATATCCCCATATTGTGAATCCCCTACCCACAAAATCAAATGGGAGGGGGAATTGCACCATGACCTTTGGGGGGGGCACCTCTGTGCTTATATGCTATAAAGTGATACTGGAAGGGAAAAATTAGACATACAATACAAAAGAACAAAAAACAAATAGTTTTTAAAAAGAATATTGATGAAGCAAGTCGGCATGTACATCCAGGACCAACAATATCCTGTTTGTGAGTGAACTGAGTAATTACAAAATTCCAATATCCGAATTAATTTTAAATTAAATACCAATTAACATAATTATTTAATAATACGCATTTTTGATAAACTCTGTATTTAAGTGCTATAAATTGGTGTATTTTTGTTTTCAACCTTAAAATCCTACTTAGTTACATCTTTAGTTTACTTTTAAAAGAACATCGTTAATTCTTCAACATTTTTTGACTAGGAAGGCATTGAATCGTAAGTCAAGGACTTACCAAGGTAAATCAACTCAACCCAGGTTAGTTACGATGGTTTCTGTCAGAGGCATAAAAGTGTGTGTGTGTGTGTGTGTGTGTGTGTGTGTGTGTGTGTGTGTGTGTGTGTGTGTGTGTGAGAGAGAGAGAGAGAGAGAGAGAGAGAGAGAGAGAGAGAGAGAGAGAGAGAGAGAGAGATTGCCATTATATGGTGTTATGCCATGGGCCCAAGATACTACTACCATGTCCTTTTGAATGTTCCTTAACTGCAGCCACCACTATATGAAGGAATGATTGAATTGTTGTTATAGTACAGATCAATGCTGGTTTTGGAAATTAGAAAATTATACTAAAATTCACCTAAAGTAGTCAGAATTATTTGTTAATAATTTTTCTCACTGTTTTAACAGAATCTTTGTGTGCATGTTGGTTCTATCTACCAATTGATAAGTAAATGGCTTATTAAACTGTTTATATAATATTAATAATTAATATAATTGCTGTTAATGTTATAGCTTTGTCTGATATTACCCCGAAACAGTCAGTCGGTTTGTTTCATATCGAAAGTTGAATCACATTTGTACACATTATATAGCCCCATTTGATTGGTCAATAATGAGCGTGGCTGTATAGCCGTGTTATCACAGCTGATAGGATGGACCACATTGAGATAACTGCATACAGTATGTAGCCTATACTGAATTTGACCTATGATTCCCAACTATCACCTCACCCTAGCATTGTCGTCATCTTTGTTATAAACAGTTCACTTCTTTTGCTATTTTATCAGTCTGCTTAAACAACAATATACAAAGCCGAGTCGAGCCCATTTTAGGTACATAGTTCAGATTCATGGTGAGAATCGCGTAACTGTCTACTCAGCGTGTCTTCCCTTTTTTCATAAAAACATGACTTTCAGCATTTATTGTCAGTTCATTGTGTTCTTATCAATCAATAAAACTGTATATTGGTAATATGGGTAATCTATCCTGCTTCCCGCTTATAAGAAAACTATAATACAATTTAAATTTGTTGTCACTGTATTAATTCTGTTTGTGAAACACACACACACGCGCGCGCTGCGCGCGCGCGCTTCTTGCTACAGTCAATTTCTTGATCCATAAATTATTTAACATTTATTATTAATTTACAATCAAGATATATTGTTTCCTGACTTGTAACATGTTTCGGGAATTAGATATTTTACCCATTAGATACGTTAAAAACTAAGATGGCTGAGGATGGAAAGAAATACCTAATTCCTGAAAAAAAAAACATGTTCCAAGTAAGGAAACAATATATCTTTATTGTAACATATATAATATAATATATTTATATAATTTTTTTACACGAACAGAGCAACCGTGGACCACGTGAATATCATTTTCTTTTCTTCTCCTGCCAGAAGGCCCTCATTCGTACACTATGCACCGCCTTCCTTTCCACTGTCCACGTCTTTCTCGTCTTCTTCTCACCGCAGAGAACCTCAAGATTTTGAATTTTGTTTCTGTATGTATTAAATCCACACAGTCGTTCAAAGAGACACCCAGTTTCATCATTTCCTCCTTGAGTTATTTGGTGTATCCGTTCAGATTGGAAAGTTGCCAAATATATTTGAAAATGTGTATATTTAATCTGTACCGAATCATATGTCCAAGGAATCTCAGTCTTTTTCTTTGGAAACCCGTTTCCAGATCCCTGTACAGCTCTCTTCTTTAGGTCTATGCCTGCACCCATCTCCAGTTTTTCTTGGGGCCATAAATTTTCCGAATAATTCTTTGTTCAATTTTAAGAAGAGATTACAAATTTTTAAAGCACATTGTTTCCACTCCATACATGATCACAGTGCTATAATGGCGGACTTTCGCACTACTGGAAAGGTTTCTCTTTCCGTACAGTTCCCAGGTTAGAGTAAAGCCCTTTGATAATTTGAATTATATAATATATATATTTTTTCTTTTGGTAGTTACATTGGTGTTATTGTTGCGTGAAGGTGGTATATGGTTTTTTTTTTACTGTTTCCAGTGTTAAGTGTTTTGAAAATTGTGTTGTGTTTTGTGTTGCTTAATATTTGTTCAGGTTTTTCTTGTGTTTTATGTTTATGTATTTGTAAATTTTCCCATATATATTCATTGCTACGCCTTTGTGTGGTGTGTTCAAGTCCCTTAGAGCTGGAACCCATGCATCCTTCCTCTTGCCTTCAAATAGCTTCCTCTTTTGATATTTTCAAAACACTAGACAGGTATCGTGTATCTCACCCCTTCCTCTGTCTCCATTACATCAGAGTTAAGCAATTCTTTTCTACACCTTTCTCGTCACTATTTTCTTATCATATCCATTCAGCCTATACATCCAGTATTCTACTCCAAACACAGATTGTCAATCATCTTTTCGTAACCATTTCATTAAATAAATATTCGGTAAGCAATTTAGTGAAAGCTTTTTTTGACTTTTACTTTTTTTTGTAAAAATTGTTCTAAACTCGAGCATAAAGAATGAGGCCATTAAGACAAGAGTTACAAGTTTCAACATGAATGAAAAATTAAAAGATTACAAACAAGGGAGGAAAGAACACTTAGAAAGAATGTCAGGTTCCAGACTTGCCAGAGAAGTCTGGAAATGAAACCCGTAGGGCAGAGGTGTGTGGGTAGACCCAGGAAGAGATGGCAGGATTTTTGAAGGCAGAATAGCACCTTACTTATACCATTTTGTGAAGATGATGATGATGACTTGTTTTGTATATGTTATCCAAGGATTTAAATTTATCTGCGTGCAAGTTTTGCTCACTTATTTTAATGTTCAGTTGTAATTTAATAATAAAATCTGTTAAAAGTTAATGACTAAATTGTGGGTGTTCGAAAAATGGCTGTTGCAACTGTAGAGCACTGACAGTCCAGAGTAATCAGGATAAACAGTGTTCCACATGAGTGGATTATTAAACATCCACATTAAAAAGTGAATGTTATTTGGAAAATTTTGTATAATATTGTGTGCACATAAAAACTTACTTAATTGTATACTTAACTAAATATTTTATTTTATTTGGTGTTCTGCCCTAAAGCAGGTCTTCAAATGGTAAAAGCTCTCTAAGCTGTCCTATCGCATGCCAGTCTTTTTGTTTCTTCATAACACCCTCTGATTTTAATGCTATCTATTAACTTCATTCTTCTAACCCCTCTTCTTTTTTCTCCTTCTATGACACCCTCCATGGCAGTTATAAGCAAGCAGTCTCTTCTTAAAGAATGACCTAACCAATTTCTTTTCCTATTTTCTATTACCTTCAGGATTCTTCTCTCTTCCCCTATTCTTCTTAAAACTTCACCATTCCTTACTTTATCAACCCACCTCACTTTTTCCATTGCTCGCCAAACCCACATCTCAAATGCTTCTAATCTTTTCTCATCCTCCTTCCTCAGTGTCCATGTCTCTGCACCATATAAAGCAGCGCTCCACACATAACATTTGCCCAACCTTTTCCTTAAATACTTATTTAAGTATATTTATGTATAATAAATATTTACATATAAATACATATAAGTATATTCTTATTAAGTAAGTATTTACTTATATTTTTGTATTTACTATATTAGAAAAATGAACTTCACTTAAGAAATCAGTTTTTTACTTAAAAAAAAGGAATGATGTGTTCTGTTTTAAAGTATAGTTAATGTATACCAGAGGCTTACCATGGTGATCCTTTTGTCCAAACCAGTCTTCTTGGTTTGCAACCATGGTATAACTTTCTCCTTTAGAATGTGTACTCACATTTGGACCCAAGGCTACCATCTTGTTGTAAAACGTCATTAAATCTTCACAGTTGTTCCATCCTCAGTTCATTGTATAATAACCATAGCCACAATTATACAGTAGAGCATCGATTATCCGAACATTCATTAACCGAACGATCTATTATCCGAGTCCAATAAAAACTAGAATTGTGTACCTGTACTGTGCAGTAATGTATTGGACACGTGGAGGAGGCGTATTGGATATTTATTAAACATAACAAATCTTATACTATAAATTATTGTAGTACTGTACAGTAATAAATAAACGCTATAGCTATAAAGCCTTACAATCGATAAACAAAGACGGATAGACTGTATTCAGCTTATAAATCTTAAACGACTTCAGTCTTTAGCAGTGAGAAAACGGGGTTATTGGTTTGAAACAGACAATGATAGAACAATTCTTCAAAAAAGTGTAAATACATGGTACCATATGGTATGTTTTGTTTTTTAATTTTGAATTAATTTTATAGTACTGTACAGTGTTGGTCATTAAACTATAATATTGTTTAAATTAACTTTTGGTTTTTATTCATTACACTCAGTTTTAATTCAATGATTTATAGCATTCATAATACATTACAGTATAGTATACAGGTTGGAGTAATTATATAACAGTATGTTAGAAATGGTTTTGTAATAAAAACCTTTGTTTTTGTAAAGAGAAATAATGTTTTCAATTTATGATCTATTATCCGAAATATCGATTATCTGAACGAGCCCTCGTCCCGAGAGGTTCAGATAATCAGTGCTCTACTGTATTAGGGTATTCATTCACTGTAGTACCATGTTTATACATGTGTATTACAGTATAACGTCTGTTACTCTCGTTAAGATTTATCCTTGATGTGATGCAACATATATGTGGTTTTGTTATCAGTAATTTGTGTGTGTTCAGCAGTTAGTTGACAGTTTCCTGTTTGGTTGTTGGAAATCACTTTGTGTTTGTGTGCCCTGCTCTGCTGTCTGTGTTTGCACTGATTATCACCAAAATACTTCACCAATCAGCTGCCAGTGTATGTGTTTAATTAAGTCAATTTTTTTAAAGCTGTATTTTGGTTTGACATTTCACAAAATTAAGTGTGTTCCTTTCTCTCATTAACAAGAAAATCAAATAAATCAACAAGGGTTGATGATTGTAGTTGATTGTTGTAACATGAAATGGTAAGTTGGTTAATACTATGTGTATGTGTGTTTTTTGAAAGAGGAAAATTGTTTTCATTTCATAGAAATTTTCAATGAGCACAATGGAGCGCACAGAGAGTAAACAGCTGATCTGATTTTAATGGTATCAGGTCAGTTATCAAAGGATTAATATTTTGTCACTCAGGTATCACTGGTGAATATTTTATTCTTTATTTAGTGAAATAATAATGAGATTTGGTCTTTAAGTCATCTAAAGTCATGGAAGCAAAAAAAGAGACAGACAGTAACATGGCGATCATCGTTTAGTTCATTTTATTATTTTATTTTGGGTGTGTGAAGTTGAGATTTGTGTTTCTTGTATTGCATTGCATTGTCATAATGGTTTGTAGTATATGAAGCTATTGTAAAGTTTTGTTGTACACACATACCCAGACTGCGTATACAGTAGAATCATGAAACCCTCACTAATTACGACTTGGTTGGGGGTGGTTTGTTTTTCAAAATGTTTCTATTATCAAACATGACATTCTCGCAGCAGAATAATGGAATATAAATATATTAAATTGTTGTCGTTCACTAAATTAAGGTTAAAGAAATGTTCAGTTCAACATAAAAACATTTATTCTGGTAACCAAGGAAATTAGACTAATAATAGTTTTAATAAAAATTTACAGGCATTGCACAAATGCAATGCACAGAGAAGGGCATTGAAAATACTTCAATAAATCTAAAAAATATATATATATATGTTCATTCACCAATCAATGAATTCATTCTTCATTTACCAATGTACAGATTATAAGTTAAATGTAGTCACATTCATAACCGAAGTTTTATATGTGTACTACGTTATTGACAACAAAGAAGTAGTTTCTATGGAAACTCACCGGTTCCCATTTTTGATAACGGACCAGCGATCGGCCGCAAATGTGCGACACGTCCTTATAAACATTTTGCAATGTTAAAAGCAGTTTGTATGCTGTGTTACTGTTATTACTGCATAGAAGTATAAGACACAAAGTTCAGTTCTTCATGGTGTACACCTTTCTTAACTGTGTTATTTAGTTTACTGTTTTAATGAGGACAATGAAGTAAGAATTAAAATAGTTCTTTGAAATTTAGAAAATTGAACGTAACACGATAAAGCTTATGGAACTAGTTGTCAATCTTTCTGTATAGTATTGGTATCATCCTTGTCTTTTTGTGACAAACATCTTTGAGTCTTTTCCAATAGTGACAACCTCACTGAATTGTCTATTGTTTCTCATATATGAAAGAAGAGTAAGAAAATAGCATAGAGAAGCATTATGCTATATCTTCTTCTTCTTATTTTCTTCTTCATCTTCTTCTTCTTCGGCCTTACAGCCCTACGTGATCCCTGGCTTCCAACCCCAATCTTCTCCAAAGTCTCCTGTCCATTGCCATCTCAGTGTAACCCCTCATATCCATTCTTCTGAGATCTAGCACATCATTCAACCATCTTATTATAGGTAGGCCCCTCTTTCTGCTTTTATAGACATGCACCCTCAAGATTTTCTTTGGCATACGCTGATCATCCATCCGCTCTAGGTGCACAACGATACACTGTCCTCATGATTTATTAGCTCATCTATCTCCTGGTTATTTCTTATTTTCCGTTCATCATCTTCTTTAACTGGGCCATAAACCCCTCTTATGATCTTTCTTTCAAACCTTGCTGTGCTATGTGTGAAGCTGAAAAGTGGATATGAATAACTGAACAGTGTAGATGGATTGACTGAGATGGTGGTGGAGTTTATGGATTGAACAGGGAGTCGTGAATGAAGCAGAGCGGCAGAGGAAATAAGAATGAACATACATGAACAGAGGGATGGGACACACGATAAGATCAGGATCAGTGACACAAGATGATCAAAGAAGATTTTTGAAATGAGTATCTGTGAAAAGAACAAGAGAAAAACGTAGGTGATGTTGGCAGGATGTTGTTGACGAGACTGTTAAAGGTGAATTGGAACTGAGCGTATATGTGGTAAACAAGAGCCTGTTATTGCCATTCTGTACAGGTAGCAGAGGTCATAGAAAATGCTGTTATTTCGTACTTATATATTTATTTATTATTTTGTACATTATCGATGTGCGATATAGAGTTTTCTTATTCAGTCAGTGTGTTCTACACACATTAAACATAACAGTGAGCTAGGCAGTCTGAGACATGAGGTTTAGAGTTTTTTGTAGAATTGAACACGCTCATTGTCTTAGACTTTTGTTTCACTTAATAGTTGTGTTAATGTAGCTTCCATGTAGTCACTGATAGGCACTGACTGTTAAATTAAGGAGAGCAATTTATTTAATGGATTCATAGCTTGAAGGGTCATAGTGGACAACTGTGCACTTTACCCTTACAGACAAGTAAACATGTTTTGTAATTGTATACTCTATATAATAAACGAACCCACCCCAATTGTTTTACAGGCATCATTTGAGTTTAAAAACCATATAAACACAACGCTGATAATATGATAATTTAAGTAAATTCACGTGTATTAAGATTAATTGATGATGTGGAGATTACTTCAGTGTCATCTAATTTTATTCTATACAAATTTTAATCTATACCATGCTGAGAAATGAAGAGTTAAAAACGGGGTGGTTCAAAATGAATTAGCATGAACTTCAAATTAAATGCAATAGAAAATGATAAAGTCGTAGTTTGATTCATAAAATCCCAAAGGATAAGATGGGGCTGGGTGGGGCATGTTGATTGAATGAAGCCAGAAGATCTAGATATGCCAGAAGAATAACCAAATGGAAACCGTTTGAAACCGCAGAAAAAGAGCAAGACAAAGAAAGCGTGGCCTAGACTATGCAGGGAAGGAATTGAGGAGGATAATGAGATAATGAGAACTTGTAAGTGGAGAAGTGTTGCAGAGGACAAAGGAAGCAGAAATGGTGCATACTAAGGGAGGGCAAACTACTTGTCGTCTTCTAGTCAGTGATTGAAATAAAACACTCATATCACTGTTCACACCCTATTTATTTACTGACATCACAAATTTTCACAAATAAAAATATAACGCAGAAAATGTAATTTTGATCCACAACTGTTATATTGATTATTGACACAACCATAGTTTATACAATCTCTCTCTCTCTCTCTCTCTCTCTCTCTCTCTCTCTCACACACACACACACACACACACACACACACACACACACACACGTGTTTATCTATAAATATATTGTATATTGATACAGAACATTCTAGTATATTCTATAAATAGTGTGCATCAATATACATAAGTTATACATCTACTGTTGATAATATAAATATACAGTACGCATGAGTAACATAACCTTTGTATTATGACATACGATGTCTTGTTTGTTGATTGTTGTCCATTCACACCCATAGGAAAGTACAGGGACTGCCATAACTTTGTAGAACTTTAATTTTGTATCTTGACATACCTTGTTTCTAAAATTATGATTAATAGATGAACGGAAGATTATAGAAAAGAAAATCAGATTTTGATTAGAGATTTTGAAGATTGTAAAGTGGCAGTATCAAAGAGGAAAATGAAGCAGATAAATAGAGACAGATGCGTAAGGAGCACATTGCCTTAGGATTAACCAGAGAGGAAAAGGTTAGCCATAATGAAGGATACAGTAGAAACTAGAAATTTAATGTAGCAGAATTAATTTAAATCTGAGGAAGAGATTGGTGAAGTGCTTTATTGAAGTGTTTTACTTCAGGCGTTGGAGGCACAAACAATGAGGATATGGAATATAGACAGAATTGAGGCACTGGAAGTGTCAATTTGTAGGTGGATGAATTGAGTAATGGGGTGCATAAAATAGGTAATGAGGAAACGTTTAAAACAGGATGAAAGGGAGTAGAACACTTCCCGAGGGTTGTGAAGAGGACAAAAGGAAAACTAGATTGGACAAATAAATGGACAGAGATAGTGGAAAGAGATAAGACAGGAGAGAAAATTGAAATTCTTGGGATGTATACGATGTGGTCTGTTGTATGTAAACATAGATTGATGAAAACGGGTTCATTTTTAATCAATTTTAGTTCATTCGAAAAGCTATGTCTTAATCCATCTATATTTGTGTTGTCTACTTCAAAGTGTTCTCTGCTGGATACAACACAATTATGCCAACATTTTTTCAGTCATCAAAACATTTCTGAAAGGGTTTTTGGTATAGCCGTGACCTCACTCAGTGATGTTTGTTCATATCTTCAGCATTCATATTTTCTGTTTTCATAATTTCTTCATTCTTGTAAATAAAAAAAAAGATTGCTTGGGATCCAGCAATTGTTGTGTGTATCAATGTCTTTCTCAAAATTCTCGATCAAGCAATGATGTGTGCTGGTGGTTTATCAGGGTGAAATTTCCACGAATTATCCTTCATGAAATGCCTAATTTGAGTACCAAGTAAAATATGTAAATTCTGTGTGAGAATTAAACTTACTATGTGTGGCGGTGTAGTCAGTGTATTGTGCTTGAGTAAAATGGATGGATAGCAGTTACCAGTCGAGCTGGAGCCCGAGCCAGAGGCTGAATGAATAAACAGAATGTGACCTTCATGACATTATGCACTTCAATTGACTGAAATTTCTCCTTCAACTCTTATTAGTGCAACTGTTATAACAGCTGTTCGTGTCCAGTCCTCACTGAACGACTGATTTCAGTTTAGAAAAATAATACTGTATAACAACTTTGTCTTTTTTTTACATTATTATTTAATGTTATACGAATATGCTGAAATTATTTGTAATAAAGTGAAAATAAATTGTACAAAAATTAGATGTTAAACATGAATGCCATCAGAAATACTAAAAGAAAACTAAATATAATTAAATCATTGCCGACTTGGAACACAAAGTTTGTTATGGATAAAAAGGTAAAAGTTTTACCTTATACCCCTGAACCAGTTTTCGCTTATTATAAGCTTCGTCAGACTCTCATTAGGAGCCTCTGATGAAGCTTATAATAAGCGAAAACTGGTTCATTCTATAGTGTAAAACTTTTACGTTTTTACCCTTAAAAATTTTGTGTTCCTAGTCAGTAGTGATTTAATTATATTTAGTTAATCAACGGACACGTCATGGACAACGAAATCCAAGAAAAAAACTTTTGCTTTTTAAATATGTAATTTATAACAGTTTTTAATACAATAAACTTTGTGTTATTTTTTAATGGTTGTCCAATCCATAAGGTGAAAATATCTCCAAAGATAAGTAAAATTTCATAGTTCAGTTGTCAAATGCCTGATCAGATGGAAAGCATAAGAATGTGTACCACATTACTCATACACCATTATTCCTTTATACAACTTACAAGTAAATTTTCTGAAGTTTGAGAATTTATTCTTATTAGAAGGTGTGACAGCAGTAAAGCACATCATAGTATAAATATAAATAATATTGAATTTACTAAACGTGTCTAAAGATAAGAGATAAGTGACCTTACAATAGAAATTTCCACACAACAAAAAAATTTCATTTTTAAAATGTTAAAAATGGCATTTAATCAAAATTCTGGTGATAATAATAATGCATTAAAAAAAGTAAGTTGACTTCACAATTCATATGGATTTGTATCATAATTCATAATTATTATGAATTTACGTGTGATAAATAAGTCTCTCCAACTAATAACACAATTGATCATTTTAGTAATAATAGTAATAACAATAATAATAATTAGGCTCAATAATAATAATTAGGGTTTTGTCAAGTTAGGCTCGCTTGACACTGTTTGGCATTTGTCTGTCCGTCTGTCTGTTTTGGGTATGCCTTATGGTAACCTTTGGACGCATCAACCGATGTTCGTAAAACTTCATGTGTGTGTCCATATGCTTTACCCTACAAACCCCTATTGCTTTATAGATTGGTCCCCAAAAATAAGATGTGGGGGCAATATGTGAGGGGTCAGAATTGTGAAAAAAGTCGGAAAACCCTCTATGGAGTATCAAATTGAAGGAAATTTGAACAGCAGTCTGAATATAGTGTTCATATTTGAAAATTTCAAAATTTTTGGACATCAGGGCCCAAAACGTGGTGGATGAAAATTCTGATAAAATTGCAAAATTCATGTAGGGTGTCAAATTAAAGAGAAGTTTTACTGATGTCTGAAGTAGTGAGACATTTTTTAATTTGAAAATCTTAGGACGCCAGGGCCCAAAAATGTGATTGAACAGTTGTCACAGTAAAAGGAATTGTAACCCAAATACGAGTGTTTCAAATTGTTAGTGTTTCTTGTTTGGTTATTTGCTATACAGTTGTTTAATTATTATCAAAGAAACAGTAGATGAATCAGGATTTTTGTAATTGTCCCTTAATTGAAAAATTATGTAATATCAAAATATATGTAGTAATAAGTGTACTTCATCATTCAAAACAGTGAGTGAGGTCTGCAGCTCATGAAGCTTACTAGTGCAATAAATAGTTGTGATATATATATAAATTATTAACATGAATAAGTAATTTATAAAACACAATGTCAATGTTTTTGTATATTTCCGCCCCGATTTAAGATAGATTCTGGTAGATAATTTATGATCTAACAAAAATTAATTTACAACAAATAATAATTTGGAAAATAGTAAATTTCTTTTAAATTTTTTCTTACTTTTTGTAAAGATAACTGCTTTGTAAGTACTGTTATTTTTTAAAGCAGTACAAAATTTATTATTGTATTCACAGAGATATATATATAATATACTGTATAGTATTTAATTGAAAATGAGACATCTTTTTTTGTTAGATTTTTGCTCTAAAATTTGGGAATCTTACATTCGAATCAGATTTTGTAATTATAAACATATAGAGATGGGAAATAAAAATTTAAAAAAAACTTAATTTCTCTGTGGCATGTGGCTTTAAATAGTGATTAGAATATTATATATAATTGTTTTTAAGTGATTTTATTTTGGTTTTGACCTTGAAGGCGCATAATCTGAAGATGGAACTTTTGTTCCGAAACGCGTAGCATAATATATGTTGCAAGTAAAAATCACAAGACAGATAAAAGTAATTATTTTCTATTATAAAGATTAAAAATAAAAAAGGTTATGTAAGTAATGCTTACTGGTATTAAAAACAAATTATATTACAGTAAAAATTTAATAACATTTGGGTGTTCAGGCCAACAATGCAACACAAAATGAGGAATAGGTTTTTAGAAAAATTACCCCATATATTTTCGAGTAAATACTGTATATTTATGTAATAAATGAAGCAAGTGAAATTGCATTTCTAATGATGCAGAATCAATCTGAAACATGCATAAAGCAATACAATAAAAAATATATATTTACTTATAGATAGAGCGTGTTGTTGGTGTGATAATTGGTGTGATGGCTAATTTAATGGTAAAGTTTTTCAATCAAGAGGGGGGAGGGAGATGGAGAGTGAGAGAGAGAGTATTGCAGAATAAAAAATGGATGGAGAAATTGGCCCGGTATGTGAATGTATCATGAACCGTTTATGTCTTCCGTTGCCAAAGAGAAAGGCACAAGGTGAAGGTTAAAACGAGAAGAAGAGAAGATTAACATTGGTACTGTGCATATACATATCAGAAGGCAGCACAGACATAAAGGCAACTTGACTGCATCTATGATCACTTTCTCCGTATAGGTCGGGTGGTAGAGTTGTTTGTGATGAAGAAAGTGGCACAACGACACACACTAGGGAGAAATTGGCGTGTGAACTTTTTTCTTATTATCATCATTGAGATAGACCCAGTGTGCTGTCTCGAGCAAATTATAATGCTTAGTTGGACTGTTGTGTTGTGTTGGTACAGTGATTTACAGTGTGTACAGCAGTGTTCGTGAAATGGTATGTGTTCTGTTGCTATTTTCACTGTTATTAATTGTTTTCTTTTTAATAAGAATGTGTTCTTTATTCAAATTTTATCAATCAATTGTACATGCTAATTCACTGATAAATTAAATTGACAAGACAATATGATTGCTAATCTTTTTATGGATTTGTCGTCAGTTGAGGTTTTTAATAAATTTTTGAGGTTTATGATACTCAAACACTCAAAACGCTTTTTGCTACAGTCCATTTCTTGATGTATATAATATATTTAATATTTATAATAACTTTACCTCAAGATGTTTTTTCCTTATTTGGAACATGTTTCGGGACACCCAGTGTTCCCATCCTCAGCCTTCCTAATTTTCAAAGCACTCAACACCGAAAACACACAAAATACTAACATATACACCACACTCACACGCAATAATACCAATTTAAAGTGGCAGAGGCCAACAGGAAACCATAAAAACAACCAACCAACACACAAGTACTTTATAAGATTCAAAATTAGGAAGGCTGAGGATGTGAACACTGGGTGTCCCGAAACATGCTCCAAACAAGGAAAAACATCTTGAGGTAAAGTTTATATATATATCAGCTGTCCTCTGAGGATGCCATATGCATGAAATATTTGTTTTACAATAGTGGTTGTTCGTTGAGAAATGTATCAATATTAAAAATTTTGCAAATCTACAAGCAAAAATTTATTTGAGGCTGTTTACATTAATTAGGTTTTTCATTTCCCATTGATTATTTTTACGCTGTGTGAGTAAATGAAAATAATTACCTTTTAGCTGCGTATTTTGTACAACAAAGTCTCAATGTCCTCACAAAAAAAAGATATTTTTGTAAACGTAGTTGTATAGAGAATGTACAATACACAGTATTATATATATATTCCTTTAGAATAGAGTACAGTGAATTTGTTAGGTGTGTAGATATTATTGTTGTTATTATTATTATTATTATTTGGTGTTCTGCCTAAGGCAGGTCTTCAAATGGTAAAAGCTCTCCAAGCTGTCCTATCGCATATTAGTCTTTTTGTTTCTTCGTGTAGATAAACGCCTGATAATTCAGCTGTATTAATTACTTCACAATTAATTGCATTTAATTCTCTTAAAGATTTGTGAGTGCAGAATCCAGAACAGGGCAAAACTACAATATACCTTATGTTGTGCCAAAACTGTACAGTGGCAGTGTACGTTTTGTGAATTATAAATTTTAACTATATAAAAGTTATAACAGTCTATTTCACCATTCTCTTTTGCGAGATCAAAGGTGTTCAATTTTCCAGTTAAAAATGTCAGTGACACGGTTTGTATTTATTAATTCCATGAGGAAAGTATATTTACAATGTCTGAAAAAAATTGTAACATCAAGATTTATATGGACAACATTGTCAAAGTGATAGGAATTTTATATTTGCATTAACAAAATGTTTTATCATTGTAGAGTGAATTCTTCTAGGCGAACTCGTAAAGAATAAATCATTAGCAGAACAACTTCTGACCACCATGATGACCGTTAACAGCCATCATATTTACCTTGCCACATCAACCACTTGCCTCTCATTTCTTATTATTTTATTTTGTGTTCAGTTAACATTCCCCATATATTTTGACATCATCTAAATACGTTTTCATGTGTGTTCCTTGTTTTCTCCTTCATAAGATCTTGCCTTCCAGAATATTCATAATAAATCATGATATCTTATGACGACCTATGAACTTAATCTTCCTGGATTCTGTTTCTTATATAGTTTTCCCCCTTCATTTTCCTTAATACCTCTAAACTTGTTCCACATTCAGTCCAACTAGTCCTATAGCAGTTGAATCATAAAGTGGATTCTCCCTTAGCAGTAATTGTTAGCGTGTAAAATTCAATTATTTTGAAATTCAACCACACTGCCTAAACATTCATTTTAGTAAGAGTCAACCAATTGGTTATTTAATTTCCATAATTGTACAAAACAGTGTTAATAGAAAATAAACATTGAAATCATAAATACATTATTTTGGTTCATGTTGGATTAAAAGTCTGTTCAATTACTAATTACATTTTATTTGGCGAAATAAAATATTCTTCTCGCTTGAGAAATTTATTATTGTCGTATTATTCTCCTTTTTCTTCTTCACTGTGTGGATTAGGCATTTGCTATGTGGATTAGGCATTCACTATGTGGATTAGGCATTTAGTGTAAAACTATCTACTCTCTGGCTGTTGAACATTTTTGTGTATATTCAAGTGGGCAGATCTTGCATATCTGTTTTATACGGTCTTTGTGATTTCGTTTTTGCTCTTAGATTTTTTTATTGGGGTGTGATACAATATATGAGGAGGAAAAGATATTTTAACTAATAGTGACAAATATCAAACGATATGTGGTATTATACGGCAAACTCTGAAAGGAAACACAATGAGGTATATTCAAATAAAGTTTTATAAAGTGACAGCCGTCCCCTTTCTGTTGTATGGATCAGAATCATGGGTACGTAGGAATGGACACTTTAGATTCATGAAATCCTCAGAAATGAGATTTCTCCAATCAGACAATGGTTGTACAAGGCGAGAGTGTTTAAGTAGGAATCATATAAGACAGGAATGATTAGGTGTACAACTTGTACAACCGATAATAAAAATAACATCATGGTATAAAGCAAGATATAGCAACCATGTTATGTATATGTCCCCGGTTAGAATACCAAGGTAAGCTTTGAGCTATATGCCTGTGTTAAAGCAAAGTGTTGGGATTCTGAAGATAAGATGGTGAAGCTGGAACAGTCAGAAGTGCGTAATCCTGGCAAACAAGAAGATTTTTTTTATTATTTGTGATACCCTTTTATTTTATTAACTTATTACTTGATTACAAATATTTTATAAATAAATGTGGCAAATTATAAGCATAGATATTAGAACTAGAAACATGTCTGGTCGACTTCTGTATAGTTGAAAAGGAATTCTTGGGCTTTAATTCTGTGTGTGTGTGTGTGTGTGTGTGTGTGTGTGTGTGTGTGTGTGTGTGTGTGTGTGTGTGTGTGTGTGTGTGTGTGTGTGTGTGTGTGTGTGTGTGTGTGTGTGTGTGTGTGTGTGTGTGTGTGTGTGTGTGTGTGTGTGTGTGTGTGTGTGTGTGTGTGTGTGTGTGTGTGTGTGTGTGTGTGTGTGTGTGTGTGTGTGTTATAAAATTTACAGTGCAAGTGTTGTTTAACTTTACCAAAAATTAAAATAATATTTTTTTAATTACACTAAAACTCATTTATTCTAATTTGATGGGACCGCGCCCTTTTTTGGATAAACCGAAACTTCTATTCAAATGATAATACATTTGTTAGTACAGTAACTTTATTTAATAATAATAATTTTAAAGTTACTTCCAGTGAATATGACACAATTTTTTTTATATATTTTACAAAACCTTTATATGACACAATAACCTATAAAACGGCACCGCACTGTAAATTATAGTTTCTACAGTACTGGAACAGTCCTATTGCTTGTTCGTACAGTAATCAATCATAGTTTTTTGCCTAAGCTTTGAAGCTCATTTGCTGGCTACCCGATCTTGAAATTGTTTCATTGTTAAAAGTTCTGCAGGGGACTTTAACAATATACAGTACTTTATGTTTGAAAATCTGAGCAAATCGATAATTCGGATTACCCCTTATCCCAATTAGTTCTGATTATTGACTTTCTACTTTATATTACATGGAATCGCTTGTCTGCGCTATTAAATATAGATTAAAGCAACAGGAAAATGCTTTTGTGTATTTTTAAAATTTACTAAAAATTGTTTCGGATAAACCAGATTTCGTATAAACGCGATTCAGATAAACGAGTTTTTAGTGTATTATGTATTACTATTATTATTATTATTATTTTTAATATCATATTATGTATCCAAGAAAAAATCATATTATTCTAAAATATACGTGTGCATGTGTCCATTCATGTGCACAGCCAACTTATATAATTAGGTTGAATTAACAGTTGTCATTGTCAGGCAGCACTTTCTTATACTTCTGTCACATTCTGTGGATCATCTGAAACTCCTAAGAAATAGCATCTCCACTAAGATGATACTACTGTTTTGTATGCATTATATAAAATGTGTGGTGCATAACTCTGCGAAATGCGTTGTGTTACCTTTATTGTTTGTCAGAGAGGTCCGTGTTTATCACATGGATCCATTTTTCAGTACCACGTAAGAACAGGAGAGTTTTATAAAATTGAATTCCTATTGCTAGTAACAATTTCTTTGTAAATCGGCGTATTAATTATTTCATAAATCTTCTGATGCTTGATTGTTATTTATTATTGGCTTTGTAGACCAATGGGTAGGACATGGCTGGCTCTAGTAGAAGGCCGGAACATTAAACGTGACAACGTTGCGTGTGAGGCCTATAAGCATAGTGTAACAAAATAGCTAAAGTGAACATGTTATATTTTGATTTAATTTCATAGCATAACTAAAATCATGAGTAGGCATATTTATAGAAAAATCTAAATTATAGGGTCTGTGCACACTTAGTATTGTATGTTTAAGTTGAAGAAATTAGTGAATTAGTGTGAGGCTTAATGAATTAATTTTGTTCAAATTATTGAATTCGTATCATATGAATGAGTTAATTATTATATTTCTTGAGTTAATTATTATATTTCTTAAATAATATAACAGTATTTTACATAATAAACTTTTAATTTGCAAAAAATTAAGAATTATAAAACTGCTGTTAATCGGCAATTAAAAGTGACACGATTTGATTATTGAAATACACAAATTAAGAGATCGTCTAGTCGGCCTCAAATATCAGCTGATTCAAGTGTTACCATGTTTAATATTACGGCCTTCTACTAGAGCCGACCATGGTAGGGCGCCAGGCTTCTGATGGAGAAGTCATGGGTTTGATTCCCGTAAAATCAAGGTGTCTTCATTCGCCCTCAGGTCGACCCAGCCTATGGAACTGATTACCTGTGATAACATTCTCGATTATCAAGGGGTAACTGAAGGATAGTGCTGGCCACACTACCTTGTTTTGTACACCAAACGGCTCACATGAGCCAATCTACACTGCCTACAGTTGTTCCTAGACAGGTTAAGCAGTAAAAAAGTGAACCAATATTACTCTTGTAAAATGCAATTTACAGAATATATTTGTAAGATATGTATTTTTATACGATGAAGGTGTTTGGTATTCACTGAATTTTGTATGTTTCAGCATGAAGACACAGACCAAGGAGTTTCCAGTTGGGCATCATCGTTTGAAAAACTTCTGGAAGATCCAGCTGGTCTTCAGACATTTGCGGTTAGTACATTTTGTTGATGATTGTAATTTTCATTATAGTGTTTTCTACTGCAGTTTTTTTTTTATTTGTAATAGCCTGAAATATTATATATAGTGGAATAGAAAACTACATTTCTGTTACTCCTTCTATACAGAGTAATGGCTTCCTCAGTATTATTAAATCTGTCATCTTTCTGTAGTGATCAAATATTGGTAGTGAATGTATCAGCTGGTAAAATATATAGTCACTACTTTTCTCTGTTAACATAATATAGTAGTTAAATATGTGTTTAATGCTTTCAGTGAAATACCTAATTTAATTGGCAGCAAAGTTTCTGAATAAAGTGTTGTGCTCAGTTGTTTATTAACAGTTAATGTTGATTTTTATACATTATTCTTTTTACACCACAGAAATTTTGTCTTCATTTTTTTTCAAAAGGTTTTAGATTAACATGATATTGAATAGGTTATTTACATTTCTGAGAGTTTATTCTGTAGTAGTTTGTTGTATTTTACAATATTTATTAAAAAATAACTAAGTGTTGTTTCTGAGAAAAAGTCATAGAACAGTTATTACGTGTAATAACGTTCAAAGGAAGTGATTTAGTAACTGATTTAGTGAAAACACCCGACTGCAAAACAGTAACCGTGATATTTATAGCCTGGAAATAGTAATAGTGGTATTTAGAAAGTAATAGTGGTATTTAGAACTCTGTAGAAAATAAACTTTTGATTAACATTTAAAACTTATATGTAGATTTGTTAAGAAAACAACAGACTTTAAAACTTTAGTGGACAAGACTTGTCTAGAGAGAAATTATTGGCCAAGACTTTCAGTCAGCAGTAGGCAGGCAAGTCAGATGATAATGATGATGATGTACACATACACACACACATGTTTAGACAAGCTCATGGTAAAGCTGAATTATGTTTGGAACATAATTTCAGTTCTGTTGTTTACAGTTTTCATTAGATTTTCTGAACTTTGGTATTATTAAAATGAACAAAAAACCAAAGTTCTAGTCTGTAGTCAGAAGGAAGAAGATCCAGTCAGAATAACTCTTGGAAATGATGTTATCCAGGCAGTTAAAGAATATAACTATCTAGGAAGTAAAATCACAAGTGAAGGACGTAGTAGTAAGGAAATTATAAGCAGAATTAACCAGGCTAAAATTGCTTTCAACAAACAAAAAACCTCTTCATTTCAAACACTATCATCCTAAAAATAAGGAAGAATCTTGTAAGGACATACATGTGGAGTGTTGCCCTATATGTGAGTGAATCTTGGACAATTGGAGAAAGTGAAAGAAAAGACTCCAAGCATTTGAGACCTGGTGCTTCAGAAGAATATTCAAGATAAGCTGGAGGGAGAAGATAACAAATGAGGAAGTCTTTAGAAGAGCTCAGGAGGAAAAGAGCTATCTGCAAAGCAGAAGAGCTAAGTTTATAGGGCATATACTATGACACAATGAGTTGGTTAAGAGAATAATTGAAGGGAAGACTCACAGAGGACGACCCCGTTTAGACTACATGAAACGGCTCATGGTCGATATGAACTGCACATCATATTGTGAGTTGAAAAGAAAAGCAGAGAAGCAGGAAGAATGGCGAACTGCTGCCAACCAGCCTATGGACTGCTAACCTAGAAGAGAAGGTATTATTAATGGTTGAATGTAACCAGCTTTTGTTTTAATATTATCATGTAATGTTTACAGGAATTTCTGAAGAAGGAATTCAGCCATGAAAACATTTACTTCTGGGTAGCGTGCGAGCGGTACAGGTGGCTGGATGACATCGAAGCAAGAAGAGAAGCTGCGTGTGACATATTTGAGAAACACCTGGCGATAGGCGCTGTTGAACCTGTCAATGTTGACTCACAGGCTCGCCAGGTGTCACCGGAAGAACTGCAAGAAGCATATCCGACACTATTTATACAGGTATACTTGTGGAAAGCGTGATGTGGACATTATACTTCAATATTATATACAATATTCAATTCATTTTGTCTTGTTCACGTATTGAAAATTACTATAAAAATTTCAGCACAATTTTGGGTACAGTAATAGAGAGAAAAAAGTACTATATGTATTATAAGCAAGTCAAGAACTTGTGCAAAAATAAAAACTGATTCAGAAGTTATATGATATATAAGTTGGAATTAAAGGTGCGATATTTATGTATAATTTCTTTATATATAAGTGTGTGAATGTGAATTATTAAAGTTTGTTGTTCATTCTTAGAGTGGGTCCCGATGTAAACAATGCAGAGTGACACAACACAGAGGCATGTACAGTAGGAAGTCAAACTTTCTTAACAAAACAAACATAACCCAGAGAAGTATAAAATCGCACACCTTATTTGTAGTTGTAATTAATAATCCCGATTATATTAAGAACATATTTGTTAATATATTTCTAATCAGTTGTAAACTACAGTACTTATATTTCTAGTGGAGGATTTAGTGATGCGACTACTCTCATGTAACCAATCCAGTTCAAGTACAAGCATATCGTTTGTTTACATCAAGATCCAGTCTAAGAATGAACAAGGCTTAGTCCATATGCCTTGTCTATCTTTACTGGCATAAGATAATTAGCAGAGTTGTTAATTTATCATGTTTCTTTTCCAAATTTCTTTCCATTGACTGACCTCTGCTGTTTCAGCTATTATGTACCAGTTTTCCTCTTCTGTTTACAAGTTTTTTATTTTTTTATTTCCCAGGCCTACCTCTACAGTTGTCTTCTTTTATGATCTTGTTTCATACACTCGTCGTTTACTCATTCTCTTGATGTGACCAGTCCATTTTCATCAAGTGTATGGTCTAAGTTTTTAAACTTTCTCTAAGTGTATTACTTTCTTATATCCTTGTTTGTTTTATTGTCTATTTTTTCAGCAAGAATCTCATTTCACTTTTCTGTTTTTCTTTTTGTTTTGCAGTGATTATATTTGTTGTAATGCTTCATGAACATAAGAAATTACAATGACATGATATGATAATTTTATTGTTATTTTTGTATTCTGTTATTCCACTTGATATGTTTTTCTTCCTAACTGTTTTTATGTCACTCATCCAGTTCTGGGAAATATTATCCACTGTATATTTTGTGAAGTACAAGTTCACTTTTGCAGTGAATCACTCCCTGTAGTTTCATTATATTGTTTGTGACAGTAGTGTTCTTTGTATATTTGTTTTTCTAAGTTGTTGTCACTCGTTGCCACAAACATCAACACATTTTATTTCCTCTGCCCTGCATAAGTCCACAACTGGTATGCCAACATTGTTTTAGTCTTCCTCTTAATACGTCCGTCTAGACATTTTTTTAATCTCCGCCAGTCCTCTTTGCTGCACATATTGATACTGCATAATGTTGAGACTTTATATAGTTCAGCCATAATTCAATTCTAATTAGTTCAATCATATCTAAGATTTATTTCTTGATATCTTAGATTTCTTTATTCCCAAATGTTTTTTTCTTCTTCTCCTAACCATAATTCTCTATGTAATCAGCTTAGATGATAATTGATTGTGAAATCGTTAGTTTCAGGGGTGCCCATGACTGACCCATGTGAGATTACGGGTGCCATTACTTTTCTGAGTATTTAAGGTCTTGGTTTTTTTTTTTGGGGGGGGGGTTATGTATGAATAGTTTAAACTGTGCCTTTAATTATTACTAATAAACTTTTCATGTAATTTCTTTCAAATTTGCACAAACGTCTTTCCTTCTTCCAACCAAGTTATACCTTTTCCAGTGCATTGTCTCGCATCTCTTTTTGGTCATCCTTTCTTCGTTTCCTGTCGAGTCTTGTTTGCAAACCTCTTAACTGATCCTGTGCTGTTCATTGTTTGCAGGTGGCCCCCACCACCAAAATTGTTTTTGTTCAGTACATTTTTTTTGTAGGTCTACTTGAAACTAAGTTCCAAAATGAAAACACTAATAAGTTTCCAATGCAAATACTTATTGTCATTAGTTAATAATCACTGATTTCATAAAATAACGGATAAATTGCTTTAAAATTTTCTCTGATAACATTATGACGTGAAGTATATTGCATTTGAATGCTGTTGATTTTGTTAATGCCATTTCTTCTGTTTTGTACGAGTAGGCCCAGAAACAGATATTCAACTTGATGAAATTTGATAGTTACCCACGCTTCATTAAATCTGAGCTGTACAAGGAGTGCCTTTTACGTGAAATCTCAGGTGAAGCTCTGCCAATTCATGGAAAACCTGACGCAGGTCTACAGATCCATCATAACTCTCCTCTGCATAGTAAGGTAAGATTTTATACAATATACAATTTTCTTGCACAGCTCTGTGAAAAACTTGAAATAATAGTTCAAGTTCAGAAATAATAATGTTTTAGTTCAGAATTGTGTAGCATAGCATACAACTTTACTTTCTGACGTCTTCCGTATGGCACAACCACCCCACATTTTGGTGGATGGGTAATTGCTCCCTGAAAAGAATGTACCACTGGGTGGTCACTATCAGACTATCAAATAATAAACTGTAAAAAAATATATTCCTGTATCCTGTATCCAATTATGGTTCCATATCAGTTAAGACCTCAAATCATTATGTTATTAGTGATTTTGCTGTCAGCCATGAAAGTAGAATGCACAATAATATAAATGGATGTGCTATGACTGTTGGTCAATGCACATGATACTGGTTGGTCAAAAAGATTTAAGCAATATAAATTAGTGTCAGAAGTGATATCATGATGAAAGATGAAAGACAATTACATAATGTTCTAGATAATTTGAAATTGCCTTTCCACACATTTCTCGATTAGTTGATCTACTCATTGTGTTCAAAGTCAGACTTTGACCCAGTCTCCGGACTGTGCTTGTGTCTGGAACTATGTAATTACTCTCGTGTGCCGTCAGAAAAATTGAAGATAATTCTGGAATCCCAGCATGGTACAAATGTAAGCATCCAGTGTGACTGGCTCAGTCAGTTGGTGATTTTACAAGCACGGTTTGCAGTGACTGTTATGGTTTCTTGAGAAGTGATTATTGTGTTAATAAAGTGACATTTATTGTTGGATAAATTTAACTTGAATTATTGTATTTAAAAGTGCTTTGTTGATTCATGTAAGTGCTGTTTGTGAGTAATTAAAGTTTGTAATTAGTGACTTCATTGGTGTCAGTTATTCTGTGTCCACTGAACAACACAATGACTGTCATAACAACATGTTATACGGAACAGACAAAAACAGTGAACAGAGGCTTTTGGGACAGTGATGGAGAAATGTTCAGATTATTCTTGGACATACCAGGTGGTTACTAAAGAAGAGTTTAAGAGCATATCTGAGATTATGTAAATTCTAAACATTTGTGGTTGGGGACACTAATACGACAAAGGCTGGCACTACAGGAAAATGTGCTGTGGTAGTGTATATTATTGATTTAATTAATTTGTTGTTTAATTTTTGTTTACAGTTAAAAAAGAGCCGAAGCGATGCAGAAGATCGTCGTCGCAAGTCGTTGTTACCGTGGTCGCGCAAGTCGCGGTGCAAATCAAGAGATCGATCGGTTGCATCAAGTCACGATGATTCGGAGTCTGTGTGCAGCAGTCGTTCATCTTTAGCGTCGTGGGATTTAGCTCTGTCTGCAGCTTTGTGCAGGGTGGTGCTGCCTGATGGAGCAACAGCAGTCGTCCAGATACGACCACCTCAGACAATACGACAGCTGATTTTGCGTCTGTTAGACAAGCGGGCACTGCGATATACTCATTTCCAAGTGTTCCTCAGCCATTCAAATAAGGTAATTGCAGTTTTTTTGTTTGTTCATTCTAATTTCTTAATGGATAGATTAATTCAGTTTATCAGTAAATAGGATGCTACGTTGACTGTCGTATGTGTTTGAGTGACACATATTCTACATACTTACTTGTGGCTTATTCATTTTAAATTGTACGTTGAATTGCTACTAGCAGTCATCAGATCATATTAGCAGGGTCAGTCAGTTATAGGTTTTTTTATTTTTTGTATTGTTTATTTCCTAATTTCTTAAAACAAAATTAGCTCTTGCTGTTTCACACAAGATTGATGTATTGTCTTGTAGGCAGTTCTTAATGTGAACCCAATCAGTTGGTACTTGTTGATAATAAATTATAAATAACAAATATAGTATTCAGATTTGTCTTAGTTTTCTGAAACTTGCTAATTGTTTGCTGCCTGCGTGTAATGACTGAATATAAATAAAGTTTAATTATGTGCATGAGCCTTTTATGTTTTAAATTGTAGATTTCCAAAATTTGGCATTATACCACCTTGTGGGTGCAGAAAGTATTCAGAGAGGTTGTCGCTGACCCCCCCCCCCAAGGGGTTTTGGAAGTAAGGGGACCTAAAAACATTTGGCCACCTTATCTATACCACTGTATGGGGGAAGCTTGCTATTAAATGTTTCCTTTTTGTAACACATGATTTCATTTCAATTCTTGATGATGCTAAATAAAAATATTGTGCGGCTTATACACGTCCCTTATAGTGTATGAAACAAATTTTCTTGCTGTATGTATGAAGTCAATTTTGCATATATGTAGCATATAATCCCATAATGAACTCATATTTAAGCCTCCACAGCAGTACATCATATTATTGAGGTGTTGAGTAGCTTTGAATGAGATGCGCAAATGTGGGCGAGCATTGACAAATTACTTTTAAAAAGGATGCTGTGAAACAAGGAATGTGGGAAAGAGTTTTCTAAATGTAATCGTTGTTCAGAACTTTACTTAAATTTTCATGCCTTGAATCAGTTGAATTAAAATTTAAACTCTGTAGGTGATGAGAACTATGGTC
This sequence comes from Magicicada septendecula, assembly GCA_034769895.1. Lineage (NCBI taxonomy): Eukaryota > Metazoa > Arthropoda > Insecta > Hemiptera > Cicadidae > Magicicada > Magicicada septendecula. The sequence goes on along the minus strand of CM068367.1, from coordinate 29,732,081 downwards.
ATAATTGAGATTTTTATTACAGCTGCTGTTTTAATTTTCAGTGGCATGTTGCTCCAGAAAGTCTCAGTTTTAATTTAGTGAGCTGGATATGTTGGTATTAATGTGATAAACTTATGACCAAAACTTTTTTAACATGTAACACAGTACAGGTAAATGAATGTTGTTTGTGTTCAGGCACTATCACTGGATGAAGATGCTTCTGTACTGGGTGGCCAGGAGGTCAGAGTGGAGGATCGTGTTCTGTTCAAGTTGGACCTGCCAAACAGAAAAACGGTGGCTGTGAAATCGAAACATAACAAAACACTGGCTCAGGTGCTGAGGCCGATATTAAACAAATATGGTTATAGACTGGAAATGGTTACAATCTGCCTGGTTAGTAATGTTCAATACCTGTAGTATACTATGATTCATTTAATAATATTTTACTGGACACATAATATGTTTAAATTCAGTAATTTCAGTAATTCAATCCATTATGAGATTGGAATAGAAATTCGAGTTAATGAAAATTTGAAATGTGGAGTATCAGTTTTTGAAGTATACGTCTATTATTTATAACGACGTTGAAATTGAATACAAATTAAGTAGGCCTATGTGAAAAGTTTGTTAGTTTTTTCTTGTCTGAATGCTGGAAACTTTGATATAACATTATCCATTATGAATTCATAATCAAAATTTCCATTATGAATATCTTTAAAAAAATGTGTTACATCAGACCAGTTAACAAAGAATGACAAACTTAATATAGGCTACAGAGCAGTCATAGATGAATTTATGGGCTGCATATAACTGAGGACCAGTTAGATGGGCGCACCCCTCCCCACCCCCTCAATGGAAAATCGAAAGGTGTGGAGGTGGAAGTGCGTCATCAGTGATCAATAGCCGGACGTTACAAACATTAACTGTTGCTTTATAATACCCTTGCGCTTATATTTAGTGACGTAGAACACTGAATCAAAAAAGCTTTGCATAATTTTTCATATAAATTTGTGAAAATTTTCACATTAGGAGTAGATCATCAATAATCTGTCGCCATGCATACACATGTTAAAACTAACAAATCTTTAAATGAAAGAAATGGTTAAACAGGAATATATTTTAATAAAAATAAATTAAAGAACTTACCACAATAACACTATTTATTTTCATAACGTGTAAAACTTGAAAAATTCACATTTAAAACATAAATGAAGGTTTCAGTTCCTCTGGAAAAACTAACACACAGTGATTATTGTATTAGAAAAAAAGAAAATTTGAAACGTCTTGTACTATTTTATAGCACAGTACAGTAGAACTCCATTTATCCAAACTCCAGTTATCCGAATCATCATCAGGAAATTTTAAAAAATGCAATTTCTAAAAAAAAGTTTATTTAAATTATATTTGCCGTACTAACAAAAAAACATAGTAAGCAAATGAAATGCATGTAAGTCTGTGTTAGTTATGCATCATGGATTAAGTACTAATCCGTACAATGTTTTCTAGCCTACTGCTCCCCTAAAATTATAATTATGTGTGAGAATTATTTTTAATTTTTTTGTGGTAAAAGTGAACATTTTGCAAAACATGTGTGACCTGGTTTTTATTAAGATACAGCTGTATTCATGTAATAAAAGTAAACAAAAGTGATTTTTGAGCAATTTTCGCATTTTCTTTCAGAACATAACCTTTTTCTTATGTTTGTCCCAATTATCCGAATGTCTGCATATCTGAATTACGTCTGGGACTCATTAGTTCGGATAAATGGAGTTCTACTGTACTTTGAAGCAGGTACAATGCGGGTGCGTTCCTTCGTTCAAAAGAAAAGAAAATTACAAATTGGTTTTGCGAGGCGCAGGGTTACCGACTGCTGCTGTAGTGGTTCTTATGATAGGAAATATTTATTTTCATTTTTACATAATAAATGGATTTTCATTTATTAAAAAAAATCAGTAAATCAGTAAAATACTAGTGTTCCAAGTCTGTAACCTTACTTGATAATATTTAACTTAAAAATTGTTAATTGTACGTATAAACAAATTAGTCCACTGATAAATATTCTCTAACACTGGCTTTATAGATTGAATGTTTTGAAACGTTCTATATTAAATGATGTCGTAATAATTTAAAATCAAGGTGAATACACTCCTACTTACCATTGCGTGGCTTCAAGGTTGCGTCATACGTATGTTTGGGATGCAGACGTAATTTCTTAAGGTTGTGAGAATAATTTGCCCAACACATTTATATGAAGAGAATTGAGATTTTACTTTGGATTATGTCAGTTACATTTACATATAGAAACAATGTTATACTACTTATTGCATTTTACTCATGCTCATCTGCAACTATGGCTTACCTTATGTTTGATACTTACACAATTTGATCTATACAAATAAGGAACACAATAAAAAAAAACACACACAAAAACCAGCCCAGCTTTGCTTACACGCTCTCATTCACTCCATACTTTACACTTATTTATTATATTTTACAAACTCCTTTATTGTTTTACAACTGTTCACTAAACGCGTTGCCGGCCGAACACGTGTTTTGTCCCGATTCGATTCCAATGTCCGTAATTTAACTGTTTGCGATTCGCACTTGCAACAATTTTGTAACTGAGATGCGTTGATTATCTCCTTGGGTCCCGGTCGGTCTTCTTGAATTAATTATATTCCCCGAAAACCCGACCAACCGGGCCCGAAACAAAATATTAGCGTCTGTAGCGGTACTCTGTACCTCGTGGACTATATGGCGTCTCTCTCTAAGATCGACTGGCATAGGCGGTAGGAAGCTGCCGTTCACTGCCACCTGCTTTGCGTTGTCGTGCATGCTTATTATGTTGTACCATATTCAGTTTATGCATGGATTATAGCTGGTATATGTGTGTGTCCAGAGCTTAATATTGGACTTGGCTCTGATGATGCCACCAACAGTAGGCGGAGTTTAATGCGACTTCCGGGAGGTCTTAGCGAAGACGACGAATATTTTTATGCTCTGGCCATCTTGAGTTTTTTGTTAGAGCGTCCTTTGAGCGCGTGTAGGTGTAGTTGCGCTTGAGCGTTGACACACATTTACAGAGTTCTGCGAATTTTTAAGGTGGTAAATTCTTCACCGCATTACTCAACAACAACCTGCGTCTTATTGCTTTGTTTCACTGTTCTGTTACACTGACTGTTATACGTTGCACAATAATACCGTTATTTCGACGTATTTTATAAGGCTCCCGACCGAAAATGAAATGAATACAAATATATAAATGCCCCAAACGATTAAAATAAAACACCCAAAATTTGACCCGCTACAATACCCCCTCGATGAGAATTCTACTGTTCACGACAGAAGAAATCTCACCGATAACCCCGAAGAGGACCGGTGAGGAAACTGGTGCCAACAACCCCCTGGTTCTTAATCTCATGGGTACACGACCCCCCTGGCTCAGCGACCATGGACTCATCTGAACGAGATCACTGGACTTCTCCGTAAGAGATCCCAACACCGAGAAATCGAACAGACTCGCACCACGGCGCACCTCGCCTTTTAACATGCTACCCCCAAAAATCCTCAATCCCTGGCTAGAATTATTCCAGCTCCTCCGCCGATATATTCCCCTTTTTTGCAAGCTGGGCTGCCTTTAGCAAATACTGGGCTCACACATACTAACATTACATGTTACCATAACACATTAAAATAAAAAATTTCTTTTAAAATTTATTAAAAATTTAAAAAATCCGAAATTCAAAAAAAAAACATAATATTTTATCAAAAAATTCTCTTCCTTGTTTTTCTAAATTTTTGTTTCAAATGAATTAAACTAGACATTTCTACTAATCTAAACACATTTCCTTACTCTAACATGAGAACCACTTATAGTCTACCAATACAATACAATACAATAAAATAAACATGGTTAATGCACACATAATAAAACAATCATTATCCAAAATATTCATTCGCTGGTAGGCGAAAATCAAGTTTTTTTTTTTTTCAAAAAAAAATTAAAAATTTTCAAAATTTTTAATTTCAAAAAAAAAATTTATTCATTAAATATTTATTAAAACTATTCAAATATTGGTTTGAATCAATCAAACAAACAAATTAAAATTGGATTCCTACTATACAAGCTTAGTAGGTGTATGACCTCATCAGCTGATCGTAACTAGGTCAAGTCCCAGACCCTTGACCTACATATGTTATATATAAGTTCTGAAAACACACTGAACATCTATAATATCCTAACTTGAAATACAAAACATAGTAACATAAAATATTTAAAATTACAAAATATTAATATTAATGATAATCAAATTGGCATTTAAATTATTTAAAACAAACAATTCTGGACTTTACATTATTTTCAATTCTATCAAGATTCTGTCACTGGTTGAAAAAAAAATAAACAATTGTATATTCTTTATCATGAATCTCTCTTTTTGCTTAACAATCCTACTCTATTCTACCGTGGGTGATTTAAATTATTTATTCTCATTGACCGTATTAGATCTGTATACATATGTGAACTTTCTCCTTGACTCCAATATTCATCAACTTCAACTCCCATGACACCCATCTCTATCAAAATATCTATCCCAAAACACTCTAAGCCCCAACTTATCATTTAATACAAACGCCACCTTCTCTACATATAAAATACTCTCTAACCCTTTGTACATAGGATACATGTTTTCCCTACCCAAAAAACTCAATTCCCTTATTTGGCGGCCCGGATTCTACCTACGGCGGCCCCTTCCCCACAAAAATCTATCCCTATCCCGTCCCAACCCTTGTTGCGGACTCCTACATTACACTACCCTCTAATACAAAATTGCCATCCCCAAAATTCTCAATCTCATTACATTACTACAAATACACAAAATAACCTCATTAACTATAAAAACAACAATATGTCACTCAAAATCTACATAAAGTCTCCATTACCACTGTGTCACATTAATACTTCACCAACTCTGTTACATCACATCAACTCAAAAACAACATTACATCATATTCATCTCTATCATTTCCAATTCAACTTTTAATTCAATTTGGACAGGTCTACGTGTCCCATAAAACATTTATCACCCATGAATTATCTTTTATTAATTTGCATAAATTATTGTTATTTTATTTCTCATATTCTTTTTATCTTTACTTCAAAACATCTGTAGTACATTAAACATTAATTACTTGTAACATTTACAAACCAATATACCAGTGACATGGTATTGCTGATCAGCTGATATCCTAACATAATAAAAATACATCTCAAAATTGAACAAATTACATGGAATATACATATTTATTTTTATTTATTCTCACCTCTCACCTCATTGTTTCCCCTTTTTTCTGATTCTGATGCTTACGTTAACCTGCCAGACGATTTAATTATTGCCTTAGGAAAAAACATGCACGCATCATGAAATTAACTATTTTTACAATACCTAAATCTAACATACAACAAGTAAACACTACATTTAAAAACGCATAATGAACACCTTATTTTTAAATATCTGAGCAGCTAGTTACCTGAACAGAGCACAAGCAGTTTTATTTGAATTAAACTTTGAATAAGCAAAAACTTTTGTCATAAATTTTAAATTCGTGACTCCTTTGCGTCACCTCCCAGCCACACACACTATTTCATTATCTCAAGTTATTTTCATTATTGAAGTTAAAATTCGTTCCATTAAGTTAAACATATGTGTACATTTTATTATAACAAAAAGTTATTTCAAATCAACAATTTATCATTTAATTACCAACTTCACTTCTCGTTAAAACAAACTGAATTTACAAAAAAATTAATTATACAACATTTACATAATCAATTAAAATATTTAAAATATATCAAATTGTTTCAATTAAATTAATTATTAACAATATAGAATTCATTACCATCCAAACAATTATAATTCTCTGATTACTTGTTTTCAAAATTAATTTGGTTTATTTATTTAAATTGCAAGTATTTCAATATTATTATCTTACATACACACATATAAATTCACTATATTTTATTTACACACTCTTATTTATTGTTCAGTTTTTCCGCACTTCATTGTCCCATTCTGCCATGTCAACAAACCATAAAACATAATGTTTAATTGTCTTTTATTGTTTTACAGTCTACCCTCCATCGTCAAAGATTAATCTTGGTTTTGTATAGCACTGTTCAATTATATTGACATACATACTGTTGTCTTGTGTGTCATAACCAAACAATTTCAATTTATCCGTTATACCATAATAATCATTCACCAAGTCTAAGTTAAGTATTTCTGTTAAATCTCCGTCAGTAAATATTTCCAATATCGGGTTAGTTACTTTTTCATCAATTAAATTATTCTTGTTTAAATACACTTCTAATATTTCTTTCAACTCACCATAATCTCTCTTTAATTCATATAATTCTATCTCTCTCTCAACACACAATTCTCTATTTAAATCTCTCTCATCATAACACCATCTCATACTTATAAAATCATTCCACACAGAGGGTATAATATCATACAAATAAAATAAACTCAAATCTTCTACTAACACGGGACCCTTGCCCTTCAAAAACTCTTGTGACCATATTAAATCATCATAGATAATAAAAGGAAAATTTCCCCTCTGTTCCCACTCTACTACAACATTATTTTTCCTCTCTCTCTCTAACTCACTGACACACATTAACATCTCATAATCACTACATTCTACACTTTCATTAATACTCTCATTATTTATTTTTACTGTATCAGTCTCTGATACTAACTCTTCAAACACATTAATATTCTCAGTATTACGTACACTATTTGTTAACTCTTTATCTGGCATTACATTTTTGTATTTGTCATTACAAGTTTCATTTGTATTATTCTTATCTGGATTCATCACATGTACTCCCATTCGCTCAACACTCTGTTCTAATTTATTCAAACTAGTCATTATCGTATCATGGGTATTTTTACAACGTTTATTAATTTCTTGAATGTCACATCTCAACTCATTAATCTCCCTACTTTGTCTATCTAATTTTATGTCATTACTGTCAAAACGACTATCAAATTTATCTAATTTTATGTCATTATTGTCAAAGCGACTATCTAATTTATTACTCATTTTTTCAAATAATTTATTATTCATTTTTTCTAATTGATTAAGTATAATACTCATTAGATCGTCATTCACCTTATTGTATTTTGTTGAGGTCGGGGTTGCTTGAATCCCTGAATCCTCTGTATTATCTTTTTCATTTGTGTTATTCACATTCATATTTTTATCGTCTTGACCTACACTCGGTGTTGAATGTATTTCAGGACTACTCATCACAGCTGATTCGTCAACTTCAGCTGTTTCACTTGTCACAGTCGAGTCGGATAAATCGACTCCGTTCTCTGTTGTATTTTCCATTATTATTATTTTTAGGTATTTATTCTGTTTACAATATAAATAATATATATTTTAAATATATATTTATATTTTAAATATTCTTTACTTACTTAGCGTAACTTAACTTTACATAAGTACCTTTTGCGTATTCTCACGCAACCTCCAAATTACGATTGCATCCCATTTATAGGTATGGAATTTATTTTTTTTAATTCGTCCCTTTATAGCACAGTACAGTAGAACTCCATTTATCCGAACTCCAGTTATCCGAATCATCATCAGGAAATTTACAAAAATGCAATTTCTAAAAAAAAGTTTATTTAAATTATATTTGCCGTACTAACAAAAAAACATAGTAAGCAAATGAAATGCATGTAAGTCTGTGTTAGTTATGCATCATGGATTAAGTACTAATCCGTACAATGTTTTCTAGCCTACTGCTCCCCTAAAATTATAATTATGTGTGAGAATTATTTTTAATTTTTTTGTGGTAAAAGTGAACATTTTGCAAAACATGTGTGACCTGGTTTTTATTAAGATACAGCTGTATTCATGTAATAAAAGTAAACAAAAGTGATTTTTGAGCAATTTTCGCATTTTCTTTCAGAACATAACCTTTTTCTTATGTTTGTCCCAATTATCCGAATTTCTGCATATCTGAATTACGTCTGGAACTCATTAGTTCGGATAAATGGAGTTCTACTGTACTTTGAAGCAGGTACAATGCGGGTGCGTTCCTTCGTTCAAAAGAAAAGAAAATTACAAATTGGTTTTGCGAGGCGCAGGGTTACCGACTGCTGCTGTAGTGGTTCTTATGATAGGAAATATTTATTTTCATTTTTACATAATAAATGGATTTTCATTTATTAAAAAAAATCAGTAAATCAGTAAAATACTAGTGTTCCAAGTCTGTAACCTTACTTGATAATATTTAACTTAAAAATTGTTAATTGTACGTATAAACAAATTAGTCCACTGATAAATATTCTCTAACACTGGCTTTATAGATTGAATGTTTTGAAACGTTCTATATTAAATGATGTCGTAATAATTTAAAATCAAGGTGAATACACTCCTACTTACCATTGCATGGCTTCAAGGTTGCGTCATACGTATGTTTGGGATGCAGACGTAATTTCTTAAGGTTGTGAGAATAATTTGCCCAACACATTTATATGAAGAGAATTGAGATTTTACTTTGGATTATGTCAGTTACATTTACATATAGAAACAATGTTATACTACTTATTGCATTTTACTCATGCTCATCTGCAACTATGGCTTACCTTATGTTTGATACTTACACAATTTGATCTATACAAATAAGGAACACAATAAAAAAAAAACACACACAAAAACCAGCCCAGCTTTGCTTACACGCTCTCATTCACTCCATACTTTACACTTATTTATTATATTTTACAAACTCCTTTATTGTTTTACAACTGTTCACTAAACGCGTTGCCGGCCGAACACGTGTTTTGTCCCGATTCGATTCCAATGTCCGTAATTTAACTGTTTGCGATTCGCACTTGCAACAATTTTGTAACTGAGATGCGTTGATTATCTCCTTGGGTCCCGGTTGGTCTTCTTGAATTAATTATATTCCCCGAAAACCCGACCAACCGGGCCCGAAACAAAATATAAGCGTCTGTAGCGGTACTCTGTACCTCGTGGACTATATGGCGTCTCTCTCTAAGATCGACTGGCATAGGCGGTAGGAAGCTGCCGTTCACTGCCACCTGCTTTGCGTTGTCGTGCATGCTTATTATGTTGTACCATATTCAGTTTATGCATGGATTATAGCTGGTATATGTGTGTGTCCAGAGCTTAATATTGGACTTGGCTCTGATGATGCCACCAACAGTAGGCGGAGTTTAATGCGACTTCCGGGAGGTCTTAGCGAAGACGACGAATATTTTTACGCTCTGGCCATCTTGAGTTTTTTGTTAGAGCGTCCTTTGAGCGCGTGCAGGTGTAGTTGCGCTTGAGCGTTGACACACATTTACAGAGTTCTGCGAATTTTTAAGGTGGTAAATTCTTCACCGCATTACTCAACAACAACCTGCGTCTTATTGCTTTGTTTCACTGTTCTGTTACACTGACTGTTATACGTTGCACAATAATACCGTTATTTCGACATATTTTATAAGGCTCCCGACCGAAAATGAAATGAATACAAATATATAAATGCCCCAAACGATTAAAATAAAACACCCAAAATTTGACCCGCTACAGTTTGTAAAAATTTTAAGTTTGATATTGTAAGTTAAGTATACAGTAATATATAAAATTGCATTGACTGTTTATTTTTATATTCTCTCACAAGTTTAATTAATTTGACAACTTACAAGTTGACTCTACGCTTTGCAGTAAGTCGTAGACAAGTACAGTAAACTTCATATTTATCATGGTAGCTTAAAATATAAATTTATGTGTCACATAAAACAAATTATGCCAAGTTCATTGAAATTTAAAGTAAATCATAAATCTTTATTTTATTTCATCATAAAAGAAGAACTCATTACAAATTATATGGTTTCGCACCTTAGCCATCGTAAGTTAAAATTAAGAAACCAGATGTTTCAACCTCTGTAGAATCAGAGGTCGTCTTCAGGCGAACAAAAAATTAATACAAAGATAAATCTATCACTAACAAATAGATATCATCAAAACACCAAATCTTAGTTAAACAAATATAGTGCTAAAATAATAATAATAATAATAATTATTATTATTATTATTATTATTATAAAACAGTACTCACCATTCCAGCAAAGAAGGGTTCCTCCTGTGGTTGTTTACGTTGCAACCACATGAGGAATCCTTCTTTGCTGGAATGGTGAGTACTGTTTTATTAATTATTTTAGTATATATTTGTTTACCTAAGATTTGGAATTTTGACGGTATCTATTTGTTAGTGATAGATTTATCTTTGTATTAATTTTTTGTTCGCCTGAGGACGATCTCTAATTCTATTGAGGCCAAAACATCGTGTTTCTTAATTTTAACTTACGATGGCTAATGTCTGAAACCCTTATAATTTGTAATGAGTATATTGCGCCATCGATTAATAATAATTTTAAGAATCGCATAAAAGAACTGTTGCCAACATTCAGTTAAAAGGTATAATTTTTCATGAGAAATTACATAAGAACGATAGGATAATCAAAATTTCGTTAGTAATAAACAGTTATTTGGTCAGATTACATGAGTAACAATATTATATTCTAATTGTTTTAAATACACTTTTACGGTTTAGATGAGTGAAAATGAAGTACTCGAGCCAAGCTTACCAGTGAGCGCTGTCGACAACCAAAGGTTACAGGTGCTGACACGTAGTACGCCAACTGGTTAGTATAGATATTTGTCAATGATTTTGAGGTATAAAAACGGTGCTGTGCAGGTGAAGGGCACAATAAATTTACTGTGCTTGGCTTATAAGAGAATTTATGTGTTATCATTATTATTAAATTAGAATATATTTAATTCATATGATGAAACACCACGTACAAAGTTTGATCAAAACGTTCATGCAATTTTTGGATTCCGTGCACTATAAATGCCCAAATAAAAAAATTGTTTTTATGTGATGTTTGTAACCATCTTAGTCATAATCGCCTAAATTGTTTACGTTATTGGACGAATAGTTTAGACTTGAGAACTAATTGAGTAAGTTGTTTTTGGAGTATTTGGAGATTTGTTTGACATTCTGTCATGGAGAAAGTGCTGGAAAAAGCTTCTGGTAAGCCTCCTATGTATGAATAAGCAGTTCAGATCTTCAAAGATTGTCGTGAACAAATTGAAGATCATGATAATCATTTGAAGAGTGTAGTTTTGTTTTCCATTAAGTTTTATCATTAGCTGTAACATAAATACAAAAACATATTCTGGCATTTTACGTCACACTTGTGTGAAGCTATTTGTAGGAACGGTGAAATGGAAGGGCAGTTTATGGAAATTTCATGCCGTTAACGCACCAGTCATTGCTTATACTGATGCTGTATTTGCCATATTTGCCCCAACATGATCTTTCTTCTTCTGAATAATGCATAGCACCATGAAAGGATGTTTTGCGACCGTTGAAGGTGTAAATAAAAATCGCTGAGTGAGCTGAAGGCTGCACAAAAAAGTCCGTTCAAGGACAGGATTTAAGCTGAAAAAATGGCATAGTTGTGTTATAACCGATTAATACTATGTTGAAGGGAGCTTTGTAAATGTAGATGAACCAACACTTAATTTTTCAAATAAACAAAAATTGAACAACTTTTTGACCAAACCTTGTATTTGCTCCACTTAAGATATACATAAATATAAACTATATTATGTAAAATTTAAACTGAAGTTAATTTCTTCTATTGTGGTTAAAAAAAAATACAAATATTTTTATTTAATTGTAAAATTAAAACGAATGAGACAATTTCATGAGCATTTTTGGTTCTTAAAATTTTTTTTAATGTAAAATCTAAATGTATGGCACCACAGTGGTTTTGTTGTCTCCTTATAACCCCAAACAACTGAGCTGTAGTCTTGATATCGAGTTAAGGTCATAACTCGATCTGCCTGTGCACCCCTATCTCTTGGAGTAAAAAATATAATGGCCTTATGTGGATATGAGCAAGATTATTAACAACTGTGTCTGTACCACGTGGTTCACCATATAACATAGGTAACAGCTGGTCAATTTCTCTGCAGTGGTGGTGATAAGAGTGTGAGTTTACTATGCAACATACACAGGCCTGATGCTAGGAGAAAATGAAGAAGTCTAAATGTTTTAATGCAATAATAATATGTTTTAATACTATTTTGCTTGGCGGTGATTGCATGGTAGGGGAAAGGACAAAAGGAAAATTTGCTGTCTCTTCATGTAGAATGTAAACTTTTATTTAATGTACAGATTGTTACTGATAAAATATTTAAAATGTTGTTTAGGTTGGCGTAATGACGGTAAAGTGAAACCAGCGCCAACGCTGGATGAAATCACGAACAGAGTGTTTGAAGAATTGCTGCAGGGCAAAGCCGACAACCTGAGGCCGACTTCAGATCAAGGTTCCATCAGAGTGAGTATACATAACACATGAATATATGCATACAGAAGTATATGTAATTTCCTTTAGTTAGTTTGTCTCACCACTTTGATTTATTTAAATTAATCAGTATTAAAATGTTTCGTCTTATAGAAATTTTAATATTAATATAGTCATAGGAATTTTACAGTGATTAAATAATACAGTTATATAAAAATATTTGTATACAATTTTTTTTGTCGGCCATCTAAGAACCACACGCCAATTTCAATTCTTTACTCTTTGTTCTTTTCCTTTTCTCCAATATTCTTTCATCTTTTCACTGTGTCTCTTCATCCTGACATCAGTCTACTTTGAACCTGTGTTTTTCTCTCTCCTACCCTGGACTCCTTCCATTTTTAACACTTTTGCCTGAAAAACCTCTCTTTCAATTGCTTCTTCTGTGTGTGTATTATTTTTTTCTAAATCCTTTTGGACTTCTTTAATCCAACTTGATATTGACTTCTTCCCCCATAGATATTTGAAGATTTGCTTTGTCAACCTATTGTCATCCATTCTTTATAAATGTCTTTTTTATACATTTAAATAATAGTCTTCTTTTTCTCATTGTTTCTGTTATATTTTCTATACTTTGATATATTTCATCATTACTTCTTAATTTCCAACCATCTGAAGTTTTTCGTGGGCCTAATATTTTCCTAATAAAGTTGTGTCTAACTTTATTTTATGCCTATTTTATATAGTAAGCGTGGTTTTTAGTAATTACAAGCTCTGCTTTGAGCATTGTATTATTATGTATTATTATTATTATAATATAATACATATATGTATTATTATACAAAATATGTATTAATTTTTAATAGAATACAAAAGCAAATTTTTTGTAATCTTTCAGTAGTCCTCAGTGTGTACTCACTGTAACAATTATTGTAGAATGGAGAAAACATTTGGTATTAAAATAATTTACGTGTTAAATAAAGAAAAAATTGTGTTTCTTTGTATTGTTTCTCTGTTGTGATTTTTCTTCATTTATGACTACAATATTTTATGAATTTTCTCAGTATGAAATTTTTTTGTATTTTTTGAACAGTCAGAAGATTGGGGTTCAGAACATTCGTCTGGAATCTTGGGGCGATTTCTGCGAAGAGATTCTGCATTCATGGACAAGCGGGTGAGTAAACGTCTTTTCTGTTCCGCTTTTTCACATTATTTACATTTCTGCTACGTCATGCCATTTCAGGTGTAAAAGTCTGTTGACAGATTCACCATCAAAACATACTCACTTGACTCACTCAACATTATATCAAAAATGTGATTAACAGAATAATCACTGTTGCGCACGACTATAAAAAGTTTATTCCGATTAGCACTTTCAGGCTTCACGGCTCATTGTCAGATCAAATTTCTGATCTGATTATTATTATTTTTTATAGTGGTGTGCAACAGTGATTATTCTGTTTGTGATTATAACCACTAACACAACTTAATTAAAAATGTGATTCGCGAAATACTTTGACAAATGCTACTTTTGTATTTAAAAAATTAGTTATTGTGGTTTTAACTTTTAGATGTTGAATGTATATAGACGTGTTCAAAACTAGACAGTTCGTGAAAACTATGTCAGTTGTGAATCATGTTAATTTTATATATTCCATTTCCTCTAGAATTGAGGTATAAATAACTGATACTTTTCTGTCATTTTGGTTAATTGAAAATGCTGATTAAGAAGAAGAAGAGAAACAAGGGGCAGTGGCAGATTTAGTGGTGTATCTAGAATTTGGCTTTGAGGGAGGTCCAGGGTTGGGTCATACAAAAGAAAAAAACAAAGACTAATGAATATTACTATCTTTACAGTGGCTGAAAAACATGTGATAAAATCCTGAAATCAGTCCCATAAAAGTAAACGGTAATAACACAATAAAATACACGTTATTGAAACACTGTTTACACGATACTTATTGACTGAATTGATTTTTTTCTATATTTCGTATTTCAGATGTATACCCTAATGCTGTGTAATAAACCTGTTTGCATATAAAAAAGAGCTACTACTATATTAGCATACACAGCCAGAAAAAAAAAACAGCATACAAATTTAGAGATTGACAAAATTTGTCAACTTTTCGACCCTATGAGAGGGGTACAGTCCTGTTTACCCCCCATAAATACGGCCCTGAATCTATTATAATACAATTATCGCAGTGTAAAATATTCTCAATCCCTTTAAGAGATATATCTAATAATGCACCAATTCTTGAAGGAAGTGACTTAAAAAATCATATATGAGCCACATGAGATGAGAGTTCTTTATGACCCATCCTTACATCATATTTTTCAATAATTATAAATTGTAGTGAACTTTGCTGAGGCAACTGAATACTGGATAGAAGTTGTTCATTTCATGACACAGGACAGCAAACAATTGATTGTTATCTATATTATCCTGTTTACAAGTAAATTATATAATTTTTGCCAGCAGTAAATTGATCGTGCATGAGTGCAGGTACTGTTGTAGTGTTCAGGTACTCAAGTGGTGTTACAACATCAGAAAATTTATTTTAGTCGTAGTTATAGTATATTATATGACTGTGTTGTTACTATTACATCATCCAAAATCTGTGTGATGATAGCATTTACTCCGCGGCCTCCCACTACAGGAATTTTCTGTAAATAATATTTGTCACTTCATATATTTATGATGCAATTACATCTTTGATTGTTGACTGAATGTGTTATAACTAGTGACGATGCAATTACATCTTTGATTGTTGACTGAATGTGTTATAACTAGTGCTCGTAATGTCATTCCATCATTATGGCTGCCAAGAAAGAGTTTTGGTTTTATCTATTTTATTGTTGTTATGGTTCATTTGTTAGTATTTAAAGTATTCATTTATTAGTCGTGGATATGACTCTTAAGCAATTTATTTATGTATGGAGAGGTGTCCAGGGGGGAGGGGGTTGACAAAAAACTTTGGGAAAGTATGAAAAATTTTAACTACATTGCATTAAATCAGACCATTGTTTTTTCTTTTTTTTTCTTCTTGTCAATACGCTTTGTGGATTCCTTGCTATGACATATTGTCTTACACGTATTAATTTCATTTGATATTTAATTAATTAATTTATTTGTTTAATTTGAAATGAGAATTTATTTACAAACTGTACTATTTTTAGCTTTAGCTTATTGGTAATAAAGCGCTTATTACAGTGACATTTAAAAAAATTGTAAATACCTTAGGGAGTAGGCATTCCAGATGTATTCATATTTTATTCATCGTCAGCTATGGCTTTGGGTCAAGACCTGTTCTTAGAGTCGATTCCACTCATCCATGTTCTTCACTATGAACTTCCACTTAAGCCTTTCCAGTTTTCCTGCAACCTGACCCATCAATCTAATTTTAGGTCTTTTTGTGGGTGTATTTAATGAATCTCACAATATCAGGATGTTCAGGAAGATGGTACAGGTGTGCATCTGTGCCAAGTGTCACCATTTTTGTCCAAAAGATGAACCACTTCATCTGTACCAAATGTCATACAACATTATTTTTGTTAATAAAGTATTATTACATTTTATTAACACCTATGGTTTCTGACTCAAAAGTTAACATCGACTAAATAAGTGTTTCATAGACTGTGCATTTCTAGTTTCTTGAAACAACATCGAATGTTATAGAGTGCACATTTAGTGTCTCTTAGATTCCAAGGACTTACTTGTTCAACGTTGTTCACATCTGTGAAAGGCTTTTGTACTTGATCAGCTTGCCTACATTAATAATTTTCAAATATTTAGTTTTCCCCACAACGATTTTCTTTCCTTGTATTCTTGAGGCTTCCCACAAATACATTAAAATCTTTTTGTCGTATTGGTTAGTAATTTATAACATTTTACTCTCTTCATGTCTTTGATTGTTGTGAACCCATCAACAGCTTAAACCATTCACTTCTCTAAAACCAGTTTGTGTTAAACCAGTCTGGTTTTTGTTGTTCTGTTTACATATTTGAATAAACACTATTTAATAATTACTTACTTCTGAATTATACATGTACTAA
The DNA here is from genome assembly GCA_034769895.1 of Magicicada septendecula. Taxonomy (NCBI): domain Eukaryota; kingdom Metazoa; phylum Arthropoda; class Insecta; order Hemiptera; family Cicadidae; genus Magicicada; species Magicicada septendecula. The sequence goes on along the minus strand of CM068367.1, from coordinate 29,715,645 downwards.
ACATGGTTATTTCTGATTAGGATTATCGTCTGAAGAACAAGAAAGTGTCATCGAAACACCAGGGGGGCGGCGGCAGTGAAGATAGGTCAAACAAACTGACAGTTAGCAAGATACCGCCGCTGATTGCCAAGTGGAAGCCGGGAGTGAAGCTAGAAGGTCGATCTGAAAGTGACGGTATGTACATACATCTGTACCTGTCTTTTGTCAGTTTGTTGTACTATATCTAATTCTCTTGAGTAGAAAATATTATTTATAATGTACTTGGTTATTTGCATCTACTTCAGTTTTTGTACTTGATGCCGTACAGTTAATATTAAAATATCTGTACTCTTGTTTTATCAGATAATCTTGAATCTGTAATTAAAAGAAAAAGAAAATTACAGTATAACTTAATTAATTGGTCACCTTTAGGACTGAAGAACTAGTGAAGAAGTAATTCTTCTTTTCTTCTTCTTCTGCACCTCACGGAGTAGGCAATTTGCCTGTTACATCTTCAAAGATTATCTCTCCATGTCATCCCCAGTCTTCCTACATCTCTTGTACCAAAGGGTCTATATCCAAACACAACCTTAGGTAGTCGTCCATCCTCCATTCTGTCCAGATGCTGTAACTATTACCTGCGATATGTCTGAATTTTATCATTTATTGTAATATCTGTAGCTCTTATCTAATATCCTCATTGTGCAAATGATGCTGTCTCGTCCAACCCTCTGTTCTTCTCAGAAACTTCATTTCCGAAGTTTGAATGTGGTTTTTAATCTTCTTTGCAGGAACCCATATCTTCTTTGTTTCACATTCATATAGTAAACACAGCAAGTAAGCAATTGAAAACCCATTAAAGACAATTTAAAGTATTGTTACGACGGTCTACCCGATCGTCGTAGATACAGTGGAAACAAAATAAGTACAAGACAACAATTAAGTCACTAATCACACCTTTAATTGTTACAGTAAAACAGTTCGTAATTAACAACACAGTGTCTACAACAAATCAAATGAAAATTGTTCACACGCAATAAAATGTCCACTAATATTAAAACTCAACTGTATTAAAATTATACCGTCCGAATATAAAACGCAACACTTCACTAATAACTACTTGAACGTACACAGTAATAACTCGAACCGCTTTGTAAATATATCGCACTAATACTCTCGAACCGCACAGTCAAAAATTCGCCTCATACTGAACTGAACGTCGTTTGAGTACCGGTATTTATAGCCAGTTGAATATCTAGACGATTCCTAATTGTGTCGTAGCGTGCGTATGAACTACGTAATTAACTGCGGCCTTGACACAGTCCGCATGGCTGGCGGCATCGAGAAGTTTCTCGTAGATGCATATACAAGCACGTACACCACACGCGTACACTCTGGATCTCTCTGGAACGTTCAACAAACACGTAGATTGTTCGTGATGCCATAACAGTATTTATAATACCCATCTTTGAATCAGTCATCTGTTATTCATTAATTTTTGGAGTCTTTGATGTAATAATGAGCCCTCAGAAATATATCGCTGGTTGACCACATCAATCAGACTGCTTAGAAAAGTGACAAAAACACATCAAATCCGCATGGACTCTGTTTCCACACCACATTAGATAACACGTGTCTTGATTCCAAAGCAGTTTTGATGTATAAGCGCTTACATGGGTCTACTCGTGTGTATATTTAAGCAGCACAGAAGAACTTACAACAATTATAAAATACAAAGGCGTGGTTTGTTACTGTTTTGAGACTGGTAAAGATTTGCTTTTTATGCTGATCCTGGCTTATCTTTGACTGAGATAACAATACTCTCTTGCTAGTGAACAAAACCACAAGAAAACGTGGCTTGAATAGGTGACGAATCAAAGAGGGAAATGATTAGTGAGGTTCTGCTATACAGTAGAGCATCGATTATCCGAACCTCTTGGGACGAGGGACCGTTCGGATAATCGATATTTCGGATAATAGATCGTAAATTGAAAACATTATTTCCCTTTACGAAAACAAAGGTGTTTATTACAAAATCATTTTTAATGTACTATTATATAATTACAGCAACCTGTATACTCTACTGTAATGCGTTACTAAGGCTAATAATAATTGAGTTAAAACAGTGTAATTAATAAACACCAAAAGTTAATTTAAACATAATTAGAGTTTAGTAACAAACACTGTACTATAAAATTAATTAAAAATTAAAAAACAAAACAACACATACAGTACCATGGAATTACAATTTTTTGAAGAATTGTTCTATCATTGTCTGCTTCAAACCGATACCCCGTTTTCTCGCTGCTAAAGACTGAAGTCATTTAAGATTCGTAAGCGTTTGTTTATAGGTACAGCATTTATTTATTACTGTACAGTACTGTAATAATTTTAGTATACAATTTTGATGTTCAATAAATATCAATTGCGCCTACACTGTACAATACATTACTGTACAGTACAGTACATAATTGTACTTTTTATTGAGTTCGGATAAAAGATCATTCGGTTAATGGATGTTCAGATAATCGATGCTCTACTATAATTAATTATTCAATTTTTGTATGATAGTGCATTAGTTATGTGGAATTAACAGTATCAGCACTTGTTCAACTAAACAAATTTTGTAGACAATTGCATGGTCACATTGAAGAGTGTTGTTTCTTGAAAACATCCAACAACAAAAATTAAAAATTGTGTATATCACATACAAATGTGTTAAAAATATGAATACAAGATTACACGTGTTCAAATAGTGTACAGTGTACACTTAAAAACTACACAGTGCGTAACACATCATTTGCACAGAATTACTTCGTATAAGCGTCACTGTGGGATTACTTTAGACTTGTCAAATTTTTCTTCCAACCAATTCTCATAAAATTTTAATGTTGTAAGAAGTTTAGAGGTAGGAATACTACAGTGGGAATCACCTCCAGCATGTTTTTTTGGAGGAAAATCAAACAATAATTCAGAAAATATTCCTATCCATCTGACATAGTGACAGTGTCGTAGAACTTATTAGCTTGTATTGTGGGGACTAGATCAAGAATTGGCTTTCATATACTTCATCTTCTATACTGACTTTATGCTTAATAGACTAAGAGCTAACGATGAAAATAAGTAAGCGTATTTCAGTACGCCTGATACTTCGTATAGAAATTCAACTTGACTTGCTAGAAATGGAGTGGGAAGTCTGGTAACTTGCTACCGGTTCCCTTGCTGCCCTCAAGGCCTCAAAGGACTAAAAAATTAATTAAGCAGTGTGCCTTTTTGGTATATTCAATTTGACAATATAATAAATTAAAAAATTTACAGGTATTGCACAAATGCAATCCACAGAGAAGGGCATTGAAAATGCTTCAATAAATTTAAAAAAAATATATATATATTTATGTTCATTCATAAATCAATGAATTCATTCTTCATTCACCAAGCAATGAATTCATTCTTCATTTACCAATGTACAGATTATAAGTTAAATGTAGTTGCATTCATAAGCGAAGTTTTATATGTGTACTACGTTATTGACAACAAAGAAGTAGTTTCTATGGAAACTCACTGGTACCCATTTTCGATAACGCACCAGCGATCGGCCGCAAATGTGCGACACGTCCTTATAAACATTTTCAATGTTAAAATACAATTGCCAGACACATTTTGCAGTTCCAAGTTACTGACAGACGATTTTAAAGTGTTGAAATAAATGTATTATTAACATTATATCAGTAAAGCTATTAAAATTATACCTAGGAGAAAGACTGTTGATTTAGGCCTACTCCTGTCGCAGACCTGATGGCTCGCAACAGATTTATGCAGTTACTGGACGTTATTTCAAAAAGATCTGCTGGGTTTTGTAATACAACTGTATACTAGATAAATTCATAAATTATTTACTTATTTATTATTTATTCAATTATTTATCAGCAAATAAATAAATGCTCTGTCACAACCACAGAAGTGCATAATGCTATGACACTCTCAGCCGACCTTTCATGTTGGAACTGGAATGTTTGTCTGACTACTGCAAGAAGTTATAAAAATATATTTCAAAAGATATGTATCGTATTCAGCTTTACTGAGCATAACATTAACAATACATTTATTTCAACACTTTAAAATCATCTGTCAGCAACTTGGAACCGAAAAAAGTGTCTGGCAATTGTATTTTTTAATTTATTATATTGTCAATTTGAATACATAAAAAAAACCAGACATACTGCTATAACGTTTTATTCATTAATTTTTTAGCCCTTTGCGGCCTTGAGAGCAGCAAGAGAACCGTAGCAAGTCGCCAGACTCACCTCTCCATTTCTAGCAAGTCTAGTTGAATTTCTCTGTCAAGCGTGCTGAAATACAATAACCATTATTGTGGCCAGCGCTTGTTCTATAACCTCTTAAAGACATGTTCTGGACAGTTGATTTCTTGGTTCATTATGTGAATGTCTGAACTATAGGTAATTGTGATCTGTATTGAAAATGATTTGGTTGTTGTTGTGTAATATTTTATGAGTGTTATCTAATAATCATTTGTTTGATTGCAGTTCTGTATGAAGGTTTAAAAAGAGCACAAAGAAGTCGACTAGAAGACCAAAGAGGAACGGAGATAAACTTTGAACTTCCAGATTTTTTAAAGGTAAATTGAGTACATGTGCTTTTAATCATTTAGTCCTATGTCAGTGTAAAGTTGTAATTAAAGTTTCCTGTGTAAATAGTGAGGTAATGTCAGTTTTGTTTTTCGTGTAAAACATATCATCCATAAAATACAAAGCATGAAGTAAAACCGTATTAAACTTTAAAATTAAGGTAAAGGTAACCTCTACTTTTTAAAGTTATCAATTAGTATTCCCAATGGCATGAGCTGAATGAAAAATGCCAAAACATTGGAGAGTGGGAATTTTAGGAAAGTGTTGACTTGAATAATTATAGTGTTCTAGTAGCACTACTGAAGTGTTCATCCAAAAAGTCGAAAGTTTTAAAACTTCAGCAGCCAGACAAACTCTCTAACAATCTCATGTCAAGTATAAATTTGATTATACAGTTTTTAAGACCATTACTTTTTACGCACTTTTTTTTACTTTTTAGAGTTGTTTTGGCTATTTATATTTTTTAAATTCTTCCACTCATATAATTCAATATTTGTACATAGAATCCTGCATCTTGTATAGTTGTCTAATCCAAACTGGATTTTATGCAGTATTTATCCAGCATTAAATACTTAAATATGTATATCCAGACTTGAATAACCAGAAAATCTTATCCGATATCCAATACTTCACATCACTTAACTTCTGAAAATGTTTCTTAAGTCTATGTGCATAAAATGGTGTCAATTGAATTGCTTATGCATACTTGTACCGTGCATATGACATGAAGGATTCTTTGCAATCTAGATGAAATGTTTTCAGAGTAAAGAAATGACTGCTGGGTGTTGGATACTTTTGCAACACTACCTATAGGTGCTTGTAAGGTACTCGCTACATATTACAGCAAATTTACAAATTCACTTTTTTTTCAAAATATTTAAAAGACTTCATTACTCATTAAAAAGTATACAACACACATAACAGAAAGGCAGGATAGGAGTGACAGCTTTTTGTGACTTTTTCATAAAAGTATCTTGCTTTCTAGCTATGGAGGGATGTGTGGGCAATTTGGTAACAGGTGGGAGTTTATGTTTTAGCTGAATGTTGTATTTCTAACTAGGAAGATATTATCGTGTGTTGAGGTTAGGTAGGTCGCTGGATTTAGTTTTCCATTGTTGGGTCGATTCTCATCTTCTTAGTTCAGAAAAATTGTTTGTGCTTGAAAGCTGACTGCTTATGTTTGCAGTAAAACAGATGTCAGAACTGAAATTTTTTCATTCTCAGTCTTGTGAAACAGTTTTTCTGTTTTGTGTGTTTATTTACATTACTCTTGTGTCTGTGTCCATTCATTCATTCATTTTTCAACAATCCATGTGTTACTAGTAGAACTTAATGTTTCTTGTTTGCTGCAGGATAAGGAAAATACACCTCAAGGCGGTAAAAAGCTGCGCAAGTTGAGACGGGACGAAGAAACAACGACTAATTCCAAGTTTTACCAATCGTCTGAACTGTCACAAGCGTCAAATATCACCAGCAGTCAAGAAAGTCTGGGTAGAGCAGCAACAACAAGCATTACACGGTTTATTGATCAGAATTTTAGCAGTAGTGATGTAATTTTAGGAAACGATACTGCGGAAAAAGTCGAAGACTATTTGCTGAGCCACGTTAGCAGGGTGACCAGCGAGTCGATAGCTGTGGACGATTCAAGAGTAGTGATGGGTCCACCGCAGCGGTTACATAACGATCCGCCACCACCTCTTCCGCCTAAACCTAAACATCTCCCTCCTACAGCAGCATCGTCAGCCTCGTCTTGGACCAGTGATCCCGCATCATCGTCTCGTTCAGCTGAAAAAACAAAACCTCGAGTAAGAAGGGCTGTGTACCTTGACCAGCCAAGCAGTAGTTTTGTATAATAATAGTCAAAAATGTGTTTGACACATATTGTTAAATGCTTTACAAATTTTAACATTCCATGTTATGATTTTGGGGAGAGATTCTTTCCTTATGGTGATTATTAAATGTGTAAGGACAAATGTGTTGCCTTAAAAAGGTTGTTGTATAAATTATAAAGTTCTTAGGACTTAAAGGAAAAAAAATTTTTTTTTAAATCATTATTTAATCAGGTTGGGACTGATTTTACCTGACAAAACGTATGAGACAAATAATGTAGGTGTACATTGTATTACCAATCATTAGTCAGCTTAATGTAGTGCCTACATATTTGTTTGTCTTTAACTTGATACATGGTTGTCCGGAGTTGAAAATGTGTTTAGTTCTCTTTGTATATTTCATAATCCACATAGTATTCAGTCCACTCTATGTACTTGATATACGTAGAACTGAAGGTAGTATGCAGAACTGAAATCCCAGGTTGGTTTGCCTTCCCAATCATGTGGCAGAGTGTATTACCACCACCATGATAGTTGCAAATTAATGTGTTGAAACTAACTGCTGGGTAGTTAAACACCTGTTGCGCTTTTTGTCAAGATTGTTGTAACTTTAAAATCAAATTACACCTGAGTAACACTTCAAATACAATATTTTTGAAAGCATAACCAAAAAAATAGCAAGAAATCGTGTTAAATGGCAATGTAAATATGATTTCTTCGTTTTTGCTGAAGTTCTTTTACATAATTCAGTTTTGTTGAACAACTACATCGATAAGTCAGATTACACGTTTGCAGTTCAACAAAATCTAAAATTTTATTTGTTCTGTGAATGTTTGAACACACATTTTTGTTCTAAAAATTGGGAAGTGTAGAAAATTAATGGTGACGGTACTTTTTATTGTCAATTTAAAACAAACATTTAAGAAATCATTCAGGTACTTAATGATATTTATGATGTATAAGTAAATTTAAATATTGTATTTGAAATGTGACGTGAACCTTTTGAAATGTGTTGGAAACAACACTGAACTTTGAAAATACAATTTAAACAATTCACAGTGAATAAGAAATATAACCTGGTACATGGTCATTGCATGTAAACTTATATGCCTTAAGAAAAAAAAATTAAAATACAAGTAATTGACTAAATTTATTTAGTTCCCATTGTCAGCCATGTTTATTCATCACCTGGTGAATTAATTCTAATATATACGCGTTTGTGTGTGTGTGTGTTAGACAAGGAGAATATGCAGGCATATATTATAGCATAACGGAAATTTTGCCTTGTTTTACAATTTAATATCACATAGAAAAAGAAGGGAAGAAGCAATCTGGAATGAGTAAAATAAACTTAAATAAAAGTAACATAAAAGAAGTAATCACAATAATAAATAAAATGCCTTAACAGAACTATAAAAATTCTCAATCCAAAGAAATTATATACATTCAATTCAGAACAAAATGTGTTAAACCATATAGGATGATTATTATCCCAGTAACATCATCAGTATACCCAGTAAGATAAGGAGCAGTAAGGAAATATAACCAGGAACAAATTGATTAAAATGAAAAATCTCCAAGGTACCAAACCCTATTTTAAAGACAGAACACTCTATCAAAGTAAACCAAAATAAATAAATGAAATTAAACTATAGTTGTTATACAAATTTAGAAACCCATATAAAAAAGTAAGAGAATACAATACCAGTAGGTTGATTTAATGTAAACATAATTATAAATAAAACAGTGGAAATTAAAAAAGGATTAAGGATAATAAATAGTGTGTATAAAGTGAAATTCCTTATTCTTCAAAAATTAGAAACCTTATGAAAACTATGTGAGAGAATAAAGTAAATAGTGTATAATTAAGGGGAAACGCCCCAAACCAGTTTTGAAAGGACAGCAAAAGAATGTGATTAGGCTTAGAATGTAATTTGTTATTTGTTTAATTATTATATTGGTATTCAATACCTACCATGTTGATATTAGTATATACTAGATGTTAGAAAATAAGTGTTTATTATATTTAACGAATGTTAGTTTATGTCAGAATTTTGTTAAGGAAGGAAAGGCAAAATATTAATTCAAACGTCCTATAAATAGTGATCAGAAAAGATAATAATAATAATAATGTGAAATGATTATAATATTGATAGGCAAAATGAAAGTTGATAATCATGCCAAATTCAACTTTGACCCTGTAATCAAATCAGAGGAGATAAATTAATGAAAACTAGACCAAATTGATATAAATTATTCCCTTTAGCATACAAATACTTTATTATAATTATCACAACAACCTATAGTAGTAATTAAAAGAGTCAGAGGGTAAAATTGACTTAGATTGATCTGGTGATTGTACCAGATAATGCCTAAGCAGTAAAGCAAGTGCAAGTAAAATGTAAATAAATCAGTAAATGTTTAGTATAATGACAAAATAATGAAGGCAAATTATAATGATTTAATTAGTGATCTTATTTGAGGACAATGGTAACATAAAACGTAGTGTAAACCATTTAATGGGTAATTATGTGAATCATGATAAGGCCTAGAAGTAAATTTCAAGGAAGGTAACTTTTGAGTTTAATTCAAACCAAACTAGGTCATGTTTAATATTAATTTGTATTAAATCAAAGCAGGAATATAGTTATGTAATTAAAATTTCATAAAAATACTAAATAACTAAATTATAGCCAGTAAAATATAAAAAATGCCATTTATTTCTATAAAATCGAATTGGTAATAAGTCAAACAGCTGATAGTGAACAATGAAAAATGCAACCAAAATCTTACAGGATTTTCTATATGAAGAAACAAATATAATTAGTTGATTGTTAGACTCCAAGCAAGATGGACGTGTGAGAGTATTGAAAAGAAATCTGATTTAAAAAATTTTAACTAGCTCAAACCAAGATGTTTTATGGAATTATGAAAGAATGAAGAATATACAGTAAATTAATAAATCCAATTTAAATAGTCATTGGAATAATAAAACAGAATTGATAAACACTAAACTAACTCCCAGAACGAACGGTCACGACGGAATTATAATCTAACCTAATATACGAACAGCAAACTGATTGAATAAACTATTCGGCACAATACACGTGTTACCAGACAAAATCCAGTGGAGGATGAAAACCAAACACCACAATTTGAAGATCTTGTAATAACTACATCACAGAAGAGGAATTTATCAACTACTGCACTTTATTGAAGTAAAATCTCAGAGAAGGATTCTTAGCGTGGGACAACACATGGAAGCAGCCATCTTTTAATTCCAAACCGGCCTGAGATGACGAAGGCGTGACGTCAGCATACTCGGCCTGCGGTTCGAATATCTTTTTACTATATACCATATTTTTTTAATTATTATCTGTTAGTGAATAAGTCTTTTTTATTTTCTAAGTGTAAGTATTGAATTCTCTAACTTGCCTTTCCTGACTATTTGACAGTTCAAAGAATCCATTTTTAGATAATAATTTAATTTGAATTAATTTTGGAATTTGTATTAATCGACCTGAGATCCAGTCTCGACTCCAAGAGCAATAGTCGACGCAAGTCGAATAATCGCATTGATCATAATAAACATAATTATTGTTTTAAATTGTCGTTTTATTGATTAGTTAAGAACTAAATTAAAATACGTTGATTCTCAATTCATCAACGAGGACTTCTGAAGGAAAAAGACGAGCAGAAGAAGAAATAAAGACACTGAATTGACCGCTACCTTCAATCGATTTGGCTACGACAATCTATTTAACGCGGAGAAACGAATTTTTCTTCACCAAGTCATTCCTATTACTAATTATTATTTTAACTAATTGAATAATAAAATTATAAAATTAATAAAAACACCTAAAATAATTAAATAATAAAATTGATAAAAAGTAAAAATAAAAATTTTATTAAACAATTCTTATACTCATTTGAAAATAACTTCGTTTATTTACAATATCCATAACATGTCAGTGCCGTGTCCGTTCAGTATTAGTGAAATCCATGGCTTATCAGTGATGCTTATCAGGGGGGCATGTATAACAATTCTGTCATGGATTTTAATAACTCTTGTTCAGCATTTAGTGTTTCTGCATCAGAGAGTGATTTATGTAATGAACTATCAGATGAACTCTCATTATTAATTATTTCTTGAAACTGATCACTATTGTCGATAGGGGAACTAAAGAACAAATCATTTTTATTAACAGGGATGTTAGTTCCATACAAGAGATCTTCCTTTTTTTATGAAAGCTGACTTTGGAGAGGTAACAAGTACTGGAGATGTAGTTTTTTCAGCAGCAAGTGGTACTGAAGATGGCACAAGAGGATTTTTAATGGAGCTGGGAGAGGATGATGAAACAGGACTAGGTGTAAATTTTATTTTGTCATTCTGACCCAGCAACTCCTTCATCTAGCGTTCAGCAGATGCGAACGGATTGTAAGGTTCTTTTTCCTTTCCACTTTGTGTTAAACCTATCTTCTGTCTCCTATCTTCTCTGAATATCTACTTTGAAACAATAATTCCAGGCAGATTCATTAAGCTTTTTTTGTTATTCATTTTTGTATACAAACATTCAGGCAGCTCCAGCACTGCAAACCACATTGTGTTATTGGTATTATAAAAGTATCAGTGACAATGTACAGCAGTATATGCCATTGTGTATATATGTTCAGTATACCAAATGGACAAAATATAGGGTAAAAAATATGGTACTGCACCAGACATACGTTGACAGTCAAATTAAATTGAGAGAAATAATAATATTCACCGCTGATACTGACAGTATTTCACAGAACCAAACAAACATGGCCCTGACATGTTACATACATGTGTAAACAGGCTGTACATCGTGATATGTACATCATAAATAATTCAAACATGTGGAAAACGGAACTGTACCAACATGAACATTTTCAAATTTGAGTGTCTTATTTCAATAACAGTGACTGAATAAAGTTAATAAAACAAAAGCTAGCCTTTACTTTTTCTGATTTTACTTCAACAGTTTTGTTAAATTCAGTATCTGATTCGGTTTTAACAAACTGAACTTTGAGAAGCACGATATATATAGTTCACACTGCATAAGAAATGTGACCAGGTTCATGGTGATTGCTTGTAAACGTAGGTGCCTTAAGCCAAAATAATTAAATTCAACTGAACGACTGAGTTTGTATTGTTTGATGGTAATTTCTGTGTACCATTTAATAATGGATGTGCTTGTGTTTATGAAAGAAACTGTGAATGATTACTCAATTAAAATGTAGAAATAAATCTGTATGTATGTGTGATTGTGTAATAATAGAAAACTGTACATGACTGGTTATATGAAGTGATTGAAATGTGCAGTTTGTGATTAGATATTGTGCAGTATGGACTGAAATGTTCTTTTATAAAATATTTGTTATATTGAAAGTGGATTTTTTGTTATAAATACAAGATATTGTGTACAAATTATTTTATGTAATGTAATTCAGTGTCGTAATAATTACTATGTTTACTACAGTTTTTTGTTTGTAACTTTTTCAAGTTTAGTTGGTAGTACAAAAAAGTGTATATTAGTTTTTTTTTTACACCTGAGGATGTTTTTTGTTGTACAGTATGTATTTTGGTTGTTGGTTTGTTACTGTATCTGAAAATATTTGTAATCTTATTAGAAAGGGTATTATTTTTATGTGTAACTTGTTTTTTATTAATGATTTTTTTTTAGTTCTTTTTGTTAACAGGAATTTTGTTTAGCTAGTGTCATTAAAATTTTCACTTTTCATAGTTACATTTTAAAATGTGAAACAATTGTTTAATAAAATAAAAAATAACTGTTGGGAAAAGTAAAATTTGTTTATAATGTTGTATAACCTATGGTACAGTTATATGTATATTTTGAATATCTTTTTGATACAGATCCTTAATTTAATATTTTGATTTAAATTATACAAAATACAATTTAAGTAGATGCCAGTACATGGCTTGTTAGTATAGCAACACTGTAATAAATTCCATTATGAGTCAACACTTCTTAATTTTGACAGCTAATCGTATTTTTCATATCTAATCAGAAACGTTTTGTGATTGTTACCAACTCCATTGTATATTTTCATAAAACACGCACACAATACTTGATTCAAATATTTAATAGAAGCTTATGGAGGGTTTTAGTTATGGAGTTATGCTCCACTCAAGAAAAACATTCTGAAATCTACATGTGGTTAATTTGCTGGCTATCTGTATAATTTTTAAAATAGGTGAGAAAGTAATCTATAATACATTAACAATGTTTAATGATAAACTAGAAGGATGACATCTGACTTAGATAACATTTGTACCAAGTGAAAATGTTTTTGGCCAAATGGAACAATGGACATGCAGTGATATTGTAGAAATATTTTAGAGTATACCAGGATGATTGTGTGTAACTATTACATGATGTCTGCTTTCTGATATTATAGTATTTGTGCTCAGTAAACAGTGGATTCCTTAATTTGAGGACACAATGGGACTAATGTACTTTGGTGATTACATTGAACAGCTGCCCCAATAAAACAAAATGTCACCTAATAGGCAAATGCCTGTGTAGTTAAAATTATATTAAAAAAAGACATAATAAATAGGATATAAGCAACAGATGTGTATATAAATATTTTCAGCATAGATAGTGCCAATTATTTAACATTGTTATAGATGTTGAATACGTATAGTGAAATTTTATTATGGAATTGCAGTTACAGGTGTATTGCTCAAATGATTTCATAATTGTATTTTTGTTCCTGGCTCACCAACGTTTTCTTTAGCTTTATCTATTTTTGTTTGAGCTCTTTGGGTTTTGTACCAAGTAATTGGCTGAATAACTGGAATTAGCTGTGCATGTCATCCACATGTATTGTGAGATCACTAGATGCTAAACTGTCTTCAGATCACTATTTTTCTCGTGTATAAAACTACATCAGTACGTACAAATTTTATCTCTTCTCTATTCCAACAGGTTTAGTTTGATACCAAAATGTATAATGTGTAGTGTGTTCTATTCCCTTAATAAAAATAACTATTAAAAAGGTAGTCAGTGTTACATGATTTAAATCACCCATAATTATATTTGAAAACATTAATCGGTCTTAAGACTAGAAGAATAGGTCATAAATATCACAAGACTTACAAGTTATTAGATAAAACAAGCTTGATGTAAGTTGGTAGAAGAAGTCCATGAAAAAGTGCAAAGTTCAATGGCATTAAGACGGAGCCAAAAATTTATTTTTTTAGAAATCTGCATTTAACTATTTGCATTTCTATATATTACAACTGTGTACCATGGGGTTGACGCCCGCTGTAGGTAAAATATAATTTAATATTCATGTTTAATATGGTAACCAAATCACTTGTACGAATTAATAAATTATTTACCTTAAATTATCCGCCGTGTGATTTCTTGTGCTTCGTCTATGACGCGTTTCAGAGCTTATGCTCCATCATCAGATATTAAAAAGTTAAAACTGTCACTCTTGCGAGATCGTTAAGAAGTTAAAATGTCAAAATTTGCATATGAACCGTACGCGGATTTGGGTGCGCACCCGTTCAAGTTCATTCTGCCACCATTATTTGATTTGAGTGGCAGAATGAACTTGAACGGGTGCGCACCCAAATCCGCGTACGGTTCGTATGCAAATTTTGACATTTTAACTTCTTAACGATCTCGCTAGAGTGACAGTTTTAACTTTTTAATATCTGATGATGGAGCATAAGCTCTGAAACGCGTCATAGACGAAGCACAAGAAATCACACGGCGGATAATTTAAGGTAAATAATTTATTAAAATATAATCTGTCTTTTGTACCAGGAATATGCAACATACATCTAGAAGGCATTTTTTGCAACTCCCAACTGTAATTTCGTAGTGGATTTAAAGTGAAACATTTATTTGGAATTTACACAATTGAAAAAGAATACCTCTTAGAAATAAATCACATTTATTATAAACATAATTTCAAATTGTTAGGTTATTTGATTTGTAGTAGACCAACCGTGAGATTTTTGTATAGAAACTTCATTTTATTTTTGATTCGTCATTTTCATATCAAGGCATATTTCAGCTTCGCTATCATGCACATGACCTTTCCACCTGTTTCTTCCAACAGTTTGTTGTGGAACTGTGTTCCCGCTCAGGCATTGAAGGTGTTATCCGTTTCCATAATTATTTTTTGATAGTTACTAATACACAAAGTGAGACATGACTTTAATTCGTTAAGGTTACTTATACCAGTGGTATTACTATTATTAATTGTTACCAGTGTGCCATGGCTTGCCTACACTAACACTTTTTACATGTAAGAAACAGAGGTGGATCCAAAGAGATTTTTTTTTTGGGGGGTGGTCACAAATGCAAGAGCAGTCCTCAATTTTTGTAAATAATGCATTTGAACTGTCCGAAAGTATAGTGTAAAAAAAAATAAATTGTATATTCATACGATGGCTGAATGCTATTGAAACACTGTAAGTTACAAAATAAAATATATTCGTGTAAAAATTTTATTATTAATAATAATATTAAATATAGGCCTACAACAAGAAAAATTTGAGCATTTATGAGTATAAAAAAATAAATGTAAAACAAACTGAAACAGTATAGTGTAAGGAAATCGGATATTATTCTCACTTAAATTTACAATCATGTAACCACTATTACTACAAAAAATACATAATACAAAATCCTGAATTAATAATATTTATACATTAGCAAAGCTTGTAAACAGTGTCCATGAAACACCCTCCTGTACAGTAAATTGCAAACAAAAAGAAAATACATTAAACACTTGAATACTTTTTGTTCTTTACTTTTATAAATAAATGTTAATTATAGAAATCATTAATGTTAAAAACAAAAAAGTAACTCGTATAATATGCATAAACATGTTTTGAAAATATATAATGAAGTCTTGATTATAAATTTCACTTATGATTATGAAGACTAAGATTATCATGATATGGATAGCATTGGCAATGTGACTGATTATCCAGGTGGTAATCTGTGCTAACATAGAAGCATATTTTTTTATAAAACTGGAATATGAGCAACTGTCTACATGCTTATTCACTTTTTCACCCCCTCTGTCAGTGTGGAATGTAAAATTTTAATAAACGGCATCGGTTTCTAATACCCAAAAAGAACTAAATATACAAATGAATTGTTAATGATATCCGGGCTGTTTGGCCATGGTCCATGGTTTATAACAAAACCAACATAACAACAATTCATCTGACACCGGCCGTGAAAGCCTGACGAATAATTTAAATATACAAATGTTGAATGTCTGAAGGTAGAGGGCCACTTGTACAAGAAAAAATTTCTTCTATAAACAGAAATCAGCTTTTCCTTTAAACTACATTTTTTACTGGTCCTGAATGCCACAATTAATGAATTTATTTAAGAGGTTGTAGCATCTTAAAAATAAAATTAAACATTTCAGCAAAAAAAAAATAAATAAAAAATACTTTTGCCTCAATACGATCATGGAGAGTGTTTCTTAAGATTTTTAATGGGAAAGGTAAATGAATCTCCCTATGGATCCACCCCTGTAAAGTGCCTAAAAATTTACACTTTTTTAAGTCTAAAAGATTGTAAGTTTCCCTGTGATTTTTAATGTTTAATACATGTTAAACAACTGAAGTATTATAGTTTTGTATTAATTAAAAAGACAATTTTTTATGACTTATAAATACATATATGTTTTTATAATATATAACATTTGTACTGATTTTTTTTATTAAGAGAAAGTGACTATTAATTAAGAAAATTCTTGTACGGACAAATGTAAAAGGCCAAGGTACGAAAAAGACTTTCTTCTTTACAAACCAAATATTTGTTATTTTGATACAAAACAGAAAGTAACAAAATACAACTTCCACCTAGCCATTTATAAAATGTATGTTATTGGAGAGAATGAGGGCTCAGAAAATATTATTTACCTCGTGCAGTTGTGTGTGAGTTGCGTAAGACATTCAGTGTCAATATACAACAAATATGTAAGCAGAACATATTCGTGTATATGTATACATCTTGCTTGTTTACCTGATGGCCATGAAGTGGACGTTAAACATGTGATATCTTCCAGAATTTATACAACTTTTGTTTAAAATAGTTAAATCATTTATAAAGTGTGAATACATAGTATACAGTTATTTCATAGGAATGTGTAAATTTCATAAGTTATTACAAAACTATGGAATTATAATTGTATGACAAAATTTGTGGAAACTGTGGATGAAATAGCAATAGTTGTATTCTTGCCACTTAATGACATAATACTTTTATAAAAGAAAAAACAAAAGACATTTTAAATAATTTAAAAAAGACATTGCCATAATTTTTATATAATATAAATTTATTCATTATTTTAGTAGTTTGTTAAGTATTGGGGGTTTTTATTTTGTGTTGTACACAAATTGTTATTGTTGTGTACATATTTTCTTTAATTAATAGAATCTGTGTATAGAAAACTTATTTTTGTAGAAATATTATTACCAAAACGAGGATAAAGAATGCCATTATTATTGCTACTATAAAGCTTTGTGGATTCTATATACAAGACAATACAAAAAGGTATATTTTGTAAATATATTTTATTTTAATAAAAAAAAACAAATACATTGTTGGCATTTTAATTCATTACCTACTTGAATATTGGCAGTGACTTTGTTTTTTGGTAAATTGTACAGTGAATGCAGGGCATTGCCCTGCTGTGTAACTTACAAAAGACAAAAAAATTCAAGTACCGTCTGCCTAGTGGCAAAAGCTAAAGAGCATGATAATGTCTTTCGGCCGCCAGCTAAACGCAACATTTGCAGAAAGGAAACAATCAGTCAGTCAGTAACCATAATAATGTTGCGTTTAGCTGGCGGCCGAAAGACATTATCATGCTCTTTAGCTTTTGCCACTAGGCAGACGGTACAAATCTTTTTGCATCATTCACAATTGTTCGAATATTTGGTGTAAGTTGTACTTACGGATTTTTGGAATTTTGTAATTATCTATTTATCAAAATTCTTTTTTTAATCAGTCGCCACGTTATGGTTACTATATACCAGCAGCAGTGTATTTCACCACAACACAAAACAAACCTTTATTTACAACAATCCCAATGACATTATGTATCTGTGTTATACTTCACATTTCTGCGGTGAGTAATTAAATATAAAGAACAGTAGATTTGCATTTACGATGACAAATATTTTAATGAATAGATCGTTAGCTGAATCACATACGAAGACAACCATTAACTAGAGACAATAACCCCAATAACCTATCTACAGCTATGCAGTGTTGTTTGCTTGTTAGGTCTTTAATCTGCGACGACGTTAGCATGTTAGCGGTCGCGGTTTTAGTTAACGATTCCCGGCTCGTAAATTGTGCTAACACTTGATTTTAAACTTTCAGGACGCTTTATAAATCTGGTTTAATTGTTTGCAGTGATATTATTTTTAACACATTATATATATTGCGACGTATCAAAACAAACGTTTATTTACAACAATCCCAATGACGTCACGCAAGAATGACGTCATGCAGCGTGATGCGTTACAGTTTACAGCGTTACAGAAATTTTCAAATGATGGCCAGCCAAAAGACATTATCATGTCAAAATGTATTTTTCTAGAACTCTACATTTGACTATTTGCATTTCTGTATATTACAACTGTGTACCATGGGATTGATGCCTGCTGTAGGTAAAATTAATCTTGACTTTTGTACCATAAATATGCAACATTCATCATGAAGGCATTTTTTGCAACTCCCAACTGTAATTTCACAGCGGATTTAAAGTGGAACATTTATTTGGGATTTACACAATTGAAAAAGAATATCACTTATAAATAAATCAATTTTAATATAAAGGAAAGTTCAAAGTGTTAGGTTATTCTCTGACTAAATATGTGAGGCCTTGACAGTCATGTTTTGTTATTTGGCTGTGGTCTTAACAACAATTTTAAATCCATTAGCTCTGTTCTGTTGAAGCATATATCGTATACCCATTGTCTTTTGAGTTGAGCTGTGAGGTCAGCTAACTAATGTGTGATTAATTGGGATGTTTGTTCTACATTGAGGAATTGTTTGACAAAATATGTATTAACACATTCAAACTTTAAAAGTTTTCTGAACATTTAGCTTAACTTATACAAAACAAAAAGCCCAGCATGTGCAGTTTTTGAAATACAATTTCAAATTATATAGTTTTAAACTTAGATAAAAATTGTAAATTATGTTTAGTTTTCACATTCATTCTTTCTGTAGTACCGAATATACAATAAAAAATACAGACTATCAAAATATGAAAAAGTATCTCATAACAAACTTACTGATCCTTAATGAGTATCAGTATGAGTATGAGTATCCTGAGTATATCAGTATATGTGATTAAACATACTGGATTTCTACAGTAGTGCCTTATATTGTACATTTATACAGGATATTGTTTTTATCTTTATAAATTATACAGTTCATTACAAGTTCTTAGAAGTCCCCTTTTTGTGAAGAGGTTGGTGATGATAGAAAATGCTCCAGAGGAAGATATCGTATATGCTGAAATCAGTTGGACAACATCCCAGTTAGAACATGTGCCCAGTCTGAACCTCTGAGACAAAAGTCTCTAAAATTCCGGAACCTGAGGCCAATGATAGCCACTTCAGAGAAGTGTAAGTGCAGGATGAAACTCAAGCCACCAGAATAGTTCTCATCTTTTTATTTCATTTTAATTGAACATATTGTTTTACTTGAAATGTAAGAAAGATTTGAATATCTTCGGAGTCTAAGAAGTAACTAAGTTATACGTGTATGGCTGACACGTACACAGCACCGAACTCCTGATATAACTTAATAGGAACGGATACAACAAGGACGCCATGTGTAAAGCATTTAAGAAAACCGAAAAACCTTCAGATCAGAAACACCTACAGCAGACGATAATAACCACAAAGCATTCTTACCTTGCGTAAAAGGTACCACAGACAAAATTAGCAGTACGTTGAGGAAATATGGCATTAAAACAGTGTTTCGACCACATAAGAAGCTGTCACAGTTTTTAAAACCAATCAAAGATAGAATCCCGTTCAACACTGTAGGTATCTACAAAATTCCGTGCAGTTGTGGAAATGTTTACATTGGCCAGACAAGAAGGATTCCAAGGGTGCTCCGACTCAAACCTTTCATTGCAGTTGTTGAGACTCCCCAGAAACCTTGGTCCCAATGCATGGCATGATGCCATGGTGGATTTCTCTTTCAAGTTACTACCTGGGGTAGTGATCTCTGCTGTTGGAAACCGAGATGCCTCATCCGCCTTTGAGACCATTGACCGGGTTTCACCTGTAACCCTAGGCAAGGGCCCTTACTGGGTGCTATCATCCGGAGCCAGATGAACCCAGGTTTTTGAAGAGGTCTGCTCCTCTAAGACTCTTCTGCACATCCTGCTGTTGGATCATATCGTTTATTTTATTTATATTGAATATCGTTTATTTTTTTTATTTATATTGTCATCTTTATTGTTATGTGAATACTTTTTTCTTTTAATTGACTTTATCACTTCAGTTATAGAGTATTAATTTATATTTTGAGTTGTAATGTTTCCGTTTGTATTTAACCTGATGATGGCTATTATTTATTTGGGTAGCCAAAACATTGCTTTTTGAATATTGTCAGGGATGGCAGAAATCCATCCATTGAATTCTAATATCCAGGATCCAGCACTCTCATTTTTTAAAAAGATGGTTTTATAAGTGTGTGTGTGTGTAGCATACCTGTTTAGCTTTCACACACATATTGAAATAATCAAATTTTCTAAACACTCTGATGCCTGTGCACAGCTGCAGTGTACTCATGTGTTCTTCGCCAGGCGCAGTGTTTGGCTCCTATGATCCAGTCAGTGTTCTGTGCAAAGTTGAACCACGATTTCTCATAAATTGTGATATTGCTTCCGCTCAGTATTGATGGCGCATGGATCTTACCAGAATGAGTACTGTCTGCTCCATTTTGTGGTATATCCTGCACAAAATTAATCACAATTTGTTAGTGCGATTGGGGGTGGGCCCCATTAACCTAAGTGACCCTCTCTAAGCTGGTGGTAACAAGTTCCCAAGACAGAAGAGCTGGTGAGCAAACAAGAAATGAGAGGGTCCTGCTAGAGCAGCCTGAGGGTAATCTGTAACCTGGCCTGGTTGCTTGTCAGCCAATATGAAGGTGGCTCAATAGGGGACAGTCCAAAATCACATTCCGTGGTCCTCTAGATTGGGGGGCTAACAACCCCTAGATAGGGTAACAACCTGTTCCTTTAAGAAATTATGTTAAGAAAACTCATAATGACCCTTGGAAAGGATGGATAAAAAGGCATTCACTAAGATGATGATATATGGAATTAATTTTGGAACTGGACCATGAGAATGTTACACAAGCGTCACGTACAATTCAGCCTGTACTAAAGTAGTTAACAGGGTATATAAATGAGGGCTATTCTGAAATTAACTTCTGTTTTGCTGGTATACACAAACTGGTTGTCATAAGAACATGACGCATGCATAAGTATGAGCAGTATATTTTTACATAGTTACATGCAAAACAACAGTGCATTTTGTTTATTTCTGTTTGAGAAATAACTGACAAAACATGGAGCCTGTTGATGCCTCTCCTGCTAGCTGTAAGCCGCATAGTGGTATTCTTTGAAACATTCCATGCTCTACTCAGAATATTTGTGTCTAGGCCCAGAACTACTGGATGGCATCAGGCGACAGGACTCGGTGGATAGGAAGGTGGAATAAAAACAGTCTGACACTGCTGAGGTGGTGCAGGACAATGCCTCAAATGACTTACTTTGGTCAATCACTGTCAGATGAAAGGTTGTGAGGCAGTGCTGAGTCATCGATATGACTATCAGGTGGTCAACTCTGTTTCCTGGACACTCATTGATATGGCCCAGAGGGCAGACTCCATGCACTTGAAAGGTTTGATCTCCAGAAAAGTTCACTAACAGGAATAGCAGACAATTATATTTATACCCTTCAGTGGCCCAATTGAGACCGGTATACCGGTACTGCCAGACTAAGTCTGAACAAGAATGCCACCATTACACTTAGATGATGGTCTGGCTGGCTATCCAGTTCTTTGACACAAGTTTGGATCCCATTTGTGGCATCAAATCTTTGCCACGCACCTTGGCGTGAGTGTTTTTCAACTATACACAGCTGGTGCTGATGTAGGTGGCTAGTTACTGTGTGAAATGTAATACACACATGTCTGTAAATTTTATATACAACAAAATATCCTTTCATGTTTCAGTTTTTCTTTCACCTGCCAATTGGAGGTTAATTTATGAATGGCCCTCCATACATATAGCAGCCATTCAAGAAATGATGCGGCAAGGAAGTGGAATCAAAGATACAAAAACTGCACCTAATCCATTATTCTATAAGGAAGGTGGAAACAGAGAACTAGGAGTAGCCTTAGTGAAGAATACAATGATGCCCAACACTTTTGATTTCAGAGCTATTAACGACAGGCTGTGCACCATCCAAATTGAATTACAAACTCACATGTGTTATGTTTTATTACTAACACTTATTTTTATATATGAACCTTGACTGTTTACAACTCTACACTTTTGGCTTTGGTAGCCGCCATGTTGTTAGTTACCAACTTAAACTTTTTACTCACCGTGTCCAGAGTCTCGTTGGACGAGCTGAAAGAACAAGATGGTTATTTTGAAATGACTAATATTTCCCTTTAAACAAGTTTTTCTTATTTATTTTTTACTCAAACTTCATCTTTTTTACAATGATAGAATTTGTATACAACATTATGCGAGCCATCATGAAATACAACAAAACGGAGCCTTTACTCCTCTCCTTTATATTTTATTTCTTGTGTTACTATTCTCATTACTGAATTTACTCAGAATACACCAAAACATGGTTACTAACAAAATGCAATAGCTATAAACTTAAATCTATTGTTATGCACAAACCAGCGCTCCTTATTTAATACTCTTCATTCACGCACACACATTCATACGTACCCCTTTTCCGTTATGTGAGATCTCACTTTAAATCATGATAATAATATTGAAATTTTATTTTTTATCCCATATTAAAGATTGTTCTGCCCCTCGTTTTGTTACTTATCTGGAAAATCAGTCCCGAAGACGTCTCATTGCTCCGCGCACTACGTAGATTATTTCTTAATCTTCACTGAATTTACATGTTTTAAAACTGTTAATCCACTCTGATAAAGTTGAAATTTGTTACTTTACATTTTTTAAATTTTATACGTGCGGACGAGACAAAAACTATGCCCAGCTGGCGGACGCGCGGACTGCTTGCATCTGTATTTATTGGATGGTCATGGCTGACTGCTTTGTTCTCCAATCGTTAACAAACTGCTGGCGTTGACACACCTACATTCCAATGTGACTATTGGACTGACATAATATGGTCTGACTTGGTTTCCATGCATCGTTTACAAAGGTCAGAGTTCGTCGGCTATATGTAACTGTTTTCATGCGTCTGAATGTTGACCTTGACTCCCTTTCAATCGCTGGCTTGCTACGTCATAAACCTTTACAATTATTATTTATTTTTATGTGTCCCCTTTTCCAAATTATCCCGGGTATACACAAACTGTCCCGTTACACACGGACTAACAGAGGCTAAAGAAGACACCTTCAAAAAGGAGTTTAACAACTGTTGGATCAGAGCTATAATACTAATGATGTTAATATGATTCTAGGAGACTTGCAAAAGTTGGCAAAGAATAGATGGGTGCAATAAGGAAAAGTAGCCTATACAATGAGCCTAATAGGGATAGGGAGAGATTAATAGACTTTGCAACAAGCATAACCAATATCAGTACTTTTTCTCTGTTGCAGTATTTGTAAAGGGATATGGGTCTGTTTAACGTACAACCAGGTTAAACATGTTTTGATAGAAAGAAGTGGAGCAACTACCATTTTGAACATTAAAAACTGACTCGAGTGCACAGTTAACATAGGCTGCTACAGGTCAGCCATGGAATGGTCTGATCTAGACACTTGTCTCAAGTGGTCAGTGACTGAAACATACTAGTGAAGATGACTGGAATTTCATGTTGCCATATGGAAGATCGTGGCATTTTGTTTTAAAGGTGCACCAGAACTGAATAAGCTACCACACGTTTTAAATATGACATTAAGTATGCGCTATGGTTTACACATGTACTGCTGAATACAATGATGTTTGTCTTGTACATTTCCATATATTTATGTAAACAGACTTAAACTCATTATAAAGAAATGTTTAATGCCAAAATAAATTGTGTATAGTGTAAATGTGAATTATAACTGTAAACAAATACATTTTTTTACATTGTAATTTTTAAAATTTGATTAATAAAGTTATGTTAGTGGTTATAATCACAAACAGAAATATTACACTGTTGCACAACACTATTGAAATAATTCCCAATTAACGCTTCCAAGCATCACAGCTTATCATCAGACTGGAAATAATAGTAAATCATATTTCTGAACTGATGATGAGCTGTAAAGCTTGAAAGTGCTAATCAGGAATCTATAGTGGTGTTCAACAGTGTAATTTCTGTTTGTTTTTAAAATTTGGTCAGAAATAAAAGTTATTAACGCTGTAATTCTTCTATAAGGTTCTCTGTTATTTTAGAAAAATGCTACTTGCGATAGAAACAGTATTGTGCTATTATAGTAATAGCGTGATGACATATTTGTACTTTATTGACGAAAATGATTATGCTCACTTCTATGTGACAATTGGTGATGCATTCCAATCTTCCCCTGTACCACCACAATCCATTTTCCACTTGTGGTATCAGATCATTGTGCCATGTGAGGCTTTCACCTTCAGCGTTATACCATACAAATATGAAATGGTTTACTATACAGCTGGTCCACTTTTTAATGTGGGCAGATGACGACACTGAAAATACACTTTTGTTGTCAAGAAAACTATTTGTTAGCCTTAAACTAAATACATAGTATACTGTGTGTTGCTAGGTGGGAAAACAGATTGAGCGATTATGATGCAATGCATAGGATCTCATTTCTCATATTTTCAATTTCTTATGGGGCACTGAAAGTAGCAAACAATAGTAGCAACAACAATAGACTTAATAAAAGAAACACACAATTAGATATAGTCAACAGCCAAATGTCTAGGGCAGTGGAGGGGATAAGATTTTGAGACGGGTGGCAAAAATAAGCAATGAAATGGTGCTCAAAAGAATGAAGGAGGTAAGAACGTCATTATAAAAAATATATATATAAAGAAAGAATGGAAACTGGATGAGATATACCTCAGGTAAATGGATTAATAACAATCATTTGTTTTGTGGGAACAGTGGCATGAAACAAATAGTGAACAGAAGATTTATTCTATTTGAGGATCTTTCCCATTATCTGCCAGCAAATGAATTTGTTCACAAAAAATACTGTTTATACTCTTTAAATTCCTAGTGACCATCAATAAATGAATTTTTCAGTGAAGGGTTTGTGAGGATCGGTCAAAAATATAACACAACTTTTAACTTATTTGTGTCGATGTTTCAACATTGTTTATTGTCATCATCAGGACCTGTGTAATACAAAAGTAAAAGGGTGACAAAATGAGAGGTGAGAGTGAGAGGGTGACATACAAGTGAGAATGATAGGTAGAGGGAGAATGGGTGAGAGAGAGGGTGTGATTGTGGACATATACAGTAGAACCTCGTTAACCCGGATAAACTGGGGCCGGGGCCGATCCGAGTTAACAAAAATCCGGTTTATCCAGAGAATGAGGGAAAAACGATAAAAAAGAACATGTACTTACCAAAAATATTTTTAATGGAGTTTAAAAATTATTATCGGCACACTTTCACCTAAAAACACATAATATGTATTTACACTGTACACAATATAGGTACAAACTAGTCGGTAGTAAAAAAGGCAGTGAGCTTTTGCTGCCTCAGTTTTGTGTATTGCTTATGAGCAGCGCGATCTCGCATCCGCTTTAGCATTAGAAGTTCGTTTGGCGATGTTTCGGCTTGACTCTCGAAATAAACCATCAATTTATCTATGTTTGCTACTGCTTCTGCATGGGTCATAACCACAGCTGGTTCATCAACACTGTCTGAATCCTCTTCATTTTCATTTTCTGTAACACTGCATGATGCAATAATTTCTTCCTCTGTGATCGCTTTATAACCTCCGTCATTGTCAATTTGCAACCAATTGTCAATGTCTTCTTCATCAACATCGGAACAGCCATCGATATTTTTAAAAATATCTATAAAATCTTCTTCCACACTTATTTTTTCTTCTTCTTCAATTGTATTGTTTTCTGGCAAGTCACACACACCAGGCCACAACTTTTTCCATGACTTTATCAAAGTTTCTCTTCAAACCTGGTCCCAAGCTTCCGCAATCATATAAATAACAGTCTTTACGTTAAAAGATTTCAGCACCTCTACCACACCATGCTCTCCTTCGTCCTCTACCAGTTGACTTAGCATTTGCCTTTTGTACACTTTTTTTATTTTTTCTAGAACTCCTTGGTCCATCGGTTGAATGAGAGAAGTTACATTAGGTGGTAAAAACTTCACTGAAATGTCATCTTTGACTAGTTCATTGACAGACGGATGCGAAGGCGCATTGTCAATCAGCAAAACCGCCTTGTTGGGAAGGCCACAGTTCTTCAAATATTTTTTTACTGACGGCACAAAATTCTCGAAAAACCATTGTTTGAAAATGTCACTAACCATCCAAGCACTTTTTTGTGAGCTGTAAACGACAGGCAATGAGCCTCGTTTCACATTTTTCAATGCACGGGGGTTTTTAGACTTCCCTATTATAAGGAGAGGAATTTTGTGCTTTCCTGATGCATTACTGCAAGCCATTATGGTGAGGCGGTCTTTCCCTTTTTTATACCCTTTCGCTGAATCTCCTAATTTTGAGGCTAGCGTTTTACTCGGCAACATCCGGTAAAATAAACCGGATTCATCGGCATTGTAAACTTGATCTGGAGTCAGTTCTTCCTTTTTAATAAAGTCTTCAAACTCTTTTTTAAATTTTTCTGCCGCTTCAACATCACCTGACAAGCTTTCCCCAGTGATTGTAAGTTGACGCACTCCATGCCGTTTTTTCCATCTGTCCAACCACCCCTGGCTAGCTGTAAAACTCGGGTCTCCATGGGGCAACTGTTTGTTCAAACTCAATGCTTTCTGTTGGATGATGGGTCCAGAAATCGGCAAACCATGTTCTCTTTCAGCACAAAACCAGACAAACAATGCTTCATCCAGAGTTTCTAGTTTAGCAGTTTTTGCTTTACACCGATTATCCAAACTGTCCTTAGAAATCATTTTGAAACAAAAGTCTTCAATGCGTTTTCTGTTCTTTTTCCAATCAGATACGGTCGATGTTCCTACTCCAAACTCAGCAGCAATGTTCTTTAACGATTCTCCCTTATCAATTCTTGTCAATGCTTCCATCCTTTTTTTCATAGTCACAACAATGTTTTTACGTTTCGTCGCCATCGCGAACAACACGCTAACGAAACAACACAACGATACTGTACCTCGACAGTGACACTAGGACAACACGCGAACACTACCGAGATTGCAGCGCAACTGAGGAATGTTGTTTCTATGTCAATGTCAAGTGCGAGGCACGGGGAGGGGAAGGAGAGGGTTGAGTCACCAGTTTGCTGCGTAGCAACAGCAGGTGCGGTGAGTGCAATGAACTCGCCCACTGGCAAGTGAATTCGAGTAATGTACCTACTGAGAATACCGATTTATTGTCTGTAAAACAAGTCTTCATTTACTACGCTGAACAACATACATGTAATTTTTTTTTCCAAAACTGGTCCGGGTTATACGGATGTCCGGGTTAAAGAGGTCCGGGTTAACGAGGTTCTACTGTACATAAATTTACAATATTCTATAGTACTCTGGACTATAATTTATAACAATATGATTAAAAGTATTATCCAATTTCACTTGATAGATAGATTTACCATAAACTTGTGTTTGTAACATTATGTAAATTATCTGATGTAAGTTTGTAAAGTTCTACAGTTACTGTGTAATTTATATTTTTCGAAATTAATTATTGATTTTAATACCAGTAGTGAGTGAAACGTGTTAAAAATAACTTAATAATTACATAGTTGAACATCCCTTAATCTTTTTTAGCTATAATATGTTTTACTATGCTATATGTTGACTGTTATATATATAAACGTTTTCTGTACCAATCTAATATCTAATGGTTGATTATTGCTTTTATAATTAATTAAAAAATACCATTATATTATAGTAATTTAAATTGTAATAGCGCATAAATTAAGTTCTGTGATATTATAATTTTCTTGTTGGCTTAAAGAAAACATTTGAAGATGAAAACAAACTGTCTCAACTCCTTCACATATACAATGATACATATACACGCACGCGCGCGCGCGCACACACACACACACACACACATGTTCACCCAAATAATTGTTCTGTTGTGTTTAACATTTCTTTTGTATTACACAGGTCCTGATGATGGTAATAAACATTGTTGAAACGTCAACACAAATAAGTTGAAAGTTGTGTTACATTTTTTTACCAATTACATTTTGACCAATCCTCACAAACCCTTCACTGAAAAATTCACTGTTTATACTGTTTGTTGCTCAATCGAGTAACTGCTCTTCTTTCCTTCTGTTGACACAGGTTTCTGTTAGCACGTTTTTGAGGAGTTGTACAGTTCTGTCCAGGCTGTCAGGATTCAAGATGTTTAAAGTATTGTGAGAGTGAGGTGTGAGTGGCATTTAATGACTGAAACAAACACAGTAAATAGCATTGCAGTGAATTATATTGAAACAAGTTAAGCTCACTTACAATATGAAGAGATGATGACTCCAAAGAAACCTCTGTTTACATACACCATGCTGTACCAAATGTAATTACCAAAGTTAACTATTTCATGCACAACTAAGAAGCTTAAAGTGATGAATCTCTAATACTTGATGATCAGATACTTGATCTGTGTACGTTCACGTATGTTATGACAACATAGTAAGTAAACAGTTACTAAGAGTTTACTAAAGCATCGCTACATCTTCACAAAGTTTTACAGAGAGCTATTGCAGAAAGCACGTCTTTGCAGTGAGCGAGAGCCTTCCCTGAGCAAAAGATTTTATACAGGCCTTTTCTCAACTCTTTGACCACTCTGAAGTACACAGTGTCATCATCCACATTGTCTCTATACTTTGATTGGCTGACGTACATCTGCCATCCAACCATAAGATATCAGAATATCATGTTATGATGTCTAATACACATCAGATGTTTATGTGAAGGAAAATTTCTAGGGTAAACTCAAATTAGAAGTTCTGGCCGAGAAAGGATGAGCGGTTAGTTTGGGGTTTTTATAGAGGAAAAGTGATAAACCACCTAACAGACAGAAATAGATAGGGATTCATGCCGTATTATCCTGGTGTGGCACTACAGTTCGCTACGTGTTCTGATCTTCTCCATACATTTTTGAGTTGTGTCAGTATTTTGTACAGTTCACTTTGCACAGTGCTTGTTGGCAATGAATTACCTACACGTGGCAGTTGAAATTGATACAAAAGAATGTGCTATTTCGTTTCCACAGTGGAAAGGTATTTTACACAACCTGTGCATATATAACAATGGCCATGAAATGAAACTTTATGAGTTAAGAAGACAGTTAGTTTATTCCAAAACAAATTGCCATACTGATGAATTTCTTCAAGTGGAAACGTTTCTTATATGTTCAAAATTAGCTTTTCATATAATAATTTTGTTTGTTTGTGCATGGTGCAAGAGTACGCAACAGTAATTCTGTGAAGTGAAATTAATATAAACCACAACACTGTGGTCGATTGAAGTTCATGTTTATGTAACATCTGTGAACATGTCATAATGAGTAATAATCTAATATGGCCAATAAGGCCAATATGGATGTTGAAATTGACAAATCTTATGTTTCGAGATGTAAGTATAATAGGGATTGCTTACTGCTAAACTAGTGCATCTTTGGTGGTACGTGCAGAGAAACAAAACAAAGGAATGCTTTTTGATTCCTGTTGAAGACAGGTTGGCCACTTCTTTGATGCCGTTGACACTGCAACATGTTGCTCTTGGTTGCGCTGTGATAAGCTATGAGTGCAGAGTTTACAGGAATACATGAAGGCACTTCGTGCACGAATCAATAAACCATAGCATGAACTTTGTTGACGCTTAACGCTTACACTCATGATCACGTGCGCGTGCGCATACACACACGCACACAGTCTGTTGAAAGTACATGGGCAAAGGTAAAGTACAACAATAAGAAGCGCTAATACAGTGCATTATGGTGTATGTTTACTTTTTGAATATATGTGGTATAAAAAATGGTATAAAAAACCTCATGGTGCAATCTTGTTCATGCTGCACCAGTAATGTATAGACTTTCCATTATTTATCCAGTGGTGGTTGGCCAAATGTTATGTGTGGAGCGTTGCTTTATATGGTGCAGAGACATGGACACTGAGGAAGGAGGATGAGAAAAGATTAGAAGCATTTGAGATTTGGGTTTGGCAAGCAATGGAAAAAGTGAGGTGGATTGATAAAGTAAGGAATGATGAAGTTTTAAGAAGAATAGGGGAAGAGACAAGAATCCTGAAGGTAACAGAAAATATGAAAAGGAATTAGTTAGGTCATTGTTTAAGAAGAGACTGCTTGCTTACAACTACCATGGAGGATGTCATAGAAGGAGAAAAAAGAAGAGGGCGTAGAAGAATGAAGTTAATAGATAGCATTAAAATCAGAGGGTGTTACGAAGAAACAAAAAGACTGGCATGCTTGGAGAGCTTTTACCATTTGAAGACTTGCCTAAGATAAATAATTTAAACAGTTTCATTGAATATATAAACATGTATTTATTAAATATTTATATTACACTTTACAAATCCTTTTTATTGAACACTTCTTTAAACACTCACAGAATACAATTATTCTCTTGTGCTTTAAATTAACAAGTATGTGTCAAAATTTTTAAACCGTTTTAACATTCTATCCTCATAAAAAAATTCAAACTATAATACTTACAATAGTGCAAGTTTTGTTAGTCATAATTGTTAATACATGGTATGTCATATAAAATATTTTTTATTTTTGTGATTTAATGACTGCAATATTGATTGCAAGATAAGGGAATGTGATGTCATGGAATTGATATCATATGTAACTTTTTTAGATAATTATTTTTGTAAAGTCAATTTAGTCTTTTGCCATTTTTAAACAGTGACATTTAAGAGCACAGTATGACTTTTTCATGTAAACTGAATGTCATTTTACCTAAATTTGCTGTAGCAATATAAAAATCATATAAGGTGTTGGTCATTGAAACTTTTACATAACTTCCAAAATATTTAATAATAAGATACACTAGACACGTCCTGGAAAAAACAATTTCTATATAATTTTTTTGTCAGTCAATTTAAGGAGAATAATTTTAATTAGAACAAATTCTACGAGGGAAAGTCAGTAAACAGGTCACAGACTATTGTGGGCTGGTTGATAGTGAGTAATTTCTGAAAGTGTCACCAGGTGGCAAAACAATCCAGCTTGATCATAATCAGCTGACAATTGTTCAATGCACTGACAACTGATTTTCAAAATGGTAATAACCATGTTTGATGACTTATGTTTGTGTGATTTTTGTTGGCAATGTTCTCCTGCAAAGAAACAATTTATAAGTAAATGTTAAATGAACACTTAACAATAATAAGTGTTTGTAAGTAAATTTACATGAGAAGTGTTTTCACATAAAGGAATGCACAACTGGGTTGATAAATTCTCTCAAGGTCACTCAAAAGTCATTAACGAATCCCAACCTGGTTGTCCTGTTGAGATCGCAATGGAATCAACAGTGCAACAGGTAGAGAACATGATTTGAGCTGACATGATACTACTGATAAACACTACTGCATCTGCAGTAAGTTGTTCTCATGGTTTATTTGAAGAGAAACCGAAGTCTGCTGACTACAGGAGTATCATTCCATGATGGGAATGCCAGACCTCATGTGGTAAGATCAACCTAGGAGAGTATTGATCAATTAGGATGCCAACTTCTTCAACATTTGTCTTATAGTCCTGACAGCCTCCAGTGATTTTCATCTGTATGGTCTGCTAAAATATCACCTTAGCATTAGACGTTTCATGGACAGTGAAGATGTTGAATGTGGGGTGCGGTGAGACAGCAGCCCAAAGACTTTTATGGAGTAGATACTGGGGCACTGATACAGTGATAGGATAAATGTATAAATGTCATTGGAGTTTATGTTGAAAAATAAAAATGCGTTTCAACTAGATATCTTACTAAATAATCTTTAAACAGCCAATTTATGACCCATTTGTTGACTTTCACCAGTATTACACTATATCGAATAAAATCCTTTTCCTCCAGTGTCTATTTAGCCTTCTAAAGGTCTAGTGATTCTGTAAAGACAGTCATTATTAATAATAAAAATTCTGACAATTGAAAAGACTTTATTATCAACAACATAACATGGCACTGAAACTTGTTACAACAGCTTTTTGTATTTATTTAGTGGATAAGTTATAGAAACATCAATGCCCCCCCTCTCAGACAATGACAATATTACCAAACACTTAATGCCAATAACCACATGAAATCTACTCCTAGTCTAATCAACTTAGATCCTTAGAAATAGATTTTCTCCCTTACTACAATATTCCTTACCATTAGAGCATCCATGGTGCTTATACACTGTGAATATTGACAGAGCCATGTATTCCCTCCCCAAACCTTGAACACTGAATGTGCTTCAGTCTAAACTATGGTCTGGTGTCATTATTTGCTTTACCTTACCTGTGTTCTTTTACCTGTGTTCTTTTAGCTGATACTATCAGCTAAACTAGCTGTAATCGCTATTTTGAATGGAAATGTCAACTGACAACTTCCTCATATATGTATCAACACACTGCACTTGATTTTCTTATGATGTCATGTGAAATGAGGAAAAGTCCTTTCACAAAGGAAATTCTAAACTCTCTTCCTACATCTAACTCAAAATTTTGTTTTGTGTGCACATCTGACCATTCAGGCATCCTAGGCAACACTTATAGCTGTCCTATAGTTTACTGCTCCTGACATTTGTGTCACAGCCATGGGTTTCGAGATTGCTGTTGAAACAAAATTAAGGAGTCAGTGGCACCATGGGCAGATCAAACAGTTAAACTATTGAACATCAAAGCTAACACACACACCTTTGGGCTTCATCAATCAGCGATAACTGAAAGAAGGAAGAGTTCATCCTTTGCTGGTTTTCAAACCTTATGGGAAACTTTCAACCCACAATGACGCTGAAGTAGAGGCTATCAAAGTGGCATTGCAAATCCTCATTTGGAGGCCAAATTCCTTTTCAAAAGCTGTCCTTTTAGTGGACTCTAAGTCTGCCATCCAGGCAACATTCTCTAATACAGGAGCAACATCCAGGAACACACTGGAAGCAAGGCGACTCACCAGGCAGCTTACAGCACTTAACCAGAAGATAGTTATCCAGTGGATCCCATCTCACATAGGCATCTTGGGAAACGAGACAGCGGACATCTTGGAAAAGCGAGGGACAAAGATCTACCACCGGGAAAGTACCCACGACTTCAACATCTAAGAAGACTGATGACGAGGAAAACAAACTCTCACTTCCTGGAAGAAGTAAGAAACATATCAACAGGAAAACGTGGTCAGGGATTGAACAGTTATGGAATAAAAACTGTAGAAAACCCAGGAAGGAAGGAACTATAGATTGGAAACTGGCCATGACTGTCTCTCAGCCCATCTCTAGAAATTAAAAATTTCCACCACAGAAGAATGTGTATTATGCAGGAGAGAAGACTCAAAAATGAACAAAAACCATCTATTGGAGTGTGTGAAGCTGAACGGGGAAATGCAAGAACTCAGAATTTACAGTGGTCTTTATTGGGAAGCTCGCTACCAAACAAACATTGTTGGGAAGCCATTGGAAAACAACAACTTTCAACACACATTAAGTTGTGTGTGTCATTTCCTAATTACAATCAGACAGTATATAATAGTTGATTGTTCCCTTTTTGTGTCACAGAGAAACACTGTGACAGAACTCCAACCAATTGGTGAGAAACCCAGGTGACAACTCTGTGAAAACATCAACCATCCACTTGCCTTCTTCAAAACAAGTGACATCTTCAATTTCAACAACCATGTAACATTCTGTGGCCTCTAGCCTCTAGCCTCTACTGTAGTAGACTTTACATGTAAAATGATAATATACTAAAATAAATGCTGTCAAAATGTTCAGTTGTTTTGTGGGAATGTGAACTTAAATGTGTTCTTTCAAAAGTGATTTTTTGTGTTTAGGTAAAATTAATTGTAATAAGTTAGCGATATTCCTTATAACTCTGTTATTTGCTTTCACACACATTTTTCTTTTACTTTCTCTGCATTGAAATGATTTGCCTGTTCTACAATGATGCATCATTATATCGATGAAACATTTGTTGCTGAGAAAATTGAAAAACTCGTGTTAAGCCATATATAATAGAGTTTTTATTACACGTCAACACCATAAAGATTTACAAGTAACAATTTTTTCTCAGACTACCTGCCATTTAAAATAGAAATTTGATTTTTCATATAAAAATAA
Source organism: Magicicada septendecula (assembly GCA_034769895.1). NCBI lineage: Eukaryota > Metazoa > Arthropoda > Insecta > Hemiptera > Cicadidae > Magicicada > Magicicada septendecula. The sequence goes on along the minus strand of CM068367.1, from coordinate 29,681,485 downwards.
CTAAACTTTTAAAAACAATTCACAGAAATTTTTTTGCTATCATTTAATATGTCATAATTAAGTTAAATGATATTTTTGGGTATTATGTACAGGTCCTATCTGAGGTGACATACAATGTTTATAACTGAAGCTGTATAAATCGACATTTAAGAGTAAACTAAACTAAGGGGTAAACTAAAGTTACTGGCAGGATACTGTAGCTTAATTTGACACTCAGTAACACACTCAGTTTTCTCTTAACTTAGTAACAACAGTTTCATGAAATATTTGGTGAAAATGTATTTCAATATAAAACATAAAGTTTAGTAATATGTATTTTGTATCACTTATGGCACCCACATATTGTGTTTACCAGTCACTAATATTTTCACGCTGAAACGTTAAACGAGGACTGTGTTCTGAATAAAACTGGCTGTACCATCGTCTGTGTCGAAGTATTGTACTGTCTTCTTTAACTAACAGCGGCTTCACATACTTTTTATGATTCCATACCATAATATCACGTTGAATCTGCAAGAAGCAAATAAACGTTATCACCTTTACATTTATAAATAAATTTAATTAAAATTGCATATTTTATTTTAAATACAGTATAAGGTTAACAAGAAAACTTTGGAATTTTTATCGTGCTTCTAATACAACACTTATTGGTGTGAATTATTGATACCATAATTTGTCTGTTAGACTTCATCAAATACAATAATCAAACTGCCAGTGGAAGATTCTAAGGGAGGGGAGGGGAAATTTCTAGGAAGATACCCTCTAATTTGAAAAATTATCAAATGCTGTACAAATAGGTGAGGGCAAAAGGAACAGCTGTCATGGGTGAATCAATTAAACCGGTGTCAAAAACCAATCCAAATACATGGTTTTATTGACTTTGTTTTATTGAATTTGGAGTATCAAATTCAGGGTCTGCCCCAGACACCAAATTTTTATTGAATGTGCTTAGTGATATCTGTTAACAAATGAACGTATTATCAAGTGATAAGAAGAAAATTTTTATGTTTCCAATTTCTTCTTTAAAAAATTGTAAATGCATTTTATGGCTAGCATTAATTTATTTAAAGTATTTTAAAAATAAAAGTAAGCTTGCCAGAAAATAATTAACTTTTCTTTCAACAGACTCTCTTTATTTTTAAAGATGATGTGTGGGAGGAAATTTTCTTTATATACCATTCATGGGTCCAGTTATATACATTCATATAATTATGTCTATATGAGGTAGCAGAATTATTTTTTATGACAGAAATCTGTTATAAAGGAAATCAGTGTTTTATATATTTTATTTTTCAAAATAGGGTTAGTATTTAGTCTTAAGCAGGTACTCATGTTTTGTTCATACATAGTTGGTTTCTTGCATTTTATGTTTTTCTTATCTCTAATAATTCTTATTTAGTTTTTATTTACTTTTGTTGTTTTATTATTTTTCTTTCTTAAAATCTTTGTTTCTCTACAATTAAAAATCAAATGTCTAGTAATCAGTTTTATACTTGTAGTATTTCCAAACTTGTGACTTATTTGTTCTGCTTATGAAACATTCCATTTTAAAATACAGTATACAGCTTTAGAAAGGCATCGCTGTATTGTATGTATCTTGCATAGATGTATATATGTTTTCTTTTTACATTAAGAACATTTAATTCTGTACATGTATTTTTTGTTATATTCACTTTCTGTATTCTGTATTATTTATAAGTTAAGTTATTTAATTAAATAACATTTCCAGAGCAATGATATATTATTGAGTTTTCTATTTTTTTAACACTCGTGTAACATGAGAGTCCCGTAATCTAGTGAATTTATGAATTTACCATAATCTAGTGAATTTTTCTAATAGTTTGTAGACTTTTTATTTATTTTCCTGCTTGATTGTTGGTTCAACAGAAATTATTTATTACTGCAGGTGTTAATAATTTTATGGTATTTATTTCTTCTTCTTCTTCTTCTTCTTCTTCTTCTTCTTCTTCTTTCTTTCTTTCTTTCTTTCTTTCTTTCTTTCTTTCTTTCTTTCTGTCAATTAAAATTATCTTACTCTGATATCAGTAAAAGAACAGTTACTATTTTGTGTTGACTAATGTGTTTTGAATAATAATTTATAATTATGAAATCGGTTCATTTTGGTTTTCTGTATATTGTGCTTCAGAATTAATTTCCTTTTAAGTGTTCATTTAATATAAATTTATTTGACTAATAAACTATTCTTATTATTGATATTGTTTATTTTGGACACAATTTTTCATTTTCCCATGGTCTCAGAGAATGCATACAATACCATCAACATATTAATTATATAGTTTACTTTTGTAAGTGAATTAAATAATCAGTATGTTAATATTCTGCAAAATCTACAAAACACATATCAGGCCAGTGCTGACATATGCTTCAGAAACCTGGACAGTGACAAAAATAGCGAGAGACTTCTAGGTTGCTGTGAAACACGGACTCTAAGAACAATATTTAGAAGAGTACAAGAAAATGGAATGTGGCACAAGTGCTATAATTATGAACTATACCATTTTACAAAGAGATGGACATTATCAGGCTAATCAAAATACACAGGCTAAGGTGGGTTGGACACATAGAGAGAATGGAGGAAGAACAGCCTACGAAACATATTTTCTACCAGAGACCAATGGGTAGTAGAAAAAGGTGAAGACCCCAAAGTAGATTCAAAGACCAGAGAGAGGAGGACCTCGGAAAGCTGAACACAAGAAACTGGAAAGCCAAGGCATGCAATAGGGAGGAATGGAATCAACTCTTGGAGCAGGCGAAGACCCACCAAGGGTTGTAGAACCATGGTTGATGATGATTTTAATATTCACTTGATCAATAATCTGCAAGAAATAAGTTGGCTCACATAGAACTGTTTAGATTCAGAATAATACTTTTACAACCATTGTTTGAGAGATCCAAATGCTCAGATTGTGAAGCATTATTGACTCCCAGACTTAACAAAGTGAAACATGAACACAGAATAAAGTTGTAACATGTTGCTCATAAATTTAGGAGGAGAGCTGTACAAAGAAGTTGAGACAAAACCTGAATTTGGTACCTTTGTTGAAAACTGAAATATAATGTGTGTGTGTATGCGCACACGCGTGCGCGTGATAATATTGTCTTCCATTTTTAGTGAACCGTTTGTACATTACAATCATTTAGTAACAAATTTTAATTAAAGTAGTGTAAATTAAAATTCAATTAAACTTTGTTAAAAACAAAAACATTATTAATAAAACAATTTATAATACTTGTATTTTTTGCTAACACTGGTTTCAACTGGACATCCTGGTTTCCTATGTGCACTGGTGCTTCAGCTAAACATAGAAAATACTAGGAATGACTAACTGGTTAAATGAAAGTGCAAATGTCATAGTATTTTAAAATAAAAATGTTTGATTTTAGAGGGGCAAAGTCATCACTTATGGTTTCCAAATCCAATGATACTGTTAACAATGGTCAGTGAAAAGTGAAATTAAATTGCCAAGTCTTTCCTGGCCTACTGATGATCTTGAATAGTTTTTAACCACTTTTATAGTAGTGAGGCATGAAGTGTTTTCTTACTCATTGCGCATTTTACCGAAAGTGCTGAAAATACACCGTTTCCTTAACCAGCAAGCGTAAAATTGTTAATGCCTGCTCCACATATGGATAGATAGTTTAGCATATTGCATAAAAAACAGGAAATACATTTTTTTACTTTGCATTTTCTTATAAGCTCATTAGCATTGAAATCATAATATTATTACATTTAACTAAGTATGATTCAATTTACATTAATTACAGATAACACATAAATTGCTAATCAATAAAAATACTTTTTTTATTGTTGTATTGGAGTGTTAGTGGTCTCAAATATTTCTACTAGTAATTTTATACAAACCACTACGTTGTCTTAGGTATTGACGAGCACTTTCGGCAGTCAAGCCATCTTCAGTTCATTTACCAAGTTGGCTATAAAATTACTAGTAGAAAAATACTTTTATTTAATTTTTCTGTAATTTTTGAAAACAAACTCATTAAATGCCAGGGCCATTCAATTTTGTAATAATTTTAAATGAGAGTGAAATAATATACTTTGCCTTCAGTTACTGAACGACATCCACCATGTACAGTCTGTAACTACTCTGGCACAAGATGTATGTTTTGAAAATTAATGAGACAAAGCAAATTTTCCTGATATTCGCTGAAACCACCAATTACTGTACTTGTGTATTTCACCAGTGTTAGACTGGTGGAGTAGGTTAGGGAGACGTGGTAGGGGACAGTCAGTGGTAGAGTGGTAGAGCTTATATTTAAGAGATTAAAATGGGCCATGGTCAATTGCTTGCTTTAGATCTCATTTTCTTGAATACACTAGATGTTTCGGCCACCTACTGAAGACCTTCTTCAGTAGTAAAAAATTAAAAATAATTCGACAGGGATGGTACTCTGAACATAGCCCAAGTTGAGGTGAAAGTAATAAGTTCCCATGAAAACAGGGTTCCTAATATAACTTATGATGCACCACGATAGCCAGTCACAAGCAGGTCTACATCTTGGTGTCTGCAGCGAGCCAAACACAACACATATTTATTTCAATAGGCTCGGTAATGCACCATGCCAGAAACTATTTAATGGATAGATTTTCACCCTGCCAATTCATTCCAGTTGATTGCAGTTGGGGTACTGATATTTCATCTTGTTGATAGTTTATATATCCTTACCAAATTAATTTTTTAAAATAAAATCTAACCTAAGAACCTTACAATTCCAAAGAAATTTGAAGTTGAGAAGCCCAAGTTTTGCTCTTAAAAAGTAAATACATTAATATTTATCCTTCCTTTCATTTGGATTGGCCACTGATTTATCGCTGATGACTGGTTGCCTTGCCACTGCACTTTTAGTTTATTGATGTGTCTTTCTGTTGATGCAGATGTTACAGGTAGGCCTATACTAAGAAAACATCACTTAAGATAGCTCTATACAAGGAATATCCACCATCAAAGTCACATTATATTAAGTTATGATTAGATCCGTGATAACATATGGCAACGAGACTTGGACTCTGAACAAACAAGCTGCTAACATAGTCAATACTTTTGAAAGGAGAATTTTGAGGAGAATATATGGACCGATCCAAGTCAATCGGATATGGAGAATGCATCACAATGAGGAGCTATACAAGCTGAATAAAGATAATGATCTGGCCACCACCATCTGACTGCATAGATTGCAGTGGGCAGGATGTATCATTAGGATGGAAGACAACATAGGAAGGTACTGTTTAGTCAAATCGAGGGTAGAAGGCCTGTTGGAAGATCCAAGACATGCTGGATTGATGCAGTGGTGAGGGATGCTGATAATTTTGTGACGATTTAAAGGCAATTTAAATAGCACAAATAAATTTTTGTTCTTATAACAAGTAAGAGTATAATCCACCCTCCCTCTGTACCTAGATACCTGTATCAACTTGTAAAAAGGCTAGTACGGACATGCAAAGTACACTGTTATTAAGCGAAAACTAATAATCATTCTATTTAAATAAAATACGTAATAATAATAAATGAAATACCTAACTCCTAACTAAGAAAAGGTAGGATAATTTATAGTAGTTAATTAATGGACGATTAATAATAATAAAAGTATGAACTACTTTTCTCTCGGCGTGTAAACTGCGCCCGCTTCCCTACTCTCTGCCGCTAAACTAACCCCAGTCGACCGAGAATCTCCGACATGTAAGCAGCTTGAAAATGTGTCGTGAAGTTATACTTACGTTTATGTTGCTAAAACGATGTAACAAGAATTAGTGTTTCTCAATTACATAATCCACATGTAGCTAAAACGAAATGAAACTTAAAACTAGTAATGTAGTTCAGATGTTGAGAAAGTATCATTAATAAAAAAAAAACTCAGCCGACACATCTCTTTATGAAAAGTAAATGGTAAGATATGTTCCATATCATGTAAAAGGTAACTTAAGTGCTTATAAAAAAAAATTAAATGTGAAAAGTGAACACCAACGTCAGGAGTGAAGTTACGACTAGAACTGTACGAGCTCCAAGTAGCAGAATCCCAGCGTCATGACCTAGATCACAATTCTGAAACATCAAACTAAATGGAAGAACCAGAACGACAACGAACTACATCCAGAAAAAACTACTGAAGAGGATCATCAAGACGACCAGCCGCATATTCACATTATACTCAGGTGACACTAAACCGTAACTTCTGTGTAGGTATTGTTTTTAACAACCTCAACAAAAAGAACAGTAAAGTTTCTTGTAAAGACTCATTTAAATCACATAAATATTAGCATATTAATATTTCTAGTTTCTGTAATGAGATAGTAGTAATCTGATGATGGTTAAAGCTAAAAGTTAATATGAAATTACATCAGACTATTCTTCAAATAGTTTGGATGATGTTGAAGTATGTGAGAATATTATAAAGTTAGAACCCGGATCCGTGGTAATCAAAGTAATACACAGCTGTATGATTTTGAGATAATAAGAGTAACAATTTAAAGAGTATTTGATGCTGAATCTATAAGAATTTTCTTTTAAAGTAAAGTAAAAATAAAAATATGACCACTAAAGGTATTATGTTTAAATCCGTAGTTAAGATACAATAATAAAGAGATGTTTTCGCTAATATCCAGAGAGTGAATAAATTTATGTAACCTTGAAAAATTTCCTGATATATACATTGTCCTAATTTGTTGGTAAGTAATTTTTACTAACTACGGCAGCTAGTTTAATTAACAGCAACCAATTAAACTGGTTCCCTATGTTATAATGTCTTAACAGGAGAGACGTTATAATTTGCTTAAAATAAAACGATGAACATCAATCGCCAAGGACAGGGAAAACGGAGGCGGATGATTATGGAGGCTAAGGTTTTACTTTGAACTGTGACACCATAGAAGAAGAAGATAACTCTATATTATTGTAATTTGTTATCAAGTACAAATAGTTAATTAATTGTGGAATTTCTAAATTATCTGTTTTATGAAAGTTCTCAATGAACTCGTGTATCTGATTTGCAATCAGTAATTCCCAAATGTGAGCCAGTGCCTCTATTTGCAAAGCTCTACCGTATTTAAGACAGGCAAATTTTGTTTATAATTAAACAGATTTAGTTACTAACCATAATTGCTTCTCCTATAAGCGTGATCTGTGCATAAAGCATAAGTAACGGTGGGCAGTATATCCTGTGAATTACCCTCTGTAGTAACGGTTCTATTGGCACTACCACTTGTAATATACACAACGGTCCCAAAGTTGTGTTTATACTCATCTGAACATATCCTGGACCAATCTATAAATGATAAGAAAATCATCCACATGACATTTTGAAAATGTAATGCATATACTTGATATATGATTAAAATATATAAACTGCAGTTCACATACACATACAAATCCATTTGACAATTTTATTTCAGAAATTTAATTAAGAAAGTTGTATTAGTGATTATAATCACAAACAGAATTATCACTGTTGCACACCACTATAGAAAAATAATTCCGTTTAGTGCTTTCAAGCTTCACAGCTCATCGTCAGATCGGAAATAACTTTAGTTACAGTTGATCTAATTTTTTGTTCACTTCTTAAGTTACACAAATTTCTTTTTCTTAAATATTATATCTACTACATTACCTACTTCCCACCTTATTCGTTTTTTATCATTTTCATTTTATAGTTTTTGTATTATGCTTTTGCATTTAATAATGGTTTTTCCTTTATTTAATTCTGGTGGCAGCACATGTTTTAAACCTTTTGCTAACATTTCTTTTTCTTCTGTATTAAAAGTTACCTCTGTAAGGTTTATTACTCTTTTTTCATAGTTATCTTTAGAAAGATGTTCCTTTTTTAATTTGTTCTTTCTTATTAATTTATTCAAATTACCTGCCAGTTTTTTATTTTAATATCTCTTCTAACTCCAAATATGAGTATATTCTAAATAACTCTATATGTCTGTCATATAATTCCCTATTATATTTATTAATTAAGCCGTAAAGTGACCTTCTTTCTAATTTTATTTACAACTTCTCACTTTGTTATTTCTGATCTGATGATGAGCTGTGAAGCTTGAAATAATTCGGAATAATTTTTCTATAGTGGTGTGCAACAGTGATAATTCTGTTTGTAATTTTATTTCATTGTGTTAAGTTTTTATTACTTTTTGTGAAGTGTAAGATGAGTCTCATTATTTGTTCCATCTGTTGCTCACACTTCTCATTCTTCCGTTCTGTTGCTCACATTTGGTGTTTCATTTTGTGGACTGTTAGTTTGAATTCGATACTGTGTGCGTGTGTGTGTGTGTGTGTGTGTGTGTGTGTGTGAGAGAGAGAGAGAGAGAGAGAGAGAGAGAGAGAGAGAGAGACTAAGACAAAAGAGGTTTGCAGGTTTGCGTTATGTGTGGAGCTTAGTATTTTATGTGGTGCAGAAACATAAACATCGAGGAAAAAGAATTAAAGTATGTGGACAGTTTTGAAATGCAAGTATGGAGAAGAATGCTAAAAAACAGACTAACCAATGAGAAAGTTGGTGGTGAGTTAACAAGGGCCATAACATAATGCTGATAATGTGACAATAAGAAAGTCAAGGCCAAATGGATAGGACACGTATTGAAACATAACCATATCCAGAAAATGATAAATGAGGGAAGACTGAAGAGATGAGAGGCAGAGGAAGAAAGAGGTTGGAATGTTGGATAATCTGAAGGATGGTCAGGAAAATCCGAAGGGCTGGAAGGAAAGTGCTCATGACAGGGGGAACGGGGGGTCTGGAATTTTTTGTTACTTCTCGTTACGCAGTTTCACTGAAATTCCAAGAAAAGAAGAGTTTGGAGTCTATACACGAGATGTATTCAAAAAAAGAGATAATGCACTGACCAACAATGGATTGTGTTCCCACTAGTGGTGTTGACTAGTAGCAACTTTCATTAACACAATGCCGCTCAATGGGTAATGCTATCATTGTTGGTATTTGAGCTGAAAGATGTGGAGTAAAGATGTATTCTAACCCCTCACCAGATTTTTAACAGTGAAAAAAAAAGATCTTAAAGAATGACGTCTTTATATTAAATTTTGGTTTAGAGTCACTAAACATTTATGGGCACATTGAAATGCTTCATCAAGTATAAGGCAAAGACTGTACCAGCCAAATGCAGTGCTACAAATGTACAAATGTTTAAATAATTTTATAGCGGACAGAAAATCGATCAATGAAGTTCCTAGACCTGAGTGAACTTGCACTTCAAGAAACGACGATAACATCAATCCAGTTCATGCTATAATTTGTGAAAATTAACTTTTAACTGTCCGAGAGATTTCTGAGAAAGTGAGCAACAGCAACAGGATAATGGTGCACAATTTTAACTGAAAAGCTTAACATGCATCACATCCTCACAAAATTCGTACCATGTCTGTTGACCGATGATCAGAAGAGGACTGTATTAATGTCAGTCAAGAACTGATTGACCAGGCAAATGTCAATGAAAACATCTTGAAAAATATCGTAACACAAGACAAGGCTTGGATTTATGGCTATGATGTCGAAACAAAGGCACAATTGTTGAAGGAGGGGGTCGATCCTGCATGAGTCAGTCAAACAACATGAAGGTGATATTGCCAAGTTTTTTGACTGGAAAGTCCATTATGAATCTGTCACATTCCTGTATGCTAGTGCGACATGGACTCTTGGTAAAAGGGATGTACAGAGGATTCAGGCAGCCAATTTCTAAGAGGGATGCAAGATTGTTCTCTCCTGGATCGGAGAAGGAACGAGGATATTAGACATGATTTAAACATTGGATCATTGGACCAGAAGATTGAAGACTACAGAAGGAGATGGCATGAACACTTGAACCACATGCCTGATATCCATCTACCTGTGGCTGCCTTGGGTTATCACCCTACTGGCAAGAGAGATGTCGGTAGACCGAGGAGGAGATGGGTTGCAGAACAACCCTTTGTTGTTCTAAGCCCTAAGCCCTAATCCTTGAAGTGGTGATGATGATGATGAAGTTTTTATTATATAAGTTTGGTATTTTTCGTGTAGTGTGAGAACATGTGTACGTATGTGTTTTAAAGTTCCCTTTACATCTATTTTCTAGTAATATTACTTATAAGTGAATTATTTAAAAAAAATTATATATAATTAATCTATCATTATGTCTACATACATACTTTTACAAGAAATATTAATTGTAAATATTGTTATTATTAAAAACAGTCATATTTGACTGTTGTACTGTAAGAACAAATACAATTTTAAAAATATAACTATTATCAAAATGTAAATTCCAAATACCAGAGGAAACATTAACCCAAAGAGACTGGCTATATATGCATATAAAACTATGAAAATACCTCTTGTTTAATTTATAGTAAAATAGTAACCATATTTGCAGGCAGGCAATGAACTGGATAATGGTTACTGCAATGGTATTATTTTAATTCTAAAAGACAACTGAGAAACTATATTTTTTGACTTTTTTAATCTTTGAAATGTTATAAAACTCCACAATAATCTGAATACATTTTTGTAATAGATTGTGTTATTTCATATGACTTTCAGTACATTCCATAACAGGAATGTTTGTATAGATGAGGGTAATTATGTTTATATTTTATTCATCTATTTTGTTTCTATGTTTATACTTCAGAATGGAAAATGGAAATTATGTTACATTTGATGTTATTTTGTTGATTACAAGAAGAAATAGAAGATATTTCACCCATAAACCACTCTAATAATCAGTGGCGATTCCTAACCTGATGGCTAAGGCAATCATCAACTCTAAACACAATATAAGCACATGTACATAAAGTTCCAGTGGTAGAAAATTGTTAAAAGATATCCAGGTACACGCTTGTTTGTGTCACTGTGAGAAAAATATTCATCAAGTGTAATATCTGTGATCTGTGAGTCAATGAATTAAGTAACAGTTTCTTTTCAGGACAGAGTATTCTAACAAATAACTAAGGAGCACAGTTCTGACTGAGTATTCTAATCAATTCTTGGATTTCGTTGTCCATGACGTGTCCCTTGATTAACTAAATATAATTATATCACTACCGACTCAGAACACAAAGTTTTTTATGGGTAAAAACATAAGTTCTACCTTATAGCCTGAACCAGTTTTTGCTTATTATAAGCTTCGTCAGAGGCTGCCTCTGGGAGCATTGTCTGTCTTGTTCTTGGCGACGGCATCGATTTTTGAAAGATCGATGTTGTGTGTGTGGGTCTGTTTTGATTGTGTCTGTTCGTTTAGTATGTCATTTTTGTGTGTTTATATATTTCCAATTGTTCAAGAGTGTCTAGTTTTTGGCCTTTTGTGTGTATGTGTAGAATATCCATGTTGTTGCCGATGTCTGTGTATGTGTGGTTTGCTTCCATGAGGTGGTTTGCAAAGTGGACAGTGCTCCCAGTGGCACCCTCTGACGAAGCTTATAATAAGCAAAAACTGGTTCAGGCTATAAGGTAAAACTTATACGTTTTTACCCATAAAAAACTTTGCGTTCCGAGTCAGTAGTGATATAATTATATTTCGTTATTCTAATCACTATTCTGATTATAACAGAGAACTATTTATACCTCTTTGAATAGAAACATGCATACCTGCTTGGCTTCCACACACATGCTGATAAAACTGAATTTTCCAAACAGTCTGATGTCATGGCGCAAGTGCATTGTGCCTATGTGTTCTTCACCGGGAGTGGTGTGTTGTTGCCATGAGGCAGACCATACATGTCGGGCAAAGTTGAGCCATGGTTTCTCGTAATTCCTGAGATCGCTTCCGCCCAACAGTGACGGTGCATGAATCGCATTCAAATGTGCAACATCTCCTCCATTTTCTGGTATTTCCTGCAAAAGTATTAAATGCCATTTAAATAATTAAACAACAAAAGTTGTTTTTAATTTTTCTGAAAACAATTCATTATCAGTTCTCTAAATTTAGATTCTTTTTTTTTTGTATCGGCCATCTAAGGACCACATGCCAATTTCAAATCTTTATTATTTGTTCTTTTATTTTCTCCAATATTCTTTCATCTTTTCACTGTGTCTCTTCTTCCTGTCTTCAGTCCACTTTGAACATGTGTTTTTCTCTCTTCTACCCTGGACTCCTTCCATTTTTAACACTTGTGTCCGAAAAAACTTCTCTTTCAATTGCTTCTTCTGCATTTATATTATTTTTTTCTAAATCCTTTTGGACTTCTTTAATCCAACTTGATGTTGACTTCTTCCCCCACAAGTATTTGAAGATCTGCTTTGTTAATATATTGTCGTCCATTCTACATAAATGTCCAAAAAATAATAGTCTTCTTTTTCTCATTGTTTCTGTTATGTTTTCTACACTTTGATATATTTCATCATTACTTCTTAATTTCCAACCTTCTGAAGTTTTTCGTAGGCCTAATATTTTCCTAATAATTCGTCTTTCCAATATTTCTAGTTTATCTTAATTATAATTCAATGCTAGACATTCACCTGCATATAGGCATTCTGGCTTCACTACTGTACTGTAATGCCTTATTTTCCCATTTTTAGATTTGCACTTTTTATTGTAAATATCTTTAGTTATACCATATCCTCTTTCCATTTTATGAATCCTTTCTTCTATAGCAGATTTTTCTAAACCTTTTTCTTGAATTATTTCCCCTAGATACTTAAATTTTCTAACCCTCTCTATTCGACCAATATCTGTTACAGGAATTTTGGCGCATTTTTAATGTTTGTGACTTTATTTACATTCTATTATATATATATATTTTTTTTCTCACTAGCTTCTCACTGTCCAGAAATATACTGCCTTCTGTTTTATATTTCTGGAATGTGTTACTGCTTTTGTGTCATTCATTCTACCCCACAAATACAAACCTTACCATTTCATATTTTCACAATGACAATCTTAATTTTGAATTTCAAAACCTGTTTGCTATTTTTTTAAGAACACATCTTTCATTTACAACTGCTATTTTTGTGTTTGGTATTACAATAGCAAAATTGTTGCCATTATTATTTTTATTAATTAATTTGTTGTATTAGCTGTATAAACGATAATGTAACATTTATTAAAATAATAGCTTAAAACTTGTAATATTTTAAGGGTACTAAAATAGTAACAAGATGGGCGAGTCTATTTTAATGTTTTCAGAAGCAAGATGGAGAAAGGTCGACCCTAATAGTGAAATAAATTTTCACAAGTTTTTAAAAACGATGTCAGAATTGCTGTTATAAATATTTGTTTATATTTTTTAGTATACAATTAATTAACAATAAATACTGTATACAGCAATACAACAATATACTATTTGATTTAAGTAACAGCTTAATTATTGTAAACAATTTGTATATAAATATTTTATATTTACCTTCAGGAGCCAGTTACATATTCTATTTTACTTCTCTACACTTAGTCCTACACCCATTTTGCAGGAGTATTTAAAATCAAATAAACTAATTTCAAACATGAATTTTGTCTATGTACTCGCTTCCATCATGTGGTGTTTTTTTTTTTCATTTTACCAATAATTAAAAGCCAACATTATAAGATCTTTTTTCAATTATTCTTATTTTTCTTATAAAAGAAGCATGCTACAAGCAATTTAATATTAATTTTTTATTATCATATTGTTATACTTACTTCTATGTGACAATTGATGATAAATTCAGACCTTCCTCTGTACCACCATGAACCATTCTCCACTTGTGGTATTGGATCAATATGCCAAGTAGGGCTTTCACCTTCAGCGTGGTACCACACAAATATGAATTGATTTACCTCACAGCTTGTCCACTTTTTAACACGAGCAAATGATGGCACTGAAAATACAGATTGTTGTCAATTAATCATGTGTTACTAGATGGGAAAACACTTTTAGAAAGGTGACAGGTTAAAAGGCCATGGGTTCCATTACACTTAAAACATTGTTACTAAGACAGCCAGTAAACATACCAAATTCATTGTTTTCAAATTACTTGTGAGAAAGACAGGGCAGTTTTTTTTTGTTAGTAAGACTGTTATGTATTTTTTTCTGCATGTGTTATGTAGTGTACAGTGCTGGATTTACCACTAGGCCACTGGCTCAGAGGGGGCCGCAAGCTACCCATTTTTTTTAACAGAAGTATTTTTATAAAAGTAGGAGGCATTTTGATTTATTTAAGTGTGATTTTTTGAAATTAAATGATCAATTTTTGTTAATAATACAAATGGAAGACAGTTCTTATTTAAATATTCCACGGTTATTTTTGGTGGCATTATTGAAAACTAATCTGCGCATGCAAATTTTGAATGTCCGCTATATTGCCCCCGAATTTACATTACCGTGGTACCACCCTTGTTTGTTATCATCATTTTTTTATAGTAGCCTACTGGTTTCAAATTTGATAGTATTAATCTGACATCAAATTACTTCTGCAATACATAATTATATTACTTCAAAGTCACAGCCGAGGAAACCAGCTGGTCTAGGGCCTCAAACATCTTAAATCCGGCACTGGTTGTGTGTGTATACTTCCATGATTGCTGAAGCTATTTGTGTAAGTAAAATCAAACCGGTGTTGTTTGTGTACTCAGTAGCAGTAGCATATTTTTTTTTTTTTTTTTTTTTTTTTTTTTAGATTACATACTCGGGGTACAGAGTCTCATGTTCCAACACCATCTCTTATTTGTAAGTTTGATGGTTAGGTGAAATTGATTGAAGCTTAATAGGCAGCCTTTCTTAATATAAGTCACTTTGAGTTAAGATGGTCCTGTCAGCAAATTTGATAATAATTTTCAAGTACAAATACAAATAGAAACAGTAGCAATTGTGATATGTTGTGTCAGATTTGTGGTAGTAAGTAAAATGGCAATGCAGTAAAGATTGGACTTAAACAAAAACTGACAATTATATAATTATACTCATTGCTTTGAAGAAGAAATGTAGTGAAGAAGCCAATCAAAAAATTGTATAAGCGTGTTATAGAACCATTTACAACTCATAGTACAGGTACATGAATCCTTAGTAGTAACTCAGCAGCCAATCAGACGGGACCTTTTTATGCATGCGTGAACATGCTTTAATGTACTGGACTATTCACTTAACTGCAAGACTTTATTGTGTAAACACATTTGTCTCTGACTGTCAATTTTCTTTTCTGGGTTTGACAATTGGGACAATTTTGTTTTACAATTGGGAAGACTGGGTTTTGTTTCGAGGTCATCAACGTACACTCATGTGATTCATCTCCAGCTAAGATCTTCTTTAGGAAGTCTGGGTCTGTGCAAGGAAGTGGTATCGAGCAAAGCTTGTGCAATTTCAGCAGAGGGTTCTTTTTACTCTTCCGACAGCAGGTGTAGTACAAATTTTACTGCCACATGTTTTTTCCCAAGTCTTCCATCAAAATCACCGAAACACAAGTTCGTGGAATACCCAGACCTTCTTGTAATTCTTGCACTGTCAGCTGTTGTTTTTGTTTATTGCAGGCTGCAGTGTATCTACATTTTTGGATGTTCTGCTTCTTAAAGGCCTTCCAGAACATGGATCACTTTTAACAGATTTTCAGCCATCTTTAAAGCATTTGTGCTATTTTTTTATGTGTGCATTACTTGTTGAGTCTTTTCCGAAGAAGGCCTTCTAATTTTTGTGATAGTTTCTGCAGACAAATGTTGAAGTTTTACATGAAATTTAATACAAATTCGCTGATTTAGTCATTCACACATTATGAATATGACGTAAAAAAAAAACAAGTTTTCACAACATAGTCTCAGCTAATTGAATAGTCCAATATGTTAATGACTGTTCACGCATATATAAAAAGTTGCCATATGATTGGCTACAATGGAGTTGCACATTAGGTTTCCATAATTCACAAATGGTCTGATACTAAATATAAATGTTGATGAGAACTGATACAAATCAAAAGATTAGACTCCACATAACCTATGATTAATGTAAACAGATTATCGTCCAAGTGTTGTATATGAATACAGTCACCCAATGGCGGAAAAGACAAGTAAGTGAACTGGTTATTGCTTTGTTGCTGCATCTTGCTTGAGCGTATTATGATGGCAATGGGAAAACTGACAGGAATGCTTTATGTATTACAGCATATGACAGCATATTATGTATTATGACTGTTGACTTAGTAGACAATTTGAATGAGCTGCCAGTGATCAGATGATACTGTGATGTTTAATTTAAACAGAATGATATGAATTCTTGAAAATTAACATTTTGTAATGCAATAAATCCATCTAAAACAGAATACCTAGTAGCAGGATACTCAGGGAACTACTTAATACTTGGAGACACTGAAATTAAACATAGAGATTATTATAAATATCTTAACTAAATATCACTATAATATTGACGACTCGGAACACAATATTGTGTTCCGAGTCGTCAATATTATAGTGATATTTAGTTAAGTAACGGACACGTCATGGACAACGAAATCCAAGAATAAATATCTTGGCATAAAAATAACAAATGATGGTCTTGGTATGGAGGAAATTGCTAGTAAAGTACACGGAAATGCTGCTATACATAAATTAAATAGAATACTGTGGATTAATGATATATTTCAGAACACCAAAATAAGGATATACATGAATTACAGATAATTAATAAAAAAGATGCATCTAAAATACAAGCTTAGGAATAACTAATACCATAGATACTGCCAGTTGATGAGAACTGATACAAATAAGAAGGCACATGGGAACCAATACTGATTTACTTGAAACCATTGATGAAAGGGCTGATGTGGTGGCATGGCCATGGGCAAAGATCTTTAAGAGACAAGGTCTTTAAAATTCCTAAGCAATGGCCGAGTTCTATCAGGTAAACTAAGACTGCCTCCATCATAAGAAAGACCTATCAACATCGTAACAAAATATTATGATGGAAGCAGTACAAGTAGAGGATTTACCTCAGAGAAATAGGGGCAGGCCAAGGAAAAGTTGGACCTAGAGGTATGCTAAACTAATATTTAAAAAAAAAAGGTATGAACGAAACCACTCCAAAAAAATAACACATACAAATATCTGTTATTATATACCTATTATACAAATACTTGTATTATATAATTGTTATAAGAAGTAAATTGAAACTAAAAGTATTAACGTGTTACTTTACACTGTGACTTTTTAAAAGAAAATAAGAAACAAGAGAATTTGTAGGCCCATCTCCCTTTGGGAATACTAATTTAAGTTTTCACTTGGAGTAAACAAACTGACATAGATTTGGTATTAAATTATTGATTCCATTTTGGTTAGACAAATCAGTTGCGAAACTCAGGCAATGAAATTTAGAGTGCACGTAATAGCACAAAACATAATGTCAAAAAAATGTATTATCAGTTATTTTCTCTATGTTAGCAGTCTTCATAACAACTTTGTCAAATTTTGTTGCTTCCCTGCTATATACACTTTTTCCTCGAACGAGGCCTTTCGGTTTCGCAACCATTATCAAGTTCTTCCTACAACAACATTAAAATACCTACTTCCCTTATATATTATACTAACCCTCCCATGCATCACCGGTTACATTAAACCAATAGGAGGCAGTACTTACCGCCCAGTCCTTGCTAGCCCCGCCTCTTACTCAGTCAACCTGACCTCATCATATATATTTCCTCTAGTAATCTCCTACACCTTTCTACCTTCTGAACCTATCCTGTAACCGTATTACACTTTTTATACACTACTCTTTCAAAATATAGTAAAATATATCCTCATTACTAAATTCAGTCTTTATGTTCATCAGCGCATTACTATTCTTTTTCCTTACTTTTAATATTTCTAATTCTACATACAATTTGCGTTTACTTATGTTATTCTCTAACCTTACTATTTCGACGTTCTCTGTTGGGTCTAAAAACCTATGCCCTGTTTCATTAAAATGTCTCGCATAGAGCGAATTCGTAGTTCTGTCTCCTTCTCCTCTCGCATGCTCTCTCAATCTAATTTCGAACTTACGTCCTGTTTCACCCAGGTAAACCTTATCACACTGTTTACAGTTCAACTTATAAACACCGCTTTTCTAAAAAAATTTATGTGAGATGTGCAGCGAAGTTAAAATCATCTCTGAAATCACATTAACAAAAAGTACTATCAGCCACTCTATAGGTTATAACACAATACAATTCCCTTTTTCAAAATTTACCAAGTTGGTGACTAGTATAATATATAATTTGTTATTATAATCTGTATTATATATCTGTATAACACATGAGAATAAATGTAACATCAGTATGTTTTTTTAATTTATTAAAAACAGCTTTGTCTCTTTGGTATAGAGATATTCTGAACCTCACTGTTTTGCTTCATTTTGTATGTGTATGGCAATCGGCGCATGCACAGAATCAAGTATTCACCACCAATGACTTTGTACTCATAGTACTCGTTTGCTTGTTAGTTGCATAGGCTTGGAACCGCTAGGCTGCGAGTAATCAGAACGGGTATTTTGACTTTTCAGTTATTGTTTAATCGGAACAGGTATTTCACCTTTTCAGTCACTTTTATATCCGTTCCACAAAAATAATCTTTGTAAAATATTTGTTATAGGTATATCGACCAACCTCTACTTGGAACACAGAAGTGAACTTCACTTTAGAAAATATAAAATTCGAGTATGGCGAATGGATGTACAGCAAATGTTGAAAGCTAGTATTCAAGAGGCAGTGACAGCCATAAAGAAAACTCAAATATGATATGATAACAATGTAATTAAATTTTATTGAAAAATTTAGATGTTGCACAACACGCAACAAGCATAACAGCTGGCATCTGTATAGGACCAACTCTATAAAAAAATATACAAAATATAGGCCTATATATACCTTTAGAACTGTAAGGAATGTTTGAACACTTTCCAGTTTCTGCACTAAACTGCCAGCCATGGAAAGGACATTCCAAACAGTTTTCTCTCACAATGCCGCCGATTCCCATGTTGGCACCCAAGTGTGGACAGTAAGCATCGAGTACATGCGCCCGGCCATTTGGTGTTCGGAACACAGCAAAGTTTTCACCTGCAATAACAGACGTTTAGTCATATACAATATACTCTGTTAATGTAAAATTTAAAAACAAAATGTTGTTATAAAGTTAAAACAATACAAAGACAACATTGTGTAGGTACATGATCATTTGTGTCCTTATTGTTGGTTTCTTTGTTAGTTAATTTGTGGACATGAACGCTCGTCCTGAAGGTCTGTTGAACACACACAATTATTACACAGTAACAATGTAAAAACAAGAAGAAAATTGGTCATATTTGACAAATGTACTGAAAGTAGTATTTCTTGTGTGTTTTTTATGTTATATATTTTATTGATAGGATGATACTTTTATGAATAAAGTGTCACACACACAGACACACACATACACATGTGTATGCGAATGCATGAGAGCATACATACATATTTCAAACATTCACATACGCTCAGATTTTTCTTGTATATATTTTTTGTATATTATTATTAATAATAATGACAAAACTTTTTACAAAAATATATTTTTATTATTTGTGAATTACAATGTTTCAATAGTATTCAACTATCATCATCAAATATAAAAAATTAAAACATTGTAATTCATAAATAATAAAAATATATTCTGGAATGGTTTAGAAAAATCTGCTATAGAAGAAAGGATTCATAAAATGGAAAGAGCATGTGGTATAAATAAAGATATTTACAATAAAAAGTGCATATCTAAAAATATGAAAATAATGTATTACAGTACAGTAGTGAAGCCAGAATGCCTATATGCAAGTGAATGTCTAGCATTGAATTATAATTTAGACAAACTAGAAACATTGGAAAAACGAATTATTAGGAAAATATTAGGCCCACGAAAAACTTCAGAAGGTTGGAAATTAAGAAGTGATGATGAAATATATCAAAGCATAGAAAATATAACAGAAACTGTGAGAAAAGAAGACTATTATTTTTTGGACATTTATATAGAATGGACGACAATAGGTTAACAAAGTCAAATATCAACTTCAAATATCTGTGGGGGAAGCAGTCAACATCAAGTTGGATTAAAGAAGTCCAAAAGGATTTAGAAAAAAATAATATAAACGCAGAAGAAGCAATTGAAAGAGAAGTTTTTTTTTTGGCAAAAGTGTTAAAAATGGAAGGAATCCAGGGTAGAAGAGAGAAAAACGCAGGTTCAAAGTGGACTGAAGACAGGAAGAAGAGACACAGTGAAAAGATGAAAGAATATTGGAGAAAAAGAAAAAAATAAGGAATAAAGAACTGAAATTGGCATATATATATATTTTTTTTCTTGTAAAAAGTTTTGTTATTATTAATAATAATATAAAATATTTCAAATAATATATAAAGAAGGCAGTGTGGTCAGCACTATGCTTAAGTCAGCTGTGGCACGTGGTACTTAGCTATGTATTTTGTCAGGTCAGAATAAACTTGGGGGCTGCTGAGGAGTTGAGTTAGTAGTCTCCCCAGAGGAATTATTAGTAGTCAGGGGGGTCCAGAAAGCAATTTGTGGGGGGGGAGTTGACTTTGGAGAGGGAATTATGGAAAAAGATGCGTTTAAAGGCCTAAATTATATATGATAGGAATGAGTGATTGTACAAATACAATGTGTTATTATCAACACAATAAGTTTACTGTTGAACAAGTATAGAACCATATCTATGTTTGTCAGTCCATTGTTTTCTAATGATATTCACTTACAGTTTATAATACATGCTACTCATTTATGTTATGTATCAAACAAAAATTAATATTGTGGTAAGGTACAGGTACAGTTTAAAGCAATTTTGAAGTAAAACCATGAACATGCATAACATGATACAAATATTTTATCATATTCACAATAATTGTAAAATCATTCTACAATCATAAAACGATGAAAAAACTTTGTCTGAAGTAACCATTTGGAATTTCCCCCTCTGTGGATCCATGTCTGGTACAGTCATGTTATATTGTGGTAGCTGATTTAGCATTGCGCTAAAAACTGCCATAGTGGGGAGACTCAATGTAATGTCTAGTTGTATTGTCAGAAACACAACACTTACATGCTGCTGTTGCCAAAGTTGCCGACCACCATAGAGTAATACAATTGTAGTAGTAGTAGTAAGCACTAACTACACACACACCAACTATGTATACACAATGAATAATGTTTCTAATTAAAATTAAGGATATAGTTTTTAAATTAATGTATATTTTGATGGACTATCGTATTTGTTACTATGTAATTAACATAATTTTTCTTTTTCTAGGTACTACTTGGTGTGAAGTAAAAACAAATCAAATGAGTTAATAAGTCCTTAAAAACAATAAAATTAAGTGGAATTAGTGCTTCCAGCATCCCCAAAAGTTACTTGTTGTGTTTTTTTTTTGTGCAACAGAAATATTTATGGAAATAATGTTTAAAAATTAATGTGGATGAAAATATGTGAAAATGTAGGGAGAATTTGGGGATCCTTTTCACTGTAAGGTATCTAAAATCAATATATTTAAAGGCAACAAATGCCTTTATAAGTCAAGGGAAGTTGGCAAGTGGAAAGAATAAGCAGAAGCAATGACTACAAAGGCATGTTTTGTTTTACATTTAACAATTAACGTTTAAGACAAAACCTGCATTTACTGTTCAAATTCTCGAGATTATATGAAGCCCGTGACTGACTTGCATACTGCACAAAGGACTGGAAAATAAAATTCGAATATCAGAAATCAATCCAAGATACATTTAAGATAATATTGTTCTAAGGCTTTCATGGTCAGTGTCAGTTATATTTGAAGTATCTACTGGGCTGTTTGGCCGTGGTCCAGAGTTTACAATAAAACCAAATGTTTCAGCAGCACCACTGGCTGCTATTGAATTCCACTGAAGATGGCAGCCAGTGCTGCTGCTGAAACGTTTGGTTTTATTGTAAACTCTGCACCACAGCTAAACAGCCCGGCAGATACTTCAAATATACTAAATACAACTATTATATTAACGACTCGGCCACAAAGTTTTTTATAAGTAAAAACATAAAGTTTTACCTTACAACCTGAACCGGTTTTCACCTTTAAAAGGCTTCTTCAGAGGTTGCTGCTGGTAGCGCTGTCCGTCCTGTTGTGGGCGACGGAATCAAATTTTGAAATACATGCTAATGACATGTTGTGTGTGTGGGGTGCGATGTGTTCGAATCTCACCCCACACACACAACATTGATCTTTCGAAATTCGATTCCATCGCCCACAACAGGACGGACAGCGCTACCAGCGGCAACCTCTGAAGAAGCCTTTTAAAGGTGAAATCCGGTTCAGGTTGTAAGGTAAAACTTTATGTTTTTACTTATAAAAAACTTTGTGTTCCGAGTCGTTAATATAATAGTTGTATTTAGTTAAGTAACGGACACGTCATGGACAATGAAATCCAAGAATTCAAATATACATTTAAGATACTTTTCAAAGGTACATATATATATTGTGGTGTGTTACTAAATGGTATCCAAAAAAGTTCAGAAATCCATATGGACAAAGTATTATGTAATGCATTAAGATTTCAAATTAAATTAAAACATTAATTTAAATGAAGTAGAACAGAAGAAATTTGAAACATGGCAGTTATATTAGCTAATAGGTAGGAAATACAGACTTGCTACAAAATGCAAGTATTTGCTTTGTAAAACAAAGCCAAGTCGTCAAACCCATATGGTTACAACTGTATGATCAGAATAAAATTTTAAATAAATGTAAAGTGCAAAACACAGCGGAATATTATTATTTTTTTTTATTAGCAGGTTACATAAAAACAGTCTATGTTGCATCGCACATTTCGATCGCCATTTCTCCCTATCCTTCCAGTCATCATCTTCAATAGCTCGATCTCTCATGATTTTCTTAATTCCTGTTCTCCATTGTGTTGTCAGTCTTTCTTTTCTTCTCCTGTTTTGTGGTGTGTAAGTCAATGCTTTCTTTGGCCATCGCTTCTCCTCCAGCCTCATTACGTGACCATACCATAGCAACTGTCTGGATTCTATTGTTTCTGCTGTTGTAACTGCACGCCCTGTTTTCCTTCTTATATCTTCGTTTCTAACATGTTGCATTCTAGAAATATTACACGCAGTGGCGTAGCTACGTTTTTTGGCACCCAAGGCAAGGAGATCATCAGCCGCCTCGCCTTCACAATTAAAAGGGGACAAAAGAGTAAAAATGAAGGCCCCTCCAGTGAACAAAGTACTTAATAAATGCAGATGAGCAGATTTTTGTATGAAAGCATGTCCAGCAATCGTCTTAAGAATATTTATTAAGTCAAAATTAACAAATTACATATTAGGCCTATAAAATATTACTGGGATTCCTTTGTATACATTTATTAGTAATAAATGTAGTATATAAAAAACATAGTAATATAAAAACTTTATAACATAATAATGTTCTAAAGCGCATCCTCAAAACAATATTCTAAAGCAACATAAAGTTAAACAAAGAACTACATTAAAAGTAATAAAATAAATCACTTACCATTACAGGTTAATAGTTCCATCTTCTATTAATAAATGCTAAATATTTATTTTTAATATTTAATAAATATTTAAAACGAGACATTTTAAAGTGTAACTTTCCTGGTATTAATTGCTGCAAAGTCGGTTATTAAATCACTATAATCTAAAGACGAAGTAATGTAGTTTCAGTTGAAAGTATCGCTAGATTTGATACCCTGCCTTGAGATATTGTTGATCATAGGTACGATTTAATCAATTTAAGTTTACTAATCGATCTTTCACAAGAAGACACCGGCACTGGTTAAGTAAGAAAAATTTGCAAAGCTATTGCTAGTGTTTTGTAGGCTTCTAATCCCATTGAATAATGGGTAGCAGTCCCTAAGGTGTTAAGTCCATGTATTCTCCGTTAATTTTTGTCCTTTTTAATAAACGTATGACGTCTTTCAAGTCACTGAACAAGTCTTCACTGTTTAGGTCATGTGGATACAGTTGTGCAAGCACTGTGCACTTAATATTGATTTGGGAAAGCTGTTCCTTAAAATGTATATCCCCATCATTTACGAATGCCTCAAACTTACAGAGGTACCCAACTCTTTATGTTAGAGAAATGGCTTGAAATTTCAACTGACAGTTTGTCCAAAATTGTTATGACAGGTCAAATTTAGCCAAGTATTTTAACAAAGCCAGAAAGTTTCCAGGGTTTTGATCGTTAGTAACTGACTCTTCGATGTCTTCTCAGTGCCAGATTTTGTTGTGCAATAGTTTGTACTGTGGCAATGACCCGTTCGAGGATTTCTTTCATGTGCTAGCTGCTTTACTCATTTGTTCCTAAAGTAGATCATCAATAAGTCCTCCTTTGTTTAAAGAATGTTCCAATTCCTTCCATTCCAATAACCCAGAGCTACGAGCAGGTCTATTTTCATGATCCTAATGACGGGGATTTAACTTTTGCTACGACGAAAACCCATTTTCACTATTGAAATGGCACCTTTGATAGGGGTTTTTGTGGAAATAAAGTGGAACAAAAGCAAAATAGAGATTTTTTTAGTTGGAGAGAAACACATTCAAGTGCGATTTACCTTTTCACCATTTTGCAAGGTTTTATCAAACCAAAACTTGGTTAAGGATCATCCACATTCATCTTCAGGAAAATGGCTATCCTTGTTCTGCAATTGACATGTTCCTCTATTCTCCATTATATCTCGGAAGGATTGAGACATCTCGCTTGGCCAACCTCCCATATCTTGTAGAGAAGGACCGGGAACACAGTCTAGATTGTTGCTAGTAATGTTCTGTCCTTCATCCCCTGTAATTTTAAGACTGCATGGTGCAACATCATCCATCGTACTAGAGCCAACTGAACCTTGTAACTGTACTTTGACACCTTACAGTTTGAAGTATTCATGTCGTTAACTTTACTGTATTTATCAACATCTTCGTCGCTAGCAACATCCATTTTATGTGTCGCAAGTTGATTCCCTATTAATTATAATATTTTGACACTCAGGGTTCGATTTTTCTTGAATAAAAGACTTCATAAACTCTTAGAAATTTGTTGTAGTTCTTAATCTTTCTTCCCTCCTCTTCCAAAACTGGGCACCACTGAGTTTACTTCGTTTCATATCAGCTTCAACTAAAATCAACAAAAAAAAAAATCGATTTTCAATAATAGTATGATGACATACACGTGAAGTATTGTAGATATACCCACAAGACGCACAAACAAAAACAAACCGCACACTCAAGATACTCATCAATAACTGATGATGAGTTACTGTGTCGAACCGGGAAGAATTGCACATACATAACTTTTTTTATATGTTTGCAAATAATATATTCATCTGTGTACAAAAAGCAGTTAAGATTATCAGTACAAAGCTGATATGATTATACTGTATGATTATCAGTTCTCCTTTCCAGCACAACTCACTACAAATTTGTTATCACAATGAACCGTAATTACGATGCTTGACCATAAATAGACTAATACTGTTTATCATTATCACACAAGGTTTATGACAACAGACAGGCTGGATGGTAATTTTTCTTTTATGAAAGGAATAGTCATATCAAAGAAACAAGTTGTTTGTAGTTTTATAAACTGAAAACAATTTTTTCAAGTCTATGCTCACTTTGCCACCCTCTTGGCTATCCCGCCCGGGGTGGCTGCCCCCTTGGCCCCCCTAGCTACGCCTCTGATTGCACGCTCTTCTTAAGAAGTCCATTTCCACAGTTTCTGTCATCTTTTTCTCTTTATCTGAAAGTTGCCAGCATTCGCAGCCATAAGTTAAAATGGGTGAATTTCATTGTCCATGACCTGTCCGTTACTTAACTAGATACAGTGTATAACTATTTCACTACCGACTCTGAACACAGAGTTTTTTATGGGTAAAAATGTAAAATTTTACCTTACAGCCTGAACCAGTTTTCACTTTTAAAAAGCTTCTGACCCTCTGAAGAAGCTTTTTAAAGGCAAAAACCGGTTCAGGCTGTAAGGTAAAACTTTTATGTTATACCCATAAAAAACTTTGTGTTCCTAGTCGGTAGTGAAATAGTTATATCTAGTTAAAACGGGCTCCACAATAGTTGTGTAGATTGTCAGTTTAGTTTGAAGTTTCCTTTTGTTTGACCAAAGTAACGAGTTTAGCAAACGAATAGCCTTTTTCCCCATTTATATCCTATTTTTGATGTCATTTTTTGTTGTTCCTTCTTCTGAAATAGTGCTTCCCACATATTTGAATTCGCTACACTTTCCGATTCTATGGATTTGCATATTATTCTTTATACTATAATCAATACAATATTGATTTTCTCAAAAATGACAACATCTGCAACAATATTAGTGTGAAGATGGTCAGCAAAGTTATTAAGGATTTGCTGAGGAACATGACAGAAGACTTCACAAGCACACAAGTCTGGAAGTACAGTAGAACTCCATTTACCCGAACTAATGACCAGAGGTAATTCGGATATGCAGAAATTCGGATAATTGAGACAAACATAAGAAAAAGGTTATGTTATGAAAGAAAACACGAAAATTGCTCAAAAATCACTTTTGTTTCTTTTTATTACATGAGTGCAGTAGGCCTATATTAATAAAAACCAGGTCACATGTGTTTTGCAAGATAACTTTAACTACAAAAAATTAAAAATAATACTTACACGTAATTATAATTTTTCAGTTGAACATACAAAGTTAGTATTTTTGACATAAAATTTCGTTTGCGTGCAGCCAGGTCCTGCAAACGCTTAACGGTAAGAAGCTGCACATTGTCGCATTCAGGCTGCCGTTCCATCCACTTTAAGGCAGTGTCAAAACAAGCAAAAATACCTCACTTGCCGTAGGTTCCTTTTCCGGTTTTTGATATCCAGGGTCCGGTGAATCGCACTGCAACCACTCGTTTATGTCATCCACGTCACAGTCGGAACAGTCAGGAATTTGTATCATGATTTTCTGGATGTCTTCAGTTGATACAGCTTCATTTTCTTTGACACTTCCTTTTGCTCTTTTTTCCTCTTCCTTCTTGTTCATTGTTGTTTCTTTTTCTTCCTGGATTTGTTGTTTTGTTGAATTTCCATTAATTCCATGCTCTCTTTAATATTATAGTTTTCAACAAATTTCACGAATTGGCTATAATGTAACAACAGTCCTTTAAATCAATTTTCTTATGGTATGCTATGGTACCTCCTTCATCTTCATCTGCTAACAGCAGCTTATGTAAAAGTTGCCTTCTGTAATGTCGTTTCATACACTTTATTACGCCTTGATCTATCGGTTGCAACAAACTCGTTACATTCGCCAGCAGGAAGAGCACTTTAAAACGCCTGTTTCTTCTTTTCAACAGATCCACTGAAGGATGGGTTGGTGCATTATCAATAAGAAGCAACATGTTTCCCTTTTCCCCACTTTCTTTTGGTATTTTTTTACCTCTGGAGTAAACGTTTCCTCGAACCATTCTGAGAACAACGCTGTCATCCACGCTTTCGATTGATTTTTGTATACAATCGGGAGCTTTTTAAAGTTTTTGAAAGCTCTAGGATTTTTCGATTTTCCTATTAAAAACAATGAGAGTCGATGACTGCCTGTTGAATTGGTACAAGTAAGCACTGTTACACGTTCTTTACTAATTTTGTGACCAGGAGCACTAGTTTCTTTCTTTGAAGCCAAAGTTTTACGGGGCAATGCTTTCCAATTAAGCCCCGTTTCATCGGCATCGTACACGAATTCAGGATCATAGTTTTTTAGTTATGGTTTTAAATTTTCCAATGAACTAATTAGCTGCATTGTTATCCGCAGAAAGTTTTTCTCAACTCAAATCTAATTCCCGAATATCATGCCTGGCCTTAAAATTACGTAGCCAACCGTTACTCACTTTAAATTCTCATAAATCAACCATGTTTTCAGCAAACATTTTTGCTTTTTCACAAACACAGGGCCCAGAGAGGGGATTTCCAAGTGACCATTGCTGCAAAAAACTATTTAAAAACTGCATCTTCTAGGTTTTTATTTTCAGCCATTCTCATCACTTTTCTGGACAACATTCCATCTTCACTTTCCATATTAGAAACAAAGTTCAAAATCTACGAACTATTTCTTTTCATATCAGAAATAGTGGCTGCACCTACATCATAAGAATCGGCCAACTGTTTGCCACACACTCCTTTTTTAATTGTCAAATTATTTTCACTTTGTCCATCATCGACAATACGACACGCTTCCTTGTAGAAGATATTTTATATACACACTACGTGAACATAAAATGAAAACTTGGCAAAATACTGTGCTGTATAAACAGAACATACACCATACAGTAGACAGCAAGACACTGATCAACTGTGAATGTGAGAGAGGTGAGTGACCTGGCAGGGGATGGGTACGTCCTTGACGTTCTATTTTTAAGAATGCGAGCAGTAGACGACGAAATATTGTACTGATCAGTACATAAACTATGATGCATAGCTAACGTATTCTTATTTACTTACGATGTTTTTCGGTAGTACAGAAACTGAAGTTTGAATAAACTTTTTTAATCGAAATTTCATTTTTTGTTAATTTCCTGATATCGATTCGGATAATTGGCGATTCGGATAAATGGAGTTCTACTGTATGTCTATGACTTGACTTGCAACAAGCTGTGTGACTTTGTTTTATGTATTGTTTTGTTGGGTAAGATATTTGGCCAATGAGGTAGTAGTTTCTAACCATAAGTAACCGCAGGGTACCTATTTACTTAACGTAAATTAGATACTAGTACTCTTGCTGAGCTGCAC
Source organism: Magicicada septendecula (assembly GCA_034769895.1). Classification (NCBI taxonomy): domain Eukaryota; kingdom Metazoa; phylum Arthropoda; class Insecta; order Hemiptera; family Cicadidae; genus Magicicada; species Magicicada septendecula. The sequence continues at coordinate 29,652,764 of CM068367.1, read as the reverse complement.
AAATCGCTCACTATTTTGAACAAAGTACATTTATTATTATATATGTTTTTATATTAGATAATTTATCAATTATGGGAAATGTTACAGAAATTCTTATTTCTCTACAATTTCGTTAATACTATGACAATATTTTAGAGCACACAATCATCCTACATTTTTATTATTATTTATTATTGGGTCCTTCAGTCTTTCGGCTGGTTTGTACCCTCCCCCCATATACCCGTGGTGCATGTGTTATGGAGTGTTTCACAGGTATATGGGACCTACAGTTTAATGTCAGATCCGAACGGCATAGTTGGGGAGGGTTTACACTAGGCAGGATACCTCTCGCTGGTTTGCCATCGCCTTGCGAGGGGGAACGGTTGTATATCCTACATTAATCACTAAAAATTCAAAACATACGGATTTATGTTACAGTTCCTTCTGACATCGTGCTGGATTTAACAATTTTTTCAAATTTTCTATCTCTTCTTTAGGCCCTGGGATCTCAAAATTTTAAAATTTCCTAAACTTAACACTGCATCCAGATGTCAGTAAAAATTTTCTTTAATTTTATTCCCATGATAAATTTTTGAGATTTTATCAAAATTTTGAAATTTTCAAAAATAAACAGTATAACTTACTTAGACTGTGGTTAAAATTCTCTTTAATTTGGTATCTCATATGGTCAACTAAACGCTATGCAGCTCACCGTCTGTGGCTTAAGTAAATGTCTTTTTCACAATGCAATTGACATGTTTCGGGACACTTGTCCCATCCTCAGAATTTTTAAAAATATCTCTTCATACCATCATACGATGGCACAGGCGTCAATATATTAAAATCCATATAAACACAAAACACAATTATATTACACAAAGTACGCGCACAACAGTTTTATGGTGTACACCACACGGCAACCAATAGTGCACTGGTTCATGTTTGACTCGTGTCACAACAATATCGCAACGCAGTATCATACAGGACATTAGATTTAAAGTTCAGCTGATCATTTAAAACATGTGGCCTGGTAACAGGATTATTATATGCTCTATATATTTCAAACTCTTCAAGGGCGTCCATGTAACGTCCCTTATTACAAAAGTGAAGGGGTTTCAAGTTGGTACGAAAATTAGTATAGTTGTGATTTTCATCAATAAGATGTTTAGCGAATTTAGATTTTACATTTTCTGTGTTGTGAAAATAAGTGGGTGGCTTATGTTCAACAAACCTCTTGAGAAAACCACGGCCCGTTTGGCCCACATAAAAGGCATCACAACTATTACATATTAATTTATAGATCCGTTTTCTTTTCAAGGACTGTTGGTTCCTGAGTATGAAGGCTATTTAAAATGTTATTTGTAGTCTTATATGTGACAACAACGTTTGACTTGTTTAAAATAGAAGACAGAATTCTAGGTAGAAAGCTCATGTATGGTATTGAAATGTATTTATACACACTGTCCCCAGGTGCCCTTAGCGTGTTTGCGTTTTTTCGTCTCATATGTTTTTTAAGGATATTATTTACTACTGCTTTTTTGTAGCCATTGGTGACTGCAATGTGTTTAATTTATTTAGTTCGTCTTGACAATCCTTATTGCTGAGGGGCAATGATAAGAGGCGGTTAACCATGCTGTGGAAAGCAGCCATTTTCTGTGATACCGGATGATAAGATGTAGCGTGTATTACAGTGTCAGTTGTAGTGGGTTTTTTATAAATATTAAACTCCAATTTATTAATGTTTCTGGTGACCGCCAAAACTAGAAAATTTAATTTTTCACTGTCCTCGTGCTCCAGTGTAAACTGTATATTGTTATTAATACTGTTTAAATATGTATGTAGCCTGTCTATTTGTCTACGTGTGCCTTTATAGACCAAAAAGGTGTCGTCAACATACCGGCCATAAAATATTATGTTATCACTGTACACACTATTGGAAAAGATAAAGGAGTTTTCGAAATGGTTTAAGTACACTTCAGCGAGGAGGCCAGAGAGTGGAGAACCCATCGCCACACCATCATGTTGGCTAAAGAATTGCTTGTCATGCGTGAAATAATTCTGGTTAAGAATCAACTCCAAAAGATCCATCAATTCTTTAATACTTTCAACATTCAATTTATTAGTATTGACGAGGTTATTTCTCAAAATTTGTAAGGTACCAGCAACCGGTATATTCGTATACAAATTAACAATATCAAACGAAACCAGCTTATAATGAGGCTCGACCTTTAGATCCTTCACTTTATTGACAAAATCGACATTATTGGTTATACTGTGACTATTAACTATGTTTATGTTGCGTTTAATGACGTTTACCAATTTCTTAGCTGTTTTATAACCAGCTGCGGTAGTGAAGTTAATTAACGGTCTTATCGGAACACCAGTCTTATGTAGTTTTGGTAACCCTGTCAATGTGGGTGCCCTTGAATTGATGGGCTTAGTCTTGGAACAGACGGTGAGTTGCATAGCGTTTAGTTGTTATAAAATACGTGGCTTGGACTATAAGCGGATTTATTCCATTAACAATACCTCATATGGGCTTTGCGATTTTTTACAATTTTTACCACCTTACATTTTGCATCCTGCCTCTTTTTTTGGGGGGGGGGGATGCAAACCACCTCATTGAAGCAAACCACACATACAAAAACATCGACAATAACATGAACATTCTACACGTACACACAAAATACGTGTATAATTTTAAAATATTTCACTGTCGGTCTGACACTGTCACACAAATTTTACTTTTGTCAGGACAAATTTTTACAATTTACGTGTGTTTATACAGTATCAATATTATATGTACCCTGTCTGTACTCCTTCTGTCAGAGTGACACGCCTCTAATTCAAGTAGAAAATAGTGTTTCAGATGTCCCACAAGAACGGAGACAGTATACACATGCAGAAATCTATTGTCTTTGGTAGACATCCATCTACACTTTTTTGTGTAGTGAAACTAAAACAGAAAGCTCCTTCACATCTGTAATGTCTTAGTAAGGTTGTAAGGAAACAGTCAAATATTAGGAAAGAAATCTTGAAAACTAGTTATTGAACAAGGACAATGTTCTTTTTTTCTTAAATATAATAGTCAAGTTATTTTTTGTGTGGCAACATCACATCATAGCACTTACGCGTAAATGTATGTTGATTAGAAATTAAAACGGATACAATTACTGTTTTTATCAAATATATTTACATTGCAGTAACTGAACATTATGAGTATACTCGATAGGATTGCCTAATATTAATTAAAATCATTGTAACAACTGAATGGTTAACTGCTGCATCCCCAAACAACTATTGAATTATAAGCCGAAAGGGTGGAGAATTGTGGGATGTTTGAAGAAGTGCTGGACTGAGCATTGTCATCTATGTGTTTGTGATTGGAACAAACCACTTTTGGTTTAATCCTTGTAGAAGATGACGGTGATTATTGTAAATTATATTTCTTTATTTTTGCAATTCAATTACAAAGGAATAACCTATCTTCACCTAAAAGAAGGCCTCATTCATTTAGAAACCTTGACTTACCTAAATGTCAAGATTTCTGTATTACTTTACCGTTGACTTGCAGAACTCCAGAATTTGCTCACTGAAATCCCCACATTTTCTACTTTTTTTTAACTGGATACTCATGAAATAAACACTGAAAATTCCAAACTACTGCACTGGTTTTCAGTTAGGTCATGTTTTAGTTAACCATAATGCCTAAATGACAAATAATTTAATTGTAGCTCTTAAGTTACATGTCTTTCCAGAGATCCATAGGTTACTACAAACATCTGCACCTAATTATCATCATCATGATATTACAATCCTTAGTGGGTCATCCTTCAGGACGTGCTCTTGGTCTTCCTCACTTATGCTGACCAAAAGGTCGCCCCAACAATATTTTTTTAATAGGATGGTCTTTATACAGTCTCATAACATGGCCAACCCATCTAAGTCTACTTACTTCATTTGTTTTCACAATAAGTGGCCCTTGGGACAGCCTAAACCAGGCTAAATTCCTTTCAACAAACAGAAAAACCTCTTCACTTCAACCACTACCAGCCTAAAAATAAGGAAGAATCTAGTAAAGAGATACATGTGGAGTGTTGCCCTATACGGGAGTGAATCTTGGACAATTGGAGAAAGTGACAAGAAAAGACTCCAAGCATTTGAGACTTGGTGCTACAGAAGAATATTCAAGATAAGCTGAAGGGAGAAGATAACGAATGAGGAAATCTTTAGAAGAGCTCAGGAGGAGAAGAGCTTTCTACGAAATTTAAAAGGCAGAAGAGCTAAGTAAGTTTATAGGGCATATACTATGACACAATGGGTTGATTAAGAGAATAATTGAAGGAATAATTGAAGAGAAGAATCACAGAGGATGACCCCGTTTAGATTACATAAAACAGCTTATGGTCGATATAAACTGCACATCATATTGTGAGTTGAAAAGGAAATAAGAGAAGCGTGAAGAATGGCGAGCTGCTGCCAACCAGCCTATGGGATGCTAACCTAGAAGAGAGAGAGAGAGAGAGAGAGAGAGAGAGAGAGAGAGAGAGAGAGAGAGAGAGAGAGAGAGAGACTATAGAGTTTAAGTTGTACTTTTGCCTCCAAGCCCCATCAATTTCCCTTAAAAATTCTCTCTCAGAACATTCCAAAATTACATATTGTGTTGTGGTCTCCAAGTTGCATATAACTAATTATAGTTAATATTACATCGTGTATCCGGGTACACTGGTGCTCCTCCTTGCTCGCTAGGTCCGATACGATGCGCATCGTGTAGTGGTGTAATTGTATACACGCGACTTTGTGTTCTGGAATGATGTGCGAGTGAAAGTTTTGATTTGTATTTTATTAAGTTGACGTACTCCATGTGAGTGATTCTTGTTTTTTACCAACCTGACGATGGGACCATGAGTCCCGAAACGCATAGTTTTTAAAAAACATTGAAGTTGCAAGGAGGAGCACTAGTGTACTCGGATACACGAGGTAATATTAATTATAATTATTCCAAAATTAATTGATCTCTTTTAGTTAGTGTCCATAGCTCACAACCATATGTCAACACTGGCCTTATTTCTGTTTTACACAGTTTGCATTGCATTTCATTGCTCTAGAATTATTTCTTGATCTTAGTTGGAGCATTACAACAAAGTAGTATCCACTCGCAGATATAATTGTTGTCACTAGTAACCAGAGATCCGAGATATGAGAACACATCCTCACAACTTACTACCTATGCAGGGATGGGGTTGCCAGCATGTATTTTGTTTACCTGAACACAATACTTTTCACAAATATACACAACTGACAACGATAAGTAAGGTTTTTTTGCAAACATATTTTAGTATAGCTTACCAAAATTTTGCAGAGCTGTCCAATTTGCAAACTTTTACAAATAGAGGTCCAGATTTTTCAAGGGGTGTTGGGAGATATTAATTTCGTTAGTTAGACTGTACATTTAGGACATCTCACTGCCTTATTGTAATTTTCTTTCACATGAGACTGTAAACCATTATATACTTTTAAGGTTCAAGAGATATTGACGCAAGTTTTCCAAATGTTTAATTCTCATGGCGCTTTAAACAAATGTACTACAGGACTCACGTTAGTATGGTTTGAGATCTGAACCATGGCAATCAAGTTTCCGGAAGACTGTGTACTTGAAAATAAACAATGCTATTAATTCTCTTCTTCTACTTCTCATCAACCTAGATGTTGGTAGGCGGGTTCCCTTCTGAAGACAGTCACTACAGATACTTACTTCTTTTCTCCTTTTGTTTCATCCATTACTCCTGTCTGGATTCTCCCCCCCCCCCACTATGGTCCTCAGTCATTCCCTGGATCTGTTTTTCATTTTTGGAATATTTCATGACTTTTGATTTTCTTTCTTTATCATAATGCCACATTTATTTTTACTTCCATGTTCCATAAGGAAATGGAAGTATGGTGATGACAAAAAAAAAAATCATGTTTGAGATAAGGGCTCATTCTGATTGTACTACCCTCAAAACATGAACAAAAGTCTTTTTTCTATGGCGAATGATAACTGCCATAAATTCAAACAGAATCAAACAATATTTTGCATATGTGCCTAAGTTGTAGAGGACTCAAGGGCTATTAATTTTGGTGAAGATCGGTTAAGGGGAAGGGGTAGTTTACCTGCAATGTTTTATGTTTTAACAAGAGTAAAGTACTAAATTTTGATAAATATAGTATCCTGAAAGGAAGGTTGTAATAATCCACTGTAGAAAGGCAGATGAAATTTCTATAAATGACAAGGGTAGTTGAAGGGGAGGGGGTAATTTTCTATAAATGAAAATGATATTTGAATGGGGAGAGATAATTTTTTATATGTGTACTACATTATCGGCAACAATGAAGTAATTTGTTGTTAAAATTCCTTCCCGAGCTGTTTGGCCGTTGCCCAATGTTTTCTGCAAAACCAGATGTTGCGGCAGTGCCATCGACTGCCATCATCAGTGAAAATCGAGTGCGCTAACGTGAGGTGGTATACATTAGTGACAACAGTACTGTCGTTAAGGCTGAAGAAAGCTTTAGCCTTTCTACACTACCTACCTGCCTACACTATCGGTAGTGATATACTTATATTTAACAATTTGAGATTTAATGTTAACAACAACAAAAATAGTAACAACCCTGTGCTATATTCTTGAATATGTTTATTTTATCACCGAGTTAGAATTAAATATGACCAAGCTATGGCGGTTTCTATAGAAATATTTCATTTCGAAAATCATTTTAAATATAAATCTTAGAACATGGCATTTATGTATGGTTCTCCACACTGATATTTTGATCTGTTCATTTAGTGAAGTGCATTCTGTAGGTCTTCCTCTTTGTTTCATAGAAGCGCAATGTAGGATGGTTTTATAGCATAAACCCACTAATTATTATTAGTTCATTGTCACTGATTTCCATGAATTCCTTCATCACGTATTTTACACAGGCCTACAAGTTGAACAGTGGGGATAATCGAAATCCTTACCTGACACCTTTTGGTATCAAATGAGTTGTGGACTTTTCTCACCTCCTGAAAGGAAACTCAATTTAACACTCTTGTTTTTGCAGTAGTTTTTAACAATTTGAGTTTGGATTTTGTTGTCCATGACGTGTCCGTTGATTAACTAAATATATCACTACCGACTCATACAAAGTTTTTTATTGGTAAAATCGTAAAAGTTTTACCTTATACCCTGAACCAGTTTTTGCTTATATAAACTTCGTCAGAGGCTGCACGACGATTTTACCAATAAAAAACTTTATGTTCCGAGTTGGTAGTGATATACTTATATTTAACAAATTTGAGATTTAATGTTAACAACAGCAAAAATAGTAAAAATATATTAATGAAGGAAATTGTTGGGCAATAGACCTCTCGTTGAAAGTTAGAGTAAAGGCTCTGTATCAGACATCCCTCTTCTGTTCTAACATCTTTAACAACGAAAGCATGTCTTTTTTGTAGGGTAATGGGTAGGAAAGCTCTAACCATTGATGGCATTAACAAGTCGTGGTTGAAAAAACCCCAAACGAAAGAGTATTAAAGTGTGCACTTACACATATTAAATTTAAATTAAACCTCCGCTCAACAGCCCGTTAAGGACCAAGGCGTACCGCACGGATTTTGTGTTAGTGTGACGGTGTATGGCTAGTACTACGCGCCACCAGCCGCTAGTTGCAGTGCACTTACACATATACATGTACTTATGTGAGCCACTGCAGATTTCTGCAAAAATTTCTGTGTTTTTGGTTTATTGGACATGACATTACCACAAGGTTACAGACTTTCATAAACCGTTGCCTGAAGTACATAATGAGAATTTGGTGCCCCAAGACCATCTCGAACAGAGATCTATGGGAGGCCACAAGTCAGAGTACCATCCAACTACAGGTAAAGAGAAGAAAATAGAGGTGGGTCAGTCACACCCTGAGAAGACCACCAGAAAGTATCGCTAGACAGCCACTGAATTGGAATCCGCAAGGTATCCGCAGCGTGGAACACCGAGGAACACCTGGAAGAGGACTAATGGAAAGAGAGCTGGTTTGGTGTCAATAAGGCATGGAGTGAGGTGAAGACCCTGGCAACGGACAGAACACGCTGGAGAAATTTCAATGCCCTATGTTCCACCTAGGAATTTAAGGACTTAAGTCAAGGACATGACTGTGTTTTTCTTCCTCTCCATTTCTTTCTCTACGTTTCGATATCTGTTCTGATATCTGCCGTCAGTATACCAAGCGATCATGAATCAAAACCATGACATGTAACAGTGAAAATCAACTGCGCTATCTAATGGGTAATTAATTATTCAATTTGAATACAGTAATATGATTTTATTCTCACCGAGTGCGGCGATATGTTTCACTCGGCCGACGCGGACGTCGCTGGACTCAGCCAGTACAAACCATCCGTTGGGATACACCGGCGGTATGTCTCCGACTTTTCGTCTGCGTCTCACTTGGTTGACCAGCTGCTGTTTGCTCAGTCTGTACGACTTGTACTGGCTGTCCTGTGTTACAAAGTCGTAGCCCACGTCGCTCAGGTCCTGAAACAGTTCACGTCATCATGTTTCACACTATCACAACTATAATGAGACAAAAAATAATAGCGTTTGCGAACATTGTGAAAGTAATATGATTAGTCACCTGCTACGCCATTCCAAATGGTCCGCCACCGTGATCGAGGGGTGTAGTGGTAGGGGAAGGCCATGTAGGAGTACATGGATGGTGTTAAAGAAGGATCAAAGTATGTGGTGATCAAGAGGCTGTTTCTGAAAGGAAGAAAACGCTGTCCTCTCTGTCTGGGTGAAGAAGAAGAAGAAGAAGAAGAAGAAGAAGAAGAAAAGGAGGAGGAGTAGGAGGAGAAGAAGAAGAAGAAGAAGAAGAAGAAGAAGAAGAGGAAGAAGAAAAGGAGGAGGAGGAGGAGGAGGAAGAAGAAGAAGAAGAAGAAGAAGAAGAAGAAGAAGAGGAGTAGGAGGAGGAGGAGGAGGAGGAGGAAGGAAAGAAGAAGAAGGAAGAAGAAGAAGAAGAAGAAGAAGAAGAAGAAGAAGAAGAGAAGAGGAGGAGGAGGAGAAGAAGAAGAAGAAGAAGAAGAAGAAGAAGAAGAAGAAAGGAGGAGGAGGAGGAGGAGGAGGAGGAGGAGGAGGAGGAGGAGGAGGAGGAGGAGGAGGAGGAAGAAGTAGAAGAAGAAGAAGAAGAAGAAGAAGAAGAAGAAGAAGAAGAAGAAGAAGAAGAAGAAGAAGAAGAAGAAGTTTGTTAGAAAATTTAACTATCTAGGGGAAATAATTCAAGAGAATGGTTTAGAAAAATCTGCTATAGAAAAAAAGGATTCCTAAAATGAAAAGAGCATACGGTATAACTAAAGATATTTACAATAAAAAGGGCATATGTAAATATGCGAAAATAAGGCATTACAGTACAGTAGTGAAGCCACAATGGCTATATGCAAGCGAATGTCTAGCATTGAATTATAATGTAGACAAACCAGAAATATTGGAAAGACGTATTATTGGGGAAATATTGGGCCCACGAAAAACTTCAGAAGGTTGGAAATTAAGAAGTAATGATGAAATATATCAAAGTATAGAAAATATAATAGAAACAATGAGGAAACGAAGACTATTATTTTGTGGACATTTATGTAGAATGGACGACAATAGGTTAACAAAGCAGATCTTCAAATATCTGTGCGGGAAGAAGTCAAAATCAATTTGTATTAAAAAAGTCACAAGGATTTAGAAAAAAATAATATAAACACAGAAGAAGCAATTGAAAGAGAGGTTTTTCGGGCAAAAGTGTTAAAAACTGGAAGGAGTGTTAAAAGGGTAGGAGAGAGAAAAACGTAGGTTCAAAGTGGACTGAAGACAAGAAGAAGAGACACAGTGAAAAGATGACAGAATATTGGAGAATGAGAAAAGAACAAAGAATTTAAATCGGCGTGTGGTGCTTAGATGGTCGATACAAAAAAATAGTCCGTTCGTGCGGTAATGATTGTACTCACTTTGGTCCAATCCATGGGCAACCAGACGTAATAGTAAACTAGCGCTATGACTACAAAGGGTACGATAGTGTTTATTGTCGTCAGCTGACTGGCCCAGTCGATCAGCTGATGATACCACGTGGTTAGTACGGTCTGCACAAACGGACAGCCCCAGCTCACGATGTCCGTGTAGTTCATGACGCTGGTGAATACTGAAACACAAACAGGTAAAAACCACTTTAGTTTCTTCTTACTTGTCACTTGATTTTTATTTTTAACATTATACTGTGACAATAAACTGTGGATACACAGTATTATAACAAGTAGATAAATTTACAAACGCAAACCCTCAAAAAATTGTAAGGAGCCACTGTTTTTATGGAGTATGTGAGAATCCTGAATGTGTGCTTTGCTGACAGGTCCCCGTGGCTCCCTGTTGTGTGCCAGTGTCTCAGTGTCTTCATATCCTCCTTCTACCTAACTGAATCCAATTAGTAACTGAATCTCGGTGCAAGGGCCCGTTCCGATAATCGATATTTCTGATAATAGATCGTAAACTGAAAACATTCGTTCTCTTTACAAAAACGAAGGTTTTTATTACAAAATCATTTCTAACATACTGTTATACAGTATAATTACAGAAACCTGTATACTGTACTGTAATGTATTACTAAGGCTAAAAAATCACTGAATTAAAACTGAGTGTAATTAATAAAATCCAAACGTTAATTTAAACAAAATTAGAGTTTAATGACAAACATGTATTATAAAATTATTTAAAAATTAAAAAACAAAACAAAACATACAGTACCATGGATATACAATTTTTGGAAGAATTGTTCCAAACCAAAGCAGTTTTCTCGCTGCTAAAGACTGAAGTCGTTTAAGATTCATAAGCGTTTATTTATAGGAATAGTGTTTATTTAGTACTGTACAGTGCTGTAATCATTTATAGTATACAATTTTGATGTTCAATAAATATCCATTGCGCCTACACTGTACAATACATTACTGTACAGTTCAGTACATAATTGTACGTTTTATTGAGTTCGTATAATAGATCGTTCGGTTAATAGATGTTCGGATAATCGATGGTCTAGTGTATTCTGTACCTAAGCCACTTACCATATGCCGCCCTCTTACCACGAGAGTCGAAAAAGTCGTCAAAGAATGTGTTTACGATGTTTTATTCATTTTTCAGCTGTGTATCGTAATTTGTCAGGTTTATTACACAGCGTTTGCGTATACGATCGAAATATGAAACATAGGAAAATCAATTCAGTCGATAATTATCTTGTAAACAATGTTTTCAACAGCGCGAATTTTTATTGTGTTATTACCGTTTACTTTAATAGGACTCATTTCAGGATGTTATCACACGTTTTTCAGTCACTTTAAAGATTGTAATATTGATTTGTCATAACTTGTTTTTTCTTTTATATGAAGCCAAATCGACCGGGCCCCGGAACCCCCACCCCCACCTCAAAGCCAAATTCTAGATACGATGAGTCAGAGGTTGTACATTAATGGTTATAACGTGCAGGTTATTCAAGAAGATTGTAAGATTGTTCAAGATATATAATACAAACAGCAAGTAGTTACAGGATGAGATGGATAAATTGTACACGTGGAACAAATGCCTTTAAATAATAAAGGAAATAATTAATTATGTCAGATAGTTATCGCAGAAGATCAGAACGATTTAAATTATATTCTACGCCAGTGGTTCCCAAACTTTTCAGTCCGCGGATCCCCCAAATAATTTAAAAATTCATGGACCCCGTCTGAGTTTCGAAATAAAACAAACTGCAAACATGATAAAAATTCTTATATTTTAATTAAAATGTATTAAAAGTCAAAATTCTCTTAACTCGCAAAATTATAATATCAATGACATCAAACATAGTTTAATAATGTGAACAATGAAGCTGCTTCTGAACAATTAGCTCTGCAATATTGGGTTTAATGTTTGATAATTTCAATATTAAGTCACTCTCGACATCAAGTTTATTTCTTAACTTTGACTTCAAGTACGTGAGCAGGAAGAATGTGGTTTCACACAAATAAGTAGAGGGAAACACAATCAAACGCTTCAAAGCTTTTTTACGAGTTCAGGATAGTCAGTCATTACATATAACCAGAATTCAGCTAGCTGTAATTGCAAAACTGTAATCTTAATGAACTGTCAGCTGTAGGTTCTGTCAGTGAATCTTCTTGTACTGTAAGTCAGTTCGGTTGACAAACAGATCTGCTACACAACATGATTTAAAGACATTATTAAAGCCAATACTTTTACAATTACAATTAGTTTGAACAAAAAAAAATACTGGTATCTGCTACTAACTGTTTTAAGATTCTAAAATTTAGATTTTACAGCATTAGAAAATCGGAGAAAATTATGGCATAAGTGTCTGCGGACCAGCTGAAACATTCTCGCGGACCCACTTTGGGAATCACTGTTCTACGCCAATTGAGAGAAGAATACTAAACTGCGAACCTTATAATAAACTGGGAGATAGAATGTCAGGGTGGGAAATGAAGATCAAGAGAGTATGAAATTAGATGATAAACATCCCAACTGGTAACGTATAAATATTACACTGAAAAAGCAAGGGAAGAGTACCGACAAGATATTGCAAACCATAAACAAGTGTAAAAAAGTAATAAGTGAGTTGAATTAAATCTTGTGGGACAAAACAATAAGAAATCAAACGAAGAAAAGAATATACACAAGCAGGCCCAGATTTAGGTGTCCTTCCGCCCCTAGGCACTATTGTTAGCCCCCCCCCCCCCACCAACAAGTATCTTTTATATATTCAATTCTCCTTGACTGCTGAAAAAAAGTTGCTGAAAATAGTCATTTCAACTATCTCTATTGCAAATATCTCATTTGATCTTAAATCTAAAAGGGTAATGTGATGGAATTGTGAAATATAAAACTAAATTAAATGTATCTAGTTCTTCCCTTCATTTAAACAACATTCTCTATTATGCTTTGAATATACGATCACGTGCAGTAGGGATTGACTTCTAAAGCGATGCGCCCCAAGCGATATCGAAACAAACCATTTTAGTCGGCAAAGAAGCGGACAAGAATTTCAACGTAGCGTCCAGACCTGTATATACGACCGTGCTCCGCTCCGACCACCGCTATTGATAGGTCCAGTGTCAATACCATGTTATTCAATAAGGTTATTTCAAAACCATTTTCTTCAATTTGGCCATTATGCAAGTGCCCAATACAAATACTGTAATTAAAAAAACGAAAACATGAAATTTTAACAAATAATTTTTCACCTCGTGCCGTCTTTTCTCACCCCCTGAGCCTGCCGCCCCTAGGCACGTGCCTAGTGTGCCTAGTGGGAAATGCGGGCCTTAACACAAGTATCGTTCAAAGTTTAGTAATTTACAGAGCTAAAGGGATGGGGTATAGTAAAAAGGAATAGACATAAATTGGTGACAAGAGGCATGGACTTCCTCAGGCCTATTGAATATCAATATTGCAAGAATATAGACTTCCTATAGAATATCAATATTAGAAAGTGTGAGGAATGAATTATAATGACTAATGAATTACGATGATCAGAATTACATTACACTTTTAATTTTTATCGGTAAATTTTTTTTACAAAAAAAAAATCGGTCATAAAAGCATAATCAAAATAATCATAAAATCAATCCTATTTCTAGTCATAAGTTTCTTGTTACCTAATATCTTTGGATTTTATTATGCAGCAAAATGTCACAGTCAGTGGATTATATGTGGCTTTCAATTACGTCACTGCTACAAATTAGAACTACAGATGTGATGTTAAACTATAACATTATCGATAAAAACACCTTTATACGATCTCCTAAAATACCAATTGCAGTTATCACTGCTGATAAGCCTATTGCTCTGGATCAAGGCTGACATCACTTCATATATTTACGTCCGACTAATATCCCAACTGCCAATGTTCCAACAAAACAAAGCTTGTATCGGACGGGGGGGAGGGAGTAATTATGGCCTGCAGAGCAAATTTTTGTGGCCCGCCATTCAATCCTGACTCAGCAATCCTTTTCGTCCTCATCATCTAAAGAAAAACTCATACTCTATAACATTTAAAATACGGGACAAATCAACATCCCGTAGACCATTCCCAGGACGCTGGGATGAGCGTTTACAATGTGGGCGATTTCCGGATCATACGTTCAAACCTGATGCTCGCGAGGTGATGCTCAAACCATACATGACTTCCATGTTCTAAGATTTATATTTTAAATCATTTTCGAAATGAAATATTTTCATAGAAACTACTTCTTTCAACTTCTTGCTTCAGCCTTAACCACAGTACTGTGATCACTAACGTATACTACCTCACAAGCACACTCGATTTTCACTAATGATGGCAGTCGATAGCATTACCAAAACGTCTGGTTTTGCAGAAACACTGTACCACGGCCAAACAGCCCGGGAAGGAATTTTAACAACAAACTACTTCTTTGATGTCGATAACGTAGTACACATATAAAAAATTATCCCCTTCCCCTTCAACTATCATTTTCATTTATAGAAAATTACCCCCACCCTCTTCAACTACCCTTTTGATTTATATTATAGATATTTCATCTACCTTTTTACAGTGGATTATTATGACCTTCTTTTCAGGATACAGTACTTCATTTATGAACATTAAGTACTTTACTCTTGTTAAAACAAAACGTTGCAGGTAAACTAACCCTTCCCCATAACCAATCTTTACCAAAATCAATAAACCTTGAGTTCTCTTCAACTCAGGCACATATACAAAAAATTATTTGATTCTGTTTGAATTTACGGCAGTTATCGTTCGTCATAGAAAAAATTACTCTTGTTAAAACATAAAACGTTGCAGGTAAAGTACCCCTTCCCCTTAACCGATCTTCACCAAAATCAGTAGGCCTTGAGAGTCCTCTATAATTTAGGCACATATGCAAAACAATTATGTGATTCTGTTTGAACTTGTGGCAGTTATCGTTTGCCATAGAAAACATTCTACACACAGAGACACACACAGAGAGATACACAGAGAGACACACAGACACTTTTCGAAAAATTACTTTTCTTCATGGTTTGAGGGTAGTACAATCAGAATCAGCGCTTATCTCGGACACGATTTTTTCGCCACACCATACTTGCATTTCCTTATGGAACATGGAAGTAAAAATGGTGCTCTCATCATGGATGTAAAAAAGTTCTTAGTACAGTCACTGAAGCCGAAAAAAAATAGAAATTTCACATTAAGTGGCTTCTACGAGATTTTTTGCATAGGGCTAGATAAAAAGGTAAGAAAGAATTTAAGAAAATGTTTACAAAAATTCAGTCACGGGTTTTTGAAAAAAGGGAGGGGGAAGTATAAAAAATTAATTTTTCGTGATTATCTTAAAAAATATTAAATTTATGAGAAAAATACAAAATACCAAAAAGAAAGAGCATACAATTCTGCATAATAAAGAATATTAACAATTTTTTGTCAGGGCGTTAATTTTAGTAGAAAAATTAATTGAAAATTGGCCAAATTTTTCACAAGGTGGATTTTCACATAAAATACATTTTATTTAATAGACTGCAATAATTTTTTCAGGAATATAAGTTTAAAAACTCATTATTATTCATTTATGTATATATTATTATGTATAATTTTTTACTTATTTATTGCGCATTATAATAAAAATGTTATTAAAAAATGCACTTTATAAATATATTCAAAAATAGTTTTTCTTCCAATCGTTGAAGAGTTTGACAATAAAATAACTTTTAACACACATTTCTTATTTATACAAATTATAAATTATTTACTTATAACTTATTATGATTTACAAAATTATTAAAATATCGTTTTTTCTTCAACTTTTCGGAATTTTTCACAATTATCAAGGTGGAAAATAACTTTTAAGTACATTTATTATTTATTTATAAAATTTAATTATAACAATTATTTTTATAATGATAAATATATTTAAAAATCGATTTCTTCTCCAATTTCTCAAATTTCTTGAAAAGATTCAGAAGTCAAGTCTTCTATTTCTATTTCTCCCTCATCATACACAATATTTGAAAAATTTGTGCACAAATTACATTCACAGTTTCCACAAGCCGATGAATACTACAATCCACTTTGTATGCAACTGCATAATTTTCCACAATCTTTTTTGCAATTACAGAAGATTATTTGCAAAAGTGACTTCGGTGCGGGTAAATGTGACATTTGTATTGGAGTTAACATTTCATTTTTAACACTCCAACCCCATTCTTCAGGTAAAAGATCGTTGTTAAGCCATTTTTCTATCTGTAAATATACTCTGAAAAAATGATAATTTGCGGCATCTACAGTTGGTGGTAATGTTGCCAAATTCACTGGCCTTTTCTTAACTACTGCCTTTGTAAAAGAAATATATCTAGATTCATTAATATCTTTGACTTTTTAATATCTTTGAGGCATTATAAATATTCAATAAACATATATGTCCACTTTTGAGGGTAATTTCATGTGATTGATTTGGCTGTGAAAAAACTTGTACAGCTGCCATAAGTTCGGGTTTTTCTTGCTTTTTATTTCAACTAAAGGACTAAAAAATACTGTTTTTTCCTTTATTATGAAAACACGAAGTTATGTGTCACACCCTGTCATTGCATGCATAAATAAGATGTTGAAACTGTTAGATGAAAAAACTTTTCTTTCATTTATGCCTTTTCCCAGTTTAAGGAAATAGATAGTCTTCGTTTTGGGAGTTAATGCTGTCAACAAAACTAGAATATATATGTCATCTGCGACTACTACTACATTTTTGAAACAGTGTTCTATTGTGGTTTTAACAATCAGTAAGTCAGCATCATCAATATCTTATTTAACAAGTATATTTTCTTTTGCTAAGTAATTTGCTAACATGAAATCAAACGCTTCTTATTATTTATATTCGAAAGAAATTTGTCCTGAGTCGTTGTAGCATTCGTATTTTCAGTAAAAAATACATCACAACATTTCTTATTGTTTGAACGACGAATTTGTTCTAAAGCTTTAGTGCTTCGACTGTTATTAGCATACCCATTGAAAACAACTATAACGTCCGAACCGAAATAACTTTGCACATATGTTATATATTTGTTTAAAATACATTGAAATGAATCATTTTGATTCCACTGAACACGATGAAGGAGCATACCACCATCAATGACATATATATAATTATTGGTGTCCAGTTGCACATCATCATTAACAAATAATTCAAACAATGTTGATTTTTGAGTTTTTCGAAAACATCCTTCATGAAATAACAACATTGGATAAGGTGCCAGTTAAAATTGAAGATAATTTTTTAACTCATCGTCAGATTGTTTTGTTACACAAATCCGTTGGAAAAGTAAATTAGGATCTATAGGAACGATATTTTCGTCAGAAAGCTGTATAGAAGTACTTATTGATGAAAGAGGTAGAACTCGATCTTTCCGCTTAAATTTGAGATTCGAAAAACTTGTATTAATAATTTTTTCCATACTAGTTTTACCAATATTTTCAGCATTATGATAACTGATATTCTGCCCTCCACTTAAACCTGTTTCTATAGATATTAGTCGTTTATTATATAAAAAAGGTTCATGCAAAGAAAACCACTTCAAAATTATATTAATGTCTATGTTATCCCTAGTTGTTCGAGAATCAGTAGCATCAATATGTTGTACCGAAGATGAAAATTTAATGTTGCAAAATAACTCAACTTGTTCACATATATCATGTGAGTATGGTAAACTAATAATCCACCTATTTTCTTTGCTTTCGGTAAATCCTCGTTGAACTCTACCTCCAGTACTTTTCATTATTCGCATTAAATCTTGTTCTATAATCATATCAGTGTAATTGCCAGACCAGAATTTGTCTATGCGCCTCACTGTACAAAATCCTTTCTGTATAAAATTCTGGTATTCTTTATTGTAGGATCATGTTGAGTACCTTCTTGTGCATGTAATATATACTTTTCATCCATTTCATTTATAAAATCTTCCATTTTTTGAATATGCACATGCGCAGATTTTGCGTAATTAAAGTGGCCACATGCATGAAAATATGGTAACATTTGCTTAATAATATTCAATTGCAACTTGAATTTTCCCATTTTTTTCAGATCTCATAAAACTTTTTGCAATTGCTACCATACGAACAAATTGAATCCACAATTTTGCCTTACTTCCTCTTCTTTCTATTTCTAACATTTTTTCTAATAACTTCTTATTTACTCCATTCAGAATAGAATTTTCTTGTATATTATTATATACTGGCGGATCATTTTCAAAATTTTCCAGAATCTTCGTTATGCTTTCTGTTTCTTCATCTGAAAACATTATTTCGCTCAAAATCTTTTGACATGGTGCTACATATACTAGGATATGTCCTCTTAAACTTCTGGCATAAGCATGACCCGTCATCATTTTATAAACTGTATGTTCTGCATAACATTCTTTTAATACATCCTCTAGTCCACTTCCTGCCATAATGTAGCCAATGCAGCTAAGATAAGACATTAACAAATGAAATCCACCAAGGCGAATGCTTACCTTCGACTTGATTTCTGAGTCGACACAAGTTTCAACTATTTCACTGGCTTTTTGAAAAAGTGGCTGATCAAGTGTTATAAAACATTTATTTAATTTTAGTTTTTTAACAAGGTTCAAAGAATAGTTTATAGCCGAGTAAATAGTATTAGGATGTACTGGCGATGAATTTATGAATGGTAAGCAAACTATTCGACTTTTTGTATAAGTTATTTCTCTAGTCAATTTCTGCATAAACCCATTCCAACCAGGCACTTCGGGATACTTCCATTTTCCATATAACCACATTAAATCAGAACTTGAAAAATTCTGATGATCAAAAGTAGGAATGTCGAATTTTCTTGCAACTATTTTATTATATGCATATGGATTACAATTTTCGTATACCCGATAGGATATTTTTTCAATTCTGCTTATTTCATTAGATGTTAATCGGCTCTTCCTTCTTAATATAGGGATTTTTTTCTTATAGCAGTCTTTAGGTTTTACAATTTGAATACCTCCCATGCAGTGAAAAGTATTTTTTCCATCAATCGTGTTAATATTAAAATCTGCATTATAAAAATACGAATTGTGAAAATAAATCATCCTTAAACTGTTGTCAACTTGCAGCTAATAACCTATCTTGATATAAAGTAGCTTCTTTATAACTAGAACAAACGCTCAACCGAGATAATATATCTAAGATTCGTTTTGAACCAAATTTGCAGTGTAGCATAACAGATTATGCTACTTGAAGAGGTGACAAAAAAGATCTTGGACGTACAGCACACATAATCGAGTGATTGATAGCTGTACATTATACATATAAATTCTTTGTATTTTTTTTAATTCTTAGTAACAAGTGCATTTGTGAAAAATTGGAGAGATTATGGAATCGACTCATTCACATTATCAGGCATTCCATCGCTTGGAGGATAAAAGTTATTATCACATGTCAGTAAATAAATATCATTTCTTATTATTGCAACAGCAGCTGACAATATTTTCCTTTTTTCTTCATTACAATCTTTTCCTGCATTGATCCATGACTGTCTTAAAATATTATATTCTGCAACACAAAAAATAACCATTGTGGAGGATCTTTGTTTTGAGATGAACTTCATATTTTCGTTTCCATATTTTTTCCCAATCTATTTAAAATAGTTGTAGCTGATGGTGCATCATCACCTAATAAAAACAATTTTTTTTAAATGAATTTAGCAAACATATCAAATTTGAATTAAATGCACTTGGAAAAAAATTATAATAGACATTTAAAAAATATAATATTCATAAAAAATATTAGAAAATATTTAGTTTACCTAGAATATCAATTAATTGTTGCAAATAAAATTGATTGTCATTGCTATTTTCAATATAATAAAAGATTTTATCCATTTTTTGTGAAACATTTTCATCTAGTGGTCTATGAGGGACATCTGATCTTCCTAGACCACGATTAACATCTTTCATTTTACTATAATAACAATCCTTATGATATTTTGCGTTAACGGAAATTAAGTCAACAGTTGCTATTCTTCGATGAACAGATTTAGCAATATCATCATTTTTTGCAATAATTTTCAAAAGTCTGTCTTTAAAGGATGGATCTATTACAAATGAAATCGTTCTACGCTTATGTTGAGGCTTTTTTAACTCAATCTTAGTATCTGCATCTACATTACAAATAAAACATTTCTTGGAGAAGTCAAATAAACTCAACTTCCTGATTTTACTCTTTGTTGGTCTGCACACATTTGGAATGGAAGGCCTCTTTGTAGCTAAATCTTTGTAAGGAAACTCATTACTTCTCATCAAAGTATATTTCTGTCTACAATTTTTATGTACTTCAATGGAGGTCACGTTAGACAACATTTTGTAGTTATCGTCCTTTCTTTTCAAACTTACAGACTTTAATGTCTCTAGACCCCGAGTAACACATACTGTCTCTTCTGTACACAAATCATTGTGACAGACAAAACAAATTCTATTAATGTCCATTATTTTTCTGAAAAATATATTAAAAAATTATTTCAAAACATGTTTAAATGAGAAAACTTTGTAATTAATTTATTTGTATAAAATGCTATATTTTTAAGGAAGTATTTATTTCAAGAACATATTGTACTTGATTTTAATTCTATCGATCCAATACATTTTTCTCACTAGCAAGTAAAATTAACTGAACTTTATACCTCAGGAAAAAAATACTTTGTCTGATTATGAATAAACAGACGTTGTCAAGTCCATATAAAATTATGTCTGTATAGGTCTAATTTGATCAGACTTTGTCTGTTTATACATATACCTAATCAGACAAGGTATTTTTTTTCCGGGACCACAATTTAGAGTGAAACAATGATATTTTTTTATTAATTTAACAGCATATAACGCTTTATTTTTCAAACAAAAATAAAGAAATTTCACACACACACACACACACACACACACACACACACACACACACACACACACACACACACACACACACACACACACACACACACACACACACACACACACACACACACACACACACACACACACATTGTGATATATAATAGAATATATAAAATAGAATGTCCAGATTGCAATAAATTTTATGTGGGCCAAACAAAGAAAAAACTACTAGATAGATTCCTTCAACAACACAATACTGTACATATTTAAAACCAAATATTTATAAATCTAATTTAGCCACACATTGTCTAAATAATAACCACCAATTTCCAAACATCGAAAATATAAAATTAATTACAAACATACAAAAAGATCAAAAAATAAATATTTGGGAAAATCTTAATATTTACAAACATAATAACAATAATTTATTAATTAAAGAACAAACCCAAATAAAAACAAAACAAGACGATCTATTTAAAATTATAAAAATACTAAAAAATAAAAATTAATAAAATATAAACAACAAATATTTCAAATATAACCGAGAAAACAGCTGCTGAAGAAAATAAACATTAAAACAATCGTTAACTAATCGATCTAAATCGATTATCAGTTATTTTACATTCAAATCGATAAAAATTCGATTATTCGTTAATTTTTATATTAACAGAATTATTTCGATTGTTATTAATTTACTTACAAACCTCTGATGATACTGATATTTTTCAATGAAACGTGCGTCAGGTGTTAAAGAGACTATACAAAATTACACTACTTGCAGAAGAAACAAATTAAATAACATCACAAATTATATAATTGCTGCAAGAAACGTTGAGTTACCTATATAGAAAATGATGGATCTAAACACCATACAAGGTGATGTAACTCATTCCTATAACCAATTTATTAAACATAAAAAACAATTAATTAATTGTTTTGGTAACATATATTTAACAAAAAATGCCTACAGCTTAATATTTTCCCAAAATACACAAAAATAATAGTAAAAAACAACAATAACAATAAATTAAACAAATATATTACTCAAGCCCAATATACATGGATTAAAGACGAAATATCAAATAATTACAGAAAAATCGACTACATTAATAAACAATTAATTAATTTACATCTTCTTTTAGCCAACACAATTGATTATCATACATGGGATAATAAATATATTAATATGCTTAAAATACTAAATAAACACAAAACAAATAAATTTAACACAATCAATAAAAAACTTAAAAATCTACTAATAAATAGTAAACCTAAAGAAGATAACCAACATTTACAAACATTAAATAATAACCACACTTTTTACCCAAAATTCATAAATTTATCTAATATTAAATTCACAGAAAATTAAATAGCTACCCTAGAAACATCAGACAAAACAAATCTTAAAAATGTAAACAAACATGTAATAGAAAATATCATAGTCAAAACTGAAAACACAATTAATAATATAGAACGAGAAAAACAAGATAAAATAAGAACAAAAGCCTCATTGGAAATAATAACATTTATCAAAAAATATAATAACAAAATCATCATATTAAAAATAAAAATTAACAAAATAACACCATTAAAACATAAAACACAAACTAGCAACTAATAACCTCCCTTTAACCAAAGCTGATAAGCGTAATAGTACAATAATAATTTCTCAAAAAGATTTAGACGATAAAACAGAAGAATTTGTAGTTAATAATAATTGCATAACATTAAATAAAGATCCCACAAACGAATATCAAACACAAATAACAAATATACTAAAAAATAGTACCCAAATCATAAATCCTAAAGACTCCTTTAAATATAAAATGGATAATCCTTGTGCACCAAAATTAAATTCTTTAATAAAATTATACAAAATCAATAAACCTATCAGACCTTTAATAAACTCTAGAACCCCACCAAATTATATAATATCAAAATTACTAACACAAATCTTAAAACATAAAATTGAACTTCCAGCAAAATACAATATAAAAAATAGTATCAAACTCACGGAACATTCAATATCGAACTGTGTTAATTCAATATCTGTATGGCGCATGTACCAGCTGTCCTCGCTCTCCCTAAAATTCTTCAACTTTCAGGGTCTGTTCTTTTTATGCCCATGCATGGATATAAATTCTCACTATGTAGAAGAGAAACCTCAAATATTGTAGTTTTACGTACAATAGTTACATTTTAATATTTTTTTTTTTTAGTTTTGAACTATTAATATTAATACGCGCAATGGACATATTTTTAAATTTATTAATAAAAGTTACATTTATTTAAATTTAACTAAATTTTAACAATTCTTTACACCACAGTCTTACAGAAGACACTTTGACCAATACGTGTGCATAATTTTGTTAAAAAATATTTATTTTGAAAATTTGTGTAGAAATTTTAAGTTAAGAGAATGATGTATACTTGCAAACTCAAAAAAATGATAAAATTTAAAACTCACTTATTTTATGCCAATAAATCAATACTAATTTTTATTATTTTTTTCGAAGACCTATATATGTAAAGTTCATATTGTGAAGTTTTTTTTTAATGTAAATACATTTGTAATAAATTGTTAATATGTTTATGCATTAGTTGAAAAAAATAAAAAAGTTATTACTTTATTTTAAGTATTTATTAATACTTTAATTATTTTCTTTTCATTTTATATAAAAGTACAAACATTTAGCTTTAAAATGCTTTTTGATTTTGTCTCTACAACTATTATAACGGATTTTATTAAAATTCGTATGTTGCAATGTCAGAAAAAAAAATTAGCCTTCCCGCTCATCGGGGCGGACTCCGACAATCAATTTTTTTCTAATATTTCAATTCCATTTTTCTCACAAAGTATTGGCCTGACAAAAAACATGATAAATAGCTTTTTTGTAGAGAATTTAATACTCTTTAATTTTTGTTATTTGTCTTTTTTCGTACAGTTGTATTTTTAAGATAATCACGAAAAATGAATTTTTTGTACCTTCCCCCTCTCTTTTTTCAAAAACCCGCGACTGAATTTTTGTAAGCTTTTTTTTAAATTGTTTCTCACCCTTTTATCTAGCCTTATGCAAAAAATCTCGTAGAAGCCACTTAATTTGAATTTTTTCCCTTCAGTGACTGTACTATCTTGCGAACATCAGTGATCCATAGTTGTCAATTATGATCTGTTTAGGACAGCCGTCTGGCTAGATACCAACCACAGAGTAGCGCAAGTTTGGGAACCTCAATCACTTCTAATCGCGCCATTTACAGCAATTCTACATGTATATTATCTGTGGTTTTATAAACCAGTAGAGGATTGTAACGGTTTAGCAAAGAAGTGACAGCCTCTCTGTCGCTATTGATATTAATCAATATCAATATGAGAGAGAATGAAAATTAACACAAATATAATTGGAGCAAATTGAGAAGAAACAATTAATCTGGTTTGACCGCACTGAAAGGATGGACTGGCCCAAGAGAATATTGGAATAGATACCGCCAGAAAATCGAGGAATGGGAAGACTCCGATGAGTTTGGAGGGATGATGTGGAGGAGGTTGTTATGTGTATAGGGCCTGGAAGAGGATATGTGCACGGAAACTGGAGACGGAGAGACCCAGCTGATACCATAGAAATCCATTACATGAGAGATTCTGACTAGAGTTAGAGAAACAACAAGTTTTTGGCAAAATATTGTGAAGCGATAGGTTAAACTTATTGGCTATGTTATACGTCACAAAATTTTGATAAAAATAATAATAGAAGGTTACATTCAAGGGAAAGAGGAAGAGGAAAACTGAGATTCCAATACATGGAACAGATTATTATTGATGATGTAAGTTGTAACATATGAGAAGATCGGTGTGGTGAACTGCTACAAATCAATCTGTGGATCGCTAACTAATGAAGAAGGTATGTATTGAATGTACTGTGTGTTGAAGAGACCTTTGAGCAGGCAGTTTGCTTAATGCCTCATTTGAAGAAGAAGAAGAAGAAGAAGAAGAAGAAGAAGAAGAAGAAGAAGAAGAAGAAACTTTTAATACAATAAAGAGAAATTTTCAGGGCACATGATTAAGTTTTTGGATGACTCAGAAGATGGAGACTTGCATCAGTGTACTAGATGACAAAAACATTTAAGGAATTTGTCGATTTCAAAACTGAAAATGAAGTCTCTCGTGATACTGACACAAAGATGAATTGTGTAAAGAATGAGTCCTACCTCCTATATCCCAATTTGTTGCCAGGGTCCAAGATCTTGTCCTTCTTAGACAGAATCACATAATCAGAATGAAAGAACAGAAAGCGCTGTAGAAAAGTTTTCTTTCAGCTTTTGAGTTCGAAAAATCGCTGTAGAAATTTTCGTGTTCAACTTTCGATCCCTGCAAAGCACTACAGCCACTTTCTGTATAGCTTTCGAGTCCCTCAAAGCTCTATATAAATTAGTACGCTCACCTTTATTTTATTAGCACGCAGTAATTGTGTGTGTGTCTATGTCTGTGTAAAACAACTAATAATCTAACCACTTACCTTGATAGTGAATTCTGCAGTGAGTGCTGGCGAACGGCAGTGTAGACATTGCCCCTATTCCCGATTGGTCGTTACCAAATATAAATTATTTTGTATAAATAATAAAATAACTATAACCAATTATGTTTCTTGTTTTACAGTTAATAACAACAACAACGACAATTATTATTATTATAAACGGTTTCTGTTATAAAAAATGTTTATAAAAAAATAACAAATCAATAGATTTTGTTTTTGGTTTGCTTAATACTCATTTTTGTTTACTTAAAGTCGGTTAACGTTAATGCAAAGAATATTCATCTAGTGCTCCTGATTTAACAATTTAATTAATTTCGATAGAAATTAATTACAAAATATAACAACTATTTAACAAATAATTTTTTAAAGTTATTTTTAATAACAGTAATAATAACAACAACAATTTTGACAAAAAGTTTATAATATTTCTTATGCTTTTGATAGAATGAAAGTCATACTTATAAAAAAGTTCTACCTTTAGACACGCGATTTAACAGTGTCTAAAACTACAATGTACTTCGATTTGAATGTATCTTTTTCAGTGAGATAAATTGTATTGTTGGAACTGCGACAATAGTTGTTAACGGCAACAATCCCGTGGCCGAACTGACTGTGGTCCGATCGCAGTCCAATGAATCTGCATACGCCACGTGTGGGGATAATGTTATACAAACGTCTGCGGTCTTTATTGGGAAAAAATACATTATTGCTGTATCACTGACTGTCGCAATCGTGAAAAGTATATTTTAAACTTGTGTGGTATCCAATGGATATATTATTCATTTTGATCTCTTTGTTATCCTTACGCTGTTACGTTTTCGAGTCCCATGTATCTACAAATGGTCACGGATTCACTTCCTCACGTTTACTCCAGACGGTACATTGATCTCAATTAAAATCAATACTGTTTAATTTAACTGTCAGACTTACACTGATAGTCTTTTAATTTTATACCTGTTAGGCCTACTTTTGTAAAAATTACCAGTTATCTTTAATAGTTTACCATTAACATTAAGTTTATGATTGTTAGTTGCACAATTTTGACTAGCCGGTAGTCAGCTTTAAAATCCGCAATCTGTATACACATTGCATTGTGTAGTCCTACTCCGAATATTTGTAAAATACATTTCAAAAGTATTAGCAAAGCCCAATATTACTTGAACTGTTAGCTAAGAAAAGGAAAATGACATAACGTCACAAATTTCAGATAATGTGTAATCAATACACAGAGCACTGAATGACAGAACAAGAAAGGACACAAATTAAATTCAATACAACAGCTGTTTTAATTTTACAGCAGTCAGTGTAACGTGGACAGTTACTAAGCACAATGAACAAAGAATACAGTCATCTGAAATAAAGTTTTTAGGAAGAACTAAAGAATACTTCGAGGAACTATACAAGCTAACGTATATAAAGACAATGATCTGGCCGCCACCATCCGACTGCATAGATTGCAATGGGCAGGACATATCACTAGGATGGAAGGCAACCGAATACCTAGGAAGGTACTGTTTAGTCAAATCAATGGCAGAAGGCCTGTCGGTGGACCCAAGCATCGCTGGATTGACGCAGTGTCGAGGGATGTTGATACCTTGCTTAAAATAAAACGATGGACATCGATCGCCAAGGACAAGGGAAAATGGATGTGGATGATTATGGAGGCTAAGGTTCGACTCCGAACTGTGACACCACAGAAGAAGAAGAA
The DNA here is from genome assembly GCA_034769895.1 of Magicicada septendecula. NCBI lineage: Eukaryota > Metazoa > Arthropoda > Insecta > Hemiptera > Cicadidae > Magicicada > Magicicada septendecula. Next base: position 29,625,603 of record CM068367.1, on the reverse strand, counting down.
GAAGAAGAAGAAGAAAGAATAGCTTCGAAATCAAGGACTAAATAACATCATCATCTACATAGATTATGCCTGTTCCGGTCTCACAGGTTTGCTGTGTCCATCTTGCTTTTGGACGTCCTGAACGTCTTTTGCCTCTTACTGATTACTGACTGCCAAGCTGTTTTGGCAGTGTTATCATCTGATTGCTTGTTTTAAATGGTCTTTTCATTTGGCGCGATATTCTATTATTTTATCATTTATTGTAAATGTACTCTGATCCTTCCTGATATTATCATTCCTCTTACTATCTCTTAATGTATATCCTGCCAATGATCGCAAAAATTTCACCGCTGCAGCCTGCATACATTTACAGTTATTTTTTGTTAAGGAGAGTCGCTACTGAAAATGGCCAAAAATTGATAAAAAATGCAAACTTTTTTGTCCCAAATTGTTCTATGATTAGTTCTTTATATAAAAAACACACTAAAACATTTTTTCCGAAATATTTTGCAGGCAAAAACAAATTTTGGAAAAACCTAGCACCTAAGCGATTTACGTTTCGTTTAGGTATTACAGTATCACAAAACACTATTATTTATACTCTATAATATAATTTTACACATATAAATTATATTAGTACTAATTTGGAAATAAATGTTGCAAGTATAAAACATCAGCTATTTTATTTACAAAGAAAAAATCAGACTTGTAAAACAACTGATTGACGTATTGTTGATAACTTGCAATGTTTTGTTTCCTGCTGTGTTGAGCTTTGTGGATGTGATTTGGAACAGTTTTGTGTTTGAATTGTTATTATTTTCCAATAATAAATATGGGAAGGAAGAAGAAAAGTTTACTGACCATTAGTAAAAGAAATCAACAATTCATCAACAATGTAAAAAAGTGAAATGTGGATTACAGAGACATGACCGATATGAATATTGATGTTTCTGTAAATTATTAAAAATGTAAAATTAAATATTTTATTGTTTATTGTATTATAATTTATTATTTTAATATCCATACAGTAATAAAAAAACATACAAAGCCTTTGTACTCCATAAATATTTAATTTTCCAACAGAAAAGAATATTTTTAGAAAATCCGCGTTTCCCGCAAATTCAATTTTTCATGTTTTTATACATACTTTTTGATATATCTAAAAAACTATCTTACTTACTGCTCTGACATTTTGCACAGGTCTTTGGGATATAATTACCTAAAACATCGTGTATTTTTATTTAATTTGGGCTTATAGTTCCTTGGTAATAAATTTTTATTTGTAAATGTAAAAATAAAAAAAAAATATTTTTACTATTTTCCTCACAAAAGAAATTTTTTTAATTACATCCTAATAAAAATACATGTTTTTTTTAGATAATTTTATCCCCTTCAAAATGACACCTTCCAAAAGGTCATAGGGCTTCTAGTTTTTCTGGAATATCAATTTGAAAAATATTCCCAAAACGTTGCTAAGAAACGTTAAAAAAATCAATTTTTAGTACTAAAATAATTTTTTTCTTCCAGTTACAAAATGTTACCCTTTATTTAGTGCAACAATAAATAATAAAAAAATCTGAATAAATTAAAAAGTTACAAAATAAACATTTTTGCCATTTTCAGTAGTGACTCCCCTTAATGTCCAGACCTTACTACCACATAATAGAGTAGGAACAGCCATTGCTTTATAAAATTTCAATAAAATGTCCCTTCGCATCTTTTTTTGAGTGTTCTTAAAATTGTACCATATATACTTTGAAATTCAGATATTTTATTTTCTAAATCATAAATAAAATTATAACTCATCACATCCTAGGTAATTAAAGACTTTCACCTTTTCTATATTATAATTTTATTTATTTATATATTGAAAGTACGATATATAGCTTCTCCGCGAAACTCATCCAGTTTCCTTCTTCCATCTTACACCTCTTATCGTCGGGATCGTTCCCTACAGCCATACAGCTTCTGGTCCGAGGGATCGGCGATTCTGGTCAACAGGCGGATATCCCATAGCCCATACGATAACCCCCTTCTAACCACTACTCTCATTGAAGGCTGTGCGGTGGCGGTGGACGCAGACGGATCGGACTTGCGCATTGTTTCGGCGTATCTCCGGACTGGCCTGCGGCCGGCGCCCCCACCCGAGGAGTGGGACGGCTTCCTCGACCATTGCACTCGGTGACGTTAACGCCAAACACCCCTCTTGGAGCAGTAGGGCAACCAGCACATACGGCAGCACTGACCCAGACATACACGTTATCGTACCAGAAGATCCTACCCATTTCCCCTATACCGGTCGGCGACCCGATGTTCTTGATATTGTCGTAGTCAGGAACTTGACCCATCAAATCTAGTTCTCGTCTGTGTCGGACCTCTCGTCCGATCACACACATTCCCCTGTTCATAACTGTTCGAAAAATGTCAGCTTCCCCGCTAGTCTTGTTAGGAGAATTAATTAGCGCTCCTACCATGACGAGCTGCTATCTCGAAGGTTACCTTCAGTCTCAGTGGACCTGACTGTCACTCGTGACGATCTGGATCTCCGTGCGACAAATCTTTAGGAGTTGGTCCAAAATGTCATGGATCGACACACATACACTATTGAGGTGAACCATCGCGAATCAGCCCTTCCGCTGCAAGCTCCGCCGCAGATGGCAGCGGATCCGAGATCCCGCCACCAAGAGGCGGATTCAAGCCCAGTCCCTGTACGTCCAGCAGCTTCTGCAGGACGTAAACTCTGATCGCTGGAACTCATACCTTGAGTCCCTGGAAGTCGACCATGCCTCCGTCTGGAGGGCGGCGAGTAGACTGACCCGCGAGAAGAGGACTCGCAACCATTAGGAAAGTCCGAACGGGGTTATGTCTTCGACGACGGTCCTCGCCGACTGTATGGAGACTTAATTCACCGATCACCGAGGCGTCTCGGACCCTGCCCACTCGGTAGTCGTCCGGGACTTCCTATCTGGTTATTTTTCCGCTCTCCACAATTTCACATGACCCCCCCTCCAGCACTGTTTGACAGGAACGAACTAGTTTCATCTATCTGTCCATTGAACCACCGTCGCATCCCCGTTCTTGATCGGATCGGGGCCGCAGCTCTGCAGTATCTCCCTGCCTCAGGTGTGAACTGGTTCTTGAACTGTTTAACTCTTGTCTCTGACTGCACTACTTTACCCGCCTGTGTGGAAAACTGCCAGTGTCTGTATAATTCCAAAACGCTGCAAGCCTCGAATGCTTGCAGACAGCTATCGTCCCATTTCGTTAGCGTCGACGGGTCCTGTTCTTCTGTTCGACCCGTCGCTGCTAGCGTTCAGCAGGATTCTGTCCCCGGCTACGTTCTGTACCTCGCGTACACAAACGACCTGCTAGTCACGTTGTCCTTCTTTGCCAGAGCCGGGGATGGTATAAGCCACAAGCATCTCCGCGTTATCTTTTGAGTTGTTGTCCCTCTTCACCGACGACGCTATGTATCATTGCAGCTCCCTGTCCACCCAATTTGCGAATACAAAGCTGCACGTCAGTTGGACCTGCTTCCAGACTAGCTAAGGAAGTGGCGAGTGGTGAGCAACACGGAGAATTCCGAGGCGATCTGATTCAGACGTAAGACCATTTCCGGATGCCAGTCCCTCTCTCTAGAAGAGAGGCCTATCGCCTGGAAAGACTCGGTGAAGTATTTAGTTAGGACGTCGTAGCTTCAACGCCCACGTGACTGACACCCTCAACAAGGCTCTCGTGTCGCAACCGCACTAAAGTCAATATCATCTCTTGTTTCTTAGTCTTAGATCAGTACTGATCTATGCTGCTCCCGCCTGGTGGTCACTCTTGTCAACCACTAACAAGTGTAAACGGGAACAATTTCACTCCAGAACCCTCCGTTCCTTGTTGAGGTCTCCATGATTCGTTAGAAGTGATGTAATTCGTGGAGACCTTCGAGTTGCTACTCTTGCTGCTTTTGCCCGGTCGCTCGCTGAAACTCTCCTAGCGTCAGCAGCGACGTCTTCTTTTCCCCTACCTCAGAACAATTAGTACGTCTGCACCACCAATCAAGGTCAAACGCCGTCGGGTGATTCTTGACCCCCCCCCCCCATAGACAGCCTCGCCAAACTATTTCTGAATAGCCCCTAGTAACTTCCTATCCTCTCACCTACACTCCTCAGGGAAATCCTTCCCCCAAATATGTCTCTAGCACCATTGCCCTGTTACCTTTTGCCACTGGCACGGAGGTTCTCTGCCCGCGGAGAACGACCAACGCCTCAAGGCGTCTGCCTACTGTGTCCGAGGCGGACTGCACTTGCCGTCCACATCGCCACCAGTGGCAGTGCTACTACACCATAAATTAAGTAATCATTTTCTCATTCTGGCGCCATCTTGCTGATGACCGTATGCTGGCGTGTCCTCTCCCATGTTTACGTACCCCGTCAAAAATCCAGCGCTGTTTTCCTCTGCCACGTCCTGGATGCTGACATCAAGCCACGGGTGCAAAGACGCCGCACTACTCAAAGGGAAACAAAGCAAAATTGTATATTATAATATTTATAATTATATTATACAATATAATATAATACGTTCGGCAAGAGTATCCAGACGTAGAAAAATTAGAAATGAAGTCATTAAGGACAGAATGAATGTGAAAAATTCAATTGTCGATTTTATCCAAACAAAAAAATTACAATGGTATGGATACACGTTAAAGAATGGCACAGGAAAGATTGCCAAGGAGAGTTATGGAATAGACCCCCACCAGGAAGCAGGAAAAGAGGAAGACCACCTATCACCTGGTTTGAAGAAATTTAGACTATATTGAGGGAACGAGAAATTGAAGAAGATTTTGGATGGACAAGCAGCAGTGGAAGATGAGAATTCAATCACTTCTGTAATCTTTGGTTCCGGAAAATGTATAAACATTGTACAGCCGGAATAATAATAATAATTATACAATATAATATTATGGTATATAATATAATCTATATTCATGTATAATGCGATACTTAAGGATGTGTGTGTGTTGAACACAGCAAAAATGGGAGATTTTTGCAGAGGCGGAAAAACGGAACTGCACGGTTCCCTACATCTAAATCCGGCGCTGATGGTGATGTACATAACTGGCAGCAGAACTGGTTCATTTTCAATGTATGCAGACTGCTGGAAACGAAACCCACAGACGAGATTTCAGCTTCGATCAATCGACGGTTCTCGTTTCCGCTACCGGAAAACATCGATTGGTCGTAACAGTATTACGGTGTCCTCCATCATATGCAGTTGTGTGGGAGAGTGTGCGTGAGTGCGTGTGCGCGCGCCCATGTATGCGAGACTGACTCACTGTCCACCGGATGCCGAAGTCAATCGATTGTGAACCATTAATTTACAATTTAAAACGGTTGACATGTTCTTCTCCTGTTTGCGTAAGACGGCGACGAAGCGACGAGGGCGTGTGTGTATGGTGTGATCTGTTATTGCAACTGACATGTATTTGTCCTTCCTTACTTTTGTTGAATAAAATTCGAAGACTTCTAAAAAGTACGCATCATACGTTGATCAATTCACAACGCTTTCCCCTCTCCAGCTTCGGCAGTCTTCCCATCCTCATGTCCTTCTTTCTCCCATTTATTGTTTCTCTTCAGCTTTCTGGCTTTCTTTTACCTTTGAGCCGTTAAATCACATTTGTTTTAAGTTTTTCTGTGATTTGACGATTCGCTGAATGTCAAATAAAATATTATTTCCCCAACATTGGGCCGAATATCAGATTAACTAAGACGCCTTGTGTTCTACAAGGTGATGGTCTTCGTCACACTTCTTTATGGGTCTGAGAATTGGGCCTTAAGGAAATCCAAGTCTTGTCGTATCGAGCGGCTGAAATGAGATGTTTCTCAAGTTTGTGGCAGGACATACTCTTGGAGATCGTAGAAGAAATTCATGTATACGGCAGGAACTGAATATTATGAGTACACATGATAGTATTGCCCGATATAGGCTAAATTGGTTGGAACATCTTAACCGAATGGATGTATGCACCATCCCTAAACATCTGTTGAATTATAAGCACAGAAAGGAGGGAGAGTATAACGTTTATTTCGTTATAATATCGGGAACCTGGTTAATTGGCTCAGGTCAATTAAACAGGCTGCCATAATCTTAACAAACTCGTAAATAACTGTTAAATAGGATCCCGTGAATTGAGGGATATTGACAGGGGTTTTGTAGATTTATTCACTCTCCTTTTGCACCATGACATCTCTTTATTACATAAATTTAGCAATGAGTATATTAAAAGTTAAAACATTTGTACCTCTTGTACAAAGAGAATTAGAGTAATTTAGTAATGAGTTAACATAGCTTTTCTTTTATTAATGCCCTCGGATCCGAGTACTTCGTTTCAGCATATGATATTACATTTATAATATTTATTCTTGTGTCATCTGAAATATTGCTTTATTTAATAAAAAAAAATTTTTAATTAACGCATGTTATTGCTAAGCATGAAATTACATTTTTAAGTTAATTAAATCAGTCTTTCTTGTTTTACTTTACGTTCATTTTTTATCTATTTAGTGTTTATCATGTATTATTCTACTTCAAGTTCTGAACCACGGAAGCTAAACCTCCGCGTCACCTGTGTGTATCACCTTGGCGTGTGTATCACCTGTGCGTCACCTTGGCGAATCGGCGACTCTCTCGGTTGTGCCTTGTGTCTTGTAGTTTTTTTTTTTTTTTTGAAGATCAGGTTTCTGTTGTTAGGTTCGTTTCCGGTGATGGTGAAGTTCTGAAGTTATTTTAGTCATGGCGAGTCCTGGTTCTCTCTTTCTCAATAAGTTGTAGTAATCGCTCGTTGTTTTGGATCATTTGCGTAAAAGTTTTATTCACTTGCATTCACGTCACATGTTGGTTTAGTTCTTGAGTTTTACATTATGATTTTACCACATTTCTAATTACATACGTTTTAATGTTAAGATTTTTAGAGATGTCATAGACGCGCAATTCTCATCCACACTCACTCGTTTACTACATATTTACTTTATTACATATTTACTGTAATTGCACTGTTAGACTATATTCGCAGTTCACATGGCTTTTAAATGTGTACTGAGTGCCGCTACGTCTCAACTGGCGAGTTTATTAACTTTTAAAAGTATTATTATTGTACCGCATCACGGCTGTATGCTGTTTACGGTTCGAGGGCTCCATTTCAAGTGTGTTTAGTTAAGGGGTGAGAGTAGTAATCTCGCGTCATTTACTATTCAGCATAAAAGTAGTTCCATATTCCGATTAATATCTATTCGTTTATTCTCTGACATATTTAATTATATTATGGTATCTCTTACATTTTTTATTATTGTACATCGTTATGTTTTTTATCAAGTTGCAATTTAATACTATTATTAGTCTTATTCACGGGTAATTTTGCGTGTGGATGCCGGTTTCGGCAGGTTAAAGCAGGGTTAATAATTAAGGGGTGTTATCTCAATTTTATTCTCGAATTCTTTTTGGTTTTAAACTATTTATTGTGGGTATTATTGCGGTGTTACTTTATCATTTTCTTTAGGGGTTTATGTTTTGTTTTAATGTGAGATTTTAAATTAAAAAAAATTCTTTTATTTCCTTTTTTATTGTTTTTTAAATCGTCATAAGAGGCGTGGGACGTCTGAAGAAGCGTTGAAGTTGGACCAACTCTAGTATATCTCCTTGGGACCGTAACAAACTATTTTTGGTATAATCCTTCCGAGTACGATGATGATGACAACTCTTATAGACATAATTATAACGCAAATTAATAAGATTAGACGAGTGTATGCTTGTCATGAAGATGGAATCTTGGAATATTGCACAGGGTTGTGCCTTTTTTTTTGTTGTAAAACTCGGTGAGAATAACACGACAACGTATGTTAAACTCCAGCAGGCGTTTGTAAGAAACGAGGTTATGTCAAAAGCACAAGCCTTCCGTTGGATTTTGGAAATGTTTACAGAAGGCATAACCAATATTGAAGACGAACAAGCTGTGAGCGACCATCAACAAAACGTACAATGCAGCATTTAAATGTCGATAATACACTTGCACTATTGGGCCGTCTCTTCTTCTTCTTCTTCTTCTTCTTCTTCTTCTTCTTCTTCTTCTTCTTCTTCTTCTTCTTCTTCTTCTTCTTCTTCTTCTTCTTCCCTTTTAGGTAACCACTTCTGGTTAACACACTACACGTTAGAAATTTACCGTAGGTTTCTTTTATCCTGTTGTTTTATACTGGACACCACCACAGCCACCGCCACTATCATCATCATCAGCAGCAGCAGCAGCATTGTCTTCGTCATCGTCATCCCTCAAGCATTAGGCCCATGGCCTATTGCATCTAACTTACAGATCACCACTGCAACAGTAATCACATGCACTTAACTACGCGTGGTGGTGAGCTGCGCAGTGGATAGTGGTCGTATGTTGTATCTCGCGTTGTTACTGACTGAAGTTCAGTTACCTCGATCTATCTATTGTTTTGCTCCAACAGTAGGTGTATGCCGTTAAGGTGACCTTGAGCCGAATTCACTGAACATGTTTGTAGTATGCGCTCTTTACCATTGACGTATCTCCTACCGTTATATTGCTCAACAATTTTGGTTATTCAGTTTTAAGATGACCTGTATCATCATCGTCATCATCTAACCTTGTCGGGTTACCCCCCCCCCTCTCTCTCTCTCTCTCTCTCTCTCTCTCTCTCTCTCTCTCTCTCTCTCTCTCTCTCTCTCTCTCTCTCTGTCTGTCTGTCTGTCTGTCTGTTTCTTTCTCTCTCTCCCCCTCTCCATCGTTGTCCTCTTTAAATCGCAGTACGATATGAAGTTCATCTCCTTTCTCATGTCTTTGAAGAACGCTGCTCTTGGTCGCCCTCTTGGCTTCCCCCCCCCCCGACACCTTTCCTTCAGAAATGTTACTTAAGAATTGATTGTGTCGTAACACGTGCCCGATCAATTTTGCCCTTCTTCATCCAATCATTTTTAAAAGTGACCTATCTTCGTTCACTTCTGCGAGGAGTGACCTATCTTCTGCTCACTTCTGCGAGGAGTGACCTATCTTCGTTCACTTCTGCGAGGAGTGACCTATCTTCTGCTCACTTCTGCGAGGAGTGACCTATCTTCGTTCACTTCTGCGAGGAGTGACCTATCTTCGTTCACTTCTGCGAGGAGTGACCTATCTTCTGCTCATTACTTTTCTTATCCATCAAACTCCTCCTCGTCGTTCTCGTCCAGACCCACGTTTGCATTGCTTCCTCCTTTCTATTTTGCCGAGGGTCCGCTCGTCACAGGCGTAAGTTGAGACACTCCACGCAGATGTTTTTGCGTACCTTTTCCTTCCCACCATACTTAAATTCCTTTTGTTCTGAAACGTCTGCTTTGCTCTTAAACGCCTAATTTTCTCTTAATCTCTGTCCCATATCTATTTTCACAAGTGACGGTGCTCTCCAGGTAGCGAAAATTGTCAACCTGTTCTAAAATTGTATTTCTTACTATCTGTATACACTAAGTTGGCGTCTGGGCCGGCGACTACCTGGCGGCTGGCCCGGGTAATCCCCTGGCATTCACAACCGGCCCATACGCCAACTTAGTGTATACAGATAGTAATTCAATATCAAGTTTGATGATCTGCATGGATGACGACAAAAATATATTGTTTAAATATTTGGATATATTATGGGATCAGCATCGTACGCTCAGCAGACACGTGCGTGACGATTGTTATTAATAACGGAAGGAAAACGGTCTGGAATGCTAATTTGTTGACACCTAACATCGAAGGATCCAGTAAGGGCTTGATTTCAGGGGGAACGCGCCGGAACGGTGTTCCGGAACCTCTTGAAACGAAAAATAAATTACCGGAAAGAAAAACCTAACTATTACAAAAATTTACTACTATTTTTTAAATTGTGCCCCTCATCATCAGCCCACTACAAAACTAAACATTTGTCAAAATCAAACACCAGCACTAATTTTTATCTTAACTACTATCGTTCATTTTTTTTAAATAGGTTCTACCTGAAATTCTCTTGTAAGTAGAACGTATTTTAAAAAATTTCAACAAGGGTCGCTCGAAGATGACATTCGCAGTTAGCGGTGTCGACACGAAGCGACGACCGACGTTTGCATTCCAGAATTTTTCCGGAGAGTCTTTCTACCTTGAAATATGTTATTGAATCAATAGCAATATCTTCAAGTGAATGTGAAGGGTTTTTTGCAAATGTATCTAATCATTACATCTTTAAGAGCGTCTCTAAAGACAAAGACTGTATCCAGCTTCTTATTTGTGAAAATTAATGGAACTCCTCTCCGTGTATTTTATCAAAGTACGTGGATTCATGGCTGATTTCTGGCCATCATACAGCATTGGACACAAAGAGTAAGGAAGGGTCAAGAAACAAACAATATGATGACACAATTATGAAACTATGGAAAGTTTTTTAAAATGTCCGCACCACCGAAACCATCACTTAGAGTTTCCGGGATGACGCCATCATGAGTGACATGTTTTTGATTGTCGTGCGGCTAACCTGACGATGAAGCTCTTTAGAAATATCAGTAAACTTTATTACCTTTTTAGATACAAATTTATACGTATGTTACATATTTTATTAAACTTTAAAAATTAGATCTCCTTTGTAATAACCTGATGTAAACTTATACGCTAACATAAAATATTAGTATATTTGTGTCTGTACAACTTTTGGACTGATTGGATTTCGGCACCTACAAGTTTAGAAATCAACAACTGGGCCTACATAAAATAGTAGAGCATTATTTTCAGCTGAGGATTCGGGCGGTATGGTATAATAAATCGATAATTTTCAATGTTTTAAAGTTATATTGCTAAAACGTTAACACTTTTGTTTATTTCGAGTTGTGTGGGTAGAGTTTTGGGCGAACACAATCTTGTGAGTGTGTTGTTGTTTTAAATCATTTAAAATTTCAAATCGCACCGTCGTTCGTTGTTGAATAAAACATCAACAAACCCGAAGGCCACTTTGACTTCAGCAGGAAAGAAAGTAGATAAACGGTGTATGATAATTTGATGGAAAGGAGGAAAGACGAAGAAATAACAGAAAAAAAATGTGCTTCATGTGCGCGTGCGCGGACCTAGTTCAGGTTGTCCGAACGTCAGCCGGCACCCAGCTATTTAGGCGTCCCGCTCTACATGGTTTCCGTTTAAACTTCTGACGAAGGTTAAACCAAAACGTTTAATCTGCATTTTGTTGATTTCGGTCAGTCACAACTAGAGACGTGCTAAACTAGTATTTGAAAATAACAGGTACGAACTAAACCATGGTTTCCGTTTAAACTTCTGACGAAGGTTAAACCAAAACTTTTAATCTGGATTTTGTTGATTTCGGTCAGTCACAACTAGAGACGTGCTAAACTAGTATTTGAAAATAACAGGTACGAACGAAACCGTTCCAAAAAAATAAACACGTACAAATATCTGTTACTATATACCTATTATACATATAGCTATATTATATAATTTGTTATGCGAAATAAATTGAAACTAAAAGTATTAGAAGTGTTAGTGTACACTGTGACTTTATTAAGCTGTTACTGTTTAAAAGAAAATAAGAAACAAGAGAATTTACAGGCCCATCTACCTTTGGGAATACTAATTTAAGTTTTCACTAGGAGTAAACAATCTGACGTAGATTTAATATTAGATTATTGATTCCACTTTGGTTAGACAAATCAGTTGCGAAACTCAGGCAATGAAATTTAGACTGCACGTAATAGCACAACAAATAATGTCAAAAAACACCAGAAACATATAATAAAAACATAACAGTAAGCCACAAGAGTTACAACAATCTCATCATTTACGTGAGATGTGCAGTGTAGTCAAAATCATCTCCGAATCATATTAACAAAAAGTACTATATGGCCTATCAACTATCAGCCACTCTGTAGGTTATAACACAATATAATTCGCTTTTTCAATATTTACCAAGTTAGTGACTAGTTTAATATATGTAATTTGTCATTATAATCTGTATTACATATCTGCATAACACACGAGAATAAATGTAACATCAGTCTGAATTTTTTTCATTTATTAAAAACAGCTTCCACTATTTGGCGTAGAGATATTCTGAACCTCGCTGTTTGCGCTTCGTTTCGTACTTGTATGGCAATCGGCACATGCGCAGAATGAAGTATTCAGAACCAAAGAGTGACTTTGTTTGTACTGTACTCGTAATACTCGTAGTACTTGTGTATTCGTTAGTTGCGTAGGGAAGGGGGTCCCGCGACTCGGAACCGCGAGGTCGCGAGTAATCGGAACGGCTATTTCGACTTTTCAGTTATAATTGAATCGGAACAGTTATTTCAACTTGTCAGTCACTGTTATATACGTTCCACAAAAATAATCGTTCCAAAATACCTGTTATAGGTATATCGGTGCACCTCTAGTCACAACTTCCCCTGCCACTCGTATACTTAAATCGCGGACGGGATTAACGCATAACAATAAGTTTGTTGAAGGGAAATTTCGTTATCTAATAAATTATATTTGATAATTATATTATTTTATAATTGGAACGTCTAATTAAGTTAATTATAATATGAAATTTGTTTAATCAGTGCGTGCTGAAAACTAATTAAATTATACAAAATGTTATAATCAACACTTATTGTATTTTCATTGATTTTAAAATTACAAATAAAATTAAAATTATATATTATTTATGTATAGTAAAACGTTTCCTCCCTATAATATTCGGATTACATGCACCAATATAAGAAGAAAAGTTGCTATAAATATGGTTCCGAAAATATCTCGTTTTCCCGTCGGCCTCAATTTTGTTTTCACAATGATATGCTTAATATGTTTTATGTAATAAACCATAGTTTGAGAACATTAAAATTTACAGAGCTATTAGTGATCAAGAAATTCAAGTGGCCGCCACTTTTGAAATTTCATATTGCAAAGTAACCGTGATTTTTTCAATTGTTGAAGAACATTAATTTTAACATGTGTACCAAATTTCATTTAAATATCTGCATGGTGACGACAGTGACGCTGCTACGCTGTCGGCGCGGGTTCAATTCCCGCCAGGGGCCATCTGATTTAGATACGACCGTTCCCCCTCGCAAGGTAATGGCAACCCAGCGAGTGGTATCCTGCCTAGTAGAAAACCTCCCATAAAAAAAAAAAAAAAAAAAATGCCGTTCGGATCCGGCGTTAAACTGTAGGTCCCATATACCTGTGAGAGACTCAGTCACACACGCACCACGGGTATATGCGGGGAGAGGGTACTAACCAGTCGAAAGACTGAAGGACTACGAACTGAACTGGTGACGATAATACCAATACATTTGTTTAAATATTTCGATATAATGTGGGATCAGCATCTTGGCAGACACGTGACAATTGTCAATAACGGAAGAAAAACAGACTGAAATTCTAATTTGTAGATATCGAAAATCGGAGGACCCAGTAAAAAATAGAATACAGTAAGATTCGACGTTGTAAGGTTAATAATTCTTTCGAAATGTGGCTCTACCGTAGAATACTGAGCATTTCATGGACAGCACATATAACTAATGTTGAAGTTCTTAGAAAGATGGGGAAGTTATTAACACAGTGAAGATAAGAAACCTTCAGTATCTGGGACATCTCATGAGAAATTAACAGAGATTTTACTTATTGCAGTCCATACTACAGGGAAAAGTACCTGGAAAGAGAGGAGTTGGGGGACCGAGAATATCATGGCTGAGAAATTTAAGGACCTGGTTTGGCATCAATACAACTGACTTATTCGGTACAGCAGTGCGGAAAGTTAAAATAGCCTATATGATATCCAACATCCGAAACGGATAGGAACTATCAGCAGAAGAAGGTTAGTAATGCAGACAGTTCACAGACTTCGAACAGGGCTAAGTTTGTAGACAAGTATAGGCCTAATAAGCGGATAAGGGGGGATGTTACGTAGTGGCTTGTTTTTCAGAGGCCCGTTGTTCAGAATGACTTCAGTGTATCGAACAAGTGATCACGAGCAGTATTCCTCTGTAGTACTTGGCCTTCCCTTGTCATTGTCATTGAAAGATTGGAGAGTTACGACGTACAACTGAATGATGACGTCAGAGAAAGAGAGAATGAGAGAAAGCAGGACAATGGGATGAAAAATTTACGAATGTTGCATATTGCGAGGAGATGAAATATCTCAATCTCTTCTCGGTGTATAAACGTTTCCTTTAAAACACAGAATGGCGGCCAGACGGAAAACGAGACGCTTCCGTAATTATGTTTATAGGATCTTTTTTCTTCTACTAAAGTGTACAATCCGAATGTGTGTAGTGAGGACTTCTTTTACGTTACACTCTGCGTGCGTGCGCTCCCAAACCCAGTTGCCTGTCGGAGTGTCTTGATGAAGTTCTTCCTTTTTCTACATGTACATAAAGTTTGATACTTTGTCCCATATCCTACTATATAGGGTATCCTACTATAGTTTGATTACTACACTTTCTTCATCACATACTGTCATTTTTCTTTCTAATATTATCTTTGTGCTCTGCCGAATTGCCCCAGTCTTCTTCAGTTAAGTCTTCGTCTAGCTTTTCATGTATTTAACACCTGTCATCATCATCAGCCGTGGCTGTACAACCATTGGTGGGTCTAGGCCTGCTCCAAGAGTCGATTCCATTCTTCCCTATCGCGTGCCTTGTTTTCCAGTTTCTTATGTTCAGCTTTCTGCGGTTCTCCTCTAACTGGCCTTTGAATCTACTTCGGGGTCTTCCCCTTTTTCTATTACTCATTAGTTGCTGGTAGAAAATATGTTTCGTAGGTTGTCGTCCTTCTTCCATTCTCTCTATGTGTCCTTAGCCTGTATATTCTGATTATCCTGACATTGTCCGGCTCTTTGCGAAGATGGTATATTTCATAATTATAGCGCCTGCGCCACATTCCATGATACCAGGTGCATTTTTAATCCTTAATATGTTTTATTTGCGAGATATATTCTTCTTCTTATTTCAGTGTTGATGTCGTTAGTGCTGTTTATCCGGGAGCCAAGATATATGAACTCTTTTACTGCCTCTATATTTGTGTGTGCCTATTTCAAGGGTTTAAAGGGTTGGGTTTAATGATAGTTTGTTGGCAGCATACATCTATTTCTTTAGCACCTATATCTTGCTCAAGAACACATGTAAAATGGCTGTAGAACTGGATGAAGGGGGTACAAAATGGGGCCTTAAAATCTTATGTTAATGGCGGACAGACACTGACTCGGGCTGACCTTTTATATTGAGGCCCTAGCTATGTTTGTCATATATAGTTTTTATATTCTGTAGTTGTAGTAATACGTTCATAAATATTTTACTCATTAGTTATAAATTTTAATTGAACAGAATTCTAGGTCGAGGGAATTGGTCCTCACAAATTCCCAGGCTTGGATACAGTGATGTTAGCTGCCAAAGGAGCCCTCAGACTCTCTCCAGCCAGGGGCGTATTTACTGGGGGAGGACGAACGGAACCCCCTCTCTTCAGAGGGTCGAAAAAGTTGACGAATTTGGTCAATCTCTTGATTTTTAGATTGTTTTATTATTTTCTCACCAGTGTTTTTTTTTTCAGCTATTTACTCTTTTTTTAATATACAAACAGGTTTATTACACAATATTAGCGTATACGTTTGAAATATGAAATACAGGAAAATCAAATCAGTCAATAAGTATGTTGTAAACAATGTGTCAATAGTCAATAACGCGTATTTTTATTGTGTTACTATCGTTTACTTTAATGGGATTGATTTCAGCCACACAAAGATAGTAATGTTGAATAGTGTTTTTTTTTTTTTTTTTTTTTTTTTTTTTTTTTTTTTTTTTTTTTTTTTTTTTTTTAGCCGGCCCGATCCCGAACCCCCTCAAAAAACTAAATTCTACATACGCCACTGTCTCCAGCCAAGACCGTACTCCACGGTCGAGCGCCATAACCTGCTGCAAGGCTGCAAGGCGTGACACTGTTGATTGATGCATGTTGATGCAGAACAGTACGGATCTAGATCGGAAGCTCGGGCAGCAGTACACCAAGTTAGGGCGGTAAGGCATATTTTTGGAATATTATAGGCAATATTACTGGTCCCTGTAGTCCGGTAAGACTACGGGAGGCAACCCAAACTGGACGTTAAGCCCGCAAAAGCGGTAGCCTCACCATCGTCTTATCCTGCGATATGCTAGTAACATATTCAGGGTAAGTATTAGCTACTAAACTGACCCCAAGGAAGATGTAACCGGACGGGTGCGTTGGAATGACCAGTTATAGTCTATCAGGTTGGAACCGGAATAAACCATCTTTTATTTAACTCTTGCTGAAGCTGAAGATGATAATGACCGAAAAATCAAAACTTATAAAACAAGAATTGGGCCAACATAGAGCCCCTCAAGTTGGCCAAAATAGAACGTTGAAAAAAACGACAAGGAAAGAGACAAGGCTTAAATTTTATAAAACAATGGCAGCGCCTGTCTTACTATATGGATGTGGAATATGGGTTCCTGCAAAAGAAGATTAAAAAGCAAATTCAAACTTCGGAAATGAAGTTTCTGAGAAGAACAAAGGGTTGCACGAGACAGGACCGTTTGCGCAATGAGGATATTACAGAAGAGCGACATGTGTTCTTCATAAGCGCTAAAATCCAGACGTATCGCAGGGAATGGTTACAGCATCTGGACAGAATGGAGGATGGACGACTGCCTAAGGTTGCGTTTCAGTTTAGACCATTCGGTACAAGAGATGTAGGAAAACTGAGAGTGAGAAGGAGAGATACTCTGTGAAGACGGAACAGGCAAAGTGCCTATTTCGTGAGGTACAGAAGAAGAAAATGAAGAAAATTTCAGTGTTACATTAACTTACAGTTAAGTTACTAAACTGTTTTCCAACTTTTGTTTTATTGAGTTTTCATCTATTTCCCCATAAAAATGTAAACAAAATGCAGTTTTTCAGTCTTCCTTCACTCATCACTGATCTAAGATAACTTTTTATGAATTTAAGTTTTAAGAAACTTCTTTCACATGAAATCACAGTCTTGCAATTTTTTTTAAAAAAATACTATAGGATGAGACAGAGGTTGGGGATGGATTCAAAAGTCCAGCTGGCAATGACCTGAAGGATTTCCTTGGTTGCCCGTGTAACTACTTCTGAACGAGTTAAGTTATGCTTTCCACGATTTTGACAATAATAAAGTTTATTATTGTTATTTCTTTTGAAACAGATGGAGCGGTGTGTCTTTTTTGTATAATTAGTTTCGAAAGTATATTTTGTCGTATTTTCGTAAAAAACTTCGCGAAAACCACATGCATTTCTTTGATGATTAAATTCTTTAAGTTTTTCAATTCTTTCCATGGAATGATTATCAAACACGAGCGCTCCCCCACACCTGGAATAATTTTTTCTAAGAGTGGCATTTTACATATTTCCATGATGATTATGCATGTTCCACAGTCCCGCGACGTTGTATGAATTTTCTTTTTTGTAAGTAAAAACTCAGGGGTCAGTGCCTCGTATTTCGGGCTCCGTGAACAGGTGTGTCGTGTTGGTGTTTCATTATTATTATTATTTTTTTTTTTTTACTTTCACAGGATCAGAATGCTAATATAGGGAGTATCGGTGAATAATTCTGTGTAAAAAGATTTCTCCCTCCACTAAATGAGTTGTTTCGTTTGAAGGCGAACAGCTCCGCAAAACACGTGTTGTAGACGGAAAATCCAGAGTAAAAGACTTTTTTATTACCACAGCTTATGTATTAACACTGTCACAATTTATTATTTCGTTTAAGGTTTGTCATATTAAAAAATCAGTAATTTCTGCTGGGTTTTCATCCTGTTGTAATATGTCATTAAATCAACCAGCGTGAAAGATACGACAATCAATCGACCGTGTAATAAAAAATTGTAATAAGATGTTGCCACAAGGTCGATTTCTGCAATCGATCCATTTCTAAAAGAATATCCATTTATTCTTTTCTGTTATTTAGAAAATCTGATCGCTTGACTTAACACATTGAAGATTTCTTCTTCTTGTTCTTCAGCACTACAGCCCAACGTGAGCCCTGGCTTCCAATACCAATTTTCTTCAAAGTCTCCTGATCATTTCCATCTCAGTGTAACCCCTCACATCAATTCTTCTGAGATCTTCCAGCACATCATCCAACCATCTTATCCTAGGTCGGCCCCTTTTTCTGCTCTTACAGACTTCCGGTTTCAGGATTTTCTTTGGCATACGCTGATCATCCAGCCGCTCAAGGTGACCTAGACTTTGTATTCGCTGAGCCTTTACGAATCTTATAATGTCTTCATGCTTCAGTAGCTCAACCATCTCCTGGTTATTTCTTATCCTCCATTCGACATCTTCTTTAACCTGACCATAAACTTCTTACGATCTTGTTTTCAAACCTTCTTAGTGTTATTGTTCCTTTTTTGTCAATGTCCGTGTCTTGCCTACATAAGTAACAGCCGGTCTGACAAGTGTCTTTATATATTTTTATTTTTGTGTTACGACTAATGAGTTTGCTTCTCAACAGTCTGCTATTGGCATGATATGCCCTATTTCCTATTTGTATCCTGCCTGTCATGTATTGTCGTGTTTATGCACCCTTCATTATCTATCATGTTACCCAGGTATCTAAACTTATTAACTGCATCAAGTGAATTATCCTCTATGCATAAATTATATAGATTTCTTCTCTTTACTGATGCAGACTTAGCTTGTATTTAGTTTTTCTGACATTGAATCCCATTCCAGCGAATTTTTGATACAGCTCCTTGTATACAGCTCAACTAGCCGTTGCCTTGATCTGGCTATTACCACAACATTGTCAGCGTAAGCGCGTATTTGGCTTATTTAGTATTGATCTATGAAGACATTGAAGATTGGAGTTTGAAAACAAATATTGAGAAAACTCAGTGTACGGTGACCTCGTAACTAAGAGCAAAATTTGACCACTGACTGGGAGTAGTATTGACAAAGTGATGGAAGAGACAATGAAGATACCTGGCGTTAAACAGGTCGCGGTGGTCAAACTTTGTACCCATGTGTACTTTGTAATCTAAATACTAGGTTGCGAAGCGTGCAGATGACGTCACGTTTGTTCTTGTTATCGCCAGCCGAGATTCAGACCGGCTGACTACAGACAAAATTAAATTAGTTCTACTATAGACTCCGAGCGGATCACTCGTTCTCACTCGCCGCATCGGCTACATACCGTTCTTTTTTCAGTATTTTTAATTCTATTACCATGGACACCATGCGACTATTTAGTTAGTCCATCTAGGCTTTCGGGTTGCGATGCAAGTCCCCGCTTTACTTCTATTCAATTCTCCGGCACTCGTGCCGTGTTAAAATCTGCACGCTTCAGCAACCAATCAATTATTTCAATCTAAATTTTAATAAGAAATCAAATATGTCGCCTTGACTCAATAAACCATTATTTTCTGAAACATTATACAGTCCACTCAATTATTTCATCACAAACCAGCAACTCCAATAGCGTTCCTAAGAACAATTCAAGAGCTTCTAAGACGCAACACCACGTGGTTACTTAGAAACAGCAGAGCAATGTAAAAGGGCGAATATAAAATTAACTAAGTGCAGTCTGGAAAATTTATGAGTTCGTTTACATGGACACCATTGTATAATATGTAATAAAAATATACTAATATATATAATAAATATTATATTATGCATACTGTATAATACATATCTTGCGGTGGTTAAAACAAGAATAGATTTGGTAAAACGAGTTTTTCATAATAAAAGGACTTTACTGCACAATGAGCATGTTAATACTCAAACTCAGGGGCCCTTAGCCTCCTCCACAGCCAAGACCTTACTGCGTGGTGAAGTGTCACATGCTACAAGAGGTGCAGAACGGTACGGATCTATTCCTGGTGGAGGGCAGCAGTAGCCTTAGGGTATAAGGGAAATATTCCTAGACCGGATTACTTTTTTTCGTATATTACGGGCGTGAATCTAGTTGAATTATTCGGCTGTAGTATTGCGTCCTATTTTTACACACTTTTCTTTAACTCACTGTCACGTCTGTCTGTCTATTTGTCTGTCTGTCTATTTGTCTGTCTGTCTGTAATCAAATCTTACAAGCTCTATTTCAGACACTTATTGTCGATAAAAAATTCTGAAACTTTGCACAGACGTTGGTCTTGGATGACAATACAATAATCTAGGGTCACACACACACACACACACACACACACACACACACACACACACACACACACACACACACACACACACACACACACACACACACACACACACACACACACACACACACACACACACATACCCACACGTATGCTCGAGCACATACACACGCACACGCTTATACACACGCACGCCTGAGCGTACACACTACACAAATACACACACACGCGCGCGCCCACCCACACACCCCACACACCCACACACACCACTTACACACACGCACGCGTGCACATAGATTTTAACTGACAAAACAATTTAATTTAAATAGATTTTAATTTAATGAAAAAAAGTATGTAATTAAATTTATTTAAATTAAATAAATTAATTAAATTTAAATTTAATTTAAATTAAATTAATTTAAATAGAAAGCAGCCGCCGCGCCTACTAGGACAACCTTAGGCGCGGCCGGCGTAAGGAAACGAACGGCAGCGCGGGAAAAAACTGAAGTGTGTTGAAGGTTCAAAGTCCGTTGTGAATCGTCGTAAGAGACCTGGTAAGCAATTCTTTATTATAGGTTATGTTTTGGTACTGCCTTGCAGTTGGGCATCAGAGGCTGGGGGAATACAACCATGAATAAAAATTACCGGAAATCGTGGCCCGTAAGGCCTTCACATGACTTATCCATCTATAGGCTGACCCATCTATAGGCTGGTACCCTATAATGGGGAAATTAATGTACTGAGAACCTTCAAAGACTTTTACAAAGTTATGACTGTTCCTGAATCGTCCTGTATTGTAAATTATGCGCGACATCCAAGAAACAAGAAACTAAAATCCATGCCTCGGAAATGACGTTTTTAAGAGAAGTTGAAAGGTGTTATAAATTTGATAGTATAAAGAACAAGAACATACGTGAAGAATTACAAGTTTTTAACTTGAATGAAAGATTAAATAATTATAAACAACGGTGGAAAGTACGCTTAGAAAGAATGTCAGATTAAAGACTAGCCAAACAAGTCTGGGATTGTAAACCTATAGGACACAGGTGTGTGGGTAGATGGATGGAAGATCTCTGAAGGCGGAACAGGCAGCAGCTTGCCTACGCTGTGATGTGAGCATCATGGTATTCAGTCTCGGAAGTCTTTTGTTAAATCCTTTGTTTTGATGTATGCGTGGGAGTCTTGCACTTTTAGGGCGCTTAGAAGAGAAGAAAGCTTGAAGCTGTGGAAGTGTGGTTTCGTAGGAGAGTTGCCAAAAAACGCGCGGTGGTGGAGAGGAAGAGTGCACTTCAAGAGATTTTGAATGGAATTAAGTAGAAACGGGGTTATTTTGTTAAACGCTATAGGCATTGGGTTCCGGGAAGATCTAAAGGTATTGGGTTCGTTTTCCGGACACAATATAAAATCGAACTGTGATTTTCGCCCATGAGGTCGAATCAGGCTATGGAAGTGAGTACCTTGGATAACACCTTTAGATACGTCTAACATCCTTGTGACGAACGACATACATAAGGAAGTCTACCCTGCCTAACTCTAAACAGTACTTCGGTAGTACGAAAAGAAGGCATTATTATTATGTTTAAATAATGCACGTCAGAAACCAGAGAAAAGGCTCCAGAGATAAAATAACGAATTGTTGTAGACGCCGAAGCACATTCAGAGCTGTAGAATAGGGGACCGAACATATGAGTCACAAAAAAAAACTTTTCGACCTCGTCCAAAATATTTACACGCAACAATGACGCAGTGTCGATTACTACAATAACAGTAAACACCTTGCAGCCTATTTCACAACAACTCTGTGACAACAAGAACATTGACCTAAGCATATTTAATCGAAACTGACGACGGCGACCGTGCGGTGCTTTTGGTGTCACGTAGTTATAGAGTAATATTCGCAGGTCGCAGGACAGAGACTTATATAATACAACGCACATACGTACAATATTGTCTATTTATTATTTATGCGTTTTGCTTTTCCGTTTATCCGCAGACCCGATATCCTACTGACGCAGGTAGAAAATTTATGTTATGCTGGTGCAATCGATTTTAAATTTAGATTCATGTTTTATGTTGTTTACAGCAAAACTGAATGCAGTTTTTTTTGCTATTTTTTTGTTGCAGTATTAGGTGACTTGTCTGTTCCGCAAGCTGAAATTAAGCGTTAAATAGAACTGATGTATTCATTGTGCTTTGGATCGTTGTGTCGGCACCTTGCGTTCGATTCTCACCGGATCTATCTGGTTTAGTTCTCTTTGTAAGACAGTAAAAAAACTAATTACTATTCCCGCCTTGTTAGTACTGATCCAAATCTGAGCACACACATGTAACTCAATTAACACCAGAACAAAGAGAGCAAATTGATCGATATGATGTCGTTTGGGCTGGATTTCCAACCTCACGCTAAGATTACACGATGATAAGCATTCTTTCAATGTTTTTACGTCTGGTGTTGAAACCCCTTTTTCATTCTTATATCACTGCCATTTCTATTTCCGCAAACCCGTGTAACATATTTACAGCCACGTAATAGTGCTTGCGATAACTAGAAGCAAACAGCAGTAACGACTAGTATCAAAGAGCTCCAACATGTAACTGGACAAAATCTAATTTACGAAAGCATACATCGTGGAGAAATATTACACCAAACTCTCCTCTCTCCTATGGCACTGCACCCCTTGTTGGGCCCTGGCCTCCTTCAATTTTTCCCCCCATTCTCTTCTGTCGGTAGCTATCCTCCTCCAGGAACGCACTTTCAGTATTCCTTTCGCATCCTCATCCACCGCGTCCTCCCATCTTCTCCTCGGTCTTCCTACAGGTCTTTTTTCGTGGATTCTGGTATTCAATAGTGTTCGTGGTATTCTGTCTTCTCCCATCCTGGCTACATGACCAGAGCCCACCTTAGACGCTGTAGTTTTATGTATCGTGTTAGCGGTGCTTCTTTATACATTTGATACAATTCAAAGTTATATCTTATTCTCCAGCCATGTGCGTCATTAACTGGTCCCAGGATTCTTTGTAATATTTTTCTTTCAAAGATATCGAAAGTGTTTGCTGTTTTGGAGTTCAGGATACACGTTTTGCAGCCATAGGTTAGGATTGGTCTTATTATTGATTTGTATATCCTCAGTTTCGTGTTTCTGTGAATGTATTTGGATCTGAAGATACTTGATGTGACAAAATACGCTTTATTGGCTTGGATTATCCGGTTTCGGATTTCGGCTTCTTCTGTGCCGGTTTTTTCGAATATGGTTCCCAAGTTGTCCACCTTTTCAATATTGTCGATTGTTCCATAGTTTCTTTGTCTTCTAGTCTGCACTAATATTTTTGTTTTATCTATGTTGATTTTGAGGCCTATATTGCTAGCATTTTCTTTGAGATCAAAGTACGTTTCCTCTGCTCCAATTTTTTGTCCGACACATTATGTTGTTGTCGTCCGCGTAGGCTGCTAATTGGGCCGATTTGTTTGTCAGTACGTTATTACACCAAACTACGTATTCCTAAATTAACCTTTTCTCGGACGTAAATTTTACACACACACACTCAGTGGATTTCGGTTAATAGGGCTACCGGTTATTAGGAGCAGCTGTTATATCGGGCCAATATTCTTCAACTTCACGCCAGCCTAGGTCTGGATAACAGCGCAGCTGAGATGGTTCAAGCAGGTTCTAATCTTCAGTTCGATAATGAACTAGCCAAGCGTGGAGTACCATTGACCTGATGCATCATTGCCACACAAGGTAACAGGAAGATGCTGGACAATGCAGCCGAGGTTTTTAAACGACGGTCTATGGAGGCTAGCCGAGGTCTTCAGATGACGGCTATGGTGGATAGCCGAGGTTTTTTCAGATCATGGTCTATGGAGGCTAGCCAAGGTTTTAGATCACAGTCTATGATGGATAGCCGAGGTTTTCAGATCATGGTGTATGGTGGATAGTCGAGGTTTTCAGATCATGGTCTATGGAGGCTAGCCAAGGTTTCAGATCACAGTCTATGATGGATAGCCGAGGTTTTCAGATCATGGTGTATGGTGGGTAGCCGAAGTTTTCAGATCATGGTCTATGGAGGCTAGCCAAGGTTTCAGATCACAGTCTATGATGGATAGCCGAGGTTTTCAGATCATGGTCTATGGTGGATAGTCAAGTATCGTCCTAGAGAGTTCGGCGCTTACACTACTGAGGAGTTTAGCTGTTGGTGGTGGGGTAAAGAAGATACCACGGCCTTAGCGAACACAGACGTTGCCAGCGAGAGATGAAATTTTGGAGAATAAATTTTTGAGAAAGATCTGATGGCGTTATACGTCCACTGTATTTATCCGCCAAGACAATACGAAGGTTTCGGTTGAAGACGAGGAAGACGAATCTAGTTGAATACCAAGAAGGGAATGACAATGGTTTCAGGCTAAACAGAGTTTTGTTGATTTCTAGCCGCAGGAGCAGGTAATTTTTAAGAAATTTTGTTTGAAAGCCAAAAAAATGTAAGTAGGCCGATGAGAAACAGGGTTAAAACGTATAAGCTATTCGTGTCCATATAAAGCGTGTCCATTGGACTACACGCTGTTCACAGAACGTGTCCTGTGTTGCGCACATCACTGAAAGTAGGGCACACTGGAGGCCTATAATTCGTTAACTTAAAAATTAAGACGCATTCGACCCTCCAAACTTTGGTGACCTTCAATGTGTGACCTGTCTGAAAATATAGTTTCCCGTATGTAACTACATTAACTTTGGTTTTATTGTCCTTACCAGCTGCCTTGGGTCTGTTACTTTCATGTTTGTTTATTTAGTTATTTGATACAGTTTTATAATTTTTTTTAGATTTATTGCGATTTTATATTTTCTTCTTTTGATTTCACTCATTCGCTTTAGTAATGTTTGACATTATCTTTGTTTTATCTTTGACTTTATCATATTTGTTTTACTAAAAAAGAAATGCATTCTTCAGTACGTTGTTCGAGGCAAGGTAGGGACGGACGGAGCACGTGAAAGAGGAAAGGGAAGATTAAATCTTGAATAAAATAAAATAATGATACTGGCTTCTGTCTAAGAAGGTTTGAAAGAAAGATCATAAGACGTGTTTATGGCTCGGTTAAAGAAGGTGACGAATGGAGAATCAGAAATAACCAGGAGATATATGAGCTATTGAATAATGAGGACATTGTAAGATTCATAAAGGCTCAACGAATACAATGGCTAGGGCACCTAGAGTGGAAGGATGATCAGAGTATGCGAAAGAAAATTCTGAGGGAGCAGATGTAGCTCTATAGGAGCAGAAAGAGGGGCCTAGACCTAGGATAAGATGGTTGGATGATGTGCTAGAAGATATCAGAAGAATGTATATGAGGGGTTACACTGAGATGGCAATGGACTTTGGAGAAGATTGTTGTTAGAAACCAGGGCTCACGTTGGGCTGTAATGCTGAAGAAGAAGATCTTCCGAGTCGTAATTTTCAACTCTCAACGTATAAAAAATTTTCGATGTGTAACTAGACTTTAAACCAGTGTGGATGTAGAATATTGTGTTATATAACATAAATAAAAAAGTCGTTTACAAAAATTCATTTGTGGTCGTTTCAGAGCTGGAGCAATTTATTAGATTTTTAATTATGTTTGTGTATGTTTTGTAACGTATTGCCACGTTACAAATCCAGGGAACCCATCTTAACTGACACTTGCCAATTACATGGGCTGCCTACGTTGTAACGAACTGTTATTAAACTCAAATTAATAGAACAAATTACATAAGATAATTATAAGGAAACAAGGGAAGGTATTTCACTGATTTATGCACTCATTTTCATGTGTAACAAGATGACTTCTCTTTATTAACAACTGTTACTCAAAGATCCCATGACATCATTAATTCGATTAAAATATTTAAATGCTTTTCATAAAAACTTAGGGATCAAACTGATTATGTATTCTTTTACCTCGGATCCGAGTTTACTTTAAGTATATTTATAGCAAAGACTTCTAAGTATTTTGAGTTCATCTAGACGCTTGCAAGACTTCTTTTACCATTTGAAGAATGGTATTATTACTTAAAGTGATTATAAATTACATTTACATTTAAGGCGTTACAACGTACGATATTGAATCTTACAGTAAACTCTTAGCTTGACTCATTTTAATTTTAAACAAAATTTATAGTCTTTGAAAAGTCTCTTTTTAATGTGAGTTGTGTATCAAATATGATTAACTCTCGATAGGCAAGCTATCGAGTCACCTCTACAATTGGTCGTAGTAACCTCGTCCTGGGGTGTCTCTCTTTGGAATTCTTGAAGTCGGCATCATCATCTGGGTCGTGTCTTCGGCAAGTACTAGATAGGATGTTCACTGCGGAGATTGAAGTTTCTTTTGTGAAAGTAGGTGTAGATCCACGGAGGTCCTCGTCAGCGTCTTATGCATCGTATACGTGTATTTATGAAGTTTATGCAGATCACATCTTCATGTATAAGGTTGTACTTGTATTTACCTCTTGAGGGGAGACGTCATCTTGTTTACTACTAGTTAAGTTTTTGTTTTACTTATTACATTTTTCTTCTTAACACATCTTTATATCATTCACACATTACACAACGCTCGCCACGTTTAGCAGTGGTAGCTAACATTTTAAAATTAAATTAAAAAAAACAAATACATTTTCGTGGAGCTCTCGCTCATACGTCTGTACGGTCTGACGGCAGCATAGTGACTCTCTACTAGATTCGACTGGCACATAACAACGGAGAGGGGCAAGTACTCCGCGACAATATAGTTCCTATTTTTATTTAAATTGACATTCTTATTACCAAAAACAATACATTAATTATACATATATAATTTAAGTGAATTATTTTAACTACTACTCGTGCCTTCAAATTTCTAATTACAAACATTATGATTTTTATATCTTCCTAAATTACAGACGACTCGATAAACACGTTGAGTCCGGAACTAACAGGTCACCGCATGATGACTAGCAAAGGGTTAATTGTGATATTAATAATTTTTTTTACAATTCGACTTTTTTATTAGTGCTTCTGTTGATTTTCATTCACTTCTCATTCTCATTCTGATTTAGTACAGGGGCTTTAGGTTTAATAGTGCGATTTAAAAAAACTTGAAAATTTAATTTAACTGCAAATTTAATTTTTATTTATTTAAGATTACAGTTTCAATTAAATCGTCACAGTTTGTAGAGGTAGGTTCTTTAGAAAATTGATTTTTTTTTGTATTTGAAAACGTTTTGAGATGCTCATGACGTTGGTTGACTAAAAAAATAGTATGTAACGTTCTTGGGAAAGAATAAGAAGAATACGATCTTTAAACTTACGATGGTACGAGAACATTAACAGAAGAGTTAGATCGGACGACCACCGTAGTTATAATTGAACACACATCGTTTCGACCACTAAACAATCTGTGGTCGTCTTCAGGTGTAAGTTATCTAGTAAATTAAATACAAACTTAAACCTACTTAATCTAGTTAACAAAACGTGAACTGTTAAAATATCGGTATGGAGAACCATACATTAACTTCCATGTTCTAAGATTTATATTAAAGATCATTTTCGAAATGAAATATTTCCGTAGAAACTACTTCTTGCTTCAGCCTTAACCACAGTACTGTGGTCACTAACGTATACCACTTCACGTTAGCGCACTCGATTTTCACTGATGATGGCAGTCGATAGCACTGCCGAAACGTCTGGTTTTGCAGAAAACATTTGACCACGGCCAAACAGCCCGGGAAGGAATTTTAACAACAAACTGCTTCTTTGTTGCCGATAACGTAGTACACATAAAATATCGGTATGGAGAACCATACGTGACTTCCATGTTCTAAGATTTATATTTAAAATCATTTTCGAAATTAAATATTTCCATAGAAACTACTTCTTCCTTCAGCCTTAACCGCAGTACTGTGGTCACTAACGTATACCACCTCACGTTAGCGCACTCGATTTCCACTGATGATGGCAGTCGATAGCACTGCCGAAACGTCTGGTTTTGCAGAAAACATTTGACCACAGCCAAACAGCCCGGGAAGGAATTTTAACAACAAACTGCTTCTTTGTTGCCGATAACGTAGTACACATATACAAAATTATCCCCTCCCCCTTCAACTATAATTTTCATTTATAGAAAATTGCCCCCTCCCCCTTCAACTACCCTTTTCATTTATATATATTTCATCTACCTTTCTACAGTGGATTATTATGACCTTCCTTTCAGGATAATTTATTTATCAAAATTAAGTACTTTTAAGTACTTTTCTCTTGTTAAAATGTAAAACGTTGCAGGTAATTTAACCCTTCCCCTTAACCGACCTTCACCAAAATCAATAGGCTTTCAGTCCTCTACAATTCAGGCATGCAAAAAATTATTTGATTCTGTTTGAATTTGCGGCAGTTATCGTCTGCCATAGAAAACATTCTACACGCAAACACACAGACAGATAGATAGATAGAAAGACATACAACAGACACTCAAATACACACACACACACATTTTTCGAAAAATGACTTTTCTTCATGTTTTGAAATTATTTGATTCTGTTTGAATTTGCGGCAGTTATCGTTTGCCATAGAAAACATTCCACACGCAAACACACAGACAGATAGATAGAAAGACATACAACAGACACTCAAACACACACACACACACACATTTTTCGAAAAATGACTTTTCTTCATGTTTTGAGGGTAGTACAATCAGAATCAGCCGTTATCTCGAACACGATTTTTTTCGCTATCACCATACTTCAATTTCCTTATGGAAAATGGAAGTAAAAAGAAAAGGACCGCTACGATTTACCCTCTAAGTGCGCTGGACAGAACCGGAAACTACCTCACGCTCACGTAAGTTTACACAAAGACAAGCAACGCCCCGTTTAAATGCAAAACTAAGCCCCTGGGCCCGCCCTCAGCTAACCCCGCCCGCCACTACATACATACACTTTACATTCTTAATCCAGATCCCAGGGTGGACTGATATAATTGTCATTTACTGCCTTGAAATATGCCTCTGTGATTTTACGTTTATAAGTACACTAAAAACTCGTTTATCCGAATTTGATGGAACCGCGCCCATCCGTTGGATAAACCGAAACTTCTATTTAAATAATAATACATAATATGTAAGTACAGTAACTTTATTTAATAATAATAATTTAAAAGTTACTTACAGTAAGTAGGCCTACGACACAATAAACTATAAAACGACACCGCACTGTATATTATAGTTTCTACAGTCCTACTGGAAACTATAATTTCCTATTGCTTGTTCGTACAGTAATCAGTCATAGTTTTTTGCCTAAGCTTTGAAGCTCGTTTGCTGGCTGCCCGATCTCGAAGTCGATTCATTGTTAGACGTTCTGCAGGGGAAGTTTTGTCTTGTCGCTCCAAATACGACAGCAGCTCTTCAAACATTGATGTTGCCTCTATATGGTTGACTCCCGTTTTCTCTTCCACATCATCGTCAGAGCTTTTGTCTTCACTGGGCTGTTGTGAACATTGTGCAACAATTTCGTCATCGGATAACAGCTGATATATAGGATCGTCTTTTCCGAATTCATCCACTCAAATTCGTTTTCTTCTTGTAACTGTGCGCACCCTTCAATGTCTTATAATATTTTTAGAAATTTTGAATTTTCAGTGCCTTCTTCATTCGACACTCAGGGCAGCAGCCCCACCACAGGACTTTCCTGCAATCAGGAGGTTTTTTATTAGAGTGTTTTGCAAGATCACACTTTATCCCTTCGGGAATGCAGTCAAGAGTTTCAGTCCGCATTCAGTGGTAATCTTTATATTTATCTGGATAATTTCTCATTGGCCTTGAAAAACTTACTATCACCTCTGTCTTTGTTGAAATCGTGAATCCACGTTCTTGTGTTACACTGCTTCAAGAAGTAATTAGAGTCTAGCAGGAGAACAAATTCCAAATCTTCCTCCTCATAACTCATGACGTACGAAATGAGAAAGGGGTAGTTTACCTACACCGTTTTATGTTTTAACAAGAGTAATTTTTTCTAAGGCAAACGGTAACTGCCGCAAATTCAAACAGAATCAAATAATTTTTTGCATATGTGCCTGAGTTGTAGAGGACCTGCAGCGTTTTATGTTTTAACAAGGGTAAAGCACTTAAATTTGATTACTGTAGAATCCTGAAGGTCATAATAAGCCACTGTAGAAAGGTAGATGAAATATCTATAAATAAAAAGGGTAGTTGAAGGCGGAGGGGGTAATTTTTTATATGTGTACTACGTTATCGGCAACAAAGAAGTAGTTTGCTGTTAAAATTCCTTCCCGGGCTGTTTGGCCGTGGCCCAATGTTTTCTGAAAAACGAGACGTTCGGCAGTGCCATCGACTGCCATCATCAGTGAAAATCGAGTCCGCTAACGTGAGGTGGTATACGTTAGTGACCACAGTACTGTAGTTAAGGCTGAAGAAAGAAGTAGTTTCTATGGAAATATGTCATTTCAGAAATGATTTTAAATGTAAATCTTAGAACATGGAAGTCACGTATGGTTCTCCATAGCGATATCTTAATTTATAAATAATATCAATCTGCTTTCACAAAGATTTTATTTGCAATATTGCAAAACATTTTTAAAACAAATTTTCAAATATAGAAATAAAATATGTTAGAGTTAGCACAATTAGTGATTTTTCCATCACTTTACTCAAGAAAATAATGTTCGATAAAGCGAGGGTTTATGTTTTCTTGTCGATCCCCATTTTCCACTCCTGTCCCTATTGAGGGAATGCGTACAGCGTAGGCCTATATGACTTATTTTGTTTTTACTTGTCACTTACAAAGTTTGTGAACAAGATTTTAATGTTTAATAAAAGGAATTCGTTTTAGGATAGACGCCCCTTCTGCATTGTTGTATAATTTTGCAATGGCATCCCTTTTGATTAAATCATCTTGTAATCCGGTCGATTTAGAGACGCTCATCTCTACTTTATTACAAAATACTAAAAACTCTGAGATTATTTTATGTGTTTGAATAATACTCAATTACAAACTGATTCGCTTCCGACCACGTGATTTGAGAGGCACATTTTACTAAGTGTGCCTAGTATTTAAATTTAATTTTTGTATCTAGTTCACGGTGTCTCGTAACAGCCACCTAGATCTAAATGGATGTGTATACGTGCGAACAGCTGACAGAAAATAAATTTCTTATTCTGTAACGGTTGGCATAGAATAGTAAAGGCCTTCTGTATCTAGTTGACACTTCAAACAGAAAATGAGGTGCGCATACCGTATTTTCGTTTATTTTTCATCCGATGAGTTATTGAACTAGCGAAGCGAGTCTCAGTTTTAACTCGGCCTTTTGGCATTTGCCTGTCTGTCTATTCGGAGTACGTCTCCCATAAATTTTACAATTTTCCAAATATTTTGGCTTCTATTTCTACGGTCTATTTCTCCGACTTTTATTGTGTCCCTAAAGTGTTGCCTTTATGGCCGGCGTCGCGTCGCATTTATTATAAACACTTTCCGGGCTATCAGGTCCTATGCTGTAAACTGCAAACGTTTCAACCACTCCATTGGTGGCCATCTTCAGTGCTGGAAGGAGTGAAAAGTACTGACAACGGTCTCCGTCAGTAGAACCAGAGTACTGGCGGCCCTAATAAGGACACCATTTATATTACTTTTTAGAGTCTGCACCATGTAGCCGCAGACGTCGTGCCTTCTTCTGATCGGCTGGAGGCGGTCTGCGACGACGTGGTGCAGACTCTAAAAAGTAATATAAATGGGGTCCTTTCTAGGGCCGCCAGTACTCTGGTTCTACTGGCGGAGACCGTTGTCAGTACTTTTCACTCCTCCCAGCATTGAAGATGGCCACCAATGGAGTGGTTGAAACGTTTGCAGTTTCCGGCATAGCACTACGGTTTGTCCCTAAAGTTACAAAATTTTCGAAATGAACACTCATTTCGATTTGCGTTAAAATTCTATTTAGTCTGATACTTGTGAATTTTACTTCTTTTTTTGTGAATTTAATTTGATAGCTCACGTAGGCTTTTTTTCACAATTTCGACCTCCTACAGTTTTCCCTCCCCCCACCTTCTGTTTTTTGAAGAATCACCCTCGGAACCAGTAGGGTTCTGTAGGGCAAAAGTATGGACGCGTAGGGGCCACATTTTACTTAAATCGGTTGGTGCATTCAAAGGTTGTCGTGAGACACACCCCAATAGACTGGACAAAGTGTCAAACGGTTGACTTAAAAACTGAGAGCTCGCTCGCTCGTTCAAAAAGATTAGTTTTGTTAATCGTATATTTCATGGCTGCGTTAAAATTTTAAGACGGAGGGACGGGGTGAGTCAGATCATCAGTACTCTTGGAACTAGAAACCGGAAGAATGTGGCTATGAATAGAGAAGAATTGCGAACTCTTCTGAAGAAGGCCAGCGCCTACAAAGTGGTGTCGAACCAATGGTAATTATGATGATGATGTTAGAATTTTAAACTTCTAAAACAAAAGTGCTCCTTATTATACACAAAATACATACCTTCACTAAATTAAGAGGCCCACATATACAACATAAATTTTGATAAAGGAAGAACTTCTATATTTATCAAATATTTTGAAAAGTAGAAATAGGCAATATTGTTTGTTATGTGAAGAAATGCGCATAGGAAGTATTTTTTCTTGTACAATACCACGATTAGTCACATTGCTCGTTTAAAGGCTACCTTTTCATCTCCTCCGATATCTTGTAACACGTCTTCGCCTTAAGGCTTATACACTAACATTGCTTTTGGAATTCGTAACAAAGGCATTCTCTAATAGTGAGTTTATAATTGTGTGAGTAGGGGGCTGAGATGGGGATGCAGCCTTTCTCCAATATTATTTAATGTGTACAGTGTACATAGATGGCGTTGTACACGAGCGGAAGGATTGTTTGCCATTTTATAATTGGGACTTCGGAGATTACAGGAGTGTCTGTGCCTTGCTTTTTGCTGACGACCATGTTGTCATATGCGATAACAAAGGTACTTTACAGAGAGCATTGCACGAGCTTCGTAAAATAATTAAGAAATACAGTTTAATTTTATTTCGATACATAAGGCTTTCACAGCCGGCGTCAACTGTGTTGGAATGTAATCGCCTTGTCACCGGGCTATTAGGCATTAGGCCGTAGTCCACTACTGCCGCTATGAACAGACCTTTCGGCCTCTCCGCTGCAGGCCATTTTCGGTGTAAAAACGATCGGAAACTGGCACGGATCTTTACAAGTTAACCACAGTCGAGATACAAAATTAAATTTCTATAAAGTTACTGCACTCCCTATACTGTCCTATGACTGTGAATTATGGACAACTCCAACCAAGAAACAAGGCAGTAAAATACAGGCGTCGCAAATGGCGTTATTAAGAGGAGTTAAAAGGTGTTCTAAACTTGACCGTATAAGGAATGAGACCATAAGAGAACAGTTATACGTATTTAACTTGAATAAAAAATTATAAAATTACAAACAACGTTAGGAATATCACTAAGAATGTCAGAATCCAGACCGGCCGAACAAGCCTGAAAATACAAACCTATAGAACACAGGTGTGTGGTTAGACCCAGGAAGAGATGGGTGGAGGATCTCTGAAGGCGGAACAGGCAACCCCTTGCCTATATGTCGTTTTTTGAAGATGATGATGACGATGAAATACAAATTAAAACCAAAATCTTCCCTCATTTCGAATATTAATTTTATCTTTATTTCATTTTACATGTCCACTAACGATGATGTCGAAAAAACAACTCAAAAAATTCCTAGGAGCAGTCTTAATCATTGACAAAATGGTTTGGGAGTAACTGAAATACGACAAAGTAAGATAACAGCATGCCTCCATTTTTTTGTGGTGGACTGTAACTTACCTCGGAAGAGAAAGACAAGAATCCGAGAAATGAGAGAAGAATCGTGTAGGCCGTAAATTCATATTTGAACAGAAGATTGGTTCCAGGCGAAGGTTGGGATTGCTTTAGACGAGTCGGTGTGACTAACGAAAAAGTAAGAGCCATCATTGCTGCAAGAGAGAGACAGTGATAGAACGAATCGGGTGACAAAGGTTAAAATGTTTTTTGGCCGTATGTTAAAGAATGTCAAGAAATCAATTGGGGAAAAGAGAGTGAAAACCCACTGGAATGACGAAAAGGAAGGGAATGATGATGGGGGTCTTGAAATGAGCAATCAGGAAAAACTATGGACAGTGGAAACTTAGAAAAGGAACGAGCCTGAAGAGAAACGACTCAACAACAACGTATTCTTTGGTTATGTTTATCTATTGACTCCTAATACATGTATATAATTACTTCAATTTTAAAATATATTATATAATATTTTACTTTATATTTTCATATTATAAAATAAATTACGAGTCTTACTATTCAATAACATCATAAACATGCATTAAACGTAAAGCGTGCACATGTGTGTGTGTGTGTGTGTGTGTGTGTCGACGAACACCATTTGGCAAACGGCAGTGCCCCTGCATAATGCATCTGCGGCAATACTTCGTACTGTATTGTGGATGAGGTTGTATACACAGAAGGGGTTACGATCAGAGCACATATTTTTGAAACAGTTCATACCCAATGTTTAACACCATTTCACTTGAGTTCGTTGGTTAGAAAGCGTTGGAATAAGATTGTTTTCTGGGACGATCTTGACCGCCTCGTGTAGATTTTTTTTTTAGCTACGCAACAGACGGAAATGTGACTCGCCAAGAATAAAGAATTACCGTCAAGAAATTTGAAAAATTTACTTTTCAAACGCTAATAGACGACGCTCAGAATGTTTTATTGTATACATAAACATCAACACATAGAAGCGTGTGTGCCCACGCGGGGCCGTAGATCAGTGTACGCTACTCATTTAGAAACCACACCAGTAGCGAATACTGGACGCAGACATTGAAAAATGTCGGTCGCATACAAGGATGAAATTCGTTAGGTTTGTGGCGAGAAGGTACGAGAAGGTGTAGAACGATGAACGAGAAGACGAGAAATTATATGAGAATTTTTTTATCAACAAAAAAATAAATGAACAGAAGGAATAGTGGAAAAGACAGAATGGAGAACAACAGAATACCCAAATGGTCTACCAGTGTAAATCAAGGGGGGGGAATCTATCGTAGACCTAGGAATCGCTACGAGTGATGAAGGCAGAACACGCTACTACGCCTCCACTCAATTACAGAGAAGAAGAGGAGGAGGAGGAACCAGAGGACAAAAAAAGAAGAAAAAAAGGAGGAGGAGGAGGAACAGGAGGACAAAAAAGAAGAACAATGAGAGGATGAGGAGGGGTAAGGGAGGAGGAGAACGACGACGACGACGACGACAAGAAGAAGAAGAAGAAGAAGACGACGAGGAGCATGACACAATGAAGAAGAAGAAGAAGAAGAAGAAGAAGAAGAAGAAGAAGAAGAAGAAGAAGAAGAAGAAGAAGAAGAGCAGGACACGATGAAGAAGAAGAAGAGGAGGAGAAGGATTCTAGGTCTCGGGTCTATTTGATTACCGCAATCGTACAATAGTTTCAACAATCGATCACTACACAATTGCTACAGTTTCACATAGCATGACTTACAGAGATATGAATCACATTTTAGTAGGATACAAGTATTTAATACCTTGAAGAAAGAAAAAGGAGGAAGAAGGGTATAGAGAACAACAACAACGACGACGACGAAGACGAAGAAGAATTATTGTAAGTTTTGAGACCGTGGATTCGAGTTTTGTCTTCAATACTATTTTTTTGGATGCCGCCTTTCTCACACTACAGGCGTGAGAATTCATTTCCACGGAAAACAGTAGCCACGAACTTTGTTAGGGAGTCAAAAGAAAAGACCGAGTTGCCAGTGATATAGTACGATAAACGATGAGTATGGAAAACACGATTTTAAATGATATTTAAAACAAAACAAATGGTATGGTACCCTCGTGAGCAAAAGGATGTCCGATAAAAGATTACCTAACGAAGAGGATACTAGACTGACTGGTCGCTATCGAGGAGAGGAAGGCGAATGGTTGACCATAGACAGTGCTAATAAACAGTAAGCGGTAAAAAAATCGGGGAGTAGAGAGAGAGTGAGAGTAAAAAAAAAAAAGAGAGAGAGAGAGAGAGAGAGAGAGAGAGAGAGAGAGAGGGTTAGTTTGAGGGGGAGAGGGGGGGTTCAGGAGTTACTTGGAGCAATGGAGAACGGGTATCGCATGACGCCGTAGAATGTTTAAGCCCGCTTTTATAGACAAACATTCTAGAACTACTTTTGGTAAGCTGGCATCATTCCAGAAGTAAACCATTTAATCTGAAAAAGTGGTTTGCAGAATGTTATGTCTCCATGTGATGTCTCCCTCCCAGAGAGCATCTAAATTTTAGCAGTGGAGGTCAAAATGACACTATGTAATGAAATATCGGTATGGATAACCATACATGACTTCCATCTTATAAGATTTATTTTTAAAATAATTTACTTGAATTAGGTGCGATCATTTCTAACTAGTAAATCGAATTTTATGTTTGACAGATTGAAATGAAATATTTCCATAAAAAACTACTTCTGTGTTGCCAATAACGTAGTACACATTATCCCCTCCCCCTTCAACTATAATTTTCATTTATAGAAAATTGCCCCCTCCCCTTCAACTACCCTTTTCTTTTATATATATTTCATCTACATTTCTACAGTGGATTATTATGACCTTCTTTTCAGGATAATTTATTTATCAAAATTAAGTACTTTTAAGTGCATTTCTCTTGTTAAAACGTAAAACGCTGCAGGTAAACTAACCCTTCCTGTTAACCGATCTTCACCAAAATCAATAGCCCTTGAGTCCTCTACAACTCGGGCTCATATGCAAAAAATTATTTGATTCTGTTTGAATTTGCGACAGTTATATTTCGCCATAGACAAAATTCTACACACGGACGCTTTTCAGAGAATGACTTCTCTTTATGCTTTGAAGGTAGTACAATCAGAATCAGCCCTTATCTCAAACACAATTTTTGCGTGATCACCATACTTCCATTTCCTTACGGAACATAGAAATATAAAGTGTTACTTCATAAATATGAAAAATGTTACTATTTGTAACATTTAATTGGATAATACCAGCCAAGTTCAGTTAAATATAAATATCTGGAACGCCACAGTACAGGCTTATTAATAACCCATATAAAATATTTCGTTTTCTCCAATGTCGCGTGTTTTAATGCTGTATTATGTTCTTGGTTTTTAAATTTTTAAATAATTTTCACAATTTTGTCTGGTTTTAAATAGCCTCATATGTTTAAAAAGTTTTTTTTATAAGAGAAAGTGAAGAAAGAATTAAATCATAAAACTGGAAAACTCTAATCCAGTGGTTCCCAAACTTTTTAGGTCATGGAGCACTTTTCAGTGGAAAAGTTCATCACGGAGCACTAATTTTCACCTAGCACTTATATGACCATGCTATTTGAGGATAGAAGGTAAACATTCAGAATTTAGAACTTTAGACATATGAAACAGGCTTTATTAGTTTATTTCATTACAAAAAAATATTTTCAACTCTAATTTCACTACATACATTACAAAACAAACAAACACAAAACATATTAAGGCAACACATTTTAAAACGAACTAAAAGCAAGTATTGTAAATCCATAATATATCCTCATAGATCTGGTACATAAAACCATTTTTGTTGCAAAACCAAAAGTGCTACTTGGGACTGTAAAAGAACTATTCTAATGAGAGGGATGAGACTGAATTGATTTACATAACTTAGCTATATCTGCTTGAATTTGGGACAGCTGGAGTCGAATATCTTTAAAGTCACATTTTTAAGACCTGGTCATTTCTTTATTCTTCCAATTTCTTCAAGGAGCACTAGGAGATGTTTCGCGGAGCACCAAGTGCTCCGCGGAGCACAGTTTGAGAACCGTTGCTCTAATCAATAAACTATGAAGTCAGCTAATACACAGTTTAGCTGGACTTATAAAATTTCTTCAAAAGACGTCAGCGATTTCTTAAACAATTGACATTAGGCCTATTAGAGGGACGGACTACTAGAGGGAAAAGTCCGCCCTTCTAGAAGACCTGAACTTATATAAAAATTCATCATCACCGAATCTACAAGAATTAAATCTCAAAAATGATTTCTTCCGATACCAAGTAAATAGACTAGAACTGGTCATTCCAACCCTTCTTCGGATGCCCCATACCTCTCCGCCCTTTCAGCTTGTAATTCCATAGTTTTCTGGGGATGGGTCAGTCATCCATTCTGTTAAGGTGTTCCAACCGTTTTAGCCGGTATTGGGCAATTCTATCTAGTATACTCATAACGTACATCTCTGCCGTACATCGACATTTCTTTTGCGATCTTGAAGAGTATATACTGCTACGATTCGGAGAAAAGTCATATGACTTGGACTGTTACTTCGTTGAAGTCCAATTCTCAGACCCATACAGAAGAAGCTTAGGGAGGGCCATCACCTTGTAGATCATCTTGCAACATTATTATAACA
Source organism: Magicicada septendecula (assembly GCA_034769895.1). Classification (NCBI taxonomy): domain Eukaryota; kingdom Metazoa; phylum Arthropoda; class Insecta; order Hemiptera; family Cicadidae; genus Magicicada; species Magicicada septendecula. The sequence goes on along the minus strand of CM068367.1, from coordinate 29,586,978 downwards.
GTTCCGTATAGCTATGATTATGATAAAATATGCTTTGTTTTATATCTTTCCAGAAATACGAGAAGGATATTTGCACAAAAATATGTTGTAAAAAAATATTTAAAATATCTTCTTCTTCTTCTTCTAACCTCAATCCAAAGATTGGTAGGCATCCGTATTTCTCGGTTGATTGTCTTCTCCTTGATCCATTAACGCTACGTTTCCAGTCGTTTGACCCTTGGTCTTCGCCCGTAGTAATTTTTCCATTCATTTTCCTCTCTAGTATCCGTAGTCTGTTATGTCAAATTAAATGCCCCAACAATAGGCGTTTCCTCCTGACGACAGTTATGCGTAAACTTCGTCATTCATTTATCAGTTTAAAATCTCATCACTGCTTACCGAATCCTCCATAGGTTCCTTGCAGTCCTATGTAACTACCATGTCTCAGAGACCTCTGTTCCGTATACATTTTTCCCATTGTCCCAGTTTCCAGAACCACGTTTCCCACAAAAGTGTTTTATGTAATTTTTTTCTGGTGACGATACCAATGTTCCCAGAAGTTAGCATCCTCTTATTTTTCACGAAAACCACTTTTGTTAAATCTATTCCAGACTTAATGTCAACAGTAGAGGTCTTTCGTCGTTCCGATTTCTGGTGTACCGAAGGTTGCTTCAAAAATATTTCGCTCATGGCTGACGTTCGTATTTGAAGATTTACCAAAATACTATTTCCCCTCACGCTTCATATTGAAAACTGCCTTCATAATAGCCAATTGTTTCCAAATCTATTATTTACATGTGGCTATAATTAGCAGAAGATAGGTAGCACTGTTTCTATATTAGTATCGATAGGTACGTTTGTCGTGGAAACTAGTCCGCGACCGTTACACACCTGAGCATTTCTAATTAGGTTATTGCGTATGTGTTGTGTGTGTGTGTGTGTGTGTGTGTTACCTGAGCACCTGCACGCGGAATGACGCAATATATCACCTCATACGACGCTACTAATTCGACTGTGTCATCGTATTTGAATGATGGCGTTGTATTTTCGGTTATACACAGGCACGACCGAATGTCCTAAATTTCGCTTCTATTACTTCCGTGCCCTGTTGGACTCGGTGGCGTCAAATATTGGTGTCTGGTGTTTTACACAATGATAGGTGCGCAATCTACTACTTCTTCACCTTCTTCTCTGGTGACAAGCTCAATAGCTGGAGGTTGCTAGGACTTTCATTTTATATATGTGGTTTTGAAACGTACATAAGTACCTACAATGTAGCTCTGCGTGTCTTTTCATCACGAGTTTTTGCTTCTGAAGACTTCTGTGTCGATAGTTTCAAAATTTGCTGAAATATTTTTGGAGCCAACGTAACTAGGAATTGATTTTTTACTTGCTTTCGGTGTTATTTCTTGAAATTTTCATTCCATTTCCTCACATAATAGTAGAAGAGGCCAAGAATACATTGAAATAACATATATAGTGAGGATGAAGACGGAGGTTGCCGAGGGAAATTTTAGGCTGTAGACCACGAGATAGGAGATTCGTTGGTAGACCTCAGAACAGTGGTATCGATGGAATAAAGGAATCCTGTGGAACCGCAACAGACTTACAGTCTAAGCGTGGAAGGCGAAGAGAAGAAGTCAAAACAAATAAGACCACCGTCACTACTACTACTACTACTACTACTACTACTCTGCTGATGATGATGCTGGTGGTGCTAAAGCTATTACTGCGTTATTGAGACTTCGTTCTCATTTACTGTTACGCGACAGGGACATGCAGTGTATATTGTACTATGCAGTAGAGGTGGGCCGATATACCTGTAATAGGTATTTTGGAACGATATTTTTGTGGAACGGATGTAACGGTGACTGAAAAGTTGAAATACCTGTTATTCGCGGCGACGCTGTTCCGAGTCGAGACACGCCGCCCTCGCTGTTCCGAGTCGAGGCACACCCCCTACGCACCTACCCAGACACACACACACAAAAAGTACACAAGATCACGTAAACCAAGGCCAAATACTAGGCGTACAAAAATATCGCTGGAACGCAAGGAACAGCCAGTAACGCGTTATTTAAAATACTAGGTATTTCAAATACTAGTGGTATCACCGATACACAAGGAACAACGCGTTCCAGAGTAACAGTAGTATTTTAGTAACACCTAATATTTTAGGAACAGGTAGCATCAAGCATATTTCGAGTAGGAAATATAAGTATATAGTACGAGCCACTTTTTCGTCCTGTATACTTCATTCTGCGCAAAGAGACGAATAGAGGTGGGCCGATATACCTGTAATAGGTATTTTGGAACGATATTTTTGTGGAACGGATGTAACAGTGACTGAAAAGTTGAAATACCTGTTATTCGCGGCGACGCTGTTCCGAGTCGAGACACGGCGCCCTCGCTGTTCCGAGTCGAGGCACACCCCCTACGCACCTACACAGACACACACACACAAAAAGTACACAAGATCACGTAAACCAAGGCCAAATACTAGGCGTACAAAAATATCGCTGGAACGCAAGGAACAGCCAGTAACGCGTTATTTAAAATACTAGGTATTTCAAATACTAGTGGTATCACCGATACACAAGGAACAACGCGTTCCAGAGTAACAGTAGTATTTTAGTAACACCTAATATTTTAGGAACAGGTAGCATCAAGCATATTTCGAGTAGGAAATATAAGTATATAGTACGAGCCACTTTTTCGTCCTGTATACTTCATTCTGCGCAAAGAGACGAAGCTGTTTTTAATAAAGGAAATAACTCATCCTGCTGTTACATTTATTCTCGTGTGATATGCAGATATACAATACAGATTATATGCTAATAAATTATATATTATACTAGTCACCAACTTGTAACTAAAATCGGTTGGTAAAACTTTATGTTTTTACTCAAAAAAACTTTATGTTCCGAGTAGTTAGTGAAATCGTATTTAATTATATTGAGTTATAACCTATAGAGTGGCTGATGTTGATATGCTATATTATACTTTTTATTAATGTGATTGTAACTTCACTACACATCTCACGTAAATGATGAGATTGTTGTAATGGACATTTATGCACTTTATCTAGTCCTGTTCCTTAAATATCTGTAATGCATTTAATTTACTTTTGTTGTTGCTTATTATTTATAAGTTTTTTTTATGTATTTACATTTATTTTATTACAGTTTGTTTTTTATTTTTATTTGTAAAATTTTGTTTATTCTCATTCACTCTTGTGGCTTACTGTTATGTTTTTATTATACGTTTCTGATGTTTTTTCACATTATTTTTTGTGGTATTACGTGTAGGCCTACTCTAAATTATTTAATTGCCCCGAGTTTCGCAACTGATTTGTCTAACCAATGTTAGTTTGTTTACTACTAGTGAAAACTTAAATTGGTATTCCCAAAGGGAGATAGGCCTATAAATTCTCTTGTTTCTTATTTCCATTTAAACAGTAATAGTTTAATAAAGTCACAGTGTAAAGTAACACTGTTAATACTTTTAGTTTCAATTTATTTCTTATAACAAATTATATAGTATAGGTTATATAATTATATAGTATAGGTTATATAATATCTTCAAATAAATACACAGCAAGTAGGTTTATTAATATACTAATAGGTTTATCTAGGTGAAAATAAACCTACTTGCAGTGTATTTATTTGAAGATATTACATAGGAGACCTGCAGGAAACTCAAAACGAGTTACTTACAAAGGATAATATAGGTTATGTATATATTGTATATAATAACAGGTATTTGTACCTGTTATTTTTTTGGAACGGTATTTTCATACCTAGTATTTTAAAATAACAGTTTAGCCCACCTCTACTATGCAGTACTGAGGAATGTTAATACGGTCGTGTTTATCTCTCACAGCATGTGCACAGCACAGCATTAGCAGTGCAAGTACTGTTATTGCCAATGGTTCGGTGTGTCATGTCCTTGTCCTTGATCGACATTGTCCTTCTCCTTGCCTCACACACACAAACACAACACACAACCGCGCGAAGCAAATTTACGTTCCACTACCTGAACCGCTCCTACATTTAATTTAACGCGTCGCGGCTCCGCAGACAGTAAGAAGTTTCTGTTCTTTATAGTTACCACCAATGGGTTTGTGATTTAAAGCGTGTGATGCACAGCCGTCGGATACATTTTTTCAAATAATTATGAAATTATTTTCTATAATATATTTTACGATTCGTATTTCGTACTACCTAAAGGAAAGTACATTTATGAGGCCTAAAGAAGACAATGGTAATAAAGTTTCTATCGGTATTTCGATAGGAATTTTGTATCAATGGACAATTACAGGCCCAAAAGTTAAATGACTGTAGAGAGGGTTATCGTTCTGTCAACAAGCGTTGAAATTGTACGAAAATTTCACTGTGTACTAACCAATAAATACATTTCAAGTGCTTGTGGGCGCTCTATTTTATTTATTTATTTTGATTTCTCATTTTGTCTAAACTTGTAAGGTCATATTTTTCTTGAATGGAAATTGCTTCATGTCCACACAAGTATTTCTTTGTAATCTCCCGTAATTCTGATCGGTAAACAGCGACAATTTTCACCACTGTCTTGAAAATATGTATTTAGCAACCATAATAGAAATATTACTGAACACAACTGACATTTATTGATAAAGTTGAGCGTATGCTTTTCGTGGTTTGGTGACAAAATTATGTATTGCCAAGTTATAAACATTTTTTTGGCATAAATAAAAGAGATGAAAATGTATGTGATGAGGATTTAAAAATAAATTTCAAAATGACAGAAAATATACGCTCTGAGAATGTAAAAGCAGTTTTTTACATTCTCCTGCACAGGGTTAAGCGCGAAGCTTTCAACAGTCATTGTGTTGAGGTACCTCTTCACCTATTCTTGAGGGTACAAATATGGAGACCGATTTCTGGGGCAACATAGAGGAAGTCCTTAACGTCTAATAATATTAGAATGTAAGAGACGTCTTTTCTAACAGGGATAGTAGAGGCAAATGTTACGATTGATGGCCGCAAGACGCGGTGGTAACGAATCTGGGTGTCTTTTTATAATACTCAACAGTTTAAAACAAGCCAACCTGATGGGCAAAAGAAACATTAATCTACAGATAATTAAGGCCAAGAAAACGCTAGACGACTTGGAACCCAACCGTTATAATGAAGAATAATGAAGAAGGAGAAGACTATAGACTCAGGTTTAATCAGGTTTATATAGCGCAGTAGAATAAACAAAAGATATTTCAGAGATTTTCCATTAAGTGTTAATGTACAAATTTGTTGTTTTTTCTCTAATTTACGTAATAATATATAAAGATTTGCGTAATTATAATTCATCATTTATTTTCACGTGTTCTTTTAAAAACATTATTATCTTAATTGACGTTTCATGAGACATTAAATTTTGATATATGTGTTAATTATTTGAGCTATAATAAATTGTGTTTTAGTGGCAACCAACGACAGACGGTTGAAAGAACTGCGGAACCCTATAAAAGAACAGGAGTGTGGTGATTCAATGGGTTACACTCGCTATATACAAATACATCTGTGGGGAAAGTCAGACGGTAAGCAGGTGACCAAAATCTGCCTCCTTGTTGCCAATTAACCAGTGCTTTTAAAGTTAGTTTAGTTTTTTAGGTTTTTGGAGTGAGTTTTACAGTTTATTATTTGATGTATTCGAAGTCAGAGACATCTGACTTTTGACTGTACAGGTACCGCTGCACCTTGCTTATAGCAACTTGATCATCGACATCATCTTCAACAAGAATTAAACCAAAAATTGTTTGTTCCGGTCCCACTCAGACAGACTAGAGCTGGTCCTTCGGACGTCCCACACCTCTCCTTCTTCCTTTCGTCTTATAATTCCAAAGTTGTTTGGAAGATGCGGCAGTCGTCCGTTCGGTTAAGATGTTCCAACCATTTTAGCCGATATTGGCCAATCCTGTCGAGTGCAGTCATAATATTTACTTTCTGCCGTATAACTTCATTTCTTCTACGGTTTTGCAGAGTATTATATCCTGCCCACCTGCCTGAGAAATCTCATTTCGACCGCTTGAATACGGCTGCCCTGGGATTTTCTTTTGTTGAACTCCAATTCTCGGATCCGGATTTTATTAAAGTCCAAGTCTCGGACCCATGGAGAAGTGTGGAGAGAGCCATCACCTTGTAGCACTTGAGACGTGTTTTACTCGTTTATTGTGTAGTTCTCCTGACGTTCCGTACATTTGACTTAACTTATGCAGCTCATTCACCACGTACTTGGCTGTAACATAAGACACATTATTATATTATTTTGATATTCAAAATCGCTGACCTGCTCCATAAGAGTACCATGTGTACAACAGTTTTTGCTCGTACGGGATCGGCTCCATGAAAAACTATCACCTTGATCTTCAGTGTGGAGTTCTGTAATGCGAAATCGTTGCAGAGTCGGTGCAATGAGTGTACAGCCATCAGCAATCCGGTTTCCTAGTTCGACAGCCGCTAACTCGATGCCACGTAAAATAAAGAAATTAAAGAGGAGCGGCTGAAGAAATAAAAGACAACAAAACGAGCAATAGGACTCGCCTCGAGGAAAGACGTCACAGACGAGTATAAAAAACAATGTAATTTTACATTAAGCAAAGATTACAGTAAACCTACAGACAACAAATAAGACATTCTAATTTTAATCAGCTGTCCTCGTACTCTTCCCCTCCCTCCCTCTCTATCTATCTATCTATCTATCTCTCTTCCTCCCCCTCTTTCTCTATCCTCTCACTTTATGAATAGCAACAAACTCAAGACAATCCTACTTACAATGCACACAGGTGCACGCGGCTTTGTTAATAAAGGTAATCCACGTGAGCTTCAGCTGAACCCCCCCACGTTCCTCGAGTTTTGTCAGCTACTTGAGCCACAAAAACCAAAACCACCAAAATCATCATCAACGTCAAACGCCGTCACAATTATCCAGCTCTTTGAGTCCACTGCCAAACGTAAGGCTCCCCCCCCCCCTATAACCCTTTCCGTTCATTTCGAATTTATGCTGTACGCATTCTTTGCTGTGTCCGAGTTGGTAGTGATTTTAGTAATTCTTTAATGCCGTCTTTCCAGCGCATTGGTGACGGACCCTACTCATCTGGACACGCACTCGGACTCATCGCGCACACATAAATATTAGTCTACAAAGACGTGTAGGCCTATACACTGTAACAGTAATTATTTTGTATATCCGATTGCATTTTAATGCGTTAAAAAAAAAAAAAAAAAAATTGTGCAATACAGTGGAAGGTAGGGTAGCGTTGGAAATGTTGCGGAAGCCTTGCAAACTACGGAAAAAGCATAACAGAGACTTAGAATATGGAAATAGACTGTGGCGAGGCTGTTGTGGGCATACATTACGTGACCGCATACGAAATGAGGCAATTAGAGAACAGATAAGAGTGGTAGGTACATCAGTAATTGATACAACAGAAGCAAAGATTATGATGGTACATGGTCACGTGCAAAGGATGAAGGAGGAAAGGTGGGCCAAGAAAATGTTAAAGTGAAAACCTTTAGAGCACAGAAGAAGAGGCAGGCCAAGAAAAACTTGGAAATATGGAATATCATCAGCCATGAGAGAAATGACCCTCCGAGAAGGAGATTAGGAAGATATAAGGAGATAATGCATTTTAGAGGCTACCACGAAAAACAACTTTAATTTTGTTGAATTCACAAATATGTATGTATAAAAATGTAGGCCTTACTTTGTTTTGAAAATAACGAATATTGAAGTTTATGTTAACATCAAGGCAACTGAAGTGGGGAGCATGTGAATCCGTGTGTGTGTGTGTGTGTCCGGCAGATTAGTATTAAGTATTAAACAAAATTTCATAAGTCTGGTGCTATATTATAAAACATTTCTCAAAATTACCTCAGACGTTAGGAGTGGCGTATCTAGAATTTGGTCTGGGGTAGGTCCGGTCGAGTCGGCTTCATACAAAAAAAGAAACAAGTTAAGACTACTCAGTATTACTATCTTTAAAATGGTTTAAAAATGTACGATAACATCCTGAAACCAATCCCATTAAAGGGAACGTCAAAAACACAGTACAAAATTAAAGAAATTTCGACGAAACCGAAACATCGAAGCATGATAATGTTTTTAGGCTTTTTAAACGTATAATGTGCATATAACAAATATTTACTATATAACAAATATATTTACTATATAACAAACATTATCATGTTAAAACGACAGAGACCGAAGATTTCTATAGACTGTGGAGAATCGAAAGTGTGGAAGCTTTACATTTTTCGATGACGTTACATTTTTGTGGAATGACCCCCAGCCTAAAAACATTATCATGTTAAAATACACATTTTGACACATTTTTTAGAAGATATTTATTGACTGAATTGATTTTCCTCTACGGTATTTCATATTTAAAACTTATATGCAAATAAACTCAAAATTACGACTAAAAACCGGTCCGTGATCGGTTTACTATTAAACGTCATTATGTCGGCAACGTTTCGATTCCCAGTTAGGCAGATGTACGCCGAACACTACCCGATATTATTTGTTGACTCTCTGTCGCTTCTTAGCGGCCTGAAGAAGAGTCCCGAAGGGGAATCGAAACGTTGCCGACGTGATGACTTTTAACAGCAACCGACCACTGCTAAACAGCCCGGTTTTTAGTCGTAATTTTGAATTTATTGACACCGGAAGTGCGAGCCTCAGACTTAAGTTATATTTAAATGCTATGTAATAAACCTGTTTGTACTACATATACTACATATTAAAAATAGAGTTACTACTATATTAGTGTACACAACTGAATAAATAATTAAATGGCCTAAAAGACAAGGGAGTAACAAAATTTATGAACTTTTTCGATCCTCTGAGGAGGGTCCGGTCCCGTTCGTTACTCCCCCCCCCCCGTAAATACGCCCCTGCACGTTAGCTTAGCTGAAATGAAATTAAAAACTGCAAATTAGTGGATTTTGTACTGAAATGATAATGTCAGTCAATCAGCTATAATGTTTTATTAACTGTCTAAAATCGACACCGTTAATAAATGGGAATAATAATGATTTTTAGGCAGTAACTGTTTGCTTAGCTAAGGATATCCGACATTTCTTGGCGAGTCACAACCCAGTCTGTTGACGCGCCGTCCCCTCTAACCTCTTTGCCGCTACTTTTATTCCAGTTACGCAACGGCAAAAGAGAAAAACAACAAGAAGAGAGTAGAAGCGAAACCAAAAAAGCAGAAGCGACGTTTGGTATGCGCGTAAAACGCCGACTACAACGACAACTGGTTGGTTGGTACGACCGCGTGCGCGCGCGCGCTCTCTCACATAACGGTAACCTGGTGAACTTCTGAATATCGTCATCTCTCTTTTTACTTTTACAGACAAGTAAACAAGGCGGTGGTACTTTTACGGTGGTAGTAAACAAGAACCTGCCGCGGGCCCGTTAGAGGAAAGTACTTAACAAACTGGTTACTTCCGTATTCATTACATACAGCCGCTTGCTACTGCTACAATTACGACGACCGACCACCACACACAATGACTAATACTAATGGTAATGCTACTAACGCGGGTGTATAATGTTTTATGTTTTCAGTTTGATTATTAACGCTCTTTAAAACGTCTATGTAAGTATCAATGTGTGGGTGGCTGCGTGGGTTTTCAGTATGTGGAGTGGAAAAGCTAAGGTGATCATCTTTATGAAAAGGTGAAGGATGTTGTTGTCTCCATGCTGTTGACAAATATGAATGCTGTTGTCTGTCTCCATCCATTGTGAACTCTATTTTTGAGTGGATGCTGTTTGTATGTTTCAAGAACTCTGTGAATGTGTCCTTTCTGAAGCAGCTGTCGATGTATCTAATCCACAAGAACGATTTCAGCTGTGTTGTGCTCATTGCCTTTTTCTCGAGGTTGTCCATGAAGAGGTTTGCGATGACCGGCGATAACAGTGAGCCCATTGGTGCTCCTTCTGGTTGCCTGTAAAAGTGGTTGTTGTATGTAACGTAGGTGGAGGTCAGCCAGTGCTCTGTTAGTTCCATGATGAGCTGAGGCGGTTTGTATTATCTGGAGTGCTTCCAAGATTGGTGTGTTTGTGAAAAGTGAGATTATGTTAAAGCTGACCAGGATATCTGAACAAGAGATAGCGAAGTCTGAGAGTCGTTCGTACAAAGTAAACAAGTTTTTTATGTAAGAATCCATTTTTTTCGGCTAATGGTTGGAAGTATTCGGATAAGAATGCGGGTAAATTTTGTGTAGGAGAACCTATATCGCTTATTATCAAAGAGGGATGTCTGCTTTGTGGGATTTTAGGAAGTCCGTATAATTTTGTGTGCGTGGAAACTTCTCATGAGAAATCAGGCATTGGTTTGTTTATTTCCCCATTGGTGCACTGAGGATGAGAGATCGTGTCTTTTTCTCTAAGTACACTGTGGGGTCTCGTGTCTTTTCTGCATAGGTGTTGTCTGTAAGTAGGTGTTACATTCTGGAATGGTGGTTGTGTGTGAACGTGATATTTTCTTTTTCTTTGTCAACTGGGAGTACTATTATGTCCTTATTTTCTTTGTGTGCTCTCAAGCTCTTTATTTCCTCATGTGTGATGTTCTGTTTTGGCGGTGGTTTGGCGTATCTCAGTACCCTCGCTACCTCTTGGCGAACTATTTCAGCTTCAGTCTCCTCTGTGTGTAAACTGCTTCCACTTGGCATATATCTTCTGTATACTACGAACAACGCCGGCGGACGTTGGCGACATGGGAGCAATCATTACAAATTATATGGTCCTGGTCTATTGGCAGCCATTCGTTCCGGCTTTTTTCTTCAGCCAGTTCCTAATATTATTAGGACCTTCCGGCTTCCTCCCGCAACTGATTCTACTATTTAATTCGTGGTCTTACTTATGAGCTTCTGGTACAACAGACATATTTGATTTTGCGGTTGTGTTTCCTTTATTCCTTCTGTATGCCCTATATACGACTGAGAATATTTATTTTAATATACATTTAATATTTATAATGAATTTACCTCAAGATATTTTTTTCCTGATTAGGAACATGTTTCGGGTACCATCTTGTACCCATCCTCAGCCTTCCGGTTTTTGTGTCTGTCTTTGTATTATAGGCCTGTACATCAAGAAACGGGCTGTAGCAGAAAGTGATTGATTATTACACGACTGCTAAAAAGGAGTGTTATGTTTTCAGTGGTAGGGTATGTATGTATGTATGTATGTTTGTTCCACTATAACTTTTTAACGGCTTTACCGATTTTGATGTTCGATGGCTCGATGGATTCCTTACTTCACCAGAAGTGTCATAGGCTATATATCACCATGAGTTGACTTCCGGTTTTGACCGGAAGTGAATACAAGTGATCGGTTCTAAGGATTTTTTTTGTTCGTTTATTGGTCAGGTGGCGCTAGTGGAAGGTATTCTGTAAAGTTCACTCCAGATAGTGCTCGCGATTTAAGACCACGCTCACTAATACTATGTTAGCGCGCTATTGTGTGAGAGTATATATGTGCAATCTGTGAGAAACAGAGAACAGCTGATCTGAAAGTATATATATATTGGTTTGCTATATATATTTCTCTCTGCGAAATATGGTGAACCTGAAATACATAAAATGACGGATCAACAATATGCCGCAGCAGTAAACTTAATGAATTTTCAGCAGCGCCAATTGTTCAAAATGATTTCAGACAGATTGCATCCAAGTGAAAATAATACTGAGCCATTACGTGTGTTCGTTACTGGAGGAGCAGGCACCAGCAGAACCTTTACTCTGAAAATTATTGTACAACAGATTCGCCGTCTTTCTCATTTACCTGCAAGCAGAGCTGTTACGGTAGCAGCACCCACAGGTGTCGCTGCAAGATTGATTGGAGGTAGCACTTTGCACTCTACTTTTGCCCTTCCTATCGAAAAAGGCAAGGTGACAGCTCTTCGCCCTCTTACTGATGAGCGGATGAGCGTCTTCAAAGGGAACGGCTAAGGTGGAAGCATATTAATTGGCTAATCATTGACAAAATCTCAATGGTACCCTATACTACCCTAAGAAATATTCACTTAAGGTTGCAACAGCTTAAAATGAATGATGCTCTCTTCGGGGGTATCAACATTATTTTGTTTGGCGATCTAATGCAGTTGCCACCTGTATCAAAACCAGTTGGTGGTACCTACTGCTTCAAGCAGCCTCATTACTTATCAGCTGAAATTAATTTGTGGACACTGTTTAGTTTCTGTGAATTACCTCAAAATATGCAGCAAGCTAACAACACTACTTTTATAGACATTCTAAATAATATACGAGTCGGCCAACTCACCATGCAGCAGCTAGAAATTTTAGATCGTCGAAGAGTTCCTTTGACAGATGAATTTGCTGATGGCGAGTGTCTGCGTATTTTCCCAACCACTAAACAGGTAGAAGAATATAATGCTATGATGACTGAAAAGTTGAAAACATCATCTAAAGTTTACGATATTGCAGCGGTGGATGTGTCTGTCGAAGCTAAGAATTACGGACAAAAGTTAAAGAAAGACTTCATACCAACGGATCCAAACAAAACTGGAGGTATTCCAAACTCTTTAGTAATCGGAGTCGGAACTAGGGTAATGTTGCGAAAAAACATTAATGTCAATCATGGTCTGGTCAACGGAGCAATAGGCATCATTAGAAAAATTGAGTGGCCTGCACTACGTCGAGATCAGCTTCAACCTGGTGAGCTTCCACAAGCCGTATTTGTAGAATTTGATGACAGATCAATTAGGGGAAATACTGCTGGTATTGGAGTAAAGATAGAGCCCACCACTGTTGAATATGATGCTTTGCAAGGCCAGGGCAAAGTAGAACGACGTATGCTGCCATTAATATTGTGTTGGGCTGTAACAGTACATAAACTCCAAGGCACTACTTAAGACAAAGCAGTCATTGATTTGAGTAGTAATATTTTTGCCAAGGGTCAGGCATACGTCGCACTAAGTCGTGTGAAAACATTAGAGGGATTAGCAATAAGTTGTCTGGATCCACGAAAATTGTTGCATGAACCGCACGATAAAAACTCACTTGAGGAATTAAATCGACTCAGAAATCTGTAGACCAAAGCTTTTTCTTTATCATTTCTAATAAATGAAATTATTTAGTTAATTATATAATTTATAAAACAATTTATTGAAATGTTTGTATTATACTAGTTATATAATAGTATATAAAATAAAGTTATACTATATTTATTAGTTTATAAGTTCATACGCTAAGTATACTATGTACATAATAAAGTTTCTAAATAAAACTATGTAAAAATTGAAATTTTTTTTGCACTTCACACATACGCACGCACACACTGCACATTCCCATTATACTCTTTTTAAACACAAAAAGGAATAAAATAAAAAAATAATTTAAAAAATTAAAAAACACGACTGCCAAAAAAATAAATGAATAAATAAAAAATAAATTGATAAAAACACTAAATAAAAAACTAAATAAAAATAATATTTAGTAAAAATCACAAAATCTAAATAAAGTCGATTTAAAAAGCCAAAAACAAGGTATTGAAATTCAGCTCTGATCAGATTTAAATTACTTTTCGATGTTGAATATATATCAATGCATCATATGAAGACTACAATTATAAAAAATATTGCTGATAAAATTTTGCTCTTCAATTTTAATTTTCAATGCAGTCGGGGGCTGTTTAATGAAAAGAACAAATCTATTTAGAAACAGCCCCCGACTGCATTGAAAATTAAAATTGAAGAGCAAAATTTTATCAGCAATATTTTTTATAATTGTAGTCTTCATATGATGCATTGATATATATATTCAACATCGAAAAGTAATTTAAATCTAATAAAATTACTATGCGTTTAATCATTCATAACATTTTCGTTAAATCTGATCAGAGCTGAATTTCAATACCTTGTTTTTGGCTTTTTAAATCGACTTTATTTAGATTTTGTGATTTTTACTAAATATTATTTTTATTTAGTTTTTTTATTTAGTGTTTTTATCAATTTATTTTTTATTTATTCATTTATTTTTTTGGCAGTCGTGTTTTTTAATTTTTTAAATTATTTTTTTATTTTAATATATATCTTACAATATAAGAGTTGACCGCCTCTAGTAGAAGGCCGGAATATTAAACGTGGCAACGTTGCGTCTGAGGCCTATAAGCATAGTGTAATAAAATAGCTAAAATGGACATGTTATATTTTTATTTAATTTCGTAGCATTACTGAAATCATGAGTAAACCTATTTATAAGTAAATCTAAATTTTAGATATGACTGCACTTAGTACTATACGTTTAAGGTGAAGAAATTAGTAAATCAGTGTTAGGTCTAATGAATTAATTTGCTCGAATTATTGAAATCGTATCATATGAATGAGTTAATTACTATATTTCTTAAATAATATAACAGTATTTTACGTAATAAACTTTTAATTTGCAAAAAAGAAAGAATTATAAAACTGCTGTTAACCGGCAATTGAAAATGACACGTTTTGATTATTGAAATACATAAAATAAGAGATCGTCTAGTCGGTCTCAAATATCAGCTGGTTCCGGTGTTGCCACGTTTAATATTGTTACGACCTCACAGAACGATCTACGTGTTTGTCGAATGTGCCAGAAGAGTCTCGCTCTAATGCATGTGGCATACGTGACTGTCAACGCATTCGCGAGAGTCTTCTCGAAACCGCCAGCCGCGCGGACTGTGTCAAGGCCGCAGTTAATTACGTAGTTCACACGGGCGCTAAGACGCAATTAGGAACGTTCTGGTCTGTGAGCACAGGTATAAATGCACGGCGGCAGCGGCCTTACTTTTCAGTATAGCCGCGATATATTTACTGTGCGGTTCGAGTTATTTTCGGGCGATATTACTGTGCGCGTTCAAGTGGTTATTAGTTAAGTGTTGTGTTTTATAATCGGACGGTATATTGTAATACAATTGTGTTTTAATATTAGTTGACATTTATTTGCTTGTGAACAATTTTTATTTGATTTGTTATAAGAGACTGTGTTGTTAATTACGAACTGTTAACTGTAAAAATTAAAGCTGGTGATTAGTGACTTAATTGGTGTCTTATACTTATTTTGTTTCCACTGTACCTACGACGATCGAGTAGACCGTCGTAACAGTGGTGTCAGAACTGGGATAGAACGGTTAACAGGGGAAACAGTGGACAGTTTGTACAAGACGAGGTAATTCGTAATTAACCGGTAAACATGGATGCCAGTCAGATGATGGAAGCTTTCCAAACCCTGCTGCGGCAGACACAGGAAGAAGCAGAAAGACGACAAAAAGAAGAGCGAAGACAAGAAAGAGAAGAAGCAGAAAAGCGACAGGATGAGAAACGCAGACAGGAGGCGGAAGAGACAAAAGAAGAACGCCGACAGGAAAGAGAAGAACGTAAGCTGGAAACAGGGGAACGGAAGGTTGAAACAGAAGACATCAAAGCATTAATACAGGAGCAGAAACAGACGCAAGAACATAGTACCACAGAATTCAGTCTCCTACGAGATGAGCTTAATAAACAAGTTACTAAAATATCGGAGGTACAAGAATCAATGACAATAAAAATAGCTGAAGTAGAAAAATCTGTCTCGAGTGTTGAAGAATCGATGTCTACAAAAATATCTAACGTGGGAGAATCAATGTCAAATAAAATAGCTGAAGTAGAAAAATCTTAACTAAAAATGAACTTTTTTCATGTGAAAAACTTACTATTTTATTGGACGCGTTTCGGCTTAGTATCCGCCTTCTTCAGCTTTGGTAACAGACTGCCAGCATTTTGCATTCTGTTACCAAAGCTGAAGAAGGCGGATACTAAGCCGAAACGCGTCCAATAAAATAGTAAGTTTTTCACATGAAAAAAGTTCATTTTTAGTTAAGTGTTAGTGCTGTGAAAGAAGAGATGAATAATCAAGACAACTAGAAAAATCTGTCTTGACTATGGAAGAAACTATGTCAAAAAAAATATCTGCAGTAGAAAACTCAATGGCAAACCTAAGAGAACAAATTAAAAGTGAAGTTGAGCAGTGCCTGAAAATGAAGCCAAAACAACTTTGTGAACAAACTGTACCAATGATAAAAACAGAAAAAGACGCAGAAAATAAGTCAACAGACAAAGTAACTTTACCTGCAGTAGGGACAGTTCATGTCAAAGCTCCAACCTTTGACGGAAGCAGTCACTGGGCAACGTACCTCCGCCAATTTGAAGCTGCTGCATGCGCAAATAATTGGACAGAGAAAGACAAGGCTGTTTCACTCGTTCTTGCATTAAAAGGACCTGCGGCAGAATTACTTCAGAAAATCCCACCTGACAGCCAGAACACCTATGCTGAGTTCATAAAAGCTCTAGAATTACGCTACGGTGATAAACATTTGCGAGATGTGTACTACGCTCAGTTGAGAACAAGACGACAACGTTCCGGGGAGAGTCTTCAAGAGTTCGAAGCAAGTATCGACAGATTGATTAGATTGGCCTATCCTGAAGCACCAGAAGATTTTCGAATAAGGTTTGTGGTGCAGACATTTATTGATGGCATCGGAGATTGTGAACTTCAGCAGGTGTTACGAATGCCAAGGCACCGAAATACCTCAGAAGCTCTTGTCCACGCCCTAGAGTTTGAAGCTGCCAAGTCAGCGTCCCGCTACATTAATGGGTTTGTGCCATCACATTGCAGTCAGAAGATCCCTGTATCACATTGCTGTTACGATGCATGCAGAAAAACAATGTTGTCGGACAAATAATTCAAAAATTCAAGAGAGTCGCAACGATTTGAACGATGGGATAAAGACAGAAGACCGAAGTGTTACAACTGTGGAAAACGTGGTCATCTACAGGTAGACTGTTGGGAGAAGAAGATTCCGAGAGAAGAGAGTGATCGCACCAATTGGAGAAGTAAAGCCTCAGAACAGCACACGGTTTCCACGCTACATAAGACCAGTGGACACTTGATTGTTAATGGGTTTGCGGAAGGTAAACCAACATCATTATAGTTGACACGGGCGCAACAGTGTCCATTGTGCGCCCTGACTTAGTCAGCAACCGATGGCCTCAAATTAGCTCTTGTACAATACAGACTGTGACTGGAAGCCCCGTCAAGGTGCTAGGAAAGGTAGACATACGTGTACGCCTGGGTCTTCTCGAGTTTAGCCACCAAATGCTCGTTGCAGACATTGTCGATGAAGTGATTCTTGGCACGGACATTATGAATGCCTACGGATTCGTTGTGGACTTAAGAAAGAATGTCCTGAAGGTTGGCCAAGAGAAGATAAAGTTTTGCATGGCTAAAATGACAGGGTCAACCAACCATTCGATTAAGCAAGTGGCATTGGCCGAAGAAAAAGTCAACAGGTCTGGTCAAGAGGAACCCTCCCTATTGCAAGCGGAAATGGAGGAAGAACTAGCAGAGGAAGTACAAATAAGTGTAACGAGAAAAGAAGGATTCGAAAGCCAACTATGGGTGTCGAGACAACACACAACACTCTTGCTTGTACCTGAGCTGATAGAAGCGCCCGAGGGAAAAGTGGCTGAAGATGAGGTTACGCAAGAGGTTGTTGACGAGAACCAAACAGATTTTGATCAGCCACTAGTGGTTAGGTTATCAGTACATGACGCAACGGGAGTGATTCCAGCTAAACTAGTGGCTGAGCGGAACACTCGCATTCCTGGTAACTTGATGTTCGGAGCACACGAGACTGAATTCGAAGAACCGGAGAATTATTTTTCGAAAGGACGTCCACCTAGATCGCCTGGTCGAGTATGACTTCAGAGACGGTTTGCCAGTTCAGGACGAACAGGCTTAAAGATGGGGCAGTGTTACGATATCACAGAACAAGCTACTTGTTTGTCGAATATGCCAGAAGAGTCTCGCTCTAATGCATGTGGCATACGTGACTGTCAACGCATCCGCGAGAGTCTTCTCGAAACCGCCAGCCGCGCGGACTGTGTCAAGGCCGCAGTTAATTACGTAGTTCATACGGGCGCTAAGACGCAATTAGGAACGTTCTGGTCTGTGAGCACAGGTATAAATACACGGCGGCAGCGGCCTTACTTTTCAGTATAGCCGCGATATATTTACTGTGCGGTTCGAGTTATTTTCGGGCGATATTACTGTGCGCGTTCAAGTGGTTTTTATTTAAGTGTTGTGTTTTATAATCGGACGGTATATTGTAATACAATTGTGTTTAATATTAGTTGACATTTATTTACGTGTGAACAGTTTTTATTTGATTTGTTATAAGAGTCTGTGTTGTTATTTACGAACTGTTAACTGTGAAAATTAAAGCTGGTGATTAGTGACTTAATTGGTGTCTTGTACTTATTTTGTTTCCACTGTACCTACGACGATCGAGTAGACCGTCGTAACAATATTCCGGCCTTCTACTAGAGCCGGCCACGGTTCAGCATTACGACGGACGTCTACGGGAGGACTTGATGTTATGGAAAGTCAGCAGCAACTTGCATGAGAGGAATCAGTGGTCATAATCAACAAGGCTGGTTTCAACGTGTCAATTGGAGGGGGGGGGCGGATCCACAGAGGCTACCGACGAGATGTTTAGAATATTCAGTAAAAGGTAGAAGACCTTTTGGAGAGACTCTCTGGGCGCCCCTTCTTAAAGCAAATGTCATCATCCTCAGGGTTTAAACCAAGAATGGTTTGTTCCGGTCTCAAAGAGGCAAATATTACAGCCGGCCACTCCAGCGCTTCCTCGGACGTCCCACACCTCTCCGTCCCCTCGGCTTATAGTTCCATAGTTGTTTGGGATGCGGCAGCCATCCATTCGGCAATGGATGTTCCCACCAATTCAGCCGATACGGGGCGATCCTGTCGGGTATACTCATAATATTCAGTTCCCGCCGTATATCTGTGTTTCTTCAGTGATCATGGAGAGTATACCCTGCCACGTGCCTGAGAAATCTCATTTCAGCCGCTTGGATGCGACTGGCCTGGCCTTTCGTTAAAGTCCAATTCTCAGACCCGTAAAGAAGTGTGGGAAGGGCCGTCACCTTGTAGAAGTTTAGCCGTGTTCCTTTACTTGCTGACTTAAGGGTTCGCCTGATGGTCAACAACTTATGCACCACGTCGTTGTTTTCATTATAAGACACACTGTAGCCCAGGTATTCAAAACTGCTAACTTGTTCCAGGACAGTACCATCTATAACAATTACGGGATCAGTTCCACAAAAAGCCATCACCTTGGTTTTAATTGTGGATATCTCCAATCCAGAGTCTTTGCAAATTCGATTTAACAAATGTATACCCATCTGCAATCTGTTTTCAGAGTCCGACAGAATAGCCTGATCGTCCGCAAGCATCAAAGTGTCAATTGTAGAGTGACCAATCATAAAATGGTCTGGAAGATTCATCTGCCAGTTTTGTATGACATCGTCAATGTATAAATTAAAAAGGGAAGGTGATAATAGACACCCTTGTCGTACTCCAAATTTGATCAGGCCAACTCTAGGAGCTGTTCTCGGTCTCCCTGCTTCTGTTAAGATTTTATTCTCCATATACAGACTCTGTATTGCTCTAATTAGATGTTGTGGGATCCTTTTCCTTGCCATTATTGCCCATCAAGCAACTGTGAGAGATCAAATTATAGATTCAGACTGGAGGCGTAGCGACACTACACGTTGCCGTAACGGATCTAGTGCACGCATGAAGAAGAAGAAGAAGAAGAAGAAGAAGAAGAAGAAGAAGAAGAAGAAGGAGGAGGAGGAGGAGGAGGAGGAGGAGGAGGAGGAGGAGGAGGAGGAGGAGGAGGAGGAGGAGGAGGAGGAGGAGGAGGAGGAGGAGGAGGAGGAGGAGGAGGAGAAGAAGAAGAAGAAGAAGAAGAAGAAGAAGAAGAGGAAGAAGAGGAAGAAGAGGAAGAAGAAGAAGAAGAAGAAGAAGAAGAAGAAGAAGAAGAAGCTGCGTGTGTATGCATTACGTTGGATGTAGAATTGTACATTTACAATTTTGGGAGATGGGAGTAGGCCTACATCAGTTATGTAAAAAGTAGAATTGCAGAAAAACAAGAGGAGCATCATACAAGAAAAGATCACTTTTGACGTTCATAAAAATGTCCCTGGAAACCAGGAAGAAAATCATTAAAATTTTCGTGTGGATCATACGCACATCATAGGGCTCAGAAACATTGACCCCTGAGGAGTTGGGGAGCTAACTGGAAACTTTTTGAAACGTTGTGGAGGAGGACCGTGGACAGAAAGAGTCCATATTGATGCATTTTTTAAGAGAGTGGACGAGAGAAGGTTTCTGATTAAAACCACTGCGGAAAGCAAAAAACAGTGTGGTTGGTCATGTGCTACAACATTCAGACTGGTTCACCACCCTGATGATCGAGGGCGTACTGAGACGGGAAGCTCCAGACAGGAATCTACGGATGAGATAGAAGGAGGAAGAATCTGGTATGTGGTGTTAAGAGACTCTTCGGAAAGGATGAAATTGCAAGCCGACAACTTATGGACTGTGGATGAGAAGAATATACATTACAGAACAATCTACGTGTTTATCGAATGTCCCAGAGGAATCCGACTGTAATGTTGTGTGCGTAGTCTACGTGATTTTAACATGCTCTCGTGAGACTTTTCTAGACGTCGCCAGCCACGCGCATTTTGTCAAGGCCCCAATCAATTGCGTCGTAGTGTAGAGCTGATGCGTAGCGTGTGGATGTTTCTGGATTTTCGGCGGGGTATAAATACAAGTATTCAGCGACGTTCATTTGAGTTGCGTTTGTCGGGCGATTACACAGTGCGTTTAAGTGGCGATTTACACAGTGCGGTTTCAAGTATTGTGGCGAAGCATTATGTGTTTTATAATTGTGCACTACTCTATTAGTGGACATTTTTTATTCGATTTGTTATAACAGACTGTCTTGTTAATTACAAACTGTTTAATTGTGATAGTTAAAGCTGGTGGTCAGTGACTTAATTGGTGTCTTGTATTTTCTTTTCCACTGTACCATACGACGATCAGTTAGACCGTCGTAACAATATTTATTAAATGCTAGATTCGCATAAATATATTTATTCGTTTATGCGGTTTATATTTACTACAACTTAGTTGCAACAACTATTATAATGAGGCTTTCTCACAGGCGGCGAGAGAATTCTCATTTGCATTCCAGTTTCCCGATACGATTTCACTTCAAGGCAAGCCTTTCACTAAAACATGAAATCACTTTTATTGGGTCAGTAATGTGGATTGCGTTTATTTGTAGACCGCCTAACCTCATAGACTAGACCTGGTATTGCTGCCGGTGACCGCTGTACCTTGCCACATATACTTACAGTACGGCGAACCACTTCCGCCACTGCCACTGCCTACATAATCTCTGTATCCTGTATCTGTGTTCCTGCCAATACTGGCGTACATCACAGTGTACACGCACGTAAAGGATAAATGGTTTGATTAAATAAACTGTGAATTTATTTTTTTTTAACCCATTTAGTCTTTCGAATAAGAAGGGAGAACGTAAAATGTTCGCATATTTAAAAAAATTATAATACATAAAATATGCATGTTACTACCACGTCGTTGGCATATTTAAAAGGATAACGTTCCTAGAATGTATAATCAGTTCATAGCAACGTGGTTGCTAGGGAAAATAACATGAAAAGAAACAAGCTTTTGTGGATGAAAGCCTTTGCGGATCACACGGAAACAAAGTCGCCCATTTCTGTTCAACAAAACTTTACAAATGTGTATGCAAGATATCCTCCAGATCCTGTACATATTAAAAGTATCAAAATTTAGTGTATAAAATTTTAATAGACTGATGATAGTGTTGGTGATTTGGAAAAAGTCTAGTGTAAGGGGTGAGACTGCTGATTCTGTTACAGATGCGTTTCAACGCGGCCCCTGGATATGTCAACTCGTCTCGTGCTTCAAGAGAACTCGGATTTCTTCAAAGTACCTTGGTTAAGATTTTATATAAACGGCTTCACTTACACGCGTGCAAGCTGAATGATCGTCGCCCGTCACCCGTTTTGCTACAACCTGACGAGGACAAAGATTATTTGAAACATGTTTGGTTTCTCGATAAAACTATATTCCGTAGCGTGTGAAAGGTAAACGGACACAAAATTAATATTTGGGGTTCAGAAAGCTACAATATGAAAGAGACAGCCCATCTGATATTTTTTTACATATCTTTTCAAGATAATGTGTAAGGCAATTGGTTAAAGAAAAATTACTGACAAAATTATTTGGCATTGTGTCAGCTACAGACTAAAACTCTCAGTCAGTGATGCTGTTAGGATATTGGGGCAGTGAATAGATTTAAAGCTTTTCTGGATAAAATGTATACCATATATATAACGTCAAATTAAAAAGACGCAAATAAGCACAGTATGTGTGTGTGCTTATGTGCTTACTTTCCGCAAACTCAGCTTTTGAGAATTGTTAGTTTTGTCTACTAGATGGGTGTCATTAAAGCTTCAACAAAGTCTGGCAAAATTTCTTTTAATTTAACAGCCTTTTTAGGGATTGTTTTAGGGACTTTTATACGCTTCACCTCTGTCAGAAGAAATACCAGTTAGACTGTGTAAGAAATTCCAGCGAAGAATAATTTTCCAGTCACAATAGTGCTCTCCACTGTGGTCCGTAGGCGACACCTGAATGGATGATCCTGAATGGAACCTTTCCAGAGAAGTGGATTTGTTAGGGGTAGGCGAATACTATGGTCACTCCGGACATCCAAAAACACCTCTCGTGACATTTTCCTATGGGGTTTTGTTAAGGACAAACTCTATTCTACACCAGTCCGATATGTAGACTCTTTGAAGACAAGGATAAGGGCTGCTTTAGCAACAGCGACTAGAAAAAGGTTGGCTACAACATGGAGAGAAATCGAATATACCCTGGACGTTTTCCAAACAAAAACGGGACACACGTAGAAGTTTGTTTGTGTCTAAAAAAAAATGTTGTTTTTCGGTAAATTGTGAAAAAATCGTGTTTGTAACCTGCACACTAGGTATCATAAAATTCTGAAATGACCTGGAATCACCACATAAAACACCAAAGAAGACAACTAAATTTACGATTTAATGAAATTAACTAGCTGACAGGCAGAAAATCTTATCTATCTATAAACAACACACTACTTGTCTACGAAACTGTCCTTACACCCATATGGACTTACGCAATCCCGCTTTGGGGGGTGCGTCACCAAATCTAACATAGCTTAGTAATCATACAGCGATACCAATCAAAAATCCAACCACACTTTGCACACAGACTTTCATATTCGATACATACGTGAAGTCGGCCGTGAACGTGACGCAGACACCATACAAGACTTTACGACCATCGTAATCCGCTGATCGCAACCTCCAATCGACCGAAAATTGAGAAGACTTTAGCCATCCAACCTTTAAAGACCCCAATGTGACATCGTTGGGTGGCGTCCAGTTGTACATTTCTTATGCGCGTACACTAATCATCATATTAGTTTAAATCAGGGCTTGATTTCAGAGGGAACGCGTCGGAACGGCGTTCCGAAACCTCTTGGATTCAAAATAATAAATTACCAAAAAAAGTATATGAAAAGAAAACCTAATTAGGCTATTACAAAAACTTACTACTACTTTTTAAATTGTGCCCCTTATAAGCCCCACTACAAGACTAAACATTTGTCTTTGTAATAAGTCTACTTTGATTGTATACATTCGATTTTGTGTACAACAAATTGGTGTGGATGGCTCAATTAATCTGTTCTTAGATTTGGTTGAACTTGACAGTGTTGCCGCTAGGGGCATATTTGACTGTACGATTGACTGCCTTCACTCTTACGGGATGACAGACTCAGTTTTAAGTCATAATTTAATAAGCTTGACATGCGATGGTGGTGCTGTGATGATTGGAAACAAGAAGGGTGTTGAAGCATTATTCATGAAAAATGTCCGTCTCTTATTTTATGGCACTGTGCTAATCATAGACTTTCAGTATCTGATGCAGTAAATCAGTTTCAGGAATTAACAGCTTTAAAACTTTTATCGATAAGTTATATGTTTTATTTCATGTTCGGCCATAAACAGCAGAGAACTACAAGTGTGTGTGAGATTGTGCTGGAAAGTGAATTGCTAAAAATTGGAAGAATTTTGAGCACACGTTGGGTTGCATCTAGTATAAATATATCTACTTAAATAGATAGTATTTTATACTTAAATATAAAATATAAGTATATTTGTGTCTGTACAACATTTGAATTGATGCGTTCCGGCACCTATAATTTTAGAAACCAACCACTGGTTTAAATAATATAATTTTTACTGTTAATAAATTGATAAAAATAAAAAAAAATAAAGTAGAGAAAGGCTTTATGCTCCTTGTGGATTCCTCGGTATGGGTTAACAGCAAACCAAGTGAACTATAATAAGTCTAGTTATAGGGGTGTCTGTAGATGTTTGCTTTTTATAGGAACGTGGAAATTTAATCTCTGCGTTTCCCATTCTATGCTCAGAACCGGATCTTTTGTAGCAGTGTTGTGGGTGTTGGACAGCACGTCAAGAGGGCAAAAATAGAATTAACGCCACACAAATGAGATTTTTGCGCTCACCACCAGTGGTTGATTTCTAAAATATTATAGGTGTACCGGAACGCATCAATTCAAAAGTTGTACACACACAAATATACTTATATTCTACATTAGCGTATAAGTTTACATCAGGTTATTACAAAGGAGGTCTACATTTTTAAAGCCTTATAAAATATGTAACATACGTACAAACGTGTATCTAAAAAGCTAATAAAGTTTACTGATATTTCAAAAGAGTTTCATCTTCAGGTTAGCCGCACGACAATCGAAAACATGATGGGGTCTCAATCCCGGAGCGTCAATCAAACTCTTAAGTGATGGTTTTGGTGGTTCGGACATTTTAAAAAAAGTTTCCATAGTTTCATAATTGTGTCGTCATATTGTTTGTTTCTTGCCCTTTCCTTACTCTTTGAGTCCAATGCTGTATGACGGCCAGAAATAAACCCTCTCACATTCACTTGAAGTTATTGCTATTGATTCAGTAGCATATTTCAAAGTAGAATGACTCTCTAGAAAAATTCTGGAATGCACATATTCTCGGAAGCTCCCAATCAGTTGCCTTTCATGTTGTTTTAATTTTGAAGCAATTTTTTTTTTTTTTCGAGTTATTGGGACATTTTTTGAACAACAGTAGTTAAGATAAAGATTAATGCTGGTGTTTGATTTTAACAAATGTTTATTTTTGTGATAGGGCTGACGAGGGGCACAATTCAAAAAGTAATAGTAAATTTTTGTAATAATTAGGTTTTCCGTTTTATATGTTTTTTCGGTAATTTATTTTTGGATCCAAGAGGTTCCGGAACGCCGTTCCCCCTGATAACCACTGTGCATTGGGAGGTCAGGTCAGACGCGGGAATATTGACAGAAGGTAAAGAAGTTGTTTGTTGAAGTCCAGGAATTCTAAGCAGGGAGAAGACGGCAAATACTAGGAAT
This sequence comes from Magicicada septendecula, assembly GCA_034769895.1. NCBI lineage: Eukaryota > Metazoa > Arthropoda > Insecta > Hemiptera > Cicadidae > Magicicada > Magicicada septendecula. The sequence continues at coordinate 29,561,520 of CM068367.1, read as the reverse complement.
GCGGGAACATTGTTTGAGGCGAATGATTCTCGGTTACAGACGCCGTGGTTTTCGAGACGTGGGAAGATCCCAGTCGATAGTCGGGTTATCGACCTCAGTCGATAGTCGGATCACCTCCGCGTATAGACTGTAACAAGAAGGCGTGGACTTGAAAACGAGGCTGTTTCAAGAAATAGCTCAAAGATATAGAGAAGGTTGGAAATGCCACGTTTGTTTTAAAAATGAAGGACGAACGCCTTCCAAAGCAAATCCTATTTTATAGATTCACACATTCAGAGCAGTGACTTCGCCAATTTCCCCCCCCCAAACTGAAATATGGGGGGATTATAACACTTAGGGTTATCATAACCCTAAGCTGTTATTATAACACTTAGGATTAAACAGTTAGTATCGTTCATAGAAACATAGGATTCAGGATAATCCCATTTAGGCCTACATTACGTTTACTTTTTATGTTATTTCACGATATGCCTACAGGGTGTCATCTTTGCAAACTTTGTTTTCAAGAAGTAAAGTTTAGAAACATATGGTGGTTTTAACTTTTTAAAATGTAAGTGACACAGGTAAAGATTCGATATTGCGACTTGCTTTAGAAGACGTTTGTAGTAGGAATTATATAGTAAATTATAGGGTCCAATTCAAATTTTAATACATTCGTTATTTAAATCTGAAAAAATAAACAATGACTGTAAATGTTTCTTTTATTCTGTTTTTCTGTTTCTTTAATTCCAGGGTTTTCAGGATGTTCTGAAACCCAAGAACCCAAGGACTTTACCCAAGTACTAACCTCAAGCATTAAACCCAAGGACTTTAGAGTCCTCATGTCAATCTTGCTCTGGCGGAAAATCTGGAACTTCCCCCTGTTTATCTTTAAGAAAACATTCGGGAATGGGTATTCTCATCTTTGATTCCATGCCTCTAATCCAATTTGGATTCCCTCCAAAACAAAGTTTTGGCTAAATTCTGGATCCAGACGAACAAGAAATACTGGACGTCCGTAACAAGATAAGTCGCAACGGATCAAATGGTTTAATGCTTTGGCGATAAGAAAAGGAAGAAGAAAAACTTTGAAGCTCCAAGTTTTCTGGGCACTGTTAGTAAACGTTAAATTGCAAGTTAGGGTAAAGAATGTCTTCTTAAATTGTATAAATTTCTTCTTCTTCTTCTTCTTCTTCTTCTTCTTCTTCTTCTTCTTCTTCTCCTTCTTCTTTTTCTTCTTCTTCTTCTTCTTCTTCTTCTTCTTGTAAAATCAATCAAAAATTCTTACGCGACAATATTCCATAGTTCGAATATCATTTACTAGTACATGACTAAAATATCATCAAAATATTTCTGCGAATTTTGCCTGTTTCAGTACATTCCATTAATTCCTATACGTTTTTTAGTCAGTGTTTCTATTAAATATTGTTCTTTTCTTTTTCTTTTCCTTTCCTCCTTCTATCCGATACGGAATATCAAAAATCAGGTCTCAAAAGTATCAATTCACCGGCCTATATCCTCTTTTGCTGTTGTCTTGTTAATGTCCAGTATTCACACCCGTAGATGACAGAGCTCGGTTACTTTATAAATTTTTGACTGCGTCACCAGAGGCTAGTATTTTCAGAATGCCTTCTTATCGCACCGCGTAAATACCGAAACTTTTGCATCATTACTATAAGTAGGCTATAGGCGCAGTCTCACTTATTGAATAAATTTCGCTGAGCGCGTCGCCATCCACGTGCCCAGTAGCAGGTGTGATTGCACACGTGTAGTATCCAATCGGCACTGCTGACATAGCCGGCGGCAGGAAATCGCACGCACGCAACACGCGCGCATAGACAATATTATTGTGTCTCTAATATGGGTCACGATTTGCGTTTGCTACCGATCGCCAAATAATGGTGACCGCGTCAACTATTGACAACTCGCTACGCAAGTTGGTCATTACGGGTCTAAGTTTGTAGTAAACAACAAAATGATTGGACCAGATGATCATTTGGATTATATTGGAGACTACATTTTCAACGATCGTGGCAAAGATGTGATTAATCAATTTAATAAATATGGTCAACTCTGTTTGTTTCAGTCTCTGTCTGTCTGTCTATCTGCCTTCTCTGTCTGTCTGTCTCTGTCTCTGTCTCTGTCTCTCTCTCTCTCTCTCTCTCTCTCTCTCTCTCTCTCTCTCTCTCTCTCTCTCTCTCTCTCTCTCTCTCTCTCTCTCTCACTGCTGCTGCTGGCGCTACAGCCCTATGTGAATTTTGACCTCACTCGCATACGTTAATGTGGTTATTCCAATAATTCTTATGCTGTGTTTTGTTTTATTTCTAAGATTTCTATGAATCGTTTAACAAATGTTGTTAAATTTATTTATCTTGTCTCTCTGTCACCTTCAGACTCATAGCTTACTTCATATGAAGTATTACTTCATAGTTTACTTCATAGCTACTCTCATTTGTTTTAAAGTACCACGGGGTTTAGTCGTATAAATGAACTAAGTATCACAAATAAGTAAACTTATCCACATGTCAAAACAATAGTTGCCAATGATAATTTGATGTATTTATAATATACGTACACTTATTGTTTTACTAATGGTAGCTATAATTTCAATTTTCTATTGTATTGTATTAATTGATTATAGCCTAAAATATATATACCATATATATATATACCATACATTGACGACTACTCTCAAAAATTAGCTAGAACATTTACAAAATACGAATATCAATTAGCGTTCAGAACAAGCAATGACATCTACAACAATCTGAAAATAAGCAGTACAAAAAAGAAAAACGTTTATGAAAAAACTGGAGTCTACCAACATCAATGTCAGCCTGCGAACTCGACAGAATGTAATGTACAGTGCAACAAAAAATACATAGGATTGACTTCAAGATCGTTTAAACACAGATATATTGAACACACCAAACATTCTCAACACTCAAATCCGAACTCAACGGTAGCCAAACACATAAAACAACAGTCTTGTGAATATGGTCCAATACAGCAACATTTAACCGTATTGAAAACATGCAGTGATAAAATAAGATCGAATATTAAAAAAAAAAAAAAAATACGGTACCCTTAGGTTATAAACAATAAATACAATACAATAGAAAATTGGAATAGTTGCCAGTTCTCACGTAGGCTTCAGCGGCCAGTGTCCATTTTGTCAATTTGTTTTTGAAGTCTTCTTCCGTTATCGACCGCGTCAAAAACACATTTTATGACGTTTCACTCATATTACAATAAGTATCCTCAAGTTTGTTGTGACGATCGTTGACGTATGTGAAACGTTCTCGACTGTTTTTCCGATAGTAATGTGTGTCAGCTGTAGGCTTCAGTCACTTACTCAATATTCCAGCGTAGTAGACATTGTATCCAGTAAGGAGAGCCACCTCATTCCTCATTCACGTGTAGAAAGTCTGTATGGTTTCGTGTAGTCGTACGTGATACAAAAAACCGGGGTTACTGTAAACTCAGAAAATCCGAAAGATCACAAGATTATCTGCGGAGGCAGTCGATTATCTACGCCCCAGTCTACCCTGTTTTGACCCTTTCTTTATTCAGTTCTTTGCGGCGCTCACGGACAACTTTCTCGAGTTCAGAGTTGAAGAGCCGATGGGAGAGCCCGTCCTGATTTTCGAAGGCGTCTGAAATCTCTATCCTGGATTTTACTTTGGAGGCAGCGTACACAAAAATTCTGATCACTTCATCAAAAAGTCTATTATAATATATAATATAATATATATATATAATATTAGGTTTTGTGATTCACAACCACATCAGATCTTTTCCTTAAAGGGACAATTATTACAATTTAAAAGATTTGAATAAAGTGTCAACCCAACGCTGAGAGCCAGAAGGGTGAAATCAAGAAGAAGAAAAGAACAGAGTGTACCTGTCCCAAGATGTCAACGTTTTTGAAATGTTCCAAGACAAGCACACAAGTTGAATAGAGACCTATGATGAGTACTGAGAAATTTTTCTGAAAGAATTCAACATAAATTTTCATAATCCCCATGCTGACACTTGTTCAATATGTTGTACAAGAGAATCCCTTTTGATTTGATTATGCATCAATTTTTAAATGTAAACAATACTGTTTAATAAAGTAAAGTTCTTTTTTGATGACCAAAATTAGTTTACTTTTGCTGTTGTTGAAATAAAGGTGATAAACCCAAGGAACCCCATCGATTCCAAAAACAGTTTGTACTTGTTTCATTTCAAAAATTAACTTTTGGTTAAACATTTTTTTTTTTATAAACATAATAAGCTGTTTTAATAGCCTGAAGGAAAACATTACAATAAATGTGAACTGAAAATATTATTAGATTTTTTCAAGTTTAAAATTGCTGTCCTGAAAAAAATATAAAATGTAGACTTATCCATTTTATTTCCCTTGCCCTTAAATCTGCATTATTAATTAGCGATGTAAAAATAAACAGAATGGAAATCAGTATGAGCTGTCTTGCATATATCAAAAATTTATTTTACAAGAAGCTGTAGAATAAAACATTTTGAACAGAAAGTTTTGAATGGTTTGAAATAGTAAATAGCATGCCTTCAACATTTAAGTATGTAAAATAATATGCTTTAATATTTTTTCAGATGAGTCAATGAAATTAATGCCAAATTTGAGACAACTCATTGCAAATGACAACCAGATATCTGAACTGAATGACATACGGTGCCTAACTTTGACTCACCTTTACTTATCAGATAATCGAATTAACAGTGTTTGCAGTTTATATGCTTGTGTTGGGAACATAAAACATATTGACTTGTCACATAATGAAATATCTTCATTAAAAGGATTCGAAAAACTAGAAAGCTTAGAGAACATTAACTTGAAAGCAAATAAAATAGCAGACATAACGGAAATTCAGAATATTAAATTACTTCCCAAATTTGAATCATCTAGTTTTAGCTATGAATCCAGTTGTAAATATTATTGACTACCGTTTAAAAGTTTTAAAACAATTTGGGGAACGTTCAACAATTATTTGGCTTGATGAACAAAGCTATATAAGGTTTGGTGTAAAGTAGCGTTGCATATAATTAATTCTGAAAAATCGGATTAAATATTCGTAGCGGCACATGAGATAATATGTTTTGATCTAGCAAAAATAGATAGATAGATAGATATTTTTAATTCCTATAAAAAAATTTACATGTTGATTACAATTCCAGCAGGACTTAAACCAACCACTTATTTCATTAAGTGGCGGTTCGCGAATATGCATCAAACAAAGAGGACAAACAAAAATACATGAAATGATATATATAAAACTTTCACATATGAACTTACTATTCGTTGTCACTTTCCCAAACGTTTCAAGGTGATGTTCCTCTTCTTCAGTGGGAGTATACTGAATGTCGATTACAGAATAACCGTTACGGAATTAGGTGTGTGTGGTGGGGGTTTAGACGTTTATTTTGCACCATTTTCTTATACAAAGATGTAACTTTAAAAACACCGCCATCTGATATTCGGCCCTGACATCCTACATCCGCATATATGAAGTTGTAATTGGCATCTCCTACTCCAAGAAGCACAATACTGAAGTTTCCTTTATAATTGAAATACATGCTGCCACTATTTTCTGGGGCCACTATCTGTACGTGTTTGCCGTCTATACTACCTAAACCAAGATAATAAAAAATACATGAGGTAGCAATGTGGTATTGTCAAATTTACTACAGCATTTTACTAACTTTGTAATCCTAACTTTACAGTTCAGTATACAAATAAAAACTACAATAAATAATGCAAAAATGGCACAAAATTAATATTCCAACAATCATATCCAAAATCCATATTACTAAATCTATGAACTGTGGCTTGTCTGAGATAAATGCTACATTCTAATTTTATCAAATCATCAATACCACCTTCACCTTACAACCAACGTTTACCTTTTTTTTGAAAATAATTTAATTTTGTTTGTCAGTATATTAGCAGGCAGTAAATTAAAAACTTGTTGTTCAAGAAATAAAAAAGAGTGTAGGAACCTGGACTGACTTATTTATTTTAGGTCTAGCGAAATTACCTTGTTCCTGGTTTCGAGTTACATAATATTGATCGACAACTCATTGTCCAGACATTGCATAAAATACTCTCACTACCTTATCATCGTCGTCGCCGTCGTCATCATCATCATCATCACTTCACGGATAGGATTTATCCTGTTCCGGCCTCATGACTCCCGCCATCATGTGATTGGCCTGCCTACAGATCTTCTTCCGAAAGCCAACTGCGGAAAGTGGGCTTTGTCCATTCTGCCTAGATGTTGTTTCCAGCAATTTCTATAATTCTGAATGAGTTCATTTAAGAAAACTATACCAAGCTCCCATATAATATATTCGTTTCTTATATAATCGAGTCGCGTACATCCCCTTACCGATCTCAAATAGCTCATTTCTGCAGCCTGTAATTGGCACCAGTCCTTCTTCCTTACAGTCCAGGTCTCGCACCCATACAGCAGTGCTGGTACTGCCATTGTCTTATAGAATTTGATACACCTCTCTTGTCTAGCTTTCCTTTTCAATGTCCTTCTCAGTATTCCACATATAGTTTGGAACCTGCCTAGTTTATTGCTGAGATTATCACTACCTCTATAACAAAGACTACAACCAAGATAACTGAATGTAGAGACCTGTTCTACGAGATGGTCATTTAACATAATTTTAAATAGAATGGGGTATTTCGACAAAAGCCATTACCTTTATTTTGCAGTTGAAATGTTTAAATTACATTCCTTACTTATCTGTTGGAGGCCATATAAACTTTTCTGCAGTACATCCTCATTAGCCTGGATTACAGCCATATCGTCTGCAAAGAGCAGCATATTTAGTGCAGTACAGTTATTTAACTTTATCTAAGTAGCGATGCGTGATGCGTTTTGAACAGTAAAAATCCGAATAAAACAATTCTGGGTCGAGATCAAGGATTTAAAACCGCTAAGTGGAGGGCTAACCCATAGACCAATGCCATACTGAAGCCTTTACAGAATGAGAACGTAATACAGGAAACAATACATAAAAATAATATAAATTAAAATGCACAATTTTCAGACCCATTATTTAATGAATTTTATTAATATAAAAGTGTCAAAACTTCCAAAATTTTGGCAACCTTCAACACTTCGTCGAGCAAATATACATGAACGTGCATGTTTATGTGTGTTTTCTTTTGTACAAGTTTGCTTGGTCCATGTGAGTAACTGAGTGTCGTGTCTGCGCCCATTCGCGTTCACTGTTAATTGTCAATGCGCGTTTTGTGAAACAGCGAGTTTAAGGTAGTTGTCACATTATTACTGTATACATAACCAACCGCCGAGAGGGTGTCAGACCTTCTGTTTCGTAGAAACGTCCCATACAAGTTGAGTACTTGATTTATGCTTGTCCATTGATTGGTTAGGCATTGGCCACCGGCTGACAAAAACTGTTGTCTTTCAAAACGGAATATTGTTGACGTTCCAAGCGCTAGCGCCACTGCCACAATTACTTGTCGTCGGCGTTTCGATTCCCTATATATACAAGGATGTAAGACTTAATCGTATTTACCAGAAATACTTTTATTTTCAAAAACAGAATATTTGTCAACTCTTGCGTGGCCAGCTTTAGTAGAAGGCCGGAATATTAAACGTGGCAACACTGGAACGAGGTGATATTTGAGGCCGACTAGACGATCTCAAATCGCGTCATTTTTAATTGACGGTTAACAGCAGTTTTATAATTCGTAATTTTTTGCAAATTAAAAGTTTATTACGTGAAATACTGTTATGTTATTGAGGAAATATAATAATTAACTCATTCATATGATACGATTTCGATAATTCGAACAAATTAATTCATTAGGCCTAACATTAATTTACTAATTTCTTAAACTTAAACGTATAGTACTAAGTGCGCATAGACCTATAATTTAGATTTAGCTATAAATAGGCCTACTCATGATTTTAGTAATACTATGAAATTAAATCAAAATATAACATGTTCACTTTAGCTTTTTTATTACACTGTGTTTATAGGGCTCAGACGCAACGTTGCTACGTTTAATATTCCGGCCTTCTACTAGAGCCGGCCATGACTATTGTCAAGATCTGTAAACTTTTAACAAAACGGTGACTAACGCCAGTGCCACAGTAATATTTGTTTTCGTTGCCATTATTTCTGACTAACAAGTTTCGAGTCCCTAACAAAAGTTGGTAAGAGTCAACAGGAAACAATTAGTCATAGTTACCTGACATAGATCACTTCAGGAATTGTAGAAACAGATCTGCACAAAATAAACAAAGTTTAGAAAATCTGGACTTCAACCCGCTCACTACCTTCTCAGTAAAGTACCACCTTTAAGATGTAATCATTAAGACGGTATGTTGACCAAATAACACTACTGATGACTGTACTCTGTAAACTTTGAAACTTCAGTGTTCAACAGTAAACAGACAGGTGACAAGTAACAAACCCCGTGCCGTGTCATTCGTTTTTATTATTGCTGGCGAAATTTTGATATAGGCCTATTTAATTTACTATTTATGGCCTTGTTTAATTACTTGAAAATTATATGTTCATGTAATACATATTTCATGAAAGAACACAATTATGAAAATATACATTTCAAAATCTTCAGCATAATGACTAAAAGTTTTTTTTTTCTTGAAAAATTAATCTTTGCGTGTGTTTTTAATAATTATTTATTACTAATATGAGGATCTCAGTTGCAAGGAAGCTTTACGGTGCTATCAACAGGAAGTTTCTGGGAAATAACGAAGTGTCACAGAAAACCAAACTGGCAGTATACACATCTGTATATGCTCCAACATTGACGTACAGTTGTGAGTCGTGGACTCTGAATGACAGATAAAAAGAGAATAGAAGCAATGGAGATGAAATTTCTCTGGAGAACGGAGACGAAAACTCGTAGATATAGGGTGAGAAACGTTAAAATCCGGAAGCATTTGAAGATATTCTCTTTAAATAATCAAATTGAAAGCTCGCAACTGCGTTGGTTTGGCCACGTCTGTAGGATGAATGAGGAAAGGTACCCGAGACGAGCGTGGGAAGCAAAACGAGAAGGCAGAAGAGGAAGAGGACGGCCAAGAACGAAATGGGAGGAAAACATCAACAAGAGTGTAGAAGGCAGAGGAGCAGTTTGGGCCCGTGCCAGGGTTTTGACACTGGGCAGGACGAGCTGGAGAGCTCTCTTGAAAACCTCGACACCCAAAGAGTAGAAGAGGAGAGGATGACTATGAAGAAGAAGATGATCTTTTTCCATGGAGCTATTTTTTTTTTATTAGATAGAAGTTGTCCGGTGCTCAAGTTAGGAAGTATGGGGTGAAGAAACAAATCAATACTTAAATTCCTTGATTTTAGCCAGCACAACATTGTTTTGGTAAAACATCACTTGTTTGTTAAATATAGCCATTATACTTGATTTTCATTGTTTACTTCCTGTAATGAGTTTGCATAATACTCGGTACTAACTGTATGCAAGATAACCAATGACGTATTACACGCGCAACCCAAAACAGTCGTCATAACCTCACCCGCAGACGGAAGGATCTGAAGGGATATTTTCCTACATAAGCTATAATTTACATACAAAAATTTCATGTTGTATTTCATAAACAGAGAAATACAAGTATTTAGGGGTAAAAATTACGGCCAGTGGGAAGCAAGACAAAGAAATACAATCCACAATTAATTTGGGAAAGATGGCTATATCTACATTAAGTGAAATCCTGTGGGATAAGCAAATTACAGCAGAAACTAAAACCAAAATATTTACAAGATGTTTAAACACACAATAAACACACAAGGACAAAATTAATGACAGCAGAGATGGACTTTTTGGAGACGTTCGGCAAGAGTGTAGAAGGCAGAGGAGCAGTTTGGGCCCGCGCCAGGGTTTTGGCACTGGACAGGACCAGACGGAGAGCTTCCTCGACACCCGACGGGTAGAAGAGGATGATTAAGAATAAGAAGAAGAAGAAGAAGATTTATTACTAATAATAAAATTAAGTGATTAAACACTTACAATTACTGATTAAACAGAATTTAAATAAAATTTTTGACATTTTATGTAATTTATTTATTAACAAACTTATCAATTATTATTTATAATTTATGTGTTTATATTCATTATACGATACATTTATTATATATATAATTGGTTTCCTATGTACTTTAAATAGTACATAAATTTATTATGATAATAACGTTAATAATAATATTATTATTTCTTAATTATTATGCTTATACAATATTACGTTGAAATATTTATTTATAAACTAAATAAATTGGAATTACGATTAAAACAAACGCTAAAAAAACGCAAAATCGACTCTACGTTTGTAGCGTTTTAGTTGCGTACTAGGAGTATGGACGAAACTGTCAGCTGCGTTTGTCAGATCGACTCTACGTTTGTAGCGTTTTAGTTGCATACTAGGAGTGTGGACGAAACTGTCAGCTGCGTTTGTTTTATTCCTTTGAACACGAAATGTCGAATCTCTTCATCCATCCTCTAGCGCTACAGCCCCCTTCACGAAATGTCGAATCTCTTCATCCATCCTCTAGCGCTACAGCCCCCCTTCCCTCACAAGTCGCCTCCAGACACCTCGGTCTTCCAGCCTCCGCCTCAAATCCACCTGAGGTCATCTCCTACGTCCTGTAGCCACCTTCTTCTAGTTCTTACTTCCCTTATTTGCCCATCTGTTGTCCCTCTAAGAATTGCTTTGGGCATTCTGTCGTTCTCCATGCGTATCACATGTCCCAACCAGCTGATCCTCATAGACTTGATGAACCTCACTATGTCCTCCCCATATATATCGATTCCTTCAATTTCCAATTGTTCCGTATGCACCATTCTTCACCTTCCTTCACTGGTCCAAAGATTTTTCTTAGTATTCTTCTTTCAAAGACTCTTAAATTATGTATGTTACTATTAAGTAGTGTCCAGGTCTCCGCAGCAATTGGTCTTACTAAGGTCTTTTATAATCTAAGTTTGGTTCTTTTGCTGACTAAACTGGGTCTGAAAATTTTCTGGTGGGCATAAAAATCTCTATTACCACTCATTATGCGATTTGCAATATCATTGCTGATTTTGTCTCTTTGTTTATGGAGGTACCCAAATATGCCATCCTACATTGAGATTTTCAATTCTCCTCCTTCTCTCTGTACTTTATACTTTCATATATTTTGTCTTTTCTTCGTTGGCATAAAGTCCTACTTTCTGGACCTCCCTTTCCAGTTCCTCAACGGTTTCTTTTAAGGTGTTTACATTTCTGACCACCAGCACCACATCATCTGCTTATTGACCCTCTGCCTCATTCGCTGAAGTATATGTCCCCTCAGTCCCAACTTTTCTACTAATTTGAATGTCTATGTGCCTAACATATGAGAATAGTAAGTTTGGGTTTTTAAGGAATAAACAATTATTTATTATTTAAATTGTGGAATAGCCTACATTCATACAAAGTAAATTAATACAAAAGAAATTAATAAGTTACTTATTATCTATTAAATAAATGCATAGTAAACAATTAAATTAATAAATATATATTATAACTTATAAATAATGAATAATAAACATAATATTTTGACAATTACATGTTTATACTATACACGTGTAAGTAATACATAGAAAAATACATTACCTAAATTGAGAATAAAATTATAGATCTATTTAAATGTAGAATTATAGAACAGGTAATCAATCTAGACAATAGAATTGTACTTGTTACAGAAACAATAATTACAGAAAAAACGTATAGAGTAAATAGAAAAATGAAAAACAAAAAACAGATTATTTACGAAAGCAAAGAGACTCTTGAATTATGTGAAGGTTTTAGTTTTTTATGAGTGATTCAACTATATTTAATTTTTTTTAATGATAGGTTTACCCGAATGTCTGAAAGTACTATGAAGAAGCATCTGAAAATTATTTTTTCCTATGTAATTGTTGTCGGTAACAATATAATGCACTGTTGTTAACTTGTAGTTCGTGAGAATAATGAATAATCTTTTGCCACATTATTGAAATTATTTATTATTCCAGTTATCTGAATTGTTATTATTTCAATTAGTGTAATATAACCCAGTATTGCAAAACGTTGGAAACCAGTTTGTACGAATTTGATCTACAAGACATAAGTGGGTCACGGATTAGATAACCGACATAGTAACAACTAGAACTAGGTAATGTGTTCCGTCTTGTCAGAGTATTTTTATCTGCCTCCTACGTTGTTCAATAAATTTAAACATTACGAAAACGATTATGTCAAAACAAAGACATATTCAGATCACGGTTAACATTCAAAAGTGAAATTCTATGTAGAACATTTGTTCTCTCCAATGCCTTCCTAATTTTGAATCTTGTGGAGTACCTGTGTGCTGGTTGGCTGTTGTTATGGCTTCCCATTGGTTTTTGGTTTTTAAATTGTTATTATTGTGTATGATTGTGGTGTATATATTAGTATTTTGTGTATTTTCGATGTTGAGTGCTTTGAAAATTGTATCATGTTTTGTATTGATTTGTACTTGTTCAGGTATTAGTTTGTTTTGTGTTTGTATACTTGTAAATTTTCCCAAATGTTCATTATGGTGCCTTTGTGTGGTATGTGTTTTATTAGTGTCATGTTGGTTATGTCTGAGAATTCATGTCCAGTGTGAATTGCATGTGTGGCCAAATTAGATTTTATATATTTCTGATTTTTTGTATGTGTTTAGATGTTCAAAATAACGTTTTTTTCAGTTGTTTTTTTTTTGTTTGTCCTATGTAACACTTATTGCATTCTTGGCATAATTTTGTATATACCATTGGTTGTTGTATTATCTTTGTTGTGTGGGTTATTTAGTCTTTGTAAATTATTTTTATTAGTTTTATATGCTATTTTAATGTCCGTGTTTTTAAATAGTTTTGTTAGTTTTGTCATTTTATTATTTATGTATGTGAATTTGGCCCTTTTTTATTGTTGTTATTATTTATGTGTTGTTCATTTTGATTGATTCTTAATTGTTCAGTTTTTATTGTATATTTGATTTCATTTTCTATTTTATGGAAATACTAAGGGTCTTGAAACATGTTCCAAATATGGGAAAAATTACATGTTGAGGTAAAGCCTATATTGCGATTTTTCCAACACGATTTTAAGTCGTTTTTCTCATCCTAGCCTACAAAATTTTCGATCTTTCCAATCCTCCTCCTTCAGACTTCTCTGTGCCATTGCATTCCTTACGCCTTCTAGCCAAGTCTTTCGCGGTCTTCTTCATTTTTTTCTTTCAGAAAGAGATTTTCGATTTTAGTAATTTTTTGCCCATCTATCATTTCCCATACGGCACACGTACCCGCGTTATCTTAATCTTTTTGCATCAATTGTCATTTATACTGGTGCCTACTCTAATTTCTTCACTTTTAATCTTATTCTGCAATGTAAGTCTACAACACAATCTGCAGTATCCCATTCGTAATCTCTTCCTCATATGTTCCGTTGTTTCTCACACTTCAGCCCCATATGTTACAATACTTGTCTTATATGTTTTGACTATTGTTTCGGGCCTTAGTTGATTGCTCCATAAACTGTAATGTAACTGTCTCGTGACCTGTTTTCCTACGATTTTTTATTTCTGCCACACTTTTGTCGTCTTTTATAGTTGTGACACCAAAGTATTTATACTTGACACCTTCACAACTCTCCGTTCCAACAATACAGTATTTCTGCATGTATATTTCCGACGACAATATACTCAGTCTTGTTTGAATTTGTCGTTAAGCCCCAATTCTGGTATTCTTCGTCTTCCTAAGCAAGTGATAAACTTCCTTAGCACATAATACTTGTCAACCTCATTTTCAGCTATAATTACTTTATCGTATCTTTTATACATACTTAACTGTTTTTTTTGTTATGTTTTATAATTTAGTACTTGCTTCAGTAAAATAATATTGCTCACAATTTGTCTACACGTTGTTTCCATTTCTGTGAGAATTGTTGTCAGTAGTTAATAAAATTTCAATTTAGTTTCTCCTGTTGTTCTCTCCGGGAATAGAGTACAATGTACAGGAGGCTGCCCTGCAATCCAGGAATTTAGATGAAAATAAAGAGGAATGATAGGATCAAGGAGGAACGTAGACTTCGCGGTAGAGCTGCAACAGTCTTCATTTGGGAAAAGAATCTCAGACCATCAGTAATAAACTTTAAATCAGTGAACTGACTAACTGATGGAGAATATGCCCAGTTCGGCCCTTATATGTTCATTACGCATTCGATCCCTTAGACGATAACCATTCAGGTGCCTTAAAAAATTTCATTTCAGCGGTTTGTATATGCTATTTTTCTTTCTCCACTTATCGTCCATGTTTTCACTAGCATATGTAAGAACAGGTATCACCATTACTTTATATATAAAAAAACTTCATTTTAGTATCAGTTCTTGTTTTGTTTCTTAGTGTTCGTTGTATTGTACCATACATCGTCTGATACTTGTTTACTCTTTTATTCTTATCGTCATCATCTTTGAGTTAAGAATGATGGCAAAGTTTATCGCCCTATTACTAATTTGTGTAAACGCTGCGACGGGACGTGCAAAAGAGTAAAAGATCCATTACGCGTTCCAGAGGATGGAACAGGAGTCTGGTAGAATAACTGGATATGATGCAAAGATTATTTTTGCAGATTCACATGCATAGGTTGGAAAATAAGGATACGTACCGCAAAAGAAGGATCCGGAAAATGATCCTGCCAGTAACAGAACTAGAACTAGTAATAGTGGCTTAAGACTTACTGATTTACCAATAAGTAAATGTGTGATGGTGCTATTATACAACAGACAGAAGATGATCTACAGACGGAAGTATACTTTTTATAAAGTATAACAGAGTAACACGGACTGATTAATATCTCCACATAAAACAAAAGACAAAACAAACAATACATGACAGGATACAAATAGTAAATAGGGCATATTATGTCACCAGAAGACTACTGAGAAACAAACTAATTAGTCGGAATGCAAAAATAAAAATATATAAGACACTTATCAGACCGGTTGTTACTTGACGAATGGAGAATAAGAAATAACCAGGAGATAGATCAGCTAAATTGAACCACGAAGACATTAAAACATTCATAAAGACTCAACGAATGTAATGGTTAGGTCGCCTAGAGGGGATGGTGGTGTTGCAAAACACACTGCTGGCAAAGGAAAGATGTGAAAAAATTACATGACTTACTCCACACGTAATGACAGAAAATCACACAGATCACATATTATTACGTAGGTGACGTATAGTAGATTTCATGCAGGTGAAAATCTGTAGAGGAACAGACTGGTTCCTGGTGCGAACGAAGTTCAACCAAAGAATTGCCTCACGTATACAGAACGGGGTAGAAAAGGAGAAGTTTAGAAGTTGAAAAACTGGAAAAAGTTGAAAGGCTGAAAAGGTAATACGAGGATGGGTTGTCGCTCTTTACACGGAGACCGACAGATGAGAGTTAGAGTAGGACTGGCAGCAAAGTGATCATCTACAAGTTTTTACTTTATCGTTATCATCATCATCGTCTTCAACGAGGATTAAACCAAAAAATAGTTTGTTTCGGTCCCAAGCAAATAGACTAGAGCTGGTCATTCCAACGCTTCTTCAAATGTCCCACAGCTTTCCGTCCTTTCACCTTACAATTGCACAGTCGTTTGCGGGATGTGGCAAGTCATGTATTTGGTTAAGATGTTCTAATCATTTTAGCCGATTGTGAGCAAACGTATTGAATATACTAGTAACATCCAGTACCTGCCGTAAATCGACATTTCATTTGCGATCCTGAAGCGTATATCCTGCCACGTGCCTGACTAATATCATTTCGCCTGCTTGAATATGACTTTCGTTAAACGTCCAATTCTCAGACTCCTGTAGAGAAGAGTGGGATGGGCCAGCCAGGGCCAGGGAGATTTTAGAGTTCTAATGGTCCCACACACACGGTTGAACTTATGTAGCTTCTTCTTCTTATTATTTTTTTTTTTACTTTACTTTGTGGGAAACGAAAGAAGATAACTTCAAAAGTAACAAATTTTGGAGTTACAATATCGGTTGGTAGTGCCTGTACTTCGATTTTTAACTAATAACGCAATCTTGGCGATTTTTAACTAATAGACTATATGGAAAATATCTATAATGGGAGCTGATAAAACTGAAAAAAGAACTAGCTTTTACTGAACATGGTAACAATGTTAGACCTAGTTGTTTCATCACGAAACAAAATGAATACTTTGAAGGCGGATGCTTTCCTTGGGCGTGAGTAAATAGATTTCCGACCGTGCACGTATAGCTTTGTGACGGAAGGTACACATAGATACAGCCGTACCATAAATAATATTTGTTACGCAATTCCGTCGTGTAGTGTCAGACCCACGGACGCTTTTATAACAAAAAAGTTGTATTACCTCAGGTAACAAAACTCGCATATGGTTCATTACAACAGAAAGGGAAATTGTAAAGTGCTAAAAAAAAGTAAGGGGAGTTTCCTTTATACTTCTGTGTAAGCTGTAACCAGAATAGCAATACATTTATAAGAAATTGTGTTGTAAAAGTACCTACGTCCTTGTACGGATGTTATTCCATTCGTAAAATACCCTTAACTGGTGTTAAATATAATTAAATATATTAATTAGATTAACGAGTTAATATTACCATTGAACTTGTGTTATAAAACTACAGAATTTATGTAACAAATAGGTAATATTTTAAAGATGTTAGGTAACGAAAAGTTTACGTTAACAGGTCAATAAGCTAAAGAAGTGAAACAATGTTTTTTAACATGATAATGTTTTTAGGCTGGGGGTCATTTCACAAAAAAGTAACGTCATCGAAAAATGTAACGCTTCCACACTTTCGATTCCCCACAGTCTAGAAATCTTCGGTCTCTGTCGTTTTAACATAATAACGTTTGTTATATAGTAAATATTTGTTATATGCACATTATACGTTTCAAAAGCATAAAAACATTATCATGCTTCGATGTTTCGGTTTCGTCGAAATTTCTTTATTTTTTTTTAAATTATGGTTGACAACATTTAAAAATAACACTTCACCATTCCAGATACAGGTACTATATAAAGCTAATTAAAACATCAAAAAAAGTTGGAATTTTATAATTTCTTTTCGATTATTGTTGTGGCTCGACTGTTTTCACTGCTACCTACATTATTAATTCCACACGCCGCTGGATACGCAATAATGTGTCTGGTTGGCATCGATACTAGACCAAGTTTACGTCTGTTAATTCAATATTACAAACCATGAAAAAAGTAGTTTGTGCAAAACTAAAGTAGGTCGCAGATTAGATAACGGATACACTGATCTGTTGGTTAGGTAATGGTTCGGTTCTGTGTACAACAGTATTTGTGTCATGTGTCTGCACAAATGTGTGTCTACCCACATGATTCCCTCTCAGTCTTTAAGTTGGTAATAATTAATAGAGACTGAGAAATTTTATGATGCAAATAGATAATTAGTTCAGTGAGAGTACTGATTACTTACACTGTTGAAATTAAATATTAACATGTAACACTACATTCTAATATTTTATTCATAACGGTTTCAATACAAATAAAATACGTAAAACCGAAGTATAGAGAATGTCAGTAAATTCTGTGTCCTACAGACAAATTTTAATCTATTTTTATTATTTCTTATAGCAATGAATTAAATCTACATGCTCAAGAAAACAGATTAGTAAACAGAAAAGTCTAAACCAAAATCGTTTTCAAGAAAATCAAGAAAACAGTTTAGTATTTCACACATAAAATCGTTCGAGAGATGATTCAGAAGGATTTTGTTTTTTGCCAGATATCCATAAATACCCAATTACCACATACTTTAATCACCGTCATTGCCAGAATTTAATCCATAATTGTATTTCAAGTTCAGACAACCTTCTTCTTCTTCTTCTTCTTCTTCTTCTTCTTCTTCTTCTTCTTCTTCTTCTTCTTCTTCTTCTTCTTCTTCTTCTTTACTTTTAGTAGATCCATGGTGCTAGTGCTAAAAAGTTACGTCATCTTCTTTTAGTACGCCCTTTACTTCTCTTCTCGTGGGTATATTCTTCACAGTTATTTTGACGAGTCGATCCTCGGTCGTTCTGTCTACATACGAGTGCTACCCATCTTTACTTTATGTCGTGACTTCTCTCCCTTTCGAGTAGTGTTAGGTTCATGACCCTTCTTGAGGTCTTCATATCGGTCGCTAACAATATTTGTATTGTTTTTGCTGTGTCAGCTCTCGATGTCGAGAGACATTACAACATCCGAACAACTGACACCTCTATTAACCATCATTGGATCAATCTTCCCTCTTCCAGTGCGTATCACAATAGCCGTACCGTCATATAAGTTGTTGATCACTCTAATTAAATGTAGAGGATAGCCTCTTCTCTCTAAGATTTTCCATAACCTATCCCTGTTAACTCGGTCGAATGCTTTTTCATAATCAATAAATGCCAGGTACTGCATTCCTGCTATGTAAATTCACATGAAACCCATTCACTGTAAATTCGTTTAAAATCCATTACAGATTCATTGTAAACTCACGTCATTATTGAGTATAAATTCTGTAATGCAATTAGGAAACAACATTAATAACTACTAAATGTTATACAAATTTCACACACATATGCGCGCGCACACAGTGTATGTATGATGATAAATAACGGGTGGTACACCCATCTTTCCTACAACACGTGCATCTCCATAATAATTATTTCATTCACATTGCCCAACTTGCAGCTCTTTTACCCACAGCCTCAACTCCATAAATTCGGTGCGTGACTCCTCTAGTGAATACGGTCTCATGTTTATCTGGACATGTATTTTGATATCAGTTAAAATGTTGGAAGAACAAATAATGCTAAGAATTGGACATCCCTTTCACTCATAGTACACTACACATTTTAATTGTTGCAGACGACCAAATAGTAATAATGCTGGACTAGGAAACATCGAGTAATACAACGGAAACCTTCCTAGAAACATTTTGTAGAATATTCTCTCTTAAACTACGTTAGGTAACTGTTCATGAAATGGGTCCCGTTTGTTGAATAATGTCGGTCCGCTGTCACCGGACATGATTTACGAATTTGTTTTTAGCAAAACAATTAGAATTTGTCGCGCAATTGCCAACACACCCCTAGTTGGCAGAAGGGACGCGGACAACAATAGAAAGGGAACGCTGCTGGAGGAACCGCTACTGGTATATAACAGCCGCTGAAGGTCTTAAAAGCATTTTGCATACATATAGCCGACCGACTAACCCTGTTAGATGTGTGTGTGTGTGTGTGTGTGTTGGCTATGGTGCAAATAAAGTTGTTTTATTGCTGGCAGTAAATCTGTGCGAATAGGGCGAATGCTATATAGCCTACCTCTTTGCCCTTGAAAATCTGTCGTGTCCTTGGAACCATTTCACTTTTCAGAAACTTTTACTGTCGCGCCGCACCAGGCCCGAGACCTAGAACCCTCTTATTCTTCTTCTTCTTCATCTTCTTCTTCACCTTCCACCTTTTTTTTCTTTCTTCAAGGTAATAAATACTTGTGTGCTACTAAAGTGTGATCGATATCTCTCTGTAAGTCTGTGCTATGTGAAACTGTGGCAATTATGCGTTGTAGTGATCGATTGTTGAAAATATTGTTGTACGATCGCGGTAATCAACATTTCTTCGAGACATCTAATTGAAATATCAACGCTCAGAAAAACGTTCTCATTAATAAATTATATTATTCTATATGAATTTACCGGTATCAGCTGAAATCACCACATCTACAGCGAATATTAAACAATTTATTTTCCTAACTCCTTCTTATCCATTTAAAATGTTATTTATCACGTAAACTGCCAGTTAAGATAGTTTTGTCGTTATTATATGCAACTTTATAATAATAATAATAATTATTATTATTATTATATCATCATTATTACAATTTTTCACAACCATAGATGGGTTTCTCTAATGGTGAACGGGTTATTGGGAAACCAAGTTTCCGAGAGCTCCTCTCCTAATATTTTGCGAACTAAATAACAGGTGTCCAAGACTATAGATTTCTGTAATTCCCAAATTACTTGTTTGAGTTTGACTGTTTCTGTCACTTTGGTTGTTGTGTTTGGTATTATGTTTGTGGCGGACATTGCGACTGGGTTCACTGTTACCTTGTTGACCTTCCACATATTTTTAATTTCTATAGATACGTCTTGCTATCTGTTGATTTTCCTTGAAATATGCCTCTTAGATTGTGGGAAAGGGGAACTGAGATATCAGTAAGTTTAACTTCTCTTTCTTTTTTATCAAAAATTGTGATATGTCGTCTGATTGTTGAAACTGTGGTGTCAATGATTATTTCCCTGTTTCAAAAAATGTGAATGTTTTTATTTTTTAAAACGGCTGTAGGTTGATACCTGTAATAAGGAACGATGTTATAGAGCATACTATTGCATGTGCGAAATGTAGGTGCCGAATTTTGGCAACATTGTTGTATCTCCTCAGATATTCAATTGCAGCAAGCATCGGCCAAGTTCATGTGACCAGTCCTATGATTTCAGAGCGCTGGTGACATATCGTGATAGTAGTAGTAGTAGTAGTAGTAGTAGTATAGTAGTATAGTAGTAATAGTAGTAGTAGTAGTAGTTGTTGTTGTTGTTGTTTTTGTAGCAGTAGTAGTAGTAGTAGTTATAATAATTATTATTATCAGGAAGAGGAGGAAAAAGAAGATACTAACGATGATAATGATGATGACGACGACGACGATGACATAATGGAAAGGGAAGGAGAGGACACTATGAAAACGGTGAGGAGAAGGGGGAAAGTGGTAGATATGCAGATAAGGAGAAATGGTAGTTTTTTTGTATATCAGGACGCTGCAACGTTGTCAGTCATTAACAATGATATTGCGTACATCATACAGTAACGATCACATTGATACAATAATGTTACATAAACGGTAGTACTGAAAAGAATGAGTAGGAGGAGACAATTGGGTAGATGACGACAATGATCAACTTAAACCGCGGCATTAGGCTGAGAAAATGCGATAAAACTTTAACATAATGATAAAATAATGTTATTGTGATTGACGTAATCGACCGCATACATCTTGCCTGCGCTACCGCATATAATGTTACGAAACCACTCGAGGTGAAGAACTACTCTATTGTTACGTACCGACCATATAGTTTCCACTGTGAGTTTTTATATAATATCACTGCTGAGTTCTATATGAAGTCCTAGAAAATCAGAGCGAAATAATAAAGTCGTCGTTGTGCGTGTGCGTGCGTGCGTGCTCGGATACTGTAATGTATAATTTTACTTATGTATTTATTTATTTACTAGCTGAATACCCGTGCTTCGCTACGGTGATTTTATCAGAAAAAAACGGAATGTGAAATCAGAAAAAAGAAATAGGTTATTTGAGAAGTCTAGTACGCAAAATCGCGAAGGCTGAGGATGAGAGCACAATAACTCTCGAAACATGTTCCTAGTTAGGAAAATAAAGTATCTTGAGGTAATTTCAGTATAAATAATAAATATATTATATAAATCAAGAAACGGACTGTAGCAAAAAGAGTTTGAATATAGGTGCGGCAAAAATTTAGAAAGAAACATGTACAACTTTCTCATTATTAAAAGAACTGAAAACTGAATTATGACGAAAAGACTTTACATTGTTAACTCACAATATAGAAAATTGATCATTAGCTGCGTTGAATTTGAGAGCACATCTTTCAAGCTTCTTGATTACGTAATTTATTGTACGTATTTATTCATTGCTTACTTTATGCGTTCAAAATTTCCGGGGTCGCTGGAGATTGTTCACGCCACAGGCTCCCTTAAATTCGCTCTAGCTGAAACTGGTCAAAGTAGGCAGCTCTTGTGATTTCATTTTGGGTTAGAGTTGATAAGAATTTTTAGCAGATAAGGTTACAATTAGTAGGCAATCCTGATACTAGATGCATTTTTTAATATCAAGTTTAAATAATAAATTGAGATGAAGACAATAAAAATACTGTACTGTACTTGTATTGAATTAATTTTATGCAGCCCTATAGGTGATTAAAATAGCATACGTAAATATGCCATCGGGTTGCACATACTTGTGGTATTTCCCTGTGATATTTTTTAATATAAATACAACAAAAAAAGCGTAAGTAAGTAAAGTGTGGTCCTGGAATCTTACAACTTAAGAGGTCGCTCTGCGCCTACGACGTGGGACAGCATTTTTGTAGATAATCAGAAAGAAATACACTAAGAAAAAGTTTGAAATGAGATGTGAAGAAAGACGACTCGAAGGGCTACTCATCACGGTAACGGGAGACAAAGTCTAAGAGGCTACTAGGAAAAGAGAAAGACTATACTCGTACAAGAGTTAAGCACATTACTAGACTACAGGAATACGTAAAAACGTCTCAAAATTCCTAGGGTACAGTAAAAGAAAAGAAAAGAAAAATCTGCAATTGTCGAAGCTAATCTTAAAACTAACATCTGCCGACTATATCGCCGACTTTATTCCTGATAAAAATTTAGATCCATGGGTTAGATTCACCTAAATGCTACACATTACTGCTTACCTGATTCATAAACGTTCATCTGACAGGAATATTCAATCGGCATTCAAAGTGACAGTGCCGCGACCACCATTACTGCCATTCTCCTTATATTGCTTTTCCGACACATTAATGTCATATGAGAAATTTGTTCTACAGACGTTAAACGTTATTTCTGTTTCCACACGAAGTCTGACACTAATCAAGAAAACCAGTTTTGGTCGGTATGTAATTTTATATTTCTCTGAATCAAACGGAAGTTAAGTCGGAAAAATAACGAATATTCATAGAATCATTCGTGTCTTAATTTCCTTTCTAAATACTTCAATAGGTCCACACAAATAAATCGATATTAACTGACGTGTAGTCACACGTTCGAGAACTAACAATGAATAGGTATCGATAAAAACTCGAAAATTATTGAATACCCGATGAAATATAAAATATGTACGATTCGTTTAACAAAGTTCTTCTGTATTAAAAAAAAAAAAAACTAGGAATTTATATATCTCTGTAGTGACTGTTATTTATATATTTCTACATAATTATTTGCCAACGTCTATTTGCCTCCCGTTTGAGGCCGCTGTAATTAAACCGCATCATGGTTTTCTTGTAGCTTACTAACTTCATTGCAAACTAAACATTCAATTATCTTTTTCTGTTTCTTCTTCCGTCCAAGAATAGGAATAGACACTTGTTCCGGTTTCAGAAGCCTTGTATTCATTGGGATTTATTTTGTTATTTTTTATAAATATTTTAAATTTAATCGTTACCTAAGTCTTCCACCGGCGGTGTCAACTGTGTTGAAATGTAACTGACTTCTCTACGGGCTATTAGGCCTTAGGCCTTAGGCCGTGGCCCACTTCTGCCACTATGAACAGACGTTTTAGACTCTTCGTTCGAGGCCATCTTCAGTGCAAGGTCGACTCGGGAACTGGTACGGATCTTCAACAATACCCGAGTAATCCTTTGTGTTACCGGGCGCCCCTGTTGCTTATACCCGGTAAAAGTACTCGGGTATTGTTCGGCTAACATCTGCCGTTCTCTATCTCTCTGCGGCCTGAAGATGATTCCCGAGGGCGAGGTTGAAACGAAGTCGACTATATTGCTAGTTACCACGGCCTAAGGCCTAAGAGCCCGGTTTCTTTATGTTCCTTCACCAACGTTAGCTCTTTATTCCGGTGACAAACGCGTCCACGCTTTTATACCTTCGCAAAATTCCACGTTCTTACTAAAATGCCTTGTGCGTCTTTAATGGAGTCGTTTCTCCACCCTATGACCCCGTGATCTATGGCCAACTAGTGGCTTCTCCGTCTTTATCAGCGGTTTCCTACCCCAAGGCCAATAAGGTCTCCACACGCTCATCCGCCCTACGAAAAATTCTTTGACACTCCTTGTATCGGCCACATTCGGATTCTGTGTCCATCCTTTCACTTAGGTATTTAATTTCAAGGGCATTTCTCATCCTCTCTAGTACTCTGTGGAACATTTTCTGGTCGTTAGCTGTAAATTTCTTTGCTGCAGCTGCGACCCCATCCTTCCACTATCTAAGGACCTTCAGCACCACACAGCCTCCTCCACCGATTCGGGTCAAACGCGTCGGGTGATCCTTGATGACCCACCATAAAGAAGCCCTCGACCGCAACTTCTTGTCCCAACCCTAGAGTAACCATTGAGAGCTGTCCTTTCGTCCTTTCTCGCACGCTGACCGCGCTGCTTGCTCCTGTTACCCCCTGTCTCCGCCACGGAGGCTCTCTTCCTCGCGGAGAGCGACCGTCGCTTCAAGGCGTCTTTTAACCTGCTAGCTGGACTTGAGGGAGGCGACACTTGACATTTAAATCGGTACCAGCGGCAGTGCCATACAATAAAGTTCTTTGGCCAGGGCTCACATTGGCCTGTAGTGCCGAAGAGAAGAGGGAGAAGAATCTTCGTTTATTATCGCAGTGGCAGGTTCGAATGTCTTTGGGTTTGGGGGTAGCGCTTATTCTGAGGATGAACTGAGAGGATGAACCTTTCAAAACTTTTTTTTTTTAATTTTTGTCTAAAGGGGCATGTTACGTAAGTATGAGGAACTATGAATCAAAAATTCAAATCCCACCTTGAGGCGTTTTTTTTAGGAATTTATTTATTATTTCATGTTTGTTTGTTTTTAAAAGATTCTCCGAAACCCGTTATAAATCGACGTTCCTAGGGTCAATAATGTCAATAAAATCATGTCTTTATAGACCACAGTCTATGTAGACCAACGGTGCTCAACTTTTTTAAGTCTGGAATCCACCTTGAAGGATATTACACTTCATGGGACCCATAAGCGTGGACAACAGTACAATGACTTGTAGGGGTATGCACCCAGTTTATATACAATTTTTGCTAACATCGAGTAGCTTCAGCCCTTTTTTACACTTAAACAAATTATAAACACTTAATTCTACTTAACACTAAATGTAATAGGTTTTTAAGGCACAGTAAATAAAATTTCCAGCCTGACTTCGTGACCCACCAAACGACCCGTCGGGACCCAGCAGTAGGTCGCGCCCTATCGCTGATATACTGTGCCCTGTCCAGCAGTAATTTAAGGTCCTCCGTAACTGGTCTTAACTGGAGAAAATTAACAGTCTACGATGTAGTCCCAGCCACATCGACCTTATAGCTTTATTAATTTAAGTACTAGTGTTTTATTACTAAATAAACGTACTTGCGATGTGTGTATTTATCTTTTAAGCTTCTTTTATACATTGACAACATGTTGAGAGCGTGGAAATCCAGAGTGACTTCAGGAATACAGCTTAACAAATCAATTTGTATGGGTTCTCTGCTATATGCGGATGACATAGTTCTTATTCAAGAAAATGAGAATGATTTACAAAAAGCTATGTTTCAATTACAACAAGTGGAAAGAGAGTACTCACTGACAATTTCAGTAAGAAAAGCCAAAAGCATGGCCTTTAAAGGTAAATATCCAGTGAGAACTAAGATAGTTACAAAAAACAGCACTTTATAACAAGTGACCCGTTTCAAATCTCGGCTGTGCAGTAAGCTATGAATCTGAATATGATATAAGCGAGAAGATAAATATATTTAGGAATATTTGTGGAATTTAGGAATATTTGTGGTACATTCATAGAAATCTTTTAAATTAAACAAGACACAGCACCAGGATTAAATTTTATAAGACAATTGGAATACCCACGTTGATTTATGCGAGTGAGGCGTGGGTCATGACAAAAAGGGATCCGACAAAATTCAGAGTGCTGAAATGCAGTTTCTTCGAAATACTTTAAATTATACATTGCAAGATAGAATAAGGAATGAGGATATCAGAGCAGAACTCGAAGTAAAGGACATAAATGAAATTATTTCAATTTACAGAAGGCAATGGTGGGATCATCTGCAAAGGATGACAGAGGATCGACTGCCGAAAGCGGCAGTCAACTATAAAGCCACTGGTAGAAGAGACGTGGGTCGTCCGAGTATGAGATGGGTGCCGGAACAAGTTTATATAACCTAATCCTTGAAGAGGAGAAGACGAAGAAGAAGAAGAAGAAGAAGCTCTGTCTATCAGATAAAGTCGTTAATAGTTGAGGTTTACAAGAATCTAAATAAGAAATCCGCTAGAATTGGATTGAATGTAAAATATCAGCAAAACTCTAAATACATGGTAAATTCTGCATCAGAAAGGGAAAGGAATCTGTGTAATCTATGCGCACAGGACAATTCATTCGACGCGGTTAGTGAGTGTAGGCTACAGATATATGTAACATGACAGATAATGAAGAACCCATTAATACGTCAGTATATGACAGGATACAAATAAGAAATACTAACAGTAGACTATTGAGAAGCACGCTGTTTAGTCACAACATAAAAGTGAAAATATATAAGACACTCATTAGACGTGTTTTTGCTTACAGAGGTGTGACATGGACATTAGAAAAAAAGGAACAAGAAACAATGGAATGATTGTAAGACGTGTTTATGGCCCGGTTAAGGAAGATGAAGAACGGTGAGTAACTAATAACCAGGAGATATATGAGCTATTGAAAATTGAGGACATCGTAAAGATTCGAAAAGGACCAAAGAAATACAATGACTAGGTCACCAAGAACGGATGGATTATCAGCGTATGCTAAAGAAAGTCCTGACGGCACAAGTGTATTAAAGCAGAAAGAGGGCTGGTTCTAAGATAAGATGGTCGGATGACGTTCTGGAGGATCTCAGTAGAATGGACATAAGGGGTTACGTTGAGATGTCAACGGCTAGGAGACGTTGGAGAAGATTGGTGTTTGGAGGCCAGGGCTCACAATGGTTTGTAGTGCCGAAGAAGAAGTAGGAGACGAAGAATTATCTTCGTATATTATCGCAGTGGCGGATTCTAATGTCTCCGTATTTGTGGTGGCCTACGTTTCCGGAGAGGTAAGAAAATATTTCTTTCAAACTTTAAAAGTACTGTTTTTGACCGTTCTTAAAACGGAGTTTTTCGCTTTCTTTAAAAAATTAACTTTTATCAGAAAGAAAAATATAATGTGTCATCTAACCGCTATTTAGACATTAAAACTCTACCGACTGAGCATTTCGAAATTCCAGGATATAAAATTGTAATAACTTCATAAACTAAAAAAAAAACCTAATAAAATTGGTTTAACGGTCGTTTAGAGGGACAGAGAGAGAGAGAGAGAGAGAGAGAGAGAGAGAGAGAGAGAGAGAGAGAGAGAGAGAGAGTTTGAAAATTGAAACCGGTCGTCTTCGACTATTGAACGGTTGTTCCTTAAATGGTTCGCGCTATTTAGTGAACCGCCGTGATTTCAATACCCGACACGTTTCCAAGCGAACGTGACGGAAGTACTAAAATGATAGATCGTGGTTAAGCGCTGCCCCGCTGATTTCTTCTTCTTCTTCTTCTTCTTCTTTCACTCTGTCTGTAGGTTACAGTGTTTTTAAATGGTCCACACACATGCTCGCGCGCGCGCACTCCAGCACGCACCCCGGCTGGAAGCTAACGGTACACCTGGCTCGCTTCGTCGCCTCCAGTAATGAAGCCGCGCGGACTACCAACTGAACTTTTGCCCTGTATTTCACGTCGACGAGATGAACAAGGCAGAGGAGACTCGGTCAAGACGGCCGGCCGGCTCGCACACCTGTGGTGGTGAAACTTTTCATTTTCTTTTAGTGTACCTCTTTTGATTTCGTTATTCAACTTTTCCCGTCAAGAAACGAGAAACCGTGCTGTCTGAACCATCTTACGAAGCGACACGACACGCTTTAAAGACAAGTATAATATTTTCTTCCTTTTTATTGTTAATCGATTGTAATTGTTTCTTTCAAGTTACAAAAAATCGATTAGAACCAAAGACGTAAATGGTTAATTAGAACCAAATTACATGCTTAAAGTTATTGTAGCTTTATAATATTCGTTCCCTTTCCCAGTGATTCACACCGACATACTCTCAGAATTTGGAATTTTAATGTAGAATCTTCACTTCACTTAGTCCTTAAATTCCTAGGTGGAACACGAAATTTCTCCAGCGTGTTCTGTCCACTGCCAGGGCCTTCATCTCCCTCCATATCTTGTTGACACCAGCCAGGTCTCTTTCCATAGTCCTCTTCCAGGTGTTCCTCGGTCTTCCACGTCTGCGGCTACCTTGCGGCTTCCAATTCAGTGCCTGTCTAACGATATTTTCTGGTGGTCTTCTCAGGGTGTGATCGATCCAACCTCCATTTTCTTCTCTTTATCTGTAATTGGATGGTACTCTGACTTGTGGCCTCAAATAGATCTCTGTTCGAGATGGTCTTGGGCCACCAAATTCTCATTATGTACCTCAGGGTGTCTATGAATGTCTGTAACCTTGTAAATGTAGTTTCTTAGAAAACATTTAAAACGTTTTTACAAATACGCGCGAGCGCGGTACAATGTCTACAGATTCGTATATATAATGAATTTGCAAATAATTGGAGACTTCTGAACAGGACTCGAAATAGCCAGACGATGTCAAATGGCGTTTACCGAAAGTTTGCAAAAAAACTGAAAAAGAAAAATTGTTCATAACGAACAATAGGGGCTCCAAAATGGGACAATATAAGGCATGTACATATCGATATTTAACTTAGTACGATTATTGTTCTAAGGGTTTCACGGCCATGTCCATATTAGAAGTATGTACTGGTCTGTTTGACCGTGGTCCAGGGTTTACACAGTACTGTGGGCCTGACGTTTGACACCCCACGTTCAGGTAGACTCGAATCCCACTGAAGATGGCAGCCAGTGGTGCTGTTGAAACGTTTGGTTTGTATGTAACCCCTGGACCACGGCCAAACAGACCGGTACATACTTCTTATTAGTACGATTAGTTTTCTGCATATTTTATATTATTAATTTTATTTAAAAGTGAAGTTTACATGTAGCTTATTTACCCAGATGAGATATGAGTCGAACATTAAACAATATTAAACAGTCATTTAATCATGTCAGGGAAAGCCCCAAAATATATATTATGTGAGTAAATGATGACAGTACTACACACACACACACACACACACACACACGCATAGTAATGAATAATAAAATTTGAATAATAAATTTTATTTTTAATATAAAATTAATCGATGTGAAATGAATCTTTTCCAGACAATAAATAACAATAACAAGATTTCAGTAAATGAGATTCTTCTTCCAATAGAAGATAAAATATTTCATGATATAAATCCGTGTGGATAACCAGAATAACGACGAGGCAGACCTCTTAAATTCCAAAAAATGCTGACGAAGGAAAGTCAAATTTACACCAATAAATGAAAACTAAAACAAAATTTTCAATCAATTACATTTTTAAGGCAATCCTACGAATGTCAATGGATAATTCTACCCAAAATTGCAAGTACTGCACCTATTGATAAAACATAATGACAATGAGTTACAACGTAATATGTGTCGTGTAAAATAATAACAATTGATGAATATGCCAAAATTACGCCAGTTCAACAACCAATAATGAATAAAAATACAAACCCTAATGCCCACAAATTTGAGGGTGAAATTTTAATTTATTTTTTATTTGTTATCAAAGTACCCTTATTCCACATTAGTACGATTAGTTTTCTGCATATTTTATATTATTAATTTTATTTAAAAGTGAAGTTTACATGTAGCTTATTTACGCAGATGAAATATGAGTCGAACATTAAACAATATTAAACAGTCATTTAATCATGTCAGGGAAAGCCCCAAAATATATATTATGTGAGTAAATAGATGATGACAGTACTACACACACACGCGCGGTTACATCAACTACACTCTATATAGAAATTTTTTCCATCTTACTCTATCCATTGACAATGTCTTCGCTTCACTCCAAACCAAGCTTCTTTCTCTCAAAATGTTTCCCCTTCATTCCATCCCAAGTCAGTCGCGGTCTTCCTCTCTTCTTTCTCCCCCCTGATTTTGCCTCCCAAACCTTCTTTACCATTCTATCACTATCCATTCTCTGCATGTGTCCCCACCAGCATAGTTGTCTCTGTTCAATAAAATCCAGAATCGATATCATTTCTAAATCCTCTCTTATTTGTGTATTCCTAACTCTATTCTTCCTTGTCACTCCTACTACTCTCCTAAGATATTTCATTTCTGCCGCCTGGATTTTACTTTTTGGCTTTTGGATAGCACCCACGTCTCACAGCCGTATGTTAAAACCTGTCTATATACTGTTTTATACACACTCATTTTCGTTTTTCTTGATATCTCCTTTATATTTATAAATCTATTGTTTGATGCATAGTGTACTTTTATTGCCATTTCAATTCGTTCATTTAATGCGGCTTCTTGATTCCTATCTACTATAACCCCTAGATATTTAAATTGTTTGACTTGTTCTATCTTCACTCCTCCAATCTCTATATTTATTATTTTCTCCCCCATTACCATTACCTTTGTTTTGGTCTTATTTATTTTCATCCCTTTTTCCTGGAGAACTTTATTCCATATATTCAAATTACCCTGTAACGCCCTTTCACTTGTAGCCATTAGCACTACATCATCCGCAAAAGCCCCTTCTGCTACTTCTATACATGCTACTTCTACTACTTCTGCTACTTCTATATGTTCCTGTACACAACATCCATTTTCTTAACCTTCAGTGAGCACTTCTTAATAATGTCGTCCATGTACAAGTTGAATAATAGTTGAATAATGTCGGACTCAGTCCATCTCCTTGTCTTAATCCATAATTTGTTGTAAATCCTAACGACCTCATATTTTTACCAATTACATAATTTACATTATTTTTGTATAAACTCTGTACTACCTTAATTATTTTACTCCTTCTTCCTCTATTTTTTAAACTTTCCCATATTTTTTGTTCTAGGCACACTATCGAAAGCCTTCTCAAGATCAATAAAAGTCAAACATACCAATTTATCTTGTATCGACTTCTCAGCTATCTGTTGCAGAGTAAATATCTGTTCCTGCACACTTCTCCCTGATCTAAAGCCACTCTGCGATTCCTCCAAACTATTTTCTAAAATTGGGACCAATTTATTATTAATTATCTGTTCATAAACCTTTACAATTGTATTTAACAGATTGATACCCCTATAATTATTACAATCTCTTGCGTTACCTTTCTTAAAAATAGGAACTATCAATGCTTCCTCCCATTCTTTTGGTATGTCCACACTTGTCCACACTTTATTGATAATTTCTAAAAGTATTTCTTTCCCCTTTTTCCCCATATTCTTTATCATTTCTGCTGTAATTTTATCTGTTCCAGGTGATCTCCCACTTTTAAGTCCTTTAATCACTACTTCTAATTCATGCATCGTTATTTTCTCTCCTTCTGCAACTTCACCATCCTCTCTATCTTCTTCTTCATTAATATTGACTTTATGATCATCTTTGTTGATTTCCTTACCACCTAGTAATCCTTGAAAGTATTCTTTCCATCTATTCATTATATCGGTTCTTTCTGTCAGTATTTTCCCATTAGCATTATATATACATATATCATTCTCAGTTTTTTCTTTTCTAAAAGATTTCAATACTTTGAAGAAAAGCTTTTGATTTGCCCACCTATCTCTTTCCTATCTCCTCCATCCTCATTACGTGACCATACCAACTGTCTATATTCTATTTTTTTCCTGTTGTAAATATGCGCCCCGTTTTCATTCTTATATATTCGCTTCTAACATATTGCATTCTAGAAATATTACACACTCTTCTTAAGAAGTCCATTTCCACAGTTTCTATCATCTTTTTCTCTTTATCTGAAAGTTGCCAGGATTCTCAGCCATAAGTTAAAATGGGTTCCACAATAGTTGTGTAGATTGTCAGTTTAGTTTGAAGTTTCATTTTGTTCAACCAAAGTAACGAGTTTTGGAAATTTTAATTTTTGTTCCTCTTAAAGTTGCCAATCAGCTAAAGATCCTAATGCCAGTTGGAACTGCAATATGACTATGTACCAGAAGGTTAGGTTTGAGTGTACTTCTTGTGATTTCGTTATTCAACTTTTCCCGTCAAGAGACAAGAAACCGTGCAGTCTGAAACACCTTACGAAGTATCAACGTCTATTCCAACTGTAAATATATGATGTGCTCATACTACAAATCCTAAAATCCTAATGGATTTTATGCCATAAATCATCCCTAACGATCCAAATCATACAGTTTTCCGTCTCTCTCGAGTAATAATATACCGCAGGGCACACACGGTGTGTGTGTGTGTGTGTGAGAGAGAGAGAGAGAGAGAGAGAGTCTTTGTATGGAAGTTTACATTGCTTAATTGTACAAATTTATGTCAAACTTAAATTTATTTTCAACTTTGTTGTGGAATATGAAACTATCACAAAATAATTAGATTTCTTCTGTAAGTATAAAATTGTTTTGTTTTTATATGGTTCGTTTCACAGATTGTCTGTAACATCAAATATTTAAATTAAGCAAAATTGATTTTTTTTTTGTTAATCTTAAAAACGATTTCATTTGTATAAAAACCAATCTAATATTATATTAATTTTAAGAATTCTTAACGTCAGAACGCGGAAATTCTAATGTTGGAACACCTGCAAAAAATGTAACAATCAGGTCGCAGAAACGTCGCTCACAACGTTTATTACATAACAATTAAGTAAAAAACGTTAAGGCAGAGTTTTATGTAACGGGCCCATTACACCGCGGTTAGGTTACGCGGCAATTAGAAGAAAGTGTTGGTCCCAAGAGACACCTCCACTTTCGATCGTAAACTTGACCTTCACCTCCGTTCTGTTCTCTGCATACATTATCCCAATAGCGTCCACATACGCTTCTTCTGTACTTTTTACTTACTGAATACTTTTTGTCATAAGTGCTTATTGAAATTATTATTTTTATTAAACTATTATGACGTAATATAAATCATTTAACGTTTCAGCGTTATAGTAATTAAGTCATCTGAAATACTAGTTTTTTTATGTTAACAGGTAAATACAATTCATATACAGGTAATCATATATATATATATATATATATATATATATATATATATATATTATATTTAATTTTTGTATTGAATTTACCTCAAGATGTTTCTTTCCTTATTAGGTACATGTTTCGGGTACCATTTTGTACCGATCCTCAGCCTTCCGGATTTTGTGTCTGGTGAAGTACATATGTGTTGGTTGGTTGTTATTGTGGCTTTCTGTTGGCTTCTGGTACTTTAAATTGGTTTTATTGTGTGTGATTGTGGTGTATGTATTAGTATTTTGTGTATTTTCGATGTCGAGTGCTTTGAAAATTGTGTCATGTTTTGTATTGATTTGTATTTGTTCAGGTATCAGTTTGTTTTGTGTTTTATGTTTTATATTTGTAAATTTTCCCAAATGTTCAAATGCCCAAATGGTGCCTTTGTGTGGTATGTGTTTTATTAGTGTCATGTTGGTTATGTTTGGGAATTCATGTCCAGTGTTAATTGCATGTGTGGCCAAATTAGATTTGCATATTTCTGGTTTTTTGTATGCGTTTAGGTGTTCAAAATAACGTTTTTACAGTTGTTTTTTGTTTGTCCTATGTAACACTTATTGCATTCTTGGCATAATTTTGTATATACCATTGGTTGTTGTATTATCTTTGTTGTGTGGGTTATTTAGTTTTTGTAGATTATTTTTGTTAGTTTTGTATGCTATTTTAATGTCTGTGTTTTATATATATATATATATATATATGATAACAATTAAATTGTACGTGTAGTTGATTAAAATTATAAAATAGTTTTCTTAGAATGTAGAAGGGGGGAAGACGAAAACGTTAACTTGTTAATCCAAAAAGCAAAATGAATGGTTCTTTAGAGGATTTCGTTGAAAGATATTAAACAACTATAGAAAATACAAACTTACGAGCAACTTTCTAGCATATATAATACACTACTACTACTACTCTCCAGCACTACAGCCCATGGTGAGCCTTGGCCTCCGCTACGACCCGTCTCCACTCATCTCTGTCCACTGCCTTCAGTCTCCAGTTCCTAATGCCCATCTTTCTTAGATCTTCTTCCACATCCTGCTCCCATCTTCTTCGAGGCCTTCCTCTTCTTCTTTTGCCCAGTATCGTTCCACTTAATATAGTTTTGGGCATCCTCGGAACATTCATACGGAATACGTGTCCCAGCCATCTAATTCTAGCTGATTTTATGTGTCTCACCAGGTCTTGTCCACCAATCAACTCATTTATTTCACCGTTATTTCGGATCCTATACATATTCCCTTCCTTCACCGGTCCAAATATCTGTCTCAAAATTCTTCTTTCAAAAATTCTTAGTGCACTTATATCCTTATTTACGAGAGTCCATGTCTCGGATGCATAAGTAACAACAGGTCTGATCAGTGTTTTATATATAATACACTGCACACTTTAATATTTGCAGTTGATGCAAATGTCACCTAGAGCGGGTGAATGATCAGCGTATGCCAAAGAAAATCCTGAGGCAGCAAGTCTATAAAAGCAGAAAGAAGGGCCGACCTAGGAAAAGATTGTTGGATGACGTGTTGGAATATCTAAGAAGAACGAATGTGTGGGGTTACGCTGAGATGGCAATGGACAGGAGACATTGGAGAAGATTGGTGTTGGAAGCCACGTGTTGCGCTGTAGCGTTAAAGAAGAAGAAGAAGAAGAAGAAGAGAAAAAGGAAGAGGAAGAGGAAGAGGAAGAGGAAGAAAAGGAAGAAGAAGAAGAAGAAGAAGAAGAAGAAGAAGAAGAAGAAGAAGAAGAAGAAGAAGAAGAAGAAGAAGAAGAAGAAGAAGAAGAAGTTGAGCAAACGGTAAAGAGCAAGACTATATGACGATATCGAGTACTGGAAAGGAAAACTGATTCAGGAGTACAAAAGACGGAGATTAGAGATATACGTAGAAAAAAACAAAATATAGAGTACTGGTGGAGAACAACAGGATTTGTCATTAGACAGAGGTTAATATATGAAGCGGCGTACGGGTTATCGTAATGAGTAGGCCTACACTTAACAGCATACTATACACGAAACAAGGAAATACACAGCACAACAATAAAAAACTCTCTATTGGGATGTGGGTAATACAAGTAGACTACGAACCGAACTACTTTTGAATGTTGTAGAAATGAACTTTTTGAATAATTGAATAATTTATAACCACTCTCTCTCACTCTCTCTCTCTCTCTCTCTCTCTGAGTGTACACACACACACACAAATATATAAATTAAAGAATATAATTTTAAAATATGACTATAAACATTGTAAAGAATGTCGTGCGTTATCCTGTAATCAATTATCGAGTCACTGTGACATTCACTGGATTTGATGGCGTCTCACTTATATAGTGACTGAGGGAACAAAATATGAACGCCTGTCCCAAACACAGAATACGTATGTACAATATGGCGTCTTTTTGTTTTGTTAGTAAGAATCTACAGTACATTGTTGCTCGCGGTGTAGACGACGCCTTTCATAACAAAGCCAACGAAATCAAGGTGACCTTGGCATTAACGGTACTTTCCCTTGACCTACGGAAACCAATCATTATCTATTACAAATCATTAAGAATAAAATTCAACGAACCCGGCAGCAGAAGTGTGAATGACCAGAAACTGTTTAACGCTTTCATTCTTCCACACTTCCGTAAGCGTTTTTTATTTCCATGATCCATAAGGAAATGGAAGTATGGTGATGGCGAAAAAACAAGGGCGTGTTAGAGATAAGGGCTGATTCAGATTGTACTACCCTCAAAACATGAAGAAAAGTCATTTTCCGAAAACTGTCTGTGTGTAGAATTTGTTCTGTGGCGAACTATAACTGCAGCAAATTCAAACAGAATCAAATAATTTTTTACATGTTTGCCTGAGTTGTAGATAACTCAACGCCTGTTGATTTTGGTGAAGATCGGTTAAGGGGAAGGGGTAGTTTACCTGCAATGTTTTATGCTTTAGAAGAGTAAAGTACTTAATTTTGATAAATAAAGTATCCTGAATAGAAGGTCATAATAATCCACTGTAGAAAGGTGGATGAAATATCTATTAATGAAAAGGGTAGTTGAAGGGGAGGGGGTAACTTTCTATAAATGAAAATGATAGTTGAAGGGGAGGGGATAACTTTTTATGTGTAGTACGTTATTGGCAACAAAGAAATAGTTTGTTGTTAAAATTCCTTCCCGGGAATGTTTGGCCGTGGTCCAATGTTTTCTGCAAAACTAGACGTTTCGGCAGAGCCATCAACTGCCATCGTCAGTGAAAATCGAGTGCACTAACGTGAGGTAGTATACGTTAGTGACCACAGTACTGTGGTTAAGACTGAAGAAAGAAGTAGGTTTCTATGGAAATATTTCATTTCGAAACTAATTTTAAATATAAATCTTAGAACATGGAAGTCATGAATGGTTCACCATACCGATATTTATATGGGCCTACAGTGTCATCTTCTTAACAAAACCGCGTCGAGTGAAGACGGAATATTCTTATAATATACAGCTCGTTTCGGTAATCTTTTAAACAATCTGTGGAAAGGGAAAGAATGAAAATTAAATGGGCAGACGGATTGATTACTTGTGCTTGGGCAGTCGGGTTCTGTTTGTGGTATATTTTGTTAAGTATGGTAAGTATGCGTTGCTGCTGTCATGAGCGTAAGATCATTCATTAGCATAATTTGGTTAATTTTCTTTGCCACTATCTTTTTTTTTTTTTTTGAAATAAACGTTAACGATGACAGTTTCTTTGTTTTCATTACGCTAGGTTTTTAGAAAATAAAAATTAGTTTTTACGCCAAGTATCTATTATAGTCTTTATTACTTATAGAGGGGAGACAAGGACACTGATAAACAGGCCCGGCTCCAGGCAGGGGCGAACCGTGCCACCGCCCAGGGCGGCAGATTCCGGGATATTAAGTTTGGTGGAAAAAATTTATAACTTCTTCTCTGCATCAACTCGCCGTTGGGCTGTACTAAAAAAATCACATTTCTAACCTTACGCTGAAACCTTTGTGTGAAACAAGGTGGGAAAGTAGAATAGACACTGTCACCCCACTTACATATCAAATAGAAGAGATCTACGATGCGCTTGTTGATATCAATAAAAACGAAAACAGATAAAATGGTGGCTCACGAGTCATGTACTTGACTTCACATTTCTGTGTTCCATAGGAATATGGTACGACATGTTACTCCATATTAAAACACTGCAAAGTATTGTCGTGGATGTAACAAAACCTGTCAGTTTACTTGAAAATACAAACATTTATTTCATTCTTGGATTTCGTTGTCCATGACGTGTCCGTTACTTAACTAAATATCACTATTACTTTAACGACTCGGAACACTAGGTTTTTTATAAGTAAAAGCAAAAAATTTTACCTTACAGCCTTAACCGGTTTTCACCTTTAAAATGCTTCTTCAGAGGCTGCCGCAGGTAGCGCTGTCCGTCTTGTTGTGGGTGACGAAATCGAATTTCGAAAGATCGATGCTGCGTTGCGTGTGTGGGTGAGATATGTTCGAATAATGCGTGCGATTTGAATTGTGTCTGTTCGTTTAGGATGTCGTTTTTGTTTGTTTTTGTGTGTTTGTATATTTCCAATTGTTCTAGAGTGTCTAGTTTTCGGCCTTTTGTGTGTACCTGTAGAATGTTCATGTTATTGTCGATGTTTTTATATGTGTGGTTTGCTTCAATGAGGTGGTTTGCAAAGGTGGATTCTGTAGTGAAGTGGAGTGCCTTTGTGTGTTCAATGTATCTCTGTTTGAAGCTACGTCCTGTCTGGCCTATGTAGAATATGTAGAATGTCTGTAATTGTTTGTGAGTATTTTTGTTTTTTCTAAGTGTTGGAGACACTCACATAAAACACTATATTGCCACAGATACGTTGACGACATTCTAATACTATACAGGGGAAACAAAAGACAATGTGAACAGTTACTAACGCACATAAACAAAATACATAAAATCATAACCTTCACTGCCAAATACGAACACAACAATACCATAAACTTCTTAGACCTCTCCATCACAAAACTGGAACACAGGCACAAATTCAGTATATACAGAAAACCAACTACAACTGACACACTAATACACAACACCTCCAATCACCCAATACAACACAAACTAGCTGCCTTCAGAACCATGATACATAGACTTAACAACATCCCCTTAGATGAAATAGACTACAAAGACGAACTAAACACGATAAAATATCTAGCAGAATCTAACGGTTATGACAGAACAATAGTCAGTAAACTCCTACACAAAACACAAAACAAACAACAGACAAAGACAGAAAACAACAAATTCTTAACACTAACATACATCAACAAACAAACTGAAAAAATAGCCCACAAATTCAAAAAAGCAGGATACAGAATCGCTTACAAAACTACTAACAAAACAGAACACACACTATCAAAACACACACACAAAGCACAAAACAAATTCGATCTACCCGGTGTTTACAAGCTAAATTGCTCAAATTGCAGTAAATTCTATATAGGCCAGACAGGACGTAGCTTCAAACAGAGATACATTAAACACACAAAGGCACTCCACTGCACTACAGAATCCATCTTTGCAAACCACCTCATTGAAGCAAACCACACATATAAAAACATCGACAATAACATGAACATTCTACACGTACACACAAAAGGCCGAAAACTAGACACTCTAGAACAATTGGAAATATACAAACACACAAAAACAAATAAAAACGACATCCTAAACGAACAGACACAATTCAAATCGCACGCATTATTCGAACATATCTCACCCACACACACAGCATCGATCTTTCGAAATTCGATTTCGTCACCCACAACAAGACGGACAGCGCTACCTGCGGCAGCCTCTGAAGAAGCATTTTAAAGGTGAAAACCGGTTAAGGCTGTAAGGTAAAACTTTTTGCTTTTACTTATAAAAAACCTAGTGTTCCGAGTCGTTAAAGTAATAGTGATATTTAGTTAAGTAACGGACACGTCATGGACAACGAAATCCAAGAATGAAATAAATGTTTGTATTTTCAAGGAAACTGACAGGTTTTGTTACATCCACGACAATACTTTGCAGTGTTTTAATATGGAGTAATATGTCGTACCATATTCCTATGGAACACAGAAATGTGAAGTCAAGTACATGACTCGTGAGCCACCATTTTATCTGTTTTCGTTTTTATTGATATCAACGAGCGCATCGTAGATCTCTTCTATTTGATATCTTAGTGGAGTGACAGCGTCTATTCTACTTTCCCACCTTGTTTCACACAAAGGTTTCAGCGTAAGGTTAGAAATGTGATTTTTTAGTACAGCCCAACGGCGAGTTGGTGCAGAGAAGAAGTTATAAATTTTTTCCACCAAACTTAATATCCCGGAATCTGCCGCCCTGGGCGGTGGCACGGTTCGCCCCTGCCTGGAGCCGGGCCTGTTTATCAGTGTCCTTGTCTCGCCTCTATAGGTAATAAGGACTATAATAGATACTTGGCGTAAAAACTAATTTTTATTTTCTAAAAACCTAGCGTAATGAAAACAAAGAAACTGTCATCGTTAACGTTTATTGCAAAAAAAAAAGTAATAAAAATGATAGTGGCAAAGAAAATTAAGCAAATTATGCTAATGAATGATCTTACGCTCATGACAGCAGCAACGCATACCATACTTAACAAAATATACCACAAACAGAACCCAACTGCCCAAGCACAAGTAATCAATCCGTCTGCCCATTTAATTTTCATTCTTTCTCCACATTACATTCAAGGTATATTTTAAGAAATTTTTAACACTGCACAAATACCAGATCCGGGGGGATCCGGGGCTTCTCCCCCGGGAAATTTTCAAAAATTATACCTGTCAAAACATTATTTTAGTCCTTTTCTAGTCTTCACTAATTCTAGAAAAAAAAAAATCATCTTGATAAACTGCGTTTTTTCACTTTAGTACAGTACAAACATTTCTGGATTTTTCTAAAAATGTCAAAAAGGTTTTTGACATACAAAAGTATACTTGTCAAAATTTAATTTTAATGCATTTCTGGTCTTATTTAAATGTTCAGAAAATGTTTAAAAAACGTATATAAAACGTAAACGTAAGAAACGTATATAAGACACCTTTATAGTTTTTAACGGCACGCTACGACAGATAGAGAAATTGAAACATTATTTGAACAGCCTTAGCAAGAACATACAATTTACCCTCGAAACAGAGGTTGACAATAAACTCAAATTTTTGGACCTGACTGTTACAAAGTATCTTAATAAATTTCAATATAAAATATATAGGAAACCCACCACCATAGATATTACAATACACGCCGATTCTCATCACCCATATAGTCAGAAAATGGCGGCGTACAACAGTTTTGTTCATAGGTTGGTAACGATTCCACTTAACCAAAAGGACTTTCAGGATGAATTGGATATACTACGGCACATAGCAATAGCGAATGGGTACAAGACTTCGATGATAGATAGACTTCTTAAGCGACACCTATATAAAACTAGATCCCACCATAATACCATCGATGATAATAAAGTTAACAAAAATAATAATAAAAAGTATATAACGACAGTGTACGGTAGCCTTTTACCTAACATTATGTCCAATGTGTTTTCTAAATTTAATATAAAAGTCCCGTTTAAAACAAATAATAATATTTCTAATTTGTTACGCATAAAACAACCATTCCCGTTAGAAGAGAAAACAGGTGTTTACAGGATGTCATGTGATGATTGTGATTGTTTCTATCTAGGTCAAACTGGCAGGTCTTTCTTGAAAAGATACAAAGAACATCTAGCAAGGAATGATTTAGACAAGACCAAATCTAATTATGCGCGCCATCTAATGATGCATAACCATAATTACACAGATTTCAATACTAATTTCAAAGCAATCAATGTATGCGGTAAGGGTAGGTTAATGGACGCTCTCGAGGAGTTTGAGATTTATAAATCATTTAAAGACAAGAATATCAACAATAACAGTATATTAAACGAACAATTAAGGTTTCACTCTCACTCACTATATGATACAGCCCTAAATACAATCGCGCATGACGATAATGACTGGTGATAAGGATTGACTTAGTTTAATTAGTGGCTCGGCAACTACACGCGCGGTCGGACCGGTCCAACGGAGCCGAAGTTACATCGTGTTATGTGTGTGTCGTTATTGTGATTTAGTAAATATGTGCAAATGTGTTTTTATGTGTTTTATGTGAATTTTAACATTTGACGAGGATTACTGATGATGTGACACATGTCATGAAACGCGTCTATATAAAAAATGCTAGAACGAAGTCACTGACGGATAAAAGGTAATTAAATTATTGTATATAAGACGTGTAAAAGACGTATATCTGCCAAAACGTAAGTTTATGCATTTTTGGATTTTACCGATTTATCGGTTGGTACTACATCTACGACCAAGAATCTTATTAGGATCTTAGGAGCCAAGACCCACAGTGCGGATGTAGAAAGAATTATAAGTGCCAGTAACATGCTGAAAACTGATCACCGCCAACGCCTTAGTATTGACACTGAAAATCTCCACTTGTATATTCATTTTAACATGCCATCGTTTTCGGATTGGGATCCCCTCAGTGCAGTGCTTACATGGATGAATGAAAGACAACACCGAGTC
This sequence comes from Magicicada septendecula, assembly GCA_034769895.1. Taxonomy (NCBI): domain Eukaryota; kingdom Metazoa; phylum Arthropoda; class Insecta; order Hemiptera; family Cicadidae; genus Magicicada; species Magicicada septendecula. The sequence goes on along the minus strand of CM068367.1, from coordinate 29,519,864 downwards.
AGGGAGACTCCAAAAGCAACGGAGCAGTTTTATTTTTCAAGGGTTTTTCCAGAGGCAAGCAAGGAGAGCCGTAAAAGTAAAGAGAAGAAGGAAGAAGGCCTCGAGAAAAGAAAGTTAAGAGCAACATTTTTTAGACAAGAGTTTTAAAGACAATAATTAAAATGAAATATGTTAAGCTTGAGATAAAACTGTTTTAGTTTTTAATAAGGCTAAATACTGTTTCATCGCATTATTCTTTACTCAAATGTCAGTTAATGTATTTTCCCGACGTTTTCCTCAAAATTTTATTACTGCACATTTTCCAATGTTATTACTGCACATTTTCCAATTTTATCACTGCACAATTTAATTTATCACTGTACATTTTGTGTCTGGCTGCACGTTAAAATATACACTGAGTACGTTTATGTTCTACTTCAGCACTACAGCTCAACGTGAGCTTCCAACACCAGTCTTCTCCAAAGTCTCCAGTCCATTGCCATCTTAGTGTAACCCCTCATATCCATTCTTCTGAGATCTAGCACATCGTCCAATCATCTTATTCTAGGTCGGCCCCTCTTTCTCCTTTTATAGACTTGCGCCGTCAGGATTTTCTTTGCCATACGGTGATCATCCATCCGCTCTAGATGACCTAGCCACTGTATTCGTAAAGCATATACGAATCTTACAATGCCCTCATGCTTCAATAGCTCATCTGTCTCCTTGTTATTTCATATTCTCCATTCGTCACCTTCTTTAACCAGGTCATAAACTCATCTTATGATCAAACCTTCTCAGTGTTTCTTGTTCCTTTTTTTATCAGTGCCCACCTCTCGCCTCCATAACTAACAACCGGTCTGATAAGTGTTTTATATATTTTTAATTTTGTGTTACGACTGATAAGTTGTCTTCTGATAACAGTCTGCTGATGGCATAATATACCCTATTTCCTATTTGTATTCTGTCATGAATTGTCGTGTTTATGAACCTTTCATTATATATCATGTTACCCAGGTATCTGAACTTAGTGAACATTGGTGGCAACTTAAAACTTGTAAAAAAACGATCACACAAATTGCTAAAATTTATTATTTATTTAAATTTTACAAAATCTGGTATAATGCAGTATACGTTTTTGAAAAGGTTGTTACATTTGTTTTTTGAGAACCCTAAGACAGGAATAGGCCTGTGCAAAAATCTCAGATTTAATTCAGTCCATTTTATGCTTTCAGGGCTTCTCCCAACATTAAAAGAAAAAAGTTAGAAAAATTTGGAACCAAATATTACATGATTTTTCTGTTATACATTTTTTTTTTTTGCAGTTTCATATAAAATGAATACAACGACTATTAGGAAATAATTGTTAAGACAGAAAATGTATTGCTTGTTTCGAGATGTCGCTAACTTTTTGCCAGAATTGTAATTGTGTAACAGAATTTATTTAACTGTTGTAACTGACGCTCATTTACTGATTCTGTTCAGAACACATTTATTTCTGACATACACTATAAACTGGCGCCAAAAACATCAACGTATTTTTAATAACAGAAAGAAATAAGCAATGCAAAATTATTATTTTGATTGTAATTGCCATCATTAGAATATTTAAGAGTTCGATTTTTTTATTCGTCGTGCACAGCTGCGTTGTGGGACAAACAACAAAGGGTATCGACGCTAAGACGGGATCACTGGGTGGTGTATGAATATTTATTTTCAGACGGCCGATCCCAGAGGTAGAGAAGTCAACGTTTTCTCTATCCGGTCTACCAAAGGACATAACTTTATAACGACCTTCCTTCTGCGTATTATTATTTTTTTAATTCACCTCCGGCAGAGTGACTAAATTAGACCTCATTGTAATTAATCTTAGATTAATGCTTCTTCTTCTTCTCCTTCTTTCTCTTCTTCTTCTCTACCGAGAAAATGTACGCTAAATGTACTTGTAAATAAAAAGAAGAAGAAAGAATGCTATTGAGTGATGCATTCAGTTCAACGTCCGGACGCATCACACTCAGGATCCGGGAGCACACACACTCCGCTGTGTATGGTGCGCGCGGGCGCGTGAGTACACGTTCTTTGCGGTCCGGTCACATGTCACCCTGATTACGGGATCCACTAAAACTGCGCGCTCTGTTGAAAAAAAATTGTCACATTTAATAATCTTCTGAATTTTTACACTTATTTCGACCGGTAAAAGTTATCAAATTTTTCGGACTTGCCAGTTAACTTTTTTAAACATAGATTCTTTAAACTTTAATTTATGTTTTATGCTTTAACCTAATGTTTAGCAACAATAGCAGTAACGCTAGTTCTGATTATATTTTGACAAAAATATAAAAAATTTCAGTAATTTAAAAGAAGTAATAAATCTTCTTCTTTAGCTTCCTTGTTAGGACTCTGTCCTGTTCTATAACAATGGTCTTACATGCTGTCACTCCTTGGTTGACCAGTGCTTCCCTTGTTGTTTGGTTGGCTGAGAAGAGCACGTCTAAGAAGTAATATATGTCTGTAAAAAATACGCAACGCGACGCGACTTTGTCCGGGGTTAAATGGTCGAATGAACCTGGAAGTCCATTCTAGAAAGGTGTGCCACAAGCTTTTTTCCACCTCTTTTTTCAACTTGAGAGGAATTCCCCGTGGATTTACTCATAAAATCTAATTAATACACTCTTTCAAATACTGCCAGCATTTCTTCAGTGTGGATCCACTTCTTTAACATTTCCATTGCTCTAGCATTTCTTCAGCATGTTTTTGTAAGGATCCATGCTTCGCGTCAACAGGTGACAACTGGTTTTACCAGAGTTTTATATATACGTAGCAGCTTTGGTGCCCCTTCTAACTAATAAATCACTTGAGAGCTGTACGCAGCACATAATCCTATGATAACATATAGCTCTGGTTTCCATCATTAGGCCTATATTCCTGTTGTTTGTCTATAGCTGTACACAACTCTACATTGTCTGCAACTTTATTTTGTGTAACATAATTGGATTCTAACAGGCTTTGGTAACACAACCATGTACACAAAGATCAATTCAATGTTGATAACTTGACAAGTGTAATTGCACCAATTTTATTACATCTGACGTCAATGAATACAATAACATTCCGTAAAGAGCATTTGTTTCGCATTTTATGCGGTCACTGGGTAGTAGGTGGTATAATGTAAACGATATTTTTGTAACCTACTGAAGGAAAGTAACGGTGATCGTATGACGTCATTTGATAGGCAACAACAACATGTGTATTATTGTGTTGTTTATGTCGTCTTCACTTACATTGTTGACTTGTGCCACTTCGTGTGACCAACGAGGTCGAACCTTTGTTCTCACAATTGTAAACTAAACTTTTCACTTGGAATCGCAACCACGGGCGGTGAGTGAATTTCTTTGAGTTTGACAAAGAGGTAAAATATTTATTCGCAGAGTTATTAAACTCGTCACTGGCACCGAGACTATGGATAGCTAAAAACTAATAACAGAATAAAATTATTAATAAATAATATTATTATTAAAAATAAGAAAAATATTAATAAATAAAAATATTATTCATAAAATGTTAATTGCAGTAGGCATATTTTAAATTTGATTTTAGTTTATTTGGTTAACCTATCTACTCATAACACTAGATTTGCTTGTACTTCGCTCACGTTTTGAGTAAGAAAAACTCGTATATTCACGGTTTCTGTAAGTAAACGATCAATATTAAAAAAGTGTATGCAAAAGTCGCTTTTACATAATTGTCAGCTGCATTAAATCATATAAAAGAACGTAAACTCTGCCTACACAGAACGAGTAATAACAAAAAAAAAAATTAGTGGAAACCACCCAAAAGGTGGGTTGCTTCAGTCTATCCTTATTATGCCTACAGTATTTTTCTCCTGTGAATAATATTACTTATATAAAACAAGTATATATCAAGTTTAAATTTAGAAATCCTACTTTTAAAACTTTAAAAATGATTTTTATGTTTTTATTGATTTTTAAAGCAATTCCTGTTCTTTGTAATAAGAAAATGTCCTTATGCAGAGTATACATCTGTTCAAATTTCAGATACAACAAAAATTACATAAAATTTTAAATACTGCAATTAAAAATTTTATGAATAATATTCTTATTTAATAATATTGTTATTTATTAATAATATTTTACTTAATTTTAAAAATAAGATTATTTATTAATAATGTTTATTCTTGATTAGTTTTTGTGTATCCATGGTCTCGGCACCAGTGCGTGTTTAATAACTCTGCCACCAAATATTTTACCTCTTTGTCAAACTCAAAGATATTAATTGTTTACATCTAGTTTACTATAGTCCGCCTGTTGTACCACATCTTGCTTTCATCCTCTCCTGTATTTGTCTTCTCAAATCTTACCATCGCGACCATCCTGTTGCCGTCTTCTCGGATAATCCAATTGTCAGGTCGTATTTAATCATTGTTTTACTCTTAAGAGCCCACATATTTGCTCCATACGTCATTGGGTTTTTAATTGCACCGTGAATTATCCTTTTTCTGCCTCCTGACTAATTATTTCATTCCTGACCAAACCGCGTAGAGACATCTGATTGATATTTTCCCATTGTTATCTGGTCCCAACCGAATAACAAAGTGTCGATTTTGCTAGCATTCATAATAAGAAAATGAACGGAAAATGACAAAATAAAAGTGGTACGGTATCTCCTGCCAATATGGCCGTTCAAAATTAGTTACATGCATCGGATTTAGCGTAGTAAAGGAGAAAAATCCGGGGAATGTGGTTGTATCTTAGGTGTAGGAATTAAATTTCTAAGAACAGGCTAGAAATTAAACTTCTCAATTGGACAGAGTCCGTAATAAATAAGTTATAATCGCATCATAATTAAATTATAATATTTATTATTATTATTATTGTTGTTGTTGTTGTTGTTGTTCTGCAATTTAATAATAGTTTACTTTGTCGATTATTATCGTCTATTGTCTACTAACATTGTCTTGTGCAATTCCGTTGTGTCTATCATTAACATAACTAACACAAGTCTTTTTGCTATTAACATACCATTAACAAGTCTAAAATAAACCCTTAAAATGACGAATCATAGGCAATGATTCAGTCGTTATTCTAGTCTTAAGAATATTATAAACATCATCATCATCACCACCACTCCAAGGATTAGGCCGTAGACCTGTTCCGGAACCCATCACCTCCTCGGTCTACCGACATCTCTCTTCCCAAGAATGATGTCTATGATAACCCATGGCAGTCACGCGTAGAGGGATATCAGGCACGTTGTTTAAGTGTTCACACCATCTCCTTCTGTGGTCTTCAGTCTTCTGATGCAACGATACAATGTTTAATTTGCGTATAATATTCTAATATCCTCGTTTCTTTTCCGATCCATGAGAGAACAATCTTGCGTCCCTTTTAAAAATTTCATTTCAGCTGGCTGAATCCTCTGTACGTCCCTTTTACGAAGAGTACATGTCTCACTAGCATACAGGAACGTGGGGACAGCCACAGTTTTGGAAAATTTCATTCGTGTATTCTTCCGTGTTTTATTTTTCAGGTAGACCTACCTATGAATCGTTCCACAGATGCGTCTAAATTTCGTTAGCTTAATATCCCAGAATATTATAGACGTGACCATAAACATAAAATAAATAAATATAAAAATTAGTCTGGTCATAGATATCGTCGACGTCGTTCCGACGAATACGATTATGGTGGCAGTGGCAAAAATATATACCTTTTTCCAATATATTTTTACACGTGATCATCGTTTGTAATTATAAAATTTAGCTCCCCAGTACATTTGAAAATGTATTCAAATTAAAATTCAATTCAATAAATTATTTCAGTAATGTTTAAAAAGTTTTCTAAGGATTATCTTATTATCCTGATCGATTTAAATCAACGTAAACGAACAATACAGTTTACTATATAGTAAAACATCCTCTCTCTCTCTCTCTCTCTCTCTCTCTCTCTCTCTCTCTCTCTCTCTCTCTTTCTCTCTCCCAACAGCCCTTGTTGGGCCCTGGGCTCCTTCAATTTTTCCCCCATCCTCTTCTGTTGGTAGCATCCTCCTCCAGGAACGCACTTTCTTTCGAATCCTCTTCCACCGCGTCCTACCATCTTCTCCTCGGTCTTCCCACTGGTCTTTTTCCGTGGATTCTGGTATTCAATAGTTTTCGTGGTATTCTGTCTTCTCCCATCCCATACATGACCAGCCCACCTTAGACGTTGTCGTTTTATGTATTGTGTTAGCGGTGGTTCTTTATACATTTTATACAATTCAAAGTTATATCCTATTCTCCAGCCGTGTACGTCATTAACTGGTCCCAGGATTTTTCGTAATATTTTTCTTTCAAAGATACCGAGAGTGTTTGCTGCTTTGGAGTTCAGCATACGCTTTGGAGTTAGTAAAACATCCTATGAATATTGAATTGGAAAGCCTAAAGACGAAAAAACAAATTAAATTCAAACTACATATCCATTGAAGAAAAAATGTTAATTAAAATGTATACACTAGTATACAAGTTTTTAAGTTTCAGTTCATAATGAAGAAGACGAAAACCATGTAGAAGGAGTAGTAGCATATCGACTGTTATATAAATATTATTGTCGTTAGAATTCAGAAATTGAAGAGGTGGAGACATTCGCTTGACGTCAGTCGCTGTGCTGTCAGACATTTTTGAATGAATGTCAAATCTACTAATGGACGTGGTTAGCGCATTAAAGGTATTCTAATTGGTGGCAGTGTTGACACTAATACGGACGCTGCTGCTGACATATTTATAAGACAATAGCAGCCCTCCGGTCCGTTTCAGTTCTTAACACATATAAATAGACATAGAATTGAAAGAAGTATACATTCACTCAAAGGATTAACGGAATACAGTACGTACATATGGTACTATTAAATGGCTGCCATTATTTACCTGGCATGTTGAATGAGTTTATTTTAAACGCTGCGAAATTTTCCACAAAACTTTCTTTAAACTACTCTGCCCACCCGAGAGAATGATAAAGTATGTTTATTCTGAAAAGTCTGTAGGAGACGCGGTGTTAATCACCGTTAACTTTACACAACAGTGTGCCTTTTCTATTCCTTCTACAGTTACGCATTGTGTCTTATGCTTGTTCTAATTAAGTTACAAGTGGTATACCAACGTATGGATTGCTTTGGCTAGTGTTGGTTTGTGTTCTCCCTCTGCGTTTGTCTCCAGTTACGTCGATTCCTAAGAATTTGTACGGAATAATGTATTACAAAAGTACAACTAAAATTTGAAAATATCGGTACGGAGAACCATACATGACTTCCGTGTTCTAAGATGTATATTTAAAATCATTTTCGAAATGAAATATTTCCACATAAATTACTTCTTTCTTCAACCTTAACCACAGTACTGTGGTCACTAACGTATACCACCTCAAGTTAGCGCACTCAATTTTCACTGATGATGGCAGCCAAAATGACACCGCCGAAACGTCTGGTTTTGCAGAAAACATTGGGCCACGGCCAAACAGCCCGGGAAGGAATCTTAACAACAAATTACTTCTTTAGACAACAAATTATCGTCTTCGTTGCCGATAACGTAGTACACGTATAAAAAATTATCCCCTTTCCCTTCAACTATCATTTTCAAATACAGAAAATTACCCCCTCCCATTCAACTACCCTTTTTATTTATAGATATTTCATACCTTTCTATAGTGGATTATTATGACCTTCTTTTCAGGATAGTTTATTTATCAAAATTAAGTACTTTACTCTTATTAAAACATAAAACGTTGCAGGTAAACTAACCCTTCCCCTTAACCGATCTTCACCAAAATCAATAAGCCTTGAGTCCTCTACAACTCGGGCACACGTGCAAAAAATTATTTGATTCTGTTTGAATTTGCGGCAGTTATCGTTCGCCGTTAGAAAAATTCTACACACAGACACTTTTCGGAAAATGACTTTTCTTCATGTTTTGAGGGTAGTACAGTCAGAATCAGCCCTTATCACGAACATAATTTTTTTCGCCATTTCCTTACGGAACATGGAAGTAAAAAAGAATGTCTGCCGTTTTGTGTGGATGTGTTTTCGTTACTGGCCGAGAGAATCGTGCCCCTCACTATGAATTCAATTTATAACAAAATCTTTAAAAAAGCGATATTTTTTTATTATATAACATAATCTACAGTAAAAAAATACATACAAATGAATTATAAATAATTAATTAAAGTTCTCCCTTTGTGTAGTCTTTCGAGTGTATATATATCCTTAGCCACCGAGCTGCCGTGTGGTAATCTATCCAGGTTTCTGCAACCATGTACAGTATGTGCGTTTGATTTATCCACGATGTAACGCTGAGTATATAAATAAATATTTATAATATTCCCAGACTTTTAAATCAATCTAGATGGATAGTATGGGCTACCACTACTTCGTACATAGAATCCAAGCTTCTTCTTCTTCTTCTTCTGCTACTTCTCCTTCTTTTCTTGCACTTATCCTACTCCTTCTTCTTCTTCTTCTTCTTCTTCTTCTTCTTCTTCTTCTTCTTCTTCTTCTTCTTCTTCTTCTTCTTCTTCTTCTTCTTTAATACTAATGATTAGGCAGACCGCCTGTTTCGTTCTCCAGCGCTATTTGGGTCCGCCAATACCTACTTAAATAAAGATTCGAAACATAAATAAATATAGTTCGGAAGTTTGATAGATATAACTTTGCAGATTTTACATTAATCGGAAAGACAGAAAACGAATTTACTTATTCATCTACATAACAAGTAGCTTATTATATTAACTGATATAAAAAAATAAAGAATATAATTTGAAAATTTCAATCTTAACACAAAAACTGGATTTCTGAGAAGTGAAATCCATACGATTCTTTCGCAAGACTGGACGCTAAAACAGAAAACGGCTTGGGCTGCTAAATACTTTGATTACATTAATGATGAAGAAAAAATGGAACTTTCACTCCAATTATCCGCGCATAATTAAATTTGTAAAAACTATTATCCACTAGTAACTAGACAAAAAATGATAAAAATTATAAAAGTTGATCAATTTTTTTTTAATCTAAAACAACGAAATTTAAGGCATTTGTGTAAGAATACAGGCACAAGAAATGTAGATTCTAGGGCCAGTTAGAGGATGCTACCCAAGGAAGGCTATAAGAAAAAAGAATTTCAGTTTGAATCATAAGATAAACTGATCAGAATAAAATGGACGAACATCGCAAGAAAATTGACTAAAAATAAAGTCAGTAAAGTATAAAATTTATGAAAGCCTGTGATTCAAAAAAATTACCGAAACCACAACATGCAAAATTATTTCTTTGTGAAATAAAAAGAATTTAAGTGCTCATTTGAAATAATTATTTACTAAGGTTATAATAATTTAACATATTAATTAGCCATTTTCATACCAACGTGATGCGTCAGTATCATTAAAAGCTACCTACATTGTGTTTCATTTCAATGAGATTTGTAATTTGTTATTTGAATTTTAACATTTGATATTTACAGTTTGTTCTTAAGAATGGTGAAATTATTTTTTGTAATTATTTTTTATATGCCTACGAACATAATTTAACATTAAGTTACGAACACATAACATTACTTATGTGTTATTTAAGAGAATTAACAAGCGTAAAAACTAAATAACAGTCGTTACACAAGGATAAATAACAATTTAAATTGGTATGCTTACAAGGCATCAGACTCGTGTTTGAAAACAATGCCATCGGTATTGAAATCATTAGCGTGCCATTCATTGGGAGTCTATAATTAATATGACAGCGGATAATAAGGTTAGTTGCGTGTAGAGGTACTCTCACTGCTGAAGCAAGGAAGTATAATACTTTCCCACTTCTCCGAGAGTCGTCCAATGTCAGGTCAGTGTCGCGCGGGTCTAATACCCTCCCGTTATAATAACTGGCAGCACGGCCACATACAGTAATAACCAGATGTAATCTCGTTTAAACAAGAACTAGTAACAGCATAACGTAATTGCAACAGATAAAATGCAGAATTGAAATAAAAAATTATATTTCTACTCATAATGAAAAAAAACTAAATACAGTATTAAAAAGAAATTTATTGTATTTTTGAAAAAGTGCCTGTACACTTGTTAAGAAAAATTGTTAAAATAAAACCTACAAAATAATTTATAAAATATAAAACTTATAAAGTTAAAAAAAAATTATTTATTTGGTTTTTGGTCATATCGATACGGTGAATTTACACTCATCTATTTGGTACACGTTTTCGTTTATTTTCTCCGTTTCGTTAATCATCTCCTTCAATATTTCTTTATCGTAACTTGTGATTTATTGCATACTGCGTTTTCCTCAGTCTTTTTTTATCTGGGACACACCCGGACAACATTTGAAAACTATAATGACAGTATCAATGCCAACATGATCGTCATCTCTCTGTTACGGATTAGCTCAAGCTACCAGCGTCGGTTCCACGGACCATTTTTTCTCGAAAGCCCTATAACCCGTCATCCATTCGGATGAGACTCAGTGGCTTTGGACTTTCCCATACGAGTGACATGTTCTTTCCGTTGAAGGCCATACTGATCGATTTTGTCATTTACTGCAAATATTTTTAATTTATCTCACATGGGTGCATTCTTCAACGCGTCAAGACCCCATCACGCCTCTTCATAAATTTTACCTCGCCATTTGGTATTTTATTTGCACAATGACACTGTATGTAGTTAATAATATGCTCTCCCTTTCCGTCGATTTATCATATACATCACTGGCTTTCAGTCACTTGTTCCAGGAACCGCGTGTTGTTCTTACATTTCCACGACAGTGCTGCTCTTCGTACATTTTCTTACAAGGTACGTAACACTATCAGTCCACAGACAACGGTTTGTCACAACACAACATGTATATGAGTTCCCGCTTATAAAATTAACAAAAAGTGAAACTTTTTCTCTTCAGCTTGACGTTATTCAATGCTGTCACAACGTTATACTGTGACGTTGTTCAATGTTATTCAACATCCCACGTCCCCTGACGTCCACTTTTTGAAATTCTCTTGTAGTCTTGTCAGAATTTCGCAAACGACCGTTGAACTACCTTTAATTATTTGTTTGTGTAATTACGTAATAATCTGTAAGGAACTTAGTAGAGAGCAGTGGATAGCAGGCTCTTTGCAATAAATCTTGACGTTCCAGGACTTAAACCAGGACGGCGCTATATAGAAACAAGAAACATTATTTCACCCCACGTTGAGCGACCTTATAAAAATAATTTAGTAAGGTAACATCTGTGATAATTGAAAGAGCGAAGCAAGTTCTCAGTTTTAACTTGACCATTAGACATTTGTCTATCTGTCTATTTGTTTGTCCATCCGTCTGTCAATCTATCTATTAGTGGTATGTCTCACAACTTTTGAACGCGTCAACAGATTTTTGTAAAAGTTGGCACGCGTGTCCACACTTCTACTCTACAGAACTGTATTGTTATTGAGTTCGATCCTTCCAAAAATATGGGAAGTGAGGCAAAAACGTGAGGGGGTAAAAGTTGTGAAAAAATCCTAAAACCCCATACGGGGTATCAAATTAAAGGTTTTAACCGCGGTGTGAATATAGCGTTTACGTTGAAAGATTTCAAAATTTGTAGACGTTATAGCCCCAAAACGGATAATATTTTGATAAAATCGCAAAAATTCATGTGGGGTAACAAACTCAAGAGAATTTTTAATTGACATCTAAATGTAGTGTTAAGTTTTTGAAAATTAAAAAATGTTTGAGCTCTAGGGCCCGGTAAAGAGATTAAATTAGAAATTGTGGAAATCCAGCAGGGTGTTAAACTGAAAGGAATTGTAACCCAAAGTCTAGCGTTTAAAATCAGTGTAACAAAATTGAGGGTAGTGTCTGACAAAATAAAACCCGTAAATTTTTTCTGATTTCACTGTGTTATAAAACAATTTTTAAAAACTCTGAAAATATGACAGTGAACAGTCAAATGAAAACGTGAACGAGGATTTAAATGGTGTGTTTGGTAATACTATTACCTCAGATAATATGAAAACTGTAAAGTTTTAATGTCAAGGACCTTCTTTGTTTGGACAGGCTATACGTCTTCCAACACGTCAAATAGATTCCGTAAAGGATAACATCTCTTAGATTACTATCGTAACCATGTAAATCACCCATTCAATTTGAATAGCTTAGGTGTCTGAATCAAGCCCATGAGTAAAAGTTCATCAATTGTAAGAAGAAGAATAAAAGTATGTTAAATATGTGCTAAACAATGGCAACGTCGGGTGAGTCATACGTTAACAATATCGTCTATAATGGGAACGACGACGCACTGTTTAATATTTACCGTGGCATTCTTGTCAAGTCACGCGTGTTTGCGCCTGTACTTTGAAACGTCTGCTCCCAACAGTAAGTCCGTCGTTTACCCTTGTAGGCTCACAGACTAAGAAGCAAAACTGTAGATCTCAAGATTTTAATACGGGATGGTACTTGCAAAAGTAGAATGGATGTATGAACTAAACTAAGAATAATGACCCATCACTTCAATAATGCAAGCGTAATGGACTTGAAATGAAAATGCGCCACCTAAAATTGATGCTGATAATCACGGTTTAGAACAATTTAGTTCCAAAAGTACTAATATTTGTGTTATTTAAGCTGTTCTTTCCTATTTCCTTTTAATATTTTAACTGATGAGTCTTGTGTCTGACATTCTTTACGTTATCAGCATTCCCGTAGTACTTTTCGATGTGTATTATTAGGTTCATATAGACCACCGCTATTTTATCAGTTATTGACTCCTGGCATATTTTATTCCTTTGTAGGCCCTCACGTCCTCAATGATCAATTTGGTCTTTTGTCTAGCAACAATATAGCTGATAATAAACCTCAAATTTTGCACTACAGTTATCTATTCTACAAACTTTGTCAGCTGAGTTTCCTGTACAACATGAAAATATATTTGTCGAAAACTAAAACCATTTTCTGGTAACTGTATGATAAGAACACACATTGCCACCAACAATACTGTTTTAGAACAGGTCTCACACTTCCAGTACGAAGAAGACAGTACATCTCCAACAAAGTAAATAAATTTCAAAGATATGTGGTACAGTTGTAAGGACTCTTAAGGATAAGACATAAAAAGACACGCAGATAACATTTTATAAGGTAAAGCAAATTCCTACACTGTTGTATGGTTCACATTGTTGAGCGCTTAGGAAAAAAGGTCTTAAACAGACGGAATCATCAGAAGTGAAGTTTCTTAGGTCAGTGAAAGTCTGTATTAGGGGGGATAGGATACCAAATGCAACCGATAGACAGGAATTAAATATTCAGTCGGTTGCACTACAGGCAGAAGCGTATAAAGAAAGATGGAAAGAATATTTATCCAAAATGTAGGCAGAAAGAATTACAAAACAGGCCTTGAATTATCATCCGATAGGTAAAAGAATAATGGGTATTAGATTGTGCATCCGGAACAGTTAGAATTGTCTAACCCTGAGGAGGCAGAAGAAGAAGAAAAAGAGAAAAAGGCTGCATTAACGAATTTTGTTGCTTTTGACTCTTTACTGATAGGAAGCGAGTGATTACCAATTTTCTTTTACGTAAAACACACATATTATTTTACTCTATTACTGAAATGGCCAAATATTAAATACAATTGTAACGGTAATACTTTATGCCTGAATAACATCGATACTTTATTTCGATAACGGTATTTCGGTAGCGGTGTTGGAGATGATCGATTTAATCATCTCGCAATTGTCACTACCATTCCTAATCGATGGTGACAATGAAGGCATTTTGATCCGTTCATTTTTTTCTCCTCGGACGTCTGACATTTGTAAAACCAATGTTTTTACAAAAACCGGTCACCGTCCTTTCCAATAGCAGGGAATTTCCACTCATTCCTGTCCAGCGAGCAATTAGCCTATTTAATCTGTGCATATTTTAAAGTGGAAATTCCCAAGTTTCTAGGCGTCAATAGGGGGCAGAGGATTAGTACTACACGCAAATTACGTACGGTCTAATGGTCAACCAGTTCTTTTAGACCCTACACTTTACAACGTTGTAATTTCAAAATGTCGATTGTTCCCAATCCCTTTGTACAGCTCAGCTTTGAACTAATTAACTAACTTTCTCTATGCGTAGCGTCCAAGGTGTCGAGACCTGTTAGTGATGAATCGTTAGAAATTGTAAATACGCATAGACTACTTTTTATTAACACAGTCAAGTTATATTTCGTGCATTGTATTAATATATTTACAACATACAACATAGTTATATATCAGAATCCGAACAATTCAAGGAGCGTATACTTTTATAATAAATACTATAATCATCGTTTTTAAGTTAAAAATCGGTTTGAAGAACTAAACATGACTTCCATCCTTTAATTAATTATAAAATTATTTTTATTATGTACACTCAGAACGAAACTAAATATATCAGCATGCTTTTGGTAAAAAGGCTGAGACAGATAATCGAAATACGAATTGTACCTAGTTGTTAATATTTTAAAAATAAAGAATTAATTTGAATAAATTATTTTTTATTTACACGACGCGAAAGAAAGCGAATACCGCCCAGCTATGTTATCTGTAAATTTCTGAAAATGTAAAATTATATTAATGATAATGTGATGTATTTTTATACTTACACTTATTGTTTTATTAATGGTACCTATAATTAAATTTTTTATTGTATTCTTTTTTTATATAGCCTAAAGGTACCGTATGGTATAATATGGTACCTTTAAGCTATATAAAAAAGGACACAATAAAAAAAAAAAAAAAATTGAAAAATTATATTGTTTACGTATCCGTGGTTACATAGCATGGAACGATATCAGTTGTTAATATTTTATTGAAATTTTTAATTTTTCAGTCGAATAAGTTTAAAACATTAATACAAAATTACCCCTTCCTCCTTTAACTACCCTTTTCATTTATAAATATTTTCATGTACTTTTCTACAGTGGATTATTAAGACATTCTTTTCAGGATATTTTATTTATCAAAATTAAGTACTTTACTCTTGTTAAAACGTAAAATGTTGCTGGTAAACTATCCCTTCCCCTTAACCGATCTTCACCAAAATCAATAGCCCTTGAGTTCTCAACAACTCGGGCGCATGTGCAAATAATTATTTTATTCTGTTTGAATTTGCGGCAATTATCGTTACCCATAAAAAAAATTCTACACACAGAGACACTTTTCGGAAAATGACTTTACTTCATGTTTTGAGGGTAGCACAATCAGAATCTGCCCTTATCTCGAACACGATTTTTTTCGCGATCACCATACTTCCATATCCTTACGGCACACGGAAGTAAAAAAAAAAATTAATATTATTCTCGACCGTTTATCGCTTAAGTACTTCAGCTGAAGTAGTGAAAGAGAGACATTAAAGAGAGGATAAGGTATGCAAATAGAGCGTATTTTGCAAAAATAAATATCTTTAGAAATAAAAATATAAGGAGAGAAACCAAGCTGAAAATATATCATTCACTCATAAGACCTATTGTTGCCTATGGCTCAGAGGTGTGGACGATGACAGTGGAGGATGAAAAAAGTTTAAGAATTTTTGAACGCAATATCCTACGAAAAATATATGGCCCAGTGAGGGAAGGCGAGAATTGGAGAATACGAAGTAATGCAGAATTGCAACAACTGATACATGAGAGGGACCTTGTAAAATTTATCAAGTCACAGAGGATAAGATGGTTGGGGCATGTGGAGAGAATGGAAGAGGATAGAATGAATAAGAGAATGATGCAGGGAAGACTCTATTGCGGAAGACGAAGGGGACGGCCAAGGATGAGATGGTTGGATGAGGTGTTGAAGGATCTGATGAAGTTGGGAGTTCGAGGATGGAGAGAGAGAGTGGCAGATAGAGATGACTGGAGGGGGATTGTTGAGAAGGCCAAGACCCACCAAGGGCTGTAGAGCCGGAGAAGAAGAAGAAGGGTATGAAAATCTCCACTATATAAACAAAGACAATGGTATTTCAAAGCGGGGAACCAATAAGAACAAAAGTAATAATTAATTATTGCATTATAGAACGGTTGAGCCATTTTAACTATTTGGGGAATGATATTGATTATGATAAGAATTATGATATTGACGTTAAGTTGGGTAAGTTCTAGACGATCTGTGGGAGAACCAATCGTAGTTTTAGAACCAAGGTATGTCGAGAAAACAAAGTTATGGTGGTCCCCTGTACTGTCATATGGGTGTAAATTATGGACGACAACCAAGAAATAAGAAAGTAAAATGCAGGCTTTAGAAATGGCGTTTCTAAGAGAAGTTAAAAGGTGTTAAAAGATGATGAAGAGATAAAACATTACGCATGATGAGGTTCCAGAGGACAGAAACTTGTAAAAGCGTTTGTAAAGGAAAAAAGTCCTGCCAATTGGTGACATACTTGAGCGCAGTGAGTTTGTAAAGAGAATAACTTTTTATAAAAATTACAGAGGAAGAATTTGTTTGGAATAAATACACATAGAGGTGAACTGTGATCCATACATTGAATAGAAACCTTAACCTTAAAGATGGAGAAGCTTGGACGGTGTCTGCCAGCTAGCTTGCGAGCTGTTTAACGTAAGAGAAATAAAGAACTGGCCATGCTTACCAAAATTGTTTTTCGAAAAGTACACATTTTGTAGTTATGTACAGTTTAGGTGGTCCGATATCAAATACCGATAAGAATACAACGCTTCTTACACCTGAGTATATTCTTACTTCAATAAGAATAGGCCTATACGAAACTGGATTAATTGGCTTTAGCCCCGACTTGATATTTGAATGTTATCGATGATTTAATCTACTACCACTTAGAGATGGCACTGCTGTCTCCGCCGCCTCATATATGTCATGCGTTATCATGCAAATTTTATGGGTGACATACAACTTTTACATCGCTTATATTCAGAATACACTTTCTGAAAGTCAGAATTACCAAGTGTACTAAACGCCTTCCTTTTTCTACTTCAGCAGTCTTAATAATTATTCATAATCATCATTATCATCTTCATCATCATCATCATCATCATTATCATCTTCACAACACGATGTAGGCAAGGTGCTGCCTGTTCCGCCTTCAAAAATCCTCCAGCCATCTCTTTCTGGGTTTACCCACACACCTGTGTCCTATAGGTTTGTATTTCCAGACTTGTTTGCCCAGTCTAGAATCTGACATTTTTTCTAAGTGTTTTTCCACAGTTGTTCGTAAACTTTTAATTTTTCATTCAAGTTAAAAACTTGTAACTCTTCTCTTATGGCCTCATTCTTTACGCGGTCAAGTTTAGAACACCTTTTAACTCCTCTTAAGAACGCCATTTCCTAGGCTTGAATTTTACTGTCTTGTTTCTTGATTGTTGTCCACAGTTTATACCCATAGGACAATATGGAGACTGCCATAATTTTGTAGAACATTTTTAATTTTGTATCTCGACGTACCTTGTTTATAAAAACTACGGTTGACTACCACAGATCGTCTGGAGCTTACCTAACTTAACATCAATATTCCGGTCGTAGCTAATATCATTTCCCAAATAATTAAAGTGGCTCACCTGTTCTACGATTCGATTACTAATCATTATTTTTGTTCTTATTGGCTTATTTTTGCGCTTAATAAATTATTGTATACTTTAATTGAAAGAGCCGTCAATATTTCCTTTTTCTTTTTTAAGAAACAGAATAAACGAGGTAAACAAAAGCTAGATCATTAAAAACAAACAGACAAAGAAGATGTATAGAAGAATACACCGGAAGTTGACATACAACACAAACTGACCTACAGCTGACTTTGGTTACCTGTAACGTGCGCCATATGATTTACATCTGATCACTGTGACACACCAGATTTGTCTTCAAACTACATTGCATAACAAGATTACCACAAACATAATAATAGTTTTCCTTTTCTTCACTGTTTTCGATAACAACAGAAATCGTGGCGCATCAAATTTTAATATCATTAGCGGTCGTAGGTCTGACTTTCAACGTGAGTGAGGTGCTACTTAAATACTATTCGTGATGAATTTTATGGTATATTCCAACATAAACGTTAACAATTTATGGTAAATTTTATACCATAATAATAATAATAATATAATTTATTAAAGAAATGTATAAGTCTATCTGCAGAATTTATGTGGTTATGGATTCTTCAGATTATCACTTGGAAAGTGTCATGTGTTCGAGTCCTTATAGTTAAGTACTTACTTTGTCACAGTCAAGTAAGCAGTCAAAATCTTACGTATCGCGTCAATTAATAAACAGTTACACCGATGAAACAAGATGTGCGACTAGTTTTTAAATTTTTGTGTGAACACTCGCAATAACTATAGTTTTAGATAAGGGTAATATTCAAAAGGACATTTGAAAATTATTTTGTTTATGCAGCAGATAACTGAATGTCGAGACAGTACTCTTAACTGCGGTTATGTACAAATGAACGTTGATCTAAAAAATTATGAAGAAAGTATCAAATTTACGGTACCTATTGCATTTTTTCTACACTCGATCCTCTCTTCTGAATATTTTTTTACTAAATTGTACACATTTTCTAAAATAGAACACCAATGTTACGTACAAATAAAAAATTGAAAAAAAAATATGTTTGCCTTAGGCAGCATACCGTTGACGAAGCCCACAATGAGCCCGGCCAGCCTTTAAGAATTGTAATCTAAAATAATTGTAATTTAATTTTGTAAAATTATTGTGATTCAATTTTAATCTACAATAGTGTTATGTCTTGAAAATGTCGAAAAAGTGTGTCCACGTTATTATTGTCACTTAAACCCGTTGTGGACAACAAAATCCAAGTTTTTTTTTCTATACCACCCATCGTCTACTGTTTATTCTAAGTAAGTATATTGTTTACAGGCAATATAATGATCTTCGTAAGTATATTGCTAAATTCCTCTACGGATATACCATGCTATTAGTTCCCCTTGTTTCTCATATTCCTAATCGTTTCTCATATTCCTCAAAACGTTTTCTTCTCTAATGATAATGTAATCTACTTATAATATACACATACTTATTGTTTACTAATGGTACCATAATCTCAATTTTCTATTGCAGTCTATTTATTGTTCGTAGCCTAAAGGCTTGTCTATGACCGAAATCGATCGTTTTTAAGAACGCGATTAACAAACATTTTATTGCAAATCGTATATATGGTACCTTTAGGCTGTGAACAATAAATACACTACAATAGAAAATTGAGTTTTCTTCTCATTTATTCATCACCTTTCGTCGTTGTACCTACTATTACAGTCTGGTTTTTACTTTTTTTTTAGTCAATGACTCCATCATAACTACAATCTTGTATATTTGGTTTTTATGTAAAAAGAAGTAATTCTCCCCTACTATACGATGGGTGAACAACATCTGAAAACTTCTGTCGGACTACCTACATCAGTGGTTCTCAACCTTTTTTTGTTCATGACGTACGAATTGGCAACAATCTCCCCCCCCCCCACTCATGTCACCGGTATGGTATGACGGAGTGCGAAGTCTTAAGCCCCCTACACATTATCGGACCGAACCACCAGACACGACCAAACAGCCAGACCGTCTGTGGTCGGGTCAAGGCTACACACCTTCGGACCGGACCAACTTCAGACAGGAACCTATTTTCTCTGACTAGTCGAATGTTTGATCTTGTGAAGGAAAGGGTGTCACGCTGTGGCTCCGTATCTTTCAAAAATGCAAAAAATCGGTGTAGCATTAAGTGCTTTAGTAGCAACTAGTGATGACAAGTGTCGAAAGAAGAGAAAAATGTGGGCAACGAACTTGTTTCAAAAACGAAAAACATTCACCCATGCAAACTTACTTAAAGAACTGGACTCAAACGATTTTCGTAATTTTTTACGGATGGATGAGGAATGTTTCATCAATTTACTGGATTTGGTGAAACCATTTATTCAAAGAAGAAATACGGTCTTCAGGGAATCCGTGAGTGCAGAAGAGAGGCTAATTGTGACACTTCGTTATTTAGCTACTGGGAGATCATATGAAGACATGAAATTCAGTGCTGCTATATCACCACAACTTTTATCAGCTTTATTCCAGAAACGTGCGCAGCTAGCAACGCAACAAGAAACAGAAGCACAAACAGCGAAGGTTTGGCAACGACAAGGGAAGTTCGGCGACAACGCTACACATTCCACGACCAGACTGAAAAGTGGTGGGGACGGTCCGCGGTCCGATGGTTTTCCCATCGAACCTCCCGACCGTCCGTCACGACAGATTTTGTCCGCGGACACGCCTACACATCTTCGAACCCACGACCAAACTGCGTTTTGTCCCGACGGTCCGGTGGTCTGGTCCGATAGTGTGTAGGGGGTTTTAATGCTGTGTCCCCCAGAATTCACCATCGAAAGAATCTCTCCAAAATCCCTCTGGAGAAAGAACAACTTCAGCAGCTCACATATGGTGAACTGCCACTTCTCAAGTTTTGGATGTTAACGAAGAAAGAGTACCTAATAATAGGGGTGGAAGCAGTTACATTTTTGTACCATCTACTTTTACGAGCTGGACTTTACGGCACTAACAAACACTCAAAGTAAGAAACACGAGAGGCTTTGCTTAGATGGACAGGAAATGCGTGTGTGATTATCTTCAGTTCTAACACGAACTGAACTATTGTAAAAGAAACAGCAAGTTCAACTTTTTCTCATCAATAACCATCATCATCACCGGTTCTTCTGCTGTATAGCAGGTTTTCTGTATGAACTCCTCCACTGTTCTCTGTCTTCTGCCAGCCTTTTCGTGGTAATGTAGTTTTCTACCTTGATGTTGTCCATCAACTGTCGTCTCCTTCTTCCTCTTTTTCTTCTTCCACTAACCATGCCTTCTAGACTGTCTTTTATAATAAAGAATTTCTTCTTAAACAGTGTCCTATCCAGTTCTTCTTTCTCTTCCTTATTGTTTCTAATATTTCTCTTTTCTCTCCCACTCTTCTTAACACTTCCTCATTCCTTACTCTGTCTTCCCATTTAACTCCTTCCATTCTTCTCCACATCCACATTTCAAAAGCTTCAATCCTTTTTTCATCTTCCTTCCTTAAAGTCCACGTCTCCACTCCATACAATGCCACACTCCATATATAACACTTTGCTAACCTTTTCCTTAGTTCTTTGTTTAATGGCCCGTTTAACAAATTTTTCGTTTTATTGAATGCTTCTTTTGCTATTGCAATCCTAGTTTTTATTTCTTTCGTGCTTTTTATGTCATCTGTAACTATGCTTCCCAAGTATTTGAAACTGTTTACTTGTTCTATTTTTTCGTTATTCATTCTAATATTTAATCAATAACTCAAATCTTTTATTGTAAGTCCTAAGTCCTTATTAGTCCCCTGTAAAAATGTGCTTAAACTCTTGAATATTTTTCTCTTGTTTCTTTTGGAATATAAATATTGAATAAAATTATACTAAGTAGTTTTACCAACAATATCACAAAGTCTCAGAAGTTTCACGGCACACCCGTTGAGAACCGCTGACCTACATAGTTGTCGTATTTAACTATTTTGACTTATTGACTTTATAAACTTCGGTCGCCCTCCGAAACTACAAATAAAAACCACTTACAATGACAGGATTTAACACATTTGGTAAATGAGGCATTCCAAGGTTACTACACTACCAAATAAGAAGAGGCAGAAAGACAGAAACTGTGAGAGGCCTGTACTTAATACTGAGGGTACCAGGAGTGAAGAAAATGAAACAGAAGACTAAGAAAATGACCAAGAATTAGAAACAATTGTTACATGGTAACTGCATTGTATGTATCCGATGATTTATTTAACAGTCCACGGATCTGCATCCGATACAGAGTATCGAAGAAACGCGTCACTATTACCCTTCGATACGACAGTAACACATTTGTCGCTGTATTCGTCCTTTCTGCGTCACAACCGGAAGGAAGACGAGCGTTACACATGTTATTGCGACAGACGCACAGTTCCATTGTTTACAGTCTGAGAAAAATAGTGTGCGCCTGACGTTTCTCAAAACGCCAACGACGCATAAATAAATATATTTTAATTTTTTGAATGAAAGAACCAATGAATGAACGAATGACTGGATGGATGTACAGTCGTATGAATGACAGTGATGCAATCGTAGCCAACAGCGTAGTATTTGGGTTAAAAATAGACAATGAAACATTACATTCTTATACTGTTACGTCACCGGAAATGGATGTTCTTTTTGACATTTCATTTGTTTTTATAATGTTGCAGTTGCTGGCATTTCCTGTCACAAGTTACAGGAAGGTGTGTGAATCTAAAGCGTGGAATATTTGTCTAAGACAAAAACATTCCTAGCTTAGTTTGGGCGCTCTGAAGTAAAATTTAGGCCGCCACTAGATGCGCTGAGGAAACAAAATAAAAAAATGCTTTTCATGAATGGATACGTCGTAAAAATAACTTCTTTATGCAAATTGTTATGGTGTACGCTTGTAATACACGCTAATTCACAATCGGGTAGTTTTTTCTTCAACTTCCATTTGGAACATAGAGCTTCCACGAAACGTCTCCATTCTCCTTGTTGTTTTTCTTTTGCCGATTTGGTTACTTCTTTTCACGTTACTCCATTCTTCCTCGTGAATTCTCTCTCTCTCTCTCTCTCTCTCTCTCTCTCTCTCTCTCTCTCTCTCTCTCTCTCTCTCTCTCTCTCTCTCTCTCTCTCAACTGAACTGGTCGGCATTTAGTTTTGCCTAGATTTCATATGAGCAAATCCAACGAATCTCAAAAACCCCAAGCAGTGGCGTAACTAGCAGCTGGATGTAATTGCTTTTTGTGGCGGCTGAGACTAGCTTCTGTAGAGAGGGATGATAGTAACTTGAAGGTTATACTCTCCATTTTCATCAGGGCAAATGAGATATTAAAGACTCTTCCTAAATAATTATAGTTCATTTAATATTTATAAATAAATTTACTTCAAGATATACCTTTTTTTTTTCCTTATTAGGAACATGTTTCGGGTACCATCTTGTACCCATCCTCAGCCTTCCGGTTTTTGTGTCTGGTGAAGTACATATGTGTTGTTGGTTGACTATTATTATTGTGGCTTCCTGTTGGCTTCTGGTACTTCAAATTGGTTTTATTGTGTGTAATTGTAGTGTATGTGATAGTTTTTTGTGTATTTTCAATGTTGAGTGCTTTGAATATTGTGTCATATTTTGTATTGATTTGTATTTGTTCAGGTATTAGTTTGTTTTGTGTTTTATGTTTGTATATTTGTAAATTTTCCCAAATGTTCATTATGGTGCCTTTGTGTGGTCTATGTTTTATTAGTGTTACATTGGTTATGTCTGGGAATTCATGTAACACTAATAAAACATATACCACACAAAGGCACCATAATGAACATTTGGGAAAATTTACAAATATACAAACATAAAACACAAAACAAACTAATACCTGAACAAATACAAATCAATACAAAACATGACATAATATTCAAAGCACTCAACATCGAAAATACACAAAAAACTAACACATACACTACAATCACACACAATAAAACCAATTTGAAGTACCAGAAGCCAACAGGAAGCCAAAATAATAATAGTCAACCAACAACACATATGTACTTCACCAGACACAAAAACCGGAAGGCTGAGGATGGGTACAAGATGGTACCCGAAACATGTTCCTAATAAGGAAAAAAAAAGGTATATCTTGAAGTAAATTTATTTATAAATATTAAATGTATTATATAGTCTATATCAAGAAACGGACTGTAGCAGAAAGTGATTGAAATAATTATAGTTATACAATTATTTATAAAGCTTATATTAACACACACAACTGTCATAGGAATAGGTCTGCGTTAACTGTTTATGGGACATCACTGAAATGTTTAATAGTTTTGGGAGAGGACTGAGCTTCCTGCTCACTTAGATATACGACTGACCCCACATGTTGAATTGGTAACCCAAAGACAGAACGAGACCAAACTGACAAAACAGATATTTAATTAAGTAAGTTGTGTTAGTGGTTATAATCACTGTTGCACACCACTATAGAAGAATTTTCCGATAATTCTGTTTGTGAAAACATAGATAGATAGGTAGAAAGACAGGTAGATACATAAAGGTAGAGTTAGAGCGAGAGAGGGGGGAGATAACTTATCGTTGAAAATAAAACTTATAAGAGAGAGATAACTTATCGCTGATAATAAAACTTATATATAAGAACTTTTCTCTAAAGAAAAATGACAGTCAAAATAGGAGCACACATTTTAATTTATGTGGATAAAAAAAAATCTGTTTATATAGATATCGTGCGGAAATTGGCTTCTTTTAATTTTAAGATGGTAGGCTGGGAAAATCAAACACCAAGAATATTAAATACAGGCATTAGAAGTGACGTTCTTAAGAGAAGTTAAAAGATATAAGACATGGAGTCGCATAAAGAATGAAGATGTAAGGGAGGAATTGCGACTTTTTAACTCTCGAATGACTGGTCGAAGGATTGCAAACGGTAATGATAGTAAAGCAAACACATATGAAATGTGAAACTGGAAGAGACAAATCTATAAGCAGGCCCAGAGAAAGAAATGAATGGAGAGTCTTTGAAGCAGGGGCGTATTTAGGGAGGGGGATGAACGGGACTGCCCCCGAAGAAGGTCGAAAATGTAGATCAATTTTATTAATCTCTTACTTTTTATGCTGTTTTGTTATTTTTTAGTATGATAATGTAGCAGTAACTCTTTTTGAAATATAAATAGGTTTATTACACAGCGTTTGTGTATACGTTTGAAATATGAAATATAGGAAAGTCAATTCAGTCAATAAGTATCTTCCAAACAACGTTTCAGTAACGCGTATTTTTATCGCGTTAGTACCGTTTACTTTAATGTAATTCATTTCATGATGTTATCTCACACTTTTCAACCAAAGATAGTAATGTTGATTAGTCTTAGCTTGATTTTTCTTTTGCATGAAGCCGACTCGACCGGAACCCTCCCAAAGCCAAATTCTGGATACGTCACTGCTTTGAAGAATACGGTTTTTAACTATACAGCTGTGTCGACGTTTCGAGAAAATTTGTTGTCATCATCAGGTTCTGTTTACGACCAACAGAGACATAATTAATATGCCTACAGATGTAATGAGTATTGGTGTTTGTGTGTGTATGTGTCTGTGTGATTTATATCAAGAAAATAATAACTAGACATATATCCACATATATTATTCTTATAGACATATTACACTTATATTAATGAGATCCAATATTTCAAGCATATTAATACCAATTGTATTAAGGGGTTAGTGGTAAAACTACCCAGTCCAAGTTTGAATCAAGATGTTTCAGAAACGACATATTTATGCATTTCTCTTTTTCTCTTTATTTAAAAAAAATAAAAACCTCTAATAATAATAATAATTTACCTTTAAATTCAGTTTTATGATTTATCATTCCACTTAAAAACCTTTAATTTCAGTTTTCCGTAAATTCACATTGGTGGACTTGCAGCTACATTTACACATCGTTAAATCTGCATGTTTTATCCTTCTTTTCCCTCATCACGGACCAGTACGTAAACAGGGGCGTATTTACGGGGGGAGGGATACCCACTATATGTGTAATAATTATTTGTGTACTTGTCGTATACAGGTAGTGATGACGACAATATATTTTGTAGCATCACTGAATAAAGTGTATGAAATTAATAACAAACCTCACAAAACCTTTCATGACAAGACTTTATTTATTAAAAAAAAATGCTTTTTGTTAAGTGATTTATAGGTAACTGTGTAATCTGTTAATTTTTTGTTTACTTCTATGTTCCGTAAGGAAATATGGTGATCGCGAAAAAATCGTGTTCGAGATAAGGGCTGATTCTGATTGTACTACCCTCAAAACATGAAGAAAAGTCATTTTCCGAAAAGTGTCTGTGTGTAGAATTTCTTCTGTGGCGAACGATAACTGCCGCAAATTCAAACAGAATCAAAAACTTTTTTGAACATGTGCCCGAGATGTAGAAGGCTCAAGACCTATTGATTTTGGTGAAGATCGGTTAAGGGGAAGGGGTAGTTTACCTGCAACGTTTTACGTTTTAACAATACTTAATTTTGATAAATAAAGTATCCTGAGAAGAAGGTCATAAGAATTCACTGTAGAAAAGTAGATGAAATATCTATAAATAAAAAGGGTAGTTGAAGAGGGAGGGGAGTAATTTTTTGTATTGATGTTATAAATTTATTCGAACGAAAACTTAAAAATTTAAATAAAATATTAACAATTAATATCGTACCATACTATGTCACCACAGATACGTAAACAAAATAATTTTTCGTTTTCAGAAATTCACCGATAAAAAACGTTGGGCGGTATTCGCTTTCTTTCGCGTTGTTTAAATAGAAGTTAATTTAATCAAATTAATTCTTTATTTTTAAAATATTAACAACTAGGTATACAATTCGTATTTTGATTATGTTTCTCAGCGTTTTTACTTCCATGTTCCATAAGGAAATGGAAGTTTGGTCATGCCGAAAAAAATTGTGTTCGAGATAACGGCAGATTCTGATTGTACTACCATGAAAACATGAAAAAAGTCATTTTTCGAAAAGTGTTTGTGTGTGTGTAGAATTTTTCTATGGCAAACGATAACAGCCGCAAATTCAAACAGAATCAAATAAGTTTAGCTGCATACAGCCATGAATTGTATAGGACTCAAGGCCTATTGTTTTTGGTGAAGATCGGTTAAGCGAAAGGGGTAGTTTACCTGCAACGTTTTACGTTTTAACAAGAGTAAAGTGCTTAATTTTGATAAATATAGTATCCTGAAAAGAAGGTCATAATAATCCACTGTAGAAAGGTAAATGAAATATCTATAAATTAAAAGGGTAGTTGAAGGGGGGAGAGGGTAATTTTTTTTATAAATTAAAATGGTAGTTGATGATGGAGGAGGTAAATTTTTATAAGTTTTATATGTGTACTACATTATTGACAACAAAGAAGTAGTTTCTATTGAAACATTTCATTTAACTTTAACAAAATTCTATATTTTTTCATTTTAATTTAAATCATGTACGAGAGAATCATGTATCGTGTTCGTGGCAGGCAAGCATATCTCAATTATGTAGTGTTTACTTTTCCATTTTATTATTATGATTACCGCAATAAAAAGGCAGGCAAGACACACACACACACAATTTGCGTTATTTCTGGCCTCACTCATGTTTATTGTACGCTTTTTAAATGGAAAGTGCCGAAACCCACACCAACACAACGCGTGCAAGCCGAAAAAGTGTCCAGCGTGGATAATGATTGCTTCCTGCGGATTGCTGGGCAGTGTAACTGCACGTGTTTACAGAGGAACGGTTCATAGACAGACTTTTCGTCTTTAGGGAATGAACCCTCTGCAAGATGCTCAGGGTCCATGAGTGACTTCGGAGCGCTTCGGAGGAGGGATGATTATCTGCGTAGTTCGGTTTCTTTATAAGAATAAAGTAAGCCTATCTAATTTTTATGGATAAACTGACTGAAAATAACATTATATTAAACGACTACCCCATAATAACAAAAATATCTATAAATAGTGAAATTAGTTTGAGGGTGGGCGATATTTTTTTAGAAATTACCGAACCGAATTCAAGTAAATTATTTTAAACATAAATCTTACAACATGGAAGTCATGTATGGAAGTCCATACCGATTTTTAGCAAAAGCGTGCTGATATATTTGATTTCGTTCTGAGTGTAGGCCTACATATTAAAAATAATTTTATAATTAGTAGAACATCGAAGTCAGGTATGGTTCTCCATACCGATTTTTAAAATTGAACCTTGTGCTCGGTAATGTGGGTACTATAAACTCGTGAATGACGACTGAGCCGGCGGGGACAGGTTTACCCCGGACAGACAAACTGGAGAGAGATTGTACTGTTTACCTCCGCCGGTATGTTCAAGACTGAAGACACCCTTTTGCGAATAAACACAAACAACAAGGGATGCGGTTGCAGCAGCAGTAGCAGCTGCTCGAACACACACACACACATTTGTGCCAGTTGTTGTGTCCGTTTTACGTCCCTGAGTATCGTCATTGCGACAGTGTGTGTTATTGTTAGCTGTCTGGCCCGGCGCAACCGGCGGTCTCTTTCGACAGAAAACTATTCGAAAGGGTTAACATATAATATTACACATTGTGTGTGTGTGTGTGTGTGTATTTTGAGATTTTAAACTAAACTCTCGTACTATGTAACGGTTACTACGCTCCGTTGGACCGACCGTACTCGTCTGATTAGGGGTCTTTTCGATCAAAATATTCAGATACCCATAAGCACATCGTTAAATCTGCATGTTTTATCCTTCTTTTCCCTCATCACGGACCAGTATGTAAACAGGGGCGTATTTACGGGGGGGGGGGCAAACGTGGCCGGACCGTCCACAGAGTGTCAAACAAATTTAACAATTTTGTTAGTCCCTTAATTTTTTGACTGTTTTATTATTTTTTCAGCTGCGTATGTTAATATAGTAGTAATCATTTTTTAAATATACAAACAGGCTTTATAAACAGCATTATCGTTTGAAATGTGAAATACAGGAGAATCAGTTTAGTCAATAAGTATCTTGTATACAATGTTTCAATAAAACGGATTTTTATTGTGTTATTATCGTTTATTTCAATGGACTGATTTTATCCACTTTAACGATAGTGATGTAGAATAGTCTTAAATTGTTATTTCTTTTGTATGAAGCCGCCCCGACCACGGACCTCCCCCAGGCCAAAATCTAGATACGCCACTGTATGTAAAAGTTTTATTAATACGTATAGAAAAATATGTTTCCTATCTCCGAACCCACAGGAGGTTGTCATTTGTTCCCCCCCCCCCCCATATTCTCGCTCAGACACACGAGAACAAAATTGAGTAATTGAGAATTGTTGAAAAACAGTGTAACTGTGCCGATCGTATTTACTACGAAATGCGCACAACTAGTGCTAACCGCTCATTGAAGTCTCTCCGTAACATTTATCACAGTTAACCTATTACATTACATCACATACTTCTGTTTGCTTTTACGCAAGGTTCCGTAGCCCTAAAACCGTGTTGGTCGTTCGTATCAATCATTCCTTTTTAATTCTCTGAGCCCCACTGCGTCTTTTTCAACATTTAGGACCCTCTTACATGTCAACCTCTCTTCTTCTTTCGAAGTATATTTCCAGAATTTTTTAAGCTATGTATTTTCACTAGCTGGAGGCGGTTATACCATGTAATTTGTTTTTAAGCTAACGTGTCTAAAATTGGATGGGGTCGTGGAAGGGAAAACTTTAAAGGAAGACAAAAATCGGTATACATAAAGCATATCTGACAAAATCTCCTGGCGAATTATTTCCAGACTAGTAAATTTTTTTGACGTTTACCTCAGTAATCTAGGTCATCGTCGAAAACTGGAAGTGGCGGTTAAAAAGTCTTGTTGAAACACCTAATGACGTGACCTAACAGAGAGGTTAACGAGTAACGACAAGCTTCTTCGACCACGACTCTCAGTTTCTGAGAGGACAACGACATATTTTATGGGCGATTATAGACTCAAAGGGAAATTGACTACTACAGAAGTGATCGGAGAGAAGGTTTTACCAGATTAAGTTTACTCTTTGCTAAAGTTTATAAAGGCGAAACCAATTTTTCTGAAAGTATGCAGAGACGAAGAGTTTGGCAACGAATAAACGAGCGCGGTCTGCCGTTGCTTCGAAACAGTCTGACGACTGAAGACCAAAGGAACAGATTTTCAAGACATTTCCCTTGAACTGCCTTTGTGAGTCCTTTAACTTCTTTCAACATTCTGTTCTGAAAACTCGATTCAGTCCCTTCTAGCAGTTTATCTTCATTTCCTCTAAATGGCTTTTGTTTAACTCATAGTTTTTACAGGCACAGTTAAAAACGGTTTCAAGAATTTTTTTTGTACACGTTTTCATGAATTGTTATCATTTGCATGTCTTTAACCTATTTAACTGGCACATAGTGTTAGTACACTGTACAGTCTTTTACTTGTTGTTTTTCTTGTAGATTCTTCATCTTAAAGATTGTAGCAACTCCAGTGACTTTTGATCGGGCGGCTTTCAATCCAATTTGATGAGTGGCTAAATCTCTGGAACACGTTTATCAGCGACCACTGGAATAATGGGAAACAATGCGCTGAGTGTACATAATGATGTATAATTCTCTTTCCTTAAGCAATAGATAGCCTACATCCGAATCACTTCTACCAAACTTATTGCATGTCACACCGAGATATACATAAAAGTATCATACATTTTAATAGTTCTATTTCCAAGTTCTATTTTCCCAGTACATTGGACGCCAGTATTATGTTTTACATATCTCAGCACGCAGATAGAGTCCAAAACATTGCTTCCTGTATTCTAAATTTTAATGTTATCAACTATAACAGAAGTAGTTAACAGTTTTTTTCTTAGGTCGATAACAAAGAAAAGGTTATGTTGTAAACATTTTTTATGTTTTTAATGAATTTTCGTCATAATTTCCATTCATTAAACCACTTTTTTTGTTTCTATTTTTACGGCGTCAGTTTAAAGACGTAAAATGTATCCTGCTGCGACAAACTGAACTTTACGCAACACGTTTATATATATGGACTTTATTCATTTTAAACTAGGGGTACGTTCAATCGTTAGGGGTACATTTCATCCTTAGTGCATTCAAAATTCCTTGACGAACCGATCGACACGTGGACAAGTCATTTGTTTTGTGGAGAGAGTTTGGTCCATGCACAGAACTAATAATGTACTCGAATCAGGTAATTTATGAAGGTAAAATTCAGGTAATATTCTGTGATATATGGTTTACGCGTGGTCGTAGATCTCACCATAGACCGAACTACAGCCCGTTAAGAGTTTTCAAAATGTTGTATGGCTAAAATATCATAATGAAGTCTTTCAGAGCTGTGCTAAAAAAATGTAAAACTAAACTTTTCGAATGCTTAACAAATAAATTAATAAATCATCAGATTTTACTAGACTGGACTCTGTTCTGGACTAGTCTAATTCCTCCTTTGTCTTGCAGCCTGGACGGTAATATATTCTAAGGTGGGTTTCGGGCCCATGCCATCAACATAATGGTCCAACGCCGAAATCACTATAGCACAGTATCGACAGAAAGTAAATTTTGTTTTATCAAATTGGTAAATCAGTATAATATTCAACAATTTTAACTGATAAATTTGTTTATATTTATTATAAAATTAGATCCTTATTCTTGTCCGTCTACTTCTTCTTCGTCTTCTTCTTCCACCACTTTCGGAGTTGATAGGCGATCAAATCGTTTTATTAATCCCCCTCTATTTAAAATCCCTGTGTTTTTCCAAATAAATGTATGGGACCACTTGGTCAAAGAACGTTTCTCTCGACCTACCCTTAGCATCACTCTATAATGTCATATTCATATAGCTACTATGTTTAATTAATTTTCTCAGGCTCTACTGGTATGAGATACGTTAAACAGCGTATGCAATTTGTCGAAAATAAGCATATGTTCTGAACAGTGACGTAACTAGTAGAAGCTCCTGGGAGAGGATGAGGACTAGCTTCTGGAGGAGGGGTGGCCTTAGCTTGAAGCCCCCCCCATTTTCCTCAGGACAAATGAGAAATTCAAGATTCTTCCCATATAAATACATTTTTTAAGTTCTTTGGGTCTCAAAGTTTTCGAGTAAGTCAACGTGAAGTGTAAGGGTTGAAAAAATTGAAAAGCGCTTATATCAAAATATTCTATCTTGATTAACTGTTATTTGAATTAAAGATAATGAATCTCATGTTATTGAGGATCACTTTCTATATTTCGCTACCTTGGATCAGAACTAGCGTATGTCCAAAAAACACAACTTTTCATGAAAGCAGTCTGAAAGTTTAATTTGTCTATAGTTTTTCTAAGAAACACTGCCAAAAGTTTTATACCCACTTAAAGGTTTTATAGCCGTATACGCATCTTAGTTATTACGTAAATCAATTTTTAAAAAATTTTCCTTTAATTCAGTGGACATAGGCTAGTTCTGCACCAAGTTTAATTTAAGACGATGGATTCGGTTCAATGAAAACGACATTATATTTTTAAGATTGGACTTACAATCTGCACTCAGTAGATACACATTGACAAAATTTAATGTTTATAAAAACAAAAAACTCTTGAGCATAGGTTAGTTTTGCTCTAAGATGGCAATTGGTATTCTTAAAAAATCTTGTGAAAATAAGTCTTCTGAAGATGTTTTGAACACTCTGGTTAATGTCTGACAATAAATAAATGTAACAATTTCATAAAAATGTAGAATTCTTTTCTAATAAACAATGAAACAATTAAATTTTCCATCAGGTTTTTATAAATAAATTAAACAAAACAAATACATAACTGCAAATATTTATTTATTATTCGGTACTAATAGTTTTTTTTAGGCGATTTAATTACGGCTGGCCCGCCTCTCGCATCCTAGCTTCCTCTGGCGCCGGTCTAAACAGTCCTGTTCTGTAAGTCCTCTTGCATTCATTGCATCTTCGACGTTCATTTTCCATGAATGTTTAGTCTTCCTTTTTTCTTCTAGAGGGTGGAGTCCATTCCCATACCTTCCTTGGCCATCTCTCATCCGACATTCTTTTTAGGTGTCCAAACCAATTCAGTCTTCTTGCTTCTATTGTTTCTATTATGTCAAGGTCGATTCCCATAGCTTGTCTTACCTCTACATTTCTCACTCTATCTAGTCTTGTTAGTCTACAGCACCTCCGCCGGTAATCCATCTCCACAGCTCTTATTATGGATTTATTTCTTTTATTAATTTCCCACAGTTCTGCTCCATATAGGCCTATACTTTCGACTATAGTTTTATATATTCTATAATAAAGTAGTAGTAATAGTAAAACTGTAAAAATACTACACTTCCTCAGTTATTTAATCACATAAATACCGCACAAAACAATAGCCCTACACAAACAAAATCAATCGCCTTAAGTAAATTAATGTGAAACGAATAAATAATTAATTAAAAGACTAATTTGATATATTTCGTATTCAAAACGGAATGTAAATAATGAATTATTTGAGAAATTTTTAAAAATAACATAATAAGTTGGCAATTAACAGTTGATCAAACTCCTCCTCCTTAAACTCATCGCTCTAATTACACTGTACATTCGCTGAAGCGGAAGCTTGTTGTTTTATTTGTGACATATAACATTAATTTCGCGGTGATTCTTTGAAATATCAGGTTCACCCTTCTTTATTAGTGATCATACTTAATTTTGCTTAGTTGAATCACAATCATAGTTGAATCACATCATATTTTGCCATCATAATCACAACACGGCATAGACTAGGTGCTGCCTGTTCCACCTTCAAAGATCCTCCAACCATCTCTTCTGGACATGATTGTGTGTAATCAAAACGAAAACAAATCTTATTGAAAAACAGAGAAAATGAAAAGTTGAAAAAAGTGAAATTTCTCATGTTTACAGACAGGATTGAGTAACGGAAGAGGAAACACATAACAACAAAAATGCTGTCGAGTGCAGTAAGGCATGTGGCACTGAATAATCAACAATGCGTTCACTTCACCGAAACTCGCAGTTGGGAACAAAATTGCGACGCGATATAAAAAAATAGCGGACGGCGGAAATAGTGCTGATCCCGTAAAAATTACAAATTAAGCTGACCAAGGACTGATCCAAGGACGACGTCACTCCCCCTTCCGCCGCCCTCACTTCCCGTTGCACGAATTCCTTTGCTGACTTGCAAACAACATAGTTTTTTTTTTTTAATAATTAACTAAGTAAAAATATGTTACAATTAAAAGAATTCAAAGTTTGCATTTTGCTACTAAATTTTCCTACCGTTGCTTCCTGGCTGGATCTTTATGAAATTGTTTCCGTCCCAACTAGAATTCATTGTAAATAACATCGTATACGTGTACGATACAGTGTACTGTTATTGCACCTGTAGCAATAATGCCAACGTCAGCAAGGTGATAAACACGTGATGCAGCAGTAGTCATAACATTGTTGTGTGTGTGTGTGTGTGTGTGTGTGTGTGTGTGTGTGTGTGTGTGTGTGTGTGTGTGTGTGTGTGTGTGTGTGTGTGTGTGTGTGTGTGTGTGTGTGTGTGTGTGTGTGTGTCCGCCAGCTGTGTCTTTTTGTCAATAAAGCTTTTCCGTTCTGGAAATTTGGGTTTTACTTCCGACAAATTAAAATCATATTTAAAAAAATTTGTGTCCTGTTGTCTCTCAATTGTTGTTGTGATTTTCGATCGTCTCTTAGTGTTAGGAACATATGACAGGACGATGTGTATGTCCTACCATTCTAGAAATATAAATTCCTTAAAACAATCCTTTTTGCTCTTAGTCACCGCACTCCGGGGTATCTTGGTTTCCGGATACCACATTTACGGTTTTGTATCTGACTCACCGTTGTGGGGTAATGCGACTCGTAGTAAAATCCACAATTTCTGACAATCTCCCCCCCCCCCCTACAAAATATGTTTGCAGTTAGGGTCTCTCTGAGGATCTTCTTGAGCACCCTACGTAAATACGTGGTGTTTACTTTTACAAGGCTAAACGTCTTTTTAAGTCGAAGTCTATAGATTGGAAATGCTCTAATTACAATTTATTTTACAAGAAACTTAACCACCAACTTTCATAAGCACATTTTCAACGTCTTACTTCTTCTCTGTTTCTTCTTCTTCTTCTTCTTCTTCTTCTTCTTCTTCTTCTTCTTCTTCTTCTTCTTCTTCTTCTTCTTCTTCTTCTTCTTCTTCTTCTTCTTTTTCTTCTTCTCCTTTTTCTTCTTCGGGATGACAGTAATCTGTCAATCTGTTATGACATGAACTGCTCTCTCTTTTAAATCTATTCTACCCGCGGACTTATGAATTATGAACCTAACTTTTAAGTAACCTGTTGTCCGGCACCCGTTCATATGGTCTCTTTCACCTAGCATCTGTATTCACACAGAATTCACACTAGCATCTGTATCAAGAGTACAGAATTTCCTAAACTACATCCGTATATCTTCATTTTGCATTAATTATTGGTAATCTAATAATTTCATTTACTTTTTAATCGAACGAGCGAAGCGAGTTGTTAGTTCAAACTCGACCGTTTGCTATTATATGTTTATCTGTCTATATATCTGTCTGTATATCTGTCTGTATATCTGTCTTCCTTTTAGCTTATGACTCACAATAACTTTTGAACGCATCAACCTATTTTCGTAAAACTTAGTATGGGTGTCCACACTTCTATCCTACAGAATTCATCATGTGTTTTTTAGATTAATCCCGCCAAAAAATAATCGGGAGAGGAAAATGTGAGGACATCAAATTAGTGAAAAAATCATGAAAACCTATGTGGTATATACAAGTAAAGGGAAATTTAACCAAAACCGGAATATAGTGTTCTTTTTTGAAAATTAAAAAAAAATTTTGGACTTCAGGGTCCCAAACTGGGTGAAAATTTTGATAAAATCACAAATTTTCGTGTGTAGTATCAAATTTAAACACACTTTTAACTAACGTGTGAATGTGGCGCTAAGTTTTGGAAATTTCAAAATTTTCGGGAGCCCAGGCCAAAAAAAAATAGATAAGAAATTTAAAAAACTTTGTGAAAATTCAGCACGGTTTCAAACTAAAAGGAATTGTAACCCAAAACCAAAAATTTTGAAATTTTAGTGTTCACTGTGTGATTGTGTGTGTTGTACAAGTGTCATGTTACCCAAATAAATAGTAGAGAAATCTTGATTTTGGCAATTTTTCGCGTAATTGAAAATTACGTAATATTAAATTGTATGTAATAAGAAATGTAATTAATGATAATGTGATGTGTTTATATTATACACACACTTATTATTCCACAGTATGTCCTGACGATGGTCTATGACCGAAATAGATCGAAATTAAGAATGTGAGTAGCTTATGAACAATGAATACACCACAATAGAAGATTGAGATTAATTATTCTGTATATGTTTAGATAGAGAATAATGGCGAAATAAACTTCCTAGACCTTACCACAAAACGCCATGCAAGCAAACATCATTTCTCTATATACAGAAAAGATACTCAAACAGATATTACCATTCACGCAGAGAGCAACCATCCCTACTCATACAAAATTTCTGCATACAACATCATGGTATATCGAACCCTCACAAATCCCCTATGCAAGAAACAGTATGAATAAGAGATACACATCATAAAGCAAATAGCTCAAAGCAATGAATATCAGCCTCAAATGATCGATAAAATCATTAGAAAAACAAAAAAGAAATAAATCAAAAACAAATAACATCAATCAAGAGGAAGAAAACCTATAAACCTGCGCATTACAGTGACGACAACTCTCAAAAATTAGCTAGAACATTTGCAAAATACGACTATCAATTAGCGTTCAGAACAAACAATGACATCTGCAACAATCTGAAAATAAGCAATACAAAAAAGAAAAGCACTTATGAAAAAGCTGGAGTCTACCAGTATCAATGTCATCCTGCTAACTCGACAGAACATAATGTGCGGTGCAACAAAAAATACATAGGATTCACATCAAGATCCTTTAAATACAGGCATATACGTAGAACACACCGACATTCTCAGCATTCAAATCCGAACTCAACAATAGCCAAACACATAAAACAACAGTCTTGTGAATATGGTCCAATACAGCAACACTTAACAGTATTGAAAATATACAGTGATGAAATAAGATCTAATAAATATGAACAACACCGAATATACACATATGTAAAAGAAGAGGGCCACGAAAATCTATTGAACATCGTGACGGACTTCAAAAATCGTATCACATTTGAGATATTGCGGCTAAACGAAAATCAACATACTGTAATCAGCTGATATAATATATAGACCTGAATGTAAACTTAAACACTCCGCAACAAAATCAGTCTCGTGACATCTTCGACACCGACGTACATTTCATGTTCATTAATCAAATGTTTACGAATTCGATTTTTATAAATAATAACTGTTTTACAATATTGTGACCGCGACTGCACAGTGTATATGGCCTGACGATGGTCTATAGCCAAAATCGATCGAAATTAAGAATTGTAATTTAATTTATAATTAAAACTTTATTATAAATCATATGTACGGAACA
This sequence comes from Magicicada septendecula, assembly GCA_034769895.1. Lineage (NCBI taxonomy): Eukaryota > Metazoa > Arthropoda > Insecta > Hemiptera > Cicadidae > Magicicada > Magicicada septendecula. The sequence continues at coordinate 29,482,777 of CM068367.1, read as the reverse complement.
ATGAACACAATAAGTTTATAACAAATGTTATAAACAAATATAAACAAATATTATTACACTATTAATAACAAATGTATTTCGTTCAAAACAGTTCTGCAGGTCACAGAGCATACTAGTTTTTAATGTTATTTATAGTACATTAGACAAAATGAATTCTCATTTAGGCTACTCGAGAATGTTTCAGACATTATTCTATATACCATCAGCTACCAGGAAACAAGTGTAAATGACAAATAGTGAGGTTATAGTTTAGACCCAACATGAAAGTGAAACATGCTTCATTATACCAAATACAACATTACTGCATAAAAATGTGAAATTTTACGAAATAATTATTAAAGAAACAACTAACTTACATTCCAAAATTTTGCTTTGATTAATAAAAATTTATCGAAAAAACCGTTATAACAGATTAATGATTATTTATTTCTCCACCAATAAACATAACCAAAAATCCCAACAGTAATTCATTTTCATTAGGTAAATTAAAATAATAGTTCCGGCCTTAAATTAAATTAAATTTTATTTATTTACATTTAAGCTAACGTATTTTCAACAGTTTTTGTCATCTGCTGACAGACGAATCGATTGGCATGTTGGCTTTGTCGATACTCAAAAAGGGTAGTGCTAGAATCCTTTGGTTCGAGTCCCACACAGTGACTGTCCACTGGCAAAGCAGATGTGTGTAACATTTGTGCAACAACCATTTGCTTTCCCACAAACACACACATACACACAGGTAAACATCGACAACTGCTACCTGAGACTTGTATGAGAACAATTGACTAACAGGCAACAAATTCTGCGGCTGTTTACAAAAAGTCAGACGCCCTTTGTTGCTGTGCCAACTAAATTTGTTAGGCGAGTTCGTTTTACAAAAACAGTAGCGTAACGATAAAACAAGACTATCCATACAGCTTAAGCGTATACTCGAAAAATTAATAAGCACGCCTTTGGTTCGATTTAGTATAACTTTAATGTTTGCATTATTTTTGTTTTTTAATTAATAAAGTTTTTAGTGGTTATAATCACAACAGAAATAACACTGTTGGACACCACTATAGAAACAATTCCTGATTAGCGCTGTCAAGCTTCATAGCTCATCATCAGACCGGAAATATACAATAATGGAACGAGACAATGCCTCATTCCTCATGAAAACATTTATACGTCTACTTTCCCTACAGCGCTGTGAAGCTTGAAAGCGCTAATCTGGAATTTTTGGACAGTGGTGAGCAACACTGTTATTTCTGTTTGTAATTACTTTTTGATCATACTTTTCCTGTAACCTTGTGAGGGAGACGATCTTGTAACGGAAGTCACGTGTAAGATGTTGCAGAAAAAGATATATCAGTATACATTGGATACTTAAAGTAACACATTGACAATTTAACAAAATAAAATACAGATTGATAATATGTAATGATTACGTGGTGACTTAATCACTGGTTGGCGATACAGAAGGCAGAAGTCGGCAGTAATGTTTCATATTTAATAGTCGAATGTCTGGTTGGAAAGACAAAAGAAACTTCGGTGGTTTTTAGTAACATTTAGACCAGCGTTTCCGAAAGTGTATGTTAAGTCGGGCTGTTCGTGCTCGAGGGATTTGGGTGGGTGGTGCTGGTCTCGGGGGGGGGGGATGTTAAAAAGTTTGGTCGCCTGAAGATTTTCATCTATTGTAATGGTATCGTTTACGTGTCAATGTTTGTTGTGATGTTGAGGTGATTCTTTTGCTCGTTCGTAGTTAATTATTTTAATTTAGTTAAAAGTCGTAAAATTGTTTTAATAATGTGTAGTAACAAAAGTCTGATGACGAGTTATTCGGGTTGACTCCCTTGCAGGGGCACGTGGTGGATCGGTGTAATTTTCCGTAGATTCTAAGGTTACTGAAATAAACGCAAGTTATGTACTCACCATGTACTTACTGAATTCGAAGTTCTAGTTAGTTAACAACCTGTACACAAGCGAATAGGTAACTCGATTGTAATATATCAGAGTCAAATGGTGCCACCTGTGGAAGTACTAATAGTAATCTAATCTAACTCGTATCAGTATTGTCTATTCAATAAAAGTCTTTATTACATTGTTTTATTCTTAATTTATTCTAATTACAAGTTGATTTGTACCAGAATTGAGGTTACTTGGGACCCCCTTGTCTGACAACAATGGTCTATGCTTTTCTCCCTACTCTCAATGTTTTAAAGGTTATTATTTTACACTTTTGCTCTTGTTAACCATTATTTATTATTTTATCACGTTATGTTTACCTGTCTACTGGTGATTACCAGGTTTTCTTTTATTTATTTTAATTGGATTTGCTTGTATTAAAAGCAGGCATGGTATTCTGTTATTGCTATGATAACTAACTCATTCTTATCTTATCTTCCAATATCTTATTTCATTGTGTTTATTTGTTGATTAATTATATTTTTATCTTAGAATAAATAGTTTTTGTCATGGTCATGTCTTTAGTAATAGTTTGTCCCTGTCTGTGTCTCTTTACTGTTTCTTAATTCTGTAGACTCCTTGTTTTATTTGTTTCATTCTCTCTTGGTACACATTATTGGCACATTGTATAATAAATTTGTTAACTCTTCTTCGCTTATCACTTTACTTGTGTTTATTCATATTCTCTTCAGTCTCTTGTTAGGGTTTGTTGTCCTTATTTTTTTTGTTTTTGTTTTTGTCCTCTCACTTACCATATCTATTGGGTTATTTGGTTAATCACATTACTACGTTGTCTTCAATATTTTCTTCTTCATGACTATTTATTATTCTTCGTTTGCTGATTTAATTATTTCAATTGTTTTAATTAGTTCGTGGACCGGATATAACATTTAGTACACAGTTATTCATTTATCATTCCTCTCTTATGTGTTCTTGTGTTAGTTAATGGGTGTTTTATTCCTTATGGTTGTTTTTAAACGTACGGTGAAGATATGTACCGTTACACTATGCATAGTGTAGTTTATCTATGTCTGTTTATCGCATTGACTATTTTAGTTTATCGCATTCGTGTAGACGTGAACACCGGCATAGTTTGGATCTGTAGACAAAAATCTGGCGCCAACAACGATTAACTTCTTGTCAGGCTACGTCATATCAGTACGATTTTGAACATACGGTCCTCCAGCTGTATGAATATATACTCATCAGTCTAATTACATTATTCGTTCTCTGAATAAAGATATCTGATTCTATGGATCATTCTCTTTGCTAGACTAGGTAGGAATTTGTTGTGGCAAATATTCGAAGAACGGGAACACCTTCAGCAACTTGTAAGAACTATACAACGCCTATATAACGGAACAAGAATAGCTGTTAACAATAACTGTATGGTATCTCAACAAATATCTGTCAGTCAAGGTGTTAGACAAGGTTGTGCAGTATATCACCTACACTTTATAACATTTACAGGGTAAGTCAAAAAGTAAAGGCAAATTTTATTTTCCCTGATGCAATGGATGGCAGCACTGACTGAACAATGACATACCATAACCTCAAAGTTTTTTTGTTCTTTAGCTGTGTTGTTTCAGTGCTCAGCTCCATTCGTAGTGATTTCAGGGGGATTTTATTATGAGTCCCCGTTGTCCGTGTGCACCAAGGAAGAAATGAGGGGAGTGGTACGTTTTCTGCACTCTGAAGGGACTAAACCTGCGGAGATTATTCGCAGAATGCAGCAGCAGTATGGTGAGAGTTGTCTTAGTGAACGCAAAATTTATGAGTGGATAAATCGCTTTAAAAATAGTCGTGTATCTATCTGCGATGAAGAGCGTTCAGGTAGGCCATCCACTTCGAAGACGGACAAGAACATCGAGACAGTTGAGCGAATGATTCATGATGATCGTCGTGTCAAAATTGATGATATTATTGCGCATGCGTTGAACATTAGCCACGGTTCAGCAGTTGCAATCATCCACGAATCACTAAATTATCGCAAAGTGTGTGCTCGTTGGGTACCACATCGACTGACAGACCAGCACAAACAGAAACGTTTGGAAATTTCGAAATCACATTTAAGGCGTTTACAAGAGGAAGGAGAAGAGTTTCTCAGTCGCATAGTAACCGTTGATGAGACGTGGGTCCATCACTTCGAACCACAGAGTAAGCGGCAGAGTATGGTGTGGAAACATCCATCCTCGCCTACAGCAAAAAAGTTCAAAAACAGGTTTCTGCAGGAAAGTTGGTGATGACAGTGTTTTGGGATATGAAAGGTCCACTTCTAATTCATTACACTCCTAAAGGTCAAACAGTGAATAGTGACAGCTACTGTGAGCTACTGCGAGATCTGAAACCCAAAATCAAAACAAAGAGGCGAGGAAAACTTTCAAAAGGTGTGCTTTTGCTTCAGGACAATGCCCGTCCTCATACTGCGGGGAAAACGATCCAGTGCATTCAAGATCTTGGTTTTGAGCTGCTGGAACATCCGCCGTACAGTGCTGACCTAGCTCCAAGTGATTTTCACCTTTTTGGGCCGATGAAGGAGCACCTGCGTGAATCCAAGTTTTCGTCGGATGACGAGGTTGTGGAGGCGGTGCGCTAGTGGCTGTGCACGATGCCACAAATCTTCTTCCAGGACGGAATTACGAAGCTTGTCAAGAGATGGACCAAGTGGATAGAAGTTGAGGGAGATTATGTAGAGAAATGATGTTACTTGTCATCTTGTTTTCACAATAAAAAGTTCCTTTTTAAAAATTTGCCTTTACTTTTTGACTTACCCTCGTATATACCGACGAACTGGTAAGGAAATGGAAACATGTAGTAAGCCATGGTATTAAGATATCACGAGACAGATATTTGAATGTGCTGACGGCTTGCTTGCACTTCAAAATACAGAATCTGATTTACAAAAATCTGCTTTTAAGCTTCATCAGATCTGCGAACAGTACACTATGAAAATCTCCACTATATGAACAAAGGTAATGGCATTTCCCCAGGCAAGGAGCCAATAAGAACAAAAATAATTATTAATAGTCAAATTTTAGAATAGGCGAGCCACTTTAATTATTTGGGAAATGATATCGGCTACGATAGGACTTATGATGTTGCTATTAAGTTAGGTAAGTTAGGTTAGGTTAGGTTAGGTTAGGTTAGGTTAGGTAAGTTCCAGATGATCTGTAGGACAAGTCAACCGTATTTTTAGAAATAAGGGTACGTCGAGACACAAAACTAAAATCATACAAAGTTATGTAAAGTTATATAAAGTTATGTCAGTCCCTGTACTGTCCTGTGGGTGTGAAGTATGGACAACAACCAAGAAACAAGACAATAAAATGCAGGCTTCGTAAATGGCGTTCTTAACCGGAGTTAAAAGGTGCTCTAAACTTAGTGTCGTATAAAGAACGAGGCCATAATAGAAGAGTTACAAGTTCTTAACTTGAATGAAAAATTAAAAGATTACAAACAACAGTGGAAAGAACACTTGAAAGAATGTCAGAGTCCAGACTGGTCAAAGACGTCTGGAAATACAAACCAACAGGTGTGTGGGTAGACCCAGGCTGGTGGATCTTTGAAGGCGGTTCCGATGATGATGATTAGGCTATAACGATTCCACAGAAGGCTTCAAAGATCCACATCTTTGAAGGCGGAACAGGCAGCACATTGCCTATGCCGGGTTCCGATGATGATGATTAGGCTGTAACGATTCTCTGAATCGGGCGTTTATAACGCGTTTTGTGACAAACAACGTTATCTAAGCGGGGTCCATTGAAATCTCAAAATCACGGACACCACGCGCACTCTTCTCATTAGTAAATCATATTTAATTTTACTTATTTCAGTGATACTACGAGGATTGTTCAATACAAACACGTTTAGAGGCTGTAAAGCATTTTTTATTCAACGATTTTTAAAGAAGTCTCCATTAACATTAAGGCATGAGTCCCACTGTTGCGCTAATCTGTAGATACCCTGCTGGTAAAATTCTTGAGGCTGTTTGCGGAACCGTTCGCTAACAGCAAACTCTGCCTCAGCGTCCGATTTGAACCGCCGTCATTTACTGATTTCTTTAATGGGGCAAAAAGATGTTAATCGCACGGGGACAAGTCGGGACTGTAAGGTGGATGTTGTAAGACTTCCCACTTTATACGACCAAGCAGATCTTGAATCGTCTGGGCTACATGGGATCGAGCATTATCATGCGTAAGAATTACAACATTTGTGAGCTTCCCGGGACGTTTATTCTTGATGCTGACCCGTAAGCGTTTTAAGCTGTCTGCATATCGCTCAGCGTTAATGCTGACATCAGGTTCCTTAAAATCTAAGAGCTGCACACCGTGATAATAAAAAACCCTGACGATCACCATTACTTTTCCTGCCAAAGTTTGGGACCGACATTTTTTCGCCTTCGGAGATTGTGCATGCTTCCACTGCATACTCTGACTTTTGGATTCTGGTTCGTAGTGATAACACCAAGACTCATCACCGGCAACAATTTAGTGTAGAAAGGCAACAATTTACCTTGTTGTTGATAGCGCATCAAATGCTGTAATGAGAAGGTCGAACGCAAATTTTTCTGCTCATCAGTAAGCAGTCGTGGAATCCACTGAGCAGCATCTTTGTGATAGCAAAGACTATGAATGATGGAATGAGCAGTTCTCATGCTGATGCTTAACATTTGAGAAAGTTCTTTAACTTTGATGCGCCTATTTACGCGTAAAGCAGTTTCCAGTTGTCTCACATTTTCATCTGATGCTGAAACACGTGCAGGTCCGGGACGCGCCAAATCTTTAGTGGATTCTCTTCCTTGTCAAAATTTATTGCACCATTCAATCACTGCCGTATGAGAATAACTATAATCACCATATACAGCTTTCATTCTCGTATAAATTTCTATTGGCTGACGCCCCTTATCAGCCAAAAACTGAATAACGGCACGCAGATTATCTTTGGACGGATTGTCTATCATATATGCCATTTTTCAACCCAGTTACAACGCTTAGAAAAGAGCAAACTGCAAATGTTTATGACAGACGCGTCACTAGTCTTAAACAGACAATATAAACAAATGAATTTCGTTCCCATGGCGACGAAGTCACGGCTGCGCAGATCAAACGTGTTTCTATTGAAGCATCCTCGTAATTACTAATAATAGTGATAAACACTAATATTTAAGGTAAGTTCAGTTTTATATAAGCCCATATATATAGGGCAGGTGTTAAAACGTCCTTCGGCGTTGTCCGATGCCTAACTTCCACTCGATACTATCATTTCACATTCTATTCGGGAGATCTCGTGCACCCATGGCTCTTAATATGGCTTCAAGTTACATTCTCCCTCCCCGCCAAGGAGCAGCTCCTAGTTATGCAAACTTGTGTGTGTGTGTTTCTCATGAAGTAATTGCAAATGGTATAACATACTGTTCTTAAGAAAACTACGTGTTGTCTAATAATTCACATACAAGGCATTTACCCCCAATCCTGGTCCTCCAGGTTGGGGGTTTTACAGCAGGCCACTAACCTGTTTAAGTAAATTATATGTACTTACAGAACTCACACGAGCCTCGGAAATCGGATGCCGAAATGATATTTCTAAGAGGGACGCAAGGTTGTTCTCTCTTGGATCGGAGAAGTAACGAGGATATTAGACGCGATTTAAACATTGTATCATTCCTCCAGAAGATGGAAGACCACAGAAAGAGATGGTGTGAACACTTGAATCGCATGCCTGGTATCCGTCTACCTGTGACTGCATTGGGTTATCACCCTACTGGCAAGAGAGGTGTCGTTAGACCGAGGAGGAGATGGTTTCCGGAACAGGTCTAAGGTCTAATCCTTGGAGTGGTGGTGATGATGATGATGATGATGATGATGATGATGATGATGATGATGATGATGATGATGATGATGACAATTCACTCTGAATGATACATCGAGGAGTTTTCCATTGTCTACCAAAAACACTACACTTATAGAATTCAAGTATAATTATTTTTGTTAAACCATAAACACCAAAACACCAGTTTTAGATAAATTTCCCGTGAAGTCGTTATGTACGGTTTAATGAACTCATTTTAAGCGTACGCGGTGCAGCCTTATCGTATGTCTTCTCCGCTAGTAATTATCGAAAACGTTATTAACTGTGGGAAAAATTTGTAAACCATTTATTTGTCTGTTCGTAAAGCTAATGCGGTGCATCATTTCGTATAAATATCTCATTTCACCGTTAATGGGATTTCGTGTACGTATTTTTGATCTCGATTAGTTTTACCGAGAAAAGATCGTTAATTTGACAGACATTTTGCAGGTTTTCTTAAATTAATTCATTATCGATTGTTACTTAGAAACGATATGTCTTAATAAATCGATGTCTGCTATGAAACGATAAGAACATGGTCAAAACTATTTTCTGATCATAGATAATTCCTTAACCCTCTCGAAAAGAGCACTTTCGGCATCCGAGTCCCCAAGGATAACGGGTGTCTGTACCTCAAGTACATTGGTGTTATTGTGCATAGGTATATAATTTTGTTTTCTGAGTGTTTGCGATGTCAAGAAACAATGTTATACATTACACCTGTGCTCTAATACCGGTGAAGATAACCAAAAGCCAACAGGAAGCGATAGAAATAATCAACCAGAAGACAAGACTAAAAACAAAGAAAACTAAGATGGTTGACGATGAACAAAATTCACTGATGCTCGAAACGTCCAAAATAAGAAAAAAATCACTTTGAATGTAATCTAGTATTATAAATTAAGTACAGTATAGTATAAATTAATATAGTAGTATAATATTTATATATATTACACACGTTCGCGCGCGCGCGCGCGCGCGTGTGTGTACAAACGCTTCTTGCTACAGTAAATTTCTTGATACTTAAATTATTTAATGTTTACAAGATGTTTTGTTACTTTACTTGGAACATGTTTCGGGAATTCGATACTTTTCCCATCCTCAGCTATCTTAGTAGTTTCTACAGCTATCTTGTAGAATATTTGTGTCCAGATTGGTTGTTGCTATGGCTTCCTGTTGACTTTTGGTAGTTTAAAATGGTATAACTGTGTGTTGGTGTGGTATATAGGCCTATATTTGTTTTTTGAGTGTTTCCAATGTTAAGTATTTTGAAAATCGTGTCGTATTGTTTGTTGATTTGTATTTGTTCACTATTAGTTTTACTTGTGTTTTATGTTTATATATTTGAAACGTTTTTCTATATATTCATTATTTTGCCTTTGTGTGGCATATGTTTTATCAGTGACGTCATCTTGTCACGTCCTCGAGTTATTACATGTGTAGCCAAATTGAATTTACATATTCATAATTTTTTTTTTTTTAAGTGTTCAAAGTAACGTTTTTCCAAGTGGTTTTTCATCTGGCCTTTCATTGCCTTGTTTCTGTAACATCATTGTACTATAAAACAGGTTAATTACCTTCTGTCACGTTTCTTTTAATCCAATTGCGGGATTACTCGAGTTTCGATCACAACTGTGTCATCATCAGATCTTATATACAAGTATGGTTAAAACTCCATTTTTCGATGTTTGTACATCACGTCAGATAATAAAAACAACACGCACACGGTATAAAACATCAAATAAAATAACACACAATAAATATAAATATAAAACAAAACGTAATAACACACAAAACATGCGGCCGTCACGAACCTGTACAGGAACGCCCCCAATTTATTGTGTGTTATTTTATTTAATGCTTTATACCGTGTGCATGTTGTTTTTATTATCTGACGTGATGTACAAACATCGAAAAATGGAGTTTTAACCATATTTGTATATAAGATCTGATGACGACACAGTTGTGATCGAAACTCGAGTAATCCCGCAATTGGATTCAAAGAAACGTGACAGAAGGTAATTAACCTGTTTTATAGTCTCAACCATTTCTGGAGGCAAATAAAATGTTTAAATTACATCACTGTAGTCTTGGCATTCAATTTTGTATATTCCACTGGACATTGTATTATCTTTATGTGTTATTTAGTTTTTGTATGTTATTTTCGTTTGTTTTGTAAGCTATTTTAATGTCTCTATTTATTAAATACATAGACAGGTAGAGAGAGAGAGAGAGAAAGAGAGAGAGAGAGAGAGAGAGAGAGAGAGATAGTAGAGAGATGCGTCAAGCAAAAAGATGACAATTTACTACTGAATACCGACAAGTGTGAGCATTATTCACAGCTCAGTTCGACAAACAAGCTTATTGTGTAGAAACAACTTTTGTCGGTAAGAAGCAATACAAACCACCGCACGTTAATCCGCGTTGTTTTTTTACTGTAAGCAACGATAAGTACAAGACGGTACCGGCCCCGGCGCTTGTATGTTCCGTGTCTAGATAACATCGACGAAACTACCCCCCTTTTGTTGGTTTCCGGTTTAACTGTAATCCGTTTGAACACTACTCGTATCTGTCCCATCTTCTCTTCTCTGAATGCCGCGATCATCGTAGGTGTTCTCTTTCCCCGTGGTGTGTGTGTGTGTGTGTGTGTGTGTGTGTCTGTTCACAAATTCTCACAAAATTATATGGTAAGACAAACAGTTTTTACAACAGAATTGTTAAACCTCTTCTCGTAGACTCAGTCCTCTTAGCCAGCAACCAATACACGACAATTATGAATCCCAGCATTTACAAAAAAAATCCATCAAATTTAACTGTTCTCGCTTTCCGTTTTGTTTTCAGAAACTTGGAATGTATAATTTAAACAAAAATATCAGTCATCAGGGGTCCACACCACCTCCACACCTGCTGGATACGCGTTTAGCACATTAGATGTGGCCTAGCTCTAGCTCTCGCCTTGATCCAACCTGTCTTTGGTAGAATCCCTTTCTTTAATCTTTCCTGTCTGGTCTCCTTTGACCAACTTTTTTGGTCTTTTCGACTCCGGCGTCGTTAGGTTTTCGAAGGCTAAGGAGTCTCATTTTTTTTTACTTCAGCTTTATTTCGTTGTAAGTACCTTGTAAAGTTTCTTGCAGTATTCTTATATAATATATAGGCTTATACGGTATTATAAAATTATACTTAACTAAAAATGAACTTTTTTCATGTGAAACTTACTAATTTTATTGGACGCGTTTCGGCTTAGTATCCGCCTTCTTCAGCTTTGGTAACAGACTGCCAGCATTTTGTAACGGTTGTGTGGAAGGTGAAGTGGGGGTGGTGTGTGGAGGAAGGGGATTGGCGCGGGGATTCAACTTACTGTTTGTTTTCTGTATAATTGTGTCAAAAAGTGTATGTGATTTATATTGTAATTGATCGTTGAGTATGTTGTTTGGTTGTGTTGTGTGGTGTTTATATATTTCGTATTGTTCAGTTGTGTTGAGTTTTTGACCTTTGGGTATGTAATGTAAAATTTCAAGATTAGTGTCTATGTTGGTGTAACTGTGGTTTTCTGTGTGTATGTGTGTGCCAAATGCGGAGTGTATATCGTTGTTGGTTAAAGCTTTTAAGTGTTCAGAATAAAGACCCCACACTAAAATTTCATAAACAGATTAATAAATTTATAAACAACACTAAACATATAATCAAACCAGAAAACGCCAAATACCTTAAACAAATAAAACCTAAACCCCCTAAACTAAATGCATTACCAAAAATACATAAACCTAACATTCCAATCAGACCATTAATAAACAACACACAGGCCCCCTCCCACAAAATCGCAAAACAACTAGACAAAATAATCAGAGAAAACATTAAACTCAGTAACAACACATCTATCAAAAACAACATTGACCTAGTCAGGAAAACTGAACACATACACATCCCACATAACTCAACTCTGGCATCTTTTGATATAACCAATTTATACACTAATGTCCCCATCAAAGAAACCATACAAACACTAGAACAACTACTCAGACAAAACAACACACCTGAAACACACATACAAGAAATCATCACACTTACCAGAATAATAACTGAACAAAATTACTTTACATACAATAACAAAATATACACACAAACAGAAGGACTCCCGATGGGATCCCCCATATCAGGAATACTAGCAGAAATATATATACACAACATTGAACAGAACCACATAATAAACAACAACAAATACACTAACAAAATTATATACTGGCACAGGTATGTAGATGATATATTACTTTTATTCAAAGGCAACACAAGACAAGTTGAAAACTTCCACAAATACATAAACACTATACACCACAAATTAAAATTTACACTGGAAACTGAACAAAACAATAGTATAAATTTTCTAGACCTAACAATTAACAAAACTAACAATACACACACGTACAAAATATACAGGAAACCTACCACAACTGACATGGTTATACACAACACATGAAACCACCCAACACAACATAAACATGCGGCCTTCAACCATATGCTCCATAGACTAACTAAAATACCCTTAAATAAACAAGATTACACCGACGAACTCAACACAATAAAATACATAGCAATAAAAAACGGTTATAACCCCAATTTAATAAACATAGTACACAAACGCATCAAAAACAAAAACAACAAAACGCTAAATACCATCAACACACAACACAATAAATACATCACAGTCACATACCACAACTCATACACACACAAAATCGCCAATACATTCAGAAAACACAAATACAAAATAGCATTCAGAACAACCAATACCATCAAAAAACACATCAGTAATACAAACACAGACATAGACAAATATAACAAAACAGGTGTTTACAAATTAAATTGTAATGACTGCAATAGTTTCTACATAGGCCAGACGGGAAGATCTTTTTCATCCCGTTATTCTGAACACTTAAAAGCTTTAACCAACAACAATATACACTTCGCATTTGCCACACACATACACATAGAAAACCACAGTTACACCAACATAGACACTAATCTTGAAATTTTACATTACATACCCAAAGGTCAAAAACTCAACACAACTGAACAATACGAAATATATAAATACCACACAACACAACCAAACGACATACTCAACGATCAATTACAATATAAATCACATACACTTTTTGACACAATTATACAGAAAACAAACAGTAAGTTGAATCCCCGCGCCAATCCCCTTCCTCCACACACCACCCCCACTTCACCTTCCACACAACCGTTACAAAATGCTGGCAGTCTGTTACCAAAGCTGAAGAAGGCGGAAATTAAGCCGAAACGCGTCCAATAAAATCAGTAAGTTTTCACATGAAAAAGTTCATTTTTAGTTAAGTGTTAGTGCTGTGAAAGAAGAGATGAATAATCAAGACAACTAAAAAATAAACACTAAAACGTCACAAATAAAAGATAAAAACAATAGGCCTACTGTGTCCCATAACCGACGGAGAGTCAAAAGCACCGATGGAAGAAGTCCGTCTCACTAGTACGACTAATACTTCTTCAAGTAGAATGTTCTTATTTTTTATAGTTTTATTTTGACCTGACGCACGTTTCACAGTATATATCTGTACTATCAGACGTCTCTAAATGACGCAAGGTCAAAATAAAACGATAAGAAAATAAGAAGAGAAGTAATTATTATAATTTGGTAATATATACCTTATACTTCAGCTTTACTATGTAGCTCTTGTTTTCTTGTTTTTCTTTCATAATAGCCGGTAAGGGCCTGGCCAGAATTAAAGGTGCCAAATGGCCAACGGCACTAGAGGCCGAAGATGAAGGTTTCCCAGCGGCGTTAGGGGCGGAATAACCTAGGAGGAAGACCAGAACAATACCAGAGGCTCAAAGGTAGCAATTCTACCACTGGTCTTACTCTACAGGATGCTGGTAACGTCCTTAGAGGACATTTATCCTATTCGAAAGTCACAAAGTGTAGAAAGACGTAGGAAGCGCTGGTGATGTCCTTTGAGACCGGAACAGGTGATTCGTCTATTCCCTGATTGAAGAACAACAACAACAAAAATATCATAGAATATATTCTATAGAAGAGTGGTGGAAGAACCACATGTTGATAACAAAGGACGAATGTGTTCCTAAACAGAGGAACAAGCTATATTGGCAGTAGATGAATCGATCTATGAGTCGCGACGTACCATAAGCTCTAATGCATGTGGGTGAATAAAACGGATGTTACAATTTATAGGCTATAATAAGCATCTCCACAATTTTAACCATTGCTGTTATTGTGAAAAATAATGCTCTCATTAAAGACAAATTTCTGGTTTGAATTTATTTAATCTTCAATATTTTTAAATCAGAACATTATTTCAAGGCTCAGTTGAGTTCTGCAAGTTGAGCGCTCAGTTCCAAAAGAATGGTTAAGAGCAAAAGAGTTATCTCATTATTTAAGAGAGGGGATCGAACAAGGACAGATAATTATAGAGGAATATCCATCCTCGACACAACATATAAGCTTTACGCCAGAATAGTAAATGGAAGATTGAAACCAATTACAGAGGTATTATTGTTAGAAGAACAGAACGGCTTTCGAAAAGGAAGATCGTGTATAGATGCAATTTTTACTCTTAAGTTGATAATTGAGAAAAGAAGAAAGTTCAACCAGGAAACGCATCTGGCTTTTGTAGATATAGCGAAGGCTTTTGATAATGTTAGGCGATCACTACTATGGAATATCATGGAACAAAGAGGTTTTCCTACACAATTAATTGCAGTGCTCCAAAGCCTATATAACAGAACTTTCATTACCCTAGATTTAAATGGATGGTGGACAGAGGATATTCCTACAAATAAAGGTGTTAGGCAATGGTGTCCTATTTCGCCGACACTTTTTAATATTTATATCGACGATGTCTTACGACTGTGGAAGACTAAGGTTGACTCAGGAATACAGCTTCAAGGAGATATTTATGTAAATTCCCTACTGTACGCAGATGATAAGGTAATAATACAAGAAACGGAAGACCAGTTACAAAAAGCAATATTTACATTTAATACTATTTTGCGAAATTATGGTCTGAGGATCTCTGCCGCTAAATCAAAAACCATGGCGTTTCTAGGTAAACGTCCCATTAGAACAAAAATTGTGGTAGACAATCAAACTTTGGAACACGTTTGTGATTTTAATTATCTGGGATATAACATCTCACACAATGTTGATGCCGATTGGGTTAATAAACTATCAAAGTTTAGATCCATCTGTGGGATGATTCATAGAAATTTACGAAATAAAACTCGGAAGGAAACCCGTATGAAATTTTATAAAACAGTAGCTGTTACGACATTCCTTTACGCAAGTGAGACATTGACCCTCGGTAAAGGGGAAGAAAAGAAAATTCAGGCTGCCGAAATGAGATTTCTGAGAAGTGACCAAGGATATTCTCCCTTCTGGATAGGAGAAGAAACATAGACATTAGACAAGACTTAAAGATCCAGTCTCTAAATGAGACGATTAAGGAGTATAAGAGGAGATGGCCCGAATGCCAGATACCAGATTGCCAGTGGCAGCTCTCAAGTACAAGCCGAGTGGAAAGAGGGATGTTGGTAGACCGAGGAGGAGATGGGTTCCGGAACAGGCCAACTAGGGCCTAATCCCTGTAGTGAAGATGATGATGATGATGATGAACATTATTTCTAACGATGATTGTTAAAACCACGTGTACAGTAGAATTTGTAATATGTGTACTATTGTAACGATTCAATTCACTTACAAACTTCTTAAGGTACTGGTATATTCAATGAAACGTAGTCAGGTCAACTAAAACGATTAGAATACTGTACAATACAACTTCATCATCATCTTCACGGATTAAGCCAAGCATGGTTAGTTGCGGTCCCAAATAGGGAAATAGGTTGAAAAAAATTATTTTAAACAATCATGCCATTGTGACTTGTCATCTTCTTCTTCTTCTTCTTCTTCTTCTTCTTCTTCTTCTTCTTCTTCTTCTTCTTCTTCTTCTTCTTCTTCTTCCTCTTCCTCTTCCCCTTCCTCTTCCTCTTCCTCTTCCTCTTCCTCTTCCTCTTCCTCCTCCTCTTCCTCTTCCTCCTCCTCCTCCTCCTCCTCCTCCTCCTCCTCCTCTTCTTCTTCTTCTTCTTCTTCTTCTTCTTCTTCTTCTTCTTCTTCTTCTTCTTCTTCTTCGCGGATTAAGCCAAGGATGGTTTGTTCCGGTCTCAAATAGGGAGAGATTAGAGCTGGTCACTCCAGCGCTTTCTCGGACGTCCCACACCTCTCCGTCCCGTCGGCTTATAGTACCATAGTTGTTTGGGGATGCGGCAATCATCCATTCGGCAACATCACTTCAGCCGATACTGGGCGATCCTGTCGAGTATGCTCATAATATTCAGTTCCTGCCGTATATCTGTGTTTCTTCTATGATCATGGAGAGTATACCCTGCCACGTGCCTGAGAAATCTCATTTCAGCCGCTTGGATGCGACTGGCCTGGCCTTTCATTTAAGTCCAATTCTCAGACCCATAAAGAAGTGTGGGAAGAGCCATCACCTTGTAGAATTTTAGGCGTGATCCTTTACTTACTGACTTAAGAGTTCGCCTAATGGTCCCGCACATAAGGTTGAACTTATGCAATTCATTCACAACGTCGTTGCATGCATTATAAAACACACTGTAGCCCAGGTATTCAAAACTGCTAACTTGTTCCAGGACGCAATACAACTAGTAGAAGTAATTATAATTTCATAATATATATTATATTATTGTGAAATATATTTTTTTGAAAAAGTGTTAATTTTATTTTTGCTACAGTTCCGCGAACGGAAAGTCTTGTTTCTTTAAGAAGACACAACAGAAGAGAGATGATGTTGACACGTAGAGGACAAAACGAACTACGAGGGAGTCAGGTCTGGAAGAACAGGAACACTGATACACTCGGCTGAGAAAAAGTTAAAAGAAGAAAACGGTCTCTCTCCCTGTGTGTGTGTGTGTGTGTGTGTGTGTGTGTGTGTGTGTGTGTGTGTGTGTGTGTGTGTGTGTGTGTGTGTGTGGCATTGTGTGTTGAACATGTGCTTCTAGATAGACAGACAGAGTGTATCCGTAATTTTGTTTACGCGTTTGCTGACAAAATCAGATATTATTCGCTATTGTGTTGTTTTATAAAATGATGAATGGAACAGGCCGCGGGATTGATTCACCAACACCACGCAGTCTTCCTCCGTTCACAGAATCTCTGCGAAGTTACGTAATTTTGCAACAATTTACTCGTCGTCACCATCACGTGCGCACGCGTTTCCGCGAATCGTTTCTGCTGACACGCCACGCGCACACACTCGCATTCTTCTTTCCATTTTTCGCCAGAAATTCATCAAAACTATAGCGAACTGAACAATGTGAAGAAGAAACAACGAGTGAAGCGTGTGTGTGTGTGTGTGTGTGTGTGTGTCTGCCATACGCTTGGATTTATTTGAAAAGCGATGGCTCGTATTTCAGTGCACTATTGTCTTGGACATCTTCCCAGCTGCTTGACATACGCAACTAACCTAACTCAATTTAGTAAATTATCCCAGTAACGTAGTATAAACTATCTTTGACAAGTGCTTCACAATTTACGTATACAATTATAACCCTAACAGGCAAATCTTTGTTCGGTACTTAATTACATTTTTGAATTTTGAACGAAGAGTTCAGCTTTTTTAATCCGAATTGTTACAGAAGGCGTTTACCTTGATATTAAGCGATGCTTAATCATTCTTAATGAATAATTACTTTCTTCTTCTTCTTCTTCTTCTTCTTCTTCTTCTTCTTCTTCTTCTTCTTCTTCTTCTTCTTCTTCTTCTATATAACGGATTTGGTGTTTCACGATTAGATATACGAACTATATTTGACTGCAAATCATTACTTCATAATTGTAGCCAAATACTATTGCTTTTTAAAAATAAAAGTAATCCCTTTTAAATGGCCGGACTCAATTTAGTGAATTATTCTAGCAATGTAATAGGCCTATAAACTACCTTTCCCAAGTATTTAACAATTTACATATATAATTAGACCTATAACCCTAACAGGCGAAATTTGATTGGACAATGAATTACATTTTACAAACATGAATTGAACCAACACCTCAGCATTTGGTATTAGAATTGCTATTAAAAAGTGTTTCACCAAGTATTAAGCGATAGTTAATAATTCTTATTGAATAATTAGTCTCCACTTCTTATTATTCTTCTCCTTAAATACAGCGTGTTAGACGTCAAAGGTCTGTGTCATGATAACACGAACTATATTTAACTGCAAGTAATTACTTCATACTTGCAGCCAAATATTGTTGCTTTTTAAAAATAAAAAGAAATTCCTTTTAAATAGCCAGTATGGACAAGTCCTCTTGTTAACGTAAAATAACAATAAGTTCAGACTTTGTGCGAATGTATTTCCGAGAGTTTGGAGACATAAGCGGATTAGGTCGATACATTTGCCATAGTTAACTGGAAACTATAAAACAAATCAGAATACGAACATGTTTGAACTTGTGAAATGTACTAGTTAGGGTCTCGGTCATCATTAAAATTCCGTGCGTAACAGTATGAAGACACTTTTATCTAGAAAGTTTCAAATGTGTCTGGACAAAAGAATAGAGGGTAACAAAACCAAGTGATGCACGAATAATTGGCAAGATGGCCACAGGGTAGATTCTCTCGGCGTGAGTGAGGTGACGAATTATTAAGATAACGGTTTGTAAATATGAAGTCCGCCTGACTTTGTAAATATGAAACACGTTGTTTCCGATTTTTTAAAATGGTCCGTTTTCTTAATGAAATGTTACATTTGCTCCCTTTTGCGATTGTGTAATTAGGGAATTGTTATTTAAAAAATTCCATCAGGGGTCCACGTCTTGTGAATATGGGCTTGACAAACCCGATGCGCCCTAGCTGTATTCTCACTTTGCTTCAGCAAAGTCTTGGGTGAGATCCCTTTCTTTAATCTTTCCTGTCTAGTCTCCCTTGACTGACTCTTGTTCTTTTCTGACCCCGATGCTATTAGAGTAATCGAGGGCTAGGGTGTCTTTCGTATTTAATGTTTATTTCTTCGTTTTCTTATTTCCTTGCTGTGGGCTACAGATGTAGTAATCCTTTGTAGACTAATGGTCGAGAACAACACGATGCCTCAGTTAGTAGCAACCACAGACTGTTGCTTCTCATCAAGTAAAGAGGATTACTTAATACTTGCTTCTAAAACTAACCTAAGAAAGCTGTGCCGTTTCTAATGTAATGACTGGATTTTTAAAAGACGTTGTCTGAAAGATCTTACCCCGAAACTTTTAAATACTGTACTGTCATCAGAAATATTTTAAAGTTATATTAAAATTATGGCTTTTTTTTTTAGTAAAGCAATGCGAAAGTATTGCTAAGATCAGTTGAATACGAGGTGTTATGAAAATTATGTAGTATTAAACAGAATGCTATAAAATTAGAGCTGTATGTCTAGTTTTTTTTTCATACAGAAAAGTTTCTGTGTTTAATGTATACTCTTTGAAGCATTTGTTAGATATATGTTCTCCTCCTCCTCCTCCTTCTTCTTCTTCTTCTTCTGTTCATTTCCTGACATCCTGTTATCCAACAGTATATACTGTATATACTGTTTAACGACGTGTTGTTTTTCCGTCTGTGTCATTGCTGTCTATAGTACATTACTACCTAAACGACGAAAGTTCTCAGAACTCCTTCCGCGTTCTATTCTAGAGCGTTTGTCAGTATTTTCCCGGCGATTATCATTTTCGTGTTTATGTCATTACCACTTGTTTCTAAGACGTATCGCGTCCCAAGTGGTAATTAAAATTGTTGATTCTGCTTCTCGTTTGTAATTGTCTTTGTTCTCAAGAAGTGATTACCTCTAAACACTATCATTTATACTTCGAATAAGAGATCTTTAACCCCTTAAGTTGTTACGAATTAATACTTATAATTTAGCAGCTTTTCCTCATTCCCAACTGGTTGATAACGCTACTAATTATGTACAGTCTTCTTCTTCTTCCTCCTCTATTTCTTCTTTTTTTTTCTCCTCCTCCTCCTCCTTCTTCTTCTTCTTCTTCTTCTTCTTCTTCTTCTTCTTCTTCTTCTTCTTCCTCCTCTATTTCTTCTTTTATCTCCTCCTTCTTCTTCTTCTTCTTCTTCTTCTTCTTCTTCTTCTTCTTCTTCTTCTTCTTCTTCTTCTTCCTCCTCTATTTCTTCTTTTATCTCCTCCTCCTTCTTCTTTCTCTTCTTCTTCTTCTTCTTCTTCTTCTTCTTCTTCTTCTTCTTCTTTTCTTTCAGCACTACAGCCTACCGTGAGCCCTGGCCTCTAATACAAGTCTTCTCCAATGTCTTCTACCCGTTGCCATCTCAGCGTAACCCGTCGCTCCATTCTTTTGAGATCTTCCGGCACGTCATCCGATCATCTTATCCTAGGTCAACCGCTAATCCCGTCGTCAGGATTTCCTTTGGTCTACGCTGACCATTCGTCCGCCGCTGTAGGTGACCCAACCATTGTATTCGTTGAGTCTACGAATCTTACAGTGTCCTCGCGCTTCAATAGCCCTCTATCTCCTGGTTATTTCTTACTGTTCATTATCTTCCTTAACTAGGCCATAAACATATCGTACAGTCTGTTTTTTTCAAAACTTCTCAGCGTTTCTTGTTTCTTTTTTGTTAATATCCTCGTCTCATCTCCACAAGCAACACCGGTCTAATGAGTGTCTTATGTATTTTAATTTTTTAAATTGTGACTAATGAGATTGTTTTCCAGTATTATATGTGTAGTAATTAGTTTAAAATGTAAGTTTGAATGAGAAAGACAGGGATTAAAAAAAACAAAGAGTAGGCCTGTAAAATTGAATTTATAGGAGGACAAAATCAATTTTTAGTGAAGCGATTTAGCAACGAAACTAAAGACAAGATCAGTAAGATAAACACGGGAGTAGAAAATTGTAAAAATAAATAATGGTATAAAAATATACTATAAAATGTGTTATAATTTACAGAGTGGGCCGCTTGAAGTCCTTTGATAACTTGTAGTGATAAGAACGTTTATGAGATTCAGACACTGACTACATACAATTTAAAAAATTCTGTCCACGTTCCGACAGAATTTGTTGTCATCATCAGGACTTATACAGGAACGAATTATTATTTACGTAACTGGTCAGGAACGTCTTGCTAACCAATCTCATTACGCACAACACCTTCTTCCAGCACCTGATGATTGAAAACATAAGTCTTGGTGCGTTTAACGGGAGACTCTCTGACGTTACGCTTGGCTTGTAAACGTTTTCTTGCAGCACTGAAGAAGGTCGTCGTGGGCATGACCGAAACGTCTGGTTTTGTGGAGTTTGTTGTTGAGTGTTTAGAGTTGTTTTGTTGAGTTTGTTGTTGAGTGTTTAGAGTTGTTTTGTCGAGTTTGTTGTTGAGTGTTTAGAGTTGTTTCGTTGAGTTTTCATAGTTTATTAACTGCTGTTATTATGAATTCCACCGTTATTAATAATAATTATAACAATGAGTCAAATTTGGCAGATTTGGACCATGTTCTAACAGGCCGGATAAGCTTAATCAATGAGATGGAGAGACTGTATCTAGTGGTAGTTGTTGTTATAAATAGGTAAATCTCGTAAATCAAGAGGAGATGGAGGAGGAGGGGGAGAAGAAGTAAAAGAAGAAGAAGAAGGAGGAAGAGGAGGAGGAGATGGGGTGGAGAAGGAGAAGAAGAAGAAGAAGAAGAAGAAGAAGAAGAAGAAGAAGAAGAAGAAGAAGAAGAAGAAGAAGAAGAAGAAGAAGAAGAAGATAATTTTGTCACTTTTATACATTAAGTTTAATTAATAGTTGACGTTTCCAGACTTGAAACACTTTACAGTTTAATGTAGCACATTTGATTAAATTTTTTATTTTAATAACTAAACTGTCGATCCCAGTTTGTTTTTGAATGGTTGGCACAATAGTGATTATTTAATTTATATAAAGTTGTGTCAGTGGTTATAATCACAAACAGAAATAACACTATTGCATACCATTATAAATAAACATTCCCGATTAGCGCCTTCAAACTTCACAGCTCATCATCAGATCGGAAATATACAATAGTGGAACTAGACAAATCCTTTATGATAAACCAGTGTTTTTTTTATGATAATCCAATTATTTTATGATAAAGGATTTGTCTAGTTCCGTTATTGTATACTTCCGATCCGATGCATTGCCTCACACTATTTTAAGCAGGGCCGATCCGTGTATGCATTAGAAGAAAACGAAATTTTTCTGAAGTCGTCATTTTACAAAAACATCATCCCTTGAACAATATTATCTCTCTCTCTCTCTCTCTCTCCTATGGCGCTACAGCCCAAGTCGGGCCCTGGCCTCCACCAATCTCCGCCTCCAATCCACTCTATCCACTGCAACCCTCCTCCAGTTTCTTATCCCCATGTCTCAATATTATCTCATCCGTTCAAATAAAATGTGATGTTTCGGCCAGTACTAGAAGACAACAATACAACGCGAACCACCAATGCAACAATGACTATCGACTTCATCTCGATGAAGACAACAATACAACGCGAACCACCAATGCAACAATGACTATCGACTTCATCTCGATGAAGACAACAATACAACGCGAACCACCAATGCAACAATGACTATCGCGATATTGAAAGGTACGCCTATTTTTTGCTCTGTACATTTTTCACGTTTGTGTTGTTTCCAACTTTTGTATTTTATTTATTCTTAAAAATTTAACCTGAAGATGAAGCTATAACCTGAAACGTGTCCTTAATGGAAACGTGAAGAAGCAAGGAAGACAGGCGACATAGCTTAGCATACAGAGAAAAATTGAAGAGAAGGAAACTAGGCAAGATTGGAATAAATCGGTTCAAATTTTTTAAATGGTAAACAAGGGTGAAACAAAAACACTGGAAGAAACTTCTACAAAACTGAAATTCTTCGTTTTCTTTAACTGGGTCTATAGCCCCTGGTCGGCCTTGGCCTCCATAACAATCGTCCTCCACTCCCCTCTATCATTCGCCAATCCTTTCCAGCCTCCTATTAACCATCGTAGTAAGGTCCCGAGTGACGTTCTCCATTTGTCTTATCCTTCTTCTTCCATAAAATCTCCCCTTCAGGATACCAATCCTGTATCCTCCATTCTTTCATCGTTCCCCAGCCAACTTATTTTTTGTGCTCTGATGAACTTTACTGTATCATTCCCCTCAATAAGCACGTTCAATTCGCCATTTTCCAAAAATGATACTTGTTATTCTCCAAGTATTTCCTTTTCTAATCGCACCAAATATCCACATCAATATTTTTCTTTCAACCCTTCTCAATTGGTTCTCATCAAGGTCCGCGTTTCACGGCCGTATGTGACAACATGGTCCACCCGTGTTCATGTACAACTTCATTTTGCCTTGTCTTTTGATCAACGTATTTCTAGACATTTTTATGTTGGCAAATAGGGACGGTTTCCTTGCTGAATTGTACAAAATTGAAGTTAGTAGTGAAAATAAAACCTACACCGTTTTATGTTTATAAGTCAACGTATGGACAAATTGGAGACTTATTGTGTCGTAAATTTACCTAAATACTTAGGCCTAACTGTAATTGGTAGAGTAAACCGTTAAACATTGTACCGTTTCTGGAGAAAAGCTTTCTAAATTTTTAGCAAACACAAAGACCACCAGAGCGGACAGCATTTGTTATCGATTTAAAACAACAATACCTTGAAACTTGTAACTAACGGGGTGGCTATTTAGTTGGCCAGAGTTTCAACATATAAGAGGATTAAGTCAAGCCAAAACGCTTTCTCAGTAAATTGCACCACCACCCTAACCGTGATCGAACACGTAGCAGTTGATGAGGAGGCTTGTGACTTACCTTTTAAAATCCGTACGTGTGTGTGTGTGTGTGTGTGTGTGTGTGTGTGTGTGTGTGTGTGTGTGTGTGTGTGTGTAACCGTCTGTAACTATTGAACAACGAAGTATTTTCCGTGCCTGAGTGTACAAAAATTTCCTTACGTATATAATTTAACAAATAAAAAAAATATTTTTAATCGGTATGGAGAACCGTACATGACTTCCATGTTCTAATTAATTATAAAATTGTTTTTAATATGTACACTCAGAACAAAAGTAAATAAATCAGCATGCTTTTGGTAAAAATGCAGTGTAAGATAATTAAAATACGAATTGTACATAGATGTTGATATTTTAAAAATATAGAATTAAATTGATTAGATTATCTTTTATTT
Source organism: Magicicada septendecula (assembly GCA_034769895.1). Lineage (NCBI taxonomy): Eukaryota > Metazoa > Arthropoda > Insecta > Hemiptera > Cicadidae > Magicicada > Magicicada septendecula. The sequence goes on along the minus strand of CM068367.1, from coordinate 29,458,723 downwards.
AAACAACGCGAAAGAAAGCGAATACCGCCCAGCGTTTGTAATCTGTGAATTTCTGAAAACGAAAAATTATTTTGTTTACGTATCCGTGGTTACGATGTTTTGTTTACATGGAACGATATCAATTGTTAATATTTTATTAAAATTTTTTAAGTTTTCGGTCGCATAAATTTACATCAATACAAAAAATTACCCCTTCCCCTTTCAACTACCCTTTTCATTTATAGATATTTCATCTACTTTTCTACAGTGGATTATTATGACCTCCTTTTCAGGATGCTTTATTTATCAAAATTAAGTATTGTTAAAACATAAAATGTTGCAGGTAAACTACCCCTTCCCCTCAACCGATCTTCACCAAAATCAATAGGCCTTGAGTTCTCTACAACTCAGGCACATATGCAGAAAACTATTCGATTCTGTTTGATTTTGCGGCAGTTACCGTTCGTCATATAAAACATTCTACACACAGACAGTTTTCGGAAAATGACTTTTCTTCATGTTTTGAGGGTAGTACAATTGGAATCTGTCCTTATCTCGAACACGATTTTTTCGCGACCACCATACTTCCATTTCCTTACGGAACATGGAAGTAATAAAAAAACAACCAACTTTGGTACTAACCAACAAGGTGTTTAAACTAGGATATCGAAATTTTTACAACCAAACAGTAGGATTTCAATTACTCCTTACATTTGCTCCTCTTGAGAAAACAAATTTAAGAGTTACTAAAGATCTTATTCTCCAGTCGTTGTTTCAAAATAAACGAAAAGTAGCCTTCCACTTTGATTAGTGTATTATAACGTAGGTAAATGTTTGCGCGATTATCAAGTACTCTGTACAAAAAAAAAAAGTTTAATTTTGGCAAATATCTCCATAAATACGGACAGTGGGAGATATTTCTATCCCAGTGTCAAAACTACCATCCACGTAACGTAATGGTTTTTTTATTATACCTCTCTGAAAACACCATGTTTACGTGTCTGTTTAGCGCAAGCAATTTTCTGTCCGCCATCTTTCAACCCTAAAATAGGACTTAATTTCAATGGTTACTGACTGCGATAACTTGATAATTGTTATAACCTTTAGTTACAACTTTATGTACTGAAGATGACAGTCGTAAGTACGGCCGAAACGTTTGCAGCCAGCAACTTTAGACCGGCCACGGCCCGGTAAGCCAAAATTCTAACAGTACTTAATTTAGTTAAAAATAATTATAACGTTCAATAAAGAGATTAAACCTGTCTAATAACGCGCTATGTTACATACGGAATTATGAAAGTTTTAAATTGCAGCCTAAATTTTATAATTATTTATTGTTTATTCTCTGGCTTTACCTGTCATTAATATAATGACGCTGCCTGCTTTCCAGTCGTAATAAAATATGTTACTGAAAGTTCCATAGTAACTCTAAACAACGCTTGTGTGTTGTGACAGTTTTTAAATTTTTATTCAAAATAATTTTAAAATTATTTCTTCAGAAGAAGAAATATTACTTGAAGCAGCAAAAGTAAGTGCAGAATTACTGCCTAAGAAGTCTAGTGAAAGATATGACAATCGGTACCGTCTATTTTCCGAATGATGCCGGCAAAAAAAGAAAGTTAACACCGTAAGTGACGATACTCTTCTCGTTTATTTGTCAAAAAAAAAAAAAAAATCAATAAAATCTTCAACTTTATGGAGTCAATTTTCAACGTTAAAAACTTGTCTAGAGGTAAAAGAAAATGTGACTGTTAGTGATTTATCGAAAACTTTGAATGTTTAGTGATTTATCGAAAACTGTGAATGTTAGTGATTTATCGAAAACTGTGAATGTTAGTGATTTATCGAAAATGTGAATGTTAGTGATTTATCGAAAACTGTTGCATTTCCCAAACGACAAAGTGTTGGTTACACACCGAAAAAGTATACAGAGGTATAGCCTAATTGAAAATATCGTTCATTACACGCCCATAAATGCTTTTCCTGTGCTTGCATGACTCGACTTCGCCTACTTTAACTCACGCACTGGAAAAGCCTATTTTCTGAACTCCTAATGAAATATACTATTTTGTTATGTTAAAGTTACAAAATGATGGATATCCTGTAAAATATTGGGTTAAATGGAAAAGACCTAAGGATAATAGCTACACTGTATTGGAACCAATCTGCAGTGGTTAGAGTAGATAAAGAGAAAACTGAAGAGGTACAGATCCTGCGTGGAGTAAGACAAGGATGTATACTAAGTCCGCTTTTATTCAACATCTATTCGGAAGGTATTTTAGAGAAGCTTGAGATGAATGTGATGTGGGAATCTCTCTGAACGGTGAAAGAATAAATAACATACGTTATGCGGATGATGCCGTCATATTGGCAGATAGCTTAGAGGGGCTGCAACAACAATGAATAGAGTGACAGAAAGCAGCCGTCGATATAGTCTAGACATCAATGTTAATAAAACGAAGCTAATGATTGTGTCTAAGAACAAGTTCACAAACTCCACCCTTAATATAAACCAAAGACCAGTTGAACGTGTAAGTAAATTTACATATCCTTCGTACTATAGTCAATGAACAATGGGACCACTCTCAAGAAATAAAGAGCAGAATTGAAAAGCAATAGCAGTGCACACTAGAATGAGCAATTTATTCAAAAGTCATGACTTAACAATAAACACAAATATGAGACTTTTACGCTGCTACGTATTCTCGGTCCTCTTCTACGGTGTAGAATCATGGACTTTGGCTGAAGCAACAACTAAGAAATTGGAATCTTTCGAAATGTGGCTTTACCGTAGAATACTGAGCATTTCATGGACAGCGCTTATAACTAATGTTGTTAAACTTCTTAGAAAGATGAAGAAAGATAGGGAAGTTATTAACACAGTGAAGATAAGACAGATTCAGTATCTGGTACATCTCGTGAGAAATGAACAGAGATTTTATTTATTACAGTCCATACTTCAGGGAAAAGTACTTGGAAAGAGAGGAGTTGAGCGACCGAGAATATCATGGCTGAGAAATTCAAGGAACTGGTTTGGCATGAATACAACTGACTTATTCCGTACAGCAGTGCAGAAAGTTAAAATAGCCTGTATGATATCCAACATCCGAAACGGATAGGAACTATCAGAAGAAGAAAGTTACAAAAAAAAAAGAAGAAATGGATCGGATAGACTTCCGAGTAATCGATTTTCGCGTAAAATGTGTCTGAACTGCTTTCACAGTATGGCAGCACGCGAAGTAATTTTAATAGGAAAATCTGTACACTCTAAAGCGTAAGAAGCTTAGTAACTTTTATATTTTTTAATACGAGAGCTCTTATGAAACGCTACAATGTGTTCTTTTGTTTATCTTACTACTATTTTTCTCGCCTTAGCCTCATATTTATAAAAAATAATTTGGCCACTAGTAAATCAAATTGATTAATACTGTTTAATTAATAAACGATCAATGTATTTGTGTGTGAGTGTGTGTGTATGCGCGTGTGTGTGAAAAAGGCTATATTTTGTATAAAACAAATTACAGATATTTTGTTATTACTATTAATAATAAAACTTTTCTTACTATTTTTTGTATTTTTTTAAATATTACATTGTTTTGATAATATGAACTATCATCATCAGGAAATCGAAAACTTATACTATCTTAACAATGTAATATTTTAAAAATACAAAAAATATATCCTAGTAAGAGAAGTTTTATTATGAACAATAAAAAATATATACAAGAATAATGTGAGCAAATAGGAATAAATTACATTAATATGTATTTCGATAGGACGCACTATCATCATCATCATCATCATCATCATATCTTAAAGTGGCTGAAAAACGTGTGATAACATCCTGAAATCAGTCCCATTAAAGTAAACGGTAATAACGCAGTAAAAATACAAGTTACTGAAACATTGTTTACAAGATACCTATTGACTGAATTCATTTTCCTGTATTTCATATTTCAAACGTATACGCTAATGCTGTGTAATAAACCTGTTTGTCTATTTAAAAATAGATATGGAGAACCATACACGACTTCCATGCTCTAAAATTTATATTAAAATCATTTAAGTACAAATTGAAAAATTTGACAAGTTTGACAAATTGAAATGAAATATTTCCATAGAAACTACTTCTTTGTTGCCGATAACGTAGTATACATATAAAAATTAACCCCCTCCCTCTTCAACTACCCTTTTTATTTATAGATTTTTCATCTACCTTACACAGTGGATTATTATGACCTCCTTTTCAGGATACTTTATTAATCAAAATTAAGTACTTTATTCTTGTTAAAACGTAAAACGTTGTAGGTACCGCTCCCCTTCACCGATCTTATCCAAAATCAATAGCCCTTAAGTCCTCCACAACTCGGGCACATATGCAAAAAGATGTTTGATTCTGTTTGAATTTGCGGGAGTTATCGTTTCTCATAATACAAAATTCTACAAATACACACAGACACTTATCGGAAAATGACTTTTCTTCATGTTTTGAGTGTAGTACAATCAGAATCAGCCCTTTTCTCGAAATACGATTTTTTTCGCCATCACCATACTTCCATTTCCTAACGGAACGTGGAAGTAAAAAGATGTTAATAGCTGAAAAACACATAAAAAATAATAAAAGACCCTAGAGATTAACAAAATCCGTCAACTTTTTTCGGGCCTCAGAGGGGAGGGCCTGTCCCATTCGTCCCCCCTCCATAAATACGATGACTTTTCTATACTCAAAGGTCGACTCAGCCTGTAGAAATGAGTACCTGAGTTAACATGCTATGGGGGCCTTAAGCGTAGTGCTGGCCACAGTGCCTGCATTATATAGGCCAAACGTCTCACATAGCACTGCCTACCCTGCTGCCTGCTAACTCCTACACTGCTTACAATAAAAGCAGTCACTCTTATAATAAATTTTGTTGCAATTATCTTACAGTAAATCAGGTTGTAAGTAAGCTCTGATATAATCGCGTGCGTAGACAAAATGTAGAACTGGTAATTACTGGATTTTACTGGAAACAAGTTGACATATTTTTGTCTTCTGCAACTATTAACTATTATGGTTTTGCGTTACAAATGTACGTAATTTACTTTGTACGGGGGCACAGTCAAGATTCTGTGTTGGTTATAAGTTATTACGTACGCGTACCTGCGCGGAAACACACACACACACACACACATATTAGTAACACCACAAAAATTAAAAGGAAAAGACCTCTGCTGTTTTCTTGTAGTCATACAATACATATTTCACGATATTACTTGATGACTCGTTGGGCACTTGGTGAAACATATCAAAACAAAGGTTTTGTAAAATATATAAAAACACTTGGTAAGTTTCACAAATTTTTTTAATTAACTCTGACAGCTGTTTCGACTAGCTAAGCCATTGTCAAAGAGGCGAGATTGACAATGGCTTAGCTGGTCGAAACAGCTGTCAGAGTTAACTAAAAAAATTTGTGAAACTTACCAAGTGTTTTTATATATTTTAGAAAACCTTTGTAATACATATTTTGTTGTTACACATTTTGGCATTCCCAACAACGACTGAAATGTTTAAAGTACTCAGAGTTGAAAAGACAGACTATATGAATAGAAGAATTTTCCTGCAACTCTACAAGAATCACAGAGCTCTCATAAACCAAGATGGACTCTCCTGGACCGAGTTTTGCGCTGGGCCTGCAAAGCCCATTATGTGATTTCGAACCTGACTCCTTTGGTATCCGTTCTGGACATCTCCTTCCCACATTTCTCTATGGGTCTGAGAATTAGACGTTAACGAAATCGCAGGACAGTCGTTTTCAAACGGGCGAACTGAGATTTCTCAGGCACGTACCAGGATGTACTCTTCAACTTCTCAAAAGACATGTCGATGTACGGCAGGAACTGAACATTATGAGTGTACTAGATAGAATTGCCCGGTATCGGTTAATATGGTTGGTACATCTTCACCGAATGGGTGACTGCCGCATCCCCAAACACCTACTGAATTATAACCCGACGGGACGGGCGTCCGAAGAAGCATTGAAGTGACCAGCTGTAGTTTATCTGCCTGGGCCAGAAACATGATGATGATGATAATGATGGTGGTGATGATTACCCGAATGGTTTGTCTTAGAACGAAATGTCTAAAGCAAGTGGTGTGAAGACCACGAAAGGCAAGTATACAACAGAAGCATAAGAGAGGAACTTGGAATAAGACGACTCCCTATAGAAAAAATATAAAGTATATCCTACCATTAAAATTGCCGCCTGGTAAGAATGAATCCACCAAGACGTTCCAAAAAGATTTTCAAAATGACAACAGATGAAGAAGAAATAGTGCACAACCATCAAAATCAAGGAAATACAATATAAAAGAAATTGCTGCCAAAAAGAAAATAAATCAACAGAAAAGTGAGAAAACGACATGAAATAGGAATATCGATTTAAAAAAAAAAAATGGATCGTGGATCCAATGACGTAATTCTTACATGGGAAAGAGGAGGAAGAAGAAGAATAATACGCACCGTCAACCGTTTTTCACTGAAGATGGCCTCTCCAAAGGTGAGGCCGAAACGCCTGAGAACATCTTTCAGAATGGACTGTAGTAGTAGACCACGGCCCAATAGCCCGGATTTTAATTTCAACAATCAGAATCAGTGCTCCCAAATGAAATTCATTTTTGACGTCACCGGCACGAGTCATGCCAAGAGACGTATGATCAGAGATGTGGATTTTGAGAAGTCTCCGGAAGGCGGAGGAGGCGATTGTCAAAGTCCAGAAATACAAAAAGGCTGATTATCGTTTTACCGTGGAAGCTTCTCAAAATGTAAACCGAGTGATTATAGGGAGCTGAAATATACCATCGTCGAAGTAGTCGCGAAACACAAGACAGTAGCTCAGACCTGATGTTAAAACTCTTCATTTTTGTCGTAAGCTCACGGGCCGGTGTCAATATTATCAAAATGATTATAAACCGGCGGCCTGTCAGGCTGTGGTCGGTTGCTACACCAACAACGAAATCGCCGGAAACGTTTCGAATCCCACCGTCGGGCATCTACTTCAGGCCGCAAAAAGCGACAGAGTGTTGTGAAACACTTACGGCGGACCTCGGCCGAACGATGCCCGACAAATTGTTCGGGTAAGAGCAACAACCCGAAAAAGTTGTCGGGTATCGTTCGGCCAATATCCGCCGTAACTGTTTCACAACACTGTCGTTAATCACTCTGATAATTTTAAAACTCTTCAGTTCCAAGAAAGAAAAAAAATGTGTGTGTACCAGAGTACACAGTTAAGAAGTGAAACTTCTTTATGACATATCATTTTTCTACTATTTACAACTTCACAGAAATTGGGTAGATAAGGCTTAAGAAAGAAAAATAAATCATCGGCTTATTAATATTGTTACTTTTAAATTATATATCCATTCACGATCAGCACCACCAGGTCCATCGGGGCCGCGACCGAAATGTTTTGGTTTTTAGGCCTCAGGCACGTTGTCCACGGCTAACTTCATCCTGTTAATCATGTCGCACTTCCGTAACAGGGTGCGCGCGCAGCTCTCAATTTTACCCTCTACTAAACGCGCCAAAAGAAGTATAACTTCAAAAACAACATGGCGCGTAACCGAAAATCGTGACGATTTTTTTTTACATTGCTATAAAATTTCTCTCATACGTCGATAAAGAAGTTTCACTTCAAAAATTAATACAAAAGCAAAAATTAAAATACTAATAAAATATAAAATAATAAAAAACAATATTAAATTGGGTTATGTAAACTGTAATATATAATAAGACATACTATATATAAATATAAATAAATGCAAATAACATAAATATAAATTCAAATAAAAAATATACAAAATACAGATGATACAAAAGTATACAAAAATATAAATTAAAATAAATTGAAATAGAATAAACAAAGCATAAGTTTTTAATCCAACAGAGTGTATTCTAGAAAGGAAACCACGGTTTGATCATTCGGAAGCTTCTTTCTTTCTATCATTAAATCATTAATCATTAAAAACAAGTTTAATCTTGATCTTTTATTTCATTTTGATACACGTTCAGGTAGCTGGCGTATTCATGTTTTATTTAAAATAAATAAAAGGTTAGCATACAATGAAAATAATTTGTAATTTTATTTAAATTTTGGTGGAAAAATTGTATAAGTTGTAATCTGCAGAACGTCATAATTTAAATACAAATATAGAGATTGTTTAACGTTACATATAATTATAATTCGATTCTTGGATTTCGTTGTCCATGACGTGTCCGTTACTTAACTAAATATAATTATTTCACTACGACTCGGAACACAAAACTTTTTATGGGTAAAAACGTAAAAGTTTTACCTTATAACCTGAACCGGTTTTCACTTTTAAAAAGCTTCTTCAGAGGTTAGGTTCAGAACCTCTGAAGAAGCTTTTAAAAGTGAAAACCGGTTCAGGTTATAAGCTAAAACTTTTACGTTTTACCCATAAAACGTTTTGTGTTCCGAGTCGTAGTGAAATAATTATATTTATAATTCAAGTAAATTAAAAGAACAACATAATTTCAGAAAAAAAAGTTTTAAAATTTTATTTCAATTAATTTGTTTTTAATTATTTAAAAAATTTAAAACATAAATTGAATTAAACAATTACGGATCGCGTAATTTATAAATCGTTATAAATATAAGAGATACGTCTGTATAATATAAATATAAATCGTAAAAAAAACGTCCGTGTAAATTTTGTGTCAGAAAGGAAACAAAACTTGTAATATCAAATTTGGTAAGAGATGAGTAGATTATGCAACTTACGTAACTGCTGGAAGCTGCGTTCTTGATTCAGAGAAATCTTTGTTCCCGGTGCGTAGAAATTATCGAGAGATCAACAATAATAGTAACAATAACAACAACAACAATAACATATGACGAAACGAGTGGCGCGGAAGGAAAAACAAGAGTAGTAGTAGTAAGAAGATGAAGAAGGGGTAACTCCCACCTTCCGTAGTACTGTATTCTGACATGTGACAGATAGGCTCACCGACTGAAGGCACTGATAAAAATCTAAGAATATGAATAGGCTGTGCCATTGGCGTGACATTGGAAGCGGCTGGGATTGGTCAGTACCGGGGTTGAGGGTAGGTAGTAGGTAGGCCGGCGGGTGGGAGGGGGTAGATCATAACCAGGGAGACTCCAGGTTCGAGTCTCACTTCACACTCGATTCAGCCGGCTAACAGCCAGGAACATGTTCGGTGTTACGCTTGTTCTTTGTCTCGCCACGTTGATATGCTCGTTTATCGCGGTGTCGACGCGTGCTCGCAAGAAAGCGACGTTATTGCAACTCGGTGGTGGCTGTGGCGGCAGTAGTATTTCGAACTCGGACGGGAGCGCCGCCAAACCGACGCAGCCGCTCCTGCTCCCTGGACCGAAATCGCTGCCGATAATCGGCGATCTGCACCACATCGGCAAGTACTCGAATCCGTTTGTGGCGTTTACCGCTCTGTCCAAAGTGTACGGTGACATTTACAGACTGACATTGGGTTCGTCACCCTGCATCGTTGTCAACACGTTTCCGCTTATCAAGGAAGTGCTGATAACCAAAGGCTCGCAGTTTGGCGGTCGGCCGGACTTCATACGATTTCACAAACTGTTTGGAGGCGACAGGAATAATTGTGAGTAAAGAAGAAAATAATCGTAATTACGATTTACTTTATTTTTATTTGTGTTTCTTTTTAGTTTTTAGTAGGCATTATCGTAGATATGACACTGATATATATTTAAATTTATATTCAAACATTCATACATTTTTCAAATTATTTAATGTCACATAAATCTTTATACTTGAGCATATTTTTACGTAGATGTGAGCAGGTGTTTTTAAGGTCTCCCATAAGAACTAAATAATTTCTGTACAAAGCCAGTTACACTGCACTTAATTAAAAATTAAGTTGCTAATCACAGAATTCATTAAAATTATTCAAGTTCCAATTGTTTTCTTGCTAAAAATTGTTTCTAAGTAAGATTAAATTTAACTTCCTTTTATGACGGAATACTTTTTTTTTTCAATATTAAATATCTTAAGTAAGTTTAAATATCTTAATACGATTTGTAGAGGAATAGTAATTATCCAGTTTATATATTATTATTCATTATTGAGGTCTTGTTTTGGTAGCAGAAAAAGGTCCTGCCGTCATGTATGTGTGTGTAATATTTTTATTTTAAAAAAGATATATTTTTAAATTCTGTTTCTTTCGTTTTTTCGCGATTTTAGTTAACTTATTCCAATTAGTCATTAGAATACAATACTGCATAATCTATTTTTCATAAACTGTAAACAACCATCCTGGAGGTCTTGAACTCTTTGCACGTTAGATCACATAATTCAATAATCTCAATCATTTATTATAGAGATTATATGTTATTTAGTCTAACTTGTATCGAATTATCCAGAATTATAGACTAAAAGAGCGAAAACTGCCCCTTAACACAAATAAATCTTCTTGTGTAATTAATTTTAACAAAACGTAACATAATCTATTCCAGGAAATATTTAAACACACTTAAAAAGAAAACCGGTTTTATTAGCACGTGTATGAGACTGTGTAATGCTGTAATTTACATAAACTGCCAAACGGAACCGAACGCATGGCTTCTCGCCTCTCAAGTTTTTATGGTAAAATTATGCTAATAACAATAATAATTTCTGGACTAAACTACAGAATAAGACAACAGCTACAGAATTTTTGGACTTTTAGCTAACAACTAATAAGGTTATTACAACCTAATATTTATAAATAAAGCTAATAAGATTACACATTTATATATAGTTATGAAATGAATTAATTTTTATAATATATTTTCAAATAAGTATATAGCCTACGTCAACAAACTCGTGTCTGTTGTGAATAGAGGCCCATACATAGGCCTACTAGAGAATGGCTTTAAGTTGCATTTCAGATTTCTAAACGTAATGTTAAGTCTGCATGTTAGCAAAATATCTATAAATTATATAATATTCGAACTGCGGGCTTCCGTTTTCAAACAAAAGAGAATAGGAAAATAAGACAGCATAATAATTTTCTGTTCGTAGTAAATAAGTAAAAGGGTAGGCCTAACTATAAAAACATCAAAATTCGATGTAAAGATTGTTACATGTAGAGATATTGTGATAAAGTAAAATCAGCCTGTTGGATGTCTACTTGCATAGGAATGAAAATCTATTCCAGAAATATCGGAATAACTTAAATTCATGTGTGATCTAACATGGAAGTATGTGTTGACATTTCATACAAGGGTCTGTTGGAAGGCTCTGGAGACATTACTGAACTTGCATGTAATCTATTCCAGAACTTTCTGTAGCCTATTGCGTAAGCTTTTAAAAGACTGATTTGTTTCCATTATTCGCTATTGAAGTGATGTATTTTATATAAATAATTTCTTTGTTAACAAATTATTAATTGTTAATTTTATGATTGTTTTTTAAAATGTATTGGTTTTCATGATCGTTTCTCTATTATTTGAATTTTTTGTACGCCTACAGTCTTCGTTCATATTTATCAATGCTATCGATATTAAAGTGTCGTTAATAAATGTTCGGAAAAAATCGTGAATAACAATAATAACAACAACAACAATAATAATAATAATACTGCTCGTGGGTGCATGCGCGCTGTATGTGAAAGAAAGAAAATAAGGCGAGAAAGAGAGAGAGAAACCGAATGAATCCTATGAATATTTTTTTATATTACTTTATTAATTATGTTGTTTAAGGAATACTGTACGTAATTCTTTTGAAATTCTTATTGACACGTTTGTTTTTTTTTATTTTGAATTCTATGAAACCGTAACTGTGTATCCGAGCACAATGCATTATTGTTGAAGTCAATAACGCATTGTTTCGAAACGGAACAAGTCAAAAAAAAATGGAAAAGTAACTCGATTCTAAGAAGAATCCTCCCAACTAAATCGTAAAAAGTTCCTTCAGAAACTTTTCAGAAAAACCACTGAATCTAAAATCTATGGAACTTTCTCTGTGGTTTTTACAGTTCGTCATTTTCTTCGTAAGAATTGCATTTTCTATCACGCTTATTTTCGTTTTAAGTCGCAGATCCGAAGATTACTTTTTGTAATCTGTTTAAACGGTGGACAGCGAAGAGGGTTATACAGTTGTCCGAACTCCCTAATGTCTGCGCTGGTATAGAATCGAAGATGGTCCGGATAAAGATGCTCGGAGAAATAACGACGAAACTACCACCGACTTTTCGCTTTGCAATCGTAAATTAAACGATCTTTTTAATACACAGTTTTTAAGTCGTAAAGTTTGCACGATGACATATTTTTATTTACACATTTATATTTATTTATTTAATGACATAATATAAATTGGGGGGGGGATCGAAAACCGCTTACTATAAAATCTATGTGCTTTCGATTAACATAAGGTGAAGACAAACAGAAGGAATTCCGCTCGATAATGCAGTAGGACGCTTGATCACAAAGTCACTAAAATACTGTTTGTATCGAATTAACCTAACGTAGTCTTTCTTCTTCTTCGTTGTCTTCTTCTTCTTCTTCTTCTTCTTCTTCTTCTTCTTCTTCTTCTTCTTCTTCTTCTTCTTCTTCTTCTTTCGCCTTCCAGGATTAAGCTATAAATCTGTTCCAATTACACAGGGTTCCTTCAGTCCATTACTTTCATAGTTTCAGTGACTCCTACCTCGGGGTGTATAAGTTGGAACGTCCCTCGACAACGGTATATTAAAAGATCTTAGTTATTTAATTGTTCGGAATCGGTGTAAGGCCAGGATACATCAGTTATAGCAGTCAGGTGTAGTACAAATAGGACAATTAAACATTTAAACATTACACGTGACTTGAGTTTTTCTCCATCTGATGATTACGCCGCCAGAAGCACTCAGCAATGAAATAAAAAAAAAACCAAGAGATTTAATTCATTTCTAAACGTATTAAGAAATATAAGTTTGTTATTCGCTAACGAAGTACTTAGCAAATTTTCTGTAACGGGTTGCAGTGTCACAACAATTACAAACAGAGAAATAACAATATTTTAAATAATGAAGTTGTGTTAGTGGTTATATTTCTGCTTGAGAAAAATAAATCATTGTCAGAGGGTTGATTGGTTGAGTTAAGGAGATTATTTAACCGCACGTTCGATCCCCCAGATCCCCAGTTACGCGCTCTCTCTCTCTCTCTCTCTCTCTCTCTCTCTCTCTCTCTCTCTCTCTCTCTCTCTCTCCCTCTCTCTCTCTCTCTCTCTCTCTCTCTCTCTCTCTCATAAATTATTTCCGTCTACAGTATTCTTTCGCTTAGTCGGATTCGTTCGAATGTTAAATTGAATGGAAAAAAGCAGTGTCTAGGAAACGGAAATGGTGTAAACAACTGTACTTCCGCTTTAAAATTAGCTCTCCTTAGCTTAAATTTTAATTTGCGAATACGTTAGAAGTCAATTTTAGCTGACTATTAATTTTGCACGTCGTGGCCCGTCTCCATCCGTTCGTTAATGTGACAAAACTCGTACCATTGTCACTCGACAAATGATGACGTCAGATCTTAGTAACTATGTTTGAGGCAAAATAATAATGTGTCTATGCACTCATTCTTTACTACATTGCAGCATAACATTCAAAACGGAAGTCTTCCTCTACCAGTCCCGCCGAAATACAGCACATGTTCTTAACAGAACCTCTTGTCGATGAACTTGAATGTTTTCTAACAGTTTTTATTTTATTTTTTTGTAATAACTTACGTTTCTTCCCAGACTGACAGCGAGTCTGTGGTATTCCCTATAAACAATTAAAATATTCGACTTATTAAGCGTACTGTTTTGGATTCCCGCAACAATTGTTAATAATACTATAATCACAATGTTTTGACAACTCTTCTTCAGGTGAGTTAATAAAATTAAACAGTAGAACAAACTTTCAGTGAAAAAAATATCTTTGGTTTTGATAGACGCTTTGTTCTATTGTTTAACAGAAGAAGACCTGTTTTGTTAATGGTCGAAACTTTGTGATTACTGTTTTATTGGTAGGTATCCGAAACGGTTCGTATAATGGCCATACTCGAGTCTTAGTTTCAAGGATCGAACATCTGATCGAGTATCTTACCATAAACAATTGTGTTTAATATTTTAACACCAGTTTGTTGCAATAAGTAACGGTATTCTTCTTCTTCTTCTTCTTCTTCTTCTTCTTCTTCTTCTTCTTCTTCTTCTTCTTCTTCTTCTTCTTCTTCTTCTTCTTCTTCTGTTTATTCTTTTTTTCGCATAACGGCAACAAATATTAGGCCTTAAGTCTGTTCCGGTTACAAACACGCTTCTCGACACATGCTGTCACATCCTTTTCTGCAAGGACAGATTGGACTAGCTAGCAGCGATTAACAGAATGGATGTGAATGCATCTTATGTTAACGACATAATTTTATTTTCTTGAGGAAAACAGAAAGTCGGGAAATGCGATTTTTTGTGATGGTGACAAGATAGGTGACAAAAAAAAGTAAGAGAAAGATTTAAGTACATTTAATCTGAGCAAGGTCACTACATAAATTGCTAAGGGAATATGAACCTAGAGTGTGGACGATACTACTGTGCAAGCAGAACAAACCAGTAGTGTTTTCTGCCGTGAGGTTGATGATAATGATGTGACGGTGATACAATAACGTAGGCCTATATAATAACATTGCGAAAAATGATTAAAACCAACTGTTTATCCAGGTGTAAATTGGCTTACACGTTCAACTGGCCTTTGGTTTATATTTACAAGATTTACGGTGTAGAATCTTGGACGTTGACTGAAGCAACAAATAAGAAATTGGAATCTTTCGAAATGTGGCTCTACCGTAGAATATTGAGCATTTCATGGACAACACATATAACAAATGTTGAAGTTCTTAGAAAGATGAAGAAAGATTGGGAAGTTATTAACACAGTGAAGATAAGAAAGCTTCAGTACCTGGGACAACTCATGAGAAATGAACAGAGATTTTACTTATTGCAGTCCATACTACAGGGAAAAGTACTTGGAAAGAGAGGAGTTGGGCGACCGAGAATATCATGGCTGAGAAATTTAAGGACCTGGTTTGGCATGAATACAACTGACTTATTCCGTACACCAGTGCAGAAAGTTAAAATAGTTTGTATGATATCCAACATCCGAAACGGATAGGAACTATCAGAAGAAGATACAGGTGTAGTAAATACACGGGCCTGTGAACAATTTTTATTCCGTACAATTTTTGGTTCTTTTTCCTTTCACGATGTTTTACTTAGCTAACTTTCTGTTGACACGACATGTAGTACACAGTGAGGCCAAGTTACACTGTATAGTGTTTCGAAGTGTCTGTGTCTATCAAGTACACAAAAAATTTTAGATTTCCAACTGTAAATTCCTGTCAACATGAGAGAATATTTTCGTTTGAATTGTCTCTCTTCACTGTGTTTTACGTGCGATAATAATTCCGTGTGTGTGTGTGTGTGTGTGTGTGTGTCAGTGCGTGCATACATGACAATGGGAGAAAGAGACGGGAATGTCTGACGAGCGTAAGGAAACGGAGGACAGAAAAGAAGAACTCTGCGAGACGTGCAGACAAGAGAGTTTTCCCCGCTTTTGTTTTATTTTCTCCATCTCGTCTCTCTCTCTCTCTCTCTCTCTCTCTCTCTCTCTCTACATATATATATATGTGTATATGTATATATATATATATATATATATGTATCGGTTTCCCTAGCTACAGAGCGACAGAGAAACGACCATTACCACAACTTTTGGCCATGTCACATTGCTTTTGTCGATCACGTAAACATCGGTGTGTCTCTCTCTCTCTCTCTCTCTCTCTCTCTCTCTCTCTCTCTCTCTCTCTCTCTCTCTCTCTCTCTTCTTCACTATGCGAAGAATTTTTTCTGCTGCATGTTCCAAGTGGCTTACACAAAACCGTAACAGATTCTATGGGAAGGCTGTGTGTTACATTCAAATGTCGTGGTGAAGAATGTCTGGATCCAACAGGCAGGCACCTGGCCGTTCCATTTCTCGCATTCTTTCGCCTCCTCCTCCTCCTCCTCCTCCTCCTCTTCTTCTTCTTCTTCTTCTTCTTCATCTTCTTTTCATCCTTATACTTTTCTTCATTAACAGTCAAATTAAAAATATTCAAGTATAGACTAACTTGTAAGATGATTTGTAAGATGACTAACTTGTATAGACTAAGTTGAAGATGACAGACACGAGATTTTTATTTGTTTTTCTCCATAAACCCAAGCAAATGATTTGAATGAATTTTCCTTAACAATTATGAACAAGACTCTGATAAAAGAGGAACCAGTTAGACCCAAAACAATTAATAACAAAATACAACTATTTCATTAACGACTCGGAACACAAAGTTTTTTATGAGTAAAAACATAAAGTTTTACCTTACAACCTGAACCGGTTTTCACGTTTAAAAAGCTTCTTCAGAGGTTGTGTTCATAAAAAACTTTGTGTTCCGAGTCGTTAATAAAATAGTTGTATTTAGTTAAGTAACGGACACGTCATGGACAACGAAATCCAAGAATTAATAACAATCTTTACAAGTGAACACTGAAACAAGTAAATCACGTTAACAACTATGGGGGCAATATCACAAATTCTTGTACATATCACCAAAAGTCGTAAATCTCAAATTATATGTGGAAACATCGATAGAACAATTAAGAACAAAGTCAGGATGGTAAAATTGAAAATTTTAAAACAGTATCTGTCTTGTTTTATTGTAGAAGGCCCTACAAGTGGAACTTAGATTATGACCAGAAAAACTGAAAATAAAGTAGTCTTCCGAGATGAAGAGGACATTGCATGAGAGCTGACAGAATTAGAAATCTAGTTATCCGCGACCGATTGAATATATCTAAACGTCGCTGATAAAAAATTAAAAAAAAAAATCATAGGTAAAAACAGAAAGAGCATTTAGGAAAGATGAGGAACGGAAGACCGCGTGAACAAGTTATGAAATACAAAGAAAAATGTAGAAGGAACATTACGTCAACGAAATCTGGTCAGATACTTGAAGGCGGCACATCACAAAAGCCTAAACCATTTTGATGAAGATGATGATAAGACGGAGTAACGCGCTACGTCATCGCCATTATCTTCAGCAAGGATTAAACCAAAAACGGTTGTTCCGATCCCAAGCAGATAGAGACTAGAGCTGGTCGCACTCCACGCACACCACTCCGTTCTTTCGGCTTATGATAGGGCAATCATTCATCCATTCGGTTAAGACGTTCCAAACATTTTAGCCGACATTGGGCAAACGCGCTACGTTTTGATTAAATTTCACGTTTCTAATAATTACTAAAATCCAATAGTATGTTTATAATATACGTAGCATAAGTAGTTTTACACGTTATTACAAAAACAATAATTAAAAATAGCTGTAATTTTAGTCTTGTCATAGGAAGAGACCAACATTAATTCTGCTTCGCTAAGCAATTATGTTGCCCTACCTCATCTGTAAAAAAATCACTTTTTCAGTTTCACATCATTTCCGATGTTTTTTACTGACCAACGGGGAATTGGATAGAACGATTCAAAATGCCAGACCTGTAACCATATTATAATTAGTAAAACTCCAATAGAAATATTATTTCGCGAGGTTAGCGGGTAAAACTATCTAAGTCTAAATTTTAATGATGTTTCAAGGTGTTCCCAAAACGACATTTTTTATGCATTTTTCTTTTTCTTTTAATTTTGAACACCCATGTAATCAATAAAACCATTGGTTATCACTAATATATTGATAAAATCAATGTAATCATATGATTTATCATTGCACTTGAAAACCTTTTAAGTTTTCCAGAAATTCACATGAGCGGACTTGAGTAGTTTTACCACTAACCCCACGATATTTGATAACAAATTCAATTCAGGGAGCATGTACTAATTGAGTAATGCATCCCCTAACTTCACACGACAAGTCGGTCACTAATATAACAAAAATATTTCCGGGCGAATAAAGTAAAAAAAACCTTATCTGTTTTCGTGTGGTCGCGCGCGCGCGCGAAAGTGTTCTCCAGTTAAATTATTATTGATGTCGTCAAGATATGGCATTACTTCCTGTAACGTTCAGATGAAAGCCACGCTATTAAGTTAACGCGAAGCGAAGAAAATCCAATCTCACACAGACTGTGTACGTACAAACACTAGGTGGGACAACAATCGAAATAGTTTGGATAGAGTCACGCGATAATCGCTTTTACGTAATAACAAAATTCCTGCAGGCATTGTTGTCGACGGATAGCAATGACCTGGATTGTTGGAAACCTAACGGTCCGCGGGTTAGATGCAAACGCGCTCTGACCTTGACCTTGACGAAGGTGAAGGTCACCGGTACTTACTCTCTCCCTCCCTTCCCCTACACTCATTGTTCGCTCCCGCTCATCACTCACGCTCATTCACTCGTTCGCTTTGATCTTCACTTTCGTTCTATATATCTTCTTATCCCACAACCCCACAGGCGAAACGTTGGGCGACAAACCGAACCCGCGCTGCGTGCACGGCTTCTCGACTTCTTCAAGTTCACTTCCATGCTCTGAGAAGACGTGTTTACATCGACTAAATCGATGATTCCCAAAATTTTAGTTTCCTGGATCGTTTTAATAAATTGTCTGAAATACTACGACATCTCAATATCATCAACTTCTTCTTCTTCTTCTTCTTCTTCTTCTTCTTCTTCTTCTTCTTCTTCTCCTTCCCCTCATCCACTTTCAAAGAACAGGCTCAACCTACAGTTTCTTATAGCTACTTATATCTCTTCGGCCTACAGTATACTGCTGACAGATAAATTGTGATTCGCTTTTGCCAGATGGTCGCACAAATTTCTTTTATTTTCTTATTTTTTTTTTATTGAGAAATGGTACGTAACAACATTTAATTTTGGGGGGAACGTACACCCAAGAACGCTTGTTTAGGTTCGTTTTTTTCGGGGGGGGGGCGACTATATTCCCCTTTTCATATTAGTTTCATATTGACCGTGTTTCGCTGACGTTCGTCACAACCGTACAGTCCATCACAGAGAAAAGATTACAACAATCACTTGAAGTATGGTGCTATAAGAAGTGATTTAATATACACAACAGATAGACAAGGTCGTCAAAAACTAATATCTTGTTAGAGCAGACGAAGGAAGGAAAATCTGGAACAACAGTGTACAGTGAAGGGGCAAATTATTGGCGTCATTGTACGTCAAGTGGGGAACAATAAGTGAAGTGCAACTGTACATAACAAGTCCCTCTGCATTTCATTTGAAACTTTCTATAAACATTTTGCGTGGCTCAAGAGTGGTTTTTGACTGAACTGACGCGAAGTATGCTGCAAATACGCACGTTATGTACCAAACGCTGGCTGATTGTGATTATTAAGAAAACTCTAAACTTTTACTTTTTTATTAATTTATAAATATTGTAGAATTCCTTTTATTTCTACGATTATTTAGAAACATTATTTTAACACGCACATAGAAATAGATCTACATTAAATGATTATGGAATTTCGCTTAAATTTCTCATAGTTCTGGGAGGATGATTGAGACCCCCCCCCCTAAATACGCCACTGCTTGGTTGTGGACATTTAGTAGTTATAAATCGTGGAGATACTGGTAAATCTACCCAAGTCCATTCGTGTGAATTTATGGAAAGCTAAAGTTAAAGGTTTTCAAGTGCAACTGATTAAATATAAAACTGATTGATTAAATATAAGTCTGTTTCATTAATAGAGTTTTTTATTATTTACATAACTGTAAAAAATGCTTAAAAATGTCGTTTTTGAAACATCTTGAGGTATCATTAAAACTGTGACTTGGTAGTTTTACCGCTAACCCCTCGAAATGCAGAACTCGCAAAGTGTAATAATATACAAGCTTAGAAAACGAGAAAAGTAGTAAACTAATAAACACATAAATTCCATGTCGGTCTATAAAAAGTATCGTCCAAACGTTTTTCATTTCTTATACGTATTTATGTTTGTCAGAAAAATTATTATTTCCATAATGAATCATGGTAGTAATGGTTGCGTATAAATAATACTGTTTACGATACAAAGTTTTTCCATAATGAATCATGGTAGTAATGGTTGCGTATAAATAATACTGTTTACGATACAAAGTTTGCACAACAGTCAGAAACTTTTGGCTGGTCTGGCCGCTTATGCAACTTTAAAAAAGAAATGGTCATTTTAAAATTCATTTCGATAATTTTTTCAAGTCGAAATGAATGCCTTGATAGGCAATCAATCAGTTTTTCAGAGAAATCGTGTTTGTAGAATAAAAAATTTTTTTTGCCGCCCTTTTGGGTGAACCACGGGTACGGCCCCCTCCTGCCGTAAAATAATCGACTGGGTATACAGATGGCATTGATTTCCCGTCTACAACTGTATCATCATTGACTTCTGCTACCGCGCGTCATTGTATCGCTTTAGCGTTTGCTTATACTTTACACACGCAACAGATTGATTGTGCCTGAATGACCGCACAGTATTATCTGAATACATACGTATGTTTATGTTGTAGTAACTTCTATTAAAATAAACTTCCATGTTTTGCATTCTGCACGTTTGTAATCGGTTTTGTAAAAGGACAGTTTGTCTGCCATCCTAAAACATTGCACGCGTTTTTTTTGCACTGATAAAGTTACAGATTATAATAACATTGAATACCTACCTGTTCAGTTATATAAACTTATCTGTATATATATATTGTGTCATCATTTATTTATCTTATCTTTCTCGCTGGTATCATACTGACTTGTCAGTACAAGGACTTTGGCGACATTTTGTTTTAAGAATATAATGAAACATTTTTTTCTTCTTCTACTTCTTATATTTCTTCTACTGTTTGTATATTTTGAAAAGAGTTACTACTACATTAGCGTACACAGCTAAAAAAAAATTAATAATAAAACAGCCTAAACCACGAAATTCTTCAGAAGGTTGAAAATTAAGAAGTAATGATGAAATATTATGTCAAAGTATAGAAAATATAACAGAAACAATGAGAAAAAGAATACTATTACTTTTCGAACATTTATATAGAATGGACGACAATAGGTTAACAAAGCAGATCTTCAAATATCTATAGGGGAAGAAGTCAACATCAAGTTGGATTAAAGAAAACCAAAAGGATTTAGGAAAAAATAATATACACGAAGAAGAAGCAATATTTAAATAGAAGTTTTTTCGGGCAAAAGTGTTAAAAATGGAAGGAGTCCAGGGTAGGAAAGAGAAAAACCAGGTTCAAAGTGGACTGAAGACAGGAAGAAGAGACACAGTGAAAATATGAAAGAATATTGGAGAAAAAGAAAAGAACAAAGAATGATGGCCGGGAAAAAAAAATTTACAGATTGACAAAATTCCTCGTCAACGTTTTTCGACCCTCCGGAGGGGGGTCCGGCCCCGTTTGTTTTCCGCCGTAAATACGCCCCATCAAAGGTATTACATTGACACTAGCTTTTTTTCACGACTCTTGCTGTGAAATTCTACACTAACTCCATAATCCACTTTTTAATTCCTCGTCCTTAGTCTTAGTGGCACCGATGAAGAAAACACAGTCGGTCTTCGAAAATGGTATGGCAATTTAAAACTAAGTTAGTCCTCGATAGACAAGGAGATGTACTCTCTACAATTCTGTTTAAACTTGGCTCTCGAAAAAGTGGTAAGGCAAATGCCTATAAACCCAGGGGGCACGATATTTAACAGAATGCTGAAGTGTCTAGCTTATGCTGAAAACACAGTACTTATCTCAAGAAGCCAACAAGACCTAAAAGAGGGTTTCTAGAGTCTAGAGGAGGCCGCAACGAATTTAGACCTAAAAGTAAACACAGAAAAGACGAAGTGCATGTTAACAGGCAGTAAAATGGAAGAGAGAAGAGCACCCTGGAAATTGGAGGGCGCAAATTTCAAAAGGTCGAAAAATTTAAATACCAGGGCTCACTAGTTACTGAGGACAACATTATGGGAGAATAAATAAAAGAAGGATATCTGCTGGTAACAGGTGTTACTTCTCCCTGCAAGGACTATTTAAATGTAAAGAAATTTCGACGAAACCGAAACATCGAAGCATGATAATGTTTTTAGGCTTTTGAAACGTATAATGTGCATATAACAATATATAATATATATATATTATATATAATATATAACAATATAAATATATTTACTATATAACAAATATATATACTATATAACAAACATTATCATTATCATGTTAAAACGACAGAGACCGAAGATTTCTAGACTGTGGGGAATCGAAAGTGTGGAAGCGTTACATTTATCGATGACGTTACATTTTTGTGGAATGACCCCCAGCCTAAAAACATTATCATGTTAAAACATAAGTAGAGCAACCAAGATTCGGCTCTACAAGACAGTTCTTAAGCCAGCGGTCATGTACGAGTCCGAAAGTGGACAGTGACAGTGACAGAGGAAGAGTGGTTGCGCAGGTGGGAAAGAAAAGTCCTCACGAGTATATTTGGTGCAGTGAACGTCCAAGGAGCATGGAGAATAAGGACTAATGCATTAATCCAGCAAATCTATGGAGAACCAGATATCGTCACTGACATTAAGAAAAGTAGAATCCGGTGGGCAAGCATGTCCAAAGAATGTCAGAGACATCCAACTTTTTACGGGGAGACCTGGTGGAAGAAGAAGGAAGGCTCGGCCCAGAAAACGATGGTTGGATGATCTTGAGAACGACCTGCCAAGCTCGGTGTACCAGGAGGTCAAAGGGGAGAGAGAGAGAGAGAGAGAGAGAGAGAGAGAGAGAGAGGGAGAGAGAGAAGTCTCTATTAATAAGTGGTTTATTAAATTAGACTAATTGTGTGTATGAGTTTGTGTTTATGTTTAATATTGAAAGCAAATGTGTAATGTAAATTGTATAGTATATGACTGATGTGTTGTGTATGTGTTGGCAGCACTGGCGTTGTGCGACTGGTCGTCGCTGCAGAAGACCCGGCGCAGCATCGCGCGCATGTACTGCTCGCCACGTTTCCCGTCTACCAATTACGAACAACTGAACGCCGTGGGATGCGCCGAGACGTCGCACCTGGTCGCCGCCATAGAGTCGCTGCGCTCGTCCACCGCGCAGGAAGTGCACGTCAAACCGCTGGTGATGGCCGCCTGCGCCAACATGTTCACGCAGTACATGTGCAGCGCCCGTTTCTCGTACGGCGACGCGGGCTTCTCACGAGTGGTGCGCATCTTCGACGAGATCTTCTGGGAGATCAACCAAGGTTACGCGGTGGACTTCCTGCCGTGGCTGCTTCCGTTCTACGGGCGTCACATGCGCAAGCTGTCCAACTGGGCGCACGACATACGCCAGTTCATTTTGGCGCGCATCATCGAGGAACACCGGCGCACGCTGGACCCGACGCAGGCGCCCAGAGACTTCACCGACGCCCTTCTCATGCATCTGGAAAAGGACCCCGGCCTGAACTGGGAGCACATCATGTTCGAGCTGGAAGACTTTCTCGGCGGACACTCGGCTATCGGTAATCTGGCCATGCTGATACTGGCGACCGTCGTCAGGAACCCGCACGTCGGCGCGCGGATCCAGAAGGAAGTGGACCGTGTGACGCGCGGCGGGGAACGCGACGTGACGCTGTTCGACAGGAGCGAGATGCCGTACACGGAGGCGGTCATACTGGAGGTGCTGAGGACGTCGTCGTCTCCCATTGTGCCGCACGTTGCTGTAGAGGACACGTCCATCGCAGGTAACTACTCTACTACACTTACTCTAATCCCTTGCGTCACTGCCAGAATTTACTGAATTTCTTCTTCTTCTTCTTCTTCTTCTTCTTCTTCTTCTTCTTCTTCTTCTTCTTCTTCTTCTTCTTCTTCTCCTTCTTCAGGCCTCGGACCTTAGTCCGTTGCGAACTCATTGATCAGACCAGCTTTCCTTCTGTCTGTCGATGTTGCGGTTTCCCCTGGGATGGTAAAACATCATTTTCTTTGGTAGTTTGTCCTGATGTACAGAAGTTTAGGATGATAGTCTTTTTATACGTACTTGACCGCGAATACTTTCTTTTTTTTTGTAAATTTTAACTTGGTAGGCCTAAATGATAATTTTTTTTTCTCAGCAACCGTGGCAGATAATGTTAAGTAAATGCGAAAAATAATCTATAAATTTGGGAATGTATTAAGTTGTTTTAAAACAAGTCGTTTTTAGGCCTAAATTTCAAATTGGAAGAAAAGCGCAATTATATAACTAAGGGCCTGGGTGTCCCCACGCCTTGCATCCCCGCTTACGACACACCTGCCAATGGCCTGGGTGGCGACAACCCATTCTCAGTAACATGACAGGTGTGTGTGCTCTGAAATTAAATTGTCAAATGTGGACTGCGTGTGAAAGAAAGTATGGCCATAGTCTTCTTCTTCTTCTTCTTCTTCTTCTTTTTTTTCAGGCTTGGACCTTACAGTCCGTTGTACACTTATTGTTCGGATCACTTTTTTTTCTGTCTTCCGATGTTACGGTTTCCCCTGGGAAGATAAAACCATCAGTTTCTTAGGTAGTCCGTTCCTAATTAATCCTTTTCATGTGGTCCGTCCAACCCCCGTCTGTACTACTTGAGCCTGCCATATGGTCCGTCCAACCCCCGTCTGTACTACTTGAGCCTGCCATATGGTCCGTCCAACCCCCGTCTGTACTGCTTGAGCCTGCCATATGGTCCGTCCAACCCCCGTCTGTACTACTTGAGCCTGCCATATGGTCCGTCCAACCCCCGTCTGTACTACTTGAGCCTGCCATATGGTCCGTCCAACCCCCGTCTGTACTACTTGAGCCTGCCATATGGTCCGTCCAACCCCCGTCTGTACTACTTGAGCCTGCCATATGGTCCGTCCAACCCCCGTCTGTACTGCTTGAGCCTGCCATATGGTCCGTCCAACCCCCGTCTGTACTACTTGAGCCTGCCATTTGCGAGGACGTTCTTTATGTCATCATTCCTCAGCCCGGTCTCTCCGGGACAGTGTAAGTAAAGATCTTAAAAACCTCATCTTACGTTGCCTGTATTCGGCTGCGTACAGTGTAGTGTCCATGTCTCACTACCATGAAGACCGTGGGGTGACAGTTTACAAAGTGCACTCGCCCAATTAGCTGACCATTCACTGTTAATTTACACCTTACCAGGAAAGCAATCTAATGTCCACGGGCTTAGTCTTCATAAAAGAGGTTTACAGAGAGGCCATTCACTATGATTATCTGTCGCATTTTTCTACTTACAAAACTAATTTTCAGTAGTTACATGTTTTTTATTCTGAACATTTTAGACCATTAAAACTCTTTTTTTGCTGCCTTTACATTTTCATTTGTATCTTTAGTTTTACAGAAAACAATAATTACGTTCTGAGAAAACAATTAAAAAATAATTAAAATTGCATACTACGACTTAATTTGTACATAAGTGAAGTTGGCAAACTAATTTAATTCCATAGTATTTAACATGTAAACAAAATTTTGTATAGGATTAACTGAAACTATTACAATGTTTTCTCTTTCTTCTTCTTCTTCTTCTTCTTCTTCTTCTTCTTCTTCTTCTTCTTCTTCTTCTTCTTCTTCTTCCATCAGGGAATAGGCGAATCGCCTGTTCCGGTCCCAAAGCAAATGTACAAATACATCCACTTCGCCAACGCTTCCTAAATCTCCCTATACTTCTCTGTCCAGTAGGTGGTGTGAGTTGTATCCGGGAGGCATCCTATGCAGATGAGCAATCCAACCTTTTTTGTTTTACACAGTACGATCTTGGATATTAAAAATGTTCAAATCTATGCGTATGTCTTCACTGATCTCTTCGTGTGATCGCAGGAATCTCATCTGCGACGCCAGTATCCTACTCAGATATTTCTTCACCGGAACCCAAGTTTCAGAACCTAATTACAACACTGGCGATAAGTGATGTCACAACTAAAATAAACGAAATTTGATCATCTTTATTTCGCTAGGTGTTTTTTCCCACAAAACCCATAGTTTCTGCTTCCGCACAGAAATTTTCATATTGTATTTCTAACATGTTTGTCTTCTTCTTCTCCTCTTCAAGGATTAGGTTATAAACCTGTTCCGGCACCCATCTCATCCTCGGACGATCCAGGTCTCTTCTACCAATGGCTTTATAGTTCAGTGCCGCTTTCGGCAATCGATCCTCTTTCATTCTTTGCAAATGATCCCACTATTGTCTTCTGTAAATTGAAGTAATTTCATTTATGTCATTTACTTCGAGTTCTGCTCTGATATCTTCATTCCTTATTCTATCTTGCAATGTATAATTTAAAGTATTTCGAAGAAACTGCATTTCTGCACTCTGAATCTTGCCGTTTTCCTTTTGTCATGACCCACGCCTCATTCGCATAATTCAACGTGGGCATTGCAATTGTCTTATAAAATTTAATCCTTGTGGTGTGACAGACTTGAAACCATTTTTGTTTCTTGTCCGCAGGCTATCCGGTGAAAAAGGGCACGACCGTGTTTCTCAACAACTACGAGCTGAACGTGGGCGAGGCGTACTGGAGCAGCCCGGCCGAGTTCCGTCCGGAGAGGTTCATCGCCGACGGGACCGACAAGGTGGTCAAACCGCAACACTTTATACCGTTCAGCACGGGCAAGAGGACGTGCATCGGTCAGCGGCTGGTGCAGAGCTTCTGCTTCACGCTGATCGCCACATTGCTCGGCAGGTACGATGTGTCCACGTCGCGGCCGGAAGCCGTCAAGACGTACGCGGCTTGCGTCGCACTACCGCCCGACACCTTCTCACTCAGCTTCACTCCCAGACTGAAGAGGCACTCGACGTGAACGTCATGCAGCTCGATTCTATTTTGCGTGTAAATAGTCTATACGGATCTGAATATATGTGTATCAAAGACTGTTAAAAAAAATTGACCATAAGAAGCCAGTAATTTCCACTATAGTCCATCAGCTTTCTCCTTCTGATAACACAAGTTTCTACTTATTCTCGTATACCAATATCGAAAATCTATGCATTTGTATAACGTTTAGAATGATTCAAATTTTCTCTTATATAACATTCCACTGAACATAATTGGATAAAGTAGACATTGCTTTACATATTTTCGTCCAGAAAAGAAACACTTTAACGGGAAACTATGAGATTTGTTTTATTTTGTTTCGTTTTGTCGAGAAAATAATGTGAATTATTGTATGATAATACAATAGGGGTTTCTAGGGGAATCTAGGGGAACACTAAATCTAGTGTGCCTGCCGTGACCACGGGTCTGATACTAGACAAATTTGAATTATTTGTACTTTTAGTTAATTATGTGGTTTGTTTAAAATGCTTTGCAAGTATTTTCTTTGTTATTCAATATGAACGAAATAATATGTGTAAGTAAAATTATTTTAAACTTCATGCTTATGTAAACAAAGTTTCTTTTAAAAAGTGTTTTGTTTTTTGTGCCAAGTAAAATTTATTTATTTGCTTCAGGATAAATGACGTACAGCAGCGGTATAAAGTTAATAACGATGCGTAATTCCAAAATGTTAAATAAAATATAAATTAATGATGAAGAAGAACAATATCAAATAAATTAGAAGAAACGCATTCGTGTATCAAATAATCGTTTCCATTATTTATAATATAAATACATTTATCTGGCTATAGATTTGTATATTTAAATAATATTAATTAACTCTAAAAATTAGTTATAAAAATGTGATTTTATGTTAGTGTAAATACTTTAACGGTCTCTTTTGCATGCTTAGAAGCTACCATGTAGTCCGATTCTTTCACTTTCAAAGCACTGGCAACATGTAAGAAGAAGAAAATGAAGTTTGTTTATTATACTTCACTTTCGTTTCTTGGTAGAGACGTTCCACAGGCGGTGTCTCTTGAATTCTTATTTTACATAATGTGTAGTTTCAAACAATAATAACACGCACACGCGCGTGCGCGCGCACACGCACACACAGAGGCTACGTGAGGAAAAAATTAAAAAAAAATAGTAACAAAGTAACCGGTATTACGTTACAGCAGCACAGCCTTAAATATGAAAATTAAGTGTCCGTTGTACGGCGAGCAAGAATTCGAATAGTTTCGACACCAGCACAAGCACAAGCACACGTGTTTTTTTATTACCAACACGTGAGAATAACTCGCGTCGGCCTGTCCCACTGCCGCGCCGGGTATAACATAATTTCTAGGAAGTAAATACGTTCTCTCAGACTCGTTGGCTTCTGATTTTGTTTTACTCGCCTTCTTCTTCCTCTTCTTGTTCACGCCTTGCTGTAGTAGGTACAATTCCCCTAACCAATGTTCCTAACTTTGTATAGTCTACACTTTTACAACAATCATCTTTTCGATTTAATAGAAAACATTTTAACTAAATAGGAAGTAGTTTACACTGTCATATTTTCCTATAACTATAGCTTACCGATATAAAATTGCTAACTTTAGAAAATAATTTAACGCATTTTCTTTTTTCCTACAATTTCGAGCGTGTCGTACTGTACAAATCATGCACAACTGTAAATACGATCTACATTTTTACAGACTCGCGCGCGCGCGCTCGTATTTCTAATGTATATTATGTATATTTTATATGTGTTCACAAAAAGAAATACGGAAGTTCATACATACTGAAAGTTCATTGGACTTCATTCTATTTGGTATCCAGTTCCATTCTCTGTTTTGCTTAAAAGTTCCTGTCCCTTTTATTCGACCCCCAAATCTCGCAGCCGTAAGTGCAATAATAATTTTTTATACTTTTTTCGTTTACTTGTGAATGTTCTCATCCGAAAATACCGTAATCAGGTGAAGTGTAACCTGTCTCCTCCGAACGACTTTGCTAGAAATATCCACATCAATTCTTTCATACTTGGTTGCCTATTAAAGGCGATACAATATAAAAAACTTATTTATGTTATAGAAATAAAAATGTGTATAATCTAAAACAATAAAATATAAATGTTAGTTGTAAACCTGTTCTGTGTTTCCGTCAACGTAAAATTTTAAAGTCGTCCACTGTTCTGTGTATAGTCAGTTAGTGTCATGTAAATTATATAGTATATAATATGCAACGTTATTAATACTATTTTGTATACCACTATTTATTATTGTTAGATAAGTATTTATTTTATTATATTATTATTATTATTATTATTATTTATTTTTTTAATAATGACTGATAGCATGGTTAACGCAGCCATAGATATTATATTTTCAGGTCTTTTGTGATATTCTGAACTTATAAATGCAACAGTGTTTTATGTCTATACGCGTCTGTTGCAGTTTTGTCATAATGTGTGTGTGTGTGTGTGTTTTGTAATGTGAATGTTTTGTCAATAACAATAGTGTATTATATATTTTTATATAAAAACATGGAAAGTAGTATTTATTAATTTTATTTTTTGTGTACCTTTGTTTTTTGTTATACTCTTTTTAGGCTAAGGATTACTGTGTTTAGACGTTAAGTTGACGTTGTGTATAAATATAGTCAGCATTGCAATCTGAGTTGGTCTTTAATTCAATCCTACCACAAAGGTTAAGTCGGTTTCTGTATTCCCAATTTTAATGCAACTCGAAAAAATAAATTTGTTTGTGTGTGCGTGTGTGTGTGTGTGTGTGTGTGTGTGTGTGTGTGTGTGTGTGTGTTTTGTTTTACAATTAAAATAGAGAGAGAAAAAGGAAGAATTACTCTGAAAAAAATATGGTCTACAGTACACATATACAGCATATACACATCTTTCAAGTAGGATTTACTTTTTCTTTTTTTATTTTGTACATCTTAAAGATTTACTGTCTCACATCATTTGAATTGCATCCGTTGGAAAAATATTTTCATATTAACGGTGTAAATTTTCATTACTTTGCGTTTGCTGAAATGTGATAATATAAATCATATGATGTTCGTAAACCTGCTTTTTTATTAATCTGATTCTAAATCGGTCTTTAATTCAATCCTTCACAATTAAATGCTATCACTTCCAAATGTTGATCGCTTCATAAGCTGAGAAAAATGTTTTTAAACAGAATTTGTGTGTCTGTGTTTTATAAATGAGACAAGAAAAGAAAAGAGAGAGGGAGCATGATCCATGGGCAAATTATATGCTGGTTTGCAGATTATATCCATAGTTAGTCCTATTAAAATGTAAAAGAAGGAGGGAAAATAAGAAATTCATGCAGTGGGATATCTAAAATGTAGCTTTGAGCTCCTGGCTCGGGTCGCTTCATACAAAAGAAAAAACAAGTTAAGACTAGCCAACATTATTATCTTTAGAAAGGCTGAAACACGCGTGATAACGTCCTGTAATCAGACCCATTAAAGTAAACGGCAAACACACAATAAAAATACGCCTTATTGAAACATTGTTATAAGATCAAGATACTTATTGACTGAACTGATTTTTTATATACTATATTTCAAACGTATATCTAAATGCTGTGTAATGAACCTGTTTAAATATTTAAAAAAGAGCTACTACTATATTAGCGTACACAATTGAAAATAAATAAATAAAGCCTAAAAATTAAGAGACTAACAAAATTCGTCAACTTTTTCGATCCTCTGGTGTAAAATGTAAGCGATGACAACAATCAGTATAAAATGTGCACGGAGGGATCGCGAGTCGAAGGGAGACTATCGCACAGCCTGGTGGCGAATCAACGAATTAACACAAATGTTTGAACCAGCGTTTATACTTATTGTTGTGGTCCCTTCAAAACGCTACGAAATCCTAATGCCGAATTAAGTTAACGAGATAATTTGAAATTCAGAAGCCATAGGGATTAATCAGTTAAATAACATTATTTCTCTGACGAATGTACGTTCTTGGTTCGATGAAACATACGTACATAATAACTGATTTATACGCAATAAAAAATTACAGTGCAAGGAAAGCTCACAAAGAAGATATTACGGAAAACAGACTATCAAAGGTAATTAAAAAACCTGGCAAGATGAAGCACGTAACTGTCTATAATAAAATATGAACAAACAAGCGTTAAAACGTTGAATAATTTGTTACTTCGGACAAGGTGGTATTCATACGCAGACAGACGGAATTTAACTGCCTCTAGTTTACTGTCGATACGGCCGGAATGAAGACGGCCTGCAGAGTTTCTTGTGGATTCTAGAGAAAATATGCGCTGACTGCAAGATCAAAATACATATTCAGAGAAAAGAAGAGTCACTGCTTTTTAAGGAAAGGATTCAATTAGAGCCAGTTTCAATTTCAATAACATACACACTATTATCAATTAATTCCATTAATTGTGTTATCAGGCGAACGTTGGAACAAACCTTACTTCTGGCACTGACATCGCTTGTAATAAGCCAAGGAAGTTCACAGTTAGCTAGCGAAATTCCAGTAAATGGTACCTGAAAAATAAAACACGGAAGGATACCCGAATGAAATGTTATAAAACTGTGGCTGTCCCCACATTCCTGTATGCTAGTGAGACATGGACTCTTGGTAAAAAGGGACGTGCAGAGGATTCAGGCACCCGAAATGAAATTTCTAAGAGGGACGCAAGGTTGTTCTCTTTTGGATGGGAGAAGGAACGAGGATATTAGACGCGATTTAAACATTGTATCATTGCACCGGAAGATTGAAGACCACAGAAGGAGATGGTCTGAACACTTGAATCACATGCCTGATATCCGTCTACCTATGACTACCTTGGGTATCTTGGGTTATCACCCTACTGGGAAGAGAGATGTCGATAGACCGAGGAGGAGATGGGTTCCGGAACAGGTCTAAGGCCTAGTCCTTGGAGTGATGATGATGATGATATTCCAGTAAATCTGTAGTGCCATAGGCAGGTCACTGAAAGCAGGTGTACATCCAACAAGCAATTCTGGTGGGAGAAGAGTCGACTTGGAAAAATATGTTGAGATAAGGGTTGGGGTAGAAATATAAAAAGTTGGACCATTTTTTAAATTAAAGGCGTAAAGTACATTTTTCGTGTATAAATGATAGTAATAGTGAAGCTAGAAACAGTTTGTTATTATCATCACAATAAATTTATTAACGTACAAGTGTAGGCCTAAAATCATAATTGAGTTGATCAGTTCATTGTTCGTTTAATAAAATTCAATTACGGTTCAACATACACACTACTGTTTGCCAGTAGCGAATCTAGAATTTGGAATTCGGGGTGAGTCGGTGTGTAATAACATACTGAAGTCAATTCCATTAAAGTAATAACAATAAAAGTAAGCACTATTGAAACATTGTTTATAACATGCTTAGGCTATTGACTGAATTGATTTTCCTGCATTTCATATTTCAGACGTACACGCAAATGCTGTGTAATAAACTTGTTTGTAGACCTGTATTTAAAAAAGTTTTACTATTGTATTAGCGTACACAGCTGACAAATTAATAAAACAGCTTAAAAATTAAGAGTTTTATAAAATATTTTGTCAATTTTGGACCCTGTGCGGGGGTTCCGGTTCCGCTCATCCCCCGCCCGTAAATATGCCCCTAATCCATTGTGTGTATGAAACCACAGTTAACATACTGGTAAGGTACAGTTATAATTAAAAGTAATTTTAGAGTAAAACAATTAACCTGCGTAACGTGACACAATTTTTTTTATAACGTTCACAATCGCAAAACGACGACAAAAATGTCGTCTGAACAGACAATTTGGGGGAGGGGTGATTTCCTCTCCACGGATCCGGGACACTGCTAGCGCTCCTAGTGACAGCCTTACTAAAGGCAGCGAGTACTATAGAGTGCTTGCCTTTTGCGTCTCTGAGAGATAGGTTCTGTGACTTGAGTCTGCAGACTGACAGCGTGAAGCCACTCGGGCAACTTCGTTACTGTTCGTCCGCCGCTATTGTCTACTCTCTCGTCAACCCACACTCCACACTTACGTGTATAATGAAAGCCACGTATTTTTATCCAAATCGGGGTTTTCCTGTGTGCATAGCGGATGAATTGCATATTAAAATGAATATTGATTGTGGTCACAGTTAAATATTAAAACATAATATAGAATTAATTTAACCATATCGTTGTACTCCATTTATTACCCTGAATTGTAGTTTTTGTTTTAACCTTTGTTTCCTCCAGAAACAAACTCAATTTCACTGGCTCCCCAGATAAATATGAACCTTTTGACTACATCGTCGCATTAGTATATGAAATATACGTTTATTAAGAAAACTTATTTTATACTGTTTTGCCGGTTTTTAAGTTCAGTTTTTGTACTCCCAATGTTGGTTTTGATATATATTGGTGTAATCAGTTGTGGTAAAACTCCTCTTTACCTGTGCACTAACTTCGCAGGTTAGTTTCGTATTTATCTGGAGTCAATTTAATCAATTATTTTTGTTTCTGGAGTGATAAACGCTGAAACAAAATATACAATTCAGGGTAATAAATGTAAGAAATGGTATGATATGAATTTATTCTCAATTGTGTTTATTATTTATCTTCGAGAATTATATAATTACCTTTATAACATAGGAAGTTAAAATTTGTACAGTTATTCTACTAATAACATTTGTCTACTAGAATTATAAAAATGTTTTAAAAACTGACCGAAATAAAAAAGGTTTTTATTTAAAAAATATAAAAAATTTAGAAAATTATAAATTTTGTAAATTTATAAATTTATTATTCTAGTGCCATAACATTCTGAAAGGGTGATGATTAACCGTACAAATTTCAAGTCTGTAGCACAAAATAGATGCTGAGAAAATGGCATTTTAACATATACGGTTCCCACCCCCCTTAAATTGACAATACTCCTTTGAAATGTTACACGAACTTCACATCGAACACTTACAGCGCGTGTACCTAATAAAATCTGTTACACTAAAAATAAAATGACAAAACTTTAAAATGAAACATCGAAATGCTTACAGGACATAAAGGATCTATAGGTAGGTTAGACATGAATATACACAGACACTTGAATACACGAAAAATTTACTCTTGAGTTTACGTATTTGAAGCTGTGAACTTAATAAAATTATTGTGCTAAAATAAATACACAAACTTTAACCAAATATTTACCTAACTCACATCTGACAACAAAATACAGGCGGGCATAGATGAGAACGAAGGTAGCCGAAGTTGCCCGAGTGGCTTCACGCTGTCAGTCTGCAGACTCGAGTGGTTCTGTGCGGTTAGGTAGGTAGGTACCAGAAACAATGTACTTGTAGGTTAGACTGTTATAAGTTAGAGTATTTTTAACTGTATCCTAATATAAAAAAGAAGAATAGATAATGAA
This sequence comes from Magicicada septendecula, assembly GCA_034769895.1. Lineage (NCBI taxonomy): Eukaryota > Metazoa > Arthropoda > Insecta > Hemiptera > Cicadidae > Magicicada > Magicicada septendecula. The sequence goes on along the minus strand of CM068367.1, from coordinate 29,424,552 downwards.
AGTGTAGTTAAGAAATCCTAAATGTTAAGATTTCTGAAATTATAGCCAACTTATAGTTAGGGCATTGAAGCATTTTTTTGAAGTGATTTCCTTGGGGGCAGAGCGATCAGTCATCTGTTAAAACAGCGCACAGGGCTGGAATCAAAGTGATATTAATGAGTTTGTTCAAACTGATTTGTCAATCTCATTTTGACTGGAAGGCAGGTGACAAATGCACCTATAAGAGGTAAGAGGGCATGTGAAACCGTTTCTGGTGACAACAATAATGCTGGTTACATAATCATTTATTTACTTTTGACTGATTTTCTTTAGGCAAGCACTGCATGCGTTGCTTGCTCTGAGGATTCATTTCTGATTAATTGTAATTAAATCCTTAAATTTTGAGTGACCGTCAATCAATGAATGTTTTAGTGGATGGTTAGTGAGGATCGGTCAATAATACAAATTTTAGATATTTTGCGTCGACGTTTCGACAATATTTATTGTCATCTTCAGGACCTGTTTATGAAATACAATAGGAATATGAAACATAACGAAACAATTAAATATTTGAGTGAACGTGTTGGTGATGTGAGTGTGTGCGTGCGTATGTATGTATCATTTTATATGTGAAGACTTATGATAGTTTGTTTACATCTTCAAATTATCTTTAAGAAAACGAGCAAATTATAGTACTATAACGAGCAAGTTCTCTCATACTATAATTTGCTCGTTTTCTTAAAGATAATTTTGAAGATGTAAACAAACTATCATAAGTCTTCACATATAAAATGATACATACATACGCACGCACACACTCACATCACCAACACGTTCACCCAAATATTTAACTGTTTCGTTATGTTTGATATTTCTATTGTATTTCATAAACAGGTCCTGAAGATGACAATAAATATTGTCGAAACGTCGACGCAAAATATCTAAAATTTGTATTATTGACCGATCCTCACTAACCATCCACTAAAACATTCATTAATTGTAATATTATTTAATGACAATCATGACAAAAGTGGCGAGGAAAATAGTTTAAGACCTGTAATACATTAATTATATTCAATATAAGTAATGGAATTTGTAATTGGAACGTAACACAAATGCAACAGATACTTTCTGTAATATAAGCGAATAAGTTAAAGTTCGGCATTCATTAATGGTAACGCCTACATTGATGTGTGGAAGCAAAACTTGGATTGCACTGCAAAAACAAGGTATCAGCAAAGTATGACGGACAGAAATGAAGTATTTAAGAAAGGTGAAAGAATGTAGGAAGCCAGACCGCTTTAGAAACGAACCCATGAAAACAGAACTAAGTATTTACGACATGAACGACAGAATACAAGAAAATAGGAAAAGTTGAAAGGGATATGTGTTAAGAATTGGCCCGTCACTGAGAACAAAAATTGCCTTATATTCATAAAAGGCAGGGCTAGATTTCAGGGGGAACGCGCCGGAACGCGGCGCTCCTAAACCTGTTGGATCCAAAAATAAATTACCGAAAAATATATATATATGAAAAGGAAAAACTAATTATTACAAAAATTTACTAGGCCTACTACTTTTTAAATTGTGCACAAAGCATTGGACACACAGAGTAAGGAAAGGTGAAGAAACAGACAATATGATGACACAATGATGAAACTATGGAAACTTTTTTAAAATGCCCGAACCACTGAAACTTGGAGTTTGATTGAGGCTCTGGGATGAGTGACATGTTTTCGATTGTCGTCCGGCTAACCTGACGATGAAGCACTTTAGAAATATCAGTAAACTTTATTAGCTTTTTAGATACAAGTTTATGCGTATGTTACATAAGCTTACGTATGTTATAAGGCTTTAAAAATGTAGATCTCCTGATGTAATAACCTATATCGATCGGTAATCGCGTGGTGCACCACGACAACAGTGTTATTCATGTTTTTGAACATTAATTATTGACAATGAGTTTACATATGTGTGTTTTTATTTTAATTGGATTTTAATATACCTCTTTTCGAGCAAGTGTCTGAGGATGGGTCAGATGACCTGAAACGCGTCACGCTAATATTATTCTAAAGATAAAAGTCACAAGACGGACCTAACAAAGGCTTATACGCTAATATAAAATATTTGTGTCTGTACAACTTTTGAATTGAAGCGTTCCGGCACCTATAATTTTATAAATCAACCACTGATAACAGGTATCACATTTCCGCTATCTTGGTTTTGACATCACTTATGATGGTTGTAACATGATGTCACAAAGATGGCACAATTCGTCAAAAGTTATCAACGAAAACAAGGAGATACTCGACTGAAGCTTTGTAAGGTAATGTCTGTGCCAGTGTTGTTATACGGTCGTGAAACTTGGCTTCCGACGAAGAAATGCCTGACGTCGCGGTTGAGATACTTGTCGTCTGTTAAAGCTGGTGATTCTTGTGATCTGAAGAGATAGACTTGAAGCAAAGAGTTGAACATTTTTAGAGTTCAAGATGGCATTGAGGAAAATAAACGGAGATAGATTCGATACAAGCCTATTGGACAAAGAAGTATAGGAGGCTTAGGTGAAGTTGACGTATTTCCTTTGGGACCGGCACAAGCGATTCGCCTGTTCCGCCGATGGAAGAAGATTATAAAAGACAGATGTACAGGTCGCCACGGAAACTATGCAGCAAATCACTGGAAGACGAAATAGACATTATGCCTTATCCGTCATGTGCAAAAGAAAATGCTTTCCCATTTTGACGCATGTTCGATCTCAACTATCGTTGCAAAGTTAAAATCTAGATTGTCGTGACTTGATGCCCGTGCAGTACGTTTTACGTACTTGAAAATATTATACAACAATACGAATATTTAATTCACTCCACGCCCATTACAAGAGTAAAGACTGTGTACATGATACCGGAACACAGAGTAAATGACGTAATTGATGCATGGGAGAACAACGTGGTGACGTCATCGATGTGTAGCTGGGTTAACGAATTAATTCAGTCCCCCATGTCCAGACGTTCGTGTGGTAGAATATCTGTACGTGTGTTTTTATAAATGACTGTATACCGACTGTAATTGGTTTTTACTCAAATGTATTCAGCGTCAGAACAGAAGTGAGGTAAGTGGACTTTTCAACAATGTCTGTGCAAGTGTTAATTCCATATTATGCTGTTTACGTACATTCACGTTTAGTGTTTCTCTCGTCAAGTTAAAGACTTGGTAGGTCTTGAGTCTGCGGAAACACTGCACAAACTGCCACCGTTGTTCTTCTTCTTTTTCTAAAACAGCGTTGCCGATGAGTACCGAATAAAATCACTCTCGCTTATTCCAAAGAGAGTCGTCACCCCTCCCAGTTCCCGAAAAGTAACAATCGCAAACGTACTGTAATTAACTTTCACAAAATAAAAAAAGAAACTGTTTCACATGTATTTAACTTTGACAGCTATGTATAACATATAGTATTCGTTAAGTGCGGCTAAATTAATGAGTTTAAGTCCAATAGGATTAAAATCTATTCACCAACAGACGTTAACCGAAATTCCTTGTTGCTTAGTATTTGTCAATCGGTAGATATCAGATCTCTCACTGTCTGTCTCTCTCTTTCTCACGCTCTCTCTGTCTGCCAATCTGTTGTCTCTCTCTACTCTCTCTTTTCTCGCATCGTACTGTCATGAAGTCTTGTTGATTTTTGACAAATTTAATTTTAAATAATATAAATTATTTCCAAAGTTTGTATTTTATTGGAAATAACGACTTTATAAATAAAATACAAAAACATATACAGACGGCAGTAAACAAAATGCGTAATTATGGAACTCTTTTAATGTGACAACAGAAATATTTACTCCAGTTATGAATCAAACAATCCTCATCATCTTCTACACAAGGATTAAACCAAAAATATTTTGTTCCAAGCAGTTGAACTAGAGCTGATCACTCCAGCGCTTCTTCGGACGGCCCACACCTGTCCGTCCTTTCTGCTTATAATCGAATAGTTGTTTGGGGATGCGGCGGCCATCCATTCGGTTAAGATGTTCCGACCATTTTAGTCGATATCGGGCAATCCTATCGAGTATACTCATAATATTCGGTTCCAGCCGGTATATCTGCGATTCTTCTGCGATTTTGAAGAGTACATGCCTGAGAAATCTTATTTCCGCCGTTTGATTACGATTGGCCTGGGATTTCTTTAAAGTCCAATTCTCAGACACGTAGAGAAATGTTGGTAGGGCCATCACCTTGTAGAACTCCAGGCGAGTTTCTTTACTCGTTGGTTTTAGAGATCTCTTGATGGCCCGCGCATATGGTTGAACTTGTACAGCTTCTTCACCACATCATTGCCAAGTCAATTAACGAAATATAACATTCTTATCGATATAACGGTACTTTCTGTAACGATAAATTTCTCTATACCTACCGATTGTTTTTCCAAGATCTGTCGCTATCAGTTGAAGATCAGTTGGAGACCCCTTTAGTGTTACGCGTAACCCCTTCACATCCACCTATGTGCTGCTATCAGTCCATGATCTGTGAAGTGATTAATGTAGTTTAATTATAAGACGTTCACCTCTACACTTCTCAATACGATAATGAATCACTGCACTGATTCTAATTCCCTATATGGCAACGAAAACGCTATCTGATATTTATTCTGGTCCGCGACAGTAACGTATCCATAATTTCGCCTTGGGTGGGGGGGTGGGGTCCGGTCTAGCCCGCTTCATACAGAAGAAAAAACAAGTTAACACTAATCAATATTACTATCTTTAAAGTGGCTGAAAAACGTGTTATATCATCCTAAAATCGATCCCATTAAATAAACACAATAAAAACACGCGTTATTGAAACATTGTTTAGAAGATACTTATTGACTGAACTGATTTTCCTATATTTCACATTCCAAACGTATACGCAAATGCTGTGTAATAAACCTGTTTGTGTATGTTAAACAAGAGTTACTACTATATAAGCGTGCTAAAAAAAAAAAAATAATAATAAAACAGCCTAAAAAGTAAGAGATTAACAAATTTCGTCTACTTTTTCGACCCTTTTGTGGAGTCCGGTCCCGTTGGTCTCCCTCCCCGTAAATACGCCCCTGGTCCGCGAGCAGGGCCGGCGAGAGCGATCACGGGCCCCGGGGCTAAACATTTTTGGCCCCCCCCCAAAGAAAAACATACCAAAATCATTACTGTTGGATTGTTAATGGTTTAGGATTTATTAATTGACCCTACAATTCGTTATTCTTAACTTTAATCGTAAATAAATGGGTTTTACACTGTTAATAAATGGCCAGAACAAGATATGTGAAGAGAGACATAAAATAACATAAAATATATTTATAGAAATACATAATAAATGGTATGTTAGCAAGTGAATAAATGTACTGTGTAAAGTTTTACAGCTATATTTACACTATCTTTTTATCAGTCTGTCATTACAGCAATATCCCCTTTCTTGCCTTTTTCAGTAAAAACCTTAAACAAGTAAAACCTTAATTTAACTATAAGTATATTAAATTATCTGTATTTGTAAGAGCACCAGCTATCAGGACGGAAAAAGTCACTTATATTACGGTATGAGCTGCAGTTAAGAAATTAAAAAAATTTTACCGTCATTATAGGCTTAGTTATTTCTTTTAACAAAGGGCAAAGGCCGTTATGCGCCGGGCCCGCTTCGGGACCCCGGGGCTCTGGCCCCCCCTCTCGCCGGCCCTGTCTGCGAGGTATTTCTTTATAGAAATTTCACTGTTGTCCAATATAAGGAAGCAATGACATATTAAATACTGTGAAACAAGACAACTTTAAAGATAAAACAATAGAATCGCTTAGGTTTATGACACGTGTCATAAAATCAAAGAATGGTCTGATGTTGGTTAAGATACTTGGAGGAATATCAAGGTGGACACGTAAGGGGACCGCTTTCGTGTGTTATCAAGATGGCACCTGCACCTACTAAGTGGCTGCTGGGCTCCTTATATTACGTACTGTGTCTTTCTTCAGACCATTGATGACTCAAAGGTCTCCTGCTTGTTTCTTTCTGCGCAGCACGTTCTCCATAAATGCCGCCACCTGGTTCCCATTTGTTTTTGGGAGACAACACACGATTTCACTACACTGTCGAGCGTCATCTGAGAGAGAGAGAGAGAGAGAGAGAGAGAAGCAATGGCGTATCTAGAATTTGCCTTGGGGGTGGGGTCCGGGGTCGGCTGGGCTCATAAAAAAAAGAAGTTAACACTAATCGGTTTTACTATACTTAAAGTGGCTGAAATCAGTCCCAATAGAGTAAACGGTAAAACAATAAAAATACGCGTTACTGAAACTGTGTTTACAAGATATTTATTGACTGAGTTTATTTCAAATTTTCATATGTATTTCATATTTAAAACTTATAGGCCTACGCTAATACTGTGTAATAAACATGTTTATATATTTAAAAACGAACTACTACTATATTAGCCTACACAGCTAAAAAAATAATAAAACAGCTTAAAAATTAAGAGATTAACAAAATTCGTCAACTTTTTCTACCCTCTTACGGGGTCCGGTTCCATTCACCCCCCCCCCTTCCGTGCCTTAAATACGCCCCATATCAAGTACCCGTTACGGGATGGCGCAAGAGAGCAGGATCACGAGGGATGAAAGCGGACGTTGACACAGGTCAGGGTCCAATAATAAAAACACAACAAAACCAATTAATTGTCACGCACAACTAAAAAATTTGAAAATTTGCTGTAAACCGTTTTGAACTGATAAACGTGCAAAAGAAAAAAACCAATTAAAACTCTACTCGTAGTTTCATTATTCGCCACCAGATCGTGCCGGCGTTTAACTAAGTGTAAACGTACTTATAGGTTTCAATAACATGTAGCCTACTGTAGGCTACTTATTATTTCTGCAAACGAACGAATTGCATTCTTTACTGTTGTTATTTACTTTAATTGTGTTTGTTGGTTTTATTCGTTGTTGTACTATTATTGTTGATTTTTCTGTTATTGTTATAACTCTTCCCATTGTCATTCTTATTGTTGTCCTACTTCTTCTTCTTCTTCTTCTTCTTATTATTATTATTGTTTATGTTGATGTTGTTATTATTATCATTTTATTGTCTCTGTTACTTCTGGTTATTTTATATTAGGTCGTCTATGTGACAAATTCTAACTACTATTCAGGAGACTTTCAGGATGACTGATTTTTGGATTTAGTCAAGTACACTTTTTGGCATTTAACTGTTGCTTACTTAGATTAGTTACCAGACCTTTGTTTGTATGAGCTGTTCCTTGTATTAGTATCAAGGACGGATTCAGCAAGCATTTTGGGGATGGAGTGGGAAATATGAAAAGTTGGACCATCCTAATGAAGTATAAATGATAGGAATGAGTGAAGCTAAAAAATATAGTGTGTTATTATCAACGCAATAAGTTTATTTACGTACAAGTAGAATATCGTATCTGTGTTTATCAGTTCATTGTTTGTTTAATAATATTCACTAACAGTTTAAAATAGGTCTGCGTACTATTCGTTAAAGTTATGTATCAATCGAAAATTAATAAGGTGGTAAGGTACAGACAGATACAATTTTAAGTAATTTTAGAGTAAAACCGTGAACATACATAAGTAATATGAATTTTGTGTCATATTTACAATCACAAGACGACGGAAAGATTTCGTATGAAGTGACAATTTGGGAGGGTGGATTTTCCTCCATTCCCCCCCCCCGGATCAGCGCCTGATTAGTATTACTATTACGTTATAAAGTGTATTAATATTGACCGCTTTTGTCTTCTCCACCAACCAATTCCACTCTGCTTTACCTCTTATCAGCGCCTGTCTTCAGTACCGGTACTATTTACGTATCCGGATTTATCACGTCTGTTTCTCCTGATCCTCACGTCTTGATTTTAGTCCCCCTCTTGCTCTGTTCTTCAACTTTCTCCGTATTTTTTCTTCCCTTAATTATCGTTTCTTCTGCTTTTTCTGCTTAACCTCTCTGCTTTATGTTCTTCCCGTCGAGCAGCTCTTGTCCTTCTCGGTTCCTGAAGGATATTTCCGTTGGGTATTTATTACCCTTCGGCTCTGTAATTGTTCTTCCCTCCCAGCTCGCGGTCTTCGCCAATTTGTTCTGACACATATCTCCGTTCCACGTCGTCTTCTTTTCGTTGTTCTTTCTATTACACATGTTATTCAACACATCTGGCGTATGCTCTCGCTGAGTATTCTGTCCCATCTTGTTTTTTTTTGCAGTTTTCCTTATACATTCGCGTTTCCGCCACTTTCACTAGTCTTATTACAGGGTGGCGCAGGGAAACGGGAAAATTTGAAATAATTAGAAATAAATGAAGGTACGTTACAAAACTTTATTTGAGGCTCAAAATATGTTCTACAAGACTGGAAATTACATTAGGCATCACTTTTTAAAAATTACGTCTACCCTTTGGATTACATGTCATCGTGATGCTGATGACGATTCTCGGCGCCTCAGCCTGGAGACTCCAACACCAGTCTCCTCCACTCGTCTCTGCTTTAACGCTGTACAAGTCATCATCCATATCTTCCACCTATCTTTTTCCCGAGGTCTCTCTCTTCTTCTTCTACCACATGGATTACCATTTAATACTTTCACAACTCTATTGTCCATCACGCGGTCTGTACATGATCTGGCCACCTAATTATATTTCTTTTGATCCCAGCAACAGTATCCAGCTCCCCGAAAATTCTCTCCAGCTCTTCGTTTGTACGTATTGTCCATGTGTCTCCATCCCTCCTGGCACAATACATCCTTATAAGCTTTATTGTGCTCTTATAAATTCTGGCTTTGGTTTCCTTTCTAAGATATTTTTTCTGCACAAGTCATTCTAGCAACCAAACAATCTGTTAGTTTCCACCACTTGTGCTGTCTTCCTCTCTGTCCGTCTGTCTAACTGCCTGCCTGCCTGCCTCTCTATCTCTTTCTCTCTCCCTTAGTCAGATAACCCCCGACAATGTCGTGAAATCATGTTATCTGGCAAAAAGAAAAAATGTGAACCAGGTGGCGGCAGTGTACTGCGCAGAAAGAAACAAGCGGGAGACCTTTAAACAGGGGCGGAATAACCATTAGGCTGACTAGGCTGTAGCCTAGGGCGCGACACTTTAAGGGCGTAAAATTTTAGCTAAAAAATAATAAAATTTTACAGCTAAATGTAAAATTGGTAATAAATTACAAGGATAAAAATTTGAGTTCATTTTGAACACAGGCGCCTGTTTGCGAGAAATTATGGTAAAACTTTCATAAATAATAGAGGTGCTTTCCAAACTGTTTTCTCCGATTATGAGTCATCGGCGACCGGCCTTTTTCACCTTTGAAGAGGGTGAAGAATTATTTACGCTCAAATTTTCCCCAGGATAAACTGACCAGTGTAGCCCTATTGTTGATTGAAAGTGACTTTCTGGAAGGACTTGATTTCAGTGAGGTGATTAAAACGTTTGCTCAATCTAAAGCGAGAAAAAATAATCTAGCTTGAACTTTACATGATTCTTAACAAATCCACAAGATATTTAACTGATTGTCTTCTTTGTGTAAATGATGTTAAATGTACCCTTAATAAAACTGTTATAATTCTGTAACTACTTAGTTAATTTTTTCCTTAAGAAAGCCATGCAAACTACAAATGGTTGAAGGTGTAACTCTAAAACAATCTCTGAAAAATAGCCTCACTTTTCAATTCTTGAGACTATTTCCAAAAACAGTAAGATATTTGAAATATTCCTAACTAAGAAATATATTGTAGGGTGTTTATAGCTTCATTCAGCCCCTTGGAAATAAACGTAAGAGTAGCCTATGGGAGGTGAAGGGGGGCGCTAAAATATAATTAGCCTAGGGCGCCGAGATACCTTAATCCGGCCCTGCCTTTAAACCATCAATGGTCTGAAGAAAGACAGTAAGGAGCAAAGGCCCCACCTTAATGAAATGCGAAAGCGTTGCCGGGAGGTGGGGTGCTGCCGATTTATAGGGTATCATGAGCCTATAAATTTGTCTTGCCTCCTTTGTTGATTTTTGGAATTACATCTTTACGGCACGTTTTGCTCCCGAGTTCGCGTCTATTCTAGATTTTCTCATTTCCCCGTCAGCCACGGCTGTAACATGGTGCATACACAGGACCGTGAAGGCAAGAAGGGAACGACTGTTGCCGCCTTCTCAAGGTGGGGTGGGTTTCAGCGTGTGGGAGTCCCAGAGGGCTGTCTCTCTGATGGTGCATAATGCATTACCCCCCTCGTGAAAATTATTATTATTACAAGAACAAAATGTTGTTACGTTTTAATTGTTTGTCATATATTATTATGTATGTGAATATTAATAATTCTCTGATTTTGTTTTAAGATTTGCGAGTACTGTGTGTTGTTTCGTTGAAATAATTCAGATATGGTAGCACTTTAATTTACAGTATTTTTAACCACACTTCTTTTATGTAAAAAGTGTTCATCACCTTTGTAACGCAACAAAAATGTTTACTACTCCTAAAAAATTGTATGGTTTTTGAAAGGCTGCTGAAACCCGAAGAACGTTTTTAATTATTGATTGTTAATACATTTCACATGAAAAATAGACTTGAAACTGCGTTGTATTGCTGTGATCAACATATACTGTAGATGACCAAGTTACATTTCTACCAGATTTTTTTAACAGCGTATCCACTAGATAACAGTGTTGAAGTAACAATTTGTATAGACCCACTTGTTTACATTTTTGATTAAACAGTTTACATTCATTAACTGGATAATCAAAATCAGCCTAATTTTTTAATTATGTTTCTTCAGTATACGGTAACATAATTATTTACATTATGATTTGTACTGCAATAAAAAGTGTTGCCACTGAAACAAATAAATAAAACTTAATTCAAAATGTTTCGTTTAAAAATGAAAACGCAGAGAACATAAAAGGAAAAGTTATAAATGAAAACGTGTTATAATTGTGTTATATTGAAGTGAAAAAAATGTCGACCCTGCCAGGATTCGAACCTGGAATCTTCTGATCCGTAGTCAGACGCGTTATCCGTTGCGCCACAGGGCCACGAGTTTCAAGGGCTTTTTGATCAGTAAATGACTATTAGTACTTTAGGTGTGACAAAAAAACACGAATGAAGTTAGTGTCTATATGTGAATTAACGTATAATTTTAACTCAAAACACTGTTATCTTGATCGTACTAAACTTTTTCCTTGGTTTATTCGTTAAAATGAGGAATGTATTCTTTAAACCATAAACACTTAGCTTCGGCAGCGACGTCTCCTCTCACTTACCTACGATCCATCATACGTCTGCACCCCCCCCCCCCCGTAATGTCAGTCTCGCTAAGCTATATCCCCTAATAACGTACTTTCTTCTCTGTTTACCACTCTCTCTTCAGGGAAATCCTTCCCCAAGCATGTGTATAGCGCACTGCTTGGCACCGGTACGGAGGTCCTCTGCCTCGCAGGAGAACGACCGACGCTGAAGGCGTCCGCCTGCTTTGTCCGAGGCGGCATATCTGCTGTCCGAATCGCTACCAGAGGCAGTGCTATAAAAACATCAATTAGTCATTCTTCAACAAAATCCCGGCACTATTTAGCGGATAACCGCGCCGGCGTGTCCCTTCTCATTTTTAGATACTCTAATCAAAAAGATCAGCACTTTTTTCATCTGGCAGTCATCGGGCACGCCCGGAAGGTGCAATCAAGCCACAGATGCATAGACCCCTTCCCCCCACTAATTAAAGCCGAGCAAAGCGAAAATAAAACATAAAAACTTGTAAAGACAAAAGGAATGGTCATCATTATTAAAACAAAAACCCTACTGCACATAAACCCATAGGCCTATATTCCTCAACAGGAAAAGCGAGAACAACAATAAAATAATTCTGTGACATTACGTTCTATACAATAAGATACAGCATTCAGTAGCGTATCTAGAATTTGGTCTTGGAGGGGGGGCGGTCCGGTCGAGTCTGCTTCATACAAAAGAAAAAACAAGCTAAGACTAATCAATGTTACAATCTTTAAAGTGGCTGAAAAGTCCTAATAATATACTAAAATCGTAATAACAGATGATAAATTAATAAAACAGCTTAAAAATTAAGAAACTAACTAAATTTCTCGTCAACTTTCAAACCTCTGGGGGGGTCCCGTTGCCCCCCCCCCGTAAATACGACCCTGACACCATTAATAATTCCATGAGCGTATTCAGAATTTCAGTGTGCGGAGGGGGAGTCGACAAAAATATAATCAACCATATCTGTTATAAATAACATTTAGTCTGCTTAAAAAAACTTGTAACAATATGACACAATATTATGGTTTTAGCTGAGTTTGAAACCTCTGCAAAAGTCTCACCTGCCTACGCCCATGGATTTTTTTTTACAGTATCATCTTGTAAATAAGAACAAATAATATTTTTACGTTTGTTCCATTAATATTGGTTAAGTGAACAATAATCTCAGACTCAGGAACATTATCGTCCTTGATTGTTTGCGGTTGAGTAAAAAACAATTCCAAATGAGTCTATTCAGAGTGTTCCAAGAGGAAAGGGAACTATTTCATGAGGTGTTTCTAAAGCTAAAAATAATACAAACAGTCTATAAAAACAGGTCCAGAAATGCTTTGTTTTCGAGTTATGGCCTGTTGAAAATTTGCCATGTTTTTGTTCCGAAAGTAAAGTAAAAGGCCCTACACACGGCACGGTTCGGCAAGCCTGAGGCCTCATTTATACTTCCAGGAGACAGGCGACGGGTGGCAGGTGGTAAAGAGGTAGGCGTCGGGTGGTGCAGCATGTATACTTCAGGCTACGGTAGAGCCACTACACAAGAGATGTCGTTTGGAACACGTCAAATGTTTCTCAGGCTAGAAGATGACAGTAAAGTGGAGGACAGGAGGAGGATATATTGTGTTCATCCGATCAACGAGTTGTGTGAAGCATTTGGTGAATTTTACCATCCGTATTTCGACTTGAGACAACACCAATCAAGTTTTTCCAACTGATGAGAATGTCTACTGATACTTTCGATTTCGTTTTAGCAAAGGTGGAAGGAAAACTGAGGCGGAAGAGAACTTGTAAATTACCAATTACTCTTTCTGAAAAGCTTTACGTAACTCCAAGGCAAATTAAAATAATGTATGTAACAATTAAGTAATAAATTAAATAAGAATCGTGTATTTCTTAGTGCTTGTAGTCAGCAATAAAACAACCAATATATTTTCACATAATATCTATTTTATTTTTTTAAACAAATGTCGTACTTTCTTAAACAAGTGATTTTTCATGTATTATAAACATTCAACAGACAGGGACACATCGAATAACTTGTAGATGATATTTGTATAGGGTAACCTCATCTAGCTCCGTGATATTAAGGATATTAGCTTACATCAACAAAATTTTGTTTATTAAAAATATTTTAATAAGTAAATTGTGTATTTGTTCCTAGAGTTGTGTATTTACTGTACATATGTAATAATGAATCTAACTTTCTAAATTTCTGTAAAAAAAAAAAATTATTCACCTTTATTCATCAACTGTGCTATTTCCTTCCAAATTTTCTCCACTACATCCATTTTTTTTGTGTGATTCGAGTCTGCATCATTCCAAATTGCAGGCCTTGTCTGCACGTCACTAATTAATAACTGCCAATCTGCCCGTGAAATCGACATTATTTCGACACGAGAAAACATGCAATTGGCAAAAAGCGCAGGAGACGTCGCCTGCATCTGTGACAAACTACAGCGACAGGTGGTGAGAGGTATCGTCACCGCGGAGTCACACGTCACTTCGCAGAAGTATAAACAAACCCATTCCCATTCTCAACAATGTTCGACAACTGCGGGTGGCGTCACCCGTCGCCTGTCACCTGGAACTATAAATGAGGCCTAAAGGTCGTGCGCCTAAAGGTCGGCCGGCCTTGAGGCCGTTCAGTCTCCAAAATGTAATTTTTTTAAACTGAGATATGAGGAACAACTGGCAACTATTAAATATTTTATTTGTCTCATCTTAGATTGTTTCAATTTAGATTGTATATTTACAATAACCCAGCTCATTGAAAAGCGTAGAGAGTTTCAGCTGCCCACATAGGCCTACATAGCTTTCATCGACTTCCAGAAGGCTTTTGACAGAGTGAATCGGAGCAAACTATGGGCAGTAATGGCAAGGAAAGGGATCCCACAACATCTAATTAGAGCAATACAGAGTCTGTATATGGAGAATAAAATCTTAACAGAAGCAGGGAGACCGAGAACAGCTCCTAGAGTTGGCCTGATCAATTATGGAGTACGACAAGGGTGTGCATTATCCCCCTTCTCTTTTTAATTTATATATTGACGACGTCATAGAAAATTGGCAGATGTGTCTTCCAGACCATTTTATGATTGGTCACTCTACAACTGACACTTTGTTGTTTGCGGACGATCAGGCTATTCTGTCGGACTCTGAAAACAGATTGCAGATGGGTATACATTTGTTAAATGGAATCTGCAAAGACTCTGGATTGCAGATATACACAATTAAAACCAAGGTGATGGCTTTTTGTGGAACTGATCCCGTACTGGCAAAAATTGTTACAGACGGTACTGTCCTGGAACAAGTTAGCAGTTTTGATACCTGGGCCACAGTGTGTCTTACAATGCAAGCAACGACGATGTGAATAAGTTGCATAAGTTCAACCTTATGTGCGGGACCATTAGGCGAACCCTTAAGTCAGCATGTAAAGGAATACGCCTAAAATTCTACAAGGTGATGGCTCGTCCCACACTTCTTTATGGGTCTGAGAATTGGACTTTAACGCCCAGTATCGGCTGAATTGGTGGGAACATCTTTGCCGAATGGATGACTGCCGCATCCCCAAACAACTATGGAACTATAAGCCGAGGGGACGGAGAGATGTGGGACGTCCGAGGAAGCGCCTGGAGTAACCAGCTGTAATATTTGCCTATTTGAGACCGGAACAAACACAAACCATTCTTAGTTTAAACCTTGAGGATCATGATGAAGATGATGATTTGTTTCATTTTTATTTCCATGTTATTTTCCAGCATCTCTTTGTGAGCCTTTGAAGAGCGTTAGATTCTGTTGCCCCCCCCCCCTATTCAGTGTTGTCTGGTAGACTGCACAACCACTAATATATTGCAACAGTACGTCTGCGTACGTTACTGTGCATTGTCGCAGTTAGTTAAAAAAAAAACTGCTAAATTAGAATAAATAACTAATATTGTCAGTATTTTAAAAAAATGCGTATTGAAAGCTGTAATTAACCAGAGAAGGGGAACACCGAACGTACAGGTCGGTACCGGAATATCACGCCATGCACAAACTGAGAGTGTGTTACAGTGTATTTTATGTGTGTGGGTGTAAGCCAGTTGAATCTGGCATAGCGTCACCCCTGAATAAATGTGAATTAAATAAGTAATTTATTAAAATTTCGGTAAGTGCGCGTAAGATAGGACAAAGCAAATTACGCCATGTTATTAATAATATAAAGACGCGCACATGTGCAAAATCTAGTGCGAATCAAATAATACATATTAATGCAGTGTAAATAAAAGTGAATGGAACCAAGAACAATTAAAGTATAGAAAAACTGTTAACATACAATTATACATAAAAAAATTACCGATCATATGAACATCGAGTAATAAACAAAAGACTTCACATGTTGCGAATAAAATTAAAAGAAGTACGAAAAATAATCGAATCTGTAAAGGGACGCTCGACAAACTACAACAATATAAATCGTGCACAGAATGGTTGAAACATGATTTTTGCGCCCGACAGTATGAATAAGCGAGCAGCACAGGCTCGATCTCTATCGTTGGAACACAGCTGCGGCCGAAGGCCATGCCCGACGGTGGGGCATCTGAGGTCGATATCCCAGCAGTAACCGTACTAGTCATCTGAATGCTGAGTGGACCAGAAGGACCGGACGACGGACTCCAGGAGGATCAGACGACAACGGAGGATCGACACAGGACTCAGGATCATGACGAGGAATCACTGAGCATCACCGCACAGCAATAAGGTGACATAAAACCATTTTTACTCGTCAACCAACGAGTCATAAAAGACATTAAAAAGGAAAGAGTAACGAGACAATGATAACTTTAATAGTGTAAATAATAATTGTAAATGTTTTAGTGGATGGTTAGTGAGGATCGGTCAATAATACAAATTTTAGCTATTTTGCGTCGACGTTTCGACAATATTTATTGTCATCTTCAGGACCTGTGTAAAATACAATAGAAATATCAAACATAACGAAACAATTAAATATTTGGGTGAACGTGTTGGTGTATGTGAGTGTGTGCGTGGGTATGTATGTATCATTTTATATGTGAAGAATTATGATAGTTTGTTTACATCTTCAAATTATCTTTAAGTCCTGAAGATGACAATAAATATTGTCGAAACGTCGACGTAAAATAGCTAAAATTTGTATTATTGACCGATCCTCACTAACCATCCACTAAAACATTCACTGATTGACGGTCACTAAAAATTTAAGGAAATAATTGTAAAATTTAATTGGTTAATTTGTAGTAGTTTATAATGATATTTAAAATTTACGAAATTATTTTTTTGAAATTATAACGTAGCAGAAATGTTTAAGTAATTCTAAAATTGATTGATATTTCATGAATACGATATTCATATGTAATAATATAAAATAATATGGAATTTAAAAAGAAATACAATCTGAGCAAGTCGAGAGCACATTATATATTTTATTATAAAAATTTTTATTTATACATGTAAATTTATATCTTGTGTATTATATTTATGAATATTGTGTAATGTTATTTGTATAGTGGCAATAATTGTGTGTATGATGAGCACACACAAAACAATAATATTATGCGAATAATAATGAGCGAAATTTTAATTCGTAATTTTTTGAAAATTTTATTTAATACAATTTGGAATGGTTTTTACAAAGTCGATATGATTTAAGAAGTGTTATTATTATTTTAAACACACACCTATTACACCTTTTCTCGTTATAATATATATTTTTACCGCTATTAAAAACCTTTTCTCTTCTAAATATTGTTGGAAATAAATCTTCAGGATTTGTTTTGGCTAAACCTTGTTTATATACACATACAGCCTAGTTAGTATTTATTTACTAATGGAGGAAAGCAAAGGAGGTTACCGTAGAGGCGCGCTGCGCGGCAACTGACTGACGCGACGAGTAGTAGTAGTAGTAGTAGGCTGTTGTCATTTTTGTTTGAATGTCATTGCAGCATTCAGAGCTGGGTGGCCCGAAGGCCTGGGAGGGCGTCAGGGCCTTATGTCAAGATTCAAAAGGGGGCTCATGGCATAAACTTTACAGGAGGGCCCGGTTAAAAAAGTTACGCTACTGGGGCTATGGTTTGGTGGGACGGAGTGACAATGGGGCTCCACCGCAGTAATACACTGTGGGATATTTTTAATTTGGATTTTATGTAGATTTGTAGGGTATAAATGTTCTTTACAGTAGAAACAAAAAATTAAACTCTTTAAGTAAACGGAAAACAACAACAACAACGTAGAGAAACATCTATCCTATAGTGGGCCTAATGTTATTACAGGTCTATTATTTACTTTGACGACTAACGCCGTCAAGGTTGTTTTATTTTATTGTCAGTAAGCTTATCGCTAGGGTGCAGAGCCACAGCGAGACTAGGGTCCCACACCCGAGTGTTTTTTCCCCCCGGACTCCAAATAACTGAATCCGGTTTATGGTTTTAAAACTGGTTATGTTAAAGTCTAAATAATAAATAAACTGTCCTGTATGTTTTGTATTAAAACGTTCACTTACGTAAATACTGTACATACCATGTATCTATAAAGAGCAAACAAATAATTTTAAAAAGTATACCACACAAACACGCGCGTGCGCGTTTGTGTGTGTAGCTGCAGGGGGGCCCTTGACTGCTTCCAGCCGAGGGCCCCCAGGGATGCCAGTCCGCCCCTGGGGTGTGTGGTCGAGTTGTACGTTGAAAGTGTTTATTCATTTATTCAAAAATCATCATGTGTAATACGCAATGGTAAAACGTAGAGAGATCATTTCCACCTCTTCCTTAAGTATAAAATAATATTACCTACACTAAAACTGGCACATTGTTTTGCACGACTCTTAAACAGACAGTCCCAATCCATATAGATGTACACTCAGCGTGGTCATAGATGTTTTTACAAGAACACAGAAATCTATGCTACAAGGTTTCAAACAATCGTGCAAAAATACCCAACCGGAGCACTGATACAGTGACTGTAGATTTTGAAGTCGTCACTATTACGTACGTACGTATATTAGTTCCTAAAAAAAAAATAAAAAAATTAATAGATTATTCTGCAGCATAAAAAGCAAAATAAAAAAAAAAAATTTTACAAGGTAATGTAAAGCTACTGCTGGGATTAGGCCTTAACTGAAAGGGCCGAGTGCGGGTTCACCGCCGGCATCCGCTGTCTCTTTCTTGACTTGAACCCCTGTTGTGAAGGATGGTCTTGACGGCAGGCCCACCTGAATGACAATCGTGGTGCCCAGGGTAAGCATCCGGGCTGGCGTTAAAAACAGACCTTTTCGCACTTTCAGTAAATTAAAATGTGCTTTAGAAGTAGGTTTTTATTGAATCACATAATACAGAATGTTAATACTAAATACCGAACGTTAGAATGACTCCTAAGCAAGTAACGTACTTGGCTTGTTCACAATTTGGAACATCCCTCACCTGTTTTAACAATCTGTTTCTCTCCAGATAACCGACTGTACTCAGTCAGAATGACACTACCCAGTTTACGAATGTTTGAGTTAGGCATGTTTATTGTTGACATTCGAATAGGAAATTACCTCTTCCCAACATTCACTTAGCAAAGGTCTTTAAAATACTTAACAACTTGGGGCATTTCTGTGAAAAAATTGAATATTTCTCCACAAAGTTTCATCTACGGATGGGATTCGACTGTTTAAGAAATGAACTAAACCGTGACGTCTTGGCAGTACATAATCGATACATAATACTGTATTTTGAAAAACAACAAAAATGCCAGGATACCATTTTTATAGCGTCTGTTACACGACGCCTAACTAAAAGTTTTCATTAGTGTTCGTCATTTTTAATTATTTCGAATTTACTTATCGTAGGACAATCTTAAAAAAAACTCGTGTGGGGTTAAACCAGTTTAAAACTGTCTGAGTATGGCATTCTTTTCGCATTGAAGTTGGAAATTATCTCTATCAGGACTGACCGTGAAAACTGGAACACTGTGGAAATTGGGACATTTCTGCATCCCATACGCGTACATCCATAGACGGGATTTCACCTTTTATTAAACTGTGGATTTTACCGAGACAGTTTTAACAGACCCGACGTACCCCTAGGTGGATTCTCACCTTGCTTCAACCTGTCTTGGGTGCAATCCCTTCCTTTAATCTTTCCTGTCTAGTCTCTCTTGACAAACTTTTGGTGTTTTCGACCCCGACACTATTAGGTTTTCGAGGGCTAGGGAATCTTTTCATTGTTTTCATACTTCAGTTTTACTATGTAATTCTTATTTTTCTTGTTTCTACTTTCATGTTCCATAAGGAAATGGAAGTATGGTGATGGCGAAAAAAATCGTGTTCGAGATAAGAGCTGATTCTGATTGTACTGCCCTCAAAACATGAAGAAAACTCATTTTTCGAAAAGCGCCTCTGTCTGTGTGTGTGTGTGTGTGTGTGTGTGTGTGTGTGTGTGTGTGTGTGTGTGTGTGTGTGAGTCTGTGTGTATGTCTGAGAGTGTGTGTTGTGTGGAGAATTTTTTCTGTGGCCAACGATAACTGCCGCAAATTCAGACAGAATCAAATAATTTTTTGCATATGTGCCTTAGTTGTAGAGGACTCAAGACCTATTGATTTTGGTGAAGATCGGTTAAGGGAAAGGGGTAGTTTACATGCAACATCTTATGTATTACCAAGAGTAATTTTTTATGACGAACGATAACTGCCGTAAATTCAAACAGAATCAAATACTTTTTTGCGTATGTGTCTGACTTGTAGAGGACTGAAGGTCTGTTGATTTTGGTGAAGATCGATTAAGGGGAAGGGATAGTTTACCTGCAACGTCTTATGTTTTAACAAGAGTGAAGTACTTAATTTTGATAAATAAAGTATCCTGAAAAGAAGGTCATAATAATCCACTGTAGAAAAGTAGGTGAAATATCTATAAATAAAAAGGGTAGTTGAAGGGGAGGGGGTAATTTTCTATAAATGAAAATGATAGTTGAAGGGGGAGGGGATAATTTTTTATGTGTACTACGTTATCGCCAAAAAAGAAGTAGTTCGTTGTTAAAATTCCTTCCCGGGGTGTTTGGCCATGGTCCAATGTTTTCTGCAAAACCAGACTTTTCGGTAGTGCCATCGACTGTTATCATCAATTAAAATCGAGTGCGGTAACGTGAGGTGGTATACGTTATTGACCACAGTACTGTCATTAAGGCTGAAGCAAGAAGTAGAAAGAAGTAGTTTCTATGGAAATATTTCATTTCGAAAATGATTTTAAATATAAATCTTAGAACATGGAAGTTATGTATGGTTCTCCATACCGATATTTCTTTCCTGCTATCCGGTAAGGGTCCGGCCAGGGTTAAAGGCGTCAAATGGTCAACGGTCCTGGAGGCGGAAGAGGAAGGTTTCCCAACGTCTCTAGGGGCGGAAGAACCTAAGAAGTGGGTCTCCGACCGAAACCCAGACCAGGACCAGAGGCTCAAAGGTAGTACTCCTAGCACTGCTCTTACTCTACACGACACTGGTAACGTCATTAGAGAACGTTTATCCTACTCGAAAGTTACAAAGGGCTCGTCTGAATAGGATGCCAGATGACAGGTTGACCAAGCAATTTTGGCAATACAAGCCTATTGGACAAAGGAGTACAGGAAAATCTAGGAAGCGTTTGGGACCGAAACAGGTGATTCGCTTAGTCCCTTATAGAAGAAGAAGAAGAAGAAGAAGAAGAAGAAGAAGAAGAAGAAGAAGAAGAAGAAGAAGAAGAAGAAGAAGAACATCTCTATCTGGACTGACCGTGATAACTGTGGCACTGTGCAAGTGGGACTATATTATTTTGAATGTTCATCACTTTTTTCACAGCACTTAATAATTATTATTTAAGGTACTTTCACTTGTGAAAAACTTGTGTTTTGTTGTGTTTGTATATTTCGTATACAACACCGCAGAACAATACGAAATATACAAACACAACAAAACACAACCAAACAACATACTCAATGAATATTTACAATTTAAATCCAACACACTATTCGACACAATAATACACAACGCATACAATTCAGAATCCCGCGCCAACCCCCTTCCATCTCCACGCCCCCACACACAACCAGTCACCTAAAAAAACCGTTACAGATTACCAACTACTTGACGCATTCCGCATTTGAACCTCACCGAGGAAGGAGAATACAACTCCGAAACGACGTTTGAGGAAATAACAAGTACGTTTTTCACAAGTGAAAGTACCTTAAATAATAATTAGTAAGTGGGACATTTCTGGGTTCCGACTTACTATAGACTATAGACGGGATTCCAGACGTCTTGTCAGTATATGTGGTGAATACTTCTATAGTCAGCGACACCAAAGTTGAAGCCTGGTGCTTAACAACTGTACAGTATCTCAGTCGTAGGGGAAAAAAGCAAAACTGTTGTTGGAATAAGCGTAGAATATTATATTTTAATTGAACGAGGTAATCGAAGCGCGTGGTGCCCTATGCTGCCATCAGACTGGTGCCCCCCCCGGCTGAAAATTCAACCTTTTATCCATTATTTATAACTGATAAATGGCATATACAATTTCGAAAGTTAAAAATTATTTTATTAAACTCTCACAAGTTCAATGGCTGTGCGGGACGAAGGGCTTGCCCGTCGCCCGCTCGTACACTACGTCAGAAAGAGCTCCTGCCGTAGGGACTACTGATGGTCTGGATTTAGGGTGTGGCCTGCTACCGGCCGTGGGTTGGCAATTAATTACTTAATTGAGGGTGAGTGTTCGCCGAGGCCGGGTCCAAGATTCTCCTGGCACAGATTGGTAGCGACCGAGGGCGATAATGAGATGGTTGCTCTGGAATCGGGCGGAGCGACGATAGAATTTACGGGACAGTGTCCGTATAGTGGCGTCCAGGGAACGGACACGCAGGGAGTCACGGATCGTTTTGTTGGATGTCAGGTAATGGGCTTTGCATGCCCAGCGCAACCCTCGAAGAGACTGAAGCTTTCGCTTGTGGGTCTTGGCCAAGTAGCCCCAAACGGGCATCGCGTAGGTAACCATCGGCGCCACATAAGTGGAGACGATAAGCTTCCCTAGGCGGCGGGTCATGCCGTTGCTGCACAATATGGATCTGAGTTGACAGAGACGATGGGCGGTCTTTCGGGCTACTTGCGCAGAATGTGTCCGCCAGGTGAGACGTCGGTCGAGGTGAACCCCGAGGTACTTGACCTCTCGAGACCAGGGCAACAGTGTATCGCCTACGTAAATTCTGTCAGGGAGCCTAAAGCGTCTGGAGAAGACTACTGCTGTGCTCTTGGCCGCGTTGATGGCAACTCTCCATTTCTCTGCCCACTCAACGTATTCGTCCAATTGTTCCTGGAATTAAAGTCTCAAATTACAACAAACATTTAGCTAAATAGTGATTACAGTGAGCATAGTAGGGAGATTATTATGCTCATTGTAGTCGTAAGAGCTTATAACTGAGTATCCAAAAATAATAACAACACCACTAAAAACTGAAATCGTGTAGCACGCACTTTATGGTAACTCACTGACAAACGGTTAACTGGACGTGAACACTCCAATTGCGTGGTGGGAAAGCAGCACTGCAATCCAGCGTGAATTATGAAATTTAAGTAGTTAGTCAATCTTGCCCTACTCGTCATCTTGCCCCCACTTCCCCTACTTTCGCTTACAAAATACTAATCGTTCAATTTTTTTCTTGATTTTGCCTTAACGGAGTCTTGTATAATTTCTTCTAAATCGAGCGATTCAAGTATCTCGCTTTCAATATTCAACCTTGCTAACGAAGATAATCTCTCATCTCCTATACTTGAACTCAACATATCTTTAATCGTTTTAATGCAGAGAATGCTCTTTCAGATTCACAGTTTTTAGCTATTGGAATCGTGAAAAGCAGGCGATAAGGAATTTATAAATTCGGGAATACATCAATCATTTTACAATCAATAATCCAGTTTAATACTTTAAGCCGACAAACTGTAGTATCATGGAATCTATCATCTTCATTCGAACGGTTTGATAAAAACCTCTTCTTGCAGTTTTACTCAGTTCTATTAGAAGATAGTTATGCAAATCATTTGAGTAAATTTCTATAAGAGCTTTCGCTTGATTTTACTTCCATGTTCCATAAGGGAATGGAAGTATGGTGATGGCAAAAAAATTGTGCTCGAGATTATTGCAGATTCTGATTGTACTACCCTCAAAACATGAAAAAAGTCATTTTTCGAAAAGTGTCTGTGTGTCTATCTGTAGATTATTTTTTCTATGGCAAACGATAACAGCCGAAAATTCAAACAGAATCAAATAATGTTTTGAATACAGCCCTGAATTGTAGAGTTCTCAAGACCTATTGTTTTTGGTGAAGATCGGTTGAGGGAAAGGGGTGGTTTACCTGCAACGTTTTATGTTTTAACAAGGGTATTTTCTATGGCAAACGATAACAGCCGCAAATTCAAACATAATAAAATAATTTTTTGCATGCAACTCTGAATTGTAGAGTTCTCAAGACCTATTATTTTTGGTGAGATCGGATAAGGGAATGGGGTAGTTTACCTGCAACGTTGTTTGTTTTAACAAGGGTATTTTCTATGGCAAATGATAACAGCCGCAAATTCAAACAGAATCAAATAATGTTTTGCATACAGCCCTGAATTGTAGAGTTCTCAAGAACTATTTTTTTTGTTGAAGATCGGTTTAGGGAAAGGGGTAAATTACCTGCAACGTTTGATGTTTTAACATGGGTAATTTTTTTATGACGAATGATAACTCCCGTAAATTCACTCAGAATCAAGTAATATTTTGCATACCTTCCTGAACTATAGAGAACTCAATGCCTATTGATTTGAGTGAAGATCGGTTAAGGGAAAGGGATAGTTTACCTGCAACATTTTATGTTTTAACAACGGTAATTTTTCTATGACAAACGATAACTGCCGCACATTCAAACAGAATCAAATATTTTTTTTGTATATATTCCTCAATTGTAAAAGAATAAAAGTCTGTTGATTTTGATGAAGATCAGTTAAGGGAAAGGTGTAGTTTACCTGCCACATTTTAACAAGAGTAATTGTTTCTATGACAAACGATAACTGCCGCACATTTAAACAGAATCAAATAATTTTGTGCATACCTTCCTCAATTGTAGATAACTCAAGATCTGTTGATTTTGTTGAAGATCGGTTAAGGGAAAGGGGTAGTTTACCAGCAACGTTTTATGTTTTAAAAGGATAATTTTATTTTTATGACGAATGATAACTGCCGCATATTCAAAGAGAATCAAATAATTTTGTGCATACATTCCTGAAGTTTTAAGTTCTCAAGGTCTGTTGATTTTGGTGAAGATCGGTTAAGGGAAAGGGGTAGTTTACCAGCCACCTTTAATATTTTAACAAGATTAATTGTTTCTATGACGAACGATAACTGCCGTGAATTCAAAGAAAATCAAATAATTTTTTGCACACGTTCCTGAATTGTAAAGATCTGAAGGCTTGTTGATTCTGGTGAAGATCGGTTAAGGGGAAGGGGTAGTTTACCTGCCACCTTTAATGTTTTAATAAGAGTAATTGTTTCTATGACGAACGATAACTGCTGCACATTCGAACAGAATCAAATAATATTTTGCATGCGTCCCTGAATTGTAGAGGACTCAAGACTCTTTGATTTTGGTGAAGATCAGTTAAGAGAAAGTGGTAGTTTACCTGCAACATTTTATGTGATAACAAGGTTAATTTTTTCTATGACGAACGATAACTGCCGTAAATTCAAACATAATCAAATAAGGTTGTGCATACGTCCCTAAATTGTAGAGATCTCAAGGTCTGTTGATTTTGGTGAAAATCCGTTAAGGGAAAGGGGTAGTTTACCTGCAACGTTTTATGTTGTAACAAGAGAAATATTTTCATGACGAACGATAACTGCCGTAAATTCAAACAGAATCAAATAATTTTTTACATATGTGCCTGAGTTGTAGAAGACTCAAGGCCTATTGATTTTGGTGAAGATCGGTTACGGGGAAAGGGCAGTTTACCTGAAACATTTTTTGTTGTAACAAGAGTAAAGTACTTAATTTTGATAAATAAAGTATCCTGATAAGAAGATCTTAATAAACCACTGTAGAAACGTAGATGAAATATCTATAAATGAAGAGGCTAGTTGAACGGGGTGGGGGTAATTTTCTATAAATAAAAATTATAGTTGAAGGGAAAGGGGATAATTTTTATATGTGTACTACGTTATCGGCAACAAAGTAGTAGTTTGTTGTTACAATTCCTTCCCGGGCTGTTTGGCCGTAGTCTAATGTTTTCTGCAAAACCAGACGTTTCGGCAGTGCCGTCGACTGCCATCATCAGTGAAAATCGAGTGCGATAAAGTGTGGTGGTATACGTTAGTGACCACAGTACTGTGGTTAAGGCTGAAGCAATAAGTGGAAAGAAGTAGTTTCTATGGAAACATTTCATTTCGTAACTTAAATGATTTTAAATATAAATCTTAGAACATGGAAGTCATGTATGGTTCTCCATACGATATTTTCAACTCGACCCTCTCCATGGTTAATATCTGCGTAATAAAACCAAACAATTGCGATTTGATTTAGGGTTGGATGGTGCCCTCTCTGACAGTTGAGGTCCTGGTGCTCGGTGCTGCAGCATACCTTAGCGTTATGAATAATCCGACACTGAGTAAGCGATATCTCAGTTTCAACTCGACCGTTGGCATTGTCCATGTGTCTCTCTATCTGTCTGTTTGGAGTATGTCTCACGATAATTTTTGAATGTGTCAACTGATTTTCGTAAAAATTACTTGGCGTGCGAGTCCATACCTTTATCCCCTAGGGAACCTTAATGGTTTTAACACTGATCCACCTTAAAATATGGGGAGAGCAGGAGGGCAATTTTCAAAGGAAAATCGCAAAAATCCAAATGGAATATCTAATTATGAGAATTTTAATCACAATCTATACACACTGTTCAGTTTTTCACATTTCAAAATTTTGGAATATCGGGTACCAAGGTCAAAACGTTATGTCAGTTTTAAGACAATCGTAAAAATCTATGCAAATGTAAAAAATTGTTCGAGATTTTTAGCCTTTATTGTATTCATAATCATTTACAAAATTAATAATGATTATCTCTTTAACAATTGTTATTTTACAAACAAACAAACAAAATAGTAGAGTAGTCGCGGTTGTCGTAATTTTTCTTTTACTATTTTTCTTTGACAACAATGGAAAATTAAGTGATTTTTTTTATTCTTCACATGAAACAAATTAATATAACTGTTATCAATATAATTTTTTCGAATATATTATAATTCAAGAATTTAAAAATTCCTACAACTATACTATACAGTAGTTGCGTGTTCTGAAATATGTATATTTTTTGTCGTGCATCTTCAACTACTTAAATTTTATTTTGTTAGGCTAATTTTGTTTACAATCATTTTTTGAAATCAATAATTATTTATTTCGTTATAACATATTTTGGTACTGTCCCAATAACCATACACGCACTCAGTTTCGATATTTCGATTATGCGATTATTAGCATCGATATGTAGTGAATATCACATATAATTTTAGTTAGATAATAGAAATCGTGAAGATTTATTTGTGGTGTTATAAAATAGTTTGTTCACGATTGCATTCTTGTTTCATTGTCATACTTGTTACGAAAAAAGTTTCTAGCAATAATATAACTGAGATGTGTGCCTGTGATGCCAAAGGTTGGAGTTGTTAGGTTAATATGCAAACTAAAATTACACATGGGAAAAATATGCCTATAAAATAATACTCGCTTTTTGTGAAATTCACGTAAAACCCCCAACTCGAAGTAAGACGGGGTGGCCCAAAGGGCGTACCTTGCCTGTTACTATACAGGTCTCCCTTTTTTGTGGCAGAATTCGTTTTTTCACTAGTACTCGGCTTTTGTGCAGATAACTGGAAAAGCAACCAACTTGAAGGAAGGAGGGGTGCTATACATGCCTCCAATTTCTTTTGGTTTTCACAAAATTTGCTTCAAGTAAAGTTTTCAAGATTTTACTAAATAACATAAAAGAATATTGACCACCCAACGAATACCAAATATTGTTTTCATTTGTTAGTACGTTGCTTTTTGTTTTAATCTTGCTCTTCAGAAATAGTTGTATTTTTCATTTTATATTTTCTGCTGTTGTGTTTGTTAAATATACGTTATGTGCTATGTTTTAATGTTTCTCTCTTTCAAGCATTGTGTAGACACATTAAACGTTGTATATTTCCTAACCCATGGCTTTTATTTCTTTAAACAGTAAGCTAAAACCGAAAACCATTATTATCTAAACTCACAAATGAAAACAACACGTGTATTTTCGCTTTACATTAAATAGAACAATTTACAATTAGTATACTTCTTCTTCTTCACATCGTACTATCTCGATACAAACGCATATTCAAAACGTCGAAAATGTAGTGCGAGTACGAATATTGGGACACTTCACACATTTTTTAAAATCGAAGACTACACGACATTTTTAACTTACTTTAACTTATATCATTTCAGAAATTCGATGTATTACGATTTCTTGGACATAACTTGTCGCACATTTTCGTTAATAATAATTTAAAATGGAAAAAGATAATTAAATAAAATAATAAAATCGATGATCAATAAACATATCCATGATGTTTGTTCATTTTCTTAATTATCGAGAACTATAAAAAATCGAAACAAAAAGAAGCGCCCGAACAGGGACTCGAACCCTGGACCCTTAGGTTAAAAGCCTAATGCTCTACCGACTGAGCTATCCGGGCTTCATATTAAGGAAGCTGAGAACATACATTATTACGGTGTACGTGTTTCTTCTGAACTTGTTCTATTTTTTAATTAGAGGAGATCATGATTTACGGAGTGGGTTCATTATGTTTACCGTTTATGACATGTTCTTTTATCTTGGTTCTCTGCTGTAAGACAGAACAATGAGAGCGTCTATGAATTACCCTAATAAACAGAAGTTCACTGTTCCACCGCTTGTTTCGCCACTTTCATTAGTCAAATGAAAATATTGTGAACTGGTGTGGTGTAGTTTCTGTATATTATTTAAATTTTCACATAATTATTGTTGAATGCGTGAGGCTGCCTGTGATGTCAAACCAGGAAGTATTTGATAAAATTATTAGTACGTTGAAACATTGAATATTTAACTTATGTGTCGAAATTTTCTGCCCTTGAATTTTATCCTTGGGGCGTTTTAATATTATAACCTTAAAGTTGCGTGGGGGCTAAGGTTTTATGAAGCTAAAAAAATGCAATCCTAGTTGGGGATGTTAGGTTTATTTTTAGTTTCCTTTTCGAAACCAGCACAGGTAGTTAATTAGTATGTTTAATTAAGTGTAAATGTATTAGGTTTGAAAGTACAGAAAACAACCTGACAATATAAAATATGTTTGTGTGGGTTGGTTGCTATGCAAGAAGTCAATGAAATGTTAAGGCCACTCATTAAGTTCATGTAGAAATTTTTTAATTAGAAGGAATGAGTAGTTACAAGACTAAAATAGGACTGTCAATAGACTGTCATAGAATTCTGTGTATAAGTGGGCTTTGTTGTTTGACTTAAGAGCAAGAGAGATTATTTTTCTGTGTTAAAAAAAAAAAAGATAACTAAATTCTGTTCACCCACTTTATACATACAGACAGAAGGAAGAAAGCTTTTCCCATAACTTGTACAACTGTATTTAACATAGCAGATGCATAGAACATAGCATAATCAAAGTTAAAAAACCACTCTTTAATTCCATACAGAATATTTTTATAAAAGAGACTGAGGTAAAATCAATATTTTTCATAAGTAAGATGGTTTTTTTGTGTGAACTTGACCGTTAATATAAGAGTAGGATTTGTTTATACATTTAAGTGAATATACAAGCTGGCGACACAACAAAATTGTATTTTTATTTTCTTGTTCTGAATGTAATTTTATTTTTATTTTGTACATGTAGTAACAAAATAGTCTTTCCAATAATTTTCTAATTGTGTTCAAGGTAGCAGATGCCAAGTACTTGGTGGGTGTCAAGCATCATGACATTTCCAAGTAGCGTTTTGTTTCGTGAAATTTATAAAAACGCATGGTTAAGAAAGTTACCCGTTCCTGAGAAGAAGACTGGTGTACATCCAAAGGTACTGTATACCTTTTTTTTTGATGATACGGTTTTGTGTAATTTACAATAAATTTGTGTAGTAAAGAAAAGGTATAAAACTTTGCATACCTGAGTTTCAGTTAATAGAAATGTAGGCTTTAATAAAACACTGTTATGACAAATACATATAGCAAAAAATAAACTCAAGTTCAGGTTACATTTTTTTTGTAAAAAAAATTTTTGTTTTGTTTTGTTTTAATCATTTGCATAAAGTTTACAACTTAACAAACATTAAACCAGTCAATGAACTTTCATGTTGTAGTTTCAGCTTCACGGTGATTATTTATTATTTTTGTAGGTTTCTACTTCATCTTCATGTACCGGATCATCCATGCAACCTTGCATTTTACAAGTTTATTATCATCTAATTTCAAAGCTGCTGTCCACTTTGTCAATTTCAAACCTCACATAGAATAATTTTTTTTATTTATAATTAGTACACTTCTTCTTCTTCACATTGTGGTATATTGATATAATTGCATATTCAAAACATCAAAAATGTACTATGTGTACGGATACTGGGAAAGTACCCACATTTTTACAGTACTTTATTTTAAAACAGAATTTACCAGCTGTTGTGTCCAATCACAAACATTGACATCACATTAAGGTACCTAACAGATAAAGTTAATCAGCACACCAACTCCAAATGATGAAACAGTTGTGTACATAAAAACGAGTACACTATAACTAGAATTCTTAAAAATGTCACAGACTGTACCAAACAAGAGATATGACATAATTGCCATTTTAATTGTGTCTTAAAGAGCATGATTCTTCTTCTTATGTTAGCTGTTCTTTTTTCTTCTCCTTAATTTGAACTTCCTCTTCATACATTACTTATTATTGTGTTCCAGTCTCATTTCAGTCTCCTGTCTTCTCTATTCAATGACCAATCTTTGTTCTCACATCAAATTTGCAATTCTTTCTTTTCAGCTTCTCTGGCTGGTAACCAGTTTTCTCCTAGTTCCTGATGCACTTCCCCCCTATCCTTTGTACACAGCTGTACCTGAACTAATTTGTTCATTTGTCATATAATATTGTATATTAACATTGATTATTTTATTTTTTGTGATGTTTGGTATGTTATCAGTTAAGTTCTTGATCTCCTTGCAGGCTATCTGTTTGTCAGCTATACAACTAAAAAAGATCACCAAATAACAAAACAATACCAAATCGTAGATACAAAACGTATCCTTTGTATGGATGTAAAATGACAATTATTTTACCAAACCATAAAGACATCCTAACCTTGTACAACATAAACTGTATCACATCAAATTATACAGTATGAACATAAATAACTAAGGAAAATTGAAAATGGACATTCAAAGGTTTATTTGAGCAGGTTTTTTTGTTTGTTAATGTCCGTAAGATGCTAATTAATCTTAAAATTATATTCATTGCTTTTATTAATATGAGATGTATTTTGTAATTACATAAGAAATAATAATAATGTTTACTTACATTGTTATTATTAGTGTAGACGTCAGTGAGAACAAATAAATTATTTCTCCTAGACTGGAATTTAAAAAAATAAAGTTGGTATCATTATTAATCTTTGACATATTGTATTATGTACATTATTGCAATGATATTATCAATACCGTTGATGAAGTCTTGTTTGAAATTAAATTAATTAATTAGCCTATATTATTCTAGGTCACTTTATTAGATGTTATTACTGGTAATAAATACATCTGAATTGTGAGTGTTGTCATAGATTAGATCCCTGACTTGTTTAAGCTTATGTACTTTATCTTTCATCACAGCAGTTCCCTAATTCAATCACATGCGACTGAAACCCACCACTATTTAGGGGTAGGTGTTACTTTATATTACAGTTAAAAAAAAAACTGAGTCCAAGTAAATCTTTTACTAATGTAAGCAAAACATTGATAATAATAATAATATATTTAGCAGTAATAAAAACTTTTTATTACAATAAATAAAAAACACTTTAATTTACATCTTCAAGCATAAAACTGCATATAATTGCTGTTGTAGATTAATATTGTATTTTTAGTGACCGGTAAAGTTTAATAAATCAATTAAATATTTTCTCAAACCTAAACTTTTAAAACCATTGACTTTACCACATTATTTCATCTAATTTTTATAAGTAACACTCATGATAATAAGCCCATAATAATAATAATACGTAGTAAGGAAAAAGTGACACATTAATGAATTTTTATACCGATTACCCACACTTCATTTTGACTTTCTGTGATGGTGATATTAATGTAAATGATAATGATATTATATTGTTTGTGGTATAACAAACACATTTTTAATACAGTATATACATAATGTTAGTAATATATTTGTTTCTACATTACAGAAAGGTGAACGTGTGTGGACTGTATTCTGTGTGCACGATGACACAGATCCATTCCTCGAATTGTACTCCGATCAGAAGCTGGCAGCTACACACAAGCCAGACTGGTGTGTCTCATTGTCAGCCACTTTACACATTTCTCCGACTATTTGTCCGGATGACGAAGAGTATGAATTTGTTATTACTCTGCCAAATGACGCTATACGTCTTACTGCTCCATCATGGTATGTATAACAGTTGTCTGCACAGCTGTATCAGTTTCATTGTAGCTTTTCAGAAGAGTAGTTTAATGATCTACAATTCGCTGATGTTATACTCAGGAGTACATATAATAGTGAAAAGTGAAAGCGCATTGTGCAGAGAGAGATAGAGTAATTCACAGCAACAACAGATACAACCAAAGCATCATGAACTGCATTCGTATAAGCAAAATGGTTGCTTGGTTCTTACTGACTGACATATCATGTGATACTGTCTCTTGCCTCTGTGCAGCTGACAGGTCTTGCCTTCGTATGTGCTCCTGGTATAAAAAGTCATGAACGTATTGGGCAATTATAAATTATTGTGATGTACATATAATAATAATTTATATTATAATTGTATTCTAGCTCACATTATAATTTATATATAAGTAATTATAGAAATTATAAAATTTTTTATTAAAAAATATTTATTTACGGTATAAAAGATTGTGTACATTATTTCTCGACAGTCTCTATTTGTATTTAGGCATTTGACAAAGATAGCACCAATTTTTCCAAATGCATCTTACAGGAAAATAGGTCTTGTTTCCATGCTCAAGAATTGACTTCATGTATAACGTCAACATTATTCTTGAATGTCTTTCTTCCCTAACAAATTGTGTATTGATAAAAAAGGTTGAAGTCTGTAGGTACAAAGGTGAGGAAGATAGGGTGAATATTAAAAAGTCTACTATCCACATGATATCACAAGTTCTTGTCTCTTATGTGCAACATAAGAACGAGTATTGTTGTGTGTGAAAAAGTTTAGATATCATTGGCAGTATCTTTCAGTGTTGATTAGTAATTCCTTTAGGCAGGTAATTTTCAGTAGAATGCTTGAACAGTTTTAAAAATCAAATGACAGCACAAGGCTTTCAATATTCAGTGTTAGTGCGAGAACTGTGTAGCCAGAACTGAGAAACTGACATCTGTAGTGTGCTGCATGTACCACATGCATGGCAATTGGTGTCACGTAGTGTTACCACAAAATTTCCCTCCTAGCGATGCTAACAGATCCCACACCAGATACAACAAGGAATTTACATGATATTTATAACAGGGGACTTACTTATAAAAAGTATTGGTGGCAAAGATCATCTCATCCTCAAGGTTTAAACCAAGTATGGTTTGTTCCGGTCTCAAATAGGCAAATATTACAGCTGGTCACTCCAGTGCTTCCTCTGACGTCCCACACCTCTCCGTCCCCTCGGCTTACAGTTCCATAGTTGTTTGGGGATGCAGCAGTCATCCATTCAGCAAAGATGTTCCCACCAATTCAACTGATACTGGGCATTCCTGTCTTATCCTGTCGAGTATACTCATGATATTCAGTTCCTGCCGTATATCTCTGTTTCTTCTATGATCATGGAGAGTATACTCTGCCACGTGCCTGAGAAATCTCATTTCAGCCACTTGGATGCGACTGGCCTGGCCTTTCATTAAAGTCCAATTCTCAGACCCATAAAGAAGTGGGGGAAGAGCCATCACCTTGTAGAATTTTAGGCATGTTCCTGTACTTGCTGACTTAAAGGGTTCGCCTGATGGTCGCGCACATAAGGTTGAACTTATAAAACTTATGGACCACGTCCTTGCTTACATTATAAGACACACTGTAGCCTAGCTCAAGTATTCAAAACTGCTAACTTGTTCCAGGACAGTACCATCTGTAACAATTTATTACCCGTACGGTATCAGTTCCACAGAAAGCCATCGCCTTGGTTTTAATTGTGGATATCTGCAATCCAGAGTCTTTGCAGATTCCATTTAACAATTGTATACCCATCTGCAATCTGTTTTCAGAGTGCGACAAAATAGCCCGATCATCTGCAAACAATAAAGTGTCAATTGTAGAGTGACCACTCATAAAATGGTCTGGAAGACACATCTGACTTGTTGGTATGTCCTTCCCTAAAATGTTCCCAAAGTCTATTCCTCTTGTCTCAGCCTGTTGTAGTAGAGTACACAGATGTTACGGGTTTATTGCAAGAAACACTAAATTTAGTAGCTCTCAGTGCTTCTTGAATTAAACCTTCCTTTTTTGATCCATTTATCCTGTTCTCTTAGTCTAAACTGTAAGCAGATAATATTGGCATCTAATTCTCCCTTCAATATTTTGCACTTAAATCTGTCAATAAAGTATCGTCCAGATCAAGTTGTGACAGGTAGACTATTTTGAAATCACACTCACCGATGCATTAGGTTACAAGGGATGTCGCACTGTTGAGCGTCATATTAATACAAGTCTATTGGATATTGCAGTAATATAGAAGTTTGTTACAGGTTGATACAGAGAAATTTCTTCCCCTTTCTTTTTGACATGGAGCTTCTGTTTAAGTTTTGTATCTATCCAATCAGAGTATGTGACTGTGTTTACATATCTATGTTTGGATCCAAATATGTAAGCAGTACATGTTCCTCATAAGCTCTGATGATTAGTTAATATGATTTTAACTTATTGGCTTATGGCATATATTGAATCTTTTGTCTAATCCCGCGCCTAGTCATCACAACCACAAATTTCTGGCCTCTACCATTCTTTTTAAATACGTCGTACCTTCCAATAGTGTTATGAAACATGTCCAAGCATTTCGCACTATTGACCTTTCTGGCTGACATTAACACTGTTGCACACCACTATAGAAAAATTATTCCGATTAGCACTTTCAAGCTTCACAGCTCTTCGTCAGATCGAAAGTAACAACAATCGGAAGTAACAATAACAATAATAACAATTTATTGTTTTTTCCGATCTGGTGATGAGATGTAAAAGCTTTGGGAGCGCTAATCGGAATAATTTATCTATAGTGGTGTGCAGCAGTGTTAATTCTGTTTGTGATTGT
Source organism: Magicicada septendecula (assembly GCA_034769895.1). Lineage (NCBI taxonomy): Eukaryota > Metazoa > Arthropoda > Insecta > Hemiptera > Cicadidae > Magicicada > Magicicada septendecula. Next base: position 29,389,742 of record CM068367.1, on the reverse strand, counting down.
AACCACTAACACAACTTTATTATGTAATTAAAGACCTTTCTGACTGTCTTCCCCAACAGTTTCCCTTCTGAAATGTTTAGACTAAATCCATTTTTGTGAACACTTGGCCTAGGAATGTTGTCTTCTCTTTTCCATTAATTTTATCACTTTTACTCCTTTTAAAATTTCAGCATTATTTTTCTCTCTGTGAAACTTGTCTTTATCATCGTTGTCCATTACTCCGTCCAGGCGTTGCTTTCATAAAACTAATATCCAGGCAAAAGCTTTTTTAAAAACATGCCCTCACTTCTAAATTTAAATGCTTAGCTTCTGAACAGATTGTATAGGAAATGCTACTCTTCTCTCCATTTCTAACAATCATACGTACTCTATATATATATATATAGTTACAACACAAATAAGCTACCCCAATACCAGGGTTAAAAAAGATGAATCTGAATATAATAAGTAGTTCATAAAATAAAATGTTTAATATAAAGAAAATAAAAAGACAATGACACGACAAACGACGACATGACCTAACCCAAGTGATTGAGCCAACAAAAGGAAACAAAACAAGAAGGGAAGAAACAAACCAAATGAAGAAGAAAGTGATTGAGCAAAATAAAAGGAACCAAATGAAGAAGAAGGGAACAAAAGAAAACAAAACAAGAAATTGAAGGACTCAATGCAACTAAATAAAATAAAACCAAAGGAGAAGGTGGAGAACCAAGATATAAATCAAATATACTGAAAGCGACGAAGGAGGAAAATGAAAAAGGAACAAACTTAAAATAAAGGGAAATAAATAAAAAGAAATCAAATGATAAGACACAAACAAGTAATAAAGAATAAAAGCAGGAGAAATGGTACACTCAATGTAATGTTGAAAAAGAAACCAATAAATAACCTAAGTAATAAATAAATATTATTATCAATTAACTGATAAAGGTAAATGATATTTAATGAAACTCAATTAAAGAATGTTAAATATAAAAGCAAACTAACCCACAAATTAGAGTTAGATGTAATGATGAAATCAATAGAGACTTGAACTTGTTAATATTATTAATGATATTTGTAATGAAAGAGATAGTACGGTAGTGAGAAAGTAATTATAGGGATTACCCATTTAGAAACACTTAAAACAAAAACATTTAAGAAGTGCAAAAGTGGAAGTGTAAAAACCGCAAAGTAAAGTGTGTGATGTTACTCACCTTTTGTTCTTATTTTTACTAAATCATACGCCTCATGAAATAATACTTACCGCTGCCAGAATTTCACTTACCGTCAAGGTCCCCGTAAAACTTACCTTTTGAAACTGCCCAGGTCGCCACGATATTTTTTCTAAAGGTTAAATATCGAAACCTTTTACACTCTTGCCCTTATAAAAAAATCCCGCTATCTGACTGTAATAAAATTTCAGAAAACCCCCGATTTCGTTAGACGAATTTTTTCAACACAGAAATGAGAACGTGGTAATGATGAAATAACTTAGGCTAACACATGTTCATAGTAAACTAAATAATTTTAATGAGTTAAACACAAACACTGAAGAGCGAGTTTTTAAAATATACATTTATCGTTCATATTTAAATACTAATTAAGGTAGCCCATTCTGCATCACTCACACACACATGCCATTTTATACTTTACCCCTCATTTATCCCTTATTATGTTTGGTAATCCCTTTATTACTTAATATTTTAACACGGTTCACAAACGCACCACCGGCCGAACACGTGCTTTGTCCCCGATTCACATGTACGTAGTTTGTTTTCACTTTTCCACTGCCACAAATTTCTAACTGTGATGAGTTAATGACTTTCTTGGGTCCCGGTCGGTCTTATCGAATTAACTATATCTGTGAAAATTCGACCAACCGGGCCCGAACCAAAATATAAGCGTCTGTAGCTGTACTTGGTTTCTCGTGCACTGTATGGCGTCTCTGCTTAATGTAGACTGGGAACAATAACGTAACAGGTACTGCTGAGATGATCTCATACTTGGTACGGAAATCACTGCCTTGATCTTCGTCGCCGAAGCTTCGTTCCATGCCATGTATGTAGTTTTTTGGAGTGAATATAGCCTACGATCCCAGCTAGGCATTGGCTGACGTCACAAAAGGGGCCGGACTTAAGACCTTATTTCCTGCTGTTCCATGACCATGTGCTCGTAGAGTTTCTTGCTTTTAGCCATTTTGAGTTTCACCAACGCGTGGGTTGGCGCCCATGCTTGGTGGACGCATAGGTGCGCACTGCCACACTCTCGCATAGTTCTTGGAAAAACTAGGGTGGTAAATTCTTCGCTTACTGATTGCCCAACACTACCACGTCTTGCCTTTGTCCCAAACTGTTCAGCTTACCATGAGTTCTGTAGTAATGAAATAACGTTGCACAATAATTTTATAAATCCCCCACAAAAACGAAATAGCAAAAAATGTAAATACCCCAAATTGTAAAAAATAAACATGACCCAAAATTGACCCGTTACAAGTGATAAAGAAAAAACACTAAATAAATTATAATAAACAATAAATAATTTAAAAAATGATTAAATAAGAATAATGTATTATAAAGAATGTCAGTATTGTGAAAAATAGTGAAGGATAAAAAAATAAACACTTAATAAATCAAAAATAAACACTAAATGATTAACAGTGAAAGATATTAGTAATTAAGAAAGTTGTTAAGAATAGTATTAAATGTAAACGATTAATCCAGATGTAATGAACACTGAAGAGTGATGATAACCGTAGTAATTAAAAAAGAATATTATTGTTAAGTTTAATTGAATACAATATTGTAGTTAAAAGGGAGAATCCCATGAAAGAGGAAACAGATAGTATTACCATGGAGTGAAGGTAAAGATGAGTTAAAAAATAAGAAGTTAAGACAAATCAATAAACAACCCATGTTATAAGGGACAATTAAGTAAGTAAGTTCAAAAAGTGTGATGTTGTTTATCACCCAAAAAATAATATAAAATGAAATGAACTGTAAACAAATGTTATCAAATAATTGTTAAATAATTGTTTAAGCAAATTTATGAATAGGATATGGCTGGAGGAATAATACAGACCATAGGCCTAGATGTTGTATTTTATGTGATCAAAAATAGTAAGTAATAGCCACATTGTTATTATTGGCAAATTAAATAAGTAAGCAATGTATGACTTAGAAAATGAGAAAACCAGTTAGTGAATAGTTAGCAACACATGATGTATAAAATACAAGTAACATACTAATAACACCAAAACAGATCCAAAACACATTAACAAATAACACGGCCAATTATAATAACAAAACTAAGCTCATTAAGATAAAAGGAAATGTAATTTGTATGAAATAAGTAAAAACCAATAATGGCTACTTAAACCTATGAGATGCCTAACTGTCAAAAACAAACAACTACAAATTGTAACAAATTAACAAAGAAAATAGCAAATCCAAGGTGAATAACTAACCAAGGATAATTTGTAAATTATATTAAAAGCAAAATATTAGAATAAGGATTTAAATTAAAAGAGAAATGTAATTAGCAAATATTAAAATAATTGTAAAATTGTAAAACATAAAATAACCCAATATTATGGGGTATCAAAATAATCTTTGAAAGGAAATACAAATAACAGTGATAATAATTAATATTTAGGGAGGAAGATAAAGGAATAAAAGCAATCAGGAGATATGCAAGGATTTGGAAAAGAATTCAAATATGATAACAATGGTTTTTTGTCAATCTAAGCCAATCAGATTTAATTAGTAACTATAGCAACCACCGTTAGTTACAAAATTTCTGTTAGATTTCTTTACTCGTAAAGTGACGCTCTTGCTGAACAGAAGGCAAATTGTGAACGGCCAAATTTTTAATTTAATATGTCAAAAAAGTAAACAAAATTCAAAACGATGAGCCATTAAGAAGCAGACGAACGACCAGAACATTTAACTGATGCCAAGGACCATTTTACCAGGAAATTAAGTGAAAATATGACTACATCCAACATGAAAAGGATGCAAGACATACCTAAGCCCCAAGATTACTGAAAATTGATGCCTAATGCAGCCCAAATACATTTTTGACTGACAACTGTTTATACCAAGTTGCCTGATTTGATAAGTATAATTGAATTACCCAAAATTCCAAAAATAAACTCACCTAAATATTTCTAAACGTAATTTGAACTCTCACTATAAACCGAATATTCTCTTTCAAAGATTAAATATGAAAAAACAAAACACTGAAAATTGTTAAATTAGAATATAACCTGTTGATGTAATACAAACTTCATAAACACACTTAACTACACTACAGAACCAATTATAACCAAACACCTTATTATTTAAGTACAAAATGATATAAGGTAATGTACTTTTTATTATAACCATAAGGAATCGTTTTCTTATAATCAAAAGAACTCCAAATTTAAACGAGTACATTTGTTAACCAACTAAACGGCAGCCATGCTGGAATAAACAACTCGTTACAAAATCGATTTCGTCAAACCCAGAGAAAGACGTCTCAAAATTAATGTCGGTGCAAATTTATTAATCAACAAGAATAATTTTAATTGTCAAACTAAATTATTACAAATCAACCATTAAAATAACTAGTACAAAGAGTAACCATTGTTTTTATTTCATAGGGAGTGTATTGTATTACTTGTGTTTGTTAACGAAAGCTAGATTTGACGACCAGCGCTCACGATGTAATTCGAACAACTACCTACTCGATTCAGGAGGCTGAACGAGCGGGAATTATTTGAATGCCCCGGCCGTCATCGCTGAGAACACCTTTTTAAAATATTATTTGATAAGTTTAAATGTTTTAACAAACAATTTGGCACCACCCGGGATTCACAAACCCCTATTTAAGAACAGGTAAGGTTACTACTGTGTTGTACTGGTAATTATAGCTTTGCTACGGACTTCGTTAGCATAAGGATTGATGTAATGACTCCAGTGCGAGACGAACGCACACTACACCATACACATCCTTCGAGAGATAACCCAGATCTTCACGTTACAATATATATATATATTGCGACAGTACAAATAAGTGATGTACTGAGCATGAAATATAAAAATTTAAATTTACTTAATAAACTGTAAATAATTAATAATATATTAGAAATAAGCATGTTATGGATTGCAAGCTTGACTCAGACAAAAATATGAACAGGTGTTTCGACCTGAATCAACGTGCACACACACACAAATGTAACTGAAAGTGTGTACACCAGTATTTTGCTAGTGTGTGTGAACGCAGGTCTCTGCAGGCAAGTGCCACCCCAGTATGAATAATTGCACAATGACTGTTTTTCCGTAATTATTCATAAACTAGAATTAAGAATTAAAATCCAAAAGCACCATAAAATGTAAATAAATTTAATAAATACTGTGTGCGAAAACCACGCGAAAGTGACACGCCGTACAAGTGCAATAGTGAAATAACTGTGTACAAATCAAAAGGGTTAAGTTGCAATGTCCAAAATTACAATGAACATGTGTTGTAAAATTAGTTATAAGATAAGTATAAAAAAATACTTACAGGACTCTGCAATTCGCAGAAATATAAAAAATAGTGAATTTGACAAAGAGTGGGGGAACTGACGCCAAAGACAGTTTCTAACATGTCGATTTTGTATCACTGAAGGGTGTCGACCAAGACATGGGTATAAATAGGACACGCAAGCTTCAGTGGTTCTCTTTCTTGAATCATCCACGATGCAGCGGGAGCTTATGCCCGTCAGCACGGCATATTTATTAATATTTTTATAAACAGTTTAAATTGCCAGTTATGTACAAATACGTAACCAAGCTATAAGACAAACATTGTAATTAATAACAGCACTACTGAAGAAGTTCCATAGCGATACGACGCTGGACAAGAGAAGAAGTTCCATAGCGATACGACGCTGGACAAGAGAAGAAGTTCCATAGCGATACGACGCTGGACAAGAGAAGCAGTTCCATAGCGATACGACGCTGGACAAGAGGAGAGGACGAGAGAGTGAGAGACAGCCGACGCTGGACAAGAGGAGAAGAGAGACAGCCGACGCTGGAGGCGAGACGAAGATGAACACCGATGGAACAAAAATGATCGAGTATGATTGACGACAATAAGGTTATAGACAATTTATTCATATCTTAATCATACACAGTATACAAAGACAGTTAAAGACATTAATATTTTATTTAAAAATAAGAGTAATATTTCTTGTATAGTAGAGTTAAAAATCATAGATGTTTTAGAAATACGATTAACGTAACAAGAGCTCAAATTAATATGATATAAAATGATTACAAAGAATATAAATAAAAACAATTAGTATTTGAGAAAACTGTACTGAGAAGTAATAACTATTAATCTTTTGAGTACGTACCATATATAGAAAAAAAGATTTAAAAATTGATTTTGAAACATATTAATAGTCTGAGTAGTCTAAAAATGAGATTTTTCTTTTATATACTATTTAGTAGCATAGAATGTTTAGTTAGTAAGGATGTATATATCTTAAGCCTTACGGCATTATAACAAATAATAACTAATGTTTTTTAAATCGAAGTCAGTGCCATGTGCACATATTTTTTTATAGTATCAAATAAATTTTAATTACTGTTTCAAGTTCCGTAGAGTTCTTATTGCAGATACACCTGACCCCCTATTTAAATGTTATATGTTTAAAGAATTTGTCAATCTTGAACGTGAGACCGTTCACACCTATTTATGTATATGTAACGTTGTTTAAATTTGGTGCTCCAAGATCGAAGGACTTCACAAATTTAAATTAAATTAAATTTGCCAAATTGTCACGTTATATAAATTAATGGCTCCCAAAGAACGTGGGGCTATACAAATTAAAATACATTTAAATTTGTTTCAATTCAAGTATATGTAACGTTATATAAAAATGTCGCCCTGCACGTGGGGCCCAACATGCCTAAATTTATGTACAAAAAAAAATTTGTGACATAAATTGTAGATCATGAATGTATGACCCGATACCCATCATTTGACTATTAAAATTTTTTTATATAGCTAAATGGTTGCTCTAAAATATATAAAGAGTGTTAAATGAAAAATGTATAATATGTAATTATTATTTGTATTAAACAGTAACTCAATGTAATGTTAATTGTTGTGTAATCACACAGCTGGCGCCCACCACAAATAATATTGTTGTCTATGTAACAGGTGTAACTGTAATGAGTATTAATAATAACTATTAATAAAAATACAGAAATAAATAAATAAGTAGGGAACGGTTATCAATAATAATTTTTAAAAAATTACTATTAAATAAATATTTTAATTTTAATTATTCAACATGGCAGAACCAGGAGGGTTGAATTTAGAAGCATTTAAAAATACGATACTCGCCATGATGGACGAATTAGTCATAAAACAAGCCGAAAAATTTAAAGAGGATGTGAAAGAGGAGAATGTCAAACAAATAAGAAAAATAGATGAAATAAATACAAAACAAACAGAAAGTTTAGAAAATAAATTAGCAAAACAAACAGAAAGTTTAGAAAATAACTTACCGCTACAGTCCGAAAATTTTAGACAGGACACCATAAAAATTACAGAGAGTCTAGAAGAGTTAAAAATTGATAATATTGAAATAAAACCAAGTATAATTGACAGTAATGCGCAGTTAACTGAAAAAATTGTTAATACAAACAGACGTATTGACACGATCGCAGAAAATGTCTGTGGAATAATTAATAAACAAACGGAGCTAATATGTGAAAAGATAGTATGTGAAGAATTCATACAAATTGAAAATACATGTGTAATTACTAATGATAATTATAAAAAAGTAATTAACATTAAGGAGGAGAAGCAAATAAAGGTTAATAAAACATACCTTATTAATAGCGATATTCCAAGTGTGAGGCACACACACAATAGTAAATCACACAAGATGACACATTTGAAACACATAAGACACCACGCTTACGGAGATAAATATCACTGTAGGCTTAACAAGAAACGTAGTAAGTTATCTAGACGAAACACTACGCAAAATTGTGGTAAATATGATGTTAGATATATGCACGATAATTATAGTAACGATAATTATATCTGCAAGTATGAGAATTATGGTGAGTATTATCATAAACGACGTATGAAAAAACCGTCGACAGCTGTTTATATGGGCCTCAAGCAGACTGAACATACGCAGTGCATTCATGATGAGAGAATTATGGAATGTGACCGTTACGAGAGAAAGAGAGGCAAGATGAAAACATTGCTCAATGAACAGGTGACTTCTACGATAAACACAAACGTTCACAAGGTGAGTACGCACACAAACAAGGGATTAATACAATGGAACGCAGACGTTGTTTATACGAGGGTGAGAATAATAGTAAACTACACTACGCTACAAAGGAACAATGTACGTCCGGTAGACTATGGACAATGCAATTGTTATAAAGAGGGATGTAAGTTCTAACTACACACTGAACTCAAGGCAAATGAAAATAAATAATTATTTTAAATGAGAAAAATAATATAACTATTAATTATTAATAATAAGAAATAATATAATAATAATTTGAAAGGGTTAATTAAGAAATGTATTAGTGATGGTAAGGAATGTTATTATTGATATGTTATAAATATGAAGAAATGATTAAGATGAGCAATAATTGCCATAATTATTAGAACGGCTGATCAAGCGAACACTTTTCGAAGATACAAGGACACAGAAGGAAGCGAGAGTGAAAAGTCATAAGGGCAGAGACTACTTAGGATTAAGGACTTCGAGAAAAATATCGTTGTTTTCCAAGACAGTTCCTCTGTAACCGACCATGCGACACACTACGAGCTAAAAAAAAGTATTCTGTTACGGAAGTGTATTTCAAGAAAGTTGTAGCGATCAGAAAGGTAATGTTAAAGAAATGTAATAAAAGGTAATGAATGTTAATGTAGTGTATAAGTAATGTATTAGATAAAGTAATGTCATGTTAAGAAAAGAGCTAAGGAAGTTTAGAAGCGAAGGTAAGAATGTATGAGTAAGTTAATGTAAAATTAAGGACCGAATTTACACACATATGTAGGAATGCAGAGTATACAGAAGGAAAACAAAGGAGAGCTAATTGCAGTGGATTTTCTGGGACCATTACCACGATCAAGTCGAGGTGTGAAGCACATATTGGTATGTATCGATGTGTTTTCCAAGGCAGTCCGACTGTACCCAATTATGCGACCCACAACCAAAGTTGTTCTAAAGATACTACTGCAAAAATATATTCCGTTATATGGAAACATGAAGAAGATACTCAGTGATCAAGGTGTGCAATTCCAAAGTGAAAAATGGGAGAGGACGTTAAGGGAAATTGGAATACAACCAGTACTCACATCCATAAGACATCCTCAAGGAAACCTTGCTGAGAGAGTTAACAAAGAATTAGGTAAATATTTACGAATATATTGCCATAATCAACACAATAAATGGGCAGAATATTTACCATTTATTGAAAAAGCCATTAACGAAAATTATAGTGAAGCAACAGGATACACTCCAATGGAATTAGAAGAAGATAAGAAGCCAACCAGATTTTGGACTAAATATCTAAACAAACCTAATAACCAAAATGTACCTGTACCAATAAGTGTGAAAATTGAATACGCAAAGCAACGAATAAGAGAGAGAGGTAACAAGAGAATAGAGAGATTTAATCTAACTCACAAGTTACAACAATTCAACGTGGGAGAAAGTATACTACTCAAAGCAAATCCAGTGTGAAAAAGGAGTGATAATACGGCGAAGAAATTCTTCAGACTTTATAATTGACCGTATACGTTAAGACAGCGAGTGGGACAGAACACTTTCATTGTATATGATGAGTTACAGAAGAAAGAAATTGGTAAATTCCACGCAACGTCATTTAAGAAGTTCTACACATAAAACAGAGGTCATTGAAACCAGTCAAATCAGCTGTTTGTAAAGCCACCCTAATTCAAGGTCGCGAGCAGTGAGCGTACGAAAGAGGGGAGGTAAGACATTTGTATACACTCCAATTAAGGGTGAAATGACAAATATTATTCTTTATTATTTGTTATATTTTTTTTGCAAATAATAATAATAAATAAATAGATTAAAAAAAAAAAAATTATAATAAATAAATTTATTAAAATTTTTTTTTGTTACCAAGCAGAGGAATAATGCGACAGTACAAATAAGTGATGTACTGAGCATGAAATATAAAAATTTAAATTTACTTAATAAACTGTAAATAATTAATAATATATTAGAAATAAGCATGTTATGGATTGCAAGCTTGACTCAGACAAAAATATGAACAGGTGTTTCGACTTGAATCAACGTGCACACACACACAAATGTAACTGAAAGTGTGTACACCAGTATTTTGCTAGTGTGTGTGAACGCAGGTCTCTGCAGGCAAGTGCCAACCCAGTATGAATAATTGCACAATGACTGTTTTTCCGTAATTATTCATAAACTAGAATTAAGAATTAAAATCCAAAAGCACCATAAAATGTAAATAAATTTAATAAATACTGTGTGCGAAAACCACGCGAAAGTGACACGCCGTACAAGTGCAATAGTGAAATAACTGTGTACAAATCAAAAGGGTTAAGTTGCAATGTCCAAAATTACAATGAACATGTGTTGTAAAATTAGTTATAAGATAAGTATAAAAAAATACTTACAGGACTCTGCAATTCGCAGAAATATAAAAAATAGTGAATTTGACAAAGAGTGGGGGAACTGACGCCAAAGACAGTTTCTAACATGTCGATTTTGTATCACTGAAGGGTGTCGACCAAGACATGGGTATAAATAGGACACGCAAGCTTCAGTGGTTCTCTTTCTTGAATCATCCACGATGCAGCGGGAGCTTATGCCCGTCAGCACGGCATATTTATTAATATTTTTATAAACAGTTTAAATTGCCAGTTATGTACAAATACGTAACCAAGCTATAAGACAAACATTGTAATTAATAACAGCACTACTGAAGAAGTTCCATAGCGATACGACGCTGGACAAGAGGAGAGAGTGAGAGACAGCCGACGCTGGACAAGAGGAGAAGAGAGACAGCCGACGCTGGAGGCGAGACGAAGATGAACACCGATGGAACAAAAATGATCAAGTATGATTGACGACAATAAGGTGATAGACAACTTATTCATATCTTAATCATACACAGTATACAAAGACAGTTAAAGACATTAATATTTTATTTAAAAATAAGAGTAATATTTCTTGTATAGTAGAGTTAAAAATCATAGATGTTTTAGAAATACGATTAACGTAACAAAAGCTCAAATTAATATGATATAAAATGATTACAAAGAATATAAATAAAAACAATTAGTATTTGAGAAAACAGTACTGAGAAGTAATAACTATTAATCTTTTGAGTACGTACCATATATAGAAAAAAAGATTTAAAAATTGATTTTGAAACATATTAATAGACTGAGTAGTCTAAAAATGAGATTTTTCTTTTATATACTATTTAGTAGCATAGAATGTTTAGTTAGTAAGGATGTATATATCTTAAGCCTTACGGCATTATAACAAATAATAACTAATGTTTTTTAAATCGAAGTCAGTGCCATGTGCACATATTTTTTTATAGTATCAAATAAATTTTAATTACTGTTTCAAGTTCCGTAGAGTTCTTATTGCAGATACACCTGACCCCCTATTTAAATGTTATATGTTTAAAGAATTTGTCAATCTTGAACGTGAGACCGTTCACACCTATTTATGTATATGTAACGTTGTTTAAATTTGGTGCTCCAAGATCGAAGGACTTCACAAATTTAAATTAAATTAAATTTGCCAAATTGTCACGTTATAATATATAATAGGGTTGCTACAGCTAGTGCCGTCTCCCTTCCTTCAACCTGGCTTTCCAATTCTCCCGATGTTCCCATTGTCCTTCCTCAACTCCCATAGGTTGCATAGATTCATCCAGTTCGTCCCTCCAAGATCTTCTCGGTCTTCCCCTTTTTCTCCTTCCTAATGGACTCCATTCTGTCACTTTGTTGATCCACCTATTTTGGGCTCTCCGGACATGACCGTACCACACCAATCTTTTTTCTTCGATGTAGTCAATTACACTTCTTTCCATTTCCATTCTTCTTTTGATCTCGTTTGTTATTCAGTCTGCTCTCGTTATTCCACAGCACCTCCTCCAATATTCCATCTCCGTTGCAAGAATCTTTCTTTCATTCTTTTTTTTAATAACCCATACTTCCGCTGCATATCATACGTACTCTTTGAATAGTAAAATCGATTCACTCATTCAGTTTCTTGATTAACCATTTGCGGATGTGAATTTCTCCTCATAACCTTTATTGGCAATCATCAGTCTAGTCTTCTTTGATGTTTATGTTTATCTTACATTTATAACATAAATAAGTTATAATTCTATTGTGCTAACCGCGGTTGAATTACTTAATGTGTTAATTTAATAATTTCTTAAATTTATCTAGCCCTTAAGTTGGACGCCATTTATAACAATCATTTATTCTGCGTATTGATAGCACAATAAATTAATTATTAAATATATAAATTTAACGATCACTGACAAGTATGTGTATAATTTAATCTTAATGATGATTCTAACTATCTACGTTCATCAACACATACGTGATATCATTTATTTAATTGAACATAAGAAACTCTTAAAATCTATTTGCCTTCTTTCAAACTTTAAGTCAATATTCGGGTTGCATTGGTAATAATGAACGCATGTTTCTGGTTAACTAAAATACTAGTTTAATTATCATTTATGACATATTATAATAGTACATAGGATACGTCGCTGTACCTGAAATACATACATATTTATAATAAACAAAGATATATCTCAATATATGCTGAAATAAAGAAAACATACATACATATATAAATCAAATGATGTTACAATTCAATATTCTACTTACTTAATGCGTTCATTAAATCCCAAATAAGCTTTTGTTTATACGTTCATTAACTACTTATTTAAATTTTACTCATTACTTTTCTTAATAAATTCTCAGGTGTGAATTCTTTGAAAGAAACCAGGTCAGTAGAAGTTACAAATTAGAAGTAATTATAATAATGGTTACTTGGTTAGTGAATATCCATTAGTTGTTGACGTAGTCTCGTTCTGGTGATGGAGATGGCTCGTAGATACATTCCGTCGTTAGTTGTTTTATCACTGCCACTTATCACTTTATTCTTCCGGTCACTCGCGTAGGTGTTGTATAGGTGTGGGTAATTGAAGTTCAGTGTTCAATCAATGTTCTATCTTACTGTGTTTGCTGTGTGTTCGTTTTAAGTCAATAAACATGTCTAGTTTCATTTATCACTGCTTCCACAAACGATCCTATAATTGGTTAGTTTGTTTAATGTTTCGTGTTCATTATGTTGTTGAGACACAATATTAAGTTCCAATAAGTTGTATATCGTTTAGTGATGCTGTCTGTTAGTGTAACGGTCTGATTGTTCACTTGGTGTAAATTTCACTAAGTCTGTTAATGCGCACTCCGGTAAAGTTCCACTATCGCGATATGAATGTATTAAGTTTTAAGTTCCTAGTTATTTATCTACCTTCCGAATGATTTGAATAAACAATGGAAAGTTTATGATGTACCGTCTCTCGCACTTGTAGTTAAACTACTTGATAATTGAAATGTAAATTGTCTGAAAATTCTGTATGATTGACTAAAAATTTGAGTGTGACTGCGTAAAAATTGAGTATAACTGACCAAAAAATTGAGTACAACTGACGCTCCGTCTTCCTGGACAGCTAGTTTTATTAATTCGTCCCTACTCAAAATTTTGTCTCTGGCGCGCTTCACGCCCACTTCTTTTCGAGATTGGTCAGTTTTTGATTTTCTCGGAAAATACTGTCCCACTCTGTCAAAATCCGACGTCATAGTTCTTTCGATAGGTTCTTCGTCTCAGTTGCTATGGAAACATCCCTCACCATCAAATTTCTCGCTGGCTGAAGGTCTCTGATAGGTCCGTAGGTCTCCCTGCTCTCCAGCTAGACGATCGTTGACCCGCTTCGAAGAAACTAGGGCTATAAACAATTTGTCTAACAGCCTATTGTCTGAGTAAACTCTGCGTTTCTATAGATTCCCATTATCTGTACTTACAGTCTTCCTGGCGTATTGTTCTATGCTCTTACCCCTTTTTTCTGGCTATTACTAATTTCGAACATCTGCTGGTCGTTGAAGTCACTCCAACTTTCCCTTCGTAAATTCTTGTCTGTCAATTAGACGATACCTCCAGCTGTGTAACATGACTTTAGTTTTTGTCAGCCTATCTTCCAGTATTGTTACTTAAGGTGCAGCGTTTCCGTTTCATTGTAGTATGGAGCATTACTTGTTTTTGTCGCTTATCGTCTACTGACGTAATACGGCCACATCTGCTACAATTCTTGGTACGGGTGTGAATGTCCTCCTTACTTTGTTACAGCTGCGGAGAGCAATAATTCTGGACGAAACTTTCCCTGTCATCTTACGCCACCAAATTCTATAGTTGGATAGAACTTAATGCGTTTCTATTGTCAAGTCAGCAACGCTTCACTGACACCTTCTCATTACTCCTTATTTATTGCTCCACCATAAGTCGTTGACACTTGCCTCGTGTGAACGTACTCTGCCGAGGTGAGAATTTAAAAAATTTTTAAAATTTTCTGCTCGTTACAGTGTCCTCAATTTCGATTTGACGATGTGACCTCTGGGAACAACTCAAATCTAAATTCTGCGCCCTGTACGTCGCCTCGCCGTGTCCATCTTCTTCGGGGAAGGTATACACAATAACCTACTTTCAAAAGCTTATATGACCAGTGGTACACCCCCTTTTGGTTTTAATTAGTTCTCTGAATTTATTGCCAGCTATTTGGGATAGCTGAACGCATTTCACATTGTCGAATTGACATATAAATACCTTATCTTTATAATTTATAAGATAAGTCATAAATTCCATAAGCAATTAAATAATTTCATCAATTGAATAAGATCTTACCGTTTAAAATATCATATTCACAAGATATTATCAAACAGTTAAGCGGTTCAATGTAACCTTTACATGATATCAAGGAAATCTCCTATACATATACACCTTTGTGCACTATTAATGATCTTACCAATAAAATCTTTTAAACTATTATTTTAAAATTGGATTGTTAATTGACACAATCGCTACGTTAACTGTAATTATCTTAATGATTTACATACACGTATAACATTTAGTTTCAATGATTGACCTACTTCATGATAACATCATTTATAATCCTAACCTACTAATTACATATATTCACATTAATAAAGTTCATTCACTATCTAGTTCGTTAAATATTATCACTTATCTGATTTAAGTGTCCATTTTTCTCACTTTGTCCTTTTAACTTATTACCATATAAATCAATTAATAGCAATTAAATGTCCTTTGCATTCACTGCAATAATTTTATAAAATGTCACACTAAATGTTAATTTATCTTATTATTTAACATTTAATTAGTGCTTAATTGACTAAATACATTTTGATGTTATGTTTCAACAATTAAAGTACATAACTTTCTTGGATAAGCCAGCTTGAATGATATCACCGCGTCAATTACCCTAACGCAGTTGATTCATCAGCATCGGCTAGCTTCTTAAGACATCTTCTTCTATTTCTTCCTCTTCCTTCATCTTCAATTCTCTGGTTCATAGTATTTTTTCAATTGTCTGGCATTAAATTTTCCACGGAGTTTCTTGTCATCATCGCAATCAACGAGTAGATAAGTAGCTTCTCCGAGAATTTGATGCACTTTATATGGTCCGCAGTACAGTTCGCAAAATTTTTCAATTCTCTTCTGGACCGCGTCCGATTGATGATATGTTCTGATTAACACTTTCTCACCAATGTTGAATCTTGTAATGGTTTTAGTCTCATTACATAATTTTGCTTGTTTTTCTCTCTTCTCCTTCATTTTGATATATATTTGTTTATGATCTACCCCTTTAACTAGGAGCATATCCTTGTTGATGTATTTTTCCCACGCTCTGGGAGGTTTTCTTCCGAGCTGAGCTTCGTACGGTGTTACTTCTATCGTCTCGTGGTACGTTTCGTTAATACAACTCTCGACGATTGGTACGTAACGCGACCACTTTGTATGTTGATCACCAACAAAGATCCTAAATAAGTTCCCAAGCTGTCTGTTGATTCTTTCAGCCAGATTCGCACAAGGGTTCCTTATTGCGGTAAATCGTGGTTGGATATTTAGTTCAGTTAATCCATCTAACCATTTTTTAGATGAAAATTGCGTTCCGTTGTCTGTGATAATCACTCTAGGAGATCCTAGTTCTTCACAATATTGGTGTACTCTCCTCAGTGTAGCGACGGTCGTTGCCCTTCGAAGTGTGAAAAGTCGTACGTATTTGGTAAAGTTGTCAACCAGTATAAACAGATACCTCACCCCACTAGACGAAGCAGGTAACGGTCCGTAAAAGTCCGCGCTCACAAGGTCACCCTTGCATAACGGTATTATGGCTTTTGTTCCTCCAAACGAATTTCTGTTGCCGGAATCCTTTTTTTTCTGACAAGTGTCGCAAGTCCGTACATAAATTTTCACCCTCTTTAACATTCCGTCCATGGTAAAGTACTCCTGCAATAATTTGATACATCTCTTCGCACCGGGATGCCCATACATACGGTGTATTTCAGCAATTATTTCGCCAGACACACTGTTCGGTACGTATAGTTTCCACTCTCCTTTGCGTAATCTGTACAATTTCTCATCGACAAATCTATAAAATTTATTTAATTTCTTATCTACACAATTTTCCCTAATCTTATCAATAATATACTTAAGCTTATGATCTTGAATTTGGTGCCTTCCAATACCCATTAGGATCTTGCTTACCTTCTTATCCATTTTGATTGTCAGGTGGTTAATTAAATATTCGGAAATATTGTCACTAATTACTTCTGGTGTGGCATCTTCTGGATTTCTGCTCAGAAGATCGGCAATAATATTGTCCTTACCTCTACAATGGACAATGTCAAATTTGTACTCCTGAATACTTAAGATCCAGCGTGTAATACGCGAGTTGTTTAAATGACATTTATTCATAAAAGTCAGTGCTTTATTATCAGTAATGATGGTTAACGGTTGTCCTAGTATGTATATACGGAACCGCTCAAGACATCTTACAATACACAAAAGCTCCTTCTCCGTAGTGTAATAATTTATTTCCGCACCCTTGAATGTCCTGCTGGTAAAAGCTATTACTCCAATTCTTCCTTCTTCATCCAATTGATATAGTTGTCCGCCATATGCAAAGTTGCTGGCGTCACATTGCATATAATATCTTTGGTTTATTCGGGGAAACTTTAAGATGACTGTTTCTACGAATAACCTTTTAACCTGCTGAAAACACTCATTTAATTCCTGTGTCCAGGTGAATTTCTGTCCTTTCCGTAGCAACTCGAGTAATGGTTTAGTAGTTTCAGCGTATTTGTCTGTAAAACGATTATAGAAATTTGTCAACCCCAGGAAACCTTTTAATTGTTTTTGGTTCCGAGGTGCAGGGAACTTCATAATGGCATCTATCTTCTCGTCCGTTGCTCGTATTCCTTGCGTTGTTAGTTGATAACCGAGGTACGCGATTTCTTGTCTGAAGAACTGCGACTTCTCCAAATTGATGGTTAAATTTGCCCTTCTTAAATTAGATAATAATAAGTCTAAATGTAACAAGTGCGTTTCTAAATCTTCTGAATAACACAGGCAATCGTCGACATAAATAATGGTATTTTCTTTTACTTCTTCGTCCAATACTGTGTCCAATCCCCTGGTCAGTGCAGCAGAACTGGTACTCAGGCCAAATGGTGTAACGGTAAAACGATAACACTTGCCGTCGTACATAAAAGCGGTGAAGTTCCGGCATTCCGACTTCAGTGGTACTTGCCAGAAACTGCTAGTTAGATCAACGGTAGATAGGTACTTCATCTCTCCACATCTCGCCAAAATGTCGTTTATTGGAGGAGCTCCCTCGTAGTCCGGGATAGTCACACTGTTCACCTTTCTCGCATCCAAACACAATCGTACGCTACCGTCCTTCTTGATTACCGTAACTAGTGGGTTGATATATGCGCTGTTGCATCTCTCAATGACCCCATACCGTAACATTTTCCGAATCTCCTCATCTACCTTCCCTTTATAGGCTAATGGGACAGGCCATCCTCTCTGGAAGTACGGTGTCTGGTCGGTGACTCGGAACTCGTGGACATACCCATCGATTCTTCCGGGGCATTCTCTGAATAAACTACAATTTCTTATTAGAATCTCCCTTAATCTTTCCAACGTTCCTCTATCTCCGCATTCTATACTTTCTATCTTCTTGTTAATGTTTCTGATGATCTCTTCTTCTTCTTCTACGTCCACCACTTCGATATGCATCATAGGCACCGTGTACGTCGCTTCGTTATCCTCTCTTCTTATCTCGACGATTCTTCTTCCCATGTCAATGAGACACCCTGTTTCTTGAAGAAAATTGGTTCCTAATATGCATGGTTTTATCAAATCTGGTATTATTAGGAAAACACATTCATATTTAATTTCTTCAATATAGATATCACATAATATTTGTTTTCTGATTAGCTTTGATTTATTACCAACTGCGCTAACTATTAATGTGTTAGACATCGGTAATATTTCATAAGGTGTAATGTCGTGTTTGTTTTGGTGAAACCACGACTCAGATAACCCAGCTATTACAGATCCGGTATCGATTAACGCTTGCACACTAACATTATTATTGAACTTGATATTTATCTCTGGACACCTGATTATTCGTTGAGAAATTTCTTCATCATCATTACACAATAAATCGCTTCGTAAGTCCGGTAGGATAATATTCGTCTGGTAGTCATTTGTTTTGATGGCTATCTTCGTTAATGGGTGGAGGGATTTTTTTTTCCTCTTCTTGTTGACGATTTCTCTTAGGTTGAATGCCCGATGCACCAGCTGTCGTGTTTGTAAACTCTATTGTGTTGACAGCGCGCCGGTCCGTGTTACGGGGCGGGTGATTTATGGCAGGTCTGTCACCCCAGGTTTTCTTCTGTATTCCGCCTCCTTTGTTCAAGTTACTTTCACCTTCCTTATACGCATTTCTGCCCCCGTTCGCCGCATAGTTCGCTTCTCTGTTAATTCTTGGTTGAATCTGTGAATACTCGATGATCAGAGACTCGAAGTTTGGTATCGTCACAATTCCTCTTGTAACCACCGCAAGCTGGATGTCACGCCCAAAGTGACGAGAGATCTTACGTATTAACTGATAATCAGATAAAGTAGGCGTTAACTGCTTACTTTCCAATAAAATCCGTTCAATATATTGAATAGCAGTAAATGGTCCGCGCCAATCAAATCTGCCAAACTCCAAATGGTCCCGAATACTGTCCTGTCGTTCCTGGCCCCAATATTTTAGAGAGAACGCTTCCTTGAATTCTGCGAAGTTTGATATCTGGTCACGTATCACTCGCCACCAAATTCCTGCGTCTAACTCCAGATGTTTGCCAATCCACTTGATATTGTCAGCGGGATAATATAACTCTTGAACTTCGGACAATTCTTTGAGGAATTCCATAGGGAATCTGTCTGTGCCATTATATTTGAGATCATTGTGGTTAGGTCCGTTAAATCGATTTAATATTCCACAATCACCTTCCATCAGTTGTCGCTGTAACCTCTCTTGGTTTTCTCTTACCTTATTTAAATGTCCTTTTAATTCTTCGATCCTAGTTGTCTTTTCTTTCGTAGTCTCGTCCAACTTCTGTTCTGTTGAACGTTGTCTACCGTCTACGTCTTCTAATCTTTGTATAATATTATTATTTGTTCCTTCTTGCTCCTGTTGTCTCTGCAGCATGGTATTGTGCATCTCGGCCTTAAGTTCTTCGTGCTTCTTATTGTAATCCTTAACGTGAACATCGAACTTGTGATTAATCTTTTTAACGGTCGTCTGGGTAGAGTGTACCGCCGCCATCCATTCTTGTCGATCGTTATCTTGTTTCTCTTGTACTTCTACGTACTTCTTGTCGGCTTCTTCTCTCAAGTCCCTCACGAGATCATCTTGCTTTTTCTGTAATTCATCGACCTTTCTTTCCCAAGTCTGCTGGCTTTCACGTATCTCCGACCTTATTTGTGTAATCTCTTCCTTATGCTGGTCGAGTTTTTCATTAATTAATCTACTGTTTTCTTCTTGTTTTTCTAATTTTTCATTAATTAACCTATTACTCTCTTCAAATTTTCTGTTAATATTCTCTTCTTGTTTTCTGTTACTTTCTTCGCTAATTAATTTAATATTTTCTTCTAATTTCCTGCTTCGTTCCTCTTGTTTCTTGTCTCGTTCTTCTTGTTTCTTTTCTTGTTGACGCATGAACTCCATTAACATTTGTAGAGTCCCATCTTCTGGTTTCGATGTCTGTCCTCGCGCCCTATCTTCTGGACTCTCCACCACACTACTTGGTTCACTAGGTGTAGTATTGTCCTCGGTATTTACTACGCCTAATTGGTTATTAATGTCATATTCTACACTGTCTGAATTGCTCGCCATTTTAGCCCTACTGCGCGTAATCATTCAAACTGACTTACACTAATAACCCTTATCTTACTTCTACTTCTATGACACTACTTTTCTACTACTTCTACTGCCTGTTCTTTACCTAAGCCGTACGTGTTAACAATCTGTGTTAATACGTATCATGCCGTGCGAATGGGCGCCATTTATAACATAAATAAGTTATAATTCTATTGTGCTAACCGCGGTTGAATTACTTAATGTGTTAATTTAATAATTTCTTAAATTTATCTAGCCCTTAAGTTGGACGCCATTTATAACAATCATTTATTCTGCGTATTGATAGCACAATAAATTAATTATTAAATATATAAATTTAACGATCACTGACAAGTATGTGTATAATTTAATCTTAATGATGATTCTAACTATCTACGTTCATCAACACATACGTGATATCATTTATTTAATTGAACATAAGAAACTCTTAAAATCTATTTGCCTTCTTTCAAACTTTAAGTCAATATTCGGGTTGCATTGGTAATAATGAACGCATGTTTCTGGTTAACTAAAATACTAGTTTAATTATCATTTATGACATATTATAATAGTACATAGGATACGTCGCTGTACCTGAAATACATACATATTTATAATAAACAAAGATATATCTCAATATATGCTGAAATAAAGAAAACATACATACATATATAAATCAAATGATGTTACAATTCAATATTCTACTTACTTAATGCGTTCATTAA
This sequence comes from Magicicada septendecula, assembly GCA_034769895.1. Classification (NCBI taxonomy): domain Eukaryota; kingdom Metazoa; phylum Arthropoda; class Insecta; order Hemiptera; family Cicadidae; genus Magicicada; species Magicicada septendecula. The sequence continues at coordinate 29,368,450 of CM068367.1, read as the reverse complement.
ATCCCAAATAAGCTTTTGTTTATACGTTCATTAACTACTTATTTAAATTTTACTCATTACTTTTCTTAATAAATTCTCAGGTGTGAATTCTTTGAAAGAAACCAGGTCAGTAGAAGTTACAAATTAGAAGTAATTATAATAATGGTTACTTGGTTAGTGAATATCCATTAGTTGTTGACGTAGTCTCGTTCTGGTGATGGAGATGGCTCGTAGATACATTCCGTCGTTAGTTGTTTTATCACTGCCACTTATCACTTTATTCTTCCGGTCACTCGCGTAGGTGTTGTATAGGTGTGGGTAATTGAAGTTCAGTGTTCAATCAATGTTCTATCTTACTGTGTTTGCTGTGTGTTCGTTTTAAGTCAATAAACATGTCTAGTTTCATTTATCACTGCTTCCACAAACGATCCTATAATTGGTTAGTTTGTTTAATGTTTCGTGTTCATTATGTTGTTGAGACACAATATTAAGTTCCAATAAGTTGTATATCGTTTAGTGATGCTGTCTGTTAGTGTAACGGTCTGATTGTTCACTTGGTGTAAATTTCACTAAGTCTGTTAATGCGCACTCCGGTAAAGTTCCACTATCGCGATATGAATGTATTAAGTTTTAAGTTCCTAGTTATTTATCTACCTTCCGAATGATTTGAATAAACAATGGAAAGTTTATGATGTACCGTCTCTCGCACTTGTAGTTAAACTACTTGATAATTGAAATGTAAATTGTCTGAAAATTCTGTATGATTGACTAAAAATTTGAGTGTGACTGCGTAAAAATTGAGTATAACTGACCAAAAAATTGAGTACAACTGACGCTCCGTCTTCCTGGACAGCTAGTTTTATTAATTCGTCCCTACTCAAAATTTTGTCTCTGGCGCGCTTCACGCCCACTTCTTTTCGAGATTGGTCAGTTTTTGATTTTCTCGGAAAATACTGTCCCACTCTGTCAAAATCCGACGTCATAGTTCTTTCGATAGGTTCTTCGTCTCAGTTGCTATGGAAACATCCCTCACCATCAAATTTCTCGCTGGCTGAAGGTCTCTGATAGGTCCGTAGGTCTCCCTGCTCTCCAGCTAGACGATCGTTGACCCGCTTCGAAGAAACTAGGGCTATAAACAATTTGTCTAACAGCCTATTGTCTGAGTAAACTCTGCGTTTCTATAGATTCCCATTATCTGTACTTACAGTCTTCCTGGCGTATTGTTCTATGCTCTTACCCCTTTTTTCTGGCTATTACTAATTTCGAACATCTGCTGGTCGTTGAAGTCACTCCAACTTTCCCTTCGTAAATTCTTGTCTGTCAATTAGACGATACCTCCAGCTGTGTAACATGACTTTAGTTTTTGTCAGCCTATCTTCCAGTATTGTTACTTAAGGTGCAGCGTTTCCGTTTCATTGTAGTATGGAGCATTACTTGTTTTTGTCGCTTATCGTCTACTGACGTAATACGGCCACATCTGCTACAATTCTTGGTACGGGTGTGAATGTCCTCCTTACTTTGTTACAGCTGCGGAGAGCAATAATTCTGGACGAAACTTTCCCTGTCATCTTACGCCACCAAATTCTATAGTTGGATAGAACTTAATGCGTTTCTATTGTCAAGTCAGCAACGCTTCACTGACACCTTCTCATTACTCCTTATTTATTGCTCCACCATAAGTCGTTGACACTTGCCTCGTGTGAACGTACTCTGCCGAGGTGAGAATTTAAAAAATTTTTTAAATTTTCTGCTCGTTACACATTGCATAAATGTTGTTGTTGTTGTTGTTGTTATTTCCAATGGCTCAATTTGGCTCACGCCATTCTTGGTCTAGCTTCCCAATAAGACCAGGTAGGTCTTTTCTATTCTGTCTTTCTTTATCCAGTTTTTCGCAGACCAGGAGGTGGTCCTTGTCAATTTTGTTTCCAGGACATTCGCAAAGATTGCACATCCCAGAAGGACATATGGATATTGCATAAATGTATGGTCACATATTTATATGGTGTATAGTAGTACTTTTACACATATGTGTATTAACTAATTTGTTTTTCTTATTATTATTTTTAAAGGGACCTGATGATGGAGTGGGTGGATGGCCTGGGCACAAAGTTGAGAGAGATGAAAATACTTTCGCCAAAAGAAAACGTGTACAGCCGTATGCCGGAATTACGGCAACCACTGTTGCCAACACGAGATCCAAACTCTCCACTTCCTCTTCCACCAGTAGGACCGTCCACACTGGTTCCTGGCGTGGAACCACTAACACTCACAAATCCACCAACAAATACAGGTAGGACTGAACATATAGACTGTCTGTGTGGTTGGAGGCAATGATGGTACCGTAATGTTTGGCCTTAACATATGGATAAGTATGGGACATGTGTTAGCTGAAGGTTAAAATGAATGTGTTAATTATTAAAGTCAACGTTTTCCTTGTAAGGATTTAGATTTTATTATTTTACATGCATCTGGATATTTTCTTCTTCTTCTGCCCTTCCAGAGTTAGGGAATTCTGCCTGTACCATCTAATCCTCAGTCTTCCCATACTTCTTCTTATTGGGAGCAGAAAGAAAGAATCCTTTTTTTCTGTATTTTATAGACATGTTCTTTCCATATTTCTGTAAGATCTCTTTTCCTACATGCCCAACATTCTGAGCTGCCATTACCTTACAAAATTAAAGTTTTGTGTTTTTTTTTAATGTCTTATTCCAAAGAGTTCTTATAACATATCCTCTGAAATTTATTTATTTTCTTGCTGATGTCTGTATCTTCTTTATAAGAAGTAAACTGCATTTATAAACACTTTTCGTTATTGTTGAAGAACTTTATACAACAAAAGGCTCGTTTAGCAACACCTCACAGTGTTCCACAAAAATTTCTTTTCTTTTGTGCAAAATTCCCTACAGCCCTCCAGACTTAAAAAACTATAAAAAAGTTTCTTAAAATATTCAAGAATAAACTTATACAACATACTTTGAGCTGTTACGTGCCAAGAGAAACATGATACATACCTTTAAATGGTAGGCAGCAAAGTTTTCAAACTACCCTCATACATAAACTTAAAATGCAAAACAAACTAATACCTGAAGAAATACAAGTCAGTACAGAACACAGCAACAACTTTTAAAACACTAAACACTGGAAATATTCACAGAACAAATTTATATACCAAACCCAACCACAACAAAAGCCAACAGCAGAAAATTATAAACACAGTGATACTTACACCAGACAGAAACGGTGAGCACACTGCATAGTGGTCGAAATATGCCCAAGTAAGGAAAACAAATTGTTTGTGTAGCAGTAGAGCATTAAGTTGTGTATATTAAAGAGTAAATATTAAGGAATACAACAATACATAGCAACGTAGTACTAAGATCACCCAATTTCTTATAAATTTTATAAATATTGATTTTTTTTTATAAATACAAAAGAGTAGTAAATTAGATGTGTGACTTCAAAAAGTAGTAAGTGAGAAAGTTTGGGAACATTACAGTTCATGTTTGGAGTGGCTGTTGTAGGCTTATAAATCAGCATGCTCTGTAATTCAATAATTTTTTTTATTATTTTTGAAAAACGTCACTTGTATACAAAAGAAACAGTTTTAAAATTCATGTTTCCAGTATCCAGACCACAATCAATTTAATTATTATATTACCTTATTTCTTGTCCGTCTTGTGATTTCTTGTAGTTATGAGCAGTATTTCTTGTAGACATAAAACTATCTTTTACTAAGACTGTTGACGTTCTTAATAAATCAGTAAAACTATGGTAAATGGAGTTAATGCTACCCCTATCAGATAATAGCTAAGTGACTGTCTGAAACACACATATATAATTTGGCCTAAATATCAAGAAAAAAACTGCTGTATTGTTATTGGTGTTGTTTATGAATCTTTTAGAAAATATTGCTAGAAACTTACAAATTTTACTGAAAATTTTTTAATGATGACAAATCCGGATTACTCAAACATTTCATATTTTCTTGTAAATGAGTTCTACATGCTGAGCATTGAAGTTTGCAAAAATATCTATTCCCTTTCCTTTAAAGTTGGGTCGTTTGTACACATAAATATCAATTGTTCTTCAATGGTCAAAGTAGCCAGTTGTGATGATCTTTTATTTTTCATAGCATTACGAAGGTACGTTTTGATTCTCTTAATCTTTACTGACATACAATCGAGTTGATTCTCCACAATAGGCTTATATTCTAGTAGTTTAACACATGGAAACATTTTATCATCACTGTGGTAGATGTTCAATCATTCATTGCGCAGTGTTACCCAGTCAAACAATTTTGGGAAGAAATATTTCAGCTTGTCAAACAGGAGTTGAGGAAAATTTGGAGGATCCAGAATTCAACAAAATTTCCAAATGCCGAGTACACAACCTAGTTCCACTGTTACAGTGTGGGGGAGACATGTCTTATAATGTGATCTACGGGACACATTTTTATGCTGTGCGCACGGGTCCTCTTCCATTGTCGTCCACCGAAGCCCTCCTTGCCTCCAGCCTTGTTAAAAAGACATTTCAAGTAATGTCTACCCTGGTACTCTGCTTACAGTTGCATTGCACAGCAAGGTTCCATTGATCACGCTTGCGTTATGTTGTATAATATTTAACTTCTTAAATTAGTTTTATGCTCTTTCTGAGTAACTTAAGCAACTTAACTCATAAATAAAAATAAATTATTTGGGGAGACACTGTCTACCTAGTCTCCCCTGGCGCTTTGTCACTGGTTATGAGACATGTTTCGGAACAGTCGTCCCATCAACAGACACATACGAAGGGGGACCCAAAAGTAACGAGAATTTTTCTCTGGCAGTTGGTAGAACGGTAGTTCCGACTTCTCCTGCTAGGTGCCTTCACTAGACACCATTTTGTATCAGTTGCCCTAGCGGCATTGTTGTGGAAACATTAGTGCGATCAGTGTGACTATTTTTTGTAAGCGCTGTTTCACGTTTTTGGCGATTTGTCAATGGCAGACATTAAATACCAACGTGCAAACATCAGGTTCTGTTTCCTGTTAGGGAAATCAGCAGCAGAAACTGTCGCTATGCTTCGGACATCTTATGGGGAGGAAGCTTTGAGCCAGGCAAGGATTTACGAGTGGTTTTCTCGTTTTAAAAGTGGTCTAATGTCAACTGAAGACGAACCACGACCGGGACGTCCCTCGACTTCCAAAACGGATGAAAACATTGAAAAAATCCGTGTTGCGATCATGTTTGATCGTCGTAGAACAATCGATGAATTGGAGGAAATGACTGGAATATCCTGGAGTTCATGCCAACGAATTTTGACTGAAGATCTGAAGATGAAACGTTTTGCAGCAAAATTCGTTCAGCATGTGCTTTCTGACAACCAGAGGGCCAATCGTTTGAGTGTGTGCCGAGAATTGAAAGAACAGTCAGAAATTGATCCAGATTTTTACGCAAAAGTCATCACGGGTGATGAATCGTGGTGTTATGGATACGACCCAGAAACCAAGCAACAATCCAGCCAGTGGAAGACTGCTTCATCACCATTTCATCTTCACATTCTCAGTCAAAATTCGTTGGCATGAACTCCAGGATATTCCAGTCATTTCCTCCAATTCATCGATTGTTCTACGACGATCAAACATGATCGCAACACGGATTTTTTCAATGTTTTCGTCCGTTTTGGAAGTCGAGGGACGTCCCGGTCGTGGTTCGTCTTCAGTTGACATTTGACCACTTTTAAAACGAGAAAACCACTCGTAAATCCTTGCCTGGCTCAAAGCTTCCTCCCCATAAGACGTCCGAAGCATTGCAACTGTTTCTGCTGCTGATTTCCCGAACAGGAAACAGAAGCTGATGTTAGCACGTTGGTATTTAATGTTTGCCATTGACAAATCGCCGAAAACGTGAAACAGCGCTTACAAAAAATAGTCACACTGACCGCACTAATGTTTCCACAACAATGCCGCTAGGGCAACTGATACAAAATGGTGTCTAGTGAAGGCACCTAGCAGGAGAAGTCGGAACTACCGTTCTACCAACTGCCAGAGAAAAATTCTCGTTACTTTTGGGTCCCCTCTCGTATATCCCTCATAAGAAGTCGTCAAACATTAAAGTCAAACACATATCAGTAAAAACAGATTTGTGTGTACACTGTTTAAGTACCATGTACTACGCGAATCTGTTTATATTGATATATGTTTGACTTCAGTTGATGTTGATGACCTCATTTGAGAGATACATGTGTCTGATGATAACGATTATTCCGAAATGCATCATGTAGCTACTAGCGGTCACAAGCCGGAACTGAAATAAGCTAATATATTAATTATACAATTTTATTTTTAGTTGCAAAAATTGTTGATATGATCGGTTGATTTCTCATAATGATGAAATAGTTATGAAGTAGAAATATTATTATTATTATATACATACCACCATAGTCAGTAAAATTCCATTTTTTAAACCAATGAATAAGGCCTTTTCGAAATATTAAAAGTTCAACTCCACTGCTCAGACATCTTTCAGTTCCGGAATTTATATTAACACACACAAGTGACTGTACATGGCATTCGCACATCAGTCTCAAGTGGTCATATAAAATCAGTGAGTTCACCATTGTCACTGCGAGGTCAGCGCAGCCTGTGAGGGAGTACTGCAAAACATCAGACTCAAAAAAAAAATGTGTACCAAGGCCTAACACAGTCAGTACATAAAAACGAAAGCAAACACTTTTGTATAATGATGATTGTGTCTGTTTGGTAGGAGAAAATTCAAGAGAAGAGGAACCCTCGACAACTGTGGAAGACAGAAGTAGCAATACACAAAATGAACCGCTAGGACGAAGCGAATCACAACGCAGTGGTACATCTACATCGTCAGTATACATAGCACAGACAACTCACTCAGATCTTCCACTGTACTTCAGGTATCATAACAAACACATTATATTGTATTGTATTATTCAACAGTTCTCAGTTACAGTAACCACTCCTTGGTAGATGTAGTTTTACTGTGCCTATGGTGCTATATAAATGAGCGTACTTTGCCTACGCTACTGTTACTACTACTCCACGGCGCTACGGCTCATGAAGAGGCCCTGGCCTCCAGAATGACATGCTCCTCTCTATCATGTGCAACTCTTCGCCACCTTCTGACTCCCAGTTTTCTTATATCTTCATCTACATTGTCCACCCATCTTCTTGACCTCTTTCTTACTCTTCTTCCTCCTAGTGCTCCAATGAATACCTTTTTCACTGCTCTTTCCTCAGTCATTCTTTTTACTTGACCTCCCCACCTTATTCCGCCTTGTTTTATTGCTGTGACAATGTCTGGTTCCTTGTATAGATCATACAATTCGGCGTTTCCCTTCATACACCACATTCCAGTATCTAGTACACTTCCATATATCCTCCTCAGAATCTTTCTTTCCCATCTTCTGATCATATCTTCTTGGGCTGAGGTCATGGTCCAGGCTTCTGAAGCATATAATACTACTGGCCGCAGTACAGTTTTGTAAATCTGGAGCATGGAGATTCTTTTTAGAAATGTTTCTGGACTTTAGGATAGGCACCAAAGAAAAGTAGCACCTATTTCCCATGCCCAGTTTGTCTTGAATTTCCATTGCCATCTGATTTTTGGACGTCAAGAGGGACCCAAGATATCTAAAACTATCCACGCTCTCAAATTCATTGCCATTGACTTTAATTTTTGGGACTATTTCTTCTTGGACATTCTTGCCTATGCTAGAAAAATTGTTTCATAACACATTGAGGCCTAGCTACTTGGAGGACAGTGCACTTGTGACGCCTGAGCATTTTTATATAAATTTAAACCAAATTTTACAAAGAAACAACCTTTTACTTATCCCCAACATACATATACCACCTTATCTTCTTTAATATATTCTGACAAATACTTTTGGACGCAGTGAAAGTGACTGTGCCACGATTTAGATGGTCACTGAGTACACAGAGACTTTCATGTTGTATTTTTCCATTTTCCCTGTACATATATATCACCTCTAAGTTTAACTCATTCTCTTTCGTATTGTATAATATGTGATGAACAATGTGTCAAACGTATTCCACTGTAGTCATCCAAATTGTACGATTTTCAAAAGTTTAAACGTTTTCTCACCAAATTTTCTGCACATTAATATCTGACATCAATATTATTCAAAATTTCATAAATTACATCTTCAGTAAGATATTTAAGCGATTTCATTATAAAAAACCATGAAACCAACACAACAAAATACTCAGCGTACGTTACATCACAGCATAAACAACACAAAAATCAAAGCGCTCGAAATGCAAGTGTTTACAAAGTACACTGTTTGTTTTCAAGTTCTAGCTGCCCTTTGGAGACGTATTGCAGAACTTATTGTTCATACTGAGCAAACGTACAGACTTATAAAAACCACGTAGTTCAATATAAATGCTGCTAAATCCGTGGATGAGTTTACGCTTTACCGTAGGATCTGAGAGTGGAATCACATGGATGAGTCATACTCGACGATAGGGCTCAGTGTGTCAATCCCTGCCCTTGTAAACTCTTTACTTGAGATAAATACAGGGTGCATACATGCTGGGATACCAGACTAACTCAACCTGAGTCAAGCAGACTTTGCCATCGGTTATGCATATTATGAACAGACATGCAACGAACTGTCATTTTTTGTGGTAAATACAAATGTTTGCTGTGCACGGTGTGTGCGTACTGAGTAGGTGGTTACCTTTTGTGGTGCAGCTAAATTTAAAGACTTATAGAGGTGTACTAGTTATTGTAGTATTTTGAAATCCATCAGATGTGATAACAGATAATGTTCTGAATTGAACACATATTTCTGTTGCAAAAAAAAACAGCACACTTTTAAAAACAATTAGTGCCTATACTAATTATGTAATTAATGCAACACATTGTTAAAACCATATGCTACAGTAAGAAAAAGATCAGTTACCAACATCGTACTATTTTTCTATTATTGAGGTATCACATTAACCCTTTGTTAAGAAAATCACATCACACTAACATAACTATTATTAAGAAGAACAAACAGCTATTATTGTGAGTCATGTTACTTTTCATTCACCCATTGTACATTGTGTACATAGCTAAATATTAAGGTAAAACCAAACTTATGTACAAATTATAAGGTCTCGGACATTAGCCATCATGAGTTAAAATTAAGGAACACGACGTTTCGACGTATACAGAATCAGAGGTCGTCTTCAGGCAAACAAAAAGTTAATACAAAGCTAAATCTACAGTACTGTGCGAATTAATGTGAACACAAGTGATAATTTGAAAAAAACAACATTTATTAGTTATAGACGAAGAAAAAAGAGAAAAGAATACAATTTAAATTGTGTTAATAGGAAATATGTCCTCCCTTGGCTTTTTATAACTTCTTCAACACGTTTTGGCATAGAATCAACAAGTTTTTTACAGTTTTCTGATATTTGCTGGTCTCGAAACCATGTGTGGATTACAACCTCAATCAGTTTTGTTTTTGTTGTGCAGTCTATTTTACGAAGTCTAGCTTTTACGATAGCCCACAGATTTTCAATCGGATTAAGGTCCGGTGAGTTTCCTGGCCATTCAAGGCATGATATCTTTTTGTCCTTGAAATATTTCATCATGATCTTGGACACGTGACATGGAGCCAAATCTTGTTGAAAAACTGCTTGACCATTGGCATCAACTTTTCTTAGTTCAGCTTCCAATCTGTGTTCTAGCAAGTCTCTGCATTTTTGCGAGTTCATCATGCCTTCGATCGGCACAAGGCATCCGGTACCTTTATAAGAAAAGCAGCCCCAGAACATTTTCTTTAACGGATGTTTAACTGTTTGATCAATATGAGCTGTCGTAAGTTTTTCGTTGTCACTTTTTCTAACGAAACGAGATCGCTGTCCTTATACCAAAAAATGGCTCTCATCTGAGAACACCACTTTTCTCCAATCTTCAACAGTCCAGCTCACATATTTTTTTGCTCAATCATATCGTTTTGCCATCATGGCAGCAGTCAATAACTGTTTTTTTTTGAGGTCTGACTGTTTTTCTTCCTCCTTCTATAAGTCGTTTTCGTACGGTGGAGTCATGAACAATAACTCCAGCGTGTGCTAAGTCTTGCTGAAGTTCTTGGCTGGTTTTCCTAGGGTTTAATTTACTTTCCCTTATTATAAAAGCTTCATCCCTTGCTGTTGTCTTTCTTTTCCTTCCACATTTCCCTTTTCTGTTCACTTCAATCGTCCCAGTGTCCCTTTTTTGCTTCAAAATCTTGTTGACAGCTCCTAAACTCACACCACACTCCTTGGCAATATCTCTTTGAGTTATTGATGTGTGTTCACTCAAAGTAACAATTTTAGTGCGCTTTTTGGGAGTAATAATATCCATCTTCAAAAATAAAAAGCAAATAAAGCCTTAGTTCAGCTTACTTCAGCAAAAACACAATAATTCTAAAAAAAAAAACAAAATGCAACGCATCTCTAGCTTGCTACGTCTCATTACTCACTGACTGTCAGAACAGTAAAACAAAATGGCCGCTACTTTGACATAAAAGTGTTGCCAACTGTGAAAAAAAAAGTAAAATTTTGATAATTATGATGTGTTCACATTAATTCGCACAGTACTGTGTCACTAACAAATTGATATAGTCAAACTCCAAATCTTAGTTAAGGAGGAATCCTTCCTTGCTGGGATGGTGAGTACTGTTTTATTATTATTTACCAATATATTTGTTTAACTGGTTTGATGATTTCTATTTGTTTGTGATAGATTTATCTTTGTATTAATTTTTTGTTTGCCTGAAGACGACCTCGGATTCTACAGAGGTCGAAACATCATGTTTCTTAATTTTCACTCACGGTGGCTAATGTCCGAGACCTTATAATTTGTAATGAGTATATTGCACCACCAATTAACAATAATTTTAAGAATCACAAACTTATATAATTGATTGTGTTTTTCCAGAAGTCAGTCAGTACCTGAAACGTCGCCCGTGCGCGACGCCAACGTTACTGTGATACAAGTGAGTGCAGCCAACAGCAGCAGGAGTAATGCCGGTCCTCTCACTTCCCCGCCGACATCTGATGCTTTCGACTTTAGTTTTGTCAGTAGTTCATTAAATCACGACGTACTACCAGATGGCAGCAGTGTCAGTGAAGGAGGCAGCAGAGGAACCGCAGAAGAAGACGGCGAAGAGGAATTTTTCACTCCACCAGTGACACCAGTATTTCCCAGACAAGTGATTAGAAGACCAGTTACAGTTAATCCTGTGCCTAGACCGAGGCCCAGCAATCTGTCAGAACACTCTGTGAGACAGAGAACTACACCGAATACTGTGGTCACAACTGACGATTCACAACAACAGCAAAATGTTACTAAATGTGATTTGTTAATGTCGTCGTCGTATTCGGGTGTAAGTGTTACGTCTTCATCGTCATCATCATCGTCAGCATCATCTTCATCCTATGCACTAGCGAGACCACAGAATTCCACTCAGGATTCTGCTCATCTCATCAGTCAGTCGGAAACCAATCATCAACCGCCACCAATCAGTCGAAGTAATGAGAACAGCACTGTAAATGGCGACCAGCTGACACCACACCAGGCAGACGTGGACAACGACTCTAGTAATCATTATGAACACGTGTTTCTAAGTTCTAGTCAGTTTTCTCCAGCGACTGTTGTTATGCCAGATACAGTAAGTATAACATTCTGTTATTACCAGAATCGAGCTTTCAATGACTTAAAAATGGCTTTCAAGTGATTTTAACCTTCAGTGTAAAGATACCAAGAGAACCTTTATAAAATTATCTGAAAACTTGAAAAGAACCAAAAATTCTAATAAAAACATCTTTATATTCATTGAAATAATAAATATTGATATCGACAACACAGTCACTAACAACAATTTACATATGATCATAGGAAGTGTTGGTCAGAAAGATCATGCAATTTTAAAATTCCTGTGGTCTAGAAGTGTCCAGTTAAAAAATTGTTTTCTTTTGTTATGTCTTTATATATATGTCTACAATATTTTTCTAAAATTTTAGCCTTATTGTATCCATAATTTTGACTTGATGGGTAATTGAATAAGGTATGCGTTTTAGTGCAGTAAGCCATTTTTAACATCCTACTATCCACGAAAAACTTGTGTTAAAGTTGAGAATGACCTAAGCATGGTCCTAAACCAAAAATTATGTTTGGTGAGTTTGGTATGGTTGGAGAGGAGGTCTACAAATGGTATAAAAGCTTCCAAAACAGTCATAAATCAATCAAAGATAGAGATAATAGTAATGTAAAGAGCAAAGTATTGTGTTCCATTAATTTTTATCACTAGCTACAAAAATCAGTACAGGTACAGACTACTGCTTGGGTACCTTCCATCATGTGTATAAGGTATTCTAGAAAACTGCAGAATTTATGGAAATAATTTATGAAACTTGCACCACAATAATGCACCAGCTCCTTGCATGCCATTGCTTGTTCAAGACTTTCTTCCCCAAAATATACTGATATGATAACTACAGCCATTGCACATTGCACAGGCCACATGTGACTTTTAATTTCCACAAAATAGAGAAAACCATGTGACAACATTTCATGATTGTTGAAAAGCTAAGACAAAAATTGTTGTGCAAGCTGAAGGCTTTACCAGAAAGTGCCACATTCCAGAAATTTGTGAATGGAGAAACACTAACTTGCAAAAAGCTACCAAAAATAAATTGAGTTAAGCTGGTAAAATGTTTATTGGTAAACTGATCTTCATCATCATCAAAGTAGTCTGCCCTCTTGCATTGATGCAACAATCCCACCACTTCTTTTATGCCTCAAAATGCTTCCTGGAAGTTTTTCTCTCCACCTGGGTCAAGTACAGTAGAGCATCGACTATCCGAACCTCTCTGGATGAGGGGCCGTTCGGATAGTCGATATTTCGGATAGTAGATCGTAAATTGAAAACATTATTTCTCTTTACAAAAACAAAGATTTTTAATACAAAATCATTTCTAATATACTGTTATATAATTACAGCAACCTGTATACTGTACTGTAATGTATTATTAAGGCTAAAAATCGATGAATTAAAACAGTGTAATTCATCTCTCTCTCTCTCTCTCTCTCTCTCTCTCTCTCTCTCTCTCTCTCTCTCTCTCTCTCTCTCTCTTTTTTCACACAACATTTTGGTAGGCCTACCCTTACGGGCTCTGTCTAACACGACCACGTGAATTAGGTACGATCTGAATGTTCTGCCGACTGCCGCGAGTTGGGCGCGCAAGTGTCTACTATACTAACGTGCGCATTGACCACGAGTCTGCAACGGATGTCCCCTCATTTCCTGCCTTCATGTCTTCAAGTATCGAAGATTACAGATGTCTCTACAATACGGAAGTTCGTTTTATATTAAAACATGTGGCGTTCTTATTACGCAGTAAAGCCACGTGCTCGTTCTGTGACTCAGCTACGCTTTGTTATAATTCCCAATACATCGCTAACAATATGTTTCATAATATTCTTACATACATTGAGAATTATTGAAAGTTATTAAACAAAAAATGGTTCTGCCCTTTTTGTCCCGTTACAGACTGTCATGCTGTTTATCACTAAAAACAAAACAAACATATTGTGTGTGCTGTGTGTATGGGAGCATTGTGTAGGACTGGTCCAGAAGATAGTTTCTGTTGCACCGCCAGTTGTGGTATTGTACGAAATGAACTGTATCAGCAACGTCCATCCGTCCTCCGTATGTGAGTGCATGTACAGCTGCTGCCATCTTTTGTATCTGAGGCCTCTGTCATTCCAATCTTTGTGTAGCAAGCATTTTTCTCCCATCACATATGTCCTCCTTCCAGTCTTCCGGACCTACCTTGTTTCCGCCTCCTAGTGGGAACCCATTTTAGCAACTTTCTGGGGCATCAGTCATCAGGCATTCACTCCACACATGGCATTTCGCATTTTTTGTATCTAAAATTGTTTTGTCTGCACGGATTTGCTTTCTGATATCTTCGTTTGATCGCACTAGGGCCTGGACTCCCACAAACCTTCCCTAGATCAATCATACAATAAGAGGATTGTAAAATTTAATTGAGACAATTTTGAAAAAATAATACATTTCTTTAATCAATGGAACATAGTTATTTGACTTTTTATTTATTGAAGGAACCTCTTTATGAGGGGTGTTTGATAAGTCAGTGCAAAAATAAGGAAGACACAATTTTGGAGGGAAAATCTTTTTTATTTCTCAACATCACCTCCTTTCAAGACTGTATCCATAGACCAACGATGCTCAAACTTTTCGATCCCATCCTTATATTATGGTGTATCCAAGTCTTCAAAATACGCAGATGTTTCGGCAATAATTTCATCATTTCGTATAAATCTCTTTCTAGCAAGCCACTTCTTCAAATTTGGAAACAGATAATAGTCCGAAGGAGCTAAGTCTGGTGAGTAAGGGGGGTGTGGAAGAGTGTCATAGTATAATTCAAACAATTTTGCTGGCACAATCATGGAAGAGTAGTGAGGTGGTGCATTTTCTTGGTGAAAAAGGACCATTTTTTGTGTCAAATGTGAAATTTTTTTCTTTATTTCCTCTTTTAGACGATCCAGCAGAGATGCATAATACTGCCCAGTTATTATTTTACCCTTCTCCAGAAAGTCAGTTAAGATTATGCCACAAGCATCCCAAAAAACAGTGGCTATCATCTTATGTGCTCATGGAACAGTTTTCGCTTTTTTTGTTAGCAAGTTCTCCTACTGCGAACCACTGTTTTGACGTTCCTTGGTTTCAGGTTGGTAGTGATGTATCCATGTTTCATCAACTGTTATGGAACGGCATAAAACTTCTTCTCATTTAAGTTAAAACAGCTCCAAACCATGCTTAGAAATGTTCATTTGTTCATGCTTTTGGTCAATCGTGAGCAAATGCAGCACCCATCTTGTGGACAGATTTCGCATATGTAAATGTTCATGTAAAATATGATGCACCCGTTCATTTGAGATGCCTATTGTCTTAGCAATTTCACAGACTTTCAATCTTCTGTCCTCTATCACCAGATCATGGAATATTTCAATATTTTCTTCAGTTGTAACCTCAACAGGCCATCCAGAACGTTCAGCATCATTTGTGCTCATGTGACCACTACAAAAATAACCAAACCATTTGTAAACTGTTCTAGTCAATGACACCATAGTATTTATCCAGTGTGGATTTAGTTTCCTGTGCAGTTTTTCCTTCAAAAGTAATGTTTTATCACCACACGAAGTACTCTTTCATCCATTTTTAGAATTATGAATGTATGTGACTGAAACGTGGTGTATGCTCCTAGCAGAGGTACAGGAAACTAAAAATGATGTCACCTATGTACTACGAGTGCCATCTCTTGACTTTGCTCAGACTTATCAAACACCCCTCATATGTTAGTTCTTCATATATAATAGGTGTATATATAATATTTAAAGATAATCAATTAATGATTATTAAAATTATATAGTGAAAATAATGGTAATTTCAAATATCTTAATATCAAGTAATGTTCTTCCTTCCCCCTTCCCCCCCCCAAATCGTTTTGTTATAGAAAATCTTGTCTTACCATAGGTAGACATATTATTTGAAATTAAATGTTATGTTGCTGTATTTACACTTGCCACTACAGCAAACCAGATTATTGTAAAGTAAAAATTATAGAACACTTAAGAAACACGTAATTGTCTAATTGCAGGTTCCTGTGGGTGGGCATTTAAGAGGACACAGGCCGAGAAGAAGGAGTACTGAAAACAGTGCACCTGCGACACCGTCTTCTGTTGGTGTTGACAGAATACGACGACTCCAGCCACCGCCTCATCCATTTAGACAAGTCAGTACTACAATAAAAATATACAGTTCATGGTATTTTTATATTTACTAACCAACTATTGTCTTTTTTTTTCTTTAATTAGGTACTGAAATGTTTGGAGAGATGCAATTATTATTCCATTTTTTAATACAGTTTCATAAAACTCATCATTTTATCCATATTATGATTCAATCTTGCCATTAGTAGCAAACATTTTACCTTCTTTGATAAATGTAATGGAGATCATCCCTCATGAGCAAAATTTTTGGAATAGTGAAATCATATTTTAAAAAAAAAATCATTTTCCTAAAACTGTTCTCTGACAAACCCATTAATCCTTATCATCTCTGTGTGGGGTTGGGGAGACAGAGAGTGGTAGCAAATAGATAAAAAGAGATACCAAGTCACAGTTATATGCTCAATGCCTCTGTTAGTTTGACATCAAATAAACATGAAAACAACACAGTCCAAAATTTGAAAAGTAAACAAAAACAAGGTTTTTTTTAATGTAAAGTGTACATACAAAGTATAATTCAGCGAAAAGAAATAACGTGGAAAAACAAAGTAATGATTTCAATGCAAAATTTTTAATAAATATACCAACAAAAGTAACCTGTGGCTTAGGTATGTTGACGATACTTTTGTTATTTGGATAGTGAACTTTGGATACTTTTTTGCAGGAATAAAATAATGAAGAGAAAACAATAAAATTTACTGTTGAAATAGAAAAGGATAGAACAGTACCATTCCTTGATGTATTGGCTAGGCTGGAGGGACAGACATTAAAGCCTGTATTACAGTTACTGCAATTGGTTACACAATCTGCAGTCAGTCGCAAGACAGTACGAAAGAATGAAACAAAAGTTTTGTCGCATGCCGAAAATTTCACTGCACACATATTACCTAAGAAATTTCATGACTTGGGACAGTCTTAAGGCTCTGTTGTTGAAAATTATTAAAGCTGTCAGTTCAAATTTGTGTCTTAAACCATCCTCAAACTTCAAGGAACATGGTTGTGAAGAATGTTTTAATCGGATCACTAGTTTCTTTGATCTTCGAAGGTCTTCAGAGTTAACTCAGTATGCTTTCCACTTCACAAAACAGTCTGCGCAAGTCTTCTTTTAGGATTACCAAATGACCTTACGGTATTCTCCTTAACTGCATCCATGATCTGAAATTATCTAGCTTTCAAAACAAGGCACTATATGCCATTGTAGATGCATCCTTTTCTGTCTCTAGTAAGGTCACATCCTACTACTCTGTGCCAATTAAGTGATTCAGCATTTAAGCTTAAACTATAATATTGAAAGACTTGTCACTCATCTAACATGTTAGCAAAGTAGTAAATGAGTCTACTAATGCTGAAGAGCCACATGATAGATTTAATGTCACCTACCAACTGACTTAATATCACAATTGAGATAAGTGAAATTTGTTCAGAAAGATTTCTATAAAGGACATTAATCTTTATACTATAAGTTAAATCCTTATGAGGATAATGATTAACCATAAGTTAAACCACAATGCCGAATGAGTTTTGTTTCAAGTTTGTTAGCTTTTTCAAATCTGAGAACTTGTTTTGCAACTGGCAAATGAAAGTTTGTCTGACACAACGCTGTATCGATCTATCTCCGACCTTTGTTGCCAAGACTTGGCAGCTTGTAAGGTTTGGGTTCTCCAACGTTCACAGTTTTTTTAATATAGTCTGGTGAGTATAGCTATCTGATCTGACTTCATAGGCAATAAGCTTATGGTATAAATTTTTCTAGTGAAGGGTTTATGAGGATCAGTCAAAAAATACGATACAAATTTTAAATTATTTGTATTGACGTTTTGTCAGTATTTATTGGCATCATCAGGACAATTGTTGCTGAGCTGTTACGACGTGAGACACACAACTCTACAGTTTGCATCATATTTTTACACAACTCTAATTTAAAATTTGTGTCATATTTTTTGACCAATCCTCACAAACCCTTGAGGATGTCAAATAAGATTTTGTAGATGGAATAACTTACTGAAAGAGATTGACTAATAGAAAATCAAACAGAGTCACACATAGTCTCTATAAATAAGACAATCTCTGTTTTGGTTTTGATATGAATTTAAGTTAGTTTTCATTAATATTTAACTATGTATTTACACTTAATTGCATAAACAATTATCACGTCTAATAATACACAAGAGAATAATTAATATTTTTATTTTTATTTAAAATTTAAAATTTTTACTTATTTAATGAGTTAAACAGACTGTGTTACAAACACACAGCGTCATAAATATTCTGTATCTTCATATTTGTTAACTCCTTCCCCCATTTGTAGCGTTTTCCATCCATATCAAAATTAATACCATAATTACTAGGATGATCAGAAGTAAGAAGGGATAAGGGTTAGCAAAGTTCATCACACATTTTCATATCAAAATTGCTGACATGGATTCCCATGAGAACTGAATCTGACTGTTCTCGCTGAACATTTTTTTACATTTTGTGAGAACAGGCGTATGGTATTTAATTTCAAATGTTTGATAGTTTCTTTGTTGTGACCACTGACGGCTTATACAGGGAGGGCAAAAGGGCTCAGCCCTCCTCCATTAAATTCTAAATTAAAATGGCCAATAATACTACTGAAAAGTGTGAACAGTTTCCTTGTGTGACAGATATTTTTGGGGGCGGCTAATACCAATCACCTGATGTTTTCGGCATGGTCCTGAAGTAAGATGCTTTCTCTATAGCCCAGTCTGTCTCTTGTTAACTGGACAGTTGTGTGGGGAGTGGGGAAAGAGGATATGTACACACTTTTATGCTTTTAAATTAACCGGCAGCTATGTCAGGTGTGGTTAGAATAGTGACTGATTTTGGTGTTCTTTTCATAGAGAGCTGATGCATTGTTTAAAACATCCTTTGTTACTGTTTAAGTGATATATTTTATCTGTTTTTTTTTATTTGTCTGTAAACGTGGTGTGGTAATATATTCTTTATTAGGCAGTGTATTCTGTGTAAGAGAGTGTTTTTGTCATCCCTTTTATACATAAACATGGTGTTGTAGATACACATTCTGTGTAAGCCTGAGCCTGTTTCAGTTAGTAATAAAATTGATTTACCTTTTAAGTTTAGGAATTTGAACTCCAGTAATTATAGTTATAAATAATTTCAGTTTTAACACTATTTTAAATATAGGTAGTTTACAAGGTAGGTTTTGATATTAACAATACTTTTATCATATGTCTACCTTCTTCTTCTTCTATGGCGTCACAGTTCGAAGTTGTAACTCTACGAATTACTTACAAAATTATAATTATATTTATCTCTTACCTTAGGGTTTTTCTTCCAAAGTCTTTCAGACGAAAACAGCTGCAAAAAGGATTATTGGGATTTGATATGGGCAAAGATCAAATACACCGTTTGTGCTAAAACAAATTGCCTCTGATTTATTATTCAAAATAACTACTTCGTCTCTCTTTCATGACATTTAGATTAAATACTTGTAGAATGAGCAACAATTTGTGAAATCAAACAGTAACAAAATATTTCTTAATTAACTAGCTTATTACAACTATGGTATACCCCAACTATTTACTATCTGCAATGAACCAATACGTGATTTAGCTACACACTCACACACATTCGTTCTTTGATTTTGTCGTTCTATTTAAACCCCACTTCGAGATCTCTGATTTACATTTTAGATTTATAATTTATTTATGTTGAATTATACTCTGGGGAAAAAGGTAAAATAATCTTGGTTAAAACTCAGTTAATACTTAACGTCTGAAGAACTCCGCTGTTTTGCACCTCTGCTGTGAATGCACTGTTTAACACACCATGATTTAGTTTTTCACTGTTTAACCGCGGTACTGTTATTGCTTATTTCAAATTAAGTTGATGCGCCACTATTACTTTAGTTCACTTTAAAATAGCATTTAGTGTTGTTTTGTCGGCCGACATATATTTTCAAACACTTAGCTCGCTTAGGTTGGCCGCGCGTTATACAGTTTTTTGTATTAGTTTTAGTATTTTCAAAGATAGGCCTACTCTTAACTGCGGCCTATCTTACACCCGAGGCCACTATGTAATTTTTATCTGCACTGTATGCTGCTTATTACCACTCTCTCTCTGATGACACACAGCAGACTGTAGACTGTTTCACAAGGCTGCTGCTATGTGATTACGCAATGCGTCTGGCAATTGTTTTGACTGACTGTGTGTATGTTGCATTGCTGTACTGGAGGCTCCTTACAGGTGAAAGTCTGTCAATTTGGAAAGTGCTTAAAATGATGATTTGAATTAATATGAAATTAAACTGGGGTGGCTCACAAATCCGTACCGTTACAATACCCCCCCAATAAGAGGTTGAAGGCCGGGGCGTTCAAACTCTTATTGCCTAAACCTAAGAGGATCAGTGAGGACATGGCACCGCAACCCCCCTGAACACTACTAAATCATGGGTTCTTACCCCCCTAGTCTGGCGACTGCGACAGCACCCATCCGATCTTACTGGACTTCTCTATTCGAGATCCCAACACCGAAAAACCGAACAGATGCCCGTCCCAGTATCGCCTGACTTTTAAAACATTCAATAAAAAAATCAAACGGCCTTCCATCACTCCATATCCCACATCTGATTTGTTTCCTCTTAACCGTACTGGTTCATTGACAACGTACTGGCTCATTTTATATTATAGACCCTAAAGAATAATATTAATAAAACAATATTGGTTTACAATGATACACATAAATTCCAGTTAAATTGAATAATATTCCCCATACAATGTTGCCCATCCAAAATAACACCTTAATTTTTTTTTTTTTTTTTTTATACCCCCCTTTTAATCCCTTAACCCCTGATACCCGTTACATTTTAATGTGGTCTGCACGAGGCTTCTTAGCCTTTTTCAGCCTCATCCTCGCCGTAACCCACATCTCCCTCGTAACCTGTAACTGGGTCACCACCCATCCACACTCACTATTACCCCCCCTAGACTGTGCCGTCTAGTTGCTTTCACAAGGACTGATGCGGAAGGGGTGGACATTTTTTTCTTTTATTCCACCCCCATCCATGCTTCGGCGTTACAATAAAATTCAGTGTTACACCTACTAGTTTTTTATTTATACACCCCTAATGGACTACCACCCCTATCTGGGTGAAAATAGCCCTGTTCCAAAATTTGGTAGATTCCCCAAAAAATAACCCCCCTACTAAATATAACAAACCACCGGATTGACAAAATAAACAAACCACAAGCCGGTTATATCAAGTAAAATTTATGATTTGTCACAATTAACTACTTTCACGGTCATGATCCGGTGAGGTCATGACCGCACTTAGGTGGGGAATCTACAGTTAAAATATAAAATCTAGATTAGCATTGATACAAGTTACTTGGACAGTAATATACACATCTTATTTTCCAGACACTATCTCATCCTGAACATTTTCCATCAGTTGTCAGTGTTAAATAAATGTTTTAATCATTATTGGCATCAATTAGCATTTAATTTATAATTCCAGTTTGAATTTAAATGAAAATAAAGTTAAGTTCATTGTTAAAAATCGTTTCTATTAATTTTATTACTAAATTAGTTTAGTTGTATTTAATTTACTTTAATTAAATTAATCTCAAAAGTTACAGTAATTGCCTCATTATTATTTTGTCTGTAAAAATTTAATTTCAATTCTTTTGTCACAATAAAATTTTACTCAAGATACTGATTCAGCATACTACGACAGTTGTTATTGTCACCTCAACATGACTGTAGACTTTAGTCACAACATACCACACCTGTTTATATAAACACTAGTTTGCAAGACTCACATAGTATAAACATTCTGGTTACATCATACACTGGCATATATATACTTCCTACAAACTTTTTGTTTCTATAAATCTTCTTGTCAACATATTTGTCAAAATCTCTTTGTTGCAATTCGAACCAAATATAATTTTAATTCACCTTTCAATTATTATTTCTCTTTTAATTACAATTTCTATTTAATGCTATTATCTCAATTCATATTATTGAATCAACATTTTTTCACACCTGTAAGCATTTTATTCTATCTGCTTAGTATTATGGACTTTATACTTACAATCCACTTATTGACATGAATACAAAATACACACCACACACACACCAATATCTCCGTGTAACCTCTGAAACATTTAACAACAATGTTATTTCATACAAACCATTCAACATTTTATAATACATACAATTAATTTCACTACACATGTATTTACAACTCTTCAACAATAATTATTCATTTGTGTCACACTTCAATATCAAAAATCAGCTAGGTCATTACCCTATATTAACATATTTAAAATTGTTCACTTATGAATTTCAACCTCCATCGTCAAAAATTAATCGGGGTTTCAAATAACAATTTTCAATTTTATTTACATTCTGTATACGGTTATCTTGTGTTTTGTAACCATACAATTTCTGTTTATTCATTTTACCATAATAATCATATACTAAGTCAACATTGAGTACATCGGTTAAGTCTCCATCAGTAATATTCATTATCAAGTCAGTTATTTTTTCATCATAAGGTAAATTATTATCGTTTAAACATGTATCATCAAAATAATCTTCATTCTCTATTTTAACAGGTAAGTATTTCATCTCTAACATCTCTTTCAACTCATTATAATTTCTCATTAGTTTATATAATTCTATCTCTTTGTCAATACATAATTCTCCATTTAAATCTCTCTCATCATAATGCCATACCACGCTTTCTCTCTCATTCCATGCAGAGGGTACAAAATTATTCAACAAAAATAAACAACTCAAATCTTTCACTAATAAGGGTCTCTTGCCCAAAAATAACACTTTTGAACACTCTGGTTCATCACAAATAAGGGGAAAATTTACTCTCTGCCCTACACATTCATCTACTCTTTCTTTCCATTCTTTTTCCAATTCAACAACACTAATTATTACTTCATTACAACTTATCATTTTCTCACTCTCACTTACTGTTTCACTATCTATTTTCAGCATATCACTCTCTGATACCACATTCTTAATTATATCATCATTATTTCTCTCACTTGTTACTTTTTTATTGTCATTATTACTATTACTTTTAATCTGTTCTCCTATTGACTCTATTATTTGTTCTTTAAATGTATTGAAACATTCATTCGTCTCATTTAAACGTTTATTAATATTGTCTTCTAACTTAACACTCTGTTGTTTCATATCATATAAACGCTCATCAAATTTTGTATTCATTTCACATAAACGCTTATCAAATTTTTGGTCAATATTATTTATATCGCCCTTTAACTCATGGAACTTACTATTCTGTATATTGAATTTAGCGTCCGAGTCACTCTTCTGTTCATCAAATTTCGCGTTAAAACTACTCAAGTTATCAGATATTGTTTTCATGAAATTACACATATCTTCCATTGACAACTGTTTAATTCGTGTTGTCGTTGGGGTAGATTGTGCTACTACATTTTTGTCAGTGAAGCTGACTTCATTATTAATTTTATTTTCCCTATTCAATTTTGGGGTTATTTGGATCCCCGAATCATCTGTATTATTTATTTCATTTGTAATATCTGGTTTTATTTTATTGTCCTGACTCCCATCTGGAGTCGAGTGGACCTCAATATTATGCATAATGGCCGATTCATCAAAATTATCAACATTAGTTACTTCATTGGCATCGTCATTATTCGCTGCCATTTTATACAAGTTTATATAATGTTACACAAGAATATTAATCTTATCCACTATTGACTTAACCCTTTTTATATTTAATTTACCAAAGCGTCCTCCCTCTCAAATAACCCTTTCTGCAGCTTAATTAGGTCTGGCGAATATAGGTTGTAACCTATACTCGCGTCGCTGTACGGGGGCCAAATGTAACTCTTCAAATTACTTACAAAATTATAATTATATTTATCTCTTACCTTAGGGTTTTTCTTCCAAAGTCTTTCAGACGAAAACAGCTGCAAAAAGGATTATTGGGATTTGATATGGGCAAAGATCAAATACACCGTTTGTGCTAAAACAAATTGCCTCTGATTTATTATTCAAAATAACTACTTCGTCTCTCTTTCATGACATTTAGATTAAATACTTGTAGAATGAGCAACAATTTGTGAAATCAAACAGTAACAAAATATTTCTTAATTAACTAGCTTATTACAACTATGGTATACCCCAACTATTTACTATCTGCAATGAACCAATACGTGATTTAGCTACACACTCACACACATTCGTTCTTTGATTTTGTCGTTCTATTTAAACCCCACTTCGAGATCTCTGATTTACATTTTAGATTTATAATTTATTTATGTTGAATTATACTCTGGGGAAAAAGGTAAAATAATCTTGGTTAAAACTCAGTTAATACTTAACGTCTGAAGAACTCCGCTGTTTTGCACCTCTGCTGTGAATGCACTGTTTAACACACCATGATTTAGTTTTTCACTGTTTAACCGCGGTACTGTTATTGCTTATTTCAAATTAAGTTGATGCGCCACTATTACTTTAGTTCACTTTAAAATAGCATTTAGTGTTGTTTTGTCGGCCGACATATATTTTCAAACACTTAGCTCGCTTAGGTTGGCCGCGCGTTATACAGTTTTTTGTATTAGTTTTAGTATTTTCAAAGATAGGCCTACTCTTAACTGCGGCCTATCTTACACCCGAGGCCACTATGTAATTTTTATCCATTAGGGGTGTACAAATAAAAAATAGTAGGTTATATGTATACCGAATTTTATTGTAACGCCGAAGCAAGGATGGGGGTGGAATAAAAGAAAAAAATGTCCACCCCTTCCGCATCAGTCCTTGTGAAAGCAACTAGACGCCACAGTCTAGGGGGGGTAATAGTGAGTGTGGATGGGCGGTGACCCAGTTACAGGTCACGAGGGAGATGTGGGTTACGGCGAGGATGAGGCTGAAAAAGGCCAAGAAGCCTCGTGCAGACCACATTCAAATGTAACGGGTATCAGGGGTTAAGGGATTGAAAGGGGGGTATATATGTATATATATATATAAAAAAAAAAAAATTTTATAGTAACTAAGTATAAATGGAGTTAATGTCATTTTGTGTAATTAAGGTGTTATTTTGGATGGGCAACATTGTATGGGGAATATTATTCAATTTAACTGGAATTTATGTGTATCATTGTAAACCAATATTGTTTTATTAATATTATTCTTTAGGGTCTATAATATAAAATGAGCCAGTACGTTGTCAATGAACCAGTACGGTTAAGAGGAAACAAATCAGATGTGGGATATGGAGTGATGGAAGGCCGTTTGTTGATTTTTTTATTGAATGTTTTAAAAGTCAGGCGATACTGGGATGGGTGCTGTCGCAGTCGCCAGACTAGGGGGGTAAGAACCCATGAGTAAGTAGTGTTCAGGGGGGTTGCGGCGCCATATCCTCACTGATCCTCTTAGGTTTAGGCAATAAGAGTTTGAACGCCCCGGCCTTCAATCTCTTATTGGGGGGGTATTGTAACGGTACGAGATTGTAGGGCCAAGATAACATTTTTTAAAATTATATTCTCTATACAGTCATTGTTCACCCTTGTAGAACCCCGAGTTAGTCACCCAGATAGGCTGTGTTTATTGCAGAAAAAAACGTCTATGTTTTGTCTCCGCACTCATGCAACGCAGACCGATGGTGAAGTAACATCAACCTGCGCCTCAGCCGTGAATTACGAAAGAGTATGTAACTGCACATTGCGCCAGGCGGCAAAAACATTGCTCACCTTCCCGCCTCTGCTAAGGCGCTCTTTCAATAGCACCAATGGGAGCACATATGCACGATCACGTGACCAAAAAACACTGTATGCAATTTAGCAAACTAACGCCAGTGCCAGTTGTGACATAGGGCCGCGCGGCCAGCCTAAAAAACTTCAAGTGACTTTCTAAGTGCGAAAAGTTACGTCGGCCGACTAAATAAATAATATACGTATAATTCGAACAGTGGTGACTGATGGTCATAACATTGACGTGAATTAACCAGTGTACCAGAGAAAAAAAAAAAAACCAAACGCGGAGTGAACCGTAATGTTGAACAAACAGCGATTGTACGACTCACCGAGAGACACCTGGAACGGTTAAGTACCATCAGTAACTAATTGGCCAAAACTTTTAAATTTCACAGATATAATGGGTAGAATACTAACCAAATTAACTAAATGAAATAGAAGGGTGAGAGAGAGAGAGTGAGTGAGAGCGTAAGTTTGGGGTACGTACCTACAAAGTAAAATACTGGTTCATAGATTGAGTAAATTAATTAATTGTAAAATTTTTTGCATTATCTTGCTGTTGTAAGGGGATGATGCAAAGACCATTGTAGTAACTTTTTTATATCACTTTCATGTAATAAGTAATTAAGCGATTTTTGTGTGTAAACTGTTGTTCTACAGAGAGTAAAGAGGGAAATTAATTAAAGAAAAATAAATAAGCGCCATTCATTACATAACATGTGTTAGCGTAATTATTCGTAACTCAAACAAATAATCCTGTCTGCAGCTGTTTTCGTCTGAAAGACTTTGGAAGAAAAACCCTAAGGTAAGAGATAAATATAATTATAATTTTGTAAGTAATTCGTAGAGTTACATTTGGCGACCGTGACAGGAGACATGCTGCTTATTACCACTCTCTCTCTGATGACACACAGCAGACTGTAGACTGTTTCACAAGGCTGCTGCTATGTGATTACGCAATGCGTCTGGCAATTGTTTTGACTGACTGTGTGTATGTTGCATTGCTGTACTGGAGGCTCCTTACAGGTGAAAGTCTGTCAATTTGGAAAGTGCTTAAAATGATGATTTGAATTAATATGAAATTAAACTGGGGTGGCTCACAAATCCGTACCGTTACAAAGTCAAACATTAGCCTCCAAAATCATCCGCCTCCATTTTTCCCTGTCCTTGGCTATCGATGTCCATCTTTTATTTTAAGTAAATTATCAGCATCCCTCGCCACTGCGTCAATCCAGCGTGTCTTGGGTCTTCCGACAGGCCCTCTACCCTCGATCTGACTAAATAGTACCTTCCTAGGTATTCGCTTATCTTCCATCCTAATGATGTGTCCTGCCCATTGCAATCTATGCAGTCGGATGGTGGTGGCCAGATCATTGTCTTTATACAGCTTGTATAGCTCCTCATACCTTTTGACACATTCTCCATATCCCATTTATTTAGATTGGTCCATATATTCTCCTCAAAATTCTCCTTTCAAAAGTATTGACTATGTTAGCGGCTTGTTTGTTCAGAGTCCAAGTCTCGCTTCCGTATGTTATCACCGGTCTAATATAACTTTATATAATGTGACTTTGGACTGATGGTGGATATTCCTTGTCTTGAGTATAGAGGTCAACGAAGCATATGCTCTATTTGTGGCCTGTATCCTTTTCCTTATTTCATTTATTTCTTCATTGTTTTCTGCCATCCAACGTCCCAAATATCAAATATTTCAACTGATTCACTATTTCCAGGTTTAGCAGTTCAATTTCAAACTGTTCAGGTTTCCTGGTTTTCTTCCGAGTGGTGATCGTAACCTTCGTTTTATCTGTATTAACCTGTAATCCTATCTCCTCTGCTTCACCTTTGAATTCCTGGAATGTCTCTTTTGCTCTTCCTTGGGATCTTGCCATAATATTGATATCATCTGCATACCCTACGATCTGGACCATTTTATGTTCTAATGTTGAATTCCTATAAATTGACAATTTCCTGATCACATATTCAAGTGCTAAGTTAAACAGTGTTGGTGGCAGCCCATCAGCCTGTTTAACCCTCGCGTGACATTAATAGGATCTGTCATACCTGTTTGCAATTTGACTTCGGCTGTTGTCTGTATCATTGTCATCTTGTCAGTTGTACTAATTTAATAGGTATTTGAAAGTACAGCATAATTTCAAAAAGTTTATTCCTATCTATGCTGTCATACGCTTGCCTAAAACCTACAAAGATTTGTGTTACGTCCAGATGTTTTCCCACATCTTCTCCATCAATATTTTGACTGTGAAGATTTGGTCTATAGTGGATCTTCCACTCCAGAAGCCACCTTGGTGTTCCCCCAGTATTCTTTCAACATATGGTTCCAGTCTCTTCTGCAGTATTCGGGTGAATATTGTGTAACCTGTACACAACATTGAGATACCTCTATAATTTCTGCAGACTAATTTATTCCCTTTTTTATGAATAGGTACTATTAAGCTAATGTTTCATTCTTCAGGCATATATTCCCCCTTCCATATTTTTTGAATCAATTTATCCATCTCTCCTTCTATGCCGCTGCATTTTATTAGTTCGTTTGAGATTGAGTCAACTCCTGGGGCTTTAAAATTCTTCAAATGTTGAATAACATCTTTCACTTCCTGCAGACTGGGATCTTCCACATCATCATCATTTATTTGTGGTTCTTCAGAGTTTCGTTCCCTTGTACTTGATACTTTTGGATTCAGCAGTTTATCAAAGACTTCCTTCCATCTGTGTTTTATTTTTAATTCATCTCCTATTATGTTACATTCATCATAACACAGATTCGTGTTGGCTATAAAGCCATCTTTAATATTATTGATTTTCTGGTAGGCCAATTTGGTATTGCCATCTGTGAATTCCTGTTAATTCTGTTGATTCCCTCCGTTAAGGCAGTCTATTTCTTTTTTTGGCAGACTTTATTAACTTTCCTTCTTAATTCTTCATATTCCTCCCTTCTCTGTCTAGTTGGTCTGCTGAGATATTGTTTATATGCATCATTTCGTTTTTTAATGCATTCCATGCATTCCTCATCGAACCAGAGATTCCTTTCTCTCTTTGATCTCTCTCCCAGAACTTCCTTGGCCGTTTCCATTATTTTGGTCTTTATTTTCCGCCAATGTTCCTCGATTCTATTTGCATCTGTATCTGTTATTTGTGGCTCCACAATATTTAATTTCTTTGCTTATTTCCTTTCGGTATACTTCCTTTACCTCTGGATTCCGAAGCTTGTTTATGTTGTAATTGTATATAACTTATTCAAATATACCCGCCCAAAATATCACCTACCTTGGCGATCTCTTCTCACCTACCTTATAATTTAACAGTACGTCATAGGGCCGCCAGCATATTTGTAGCTAATATGCAACTATTCCACACTTTTCATTAAACAATATCTGGATGATTTAAACGCTTTATTCCCTGGACTCAGAAGACTCTTGAATTCGTTAGGCGAGAATTGGATGTCGCAAACAGACTAGGTTTCAGCACAAATAATTACATTCAACACGTGGTCTTTGTGATATAGAAATCGGTTTTTATTTTCATTTCGGTTTAAATTTCAAGCGGGCATTTCCCCTCTCTCCCCCCTCTCTCACCCCTCTCATTATTCCTTCAACTCTGCATTTCTATGAAACGTTTCAAACATCGAACTTTAATTATTTATCATTTATTATATAATTCAACTCTAAAAAAAAATAACTCAAATTTTTTACCAACGTTTCCATGTTTTACATTAATTAAACCATCTCAAATTAGTTTAATTCCATTATAAAATTCATCATTACATAAATGTCAATTGTTATTAACAATTAATCCTTGTTATTAACATTGAGCACGGAAGGATCTTACATCCATAATACTTGATGCACCTCTGTTCTCTATTAATACATGATATATTTGATTGATGATGCTCTGGTCAGGTGACTTCCAAGTTCCTTTATGTATGTTCTTGTGTGGGAAGAATGTGGAGCTTATTCGCATAAGCTTGCTTGCTGCAAAGTCAATAAGCCATAGGCCATTGTCGTTGGATATGTCTACCTAGATGCTCGTAAATTAAGGAAATATAATTTTCGTTTTAATAAAAAGCAAAAGTGGAGGGTTAGTGAGGATCGGTAAAAAATAACACAGGTTCAGCTTTGCTATTATTTTATGATAACTGCAGTATTCTTGCCTTCTGGTGATGGATTGCTTTTGTTATGTATGGGTGAAAAAAAAATGTTGCCCCTTCCCCCAGTTAAAAAAAAATCACCACCCGCCACTGGTTGTGACTGTCTCTCACTGTCTTATAAACTAATGAAATATCAGTTAAATTTAATCTTTACTCTCCATCTACCCTTCTGCTTGTAGAGCTCTCTTTCAGCCAATCTACCATGTTACAATCCGTCAAGTCTTTGTTAGCGTGTGACACATTAACTATATATTTGAAGTAAGTTAACTACTGTATATTGGTAATATATTTAATTCTGCTTGAATATAAACTATAGTTAATATATTTTAACTATAGGCCTATATTTAAATAGTATTTTATAGTTATCAAACTGTTTATTATTAACTATGTTCTGCCTGGTCTCTCTGTGATGTTATCCTAACTCTTCCCTCTCTGCCATGCACACACATAAACATACACTTTTATGTTTTACTAGCACTACTACCCGTCGCGGCTTCACCCGCAAAAAGAGTACAGACTGATTAAATAACAACTTCCTCATCAATGCCATACATTATTTGTAGTTTAATACAATAAATTTACGTGATTACTTGCTATCTCTCTGACATAATTTGATCTGGCTGTTATTTTATACATATAACCCTGGATTCCTTTCATCATAAATAAAAATAACATAGAAATTACAATTATATTGCCTTTGTGGCCTAAACAAAACAAAATTACTACAACTTATCATTAATATTATAGTTTTATATACCATATTGTGAATTGTATTTGTTTCACAAATTTGTGAAATGCAATGTTTTTTAACTCTTTCACATAACATACTATGTTCCACTTTGTACACTGCACTTTTATAATTACACTTAGTATTGGTTTCTATGGTTACAGTGTTTTTAGAGTACAAAGGTTCTCATAGTTTGATACATAATCCCAATATAACATAATCACGTGCTTGTACAGATTTTTTACCTGAAGCCTAGTGCCGTTACAGAGTTTGGGTGGATTTAGATTGCGCAAAAGCATGATTGGAGCACCAACCTTAAGGTAGAGGATGTGTGGTGGGATTCCTGGTGGATCGAGTGTGTGCAAAAACTCTACAGGATAATGGACCGCATCTTGTACCTCCACTACTGAGTCAATAGATTCATACTTCATGAGTTCATTAGGTAGCTTCTCTAGTAGAAGATTATTGATAGAAGTTTATTGTATTCGGGGTTTCCAGTAAACTGAGATGTCAACCACTTACAGTAGATAAATTTCAGTATTTGGTTTTTTGCCTGCCCCTTAGGAGTGAAAGTTTGTAAAACCGTTTTTTAGTGAGCACCTAAGACCTATGATGAAGCTATGTTCAAAGTTTCATTGATATCCATTCAGTGGTTTCAGAGATATCGTGAAACCAGAAGGTTTCAGAGGTATCGTTCCGGGGAAGGCCCGTCGGAAGACTCCCGTGCTATTTCCTACGCGGGAGACTTCCACCGATGCTATGGTAACCAGAATCTATTCTATTGGGTTGCCATAGTAACCAGATCTAATAGTTTTTTAAGACCCAAAGGATCCCCCAGAGGATCGTATCGAAAAAACACCTGTCCTATGTTGGTTCTCCCGTTGCGTAAAATATTTGTGCCAAGTTTGGTTGAAATCGGTCCAGTGGTTTAGGAGGAGATGTGGAAGACCCCAAAGGACCCCATCGAAGAAAACACCTATCCTATGTTGGTTCTCCCGTTGCGTAAAATATTTGTGCCAAGGTTGGTTGAAATCGGTCCAGTGGTTTAGGAGGAGATGTGGAAGACCCCAAAGGACCCCATCGAATAAAACACCTATCCTATGTTGGTTCTCCCGTTGCGTAAAATATTTGTGCCAAGGTTGGTTGAAATCGGTCCAGTGATTTAGGAGGAGATGTAGAAGACCCCAAAGAACCCCCCAAAGGACCCCATCGAAAAAAGCACCTCTCCTATGTTGGTTCTCCCGTCGCGTAAAATATTTGTGCCAAGTTTGGTTGAAATCGGTCCAGTGGTTTAGGAGGAGATGTGGAACATACATACATAGATACATACATACAATGGGGGGGGGTTGCCCCTTAGGAGTGAAAGTTTTTAAAACCGTTTCTTAGTGAGCACCTAAGACCTATGATGAAGCTATGTTCAAAGTTTCATTGATATCCATTCAGTAGTTTTTGCTATACGTTGATTCTATGTCAGTCAGTCAGGCAAACTTCCCCCCTTTCCCCCTTTAAAGGTCGAATTTCCAAAAATCCCTTCTTAGCGGATACCTACATCACATAAGGAACCTACATGCCAAATTTCAAGTTTCTAGGTGTTATAGTTTCGGAGATTTCGTGATGAATCAGTGAGTCAGTGGTATTTCTCTTTTATATATATAGATTATATAAATAAAATTCAGAATTTAAACAATAATTTGTGCAGGGCCTAAGTGTGAGCGAAGCGAATATGTCAAACGCATCACGCCTTACACTGCGTGAACAGCAGGTTCTACAGCTGCGCAGGGAAATCATGCACCCAGGAGGAATACGATTGCAGCTTAGACGGAAAGACTGTCTGGGGTCAATCGCCCTTGTGGATGCGTACAACGCTGTTTGGTATGTATTGTGTGCATGATACAACTGCAGCATCAAAGACATTGTGTTCATTTTATATGTTTTTAAATTTAAATGCAACAAAAAAATAGTAAAGGGTATTCTCGCAATATCCATACCCTCACTACATTTTTGATATTTCAATTATGCGATTGTATCGATATACCACGATGTGAGGAAGAAGAAGAAGTGTACTAATTGTAAATTATTTTATTTTTGTTAATGTAAAGCAAAAAAGTAATAATTTTTTTGTTTTTATTGTTTTTAGTTTACTGTTTGAAGAATAAAAGCCATGATTGGAAAAACATGACATTGAATGTGCGCATACAATATTTATAACGGAGTAACATTTAAAATAAAGAACGTAATGTTTTTTAACAAAAACAACAACAGAAAATTAAAGTGAAAAATACAATTGTTTCTGAATACTAAGATTAAAATTAATTTAAAAAAAAACAAGATTTGATATTCGTGATGTAGCCAATATTGTTTTATCTTATTCAGTAAAATGTGGAAAACTTAACTGGAAGCAAATTTTGTGGGAAACAAAACAAATGGGATACATGTATAGCACCCCGTCTTACTTCGAGTTTTTCCCTTTTGCAGTGATCTGCACAAAAACCGAGAATTAGTGAAAAAACGAGTTCTGTCACAGAAAGGGAGACATGTATATCAACAGGCAAGCCTTACTTCAAATTGTTTTTTTTACGTGGTTTTCACAAAAAAGTGAGTATTACATTAAAGGGGAATTGGTTCTGCTGTATAATTTCAATTTACATGTTAACCTAATAACATTAACTTTTGGCATCACAGCCACACATAGGTATTAGTGTAATAGTGCTAGAAACATTTTCGTTAAAAATATGACAGAGGAAAATGATTGCAGTTACAAACTATTTTATAACATATATACATAAATTTTAACTAATTCTATAATCTAACTAAATTAATATGCGACATTCCCTACACATTGATGCCAGTAATCACATAATTGAAATATCGAAAATGAGTGCGGGAATGGTTATTAGGTCAGTACCTAGTGAAGTACCTGATTTTTATTATGAACATTTTGTTATTGATGGAGCTGGTTTGAAAAGTTCTACTAATATTTGTTTTAGCGCATATGAGGTAGTGGTCTGTTTATTTTGTCTTCCTTATTACGTACAATATAAATCAGTTTTGTAGTAAGCATTCTTTGCTTTTGTTTTTGATGCTCTGAGTGGTAAACTGTGAGCCAGTGTTTTAAATTCAGGTATTTTCTAACTCCCTTCTATCTTGGGCAAACCGTTTCACTTCTGACTAGAGGTGAGTATTTTAAAATAACAGGTACGAAAATATTGTTCCAAAAAAATAACAGGTATAAATACCTCTTATTATATACCGTACTTATTATACATAAACTATAGTATTATTCCTTTGTAGGTAACTCATTGAGTTTCCTGCAGGCCTCCTATGTAATATCTTCAAATAAATACACTGCAAGTAGGTTTATTATCACCTAGATTAACCTATTAATCTATATAATAAATCTCTAGGGGGGTCTACGTTTGTCCCCGGTAATCTCAGAATCTACTGAACCGATTTCAGTGAAACTTTGCACGCTTATAGCAGGTACCCAATGGAAGGTTTTTCACTTTATCTGATAACGATAGGTTAAAAAGAACCAAAGTTATAGCAAACTCATTTTTTTAAACCCGTGGCTTTGATCGCGAATATTTGTATATTCTTGGATTTTGTTGTCCATGACGTGTCCATTACTTAACTAAATATCACTATAGTATTGACGACTCGGAACACTAAGTTTTTTATAAGTAAAAACGTAAAGTTTCACCTTACAGCCTGCACCGGCTTTCACCTATAGAAGGCTTCATCAGAGGCTGTCGTAGGTAGCGCTGTTCGTCTTGTTGTTGGCGATGGGATAGTTTTTCGAAAGATCGAAGCTGTGTGTGTGTGTGTGTGTGTGTGTGTGTGTGTGTGTGTGTGTGTGTGTGTGTGTGTGTGTGTGTGTGTGTGTGTGTGGTGAGATGTGTTCGAATAATGCGTGTGATTTGAATTGTGTCTGTTCGTTTAGGATGTCGTTTTTATTTGTTTTTATGTGTTTGTATATTTCTAATTGTTCTAGAGTGTCTAGTTTTCGGCCTTTTGTGTGTACGTGTAGAATGTTCATGTTATTGTCGATGTTTTTATATGTGTGGTTTGCTTCAATGAGGTGGTTTGCAAAGGTAGATTCTGTAGTGGTGTGGAGTGCTTTTGTGTGTTCAATGTATCTCTGTTTGAAGCTACGTCCTGTCTGGCCTATGTAGAATTTATTGCAATTTGAACAATTTAGCTTGTATACACCGGGTAGATCGAATTTGTTTTGTGCTTTGGGCATGCGTTTTGATAGTGTGTGTTCTGTTTTGTTAGTAGTTTTGTAAGCGATTCTGTATCCTGCTTTTTTGAATTTGTGGGCAATTTTTTCAGTTTGTTGGGAAAAAAAAGCCCACACATTCAAAAAAGCAGGATACAGAATCGTTTACAAAACTACTAACAAAACAGAACACACAGTATCAAAACGCATGCCCAAAGCACAAAACAAATTCGATCTACCCGGTGTATACAAGCTAAATTGTTCAAATTGCAATAAATTCTACATAGGCCAGACAGGACGTAGCTTCAAACAGAGATACATTGAACACACAAAAGCACTCCACACCACTACAGAATCTACCTTTGCAAACCACCTCATTGAAGCAAACCACACATATAAAAACATCGACAATAACATGAACATTCTACACGTACACACAAAAGGCCGAAAACTAGACACTCTAGATTCTAGAACAATTAGAAATATACAAACACACAAAAACAAATAAAAACGACATCCTAAATGAACAGACGCAATTCAAATCGCACGCATTATTCGAACACATATCACCACACACACACACACACACACACACACACACACACACACACACACACACACACACACACACACACACACACACACACACACACACACACACACACACACACACACACACACACACACACAGCTTCGATCTTTCGAAAAACTATCCCGTCGCCAACAACAAGACGAACAGCGCTACCTACGACAGCCTCTGATGAAGCCTTCTATACGTGAAAGCCGGTTCAGGCTGTAATGTAAAACTTTACGTTTTTACTTATAAAAAACTTAGTGTTCCGAGTCGTCAATACTATAGTGATATTTAGTATTTGTATATGATTGTTGTGGTAACTGTCGAGTTGGTAAATTGCTAATGGTACATCTATATTAATAATATTCTTATGGAATTCTTATCAGCATATGGAATTCATATAAACAATACAATAATTCATTGTTTGATTATATTGTAAAGTTGATTATATAGTACACGTTTATTATGACAAACCATACTCTTCGACATTTTAATATTCAGTAGGCCTATGTGCAGTAGGAATAATTAATTTTCGAGAATTATACTTAACCTACTTCATCGAGAATTATGTGATGAGTGTCAGTGATGTAGTATCAGTGCCTTTTTTCGTTAATTTTATGTCATCGGTAAGTAATATGTGCAATATGTATTGTATAAATTATTAATTGCCCCCTAGAGATGTATTAGTATAGATAAAATAAATACATTTCCACTTTTTTTAGCTTTGCAATGCCAAAAAGACGATCATGTTTAGGAAGATCTACTGTTGCTGCGAAAAGAATGAGGCATCTTAGAGCATCTGAAAATGACGCCCAAGAAGTCGAAATGCAGTTAGCTCCTGGAAACTCTTCAGAAAGATCTGGATTAGAAGTCTCACAGGTTGAAAGTACTACGAATCGTGAAAATAGGTTAGCGGCACAAAGACGCAGGCAAGCGATTCTCAGATCACGAGGTCCTACTTTACGATGGAGTGCAAAATTAAATAGTGGTTTCAATTATAATCCAGTTATTAACTACGCGAATGAAACAGATATCGGGTTACCGAGTGTGGTTTGCCCACATTACAAAGCTTTAAAGTGGAAAAATGAATCACATGGATTATGTTGCTCTGCAGGAAAAGTGCGGTTAGATCCCATACTTCCTCCTCCAGAACTGTTAAAATCATTAAATGGAGAACATCTTTTATCGAAAACATTTTTGAATGCATTAAGATCGTACAATTCAGCTTTTCAATTTACATCATTCGGAGCCAATGAAATAGTCGAAGGGAGCTTCATGCCTACTTTCAAAATTCAAGGGCAAGTATATCACCTCATGGGATCATTACTCCCCACACAAAATGAAGTACCAAAATTTCTACAGGTGTATTTCATAGCTGATTATTTACAGCAAGCTGAAACAAGAATGGATCATATTTGTAACTTGGATAAGACATTAGTAACAGAACTTCAAAATTTACGTAACGCAATCAACCCATATGTTAGTGAACTGAAAAGTGCGTTTGAATTTATAACATCGAATAATAATCAATACAATATTGTGATTCATGCTGATCGAAAAGAAAATAATGAAGAGCACAGGGGTCGCTACAATGCACCGACAACTAATGAGGTGGCAGTAGTTTTAGTTAACCAGGAATGAGATAAACGCGATATAATAATCCGTGCGAGGGATCATACGCTACATCGAATTGCAGAAACACATCGAGCTTATGATGCTTTACAGTACCCTTTAATGTTTTGCAGAGGAGAAGATGGTTATCATTTTACATTAAAATTAGTCGATCCTCAGACTGGGTTACAAACTACTAAGAAAATTTCAGCTCTACAATTTTATTCTTACAGACTCATCATGAGAAAAGATGAGTACGATCATTTAATTTATTACAAACAGCTTGTGAATCAATATATTGTTGATTGTAAGAACTGAGAATTACATACATTTGCAAGATGCATTACAAAATAATGAAAGTTTGGATAATTTAGGCCACTTGGTCATTCTACCCTCAAGTTTCACAGGAGGTCCACGATATATGCATGAGCGAACGCAAGACACTTTTTGCTACGTACGCAAATACTCGTGGCCTGATTTATTTATTACGTTCACTACAAATCCTAAGTGGAGAGAGATCGTCCAGGAGTTGCATCAAGGCTTTTCAGGTCAAGATCGACACGACTTGGTAGCACACTTATTTCATCTGAAATTGAAGAAATGAATGGATTTCTTAGTGAAAGGTACAATTTTTGGCTCAGCTGTCTGCTACATGTACAGCGTAGAGTGGCAAAAACGAGGTTTGCCGCATGCGCATATTTTGCTCGGGTTAGAAGAAAAAATACGACCAGATCAGATAGATTCTGTGATTAGTGCAGAGCTGCCGGACCTTGATAAAGATCCAGAGCTTTATGATATAGTTAAAACACATATGATTCATGGGCCATGTGGAACAATTAATGCACAGTCACCATGTATGAAGGAGGGTCAGTATACTAAATGATATCCTAAATAGTTTACAAAAGAAACGATGATAAATGATGACAGCTACCCTAATTATCGCCAACTAAGCCCTGAAGATGGAGGTTTTCAGTGTGAAATCCGTTTGAGAGGTGAGATTTTGATAGTTGACAATAGACGGGTAGTTCCATACTCACCGGTGCTTTCGCGAGCTTTTGTTGCTCACATCAATGTTGAATTGTGTAGTAGTGTAAAATCCATTAAATATATATGTAAATACGTCAATAAAGGTTCCGATCTAGCTACGATTGGTATACAAAATTCTTAAGACTGACTTAGCACGTAAGATTTCGACTAACTGATATCAATATACTTATGTATACACTATTTGTATTATTCTATACGAATAAACATTTCATCTAATTGTGTTACTGCATGTTTGTAAATATCTACTTAATTATCAAATTTTGATTTTATGTATCGAGGAAACATGAATGATGGATCTATTCTTCGCTCTTTTTGGATATTCATAACTTACAATATAAGAATATTATTAATATAGATGTACCATTAGCAATTTACCAACTCGACAGTTACCACAACAATCATATACAAATATTCGCATGCGAAGCCGTGGGTACCTGCTAGTATATTAATAAACCTATTAAAATAAACCTACTGTAACAGTACATTATGCAATACAACCTAGTTTTAGCTGGTGACGAGTGAGTCACAATTACATGCACCAAAAGGAATTTTGTTTACCATAACCAACAGAATCGTTGTTTGGGCGACGCCTGACAGAGTGGCGTCTTGGATGATCAAACTGTAAGCAAGTGACGTCAGCCAAAGCAGTCTGCGGCCGAAACCGGAGAAAACTGGTTTTTTAATTGCGAAGTAAACAGACGCTGTTGTGTAAAACAAAGGGAGCAGAGCACAGTCTAGGGATGAGCATCGCCAGAAAACCATCGATGTTAACATCGTGAAGAGTACATCGATGTTAAAAAAACATTGGTATGAAAACATTGATGTTTTAAGACTGAAAACATCGACGTTTTGATGCCAATGTTGGAATTAAAATAAAAATCTATCCTATTTACATGTTTGTAATAGTACAAATAATTGGGGATGAGTAATAAATAAAAATAATTAAAGAGAAGAATAATATACCCCGATACTTTACTCACTTACCTTATCAGAAGATTCTGAAAAACCAAAAGCCCTTGGGTCACCACCACATTTTGACATGCGGAATGTGGAAACCTCAACACTGTACCCGAGAAAACAATTTAAATACATCTAACTTCCCCGTATCAGAATTTCCAGGGCCGTTGACGAACTCGTTGGAACAGGTTAGGTAAAGGCGAGGTGACATTAAAATAATTTAACTCACATTCATAATTAACTAAATCTGGTCATTATTATTTATTATTATAATGATTATAAAGTGTTTTGAACAAACATACATAAAACCACCTCCTTTAACAAAAACAGAAACTTCTTTAAATCTATGTCAGGTTTGTTTACTCCTAGTGAAAGTTTAAATTAGTATTCCCAAAGAGAGATAGGCCTATAAATTCTCTTGTTTTCTTTTAAACAGTAAAAGCTTAATAAAATCACAGTGTAAAGTAACACTGTTAATACTTTTAGTTTCAATTTATTTATTATAACAACTTATACAGGTATATGTATAATAAGTGTATAATAACAGGTTTCATAGTTCGTATTTGTACCTGTTATTTTTTGGAACGGTTACGTTGGTACCTGTCGAACGGTTACCTGTATACGGTTACTTTCGAATACTAGTTTATCCCACCTCTATAAAGAACAGAATATGAGATAAAAAATAATACAAATAAGGTACATGGAAAGAAGCGTAATTCATTTTAAAAATACCTGTAACATTGCAATATATCTTTTGGGTGGCATAATTAACGGGTAGATAATTATGAACGATGCAGATGATATTAAAAATTCAAATGTAAATTATTTAAATTATGTTCTAACACTATCACAATTAAAAGAGAAAAACGCTACACCCAGTATGAAAAATAACTAAAAAAAATCTAAAACTAAATGTGAATGAAAACCAAATATGACTAACGTAAAGGGTAAACCGTTATTTCGTACGTATGTCAGGTATGTAAGCTAAAGTTAACTTTGAAACTGTTGAAACCTATGTAACGATCTCCTATAAAATGGTTTTGTTTAGTTTTACCATATTATTACATCACTACGCTACTACGTAGCTCATATATATGGTACTTATCGTTTACCTAGTTTAGGGAGCAAACTACATAGCCATTAATATCTAAAATAAAAATTTGTTGATTTAAAATAAACTAAATTTAACAATCAACTTAAAAAAAGTCTTCATTACAAATTAAAAAAAAGTGTTGAAAGGAAAACATCGAAACGAAACCATCGATAGTATGAAAACATCGCAACTGAACCATCGATGGTAAAAACATCGAACATCGAATGTAAACCATCGATGTTTTTGGAACATCGGCCATCAGTGCTCATCCCTAGCGCAGTCTCACAATCGCCAGCAAACAGTACACACACGTTTACAGTGTGCGTGGGCAGCCAAGGTAGGCCTACCGAGTTCAAAATGTGTGAAGAAGAATTTTCAATTGAATTTGCAATGTAAACTTACTAAATTATCAAAGAAGACAGTGTGCCATAATTAATCGGAGTTTTGGAACATTCGTTTTCATGTTTTTTTTTGTCGGGAAAGTGCTCAATTGCGCCCAGATGGCGCAACCACAGTGAGACTCCCCGACAGTACAGATAAGTACTAAATAATAAAGGAGCGAGGCTTTAAAACATTTTTTGTCAATTGCATTTAAAAAACAAACAAAAGTATGAAATAAAATAGAGGGAAACTGATAGAGTGTGAGAGAGAGAGTGTGAGAAAAAAGGGGAGGTATTATTCAAAAGAACATAAGGTACTGATTTGCTGATATTTATCTTTTTATTTCTTTTATGAATTTGCTAACTGCTATAATTTTTTATTGTTTGACTAAGCTTTTCGTCATTACTGACATCTTCAGGTCTTAAACAACGTCTATCAACTGTACGTTGTAGGCTTTTATACTTTAAGCCCCTCCCCTTACGTCATCGCCCCTAAAGGGAGGGGCCTAAAGTATAAAAGCCTACAACGTACAGTTGATAGACGTTGTTTAAGACCTGAAGATGTCAGTAATGACGAAAAGCTTAGTCGAACAATAAAAAATTATAGCAGTTAGCAAATTCATAAAAGAAATAGTAAGGATGGCTGCTAATTTAAACAATACGAAGAATTTATCTTTTTGTTTTTGTTTTCTCTTTTATATTTGTAGTACATTACAATATTTTTTCATTATAATAAAATAAGAATTTTGATTACAATGTGTTAAGTTAGTTTATTACGCCACACTACCTATAACCTATTCTCTGTGTCCAAAAGTTCGTCTAAACGGCCTTGGAATTTTTCTTTGAGGGAGAGTTTTGTTAATTTTTTTAATTGTTTTCATGGGGAAAGTGATAAGGTTTCCACTTTTCCTCCAATAAAAAATGTGGTGGTGACCCTGGGGCTTTTGGTGCTTTTGGAATCTTCTGTCTGAATTTAAGTAAGTAAAAAAAAGTAGTATCCGGGCTTAATTCCTTCTTGATTCCTTCTTCTCTGTTTATTACGAAATGTCACACTACTTGCAGTGTATTTATTTGAAGGTATTACGTAACCTATATTATATAATTTGTTATAAGAAATAAACTGAAACTAAAAGTATTGACAGTGTTACTTTACACTGTGACTTTATTAAACTATTACTGTTTAAAAGAAAATAAGAAACAAGAGAATTTATAGGCCTATCTACCTTTGGGCATACTAATTTACATTTTCAGTGGGAGTAAACAAACTAACATTGGTTAGACAAAGGTAGACATTACTTTGTAGTGTTTTACAACAGGAACGTTACAACAATCTCATCATGTACGTGAGATGTGCAGTGAAGTTAAAATCACATTAACCAAAAATATTAAATTAACCATCAGCCACTCTGTAAGTGATAACACAATATAATTCGCTTTTTCAAAATTTATGAAATTGGTGACTAGTATAATATATACGAAGTATAATATATGTAGTTTATTATAATCTGTATTATATATCTCCATAACACACGAGAATAAATGTAGCATCAGTATGAATTTTTTTCATTTATTAAAAACAGCTCCATCTCTTTGAGCAGAATGAAGTATTCAGCACCAAAAAGTGGCTTTGTACTCGTGTACTCGAAATACTTCCTAATACTTGTACTCTTTTACTTGTTGTTACTTGTGTATCTGTAATACTCCTAATACTGGTATACTCGGTTACTTGTTGTTCCTTGTGTACCCGTCATACCCCTAATACTTGTAGTACTCGTTTACTTGTTACTTGTGTACTCGTTAGTTGCGTAGGGGGGTCCCATGACTCGGAACAGCGAGGCCGCAAATAACAGGTATTTCAACTTTTCAGTCACTGTTACATCCGTCCACAAAAATATCGTTCCAAAATACCTGTTATAGGTATATCGGCCCACCTCTACTTCTGACATGCTCTTCCTCTGTCTCCTTCTAGGTATGATTGTATCAGCTTTGGATTTCTTGTATCCATTCAAACCATTCCAATCATTCCAATGCTCTCCGTTCAACTATAATAAATAATTTATGATGTTCATATTACTAATTCAGTCTCTCCTACTTTGCTGCAAAAAACTCATTTCCACTTGCTTGCAATAGTTTCTAAGTTTCTCTAGCAGAGTATAGTTTTTAGTATGGTCTACAACCCTGTGTAGATGTTGGTTTTCTGTACTATAGACAATGACCAGTCCTTTCCATCTTGTTAACTCTTCCCCATTATCATCCACTCATCTTCCTATCCTCTTCCATAGTCTTCATCTCCTTCTGGGTTCAGGCGGTCTCCAGTTACTTATATTTTTGGTATTTCTAAATGGTTCCATTTGATGAATTTGTCTAAGCCACCTTATTCTTTGAGATTTTTATATATATCTTAATTGTTTATTAAATATTTATTTTGCAATGCATTCTAATTCACCATGTATTGTCATGTTCTTGGGCCAGTTCAATAATTTTCTCAGTATTTATTGTAGAAAAATTCTTAAATCATTTTCATCTATTGCATGTTGTATCCACATTTCATAACCATAAGTTACAGTCAGTTGTATGAGAGTGCTGTACATTTTTTTTAATTTTGAAATGTTTCATCATCTAAATGGAAATCAGAACTATTCTTTATTTATGAACCATTACAAAAGCACAACATACTTTTAGCTTGACGTAAAATTTGCAAAAAAGCCAGCATTATTTTTTAGCATTCTCTTTAACACCTTTGACACTCACTTCCATAGATGAGTCGACTAGGATCTTACAAGCCACAGTTTTCTAGAATTTGTAGTGATCAGTATGTTTTTAAAAAAATTTGTCCTAACGACGACGTACTAAACACAAATTTATCATTATTATTCAGATGAAAGTATGCAAATTTCTTCAATTTTAGTACAGAAAGTATCTGTTGCATTTGTGTTATGTTGCAATTAAAAATTCCATTACATAAAACTTATATTGAATATAAATATGTATTACAGACCATAAACTATTTTCCTCACCACTTTTGTCATGATTGTCATTAATTGATATTACCATTAATCAGAGATGAATCCTCAGAGCAAGCAACGCATGCAGTGTTTGCCCAAAGAAAATCAGTCAAAAACAAATAAATGATTGTGTAACCAACATTTTGTTGTCACCAGAAACGGTTTCACATGCCCTCTTACCTCTTATAGGTGTATTTGTCACCTGCCTTCCAGTCAAAATAAGATCGACAACCCAGTTTGAACAAAGTCGTTAATATCACTTTGATTCCAGTTCTGTCCGCTGTTTTAACAGTTGACTGATCTCTCTGCCCACAAGGAAATCACTTCAAAGAAATGCTTCAGTCCACTAACTATGAGTTAGCTATAATTTCAGACATTTTAACATTTAGGATTTCTTAACTACGCTTTCATTATCTATCCTTTTACTTCCATGTTCCATAAGGAAATGGAAGTATGGTCATGGCAAAAAAATTCGTGTTCAAGATAACGGCAGATTCTGATTGTACTACCCTCAAAACATGAAAAAAAGTAATTTTTTGAAAAGTGTCTGTGT
The DNA here is from genome assembly GCA_034769895.1 of Magicicada septendecula. Taxonomy (NCBI): domain Eukaryota; kingdom Metazoa; phylum Arthropoda; class Insecta; order Hemiptera; family Cicadidae; genus Magicicada; species Magicicada septendecula. The sequence goes on along the minus strand of CM068367.1, from coordinate 29,324,564 downwards.
GTAGAAATTTTTCTATGGCAAACGATAACAGCCGCAAATTCAGACAGAATCAAATAATTTTTTCCATACACCCCCTGAATTGTAGAGGACTCAAGGCCTATTGTTTTTGGCGAAGATCAGTTAAAGGAAAGGGGTAGTTTACCTGCAATGTTTTACGTTTTAACAAGAGTAAATTGCTTAATTTTGATAAATAAAGTATCCTGAAAAGAAGGTCATACTAATCCACTGTAGAAAAGTAGATGAAATATCTATAAATGAAAAGGGTAGTTGTGGGAGGGGGCAATTTTTTTAATAAATTAAAATGGTAGTTCATGATGGAGGAAGTAAATTTCATAAGTTTTATATGTGTAATACGTTAATGACAACAAAGAAGTAGTTTCTATGGAAACATTTGATTTCACTTTAACAAAATTCTATGTTTTTCATTTTAATTTAAATCACGTATGAGTGAAAATATATCGTACCTGGCAGGCAATCTCAATTATGTAATGTGTACTTTTCCAAAGTTTTATTATTGTGATTACCGCAATAAAAAGGCCGGCAGGACACACACACACACATACAAAATTCGCATTATTTCTGGCCTCACTCTTGCACGCTTTTTAAATGGAAAGTGCTGAAACCCACACCAACACAACGCGTGCAAGCCGAAAAGATGGACATCGATTTGCTTCCTGTGGATCGCTGGGCAGTGTTGTTGTATTAAAGCAATTAATACACTCTGTGTACTTATTTCTATTATGATATGAGAATTATAAACTAATATGTGCATGTGTGTATGTATGAAAAATATATAAATCTTTTTCTCCTTTGGAAAATTGTTTGCCCCTCCTTGAAAATATTTTGACCTCCCTGATGGGTAGTTATTTACTAGCCTATGTGGAATATAGCGTTATGAAATGGATCAGAATGGTGGGTGTTAAACAGGAGACACAAACGTTTTAGGAAGAAATGTTTTGCTGAGAAATTTATAATTATACGGGTGAACAGAAATTATACGGGTGTTCAGGAAATCAGAAGACAAGTGGAAAGAAAGAAATTAAGACTCGATTTTAAAAAAGAAAAATGACTAGTATAGTATTAACAGGAAAAACTTTGATAACACTATAGACATCCCTTGGCCCCTCGCAGTGAGAGTCCAATTTCATTACAGGAATCAGATCGCAGCTACCTTTACCTAGCTCTTCGTTCAACCTACATACATTTTATTCAAAAGTACAGTCCTTCCTCACGAAAATTGAGGATAGTCTTAATCCACCTGACATTGTTGTACCATTTTAGCTGATACATAATTTCTTCAGAACTCAAGTATCCATTTATTTAATTAATAATAAATGATTTTAAATATAAATTTTAGGACATGAAGTCATGTATGGTTCTCCGTACCGATTTTTTATATTAGGATGCCAGTTAGAAATACTCTAACTTATAACAATCTAACCTACAAGTACATGGTTTCTGGTACCTACGTAGAATACTAACCACACAGAACCTATCTCTCAGAGACACAAAAGGGAAGCAGTCTTTAGTACTTGCTGCCTTTAGTAAGGCTGTCACTAGGAGCGCTAGCAGTGTCCCGGCTTGGAGAAAATGATGCCATTTTTTCTCTTGTTTGTTTTGGTTGTCACTGTTTGAGGTTAGCTGTTAGATTGTAAGTTTCACAACTTGCTAATGCCACTCATTTAATCCTCATACTCATTGCACTTGATTAATATTTTTCTCAGAGCGACACAAGTGCGTACCTGAATATTTTTTAATGATTTTATAGCGTTGGAATTTTATGTACATGTGCTTAGAGTCTATGCTTGCCCTACCCATTCAGGTCAGGATTGTCACTGCCATTAATATTGACACAGCTGTGAAGTAAATTAAAAGCATTGCTTATGTAGCATTGATGCAGCATGTTACCTCTTATATTAAGATCAAAAAATGATGTTGGAAATTTGAGCATAGGTAAGGTGATCATCACAGTTATTGACTTTTTTTTCGAACTTTGTAGTATTAATTAACTTTTTGTATAATTTTGTACTATTAAAACAATATAACTACTGTGAAAACAAAACAAATATCTTTCACATAATTATGATTTTCTTTGAAATATTGTTATTTTTTCTTAGAATTATTGAAATTTTTTCTCTGTATATTCTGTACGGTGATCATGTGGACAAAACTCTCCTAGCAATTTTATAAATACACATGTATAGTTAGTCGTGAAGTCATGCAACCCAGAATTTAAAAATGTCCTTCTTGACAATAAAAATGTGTAGTTAATAAAAGTTTAGATGATAACACTGAGTCTTCTTCTTAACTATATTTTCAACAATGGGTTGCATTATTTATATAGTAGTATAACTGTTTATTAAAATGTGTGTTGTATGTAATGCGTTTTTCATAGCAGAAACTCATGAATAGTGTAGAAATTTTTCTGTTTACAAATGCAGTATGCCTTGAAAAATTATATAAGACAGTTTGGTAAACATTATATTAGTATATGTTTGTAATATATATACAAAGCGTTGGGAGTGATTATTTTCCTGTTGGTTTCAAACTGACGATGATTTTAAACATCAAAAGTGCCAGCCATAATTACAACGCTTTTATAGTAGTGTGCATATCAGAAAACTAAAAGTTATTCATTTAAGTCTATTTACAAGGTTTATTCTCAGTTTAATCTCCGCTTGGTTTTTATCAGTTGTCAAAGGAACACGATGCAGGCATGGTAGTGACCAGAGTACTTTTACATTATTATATGCAAATCCACAGTCGATGTTGTTTATTTCTGTTCAAGTAGTGGCTACCAAAACATGGAACCTGTCGGTGGTCTCACATCGGTGACAGGTGCATGGTGGTGTTTGTTGAAGTGTGTTCTTCTGCTGGGTTCATTCAGGACTGTGCCCCGAACGGTTGGAAGGCATCAGACAGTGAGTCTCTTGGGCGACTGGAAGGCACGAGTAAAACCATCTAACACTGCCAGGATCATTTGGGACTTTGTCCCACTCAACCTGGTGCGGACTGGTTCCTGTTAGTCAATCACCATTGAATGAAAGGATGTATGATCCCATTGAATCATGGGTATGACTGTGTGGCATCAACTCCATTTGCTGGGGACACCAGTGTGGTGCGGAGGCCAGACTTCAAGTTGTTGAAAGCCCCGTACTTCACAGAAGTTCATAGACAGAGCTAGCACACACTCATGCATGGTGCATGCCCTGTTGAGGGCTGAATTGAGATTGGGACATCGCCGGACTAAATGCAGGCAGGGGTGTCATCGTGTCACCTACATGATGGTCTGTCTGCTACCTAGCACTTCAACACTAATGAATATCTTATTAATACTATAAAATAGGTTAATTACCTGCTGTCGCGTTTCTCTGAATCCTAATTATGGGATTACTTGAGTTTCGACACCAATGGTGTCATCATCAGATCCAATATGATTAAGGTTAAAACTACATTTATCGATGGATATTCATCTCGTCAAATAATAAAAAAACAACACATACATTGTACAAAAATAATAAATAACACATATTAAAACGAAATAACAAAGAATGAAAAATAACATGCAGCCGTCACGAACCTGTACAGGAACGCTCCCACGGTAAAACTAATCAATACCGGCTTGACCTTCGTTCAATTTTATCGATCTGATATAGCCGATTTCTCGTTCTATATGATCGATTCTATTAAACAAAATATAATTTGTATGTACTGATTTTTCATTTAGGACGCGATAGTAATCCTCCTTTATAGCTTTATATATTATATTTTATTTATTATTTGACGAGATGAATATTCATCGATAAATGTAGTTTTAACCTTAATCATATTGGATCTGATGATGACACCATTGGTGTCGAAACTCGAGTAATCCCGTAATCAGGATTCAGAGAAACGCGACAGCAGGTAATTAACCGATTTTATAGTCTCAACCGTTTCTGGAGGCAAATAAAATGTTTAAAAATATCTCATTAATGCCATCAGCTCTTGGTTGCGTACCTTGGCGACAGCATTTTTCAATGAAGAACTGCAAAAGCGGTGCAACAATGTAATAACAGCCTGTATGAGAGTGTTGATTCTGTGCAAGTGTAATGCAGGTGTGTATGTAACTTTTGTATAACAAAATATTTATCCATATTATAGTACTTATTTTACTGCCAATCAGAGGTTAATTTTCGAATAACACACATATTATACTGTATTTTCTTTTTTGGAGTTGCATGAATTTTGACTACCTCAAATAAGTGACAGTGATTACAGGGTAGCTGGTTGGAAACAGAAGGAGCATCCAATGTTGTATAATGCACTACATATTGGTGATCAAATCCGCAGTATAGCTGGTGTCATTGTTCACAATGCAAACGATGCTCAGAAGTTGATAAGGGGTGCTCCCAGCTTGTATGTAAGTATTGGTTAACTGTATGAACTTCTTTAATCAGTGAACACCTTGTCTGTCCCATGGTGTAAGGTATATTGTACAAGGTTTGATCAAAAAGTTCATATAATTGTTAATAACCCACGAGAGAAGTGCCCAATTCTGATTTGTTATCATGTTGGTACAATGACACAGTTGTCTATAATGGTTGTATAAATTTGTGGCCATGTTGAATATATAATTTAGATTTGACAGTTAATCGAGAAAGTTTTATTTTCATATATGAGGTTATTTTATAACATTCTACAGTGCATGACTGAAGAACTTGCATTTTTGTATAAAGAGTGAAGTAAACTTCTTCAACATAGTGGAAATACAGAAAACCCCTTTCCTAATGAACTACAGGGGGTAGAGCTATATTGGATAATCCATGGAGTCAGTTTTTCTGTTTAAGGTGTAAAAAACAAAATTATCAGTAAAAACATATTTAATTATAAAACTTCACATTATAAACATGCAATACATTGTAATCTATGTTCACAGTTACATAGTTTTACTTAAAAAAGTCTGTAAATTTTTCTGAACAGTTTCTTCACAGCATTTTCATGCTGCATTGTCATGTCATCTCTTTAAAAGTAAGATGTCTGCTCAGTAAGCAAGTGTTGCTTGCTCAGCCTGCTCCACAAAATGTAGTGCTGACGTACAAAAATAAAGCTGCTATGTTGAACCTGTCATACATTAATAAAACAGTACAATTACTTGATTAATAAAAACAAGAAAATATTCTTACCTCCAAGTCTTTAAATCCGTTGTCTGCTGTCACATGTTTTGTGTCTGTGTCATGAACATCCTGGTCTGCATTGTCTGCTTCAGGCTCTGGTCTTATTACAGCTTCCACAATTTCTCGTCAGTCAGTTCTAGTTCTGCATCATATCTCTCTCTCTCTCTCTCTCTCTCTCTCTCTCTCTCTCTCTCTCTCTCTCTCTCTCTCTCTCTCTCTCTCTCTCTCTCTCTCTCTCTCTTCTGTTTCTTCACACCGTGGAATTCCTTTACCCATTTCTACCAAGTTTTTGTAATTTTCCTGTTCTTCTTCTTTACCGATCTTCCAGCATTTATTTGTTGAATTTCTTGTAATTTTTCTGCTGACATCATTTTGAATAAGCTGAGTTTGGTTAAACAGGGTTTTACTTTATTGTAGATTCCATTTGTTAAGTCTATTATGCACACTTTTTTATAAATGATATAGGAGGTTGTGAAACAGTAGTGAAATGGTGACAGTAAGATTAAGATGGTCGTATTGTGTTGCATCAGTTTTTATTACAACATTCTACAGTAAATAAAGAGTACTATTTGTATATCCGTTATCAGTTTCATGAAGCTTACAACATTATAGAACATGGTCAGATTTGTGGAAATTGCACCACAATAATGCACACATTAGCTGACATGTTGTTGCTTACTCAAGACTTCTGTAGTAAAAACTGACATTGTAATAATACCACACCCAGCATATTTACTATTTACTTGACTTGAAGAATGAAGAAAACTATGAAAGGTTAATGGTTCAATATCTTTTATAACTGTTTAATATATAAAACAAAAATCACTTAGTGAGTACAAAGCTATGTTAGACAGAGCACCCCAAAAATGTTTTGAAGACTGAAAAAGGCATTGACATTATTGTGTTATGTATGCTTGAGGTTATTTTGAAGGGAACAGTATAAATATAGGTTAATACAGATGTGATTTTTCAATACAACAAGAATTGCATGAACTTTGTACCAAACCTTGTAATAGATTGTGCGCATATAAATTTACTCCAAGTTTCCTTATTTTTTGCCACTCCTCTAGACTCTGTCTTTATTACACTGATACTATTTGTCATTCCATCAGATTTTCTTTGGCCTCTTGTATTTTACTTTCTTTGTTCATGCTTCCAAGATACATGTTTTCATTGACCTGTATTGTCCATTCTACCAAGATGACCTAACCACTTTATTTATAGTTTTGATTAACAATTTTTCTAGTAATCAATGAATGAAAATTTATGTATCATTCACTGTTAATATTGTGTACATAGCTATTTCACTTATGTACCTTATAGTACAGATTTCACATGTATGTAAAAGTAGTAGTGAAGACATGAAAACAAGAGTGTTAGAAATACGTAAGTCTATACATACTCCAGAACAAAAAAAAGTTTAGCAAAAGTATTTAAATTTATTAAATAAACACTTGATATATATGCCTCGGAAGAAAGTCGGGAGGAATTAAAGTCAACTGCCTGGCGTTTGCAGATGACTTTGCGGTACTATCAGAAAATCCAGAAGAAGCAACCGTACAAATCAATCTCTTGGAAAAGATAGCCAGCCAAACAGGACTAAGGATCTCAGTTGAAAAGACCAAATTTATGACAAATGACAAACATGGACCAAAATTCCTTGAAACGGAGATAGGACAAATTGAAAGAGTCAAAAAGTTCAAGTACCTGGGTGAGACTATACAGGAGAATGGGTTAGAAAAAGCAGCTGTTGGAGATCGAATTCTAAAAATGGAAAGAGCATATGGATTAACAAAAAATATCTACAACAAGAAATGCATCTCCTGGAATGCCAAAATAAGGCATTACAACACCGTCGTAAAAACGGAATGTCTCTACGCCAGTGAATGCCTCTCGATGAACTATAACCTCGACAAACTAGAAGTCTTGGAAAGGAGAATTCTAAGAAAGATCATGGGTGCAGTTCGGACTGAAGATGGATGGAAGCTGCGAAGCAATAGGGAAGTCTACCAGAACGTGGAAAGAATCTCGGAGACTATGCGGAGGAGGAGGCTGACATTTCTCGGACATCTATACAGAATGGACAAAAATCGATTAACCAAACAAATATTCGACTACCTCTGGAAGAAGAAGACCACTACAACGTGGACTAAGGAAGTTAGAAAAGATTTAGAAAAGTCGAATATCACAGAGTACCAAATGTTAGAAAGAAGTGAATTTGGGAGTGCAGTGAAGAATCTGGAATTGTTTCAAGATGCAGGAAGACCTAATAGAAGTGGACGAACTTGGACAGAAGATCAAAGGAAACAAGCCAGTGAGCGTATGAAGGAGTATTGGAGACAGAGGAAACTCCAGGCAAAGAAAAAGAAATAAAGTTGTAGCGTGATCCTAAGTGGTCAATTCGCTAATTAAAAAAAAAAAAAAAAAAACACTTGATATAGTTCTACAGACACTTTTTATTTCCCTGACAATTGTTTCACCAGTTACAGCAGCTTCAGAGGTTAGATTTGAACTGAGAGATTTGAAGTGTATGATGGCAGGGGAGGGGTGGAGATAGTATATACTATGATACACTATGGTAGGAATGGAGAAGAAAGTATAGTAGAAGAAGAAAGGGCTTGAGAATGTGTAATCAAGAAGTACAACAAGCTACAGTAATGAAACTAAAATGTATCTGAAACATATTAGTAGTTCCATATAGCATAACAGAGAAGCATAAAAACTGGAAAGTAACTACGCCAAACTGATAGTGGGAGAAGCACACAGGGCGTAGATGGAAAGCTTTGTCACTACCATTGAAGGTGGCATACGTAGACAAAAGATATTAGCTGTGAAGTAATATAATCTCTAAATTGTTCCAAAAAGGACGTTATAGAAATAAATTCAATAGAGGAAGCTAAATGGATAGACCATTACAGAAACCTTTTATATGATGGTGATGGTAATCAAATAAAGGTGAGTCTACCAGAGGTATACACAGAAGGCTTGGATGATATTAGTTTAGGAGAACTGACAGAAGGCTTACTGCCAACAAAAAATAGGAAAGCAGTGGGACCCAACGTGATAGCTGTTAACGTTATAGTGGCAGTTTTCTACACTCAGAAATGCCCGATTGCGATCTGTGAAGAACTCCAACGCAAATATGACATTGAACAATAAGTGCAGTTTCTCCAATGCAGCATGCCAGAAACTGCACTTGGTCCAAAATGCGGCCCTTAGAACGATAACTGGTGCGCCGAAATCAACTCCTATACTTGCCATGGAGTCACAACTGCAAGTCGAACCTATCCAAGTAAGACGGGAAAAGCTGTGCCTCATATCCTGGGAGAGATGTAAAAGAGCCTACCAACAACGGTGGAATAACTATAAAACAGCGGCAGAAAGGCTGAAAACTCAGAAATGCCCGATTGCTATCTATGAAGAACTCCAACGCAAATATGACATTGAACCAAATGAGGCGGCACCATTTATACGTCACCGTGAATTCTTTAGCCAACTCCCAAATGCTAACCTGAAACTCGTCGACCATAATAAGACAAAAACAGAGTCGAATGAAGCCGAGCTTCGTCAAGCAGCCTTACACACTGTACAAAAACGTTTTCCCGCTGAGCAGTGGATACGAATGTACACAGACGGATCCTCTATACCATCCTCTACACCTCGCTGTAGGAGGCCGCCTAAGCAACTATGACGGAGAGGTAGCAGCCATAAAAGCAGCATCTATTGAGCTTGCCAAGATCTCACCACCTAACAAAGCCGTCTTCCTCATAGACTCAACTGCAGCGATTCAAAACGTGACCTCAAATGGTGACACAAACTGCTCCCTGACAATTGAGTGTAGGCGAGAACTGCAGAACCTTGTACAATTAGGCTGGCAGATTGAACTGGAATGGGTACCCAGCCATGTCAGCATCATGGGAAATGAAAAAGCCGACATCCTCGGCAAAATGGGTGCAGCACTGCCTCAGCCGGAGACCCCCAGCTCATATGCATCTGCGAAAGCAAGAATAAACTGCTCAATAAGCCTATGGCTAAAAGAAAAACAATCAAGTGCTTGTGTGGGAAAAAGATGGGCAACATTGGTTACGGATGGCCCCATCAACAGAACTCTACCCCGAGCAACTAGTGTTGCTCTTTTTAGAACTACAACTGGTCATGACTACCTGGCCTCCCACCTGCACCGCATCGGCGTGTTGTCGTCTCCTGAATGTGTTCTCTGTGGATACGCTTCCATGAATGCGGATCATCTAATTACATGTCCAGCCTTGCTCTCAGACACGCAAGTCCAAGTCGAAGATGATACGGCAAGGCTCTCACGTCTCTACTGGTCAGTGCGCCGCCTAATGGCCCAACAGCCAAGGGTGGGCGTTGGCTAGTAAGTTAGTAAGTAAGTAAGTTTTCTACACTCAGACTATTGCATTTATGCAGTGTGGCAGAATTATATTTATAGTGTATACATCCCGGTTTCAGAGTGCAGTCCCGGTATCCCACCCAGTTGCTGAAATGTCCCAGTCTATGCATTTGGTTCCTAGAAAAAAAATAATCTAGAGAGAGAGTGTTTTCATTGATGAACAACGCTTGAGCAGATGATAGTGCACTTAGTTGCGGTGAGTTTTTTTGAAAAAATAAAAGACAAAAAGGACATATTGAGAAAGGTGCATTCAAGTGAAAAATATGACTGGTTTAAAAAACAAGTATAAGTTACATACTTCTGCGAAATTCTTAAGTAATGAGTAATTTTTTGATTGAACACAATTTAAAGCACTGCACTTAAGTTTGTAAAAAATATTTTCTTTTACTTACACTTTATTATGTAACAAGTATTATATTTATACATTATATACACCCAGTAAAATAAAAATAGCAATGTAATAAACACTAATGTTTATTTAAATTCCAGCCTCCATCCCCCCCCCCCACGGGTCTAAAAAGGTGTCTCGGTTGGTCAATAAAAAATTATGGCAAGCCTACACATGCACTACCTCCACCCCTCCCCCACCAGAATTCAGTTAAAATCTAACCTTTGAAGAGACCATTACTGGTGAAACAAGTGTCAGGAAAGTAAAAGGTAACTGTATAACTACACAAAGTGTTTATTTATTAAATTTAAATATTAATAAAATGTTCTAACAAGTGCCGAGTTGCCATTCAATTGGTGTAATTGAACAAAAGTATTGTAGATATGTAGTTAAGGTGCATAAGAGTATGTCTTATAAGTAAACAAATGAACTACATTAAACATGAAATTGTAAGTTGGGTGACAGAGATCAATTGCAGATTTTTGTCTAAACCAAAAGAAATTGTTGCTGTTATGAAAATGTATATTTAACATTGTTACATATAAAAACACCCACACATGTGCATGTGTGTGTGTGTGATTGTAAAAATGTCCTGCACTTCAGCTGTAAATAGAGTTTTTAGGTTAAGTTTAGGATTCAATACAAAATTAAAATTCTCAGCTGAAAGGCTTAGAAAAATAATGTGTACTTTTTAAGCTGAATAAATAAGTGAAAGAAATAAAATAAAAATAGAAAATTGATTGTATATAGTTATGTTTTTATAATTTTTAAAGTTGGTTATTTTTGTAATAATTGTATATTTTAAATATAGTAAGTATAATACTTCAATGGAATGGTTTTATACATTTTCATCACACTTTTTCACAATTCTATTGTTATTATGATTGAATCTATTTTCATAATAATATTATAGATTTTGTATGTATTAAAAAAAATAACAGATCAAACTACTAAAAAAGAAAAAAAATAGGCATAGTTTTGCTGAGCACTGAGAAAGTGGGTATAAGCAGCTTTGGAAAAATAAAAAAAGTTCTTTGAACAAGTAGTTTTCTGTCAAGATAAAAATAAAATGTAAATAATTATTATAGTTGTAAACATTATTAGCCGGGCTGTTAGGCCGTGGTTTAGGCTTTATGCCGACAGACATTTCAGCCTCACCTTCGGAGGCCACCATCAGTGTCAGTAACAACTGGCATGGTGTCTGCCAATTCAGCCCAGATGAGCGGACACCGTGCCAATTGTTACTGACACTGATGATGGCCTTCAGTGGTGAGACCGAAGCATCGGCCTAAGAGCCCGGCTAATAACGTTTCCAACTATGTGGACGCAGCCCGTGAAAGTTTTAGAAACTGTAAATTATTTATCTTCAAGTAGTAGTAAATAATATTTTATGACACTATTATTGTGTGCAAGCATGCAGCGTTAACCATATGCATTTGATACATTAGGTTGAATTTATAATACGTCGGGTGCCGTGCGGACGAGTCTTTGCACTGCGCAGAGAATCAGAAGGACAAAACATTGGTATCATTTTGGAAAGCAACACTGCGGAAGTGAAGGAAGTGGTTGCTGGAAGTCTAGCGGCGACTCAAGGCCTTTCGTCTCGCACGCCAACACTGGACGCACTGTCGTTGACTACTTGGGTGATAACAGAGGTCAACGGTCGCCCACTCAACTTGTTCTTCAAAGACGGTGAAGTCAAGGACAGACTGAACGCTGTAGGCTTAGACATTTCGCTGTTGGTACAACCGTCTGATCTGATTAAACAGATCAAGAAACAGCTGAAAGCGATGCGAAGCTATAAAGACTACATTGTACAGTAGTGGTATATAGTTATTGTTGAACAAAACCACTCTGTATGTATGGTTTGGTTACCAGTTCTGTAAGATTATGTTTGTTGTATTTTATAGATTGATTGAACAGTTGTTAGTTATTGAACTGTTAATAGGAGTGTCTGTTTTGCGTGTATATAATTTGTAAAATTAATGAACAGTGGTGGAGCATGTTTAATACTCTTTATCGTTGATAACGATGCAAAATTAGATAAAGCAGAAACAGTTTGATGAATTCAATTTTCACAATAGTTTTGTTGTTTTTTCGGTTTTCTTTTTCCACAAAACTATCCTGAACTGCTCTTTTCGACTTATTCTAAACATGTTTTATGTAGATACCATGTGTTCCTAAATTAACACATACTTGTAAAGATATGTAATGTCACCAGAATGTGTCAACTTTATCAGCCGTTGTTAGTTGGCAGTGCCTTGTAGATATTTATGGCAATACTGATAAAGTGGAAGTGCATTTTGGTCATATATTCTCTGCTCTGGGACACGAGTTTTCTTCCCCAGTAAAACAAAACAGGTATATAATAACCCATAGGAAATGAGCACCAAAGTAACATCTTTTTTTATACCTGCAATAAAGAATCCCTTTTCAGCTTGTTAACACTTATTTCAAATGCTACAATGACAGCATGTACAAAAAAAGTTAACCATATTCCTATTAACACAGTCAACTCTTGTTTATCTGGGGACAGATGATCTTATTTTCTAATCAACATGTTAGGTGAGAACAAAATAATACGCAACAAAATGAATGTTAATTACCAGTACTATAATAATATAGTTGTCTCTCTCTGTCGACCCTTGTGAGTGAAAAGATCCATGGCGACTTAGCTGCCATATGGCTGTCCATCTAAATTTGTGTACTTGTGCATGTGGTACTTGACTTTGGAGGTGGAGCCATGATATTTAACTACAGAACCACTGCACAACCATTGCACATTACTTCAGAGGCAAAGTAAACAAACCTACCATATTAATTAATCTGCCGTGAACATGAATATGAACTTCAGCTAATGTGGCAAGCTATAAGTTAGCTGTTGTTCCCTATGCAAGGCATCTGTTTCACATTCTGTAAGACCATTACACCTTCATCCCCAATTTGAACATCTGATTTACCATTTTTTCTTTTGTATCGCCCATCTAAGGACCACATGCCAATTTCAATTCTTTACTCTTTGTTCTTTCCTTTTTTTTTCAATATTCCTTCATCTTCTCACTGTGCCTCTTCTTCCTGTCTTCAGTCTACTTTGAACCTGCGTTTTTCTCTCTCCTACCCTGGACTACCTCCATTTTTAATACTTTTGTCCGGAAAACTTCTCCTTCAGTTGCTTCTTCTGCATGTATATTATTTTTTTCTAAATCCTTTTGGACTTCTTTAATCCAACTTGATGTTGACTTCTTCCCCCATAGATATTTGAAGATCTGCTTTGTCAACCTGTTGTCGTCCATTCTATGTAAATGTCCAAAAAATAATAGTCTTCTTTTTCTCATAGTTTCTCTTATATTTTCTATACTTTGATATATTTCGTCATTACTTCTTAATTTCCAACCTTCTGAAGTTTTTCGTGGGCCTAATATTTTCCTAATAATTTGTCTTTCCAATATTTCTAGTTTGTCTAAATTATAATTCAATGCTAGACATTCACTTGCATATAGGCATTCTGGCTTCACTACTGTACTGTAATGCCTTATTTTCACATTTTTAGATATGCATTTTTTATTGTAAATATCTTTAGTTATACCATATGCCCTTTCCATCTTATGATCCTTTCTTCTATAGGCAGATTTTTCGAAGCCATTCTCTCCTAGATACTTAAATTTTCGAACCCTCTCTATTCGACCAATATCTGTTACCAGGAATTTTGGCGCGTTTTTAATGTTTGTGAGAAATTTGGTTTTTTTCTGCAGAAATTCTTAAGCCTGTTCTACTGGCTATGTCCTCTAAAAAATTAACTTGTGTTACTGCAGATGTCAGATGTTCAGAAAGTATTGCAAAGTCATCTGCAAATGCCAAACGGTTATATATTTATTATTATATTTATTTGAGGTTAGGTTTTAAACTCTTATGCAATATTACAATCACAACTTAATACTTGTTTGTTACTTAATAATTGATAGCATTCAATCAAGTTTAGTGTAAGTATTCATTCACTTCTCGGATGTCTAGAGACTTTGGACTTCTCCAGTCGTGCACCTTGAATGGAAGACATAAAAGAAGATTTCAAGCGATGGAGATGAGATTTCTTAGAAGTCTAGAAAACAAAACAAGATGAGACAAGATATGAAAACTCACTTTCTGTATGAACCTCAGGGTGAACTGTGTAATTGATATGATAGAAAGCATGGGAAGCAAAACCAGAAGAGAAGAGGGAGAGCCGAATTGAAATTAAAACACAGTATTAAAGGACGTGTAGAAAAGAGAGGAACAGTGTGGACTAAAACAAGAGAACCAATTTCAAATAGGACAAGATGGTGTGCTCTATGCAAAATGTCGACCCCTAAAGGTAGAAAAGTAGGATTAAATAAGTAAGTATTACTTATATGTACTTATAAACATTGAGAATGGTACCATTCATATACATATACAAGTACACACAGCGCATGCACATGTGAGAACTTGAAAGCTCTCACATTTGTTAATTTAAAATATTATTTAACATTAATAATACTGTTTGTGTAATCTGCGAATGATTGTTTTGATGCTTGCGTTTAATTCAGACAGTAATTCGAAAGGAATTGTACGATTTTGTTATTTTGCCTGTAAAGTTATGCTAGATAGTGCAGTTGATTGTGATCAACTGGTTCATTGCCATAATATCAGAAATCAGATTCTGGTAACATCCAGATTCCAAGGGCTCTCAGTTCTTAGCCATTGAAGCTGAACTTGGAACAGAAATGATCAGACTTCAGAAGGATCTAGAAATGAAAACTGAATGTTAAGGCTTTAATCAGATTAAAAAATTATTCAAACCTTTTTAAAGTAACTTTTTTAGCCTGTCTATGTTAGTCACATGTTTCTTTCTGTGAATTTTGTAAAATCATTCTATATGACCAAACTCTTCTGATGCTCACCATTTGAGATCTGATTGTAAAAGATTTTCCCTAACAAAGTGCTCACCATATTTAAAAAACTTGCGGAAGAGGCACACGGCTGATTGTCTTCATTAATTCATATTAACACATCATGTATTTAGTAAATATATTTTACATCATGTGGGTGATACACTGAATAACAATTTAAAATGTTTTAAATAATTTTAATATAAGTTATAGTATTTAAGATTTAGGCCTATGAATTTAAGGTGTGTTTGACCAAAGATTAAGTGGTAGATCTTCAGGCAAGATGTATTCTCAATTAAGATGATCTCAAGTACAGAAAAGCTGAGTATCTGTGATCTAAAGAGAAAAAAGCACTGTCAAGTGATTAATTAATTTGAACAAAATTTAAACAGTGGTTAAAAAAAAAGAAACATTACAACAAATGTTAGCAACGTCTATTTTACATAATATTATTCTTATTCTAGAGTTTTAAATTCTTTATATATATTCATGTGAAAACCATATTTACTGTAAACCTGTAAATGTATAAGGTGAATTTTTTAAAGTAAGGTCATTTTTTTAAATTGCTGCCAACTGTACCAACACAGCGAGATTGCACATGCACTGTTTTGTAACATGGTGTAATACATCACTGTTGGGTCTTTTAGACATCAGACATGCGATTGTTGTGCTGAGAGAGAGAGAGGGGGGGAGATTTGTAATGAGTCCAATGATAGATAATCCTGTCAGCTGGGAGGTACATATTGTGTATGTCCTTTTCTTAGTTTAAACACTAAACTTTAGTGGTAACATTTCAAAATTTTCCAGGTTGTTAAACGGTCTTCTAGATTGCCTGTTTACTACCAGATGTTTAGTTAACAGACAATCTAGACAATGACCGAACAACCTGGAAATTGTGATAATGTTAATACCGGCCGGAAAGCTTATGTTCACTTATCAAACTGTAGTGTTGCTGAAATTTGTAGGCAACTTTATGAGGTTTATGGACGAACCTTATGAGAAACTGTAAAGTTAGGCAGTGGTGTCATTTGTTTAGGAAGGAATGAATAAATGTTGATAATGAAAGTCAACCGGCCATCCAACAGTGATGAAAGATGGTCTTCTTCTTCACTTCATGTTTTAGCCATTCTGCCTGTTACGGTTCCCACCTTTTCCTTGGTGTACCTAAATTTCTTCTTCCTCTGGCTTTGTATTTTCGTTTGTCCTTTTTCATTGCCGTTGTCATTACCATAGTATCCATCCTATTTCCGAGGCTAATTGGGGAACTGGGAGTCAATAGTAGATTCCTCTGTACAGATTACCAATCTCGTAGCAGAGTAGACAAATGGTGGGGCTGCCACCTTACTTCCTTTTGTCCTGCCGGTTTTTCTGTTGGGGTCGGCTCCCTTAGCCGATAGGTTCCGGTTATTTATGGGCGCTGGAAACTCGCCCCTCACCCTCTTCTTTCTGCTACATAACGTACATCCATTGCACATCATGCATTGCCCAGGGGTTACGTGACTCATGTCTTCATGGACGTAGAAGTAGGATTTGCTGGCAGAGCTTTTAAATTCAGTGAACATTTTTCAGGTTTTAAATGCTATACAGACATCGGCATCCTGTATAACCCGCGAGACTCTTTACCAGCCTTTGACCCCCGTGAAAAATGGTTTAATGGTAAAAAGTGAATGTGGAAATTTGTGAAAAACACAAACGTACTGTTTCAGAATTGCCTGATCAATTTCCTATTTTTTTTTTCATCTCAGTAGATTATGCTGTGTAACAAAGAAACTTGTTTACAAAACTTTGTGTGGCAGATGGATGCTGAAAATGTTAACTGATACACACAAGCTGAAGTGTTATGTTTTGAAATTGAAGGGAATAGGCTGTTTGAATATATCACTGGAGATGAAACCTGGTTTCCCTACAAAAATTTCAAGTCAAAATAAGTCATTGCAGTGGCAACATCCATTATCTCCAGTGCAATACCTAATATTACAGCCACTTCAAGATAGAAGCAATGAACTTTTATGACAGTGGAAAAAAGAAGCTGTTGAAACAGTTATGAAAAATGCTTGGAAGCACACTGGTAGATTTTTCCCACGATAATTCTTTTTCATCTTTGATAGGTCTTCTTGTTATTTAAAAACAGACCTTACTTAAAAAACAAGCCTTGTAATTTTGTTTAAGTTCTTTCAATTTATATACTGTATTTTACGCAGTATTACTGTTAAGTTTTGGTTTTTTACAAAAGTGTATTGTTTACTTTAATAATAATAATGTTGTTATTACTGTTAATAATAATAGTTTCTTTAAAAGAAACTAATCTTTACTATATGTTATTATTAGAAAAACTTTCATGGATACCAATTTTTGTCAGATAAATTGTGGGATCTCTTTGTCTCCCGGAAAACATGAGTTGATTTTTTTTTTATTAGAAAGTACATGCTTAAAAACTGAGTATCAGAAGAGAAACTTTTTTCTCTTTAATGTTGTCTAAACTGTTGTCTGCTTTATAGCTGAGTGCTGCCACCATTGTTATAAAAATGGTTAAAACAATGAAAATGAGTGTTGATGTCATAATATCAGATGGTTGGTCATTTTGAGTGCATGGATTTAGAATCGTAAGTAATGTTTTATATCAAGAAGTATCTGGTACAGTAGTGTGAATGAGTTGTCAATATTAATACTAATCTGTGATAAATGTGTGAATATGATACGATTGGCTGAATTTTGGTGTCATTTAATAGAGTCAGTTCAGTTTCTGTCTCGTTCGGACATAAAATACTACATACTGTCTCAGAACTCTTCAATAGGCTGGCTGCTACTTCTAAATTAGGGCAATTATTGTGTTTTTACAAATATATAAAGTTTCCAGTCTTCCATTTAAAGAGACCAACATGAAAAAGTGAATATCAAATACAGACAGCATATTAAAAAAAAAAAGAGAAAAAGATGGCCAAGCTTTATTACTGAAGCTGATGGGGGGGGGGGTCACTTTCCTTGCTACAGTCTCTCCATATGGACTGTGTTGAATGTATAATTTCTTGTCTAACGCTCTATTACTTAGTTACAGAATAATAAGACCGTAATCAGAAAATACAATTTTTTTTCATAAAAGAATCTATAATCTATAAGATTGTTACGACGGTCTCACTAATCGTCATTTGGTACAATGCAGTGGCGGCTCGTCCATCAGGGCTGCAGCTCTCCCTACAATTTTCAAGGAAAACTAATTATCGTATTTAAATAACTTTTTATTTAGGAAATTATGTATTCCTCAAAGATTCGCCAGTATAAGAAATACATTTTTATATTCACGTTCAGCCACAGCTGATGGTCGTGTAGATAGATGCATGTGTGTGACACGCGGACTGTGCCCTACTTAGACAAGTGCGCGTTGCGTCTGTGCTTGAGGCACGTGGTTGGAGAACGCTTCGTTAACAAGCCAAGTTTGGGCTGCATCAAGGGCTGCATTCAGTCCAGCCTGAGGCTGCCGAGAAGTTGATCGTGTGTTTGTAAATCTTTTGCTGACGGCGTGTTCCGTGTTTGTAGACTGTGCTAATTTCTACCGTTGCAGTTTTAAAATAAATAAAAATAGTTTTATATTTGCAAAACATCAATTTTTCATCGTTATCGTTAGCAGAGAAGAATGAAATTAAGTTTAGGTCACGAGACTCCTGATTTATTAATTTCTCAGTCGTCATCAAGCAGAAATCAGACTTATTGTAGGAAATTTAATGTGCCCATTTATTCCAAACATAAGTGGTTGTGTGGCTGTTTTGAAAAGAATGCACTATTTTGCTTTCCTTGTTTATTATTTGGATGTGATGCAACTTGGACAAAGGTTGGAGTGAATGATTTAAAACATTTAGGCGAGAAAGTAAAACAAACATGAAGATTCAGCAAAACATATGAAGAATGTAATTGATTTAGCTATGTTAGGAAAAGTAAACATTGCACGTCAGTTAAGTGACGCTTACAAACAACAAACAAACAAACACAATGAAAAAGTGAGACAAAATCGAGAAATTCTCTCGAAAATTATTTTCTGCGTCAAGTTTTGTGGAAAATTTGAGCTTCCATTACGTGGTCACAATGAAACTTCACAGTCATCGAATCCTGGTGTGTTTCGAGGATTGTTAGAATTTGCTGGAAAGTTAGATGAGTCTCTTAAAAGCCATTTTACGAAGTCAACAGTGTTTAAGGGAACATCTAAGACAATTCAGAATGAACTTCTAGACTGTATCCTTGAGGTGTGTCGTGATGAAATACGTGCTGAAATTAAACAATCTAAATTTTTATCAGTAATGTCGGATGATACATCAGATGTGTCAGGTCTTACGCAGCAAGTTATTGTTTTTTGTTATGAACTGAGTGGAATTCTGCATGAAAGATTCTGGGGATTTTTTAACCAAAATGCTGAAGTGTTAGAAGAATGGATTTTAGAACAGGTAAATATAGTCCTGAATGGCGACAGTGACAAACGTCTAGCTCAGACTTACGGAGCCCCCCTTTTTTAGTGGCGAGAAGGGAGGTATGCATAAAATAATTGTTCAACAGTCACACAAATATGCACATTTTGTGCACTGTTATGCGCATCAATTAAATTTAATTATAGAAAAGGCAGCATCACAAAACTCACAAGCTCGTATTTTTTTCAGTAGTCTTGCCGCTATACCTCCATTTTTTTCTAAGTCACCCTCACGATTATCTATTTTAGACAGTATTTTTAAGAGAATGTGTCTACCTCGAGTATTAAACACAAGGTGGAATTTTAAAAGCCGGTTAGTGAACACCGTTTTTCAAAACAAGGAAAGTCTAATAGTATGCTTTGAGAAACTTCAAATTGACCAAAATCATTCCACTGTGCAAGCGGCTGCAGGTATGCTGAATGACCAGGACTTCACATTTTGGCTAGAATTTTCTCATCACATCATGTTTCATGTGGATATTTCATATAACCACTTCCAGCATCATAATGCAAACTCCAGTAGTATCTATAATGCAGTAAATAAATTTCTTGAGGCAATCATGAATGAAAGAAATAGACTTCCTTCTGTTACTGACCAACAAGAAGACACTCCACTCATGAAGAAAAGGAAAACATTATCGCATAATCTTGTTTCTGCAAAGGAGGTGTTGATATTATTTGTTATCAGATAAAAGAGAGATTTTCTTGGATTTCGTTGTCCATGAGATTTTCTTGTAATAAACATCTGTCAGCAGCAAAACTGTTAAATTTCTCCCTCTCC
Source organism: Magicicada septendecula (assembly GCA_034769895.1). Classification (NCBI taxonomy): domain Eukaryota; kingdom Metazoa; phylum Arthropoda; class Insecta; order Hemiptera; family Cicadidae; genus Magicicada; species Magicicada septendecula. The sequence continues at coordinate 29,304,471 of CM068367.1, read as the reverse complement.
AAAGACAATATTAGTTCTTCACCCGAGTTTGCTGAAACTGTTGAAGCTTCTTGTGTAAAGAACGTTTGGAAACTGAACTATTTGTTTTGTACGAGAGGCAAGAATTCCGCAGTAATTCAGAGGTTATGAAAACTTACAAAATCATGTTGGTTGGATACAGGAATTGCCGAGTCCTGCACAGAAATGTTCACTCTCCTCTAAATAATTCTAATTACTCCTGTGACTACTGCTGAGCCTGAGAGGTACTTCTCCACGTTGAAAAGAGTTAAAGAGTTTCCTAAGAAGTACAGTGACACAAGAGCGTCTTGCTGCTTTAGCAGTGTTAAGCATAGAAAAAGAAATGATTGAAAATATTATTAATTTTAATGACAAAGTTATCAATAAGTTTTCCAGTTGCAAAGAAAGGAGAATGGACTTCATGTTTAAATAAAATTGTGAAAGAAACAGTGATTTATTTCTGATTTTATTTAAGAACATAACTCACTATTATATTTTCATTTGAACATTTTAATGTCTATAAGGTTAATGTGTAAATTAAAAATTATAATTTGTTTGAATTTTAACGTGTAGGCCTTTAGTGTTCGGAACTTAAATCATAATTAATCATAATCATAAATATCATCACCAACAGGAGCAGCAGCACGAAAGAGGATTGGACCAATGTTTTGTCACGGTGTCAGCTTCAATACAGGTAAAAGACCTAGTAATAGAATAGTACATAAATTTCACTAATATATGATAATGGTAAATGTTGAAAGTTGAAAAATGGAGTGCAGCCCCACCAAACTAAAATCTCACCAGCCGCCACTGGTACAGTGGCAACAAAATACAGACACCAATGAAGTCACTAATAACCAGCTTAATTAATCACAAATAACAATTGTAATCAACTCGTACAATAATTCAACTTAAATTTGTCCACACGCAACAATAATATCAAGTAATACAGTTCCACACTAATTATAACACAGTAAACACTTCGCCACAATACTTCTAATTGCATGTGAATAAATCGCCACTTATTACTGACTTCTAAGCAGCAGCTGTCGCCTATGTATAGCCTGCAGATGTCCCAAAAGAATGTTCCATAATATGCGCCAACAAGCACTCGAAAACTCTAGAGCATACTTGGTGAGGCCTTGGCAGAAACACGTACCTGCTTGGCTAGCTGAGAAACATGTAGAACGACACTCTCCATTGTTTGAGAACTCTTCAGTCGTTACAATATGATTTGTCTGTTATAGTTAACTGCATGGAAGTAGTATCGTCAAGGTCACACTGCTTACTTACAGCGTTGCCACTAAGCAAAAGTTTCCCTATCTTCCGAAAAATGCTACACTATTAAGTAGGCCTACTTAATGTAAAGAATATAACAAAGTGAATTTTAAATTAAATATTTACTTTGTTGTTATCAATAAGGCTTCCAATAAAATCATTTTTGTGCTTTAAACGGTTGAACATTCTAAAATCAATGACAATAGAAGACTGAAAAAACAACGATATATTTTGAAGGTTCATAGATGCCTACTGCAGAAATTGTATAGATAAAATTTAATTTTATTTAAAGTAAAAAACCTTTTTAAAATCTTACGAGTATCACACAGTTGTTCTGGTTTTGTAAGATAGTGTAATGTAAGGTTAACTTGCGTTTTACTGTATTTTTTTAAGTAAAATTTTACAGGGAGAAAGTTTCTAATACATACATTAGAATACATTGTCAATAATTCTTAATAATAATTACATCACAATTAATACATTGTTAATAATTAATTAACAATGAATTTCCGTAACTTATACATAACAACATAACATTCAATGCGATGCGTCAGCTATAGTTTGTTTGAACGAATTTTCATACGCATCCTGAGTCTTAAGCTTGCCCCATTTAATTATTGAAGAGACACCGCACTATTCGTGACTCTGAAAAATATTCTATTTTTATTTCCTGCACTGCTTATTAATAATTAAGTAAACAAATTAGAACTATACTATAAGACGTTACATGCACACGTAGCATAAAAATAATCGTATGTATAAACGTGAAACGAGTTGGATGTCTTAAGAAAATAAGAATAATTTTATAAACAACAAATACAAATGCGTCATGAAATAAATTTAAAATTCCTTATTCATATATTAATATATTATAAATCTTTAAATATAGAATTTAAATTTATAATTCTATATTTTATGAATTGTCCTTACAAATTTTATAATTAAAATTTTCCTTATTTTATAAACTATAGAATTCCTTATGAGTATTATAAATAATAGTCAGTACTGTAACTGAAATGGGATTGGCTTTTGCCACAACAGCGACAAATTTGTTTACAGAAATTGCTCAGTCCTATTTAACTTTGTGCAACGGAAGAAAGGTAGTAGCGCGGCCAGTAAACATACACATTTTTGAGGGGAGTGTAAAATGACAAAGGCATTCATAAAAGTGTCAAACACCAATATTTACTGAAAGACATGCCGACAGGGTATACGCAATTTGCATACCAAATGTGTACATATACCTAACAGAACTTCCGAACCATATGGCTTAGGAACGACCATGCAGAGAACAAAAATAGATTCATTTACAAAAGGGAAAAGACCGTGAGTATGAAAAAATTAAAGCGACAACAGCAGGCAAGGTCAGCGTTCTCAGACAACTGTCAGTCTGTAGGATAACCACCCATGAAGAAAACAGTAAAACTTTAAATAAGTAAGTTTACTGTATGGAAAACACAAAATAACTGACCTAATGGTACTTCGTAAAGTTAGGGTGTGTATTGCTAAAAGCTTTAGATTCCAACATAAGAAAAACCAGCGCAGTATAAATCGTAGATTCAGAGAACTGCAAATCGTAACAAAAGAAGCCAAAGAAAGAGAAGAAACGCAAAGATAGAAATTCTGTAGATATTTACGCGACAACAAAAAATATGTTGCCGACTCACACAAATTTTTATAGCTCAAATACTGGCGCCCAGAATTTAACTGAGTAATGTTACCCACAACTAATTATTCCTGATAAAAAAAATTCATTTACGCGATACGCATAAATAAATTTGAAACGAGCAATATAAGGTGGATGTATGAAATTTGCTTTCGTAACACAGCTAAAACGCTACACACTGTACTAGCCGGCAACAACGCTGAGCGAGGGGGGTGGAGGTGACGGGGAGAAGCAGTGAAAGTGAGTGACCTTGACGGTACTACTTCCATGCAGTTAACTCTAGTTAAGTACATCCGTTATAGTAGCTCTTACAGTATTCTATCTTGTGGCAGGTTCCAGACAGTGTCACTACTTCACACTGTCATTCCATATAATGGTATACGTTTGTGTCTTCATACAGCAAGTCCCAGTAAGCCTCAGGTCATTATATGTTCTTTGAAAATTGATATTTTGTACTGTGATTCTGTACGTAATATTACTGATATTATGTTTACAGAAGATTTAACTGCATTTATGTATTAAGTTTTTTACATTCCATGCCGTAATTTTATAAGATAAATGCTGTTGTAAGTAATTCAGGTCGACATTGATTAAATGTAATTGATTCCCTCTCATATCCAAGCTTCCTCCCAAATAGTTGCTCCCAAAAGAATATGCAAATTATGTTAATTATGTTAAATTATCAATGCAAGACTTTTGTAGTTTAAAACCCTTGTGGTCCTTAGTCAGTTTTTGTTCAGATCATGTCTTAGTTGTACAGAAAAAAAGAATAATTAACATAACATTGTACATAACGATGAGTTTTTGTTGCTGAAGACGTATAAAAAATACAGCAGTATGTGTACAACTATATCTTTACAATTATAGCTTTTATTATACATACATTTATTCATTTTAGGAAATGCTGCATTGCACTTTAGTTGGTCTAAAACCGAAGTTTGGAGCTTAACAGAAGGACAGATTTTTTTCTGTCAAGTTATAGTTACAAAATTTTTACAAATTGTAAAATTTTCATACTAATTGAGGAATTTTGAAGATATTTTAATTACATTCTTAATAGATGTACTGAGTTTGGTTGAGTCTTGTTATACAATTTTTTTTTTAATCAAAAACTTGCTTTTGGAGTTCCCTCTCGTCTTCTCAACCATAAGATCCCTTCTCACATAAGAAGATTCCATTCTGTCACTTGTTCTTCTTCGGATATCCTGTGGCTCGTTAATTGAGTGGTTTCCTGTGGTCTTCTCCATTCTATGCTGTTACCCACCTAGTAGCTCCTTATGAATACTTTCGTCTGAATACGTCTTTATGAATACTTTCCAACTCCAAGGTCAACAAGGTGGCACTTGCTTTCACTTGCTCTGAAGACGCTGTTGGCATTTGGTAGAAGTAGCCAGTTTGCACTACCAAATGTTCAGTCTCCAGAGCTGTTTTAGCAGTCGTACAGTGTCCATCCCCTACTATATGGTGATACAATTGAATCAAGGGATGCGACCTCAAGAGCATCTCTCATCCTCGTTAGATTTTGGGGAACATTTTGGGGAGTTATTATGGTTTAACTGTATACATATATATAGGGTGATTCAAAATTGCACGGTGATCTTGTGGCAGCTGATTCTATGGCTAAAAAAAAGAAAAAAAAGTCTATATAAACATAAATCCAAAAACGGTTTGTTAGCAAGTTATGGATCACAAAACATTTCACCCTGATTTCTGCTCCCATGGCAAAATGAAGCCATAGGGTCAGTCCAAGTCAAATCATTCAGGGGTGTACACCCCATCCTCTCAGATTTTCATGAAACTTTTTTAACAGCATCTTTTCTTTATAGGCATAGGATGAAATTTACTATAATAGCATAAAATAAAAGTCATGGGTATTTAATGTCATAATTTTATAATTTAAGTACAAAGTTTACATTTGATATTTCATTGAAATATTTTGGCATGAGTGACTTACAACAGGGCAGGACTACAAGTTACAACATGAATACTACATGTACTACATGTCTGTACAGACAGCCAGTCAGAGGTACATTAAGCCTCAGTTTTGCTCTGTGACACTGTTGTGACAGTTGCAGTAGCATACAAACAGTGCATAATTTACCAGATGAAGTTAAAGCAATTCTTATGTGGAGGTTAGGAAAAACATTGACACCTAGTTCCAATTTATGTTTATATCATTATCTCTACTAGTACTGAATGTTATGAAAATAACCAAAAAAAGTGTTGCGAGCCAAGAATGTCCACAAAAAGGTCATCGTTTAAGACCAATATCTCTTAAATATGTGAAAGAAGTAAAAAGAAAAAAAGGAATAATATTAATTCCTGGAAAAAAGATTTGTGACAACTGACAAAAATGGCCATATAAAGACCAAATTTGTACACCAGAAGAAATGTTCAAGATTTGTGACCAGCATTTTTCAAAAATAACATTTCAATTCATCAATACAGACAATGTAAAAAATGTAGAACCTATGTTAACTCTGCGTTGTAGTGACCATAAAACTGTTCCTGACACAAGGTCCTTCCATTATTGCCAACCACTATCCAAAACCAAAATAGCAGCAAAACATATCAGCAGTGACAAAGATTTTTCCTTAAGATATAGCTTTTCGTAAGAACTGCAACTTCCAAATTTCCAACCAAATACCTATGTGTCTATGAAGAAAATGTTATATAGGACTAATTTTGGAGCTAGATGATGACAACCAAGATGCTTAACATCAATTTTATGTATCCTCACTGGCCATCAAAAACAGTTTTTTGGCCAGAACACAGAAATGTTGGGAGAGAGGATAAGTGCTGGGTCCCTTTTACAAACATTATTTGCTGCATAGATATACCTGAATTAAGTGCTCAGGTGGGCTGAATGCTTTTCAGGCTATCCAAAAAAAGTATTCAAAATATTAATGCTGCCTGACCACGGAAAAATTAAGTTTCATATCAATCAAGAAGCACCTGTATATATTATAAATATCCTGTCATACCATTTAAGACTGAAAAGGTAAGCTAACTCAACAAGTAAATACCTAAGCAAGTTATTATTTTTAAAATATGGACAAATCTTTAAAATCTATACTTTTTTAGTTTTGACAGGTAGTTAGGCCTTGTTACACTGATAAGCCTAATTTTAACTGAAGATTTTAGTACAGAAAAATGTAAGTAGGCCTATACCTTAAGTAAAAAAAATCCTCATTGGCCACACAAGATAGGGTACTATGCAAAATATTTCAATGAAATATCAATTGTAAACTTTGTACTTAAATTATAAAATGATTTCATTAAATAGCCATGACTTTTATTTTATGCTATTATATTATATTTCAACCTCTTTCAAATGAGACCTTTTTCAGCCACATAGGACCAGACAGAAAAACGTTATAAACATTTACATAAAAACCTGCACAGAGAATAAAATTCAGAATTGCCAACTTTGAAGTTGAAAAACAAGTTTTATATGAGTCTAAATGTTATTTTTGACTTTATATTTGGAATTCTTGTGAAATTTCAAGTAAGTATTGTGAGTTTCATAACTTAATATTAAAGAATAACCATACAACTAGAGTTTTTATTGAAAAGTGCCCTTTAGATCTTGCGCCACGACTAACAAATTGGCTAAAAATGAATTTTTTTGTCAAAAAAAAATCGTTTTAAAAAAACGAAAGTGAATTTGGCAAAAATGAAAAATATGGATTGTTATATTTGTCCATAGATGCTGTAAAAACAATTTCATGAAAATCTGAGAGGGTGGGATGTAAAATGTTCTGGCTGGATGATTTGATTTGGAATGACCCCATACTGAAATTCTTGACATATAAATTGAAATGTAAATTTGGTGGTTTCTTATGGTTTTTTATCTGAAAAATTGAATAAAAGAGGTCCCAGAGTTCTAAGAAAAACTAAGTAAAACACAAAAAATTGGAGTCGAAAAACACATTTTTAGATTTGGAATAAAATAACGTCATTAATTTGCCAATAAACATATAAAAATTTTCAACGAATTTTGTAGAGAATTTAATTCTGAAAAAACTGATTTGTATAATGTGTAATAAAAATAAATACAAATTCGGAAATTTGACTTTAATTAAAATCGAAACAGACCAAAATGCACCAGAAAAGTGTTACGATTTTAAACAGAACAAAGGTTTCCACCCTGCGTATAGGAATACAGTTGGTTTAAGTTGAACAGTTTCTACATTCATCTTTTTTCACAAATGATTAAATAAATGAGACTCCACACTTTATATGCATTGACATATATCTGAACAAACATAATATTTTGCCTGTGATCATGCATAAATGCTTCAGTAATAAAGCTTTTCCATGTATAGTTAAAAAAAAAAAAAGAAAAAATGCCAGTTAATATGTTATTGATAAAGCCCAACAAAATGTATTTACATTGTTAGATTGTAGCATTGTTGCATTGTCATTATGTTACACATGTACATATCATGTCAGTAATAGTTATAATACCGGATTGTACTTATATTTTTCATATACATATGCATACGTATAACATAATGTAACAATAATTATCACATGTGATAATAATTTTAGCACCGTTACTGTATAAAACAATACAAGAATAGTTAAGAGTGTAGTGCTCAACCTATGTTTGTTTGTTGTGGAATCATTGTCATAACAAATTCCAGTGTTTGACAGAGGCCTTTAGTTAGTTAACAGTAGTTCCTCAACTTTATGAGACAGTGAAGGTAGTAATTGCAAAACGTTTTTATAAAATGTTTTATAATTTGTAGTGAATGTATTATGTACATAAAAATGAAGTTCTGACAAAGTGTATTATAAAAATATTATTAATAATAATATATTATTAGTTTCCTTTAATATACCATCGAAACTACTTTCTGAATAGCCCATGGGATCCATTGGATTAGTGACAAAGTGACTATGGCATTCTCAAAGAACAGTGCGCAGCTGTGAAAGTTTATTGCAATTTGGTAAACTTTTATACAGATATTTCAGTTGCACAGACACTGCTGACCCCGTTTCACCGACCTCCATTAAGAATTTAATGACCGATAAATAACCCGTTAAGGATTTACTGGGACATAACCTGTTTCATGAAGCTCAGTTAAAGATATCGGCATTGAAATCATCAGTTACTTGGAGATATTTGGCCTGTTAGATAACTAATGGACTGTTAAAATGATGAGAGCTAACCTTAGACCATATGTGTAAACCTTATATATACCACGTATGGCCTAGAACTCCCTGGAACTACACCACTTCTCTGACAAAATCTAACTTATAACAGAATACAACAGCAAATGTTAAAAGTTTCACAATGGCAGTGTCAAATTTCCAGTACTGTTTGGGGGGAGGGGGCTAGACATCCTGGTTGAGCACTATTGATTAAGTTGCACATACTGTTAGTAATAATAATAATAATAAAATGAATCACAAAATTATAACAATTTCACCGTCTCATCTGTAAAGTATAATTATAATTATAAATAATAATAGCAGTCTAACTCTGCAGCAGTAGTCCATGATGAACGATAATTTACAGCTTGTGTACATGCTTGTGGTCTGAGTCTTCGAGTCCTGTTACAGCTTATTTCGTTTTTTTTTCAACCAGAGTTCATCGTTGTCACCAGGTACCCAGGCTAAAGAAAAAAAAACGAATGGCTTCCTGTGTAAACACCCAGAAAACCAATGTAGTGTGTGTATATCAACAGTTATCACTCTTCAAAAAGTATTTTATTTCACTTGGTTATAATATTCTGTAAATAAGTATTTTGAGGTAAACAATTCTGAAAATATATAATCCTATGTAAAACAGTTGAAGTGTAGTCTGTTGGAATTCATTGGATAGAATCCATGAAATGATGTGATGTTACACACCAGGAGCCTTAAGCAGATAGACAAGCTGTATTTTCATATGAAATTTGATAATAAAGTTTATGCTGTAATAACATTGTGACATATCTTATTGCTGAACATCACTGTGGTCCTGTTTGAAGTAACCTTCTTAGGAAGCTTCTTTAGGTGATGCCTTCAAAGAAACTGGAGCAGACTTTGTGGAATTGTCTTTATTATCTTCTGTCCTTTTTTAGGTTTCAGCCTTGTAAGGTCTATGATTGGAGAACTTCCATCACTTTATGAAGTTCTTTCGTCCTTCGCCCAGTATTCCTTCATTTTCTGGTTTATTCTTGTTTGTTTTTCATTGGTTCTTCCTGATTTCTTTTCAGAGAGATTCCTTAACTTCGCAATTTGCTTTCTGAACACTTTACTGTTTTCTATGTCTTTTTCCCCCAATTTAACATTTTTCTAGACCTTAATGGACTTCTTTCACCCACATATCTTGTGTCTTTCTGTTCTCCCGGAAGGCGAGGATGTAGTGTGTTATTCTTTCTGGTTCCATTTTTCTAATGTGTTGTGTAGAAAGCTATTTGTCTTTTCTTAATTGTGTTCGAGATTTTCTTAAAATTTTCATACAACTCTAGGTTTGGTCTCAAATAAAATTTGTCGACTCATTTGCTGAGATTTTTCTAGGTCCTGTTTTCTCTTAGAAATTGTGTCTTTTGGTTTGAGTACCATATATATAGTCTCATACTCTCCTTGGTGTTGTGATCTAATAATTATTTCTATTATAGCTGCTTAGTGTATTGTTTATGATGGTTATTAGCACCATCAAAATATGATCCTTCATCTTTTGGAGAATAAAAGTCACACGAGGCCAGTGGAGGATGGGCGTACTGACATAATGATTTTTTCCTCACTAAACCTTACTCACAAGACAGTGCTGTGTAAACAGGCATGTTATTGTGATCAGTGAGTTACTGCCAAAAAGTTCAGATTGATTCACTGTATGCTCAGTTGGTATGAATGTATAACAAACATATGTTACAGAAAAGCTTTATTGTCAGACTTCATAAATAGTTGAATCCTGCACACATTCATTCACTATGCTATCGTTATGCAAGCTCTAATATAGCATTTGTCTCTCCAGCTGTAAATACATGTTGTACTTTATGTTCACCGAAGTTTTGTTTCTTTCTTACGGTTAGTTTTTACGTGTACTACTCAACAATAATAAGTAAACTCAATTCAGTAGAAAAGTTTTTTTTTATGTTAGCTAATGTTAAATTGACATATGTTTCAATAAATAGGTTACAACAGTGATTCTTAATGGTGTTCTGTGGTACCAAAGAGTGGCACACAGCATTTTTAGAATTTAAGTTTTAAATGGAAATATTGTACATGAAAATGTTTACAGGACAATATATTTCTTTTTTCTTGCAGATTGAAATTAAATTCCTGTGCACTACAGTTCCATCACGCAGTATATAATTTATGATATAAATGTTAGATTCTGTGGTGTCGTCTAATAATTTTCAAAAGATGTGAAGCCACAAAGTTTGAGAATCATTGTGCCTCATAATTACTAAAGTAGTTACAATTTAGCAATGATTTTATGAATGATTTTTTTTTTACAAAATCAGGCTAAAGAACTTGTGTATTTTTATGGAAAAGTTGAAAATATAACTATAAGCAGTATACGACAATACATAGGTAAACAGTGTTGAATGGCACTGCAACAAATTTTTGGATCGTGTCAGTGGTAGGACTGCAAAAAGACAGATTACAGTTCCATGGCAGCCACAAAATTAAAAAAAAAAAATGTTTCTGTGTTTAAACAAAGTTTGTGACATTCTGTATTTGAAGTCTACTTCTGGTATACACTGTGTCTTGTCAGACAGTGTTTCACCCATATTACAGTGGGTACCTTCAGATCTGTGTGATGTGGGTGGCAAGCATACTTCTTGATTTAAGTACGTATCATTAATAGCTGGCTAATTTACAGAGAGGATTGCAGGGCAAACAAATATCCAAGGAAAAAGATAATGGATCTGTTAAAATTTCGAATGGCAGTTGGAGTATCATTAATTGCTTCACCAGACAAGAGGAGGAGGAAGAAGACCATCAACCAAAGCAAAAGAAAATGAAAATTTATACACCATCACCAAAACCAGTTGAAGCAAGAGATATGATGGAGATGGATATGACCACTGGCCAGTGGTGGACAATATAATGTAATCGAATGTCTATATTTTTTGTTATCTCAAATTTGTAAAATTTTTAAGGCTATGTTTTTAATATATTTATAAAAGTTAAAAATATATTTACAGCACTTTTTATTAATGTCGATGCCTGTCTGGTTTGTTTGCCTACTTTACTGTCCAACAGAGGAGGTATTCACCAATTTTTGGGTGAAGATAGTAAAAAGAGAAAGACTTGTATCAGGACAAAAGTCCTAACCCGCACAATCGCGCTAGTGAAATTTCATGAAAACTAAGTACTAGATTTTTTTAGTATTTTTTTATAATTCTCCATATCAAATAATGGGGAAATTACATCGTTAAGACATTCATTTGTGCCAAAAAAACATTTCAAGGAGGAAAGTGATGTCCTCATTATCACATAGACGTGAAGATATCAGTTGTAATATGGGTGAAACATTGTCTGACGAGACATATTTGATGCAGTCTGTGCCGCCCTAAGTAGACTTCAGAAACAGAACAAACACTAGCAGCGGAATCCTACAGAGAATAATGTTAGTGACCCTTGTAAGTGATTTCAGTTTACCATTTAAATTTCCTGTTGGGTCCCTGCGTGCACACTGTACATGTATTGTACCTGTTGACCTAAACTGTGCTCAATCCAAACAATTTGTTAATGTAGTAATCCAGAATTAAATTTTGTACCAACACTCCTTTACAGGACTTACTAAATATCATGAATCAGTTTGCTTTCCCATTACTCAGAAATGTATACATTAACAGTACTAAAAAATAGAATGAATGGAGGAAAAAACAAGAAGGTAAAGTTTGGTTAGTATGGCTAACTGGTACATACAGAAAATAGTTGTTTAATAAAAAATCATGAAAAAAGGCAAGAAATGTTTGGAAAGATTGGTTTGGCTATGGGTTGTGATTTTGGGGCTGATTTGTAGAAAGAAAATCAGATGTGTTAAAAAGCAGTGTTGGTAAAGGCAAGTTTGGTATAAACAGAATGTTATGCAAAATCTTGTGTCTTTTCAGTGAAAATGTCAACAAAAAAAATGGAATGTATTAACACATATATAGTAGATTTTTCAAAATTTGTCCATTTTCTTGCAACAGTAACCAGCCTGTTTACGTTTTTGAACTTTGCAGTCCTATATTTGATAAGATCCAAATTTGTTTTGGGTGCACATCTCATTTTTCAATTTGTAATATTATTTATTCTCTTTCAAATATTCATTCAAAATTGAAGTTTTTGTGTAATTATGAATTTTTCACGAAATAACTGATCACCCAAACTGTTCTTGATCACTTATAGTTCAGATAATAAACATACATTTTATAATCATCATTTGTAGAGTCGACACATAAGGTATGAATGAAAATCATTTAGAAAAAAAATATCGATGTTTATATTGAATTAGTGTGTTTATATGGTAAACACTACTGTGTTCATGTTATTTATTCATAAATAGTGTGTGTGTGTGTGTTTCAAACTATGATAAGTGTTGAAAGTACTCACTAGGTTAGTATAAAAAATATTCCTGTGGGCAGTAAGCCTATTTTCCCAGTATATATGATATGATAGTTTTCTTTTGTAAGTAACTTATTGAGTTTCTTGCAGGTCTTCTACATGATATCTTCAAATAAATATACTGGAAGTAGGTTTATTTTCACATGATGCACATTTCACAGATATTATTCTGTATTTTCAGAGGTTTGTTTGAATTGTAATTGAATGTTTCGCTTACAATACAGCTAACGGACGCTGTATCGTAAGCGAAACATTCAATTACAATTCAAACAAACCTCTGAAAGTACAGAATAATTTCTGTGAAACGTGCGTCAGGTGAAAATAAACAATATGATATTTGTAAACAGAAATATATAGAATGCTTGAAAACAAGTATTCACTCAGCTTGAAAACAAAAAAATGCGTAACACTCAGTCTAGAAAACCGGCTTAGCTTAGTACTGAATTTCTCATATACTAGTCTTTTCCATGTCATGTGTACATTTGTGTTGTCATTTCGGTGTGTATGGTTTCAAATGTAACCTAAGGATGGAAGTGATTTCATTTTTGTGTCATTTAAAATTTATTTGAAGGTCTCAAATACTGGAACGCTTTATTTTTCTTAATGATAACAAGAAACGTTATGCAAAAATGGCAATTAAAGGTATATCCCCATTATAAAAATGGTGTTGTGCCATGTGGCAGGCCCAAGACACCACCACCACACCTGCCATTTCTTTTCATATCTGTGTTGCTTCATACGTCACATTTTAATACTGTCTCAGTCAAAAGGATTACAGGTAAACCGTCCGCTCGGACTGCCTCTCTTATAGTATTTGTACACTTGACGTTTCAGTCTGTAGAATCTGTGATCATCTCAGAAGCTGTAACTGCTGGCTGACTGGCCTAATAACAGAGTCTTTCAACCAGCTTCTGAGGATGATCACAGATACTGGAAATCGAAATGTCAAGTGAAAAAAATGTTATGAAGGAGGTGGTCTGAGTAGAGAGTTTACCTGATACAAATTACCCGTTGCTTAGGAGTTGTAAAGAAAAGAATGACATTCAGAAGCCTTTGATGTAATAACATATTCTTAAAATTCTGACACTGTCTCTCTACACCAATCAGATTTCCAGTTAGTACTCCAGTTATGTTATCGTGTTTAGTTAATACAACAATTAGTATTCATCAACTTTCAGTGGATCATCCGTTATGTCATCTCATTCTGCTGTCGGTGTAGGCATTGTTTAAATGATGTGCAGAAACATGTCGACAGCGTAAAACTATATTGGTGGAGAGGAAAAATTAATTACAACCGATAACAGGTGCTTTGATTGCCAATGTTAATGTTTTAAATGAGGGAGCTACACATGGTCCAAGAGCTTCAATCGTCTCCTCCTTCGCTATTTCTCTTGAACTGAACACATCCTTTGCTATTGCTGTAAAGATCTATATATTTATTTCATATGCATGTAGTTTGAGGACAGAAACACAATGAAAAACTTAAATTATGTGAAATTAAACTATCTGCCGGGCTGTTTGGCCGTAGTCCTAGGTTTTCGTTAAAAACCAGACGTTTCAGCAGCACCACTGGCTCCCATGGGCAGTGGATGAATCGGTTCAACCTAACGCAGGGTGTCGTACGTTAGGCCCACAGTGCTGTGGTGAAGGGTGCTGTTGAAACGTTTGGTTTTAATGAAAACTTAGGACCACGGCCAAACAGCCCGGCAGATAGTTTAATTTCAACTGACACCGGCCGTGAAAGGCTTCGAACTTAAATTATGTGAATTGGTTTCAGATGTGTTTTTGAATTCCTGTTCTGATGTGATGGGTATTTGCAACAATTATCATACTTAAAAAAGTAAAAATCAGTGTTCAAACATGTGTACTTGACAGAGAGAGAGAGAGAGAGAGATTTTTATGTATTGGTTACTGTAATTGTTTAACAAACTGTAGTAGTAGTAGTGATAGTAATAGTTGTAGTAGTTGAATTCAGAGCACTGTGGAAAACTTTTTTAAATTAAAACAAACAAAATATATATATATTTCATGATGATGGAACTGCTGATTTGTTTTAGAAGCGAGCCAAAGGTTTGTAACTGTGATATTAATGAAAAGTCTATAACGCTAACAATAAGTATTGTGTATGATTATGTATCTCAATATACATTACGTTGTAAGTGTGCGTAGAAGGGTTTACTGTTTGTTCAGGCGGAAACTTAAGTATCACTCTCACCTCATAGTGTGGTGACTTTTTAAAATGTATTTTACGTCATATTCACTCAGTTTCTATGCTTCTTAGTATGGTTACATAGATAATTTTATTCAATTTTCAGTGAAGACGGTAATACAGTAAAACTTGGGTTAACAAAAACCCATCTTAACTATAATGATCATGTGTGAAAATAATAAAGCTTAGTATTGTGTAGAAGATATTGTGATCTGGGAAATACAGTTGCTTGATTGGTATTGCCAGCAACCATTACAAATATTTTAAAAATCTTCATTTTAAATTCCTTTTTACTGTATATGGTATGGTTCTGCTGTACATCATAGCCATATTCCTTTCCTAAGAATATAATATTATTATATATTATATTCGATTGTTTGTTCATATAAAAAAAGCATTTCTAGACCTATGTTTACATAAACTTTTATCATTATTTTGATGAGCTGGCACACAAAATATGGCAGAAACATCCTACATTCTGTGTTTATTTCCATTTTTTAACAACCAAAATATCCAATACCCAATCCGATTGGTTTATTTTTAAACATACCTATCTGACTCTATCCTATTTTTATTGGTTAGAATGAGATTCTGCTGTATAATGTTTTGATATTTTTTTTATTAAGTAATACTTGTATAAAAAAACTTATCTTTTATGGATGTTACCAATCTACATACATTTGTTTCATGGAATAATGAATGTAATTATAGAAAATGTTTTTTCATTCATTATAGTTAATAAATTTTCAGTTTGTTGTTTATAACTGTTATTAATGTATTATATTAATCAAGAATATACTCAGTCTAGAGAGTTATTTTGTCAGGATACCGTTCTCTGGATGTGATGTCAGAAGAAGGTGTTTATGATTGAAGAATAGATACACATCAAAACTCAAAAAAACCAGTCATGTGTTGTTTGTTCATTCTTAGACTGGATCCTGATGTAAACAAAACCATGTGCTTGGACTTAAACTAGATTGGTTAGGTGAGCTGCATCACTAAATCCTCCACTAGAAAACAAAAAGTTTGCAACTAATTAATGTTAATTGATTTAAAATACGAGAACAAACTTTGTACATAATACAACTTTCTTTATGTTATGTATGTTTTGTTAAGAAAGTTTGTAAGTTGACACTGTATTGCATCACTCCACTTTGTATCAGGATCCACTGTAAGAATGAACAAACTTAGTTAGCAAGTGAGGGACTCATTTGTCTGAACAATATGTCAAAAATCATTGGTTACATTCAAAACAGAAAATCTAGGCCACAGAAAATGTGAAAACAGTATTAGTTTATAATAAATAATATTTTTATATGAGAAAAATTGTTGACGATAAAGAGTTGAAAGGAAAGCAAAATATGAAAGATATTTTCATACAAAAGAAATTTATATATTTTTGACGTTAGTGATTCTATTTGAAGAAAATATTCAACTTTTAAAAGTTAAATGGCTAATTAATTAGGTACACAGATTATTGGCCGAAGCATGCTTTTGTTTCTATTCAGAGGATACTCGTATGTTTAGAAACTTTGTAATTTGTGATTTAAAAAAAATGATAAATTTTTAATACTTAGTGTAGTTCTTTATTTAAAAGTAAAGAATTGAGTGAAATTTATTTTACAAATGCAAATTTTTCAGGAAAAAATTATATTTATAATAATTATGATATTTCAGTCGATAGAAAATTTATAGCAAGTTAAACGATACAACAGGGAAATGTCTGTATTGTAAATCAGAAAAAATAAACAGTAATATTTTTGTATCTATGCATTTACCAGTATAACATATAGTTGTATAGTGAATAGTAATCGTTTAGAAAATATTTAATACAAAAAATATTTTAAAAAAACAATAAAATTAGTTAATATAAATGAAAAAATATCATTTTATGTTAATTGGTTAATAACATGTGATTATATCCTAAGTTAGAAAGCTGAGTGTAACATTGTCACACAGGATTACTTCTACTCTGGACACACTAGTATGTTTCCTCGTTCGTATACTGTTAATGCGATAATCATGGCTTGTCAGTGTTCTTTTTTCTCAGAAAACTTTTAAACAAATAACAAAAAGCTTAATAGACCAATCTCTACTAATCTAGAGGTTTTGGGTTCAATTCCTCTCCCATGGATTACAGCATTTATCTAAGTCATTCTTTCATCTTACAAAAAAAAATCATTATTGTGGTCTATTTATATTGTAACCAAGTGTCCTATACATCTCTGTTTTATTTTGATATCTTCTATTTTGATTTCATTCCAGATCCATTTAATCATGTCTTTCCCTTTCCATATTGGTTCCAGCATTTGCTTCCTTCTTCTGTTTGCAGATTTTCAGGCATGGATTTTTCATCATTCTTGTTTTCATTGTCTGTGTTTCTTACCCTTAAATAACTGGTTATATTTTAGTTATTTGACATAAGCCACACTGAACCCCTTTGTGACCTTGATGTTACAGCCTTGTGATCAAGATTATGTGATAATGTTGTGTGTAACAGTTTTATATTTTTTGTAAAACAAAACAACTTCAAATATCTCATTTTTTACTGTTACATGTGTACTATAAGTAAATAAAACAAATACTGTTTTACAGACAACAGATAATGATTTTAACATTTTGGTATAGAAGCTGCAAAATGTTTTCCATCTCATCAATTATTTATTCAGTGTTGTATTTTGATATAAGTAATAACAATTGTACGCATTTATGTAGTTAATGTTGTGTATAGAGATGTTCCCATTGTAGAATAATAATTGGTAATTGTTGCAGTTATTGTCACCAAGTGAACAATAAGATATTTCATTGTTAATGTAATAATATGCAAATGAAAATCATTGTTGTGTGTGGTGATATCATGAGTCTTTGCAGCCAGAGGATTAGAAATTCATTTTAAAAAATTGAAACCATATAGTTTATTATCAGAACTTCTGTTTTGACTGTTGGATTTATGCATGAATAGTGTGTCAAAGTTGTGTATTTAATGCAGGCTGCTTCAAATACATTGTGTGCAGTGTAATCCAAGGAATGTTTGTATTATTATGTTTTCCCTGTTGGGTTCATCTGGTTATCAGAGCAGCCTTTGCAACTGTTAAATCCATCATTACTGCTGCTTGCTTTATACTGAATCAGGTATTTTGATGTCTGCTCCATTATCAGGTCCTACGTAATGACAGCCAAATGCCCCAGTAACCCTTAAAATAAAAACATAAATGCACTAATGAATACTGAGGTAGAATTTAACAGTGAAAAAGTGTTTAATTGTACAGTAGAACCTCTGTTAACCAAAACAAGGGGGGGTCTCAGATAACCAAAATTTCGGATAATAATTAAGATGTCATTTTTTAAAGTTTAGGTAAAATAACTGAAGGCAGTATCAAAAGATTTTAATAAAAATCAAACTATTTACATAAAGTTATTTTTTAACAGTAGTTTTATGATTTTTTTTAATCTTCTATTTTCCTTTGCTTTTTCTTTTCACATTTCTTTCTTGCAACAATATCTTGTAATCGCTTCATTAGCAGAACGTCAGAGGGCTTTGATTCTTCAAATTGTTATACGAACCGTAACACTATCTGAAAATATGAATAAAACTACGTGGAAAAAACACGTATTTCAAATAGCCTAATGTAATGTCCTATCCCAAAATAAAAAGTCTTACACCTATAAAGATCTCGTCAGCGGTGTCATGGCTGTTGCTCTTTTCTCTGTCTTCTTCTTCGTTGTCCCTTTGTTACATCAAGCATAAAAATACAGCCTTTACTTTCTTGTTTTGACACGTCTTCATTGTTTTCTTGTTTGGCATCTTTGAAGCATGCTCTTCAAACTTATTTTTCATCTTGACCCAATCAGAAACAGTAGTAACACCAACTCCAAAATCGGCTGCCACAGTTCGCAAAATCTCATCATTTTTAATTCTTTTAATTGCCTCCAGTTTTTCTTCAATCGTTATCACAAGCCGTTTCCGCTTTGTTGACATGATGCACAATTTATTACATGTTTATTACATTAGTTTTCGTGTTTTATCCAGAACACAAATTTTCATTGTAAAAAACGGGAATATATAATTTTTTTTTTTTGTCAGTCGTTTTGGTTAAAAGTGTTTTGGTTAATCACAGAGTATATCACAAAGTAAACACTAGAAAGTGAGAGTCATGCCCAGCGGTTACATGACGATTGTAACGTGGGTTGTGGCTAACAAAGGTGGATGGACAGAGATAAAGCGCCACAAGTATGCCCAATAGAGAGCATGTAAGACGGTCTGCCAACAGGAACTGAACAAATAAGAAAGCGTCCAGGGGTGGGCTGCACAGACGTAACCAGTCATGCTTGAATATTTATAATGTGAGGGGTTGTAGGGTGTGTGTGTGTGTTAGT
Source organism: Magicicada septendecula (assembly GCA_034769895.1). NCBI lineage: Eukaryota > Metazoa > Arthropoda > Insecta > Hemiptera > Cicadidae > Magicicada > Magicicada septendecula. Next base: position 29,285,386 of record CM068367.1, on the reverse strand, counting down.
TTGAGTATTTGGCTGTCATTGTTTAAGGCTTAACACTTTCAGAGCTGGACTTCTGCTCATTGTCAACCTACAGTGTCCGGCGGTTTTTTAGTGGATTTCATTGTTGCACAAATGTGACATATGACATTGTATACTTTTCTTCACTACTGTTTCTAAATACGTTTTTTTTTTTTAAATACACTAAAACACTTAAAAAGTTATTTTCAAGTACAATTTATTTTCTTAACATACTTTCAGTTACATATTTATGATAGTTATATAATTATTGGAGATTAAGCTATATTATCTTCAAATAAATAAAACAAACAAATGAAATTCAATAGAGGGGTAAATATATGTCTAGGAGCATTAGAAATATTTATGCTATGTTTCGAAGCAAATTTTTTCTCCCAACTAATGACAAAACAAAATCTAAGCGTAATTTGAAAAAGTTTGCAGTGTAACCTGTAAACATATTTGCTCAAAGATAAATATTTGAATAGAAATAAATACATAACCCAACTCATCATCAGATGAACCATTTTGAAAATTGGAGTCCGCATCAAAGAATTGTTTCTTTCCAATCCAGTGTTATGTTCAAGTAAATTCATGTTATCTGTCGTTTTAGAAAAATCATGATTTCCACCAATGAATAGTATATTTTCTATGACTGCAACACAGAAATGCAAACGTGAGCAACGTGCAATCTGACAGACAAGCTTAGGGCACTTATATAGATATGCTCATTGCTTATACAGATATAAGTATATAGATATGTTCAGTACCATCTATTAAATATGAAAAAATAACTATATTTCAGTTATTGGCAAATCCATTTAAAGATATAACAAATTGACGCATGTACAGCGTACGGTCACCAGACAGAATGACAATATATGACATACGGGCATAGGTCTGAAAGTGTTAATAATGGTAGAGACTTCAACCAGTATGTAAACAAATAGCAGTTCTGCAAAAGGTAACAATAAATTTTGTTGTATTTTTTTTTAATAACTGAAGGTTAATCATGTTTTGGTTTCCTGGGCATTAACGTTCTTTGTTCTGCTTCTTCTTCTTCAACCACAGATTTTGGTTACAATTGCAGTAATCCATCTTCAGCGATGAACAGTCTTGAGTTTTGTCAGTGACGAGGATCTTTCTAAGTGACCTTGTAACTTTTGATGGCTACTTAACTTCTGTTGAATCAGCTCACAGTGTTTTTGATTGCCAGAGGCTTCCCCACTCTAATGACAGTTGAATTGTAATTGGAAAATAGTTTTTGTTGACTTCTGAAGTAGATGTTGTGTGCAGCTTCTTTCTTGCTGTACTTTCCAGCTACTATTGCTTCAGTTAACACCACCACAGCTTTTCCTTTTCTACTCATTGAAAGGACACGCTATCCTCGTAACATCCCACTCATGGTAAGTTCTCCCTGTTGGTCACTTAGATCCAGCCATGCCTCCTTAAATTACCCTCCCGTGTAGTTAAATGGTGTATGTAAAGATCTTTTATTATGTTGGAATACGTTAAAATATATTGGACTACAGTTTAAGCCTGGTTAGTAATATTTATTTTAAAAGATAAGAAGTAGTTTTTCTACATGTACCAGGAAGTTGTGAAATTTTCAGATACATGCGCAATTCAAATTGCAGAAGCGATTCAGATAGAAAGTACTGTCTTGTTTGTTTGTTATTTGTTTGTTTATAATATTTATATGTTTATTATGCATTTTGTTATTGTTTATTTCAAAACATCATCGCAATAATATTGTCTTCTATAACTTGTGTTAAAATTGTAAGTATGTAAAAATTATACTTCATTTTGTATTGTACAGTGACAATAATACTCATAATGATCATGGGTTTAAAGTTGGGCAATGGGTATAGGGGTACACGCTTTTTGCAGAACTTTTAGAAGTGTAAATTCATCCATTTTTCTCAAGACTTTGCTTGATTAGATTTAAGCAACACAACATTTAAACTTGGTTATTTAGTCAGTGTTTCTCTGTTAATTACCAAACTGCTTTGTGATGACAAGGCCTTACAGAAAAAAAAAAGGTAGTCATGTCTGTATTTTGGCCAAACAGTCAGATATAGGATCTGAAAATGGCTAAGAGACACCAAAAGTAACACACAAAGCAGTTTGGCACGGACAGTGGCTACATGGAAATAGTTTGTTAGAACCAGTAACAAAATGTATCAGACTGAAAAGAAATAAAATTTTTTTTTGTACGCTTGTTCTGATTTTTTTTAGCATTGGTATACGACAGACAAACAACATTTAAGAATTTTTGTTGTCAAGGTGTGCCATACATATTACCATATTTCAGAACTGAATCAGAGGAGTAAGGACTAAGTCAGAATTAAAGATTTTTTTCTATCAATTGAAACATCTAAGGTGCCAGTATACTTATGATACTCTGTCAGATGAAATTTAGGGGGAATTCAACATAGGTACTTAATTTTGTATTTTTATTTGTAAATTTTAAAGCACTACAAAAGTTTTCATTGTCCTGGAAAAAAAGAGTAGAAAAAACTGTCTTAGTTCACTTCTCCTCAAACTAATTTAATTATAAACTTCAAATTCAGGAAAATATTAGGTTGGCGTCATTTATTTTCTTCAAATGTAGTAATTTATTTTATCAATTTTGGACCACTATAACAGCCGTAGAATTTACTGTAGGATGCCACAGTAGCTGCATTGTCACTAAATTTTTATTATGCATATAATAAACAAACACACAAGGTAATGCTGGAACTGTCTCAGGTCGGTGAAGTACATCTTGACCAGTAACATTAATAATTATAATTATTGTAATATTTTTTATTTATATAGATAAGAGCATTTAATAATTCCCATAACATTATTGGAAACTAGATTAATGCTTTGTTTAACCAATTAATTTTAATCACAGGTCTTTCTGAATTATACACTGTGATATTTATTTTAGAAGAAAATTAATATAAGATTCGCTAAAAAATAAATTGTGTTTGAATTCATATTTTTTGTTATTTGAAGCCATCTTATATTGCCCAGTAACAGAATACAAAAATATGAGTACAATGTTATTGTGTGTGTTTGGGCACAAGCACACAAGTTTTTATTATACATAAGTTTGTCGCTGGTAACTGAAACTGCTCTTTTCTTTTTGGCCCCTTGTCCGAAAAATGTTTACAACTCTAAGCCCATGATGGTAATAATATTAATGATAATTTAATTTTAATGCGTAATGTGGCTTATATGATTTGGCTTATATTTTAATTTTAAATAAAAGTAAATTTATTATATTTATATTGATAGTATTATAAAAATAATTTATTATTGTATTAGTATATAAACTCTAGCATATATACAAAGACTGAGATGAAATGCAGGTGATTCTTATTGATTTTAGTTTTACCATAAGAAAACAGTGTTGTTTCATATTTTATACCAACTGCTTCAGGTTTAAACTAAATTTTTGGCAATCTGTATAGAAAAAAGGTTAACATTTTTACTGTCAGCTACAGCTAAGAGTCTGTTGTTGAAAACCTGCCTGCTGAATACTGTAGTTTTGTTGATGGTCTAATAAAATAAGTGTAAAGTTATATATAATTTGTTATTATATTTATAATAGTTGTGGATATACAGTTTAAAGTACTGTATTTATGGTCATTGTTGATTTATGTATGCTGTCCATATGACCTCTACTTCTATGTCAATGGTTACTTTAAATTTATAATCTTTTATTACAATTTGTAATTTATGTAAAACTGTTGTGACCGCATGGCAATGGAAAGTTGGTGTGTTGACCCAAGTGGATTTGTTAGTTCCTATGTTTTTGTTTTTATCTAGGAGTGTATCTAAACAGAAATAATAATCAATTATACATTCTTTTTAAAATAGATTGAATAAATACCTTGTAGATGATATAAAATATTGAAAAAGTTTGTTTAGTTACTTCAAAAGGCAGTAGTGGACATACAGTGCGTCATTGTTATCAAAACTAATGTGTATTATGATGGCCAACATATTTTAAATTAGGTTGTTTGCTAAAATAGTCCTCAGTTTGTGAAGATGCAGTATAAAATTTGTAAGTAGTGTGTTATGTTTAATTTTTGTTTACAATATCAGAGTTTTTATTAATTTAATACTCTTGTTCACTTTAAATTTGGTTAGCACATAAATATCTCACATTTGAAAGTAAGAAAATGCTGACAATGATCAGTTACCAGTGCTTTGTAGTTTTATAAAGCAGTGGCTATTCAGTATGTTTTGACATAGAAACCTGTTGAAAACACATTGTGCCATTGTAAAATGGGTTTAGCAATAGACATTGAATATTTATGGTTATGTTATTGATCATGGTTTTGATACCTGACAGGTTTGCTGTTTTTAGCCAAAAATATGTGTGCAAGGTACATACATATTTAGTACACTAACTATACACTAGGTGTTTAGAATTGTAGGAACATATTTTAATAATACAGTGCATAGCCCGTATAACATTGTGCAATATTTGTAAAAAATGGAGGCTAATGAATGTAATTTTGAGCTGGTTAAGAGTGTTTAATTTTACTAATGTGTATTAATGTATACCATTGTTTCCACATGTTCAAATGTTTTGGCAGCATATTTTTTATTATTACACGTCACATGTAAATGAAAACAATATTAAATCACCGATTATGTTTATTATTAATACTGTTAAGTGAAAACTTAGTCACAAGATTTATTATTATATAAGCTCGCATACAATTATAATTAATTAAGTGAACACTACTTAATAATTTTTAATAATGTAATAATAGTTGTAGTAACGTTATTATTTATTCACAGTAAATATTACTGTAATATACATTTATTTACTGTTCTTTATTTATAATCTTAGTGCAATATAATTGGACTATACGATGTACTATTATCAATTTGTGCAATTTTTTTGTATAACAGGACAATTTTAAATAACAATAAAACTTTTATATGATTTTAATAATAATAGTAATGATGGAAACATAACATTCTGGCTGTTGATATTTTTGTAAAATAATTGATGAATAAAGTATTTTACAGGAAAACGTGAAACAGTTATTTGCGTAAAAGATAATTCCTCAGGCTTGAATGTCTCTGGTGAGAGAGAGAGAGAGAGAGAGAGAGAGAGAGAGAGAGAGATAAAGGTAGATTAGATAGATAGAGAGTGTGTGACAGAGACAGACGGTGTTATAGAGAAAGGTGAAGTCTCGTTTTCAGGAAAAGAAATGGAGCTTTTCATAATAAACTTGTCCTTAAACATGGCGTATTGACTTTCTTTATTATTTTGCTTGATTCTAGTATTAGTGTAATGCCTAAGATAACATACAGAAGTAGTAAATTACGATTGTAATTGTTATGTTATTTTTCCTGTAGCTCATCCTATATTGTACAACTCTAGATATTTGTCATGAGCATCTTCATGTCATACAGCTCCTTTATCTATTTGCTGATTCCTCTGTAAGTTCATAAGATCTGTGTATTCTTTCCTCCATTCACAGCATGTGTTCGTACTACAAAAAGTGTGTTCTTTGTATGTTTTGGAGTTATTGTTTCTCTTCTTCCCACCGAGTTATTTAATGTCTTAATTTCTTTTGTACTCTAGTCTAAATACTCATAGTGTGTGTTTGAAAAAGTTAATTTATATTTTCTCGGGTAGAAAAGAACTGAGAACCGAGGTTCTTTTGTGATTTTTGTCAGTGGTTATGCAGCACCATTGAGTCAACTGTCCAAGAATTTCGGATTACAGATCTCCATATTGAAGACCAAGATTTTGGGTTTTCATGGAATTGATCCCATACAAACAAAAATTGTAGACGGTACTGTTCTGGACTTTAATGTGTCTTACATTACAAAAAATGATGTAGTGAAGGAGCTGCACAAGATCAACTTTGTGTGTGGGAATATCACAATAATTCAAAATTCAGTGAGTAAAGAAACACCCCTGAAGTTCGGCAAGGTGATGTCCCTACCCACACTTCTCTGTGGGTCTGAGAATTGAATTCTAATGAAATCCGAAGAGCCGGTCGTATTCAAGCGGCCAAAATGAAATTTTTCAGGCACGTGGCAGAATATAATCTTCAGGATCACAGAAGAAATATAGGTGAATGGCAGGAACTTAATATTATGAGAATACTCAACAGGGATGGTGGTACTCAAATATTTATATTTTTTGTTAATTATATTATCAACTGAATGTCCAAAAATAACCTTTCCAATACTTAAGTGCTCTGTTATGTTGACATTAATATATAATGAAGTTGTGATTATCATCTGTCAATTTTTGTTTCATATTAACATCACTCTCACCATTAACTATCACTGCAGGCCTACACCCAATTAATATTCTAAGAGCTGTGTATTCTTTCCTCCATTCACAGCATGTGTTCGTACTACAAAAAGTGTGTTCTTTGTATGTTTTGGAGTTATTGTTTCTCTTTTTCCCACCGAGTTGTTTAATGTCTTAATTTCTTTTGTGCTCTAGTCTAAATACTCATAGTGTGTGTTTGAAAAAGTTAATTTCTATTTTCTCGGGTAGAAAAGAACTGAGAAGCTTTCAACTACATGCTCCATAGGCTCACTTCGATACCCCTAAACACACATGACTACCAAGAAGAATTAAATATACAGTAGAACCTCGTTATAACGGACCCCATTACTATGGACTTGTTTTACAACGGACACGTCTTTTACATCGTACCCCCACCCCCTAGTAACTAAGTCAATGCACCGGAATGACTCACGTCCGCCCGCCAGTGCCGAATGACAGTTTTCAGAGACAAACACCCTTGTCAGGTATAAATCGTTGAAAGTTAAAACCCAACTCCAATCCACCATTGAATTAACTAGTTTGAGAATTAACTGTTGCCTATAACTTTTTTTAATTTATTCAAATCATGTCGTTAAGTAAGCCAAGTGTAGGACAGAAACGGAAGCGTAAGGCGCTCAGTCTTCAAGATAAACTCTCCATTATAGAAAAAGGAGCGTCTGTTTCTAGCATTTGTCGTGAGTATGAAATCGCAAAACAAACCGTATCGGACATTAAAAAATCAAAAAATGACATTCGTAACTTTGTTCTCAAGTTCAATGTAGAAAAGGAGAAGAGTGCAGCTAAGCGTATGCGGCTGCCTTCTATGGCAACACTGGATGATGCAGTCTACAAGTGGTTCTCTCAGCTTTGTTCATGTGGAATGGCTGTTAGAGGAATTGAAATTCAAGCGGCTGCCGAAAGAGTCTCCAAACAGATGGGACGTGAACAGTTTAAAGCGAGCTCTGGTTGGCTATTTAGGTTTTGTCGACGTCACAACATTTCAAACAAGAAGATTAATGGGGAAATTCTTAGCGCAGACTTTGAAGCTGTTGAACCTTTTATAAAAGAATTAGACGATTTGATTAAAAAAGGTTTTCAATTGAGCCAAATTTATAACTTTGATGAGACAGGTTTGTTTTGGAGAACTCTACCTGACAATACACAAGCTTCAAAAGCCGAAAAAACTACGCCTGGTAGAAAAGTCAGCAAGGAGCGTGTGTCAGTTTTGTTGTGTGCAAATGCAGACGGCACTCATATGCTTAAACCTGCTATCGTTGGTAAAAGCAAAAAAAACCAAGGGCACTTAAAAATGTGATGGACAATTTACCAGTTCACTATTATAGTTCCCGGAATGCGTGGTTTTCAACTGAAATAACAAGTGATTTGTTTCATAAGAAAGCTGTGCCAGCAATTATAAACCATCAAATGGAAATTTTGAACATTCCAAAAGAAAAAATAAACGCTTTGGATAACGCACCAACCCACCCTGATGTTGACAAACTCTGCAGTCGAGACAAGAAGATAAAGTGTAAGTTCCTGCCTCCAAACACAACATCCGTGTTTCAGCCCATGGACCAAGGAGTAATTTATACTGCCAAGCAGCTTTATAGAAAAAATGTCTCAATGAAATCTTAGAAGTTGATGAGCCATCCGCTGCTGAAGAAGATAGAAGGGGCCAAAAGACTCTTCAAAACTTGAAGGCGTACAACATTCGATCTATGATTCACAACTTTGCTGATGCTGTAAAAGAAATTAAACCAACTACTTTGGTGAACTCATGGAAAAAACTGTTAAAGAATGAAGAAGCATGTTTAGAAATAGAAAATTGTGAGACAGAAGATTTCCGTGACACTTTGCAAAGAGGAGGGGAGGAAGACGTTTTATTGGAAGGTGTGGAGACCTGGCTTGAAGAAGATGAGGATGACTGGATTCCACTTGTTGACGGAAGAGGAGATTGTTGGCAGTGTCACTGAGAAAGAAGACTCTTCGGAGGACGAGGAGGAAGACAATACTCAGGGAACAATAAAAGTGAGTGAAGTGAAAGATCATTTAAATTTTGTCACTGAATATTGTAACATGACATAAGGTAGCAAGAATTCAATGGTATTTAATTATAAAATAAACAGCTGAAAATAAGAGTAAAAGGCAAAAAACTTATGAACTTAAAGATCAATAACCCAGTAAACCATAAATGACAAATGACTATTAACCTGACAGACTTGACACAATAGATCGGATAGGAACCAAAGAAACCAAGAGACAGTGAAGAAGAAGTTTAAGTACAATCAAGTCATCCCAAAAAGTGAACAGAATATTGTAAATTTAGTAATGAATTGATGTCTGTAGCATATGAGATGTAGCTAGGACAATAAGATTAATGAAGGGTAATAGTATCACATGTATCTTGTTATTTAAAGAATGTACTTGTATAATATAATGTAGGGGGGTTGGAAGCTAACCATACCCCAAACTAATTGTAGTAGTAATGGCCAAAGGCTATAAACAATACTTTGAGCCCAAAACAAAAGCAATATTAGAAGGATGACCAAAAGTGATCAGTGTGATTTGGAGGTAAATAGTTATAAATGACCATAATCACACAGTGATTTAAAGTAATCAGACAAACCATGAATAAACAAGTGAATAAGCCCAAAAGTGTGTAAAACTAAATAAGTAGTGAAGTGATAGGTATAGAATAATGAAACAAAGTGAGCAGGGTAGTAATTATAGTAACTTTCTAATGAAAGGAAAAGTGTAGTGAGAGTGTAGAACTAAATATTATATAAGCCAACTATGTTAAAACAGATAAACAATTTGTGATAAACTGTGCATTAGTAGGTAAGATTGAACTAATTGTAATATTGTTAATTTAGGTAATAAGATATCAGGATTATATATTAAGGTAAGAGTTAAGGTATCAGAATGTATAGCAAATTAAGAATGACTAACACTGTATTTAAGTGAAGGAAATAGTAGATAGGACATATCATGCAAGGAACAGTTTGTCAATAGTATTATAAGAGTTTTTTTAAGGAAGTATTAAGAGTTTTGTTTGTGTTCAGAAAATAATAGCATAGAGTAAATTGTAGGGTAAGCAGATAACAGCAATTAAAAGTTATTTCAGGGTAGAACCTGAAAAGAAATGTTTAATAGTAAGAATTAGAGTTAAGGATACTGATGTTTATTGTTTGTTTTGTTTGCAAATTGTATTAGAGTTACCAGGAATGTTAGTAAGAAATGTTAGATGGAAGTAGAATGGAATTTAGGCTCTAGGCCAAACTGTTGAACATAAATTTATTAATTTGAGAACAAATAATGATCCAAAGGTAAGGCAGAACGTGCCAAATGATTAAACCATGTAAGTGGGTATTCATAGTACCAAGATATGTGATTAACAACTAATTTTGAATAAAATATATGTAAGATATAAAATTGGGAAAATAGTAAAAATGTAATTAGCTATCCAAAAGTAGGCATGAGGGGTATCAAAATGTTCATCATAAAAAATTAGGAAGAATGGTACTAATGTGATGACCATAGATATTAGAATAAAGTAGTAATCTTCAGTTGAAGATATTTTGGTAGAAATAGACGAAAAAAGACGATAAATCTTAACAATAACCTGAGTTAATAACCAATGAAAAATTAGCATAATTTATGAAGTAACCATAGCAACAAGAAAAATAACGCCAAAAAACCGTTAGATTTTCAGTAAGTCATTATCAACCAACGCCAGAGGGTGGACCGAGTAGCTCTCGTATTAAAATTAAATTATTATTCTTCAAGTAATTTCAAAACTATTTAAAACTAATGGAAGACAATTACAACAGTACAGGGAATCCTGAACGTAAATTTTTATTTATAAAAAATTAAATTAACAAACCGTAGTGATCCAAAGAAGACGAAGCGACGCCGTGACGAAGAAAGACGACCACGGACACTATATGAAGATCAGTGGAACCTCCTAAAAGAAGAAGACGACACCAACTGAAGAATTACGAGCCCTGAAGTAGCAAAGAAAAGTGCCGAGACGAGGGAAACAGACGACAGGAATTATCCATAGAAGAAGACGACAGCCCAGGAGTTATCTATCGAAGAAGACGACATCAGGATCTTCAGCAACAAGTAACTGATGAGTATAAACATTATCCCTTAAAGCGTATTCACAAATTTTGGTCTGAATTAAATAAAACTATTTCAAAATCACTGATCACTATTCCGAGTCAAAATAAATGCTTATTTAAATTCACTATTTAACTATAACAAATTAACAATTATTAAGAAAGTACATTATGATAAATAATTAACGAATCTTCTAATAACGAACTTCTGGCAAATGAGACATAACCCTAAATTGCTTCACAAGTTTTCATTGGTGATTACTTAGTCAAATGTAATGAGATATCGATTTATTTATGTAATTAGTTGTAAGAATTATTATAACTTTGTGTGTGTTAGCCGTAAGTATATATTTCTGTAGCCAAAAGGACTTTACACCCCTGAGAAAAACGATAATTTTTACTGTAAACTAACATTACTGACTGATTGTATACAACTGAGCTGAGCAAGTACCAACTACACAATTGTAATAGCCAGTGCAGAAAACGGATTTTGATGTATAATAAACCAAGATAAATATTCTAAAGGATTAATAAATGTTCTCAATCTGCAATGCTGTATGTTTGATTCAGTTAATTTAGAATTACGACTAATAATTATTGAAGTGAAGGCGTTAAAGCGAGACGCAAGCTGGGTCATATAGCAGAGAGCTGTACGCCAATCAGGTGGCGAGGCGGCAACGTTTGAATGCAGCAGAGCAGAATACGGTTTACCCGTACACGACTGAGAGCATACATTTTGACACGTTTAACACCAAACAAACATATTAAACTTTAATTAATTTTTATAAACACACGTAAACATCGCTTTACAATATGTAGTAGTAATAATAGTAATAACCTAATGAATAATAATGAACCAAGCCCTTCTTGGTCAAGAGAATAAAACAATAGAATGTATATAAAGTTTCAATTCTGGTCTATAATGTAAATATGAACAGTATGATCTCATTTGTCATGTATGCTATGTAAAATGATGTCAAGTACAAATAAACATGTTTTATACTAATTTACCGAGTTTTATTGATGTAAATACGACCTAACAAGACTTATTTGTTATATAACGGACTTTCATTACAACAGACAACCTTTAGCCCCAATTAGTCCGTTATAATGAGGTTCTACTGTATAGCAGTCAAAAATGGATACAACCCCGAATTAATAAATACACAAACGAATCCTAAATACAAAAAGTAAAACACATCAGACCAACAGCACACAACCCAGAAAATACATAACACTTACATACTACAATTCCAATACACACAAAATTGCAAACACATTTAGGAAACACAATTATAAAGTAGCCTACAGAACCAACAACACCATTAGGAAACACATAAATAATACTAACAAAGACACAGACACATACAGCAAAACGGGGGTTTATAAATTAAATTGTAGTGATTGTCACAAAGCCGCTTGAGTGCGCGTTCAGCCGGCGTGAGGTGTGCACCTTGGAGCCTACATGTGCGCTTAATGTTGTAGTTTCATTAATTTATTCAATGTGTGTTTTGGATTTTAATATTTTATAATGTTTGACGATTCAACCTCAATTGAGGTTGAAGAGTATGTGTTTTACTCCTGAAGATGGGACAAGCTGTCCTGAAACATGTTGAGTATAATATAACATCGCAAGTATAAGAATTAAGCCTCTGACGGTGAGTAACATAGTTTATTTGATTCTAATGATGTGGTGTGACATTATTTTGAAATATCAATTTCAATTTTTCTTTATACTTGGTATATTGAGCGCTAATAAATTCATAACTTAGTAACAGATTCGGCTAAAATGGTTTGAACATCTTAATCAAATGGATGACTGCTGCATGCCCAAACAATTAATGAATTATAAGTTGAATGGATGGACAGGTGGGAGACATATGAAAAAGTGTTGGAGTGACCAGCTCTAGTCTATCTGCTTGGAACTGGAACAGACCATTTTGGTTCAATCCTTGCTGAAGGGAAAGATGATGAACAGATCATAATGTAGGACCTGAATAATTGAATAAATAAATAAATGTAGCACCTAAAGTATAAATAATTAGGTATTATTGCATAATTTTGAGGTTTTTTTTCAAGTAATAGCAGTGTCTGATGTCTAATTAATCAATACTGTATTAGCTTCTTATTAAACATTTGTTGTATTTTACAGAACACTTATTGTGTATTCCTAGGCTTGCCATAATTTTTTATTGACCAACCAGGACACCTGTTTAGCGGGGGAGGGGGTGAGAAGGTAGGCTGGAATTGAAATATAAATATTACAATGGTTATTACATTGCTATTTTTATTTTATTGGGTGCATATAATATGTAAATATAATACTTGATACATAATAAAGTGTAAATAATAAAACATTTTACAGGCTTAAGTGCAGCACTTTAAATTGTGTTCAATAAAAAAAAATAAGACACATTGCATTAAGAATTTGCAAGAAATATGTAACTTAAACTTGTTTTTCAACAAATCATATTTTTCCATTGAATGCACCTTTCTCAATATGTCTTTTTTTGATTTTGTCAAAACTTTATTACAACTAAGTCCAAAATTTACTTTACACAGTATCAACGTACGCATTGTTGACTCCTGCATTAAACATAGGTCATCTGTCCAAGCGTTGTTCATCAATGAGAACACTGTCTCTACACTCTCTCGCCCATTTTTTTTTTTTCCTAGGAACTAAATACACTGACCGGGACATTTCAGCAACCGGGCAGAATACCGGGACTGCACTCTGAAACCGGGACTATCCCGGCCAAACCGGGACGTATGGCAAGCCTATGTATTCCTGTTTTCTAAACAACACTGTGATATTCACTATTACGAACAGTTCTGTTTTTATCTTATTACATGTTTCATGTTCTTAGCACCAGACACCTTATGCTGTTGGTGCTGTGTCATTGTAAAATGCCCAAAATGTTTAGAAAAAATGAAACATGTTTTAACTGTAAAATCACTATATGGAGTCCTAAAAATCACTGTGAGAAATGTACTAAATGCAGTGGTGAAATTAGTAAATGTAACGATAAAAAATTATGCCTAAATATATTCAATACATAAAACCACTACCAGGACTTACCTGCTGCGGAAATTTTATCAGAAGCCCAGAGTCGCCACCTATATCTTTGAAGGACAGATATGGAGACCTTTACACTTTACCTTAATAAAACGGACAATTTAGCAATCTGACCCCACCCAATTAACAATTCAGAAGATTCCGGAACGTTAGACGAATTTTTTCAACACAGAAATGAGAACGTGGTAATGACGAAATAACTTAGACTAACACATTTTATCTGGAACTTACATACTTTAATTACTTGAAAATTAGTTTAAATATTTTGACAAGAACCCTATGACCAAAAGTGACTTATACATTTAGGTATTATATTTACATTGAAATATTAATGCATTAAGTATTGTATTTAAATATTCACTATAAAGCAGCCCATTCTGCCATTCACTCATTCACACCGTATAATATATATATTCCCCTTATTTTTTGCTCGAGTCTTAAATTGAATAATATGTTCTGAAACTGGATAATAGTTCGTGAATAATAATAATTAAAAGTGAATAACCATGGTACGTTACGTAACGCTTAGAGTCCCGTTCACCACGTGCTGATGGATAGTTGCATCTGAATATTTGTCCATTACAAACACTTTTAACTTTCTTAGGTCACTTCATTGATTACCATTCATAATGTCACTCCACTTATTCACACCGATTGCTCCTTTTTTCGCTGAAACTTAGTTTTTAGTAACCGCGAGTCTTGGCTAGCGTGCGGCCGCGGCCGCGGCCATATGTAGACTAGAACGGTAATGTAACAGGTACTTCTTGCTTCCACCGGCGGGAACGGTGGTTCACTGCCACTATGTTTTCATCGCTCAAGCCTCAGTTGTTGTGAGGTAACCACTTTATGCATGGAATAGCAGAGTTATATTCTGGATACCAAAGGACGATATTGGCTTCGGCTCTGCTGATGTCATTAATAGTAGGCGGGGCTTTAACAGTATTTCCGGATGGTCTTTGAGAAGACGATGAATACTCTTGCGCTCTGGCCATCTTGAGTTTTAGTCAAGAGCGTCACTTGTGCTCGTGGTCGTACAGTTGCGTATGGGCGATGCCACACAAGTCCGGATTTCTGAGAATTTTGAAGGAGGTAAATTCTTTGCTCGCCGCGTTACACAATAACAACTGCGTATCGCTTTGTTACCACTGTTTCGTAACATCGTTCTGTTACACGGAAAATAACGTTGCACAATAATTTTCATAACTTTTGACAAGCCCGCCCAAAATGAAAGAAATAAAAGATATAAATGCCCCATACTGTTAAAAATAAAAACACCCAAAAATGACCCGCTACATAGAGTGGGTAGGCAGAAAATTCATGGATTTTGTTGTCCAGGATGTGTCCGTTGATTAACTAATTATAACACTACCAACTCAGAACACAAAGTTTTATATTGGTAAAAATGTAAAATTTGTACCTTATACCGTGAACCAGTTTTCACTTATTATAAGCTGCCCCATGCCGTATCTGGCATGGTTTATTTTCCATGGCCAATCAGAGTGGAGAATGATGAGCTGGCTTCTGATTGGTTTGCATTATACACCTAAAGCAGCCAAAAAGTTATAAATAGAAACAGCATTGCCATCTCTCGCTGTTGCTTGTTCCCATTTCACTGGGCGAATTGTTCGGCATACCATCTATTACAAACATTCTTTGCTACTGAAGATGGCCACCGGTGGTGTGGCCGAAAAGTCTAGCGATATTACATCAAGCATTCGACCACGGCCTTTCAGCCCGGAAGTTTTAATTAATTATACAACTTTAGTTATTTAACATTGTACAATTTGGACCTGGTAACAGGGATTTGGACTGTGTGTGCATGGGGGGGGGGGATAAGGAAAAATTAAGAATTGAATCCACTAATTGAAGGGAACAATACAGTAAAGTTCTTCAAAGAACAAGTTGGCTGGGGCGTGTTGAAAGAATGGAGGATACAAGAATGGTAAAGAATGTCTGTAAGGGAGATTATGTGGAAGAAAAAAGAGGGGTCCACCAAGAAAAAGATTGATGTACAATATCACTCGAGACCTTGCTATAAGAGGCTGGAAATGATCAGTGAATGGTAGAGGGGTGTGGAGGAGGATTGTTGCAAAGGTCAAGGCCTACCAGGGGCTGTAAAACCAGTGAAAAAAAAGAAGAGGTGTGTTTTGTGTTGAAGTTATTTTATTTTATAATTTTCATATTTATAATGCACATTCACTTAAAATACCTTCTTCTTTTTCTTCCATCCTGGAGTATATGTGACGTGCAGACACCCTGTTATGATTTCAGAAGCCTTATGTGTACACTGCGAATTTAAATTGTTATTATTTACAAATATTTCAAGTTGACTTAAATATCAGATCATTGTTTTCTTGGCCTTCTTACATTACAACTATCCTGTGGAGCATAAAAAGGTGTGGCCTTAATTTATTTCTGTGAAAAGAACATTTAAAATATTCTGTTTTTTTTTATTTTCAACATATTTTTATGTATAAATAAAAATTCACTTGCTTTAACAATATCTTACTCATTGACTTTATGAATATTTTAATAATTCAATAATTTATTGGTTTTAATTTGTATTTAATAGTAAATAATTTGTATAACTCTATAATGACATATTTTCAAAGAAAATATTTTTTGAGAGTAAAAACAATGCCAATCTGATATGAAAAAAATGTGATCTGGATCTTTAGCTGTCTTTAAACCAAAATACTATGTAATATAACACTCAGTTAGCCCCTGTTGGATCATATTTAAGGTACTTTCAGCTCTAGGCTGAAATTCAGACACAGAAATTGAATTTTTCTGTTCCATTAGGGTGAAAAATTATGAAGAAGAAATGTAGATTTGACTTTATATAGAGTGTAAAAACTGTTTCTACCATAACCTATGTAATCCTATGTGAATGAATGGGTAAAGTACCGTAGTTACTCAGTTGTTGTTGCTTTATGATTTAAGTTTTCTATAAATCTGATTGTACCATTCAAGTTTTCTGTTGGCCTAACTGTTACCAAATAGTGTATGTAACTTTTACAAAAAATTAAACCAACCATTGTTTTTATTTTCTGTAATGCAATTAAAATAACTATTTATACTTTCATTGATTTATTGTTAAACTTGTTTTAATACTCTACAATGTTATACATTCATCTTCATTTAAACTAATTTTATGTTACAGGATTAATATCTAGCCAGTGTTTATTTTCTATATAGTTTCCAGGTAAAGAATTGTCAGAGAAGACATAGAGTCCTTCTATAAAACAAGGTAGTGAAAATATTTTACTTATTAAAATGTATTCAGTTACACAACCCTTTGTATATAAACTCTTATTCTTGAAAATTCCCAGTGCAACACATGTAATTTACCAGTATTATGTATTTTTGTTTTAAAGTAAATTGTAGTCAATCTGAACATACATTAAGAGCAGTCATGAAGTAAGATAGTATATTTAACAATCGTTACGTCCTGTAACCATTTGAGAGTACGAATTTACATTTAATTTTGAACTACTTCTGTGCAAATTTAAATTAAGGAACGGCTTCCATTTGCGGCAACGTAAGTATAATTAAAAAAGGAAATTTGTTACAATGTATATGGCGTTTAGAACGATTCAAATATGGCGGACAAAATGCATACATTCCATAATAAAGAGAAGCTACTTTATATGGAATATATTAATTGACTTTTTCTTCTACTTAACGTGTTACAACAGGCTTTGTATTAATTAGACAGGTTATTCCTGCGTACTTGACAATATAACAAGATAAGGAAACCACTAGAAAAAATGTTTTACAATTTTTATAAAAATTATTTACACCCGTTTCAATTTCGTATGTACGAATACGGATATGCCAAGAAAAATTGACAAAGAAAAAATGTTTAGTACTTCAATTTGATTAATTTTTATCATGCTTTTGATTTCAGTAGTTGTCATGAGTGCCTAAATAAAAGAACATTAGGAACAACAGCTGTTTTTTGTGAGAATTGCGTTTGTGCTGGAAGGGGAGGCTGATGAATGTTTACACGATAACGTTTCGATTTATAACAATATTTTTGTTGTGTACATAGAGGTTGTGCTGTAGTACTTAAATTTTTAAAGGTTAGTTGTTTGTGGTGTACGAACTGATCGTTTTGCTGTGTCTAGAACTATTATTTTTGTAAGTAACTTGTTCTCGTCCATCAACATTAGTAGCAAGTACAAAATGGTTCCCAAAAAATATTGGGCAACTAACAACACATATGTCCGAATATTATACTAACATTTTTTCGTTTTTTGCATCGTTTACTCATAAATTTTGGATAAGTTTGAATTATGAAACGATTATCTGATAAACATGTAGTAATTTAGATGTTACATTAAATTTTGTTAAATACGGATATGTAAATAGGGAAGCATATTTTAATGTTATATTAGAAAAAACATTTTTCGTACTTTTTGGTCAGTTGTTTGTCGAAATCGTATGAGACTTGTGATTTCGTGTGTTGTGATTAATTTGATTTGCAACTTGAAAACCAAAGTAGGCCTACTACAGAAGCTTTAATTTTTGGTAAAATATTTTACTTTCAGTAATTATAATTTTCATCGTCTGCGCGAGGTGAATATTTCTTGGATGAGAAGTTTAGACGTTAAAAGTTTATTGAAGTGTACTCCATTTTCTTCTTCATTGTTGATTATAATTATAAATTGACGTATGGCCTTTAGTAGTACACATTTGCAGATATGTATTTTAAGTGACACATGAATTTTTGTTTTCTGATTGTTATTTCAAATCATAAGTTTCAGTGCAAACAGCTGTGTAAATTTGTTAGAATTTGCAGTTAATGAGAACATAGTACTACCATATTTAGATTATGTTCCTTTGTATTGTCTAGTCTATCAAGTACATTCAAAAAGTGCTTCCTGTAATCATGATGACCTTGTCTTCTTGCTGAATATTATATCCTGATTGCTGCAAATAATTTTTGGTTTAGTAATTTTTTATGACAATTTCTCAACCCACTGTGAATGAAATTACATTTATTATAGTTTATTTGGCATCATAGTTATTTATTAGTATCTCAGTCCCTACACATTTTCACAAAAATTTGATTTGATATTTATCGTATATTGTACCAGATGTAATATACAGGTTGATTTGGTATTCTTCCTCGTTTTATTTCTCACCAAGATTTTTAATGATTTGAATTTTTGTATGAAAAGTGTCCAGTTTTTTTAAGACGTAGCAGTTAGGAGAAATAAGTTTGTTCATATGGACAAGTTGTTGATTTTATTTTATGTTTAATTGTTATTGTCAGTGTTGTTTAATTATCTAAAAATCCATTATTTTACACATAATATGACATCTTCAGCACTTTGTTTTAAATGTATCAGAACTGTAATGTAACCAGTTATCTGAATTGACTAACAGTGGAGGTACACAGTAGTGTTGGCCATAATTGTTAAATCTAGTAACTACATGACTGTAGTAAACTACTGTTAAACATTTTTAATATTAAAAACTGTTATTGACCCATGAAACATACATTTTGGAAGTTGTTATGAACTTGATACCGATGCAGTCAGCTATCAGTTTAATACAGTTATTTCAGTTTAATTTTGAACATATTTTTTGTAACCAGCAGTGTATGTATAATTTTTTATAAAATGTAAATATTTTTGTAAAAAAAATTATAATTTTAAAAGGTGTGAGCCAATTCAGAACAGTATTATTCTTGACAAGACCTACCATATGGTATATTTGAAGGGACATAATGCAACTCATTAACAGTAATTATCATGAATATATTGTAATTATAAAATTCTTTTGAGTTTCTATGTTGATAGCCAAAATAAATTGGCAAACTGTTCAGTTTCAGTATTATTTTCAAATTTGCAAAATATTTATTTTGTTGTGTTTGTACTAGTTATGGAGCATTAAAGATGGGCGATTCATAAATGCCAGCGCCTCGTGTGTGTGTGTGTGTGTGTGTGTGTGTGTGTGTGTGTGTGTGTGTGTGTGTGTGTGTGTGTGTGATTTTGGTTTCTTAAAATAGTGATAATCAATTAACATTAATAGTTATAGTATAATTTGTGCTACTTTTAAACATTAATATTATTGTTGTTTTTTTTTTTTTGCTTGCAGGTAATATTGTTTGGTAAAAACTGAATAAGTTATGAAAATGAAGATTCCTACAAGCGGGTCAGGTAATGGTTATTATGGACACGAATCCTCATTAGGTTATATTTCACCTGATGATTCAGAAAATGGACACCAAGATGAGCTGGATTCTCCCACATTAGATGGCGATTTCTCCGAGTACATGTGGATGGAAAATGAAGAGGAATTCGACAAACAGGTTAATACACTAATGCAAGCAATAAATGTACAAAGATGAGTTTGTAGTAAATTTTATATTTGAATGTGAACAAAATGAGTCTTCCATAAGCACGCATGGATTGTACATGTGATTATGTGATAGTTGGCAGTGTCTTACTTAAGAGTTATGCACTACATTCCATTTTTATTTAGACAGGGGTGTGAATCAAGGGGATCACAGTGATATTGAAATGTGAAGATCAAAACCTAACTCTCTTGGGTTACAAATGTATCTTAAACAGTATCATTGGGTTGCCTGTATGAAAACCACTCGTTGCTTTTATTATTAGGGTTTACTTTTAATATTTTTCAGAATATAATAATATATAAATTTTAAGTAAGTTTAATATTAAATACATATGATTATTAAAAAAAAATACTAGTTTGAGGTGGTCTTGTTTAAAGAAAAGGATCTTCTCACACACTTTCAAAAATAACATTTAATGTAAGTATATTAATATCATCATATGTTACAGGTTATGCAGCAACTCGAGGAAGAAGCATTAATGGAACACTGTTTTGAAGCAATGTTAGAAGATGAACGTGAAATTCGAAACATGCCTTATGCAGTTATTGGTGCAAATGGATTGGGTGATATCTGTGAACCATGGAACGCAGCATCTGATACAGAGCAGCAGACAGAAACGTGAGTGTCATGCTCAGAGCTTGCATTTCGACATGTCATCTGTTGAATGTTTTTGTTTTGCAACATTTTTTTCAGTTTTAGTGTGTTTTGTTTATTTTGTATTTTCATGTATTTTTCTCTAATTTATTGAATGAATAAAGTAAGCTCTCAGTTTCAACTTGACAGCTGGCATTTGTCTGTCTATTTTAGGGTATGTCTCACAATAACATTTGAATGCATCAACTGATATTGTAAAACTTGCCATGCACGTGTTTATACTTTTACCCTAGAGTCCTATATTTTTTTTTTAGGTTAATCGCCAAGAATGTGAGGGTGGGGAGCCAAAAATGTGAGGGAGTTAAAATTATGAAAAAATCACAATAGCCCATGTGGGGTATCAAACTAAAGGGAATTCTAACCATAATCTGTAGTGTTAGTTTTTTAAATTTCAAAATTTTTGGACGTCAGGGTTCAAAATTGTGGGTGAAAATTTTGATAAATCACAAAAATTCATGCGGGGTATGAAATTGAAGAGATTTTTAACTAACATGTGAATGTAATGTTAAGTTTTGAAAATTTCAAAATTTTGGGAACCCAGGGCCTAAAAAGGTGATCAAATCTGAGTTGTTTATTTTCAGTGTGGATTTGTATGTACTTAGTGCGTTTGTGTGTTGATTATTTGTGTAGGTGCTCTTTTTAGTTGTTTATTAGTATATCATGAATCTAAAAGAAGATTACTAAATGAAAGTGAAATTTACTCAAATTGTTAGACAATTATAGCTGTAATGCTTTATCCTTTTAAAGATTGTATTTTGTGCTTTAATCTTGTAAAAATATAATTTACTAGTGTAGTAATAAAAAACAACTATTATTTGGGCACAGCTTGTAAATTTTTTTTATTTTTTCATAAACGCTTCTGGTGCAGTTACTAAAAATTGTTTCCACCTAAAGAAGTAGTGTACTATTTTGTGAAAAAAGAAGGTAAAATATTTAATTTGGTGTACAATTTTTAATTGTTTTGAATAAATCTTACAAAAAAAATGTATAGCGGACAATAAAAATGTGAGGAGCAGTAATAGGGGAGTTTGATTTACTTTTTGTAAAATTATATTTCAAATAAAGATCAAGTTACATTTTTGTTTTGAGTTTTGTACAAATTATTTTTATGTATTATTATTATTATTATATAATTTTACAACATGGATCATTTGTGCAAAGTTGCCTGAATAATACTTTTTTTAAATTTGTTTTGAACATGTATAGTGACAGTTTAAAAGTAGTGTGGCAGTACAGTGCCAAATTGTTGTACAAAACCACGTGTTCTAGTGCAGACAGGCAGATTGCCAGCAGTGAAAATGCTGTTTGTGTAGTCCGACTTGTGTGTATGGCAGAACTTGAAAGGTTTAACATGTTGTATGGAATTGCTGAAATACCTGTTATTGGTTTTTAATACATTTAATGTGAGCTTCGATTAGTTTCATAGTCTAATAATTAGTCGTATTTGGTGCTACACAATTTTAAGCATACTTTGAAAACAAAGGTGTATGTAAATTGGCAGTATCGACTGCCAACATTTTCCTATTGCTAATGGAGGAGCATCAACATCAGCGGTGAACAGCTAGTAAAAATAAAATCCAGACAATGTCAGCTACAGTACTGTGCGAATTAATGTGAACACAAGTGATAATTTGAAAAAAAAACAACATTTATTAGTTATAGACGAAGAAAAAAGAGAAAAGAATACAATTTAAATTGTTTTAATAGGAAATATGTCCTCCCTTGGCTTTTATAACTTCTTCAACACGTTTTGGCATAGAATCAACAAGTTTTTTACAGTTTTATGATATTTGCTGGTCTCGAAACCATGTGTGGATTACAGCCTCAATCAGTTTTGTTTTTGTTGTGCAATCTATTTTACGAAGTCTAGCTTTTACAATAGCCCACAGATTTTCAATCGGATTAAGGTCCGGTGAGTTTCCTGGCCATTCAAGGCATGATATCTTTTTGTCCTTGAAATATTTCATCATGATCTTGGACATGTGACATGGAGCCGAATCTTATTGAAAAACTGCTTGACCGTTGGCATCAACTTTTCTTAGTTCAGCTTCCAATCTGTGTTCTAGCAAGTCTCTATATTTTTGCGAGTATCATGCCTTCGATCGGCACAAGGCATCCGGTACCTTTATAAGAAAAGCAGCCCCAGAACATCTTCTTTAACGGATGTTTAACTGTTTGATCAATATGAGCTGTCGTAAGTTTTTCGTTGTCACTTTTTCTAACGAAACGAGATCGCTGTCCTTGTACCAAAAAATGGCTCTCATCTGAGAACAACACTTTTCTCCAATCTTCAACAGTCCAGCTCACATATTTTTTTGCCCAATCATATCGTTTTGTCATCATGGCAGCAGTCAATAACTGTTTTTTTTTTGAAGTCTGTTTTTCTTCCTCCTTCTATAAGTCGTTTTCGTACGGTGGAGTCATGAACAATAACTCCAGCGTGTGCTAAGTCTTGCTGAAGTTCTTGGCTGGTTTTCCTAGGGTTTAATTTACTTTCCCTTATTAAAAAAGCTTCATCCCTTGCTGTTGTCTTTCTTTTCCTTCCACATTTCCCTTTTCTGTTCACTTCAATTGTCCCAGTGTCCCTTTTTTGCTTCAAAATCTTGTTGACAGCTCCTAAACTCACACCACACTCCTTGGCAATATCTCTTTGAGTCATTGATAGGTGTTCACTCAAAGTAACAATTTTAGTGCACTTTTTGGGAGTAATATCCATCTTCAAAAATAAAAAGCAAATAAAGCCTTAGTTCAGCTTACTTCAGCAAAAACACAATAATTCTAAAAAAAAAAACAAAATGCAACGCGTCTGTAGCTTGCTATGTCTCATTACTCACTGACTGTCAGAACAGTAAAACAAAATGGCCACTACTTTGACATAAAAGTGTTGCCAACTGTGAAAAAAAAAGTAAAATTGTGATAATTATGATGTGTTCACATTAATTCGCACAATACTGTATGTTCCAAAATGTCAAACGGAAGATAGATTAAACAAATTATACTAACAACCTTGCCTGATTGCGATTTTTTAATATTGACACTTTCAGCTGACAACTATATTTTATTGTCAGCTAACTCCGGATGTTTCACACATTCACTGCTTTAAATGATAAAGCTGTGACTGAGAATGAACAGTCGTAGAGTAGACAAATGATTTGGTATTAGTAATGTCAATACAACATGATTGTGGCCAGAAGTAAAAGCATTAATTATATCAATAGTTACAGACTCTTTTTTGCAATTATACAATTTGTGACACAAATGTACGTGTAGTCATAGTGGTTTACATTTTAATTTGAATTAAGATTGCGCTTGTGTTGTTTCAGGAACGGCTCTGAGAATATTTGTTTCCAGATGGAAAGCCTCAGGGTACAAGACCAAGTTGAGCTTGCAAAGCAGGTATGCTGTGTATTAAAAATTGTATTAAAACATGTTATTTAGAAAAAATAAAAGATTTTCTGTGTGTTAATATGCTAATATTTGACATGATCCAGTTGAAAGCTGAAATTTGAAGAGGCTTGATCAAGTTTTCTTGATGCACATATTATATCGGACAAACAGTTGACCTTATGTAAACAATTATGTGCATAATATACTAAATTGTTCACAATTTTATATATATATTGTATTAAAACGTGGACGTGATGTTTAATAATAATATTTATTGTTTGTGTAGTTTGTTGATTTGTTATCGAAAAATTCGAATAGTTCGCCATCTGGCTTGTGACTGATTCTCGTGTGAGTGGGGGAATACGTGTTGCCAACTTGAATTAATGTTAGTTATGTCGACCCACTGCTAGCAAACAAAACATACATAATATTGTAACGTTCTGCCTATGAGGTACTAGCGAAATGTCCGTCTCATTCAAGCCCCAATGTTGTGTAAGCGCCAATTTGTAACGTACTCCTCGAGCTTGTCCCTCTGATCGGTCCGAACACCTCTTAGCAGTCGCCACTTATGAATTATAAAGACTGAAGTTTAAATAAAGTTGTTGGTAATGTTGCTCAAACAAAGCAGAAATCGAGTGTGTGTGATTTAGGTTAAGTAGGGAAGTGGTTTAGCCTTCTTTTGAAGAGAGAGCAAGTACCGTTTGTTTACCCTCGGTTTAGACGATTTCTAAATTTTTCAAATATTCGCCGTGAACCGAATCAGCTGATTTTGACGCTAGTCTCCAAATATAGGTTTACCAGACGACACTGTGGCAGAATACGACCCGGTGGATCGTCCTCTTCTTATTTATTCTGAAACCCACTACAACTACCCACTACAATAAAGGAAACACATTTTTATTATTCAATATCATTTCTCAATAATATTTATTAAGAATATTATTGGTTTTTTTCTCTTCCGCCAAAATACAAATATCACAATCGATCTTTTCATTAACTAGTACATGATATCGACTTCATTGAGTAAAAATGGAATTGTCAAAAAATATATGGTTTTTGACCAAATTTTATACTATATTTAAAACATCAATCAACATATAATTCTTTTATTTATTTCCCCAGGGTTAAGGGTAAGTTCTTTTTGTTATGAGATGGTCAGAAATGGATAATTATACTACGCTTTACAAATATAGAAAAAATATTCAAAATTTGTTTATTTCGCTTAATACGTAGTTCTGGAGTTGTCCGTAAGAGAGCAGATTGCGTTTGTTTTTATTAAAACATGTGATTACACTTTAATCGTTTCTGTACTACACGACCATTCAGTTTGAAGTTTCTTCGTTAAATATTAAAAGAAATGTTTATATTACCTCTCTTCTTGAAGTTCTTACTTGGGTGAAGCCGTTTCTCAGGTGGTGTTCGTATTTGGTTGTAATTTCATAACTGTCCGGCAAATATTATCTCGTAAAAACTCGAACTCGGCTAGGCTATGCCTACTCGTCCAAAATGGTTTTTTCACTTTTATTATGGAGTATAGCAAGTTAACTTTGATAACTAAGGTAGTAGTACATCATGTTTATACTGTTATTTAATTTTGTAACAATTTTGTGCTTTTCAAAAGGTTTCGAAAGGATATTTTAATAAAATTTTTGTCTCATCATTTTGTCAACCGGACAGGTTTCAATTTCAAATTCGATTAAACAATACTTGTTATTTTGTTACTCTTAGTAACCCATAATTTTTATGTCATTTTTTATTGGTGCTGCTATTTACTTTTTAGTATATAGGCAGTTTGTAATTATTATAAATTTATTTTTCATTTACAGAAAAATAATTCTTTTTAATTTTGGTTTCTTTCCCAATTTGATTTACATAATAGTTTTCTGTTTATTTTCTTATAACTTTGGATATAAGTATTTAATATTTTTATTAACTTTAAATGAATTTATATATTATTTATTAATCTCTTATAGCATTCTTACACTGAACTATTTTCTTCTGCCATTTCCCTCATACAGTATTATTTTAATTTTTATTATCATCTTATATTTAAATCTTTTATTTTTTAAAAACCCTGGGTTATCTTATACAATAAAACAATTATTTTATAAAATATAAAATTAACATAGGTACTACACAATATAAATCCTACAATAACTAAACAAAATACATAATTAGTTGGTAACATTATAGTCTACTATTATAGTCTATAATGCTCACATCTACAGCACAATTCTGTAAAAAGTTCCCTTCACCTTCACTTATTACCTCATTGGGTGCACTATAACTCACTTATCACTGTATATCACTTCAATGTTGTTTATAATGTTTAGTGATACAACTTAATTTTTAGCTCGTTATAGTTTACCCATTTCTGACCTTTATGGTATTACAAGAGTTATCATTTATTGTGACCGGGTTATGTACCGTTACATAAAGCCCCCCCACTAGAACAAATTTATTTTTGTTTTACTGGTTTACTAAAATAAATTGTTGATTGTTTCAATTCTCCTAATATTCTTGGTTTTATTCTTCATAATATCTTCCTTTATTTCAAACTGGTTATATACTGACTGGTAATTCAGACTGGTGGTAATTGCTGTTTTCTTACTCAACTCTCTCTCTCTTGGAGGCAAATTTATTATTGATTTATTTCTCTGGGTAGTGGTACTTCCACATTTTATTTGATGAGGACTGGTCACACTAATCATATTAAACTTGTTTTAACACTCATTTCTATTTACTTCTCTAAATTAGCTTTATCAATTAAGCTTTTGTCTGCTATCTTCCTTCTATTTTCTTCATCTATACTTCTGGAATCCAATATCACTCTTTTCAGCTATTTTATAATTATTATCCCTTAAATATTCAATTTCCCTAACATTTTTCCCTATCCTGTGCGGTGGTACCAGTCAGGTGGCCACTTTTGGGTCCATACTCCTCTGTCCATCCTTACACCTTCTGAGACCAGGGGAACATCATCCCTGCTTATAAAAATTATTGCCGGAACATTTCTACGGTCAATACATAAAAATAAAAAAATTATAAGTAGTAGTCAATTAGCGACTAGTACTAAACACTTTTGGGATTCTTCATACTGTAGCTGTTTGCATTTATTTATATATTTCTTCTGCTCCTTGATTCCTTCTTCTTTTCCATTAACTAATAGCATATAACATTATTGATAGGCATTATTTTAAAATTATTTTGACTTTACTTCTTGTGACATATTTCTCCGTATCATTTCTTCTTATATAATCTTCAATTCCGAGAAATTCTAATTATTGTATTAATTATCATCCTCCTTCAGTTTCATTGGAGTCATTAAATTATTCTTTATTCTTCTTATCTGAGCACATTACCATCAATTGTTTTTGTTCATTTAATTTTTCTTCTGTTTGTTACCATTAAAAATATTACTTTTTCCTATTATTTCATTTTAAATCAATTCTTTATAACTCTTATTTACTAATCTGTTCTTACTTTTTGTTAAATTAAATGGTTTCGAAATATCTTAAGTAAGTTGTACTTACATAGTTTTTATTAAATCGTCTTGTTCCTGAATAAATTGTTGAGTAAGTTGTCCTTACAGTTTTTTAGAATTTTGGGGTTTTCTTCCGCTATTCAATGGGTTGCTTGGTCGATTTTCAAAAATTCAGTCCCCTTTTTTTTCTGGTTTGTTATTATTTAGGTTAACCATGGTCCATTAACTCAGGTACTCCATGTTCTCGGATTACTGCAGTGTCCATAATGGTTTTTGTCCTTGTTAAATATCTCTCGTGTATCTGGTACTGTAACTCGGCTGATACAAAGTCTTCATTTAAGTCACGGTTTTCGGTCATATTTAGATCCTGCTTAATTAATAGGTATTGTATCTCCTCTATTTTAACGTAATCACTCATATATGCCACTATTCCATTCTCTTTGACCTCTGTATTATTTACACAATATTCTGTTGGTATACTCCGTCTTGAAAATATAATTGATGTGGTCAGATACTCTTTGATCGTCGATATTTTTAAATGATATTTTAATTTATTTAAGTTTTTTGTTATTATTCTTTGGTGGTTTACCTTTGATATTTTTATTGAGTTTTGTCTACAATTTCTAACTTTATTTAACTCCATTTGTTTATTAATGGGAGGGTTAAATATATTAATTAATCCACCCTTCCTCATCTCCATTTCTTCTTTTGTATTGAATATTTTCTTTCTCCATATTTTCCTTATTTTCTTATTTTCAGATAGCAATGCCTTCTGGTCTACTCTGATTTCTGTTTTCTTGCTACTCTCTTCTGTGTTTGGACTTACTATAATACCTTCGGAAGTGCTGTCTAATGTTTCATCCAAACTCTTGAAACCTTCATCCATTTGCTGATTTGTCACCTCCTTGTATGTATCTGCCTTTTGGCTAAGTGTATCAACATTTTCAAACTTCTCCCCGAAAGTTTTCCATATCTCCTTATTGAACTTCTCCATCTTACCCTCAAATTGTTTTAAATTCTCATTATTCTCTTCAAATTTTGCATTCATCTCTTCTCTTTGTCCTTCAACAGTTTCTTTCAGTTCATGGTATTGTTCATTCATGAATGGTCTCTATTTTTTCATTTAGTTGTTTGACTAAACTTTCCTGAATGCTATCTATTTTCTCATTGGTCTGTCTATTTTGTTCCTCCTGTTTCTTAAAATTCTCCTTATTTTCCTCATTGGTTTGCTTCAAGTTTTCCTCCTGTTTCTTAAAATTCTCCTTATTTTCCTCATTGGTTTGCTTCAAGTTTTCCTCCTGTTTCTTAAAATTCTCCTTATTTTCCTCATTGGTTTGCTTCGAGTTTTCCTCCCGTTTCTTAAAATTCTCATCTATTTTATCAAACTTCTCGGCTATAAATCTCATCATGTCTTGCCAATTTGGTTCTCTCCTGGCTTCCGCTTTATCTGGTTGGTCCCCTTGGGCATCCTCTTCCACTATTTCCTTTTCCGTGCTCATAATTGCTTCAGTTTCTTCTTTATCCCCCACCGGTTGTTCCATTTCACTGTCCGTAAATATTTCTATCTCTCGTTCCTGTCCACCTTCTTCCTTCTCCTTTTCTTCTGCCCTCTTCTTCGATCTGCCTCTGGTATTATGCATTTCTTGTTTTCTCATAACTGCCGACGATAATTAGATTTTTTGGTATATTAATTTATTAAATATATCAAAATTCTTTTCTAATTACAGCCCTTTTACGTTGAGCGCCAATTTGTAACGTTCTGCCTATGAGGTACTAGCGAAACGTCCGTCTCATTCAAGCCCCCAATGTTGTAAGCGCCAATTTGTAACGTTCTCCTCGAGCGTGTCCCTCTGATCGGTCCGAACACCTCTTAGCAGTCGCCACTTATGAATTATAAAGACTGAAGTTTAAATAAAGTTGTTGGTAATGTTGCTCAAACAAAGCAGAAATCGAGTGTGTGTGATTTAGGTTAAGTAGGGAAGTGGTTTAGCCTTCTTTTGAAGAGAGAGCAAGTACCGTTTGTTTACCCTCGGTTTAGACGATTTCTAAATTTTTCAAATATTCGCCGTGAACCGAATCAGCTGATTTTGACGCTAGTCTCCAAATATAGGTTTACCAGACGACACTGTGGCAGAATACGACCCGGTGGATCGTCCTCTTCTTATTTATTCTGAAACCCACTACAACTACCCACTACAATAAAGGAAACACATTTTTATTATTCAATATCATTTCTCAATAATATTTATTAAGAATATTATTGGTTTTTTTCTCTTCCGCCAAAATACAAATATCACAATCGATCTTTTCATTAACTAGTACATGATATCGACTTCATTGAGTAAACATGGAATTGTCAAAAAATATATGGTTTTTGACCAAATTTTATACTATATTTAAAACATCAATCAACATATAATTCTTTTATTTTTTCCCCAGGGTTAAGGGTAAGTTCTTTTTGTTATGAGATGGTCAGAAATGGATAATTATACTACGCTTTACAAATATAGAAAAAATATTCAAAATTTGTTTATTTCGCTTAATACGTAGTTCTGGAGTTGTCCGTTAGAGAGCAGATTGCGTTTGTTTTTATTAAAACATGTGATTACACTTTAATCGTTTCTGTACTACACGACCATTCAGTTTGAAGTTTCTTCATTAAATATTAAAAGAAATGTTTATATTACCTCTCTTCTTGAAGTTCTTACTTGGGTGAAGCCGTTTCTCAGGTGGTGTTCGTATTTGGTTGTAATTTCGTAACCGTCCAGCAAATATTATCTCAAAGGTTTTGTAAAATATATAAAAACACTTGGTAAGTTTCACAAATTTTTTAATTAACTCTGACAGCTGTTTCGACTAACTTAAGCCATTGTCAAAGAGCGAGTGAATGAAATTACTGAACACAGGATGTTAGAGTAGTGTAGGTGGTAAACATCTGTTTAGGGCGTATCTGGAACATCTGTGTTGTGATGGCGAGGGGTGGGGAGTGTGTGCATGAGACAAGGGAAGGTCTGGTGTCTTTAAAAACTAAATACAATCATGAATGCAAAATATAAAATTAACTGAACTAAATATAAACTGAATGCAAAATTTAAAATAATGATGAACATTCAAAATAATAAAGACACCAGACCTTCCCTTGTCTCATGCACACACTCCCCACCCCTCGCCATCACAACACAGATGATCCAGATACGCCCTAAACAGATGTTTACCACCTACACTACTCTAACATCCTGTGTTCAGTAATTTCATTCACTCGCTCTTTGACAATGGCTTAAGTTAGTCGAAACAGCTGTCAGAGTTAATTAAAAAATTTGTGAAACTTACCAAGTGTTTTTATATATTTTACAAAACCTTTGTATTAATATGTTTCACCAAGTGCCCAACGAGTCATCAATTAATATCGTGAAATATTATCTCGTTAAAACTCGAACTCGGCTAGGCTATGCCTACTCGTCCAAAATGGTTTTTTCACTTTTATTATGGAGTATTGCAAGTTAACTTTGATAACTAAGGTAGTAGTACATCATGTTTATACTGTTATTTAATTTTGTAACAATTTTGTGCTTTTCAAAAGGTTTCGAAAGGATATTTTAATAAAATTTTTGTCTCATCATTTTGTCAACCGGACAGGTTTCAATTTCAAATTCGATTAAACAATACTTGTTATTTTGTTACTCTTAGTAACCCATAATTTTTATGTCATTTTTTATTGGTGCTGCTATTTACTTTTTAGTATATAGGCAGTTTGTAATTATTATAAATTTATTTTTCATTTACAGAAAAATAATTCTTTTTAATTTTGGTTTCTTTTCCAATTTGATTTACATAATAGTTTTCTGTTTATTTTCTTATAACTTTGGATATAAGTATTTAATATTTTTATTAACTTTAAATGAATTTATATATTATTTATTAATCTCTTATAGTATTCTTACACTGAACTATTTTCTTCTGCCATTTCCCTCATACAGTATTATTTTAATTTTTATTATCATCTGACATTTAAATCTTTTATTTTTTAAAAACCCTGGGTTATCTTATACAATAAAACAATTATTTTATAAAATATAAAATTAACATAGGTACTACACAATATAAATCCTACAATAACTAAACAAAATACATAATTAGTTGGTAACATTATAGTCTACTATTATAGTCTATAATGCTCACATCTACAGCACAATTCTGTAAAAAGTTCCCTTCACCTTCACTTATTACCTCATTGGATGCACTATAACTCACTTATCACTGTATATCACTTCAATGTTGTTTATAATGTTTAGTGATACAACTTAATTTTTAGCTCGTTATAGTTTACCCATTTCTGACCTTTATGGTATTACAAGAGTTATCATTTATTGTGACCGGGTTATGTACCGTTACAATATATTCTACAAATAAATACTGGACAGTTTGTTATCAGTATGCACTTTTTTATTATACTTTTTGCTTGTTAATTATAGTTAAAGCTTCATGAAAATAATGACTGTTATAATAAAAGTTTTAGCCTCGGCAATATAATCTCTCGCTCAGCGTAGCGCTGGGTTGGCAGTGCAATGTTTACAATTGACTCTGGTTATTATTTCACAAAATAAATCTGCCAAATGGGTTCTTTTAAGTACGAAACAGAGGTTTACTTAACAAGATAACAAAATTAGAACATATAATTAAAAGTTTGTGATCATTAAAACTATACAAGGTTTGTTATAAATTGAATATTGTGGTGTTGAAGTGTGACAGTGTCTTTGTGTAACATTGGTTATCATGTGTTCATTCAACGTTTACAAGGTTATTTCTTTGGTTTATTAATCCTTGAAAATATTCAGTTATAGTGAGAGTTTTATTTTTTATAGTTAAAATTTTGGAAAGAGAATTTGTTTTATAATAATTACCAAATAACTTCAGCAATACTCAACGCTAGTAGTTATGATGGGCATAGTCATTCGTCCATATGAAGTAATGTCAATGTAGATTCTTCCTACTTCTGATCTTGGGCTCAAAATTGGGTTGTCATCTTCTTTGGGTTGGATTACTGTGATTTTCTGGTCATCTGGGTTAATTTCGGCTGGTCCTTGGTAGATATTGGTTGTAAAGGCCTCTCATCTGATGTACTGCTATTCCTTCTCCAAATTATGGGCACTTATACGTTTTTTCTAATGAAAATTTGGGCCCTTCATTGCGTGGCGTCTCTTCAGTTTGGCGTCACTACATAAAGTCATTGTTTCTAACTGAATTTTGTCAATATTCGGTTGTTGTCATGGTTACTCAAAGTTTTTTGATTGGCTGAAATTGGTTAATTATTATTTGAATTTGTATTCAAACTGGTTACAGATCTTCTAAATGTAATTAATCTTCAGTACTCCCTTTTTAGTAATAAATATTATCACCACTGTTCATATTTTTGCTCAAGGATTAATTTGACATCCAATATTATAGTGTTCACTTAGGTATCAACATTTTGACAGTTTTGTGAATCTTAATTAATTATACCGTTTTCTCAGTTTATATTATTATCATAATATTTCTGTCTTATAATGATTGTCTATTTGTATTTTATAGTTTATGTGGTTTAGTCTTCCTAATGTCAGTGTTTAATTCTATAAATTGAAGTTTTTTGGTAGTTCACAGTTGGGAATTTGCATAGGCTTAAACAGCAATTGACTATTTTTCTTGTAATGGGTTATAATTGTTTGAATACAAGCTTTTGTTTATTTATTCAATGTTTAAGTCGGTTCTTGTAATTGCGTATATTTTATTGTTTCCCTATATTAACTTGTCTACTGGGATAATTCATTTTTGGTGTCATTGTATTTGAATGTATGGTTTGTTTCTTGTTTACTGGTGTCTGATGGTTTTTAAATCTTATTTCTTATAACATATGCCATAACATCTAATGGTTTTAACTATTCTCATAGCCATAATTCTTATCATTTAAACATCATTATTGGAACATAAACCTTAGTCATTAAAACACAATTCTCATCCATTTAAACATAATTATTTGAGACATATTATTCACTCATACTCTTCATCTCCCCATACTCTTTGACAAATTATAATTATTACTTGACATAAAAAATAAAGACATAAACATGGATTAATTATTAATACAATGGTATATTGTTATGACTAACTCTAAATGACATTAAGCCATAACTGACTTTTCAACAACTGTTTATTATCTAATGTTAACGTCTTGTTCTTATTATTATCAGTTCATCATGAAAAATATTCTTTAATGTATCATTGTAAATTAATGATATAGGATTCTTATTTCTGTGAATAAACTCATATATCTTGGTGTATTAACACACTGATAGTCATTCGTTCTTGAACACATGATTAACATAATACATTTTAGGTTAGTTGTCTCCAAGTCGCTTATATTAATATAATAGATATTTACCATATATCCGTCGTGCGACTTCGTTTTTCTCGTCTTATTTTGACGTGTTTCGGCAACGAATTGCCATCTTCAGAAATCTTAATCACTCATAGGAGATCGTTAAAAAATTAAAAACACTAAAATCATTACGGTAAAAGTGCACTTTTACGACATTGGAAACTCACAGACGCGAACATGAAAGTTTATGTTTCTCGCGTGGACAATATCGATCGACTGCTTTCGCGTGGACAATATCGATCAACTGATTCACTGTTTATATAGCCACTTATAAACCTGTTTTGCTTATTATAGCCCGTATGTACTGTGACATTTCATTTACCGGCGGCCATGTTCTAGTTAACGAACTCAAGAAACACCATGTAATTGTAACTTTCCGTACAAATAACAACATTCAGAGACTTCTTAGCCGGAAAAACAGTATACCAGAAAGAAAAAGAACCGGCGTATACAAGATGAATTGCAGCTCATGTGACATGTTCTACATAGGCCAAACAGGCAGACCGTTTGAAGAAAGATATAACGAACATCTTCCCAGAAGGGAATTACATAAAACAACAGCTAATTTTGCCAGGCACCTGATACTATGTAATCATAACTACAGTGATTTTGAGACAAATTTCCAGCCTTTGCATTGCTGCAGGAAAGGAAAATACATGGACGCGCTTGAGGAATACGAAATATATAAAGCCGTCAAAATCAACAGTGATTATGTCTTGAATGATAAACTTACATTTTCACATAACATATTGTACGACACGGCAATACTTGCACACGGGCGCCGGTAAATGAAATGTCACAGTACATACGGGCTATAATAAGCAAAACAGGTTTATAAGTGGCTATATAAACAGTGAATCAGTTGATCGATATTGTCCACGCGAAAGCAGTCGATCGATATTGTCCACGCGAGAAACATAAACTTTCATGTTCGCGTCTGTGAGTTTCCAATGTCGTAAAAGTGCACTTTTACCGTAATGATTTTAGTGTTTTTAATTTTTTAACGATCTCCTATGAGTGATTAAGATTTCTGAAGATGGCAATTCGTTGCCGAAACGCGTCAAAATAAGACGAGAAAAACGAAGTCGCACGACGGATATATGGTAAATATCTATTATACATGATTAACAATACTAATTAACAACTTATTCCCTAATATTAAGACTTGCAAACTAAAATGTACCAAGTAGTAAGTACTACTATTATCTAAAATCTACTTATTATCTAGTCTGTTACACTTTGCTTCATCTTGTTATTAACACTTGTGTTCACTGGATAATTGCTATTAATTGTCACAGTCCTTTCTGTGACTAGCCATTATCAGCCTTCACTTATTATTTTACCACTCACTGATGGTCTTCGATCACTCTTAACTCTTTACTAATGGTTTTAACACTGATTATTTGGTGTCAATCCCTATCAATAGGGTTCTATTTAATTTGGGGTTTTCACACTATCACTTTGCACTTTATACGTTTAATTTAAGTGTTACTAGTGGGTATTACCTAACTTTAAATTCTCTTTCTCACTCTACTGTGTTCACTATTTCTCTAACTCTCTACCTCTCACTTTACAAGGTTTAATTATAATATTAACAAGTTCATGTTGGTTTATTGTATCACAAATATGTTAGTATGGTGCTAATGTGATTTGTCATAGTTTACTCTATCTGTTTGGGGTTTACTGTGCCCTTCTATATTTTAAGTACTTAATAATTCGTATCTCTAGTTTGCCTGTCCTTACAATTATTACTATGATATACAATTTTCTTTGGTTTAATACAAGTTTGGTGTTCTTTCTTAGTTCATTTTCTTTTGTCATACATTATTCGTCACTCCCTTAGTGTTGTGGCTGATTATTTCACTATACTTATTGGTTAAATGTCTTTTAGTCACTATTCTTCTTATTTACACTTGTGTTGGTGCGATGGCTATTTCTATTCTATTTGTAGTTGTCATCATCAGGTTGTTCTTGGTCCTTTGGGGCTAGTTCTACTCTCTCACTTACCATCTATTGGGCTATTCGGGTTAAATCGTCTTGTTTCAGTATTTACCATTTTGACTTGTTTGTTTGTTACTACTAAGAATTAATATAAGTTACTGTTCTGACTACCTTGATATGTCTGATCATTTTATTATTCTGATTCACCCATTCTTCTATTATAATTCATCCCTTTTTACTCTAGTGTCAATGACTAAATAAATTATCTGGTCATGTCTTCTTCATTATGGTTAGGTGAAGATATGTACCATTACAATATGTGTATGGAGTTTACAACATTTTTATAGAGAAATTGCATGTAATTGTTAGAAATATGTGTACTGACTTGAGACAAAGAGATGACAATGCAGTGAGGCTGTAGGCCTATCTTGTTTGAAGTCAGCCGATTTTTTTTTCCACATCTCGTTAGGTACCAGTACTGATAATATAATTTCTTTACAAACATTAGATAAATCCTAACAATGTATTAAGATTGTGTTACATATTTTGGAAATTGAATATTTCGTGCCATTTAATGTTTTGCGGTATTACCAACTGCGGACAGTTAAGAAGTGATAGAAAGGAACAAATGATGAGGAGTGTGGAATGTTTCTTCATCGAGTGAGAACATATATGCTTGAGGGGGGGGGTTGCCGACCAAGAAATCTCTTATCGATTGGGGCAATCAATAGATACGTGTAGCTGTGCCCATTTGTGTCATCCTCATAAGGACACTTTAACTTTGGTTATTGAGATCGGATCGCCCAACATGCATTAACCCTTACTGTACATACCACGTGGAGTGTCCTTATTTCCTGCTGCCACCTGTGTCCTGTGTGCAGACCCAGCCACTTGAATCTCTGTATGCTATGGTTAATAAGATTAAAATCCTCATCAGCTACATTAAGGCCGGGGCTCCACGAGCTCGATTTTACTGCTTGTACCTGCTGTAATTTATGGCAAGAAAAATAGACTCAACGTTGCTAAGTTACAGCGGCAGTAAGAATCAAGGGACAATTACCAAGGTCATACTATCGCTGTATACGACATGTTTCATTTTTCTGGCGACAGTTTGCCACTGGTACCTGGCTCCACAGGCTGTATTTTACTGCTACTATACTTTCATCTAGGCGCTTTTGCTATTCACTTGATTTACTTACTTCCAGTTTAAGTTTTACAATTTATTTCTTTTACTTGTTTCACTTTGTTGTGGCATAATTTTTGAAATGGAGTTAAACAGTGAACAATTTATTGTAGAAGTAGAAAAATACCCAGAATTATACGATACGAAAAATGAAAGCTACAAATACAGAAACTCTGAAATTGAACCATAATTATACCAATAATTATAAACGAACTGTAGGACATCCAGTAAAATTCAAAAAATTTATCCTGGTATTTTTTCAGGTTTTGATGGAAAACATAAAACAAGCCATTAATTTTTCTATCACTTATCACTGGATGTGTCCACCGCTGTCATTGAAGCAAACTTCTTTGGCGTCAGTGGCCTTTGGGAAACAATTAGTAAACATATGTTTGCTTTGGATACAAATTTTAGCCTAGCAATTAAGTGTAACCTAAAAGGTTTTATTAACTATAATTAATACATTTACTACCACTATTCCATTAAATATTTAATTTTTATACACTCATCTAAACAACGTGCAGTGCAGTTACTACTTGTGGAACCCCTTGAAATGGTAGCGGCAAATTACTGTTTCTAAGCGCTGTAAAACACCGCGTGTGGAGCCACCTCTTTTTTACAGCTAAATCTAGCCGTAAAATGTCACTTGTGCACGCCATAACAGCTCGTGAAGCCACGGCCTTATCTTTGGTTATTGATATCACCCAACATGCATTGGCCTTTACTGCACATACCATATGGAGTGCCCTTATTTCCTGCTGTCACCTGTGTGTTGTGTACTCAGGACACAACCCAGCCACTTGAATCTCTGTATGCTGTTGTTAATAAGATTAAAATCCTTATCAGCTACATTAAGTTTCTTACAGCACATTTGGTTCTGTAATTTGTTGTCAGCACTTCAAAACCAGTTTAACGGGTTTGGCCATAATTTGTTAAAAGTGTGCAAACTTAATTTCTTATAACTGGACTTGTTAGGGCCATATAAATTAGTTGTGTCTTAGTGTGACTTAGTAATTTACTCTTCATGACTTTTTTTGTATAGGCCATCTAAGGACCACATGCCAATTTCAATTCTTTATTTTTTGTTCTTTTTCTACAATATTCTTTCATCTTTTCACTGTGTCTCTTCTTCCTGTCTTCAGTCCACTTTGAACCTGCGTTTTTCTCTCTCCTACCCTGGACTCCTTCCATTTTTAACACTTTTGCCTGAAAAACTTCTCTTTCAATTGCTTCTTCTGTGTTTATAATATTTTTTTCTAAATCCTTTTGGACTTCTTTAATCCAACTTGATGTTAACTTCTTTCCCTACAGATATTTGAAGATCTGCTTTGTTAACCTATTGTCCATTCTATATAAATGTCCAAAAAATAATAGTCTTCTTTTTCCCATTGTTTCTGTGATATTTTCTATACTTTGATATATTTCATCATTATTTCTTAATTTCCAACCTTCTGAAGTTTTTCGTGGGCCTAATATTTTCCTAATAATTCGTCTTTCCAATATTTCTAGTTTGTCTAAATTATAATTTAGTGCTAGACATTCACTTGGGTATAGGCATTCTGGCTTCACTACTGTACTGTAATGCCTTATTTTCGGATTTTTAGATATGCACTTTCTTCATGGCTTTATAAAAGGCGAAATGTGTCTTGTTCTTGCTGCTGGTGTTGTCTCAAAACTGTGTAATCATCAGCATGCACAATGCTGTTGGTGACATACCTGCCTGTTTCTCAGTTGAACTACAGTTTTGGTATTTCCACTATCTTGTCATCAGATAAAGATCATTTGTTGATTGATAATTGATACTGATAATAGAAACTAATAATTGATTTATCAGTATGAATGAAGGTTTTTAACTTTTCTTTTAATTTTTCATTATACTTTATTGAATATCTGTAACTGGGTCATTGGTAGGTATCTGTAATAGTACTGTTCTGCTAAGGAAATTTGTTGTATTTCCAAAAATTCACATTTAATGGCTTGTACTCTTCCTAACAATTTCACCCAATTGTACTCACACAATGGAGGCTGACATTTCTTTTGATGTAAGTTTGTTTCTTTGTGTTGCTTACAATCAGTGACTGGGTAGACCAGTTTTGATTAATCTTGTATTAAATGATTCATTTTCTTCTCCAAAGAGTGTCGCTACCCAGAATTTTGAGACCTAACTGCGTACAAGCTAATAGGATAATTTTTTCTACTTGGCATGCATTTCAGCCACTTTGTAATAACTTAGTCAGTTTATGGAATAACATACTGTTAAAATGTTTTGTATAAAAAAAAAGAAATACTACATGTGTAATATTTTGAAAAATAACTGTATGGCTAAAAACTAATTCTGTAGTTTTTATTATATGGTGAGTAACTGAAACTTTAATTCTTGTCAGAGAAATTTATTTTTTTAAATATATTTAACCTTGGACAATCTTAAAAAGATAAAGGGAAAGGAATCATGTGCCCTTTTTGATTCATCCACATTGGTTTCAACTGTTCTAATTGAATTTAATGAAACAAACTGTAAATTATTACTTTTTAATTCACAGACTAACATTTAATACAACGTCTGATTGGAAAGTATCCTACCATTTTTTTAATATTAAGGGAATTGGTTGTGCAATTGTATTGTAATTCGGTAGCCAATCAGACGTGACCTTTTGATGTATGTATGAACACTCATTAATGTATTGGACTATTCAGTTATCTGTAAAACTGTTGTCTCTGACTGTTGTGTTCATAGTTTTCATCCACATTTTGACGATTGGGCTTTTGTTTTCTTGTAGTAGCCATAAACTCATGACTCATCTCCAGTTCGACCTTTGTGAGCAAGTCTGGGTCACTGTTAACGGTATCCAGCAAATCTTGTGCTACTTCAGCATGGAATTTTTTTCCTCTTATGACAGCAGGCGTGGCACAAATTTTACTACCACACGTTCTATTCCAAGAGCTTCCATGAGAATCTCCAAAACTGAAGTCTAAGGAATCGCCAGATCTTCTAATTCTTGCACTGTCAGCCAACAATTTTTGTGGATTGGGGCCTGCACGCATTCAAAATTTTTAGATGTTCTGCTTTTTAAAGGCCTTCCAGAACGTGGATCACTTTCAGCATGTTCTCAGCCATCTTTAAACCCTTTATACCATAATTTATCTGTGTGTCACTCACTGAGTCCTCTCCAAAAGCCTTCGTAATCTTTGTGGATATTTTCCACAGACAAGCGTTCAAGTGTTATACAAAATTGATACAAATTTGTTGGTCTAGTTGTTCACGTATTATGAATATGACAGCCACAGACATAAGGTTATTATACAACAGAGTCTCACAACTAACTGAATAGTCCAAAATATTAATGAATGTTCACACGTACAACAAATGGTCCTGTGTGTTTGGCTACCTAGTTAACATGCAGTTGCACTACTCGTTCCCATTATATTCAAATGTTAATCAAAGAATTTATGGTATTTGGCAATGGCGCCATGGTTGATTGCTTTGAGATGACATTTTCTAGACGTTTCAGCCACCCAATCATTGCTTTTGCCTCGGTCAGGGGCACATTCGGCATACCATCCCTTGTTGAAGATTTGAAAAACTTTCACTACTGAAGAAGGCCGAAATGGTGAGTGGCCGCAGTAGCCAAAACGTCAAGAAAATGTTATCTTAAAGCAATCAACCACAGCCCCGTAGCCTAGTTATCATAAACTCTTTTGTTAACAATGACTCCGGCTGTGACATTGTATGTAATATTCAAAAAGGTTAGACACTTTCCGGTCAGACCTAGTATATTGAGTTGTTTTCATATTGTATTACTTTATTTAATGTAATGTCAAATAATTCATCCGTTCTTGCTCTTGATGAACACTTCTTCTATAGCAATGTACAAAGTCTTCGGAGGAGGGGGGTAATAATTGTTAGGATAGTTGTTGACTATGGAAAAAACTGTGATCTAAAAAAAAAAATAATTCCCCAAAGAACTATGGGGTTTTTCTCTCAGTTTCAGCTTATTGCAAGTTCTTAACAGAGTAGACTAATAATGACAAGATAACCGTGCACAATGGGATTAATAGGTTTGTTGTTTGCAGAGCACTTTGAACCCAAATGCGGCTGAATTTGTACCTCAACAAAGACCACTAGTGGCGCCAGTCACAGAGAAGACGTCCTAAATGCCGTTGTTGCCACCGCCGCCACCGTGTTAATCACCTCCATTTTTTTTAATTCACCAGTAACAACAACGACAAGAAGGTTTTCAATCTGTCTTCTTTTTTTTCTTTGTAATTTTAATTGTTTCAGTAGTTGTTACGAAGAAAAAAAGAAAGGAATCGTATGTGTGTGTGTACTGTATATATACATGACCAGGCACTTACTGTTAAACTGGTAGTGTGTGTAAATAAATCCAAAATGGAATGCAAATATTTAATACAGTTGTCCTACATTATTAAATAATATATGGTGTTGAATATTGTGTCTCTGATTTCTTCTTTATTTT
The DNA here is from genome assembly GCA_034769895.1 of Magicicada septendecula. NCBI lineage: Eukaryota > Metazoa > Arthropoda > Insecta > Hemiptera > Cicadidae > Magicicada > Magicicada septendecula. The sequence goes on along the minus strand of CM068367.1, from coordinate 29,243,985 downwards.
CTTAATTAATTGTTTTAACTGTCACTGCCACAGGTATAACTATATTAATTAATTGTTAATTGATGAAAATATAAATAGCATTATGGATCTAGTTTTATTCGTATACATAAATGTATGTATAAAACATTATACATTTTGAGAGATCTGGTTATCTGATATTTTTTTTTAAACAATAATATACATTATGAAATCAGAAAAACATTGAACTATACAAATTTTAGTAAAAATTGAGCACATACAGATATAAAAAAAATCCTCGTACCACGTTGCCACAATTTTGTTATCACTATTGCGCACACACATTGTAAATTTTACACTAAAAAGAACATAACTACCAAATTATATTTAACATTATTTATGTCTTTAATAATTTATATTATTATTATTCTTAGTTTTTTAATTGGGATTTCAGATTGTGCATGTTTGTGTAAATTAATTTTAAAAAGTGCACATTAAATAAATGCACATTAAAATAGTACAAAAAAAGTATTCTGTAAAAGGATAAAAAAATACTCATTATTGTTATTAGGTGTTATTAGATTTAAAAACTTCTAGATTTATTTTTTTTATTTATTAATATTAATAATAATTTATTGCAAAAAATATCGGGATTATATTTTTTGTAAATGTTTAAAATGAGGTTTTGTTGCATGATGATTGTTATTTTAAATAAAATACTTCTATACTCTTTGTACTATGAAGTACATGTACTGTACATAAAAATGTAAGATTACTTATGAAATATTTGCAGGGTCTTTTTAGTAATGTAATATGTTGAAGAGAACTTTGTAAAATTACCTGTGAGATTTGTTTCCTGTCGATAACTGTGTGTGTATAAAATATTCATATATAAGGTTTTTGAATGTAATTCTTAAGGGTTTTTTTTTTTGTTTAAAGTTGAAAATCGCACAGATATACAGATGTAGTGTTATTATTTTTTGTTTGTTCTTGAAGATTTCTGAAGATATTCAGATATTTTGTGTATTGCAATATGTACAGTGACTTGTTGCAATATGTACAGTGACAATATGATGGTTTGACTTGTTGAATGTTTTGGTGTATGTCGGTTTCAGTCATATTGGAGGGCATTGCCGACAGATAGTGAAGTTTTATAGTATGTGAAGAATACACGGTTTAGAATGTACAGTTCAATAGGTAGAGCTTTCGTGTCAGATGTACAGTAGGGGTTTTGAAGGGAGGTCGCGAATGGATGAGGTGGCAGCCACAGAGAACTGAATTCACAGTTTTCCTCTTCCAATCAACCAGTACTGATTTACCGCACAACTCAAAGCCCTGGGACAGGTGTCGATTTGTAAATGAGTTATCATCTTAACTCTGTACTACGCACGTTATTTCATAAATTCACAACAACGCCGGTTAAATATCATCTAAACTAGTTTTATGACATTCCCCTTTCTTTAGTGTGTATTCTCAGTAAGTCTTAAATGTATATTGCCTAAAATGTTGCATCGTTGACTTGGTTGACTTGATACAGTGAAAATTTTCTTTATTCTCTTTTATTACACTTAATAATAACATATTATTTTTTTTAAATATTTTTCCTTTATTTTTCTTTTAACACATTTGGACACTCCATAGATTATCATCCGCATTTCCTGCCAGGTTTCTCTTTGATAGTAGACTGTACTCACAACTGTATCTACCTGTATATAGAAATTGGTAATGTCTGTCTAGTTTGTTATTAAATAATATTCTCATTTTAATAACTGTTTTATTTGATCATGTGAATTTGTTTATCAAACACAGCCATACCACCAGGTGGTTACACAATATTGTATGTTTCAAAAAACATCCAGCATTTGATAAGTTTAACATAATACATTTCAGAAATAAATATATTTTTTATTATAAAGTAATGTGACTATAAAATTGTATTGAGATGTGAAATATTTGTTTGGGTAGTTTGGAAACCAAAATTATTACAGTTATCGAACGGGGCTACAAATTTTATTTAAGTCTTACACATTGTAAAAATGTACAGACAACACTCATCTAAAATTGTTTGTAATACGGCATTCTGTACTTTTTGCTTGAGTCAAACCGAACAGTTTCAGTTCGTAATAGTCTTGAGATTCATTACTTCCTACACGGGGTGTGGCCGAACCAGTACTGAATGTATTTCCCACCACTTGCTAAATGTACTAAACATATTCAAGTCTCAGTGTATGTCCAAACTAATTGGGGCATAGTAGTCCCTCCCCCGTTGAGCATACCAACTTGAAACTGAATTCTCATTCGCTTTTAGACATTACTGTGGTAAGTTCCTATACTGCAGCGTATAACCATTTATAAATACACTTAGCATATTGTTAGTAAAGAGAAACTGGCTACATCTGTTAAGAAAAGTTAAAAATAACATGAAAATATTATAGTACTAAATTTAATCTATCCATATTCTTTCTTAAAACTGTTTTGTATGTTTTATAATGTACTGTCCTTAATGTTATTGCCAGTGGATACTGTTGCTTTACTGGCGATAATGAGTTCCCTTTTCTATGGTACTCTTTGTTTTGATTATTTTGGTATCTGTTTTGTTCAAAGAATTTATGACCTTAATGATGTATTGCTTTGTTGCTTTCCCATCAAGACAACTGTTTTGTTCCAGCTATCCCTCTTGTATTGCAATACCATCATCATTTTATTTCAACAAAAACACATAAATGAGTGGATTGCCAGTGTGGTAACAAATTGTAAGAGACAGCGGATTATCTGTATGTGTGTAGGGGGGACATGACAAGATGTATGACTGGAAGAAGTCTGAATCGCCACATAGTGAACTGGTAGAAAGTCCGTGTAAGAAGTAATACTTCTCATAATATAGTCTTAAGAAATATTTGTAAACGTGCATTGTGATTTCTCTGTTTTCTGAAAGCTTGAAAATAGATTTTCACTGCTTATGAAGTTAGGTGATCATCCACTGTCGACATAATCGTCTCACAACAATATGATTGATGAAACTTTTGCAAGACAACAGGAACACTATACGGACCCAAACTCGAACTACTTACTTGGACAATTGGAATGTATAGTGTAGTTTTTAACTTACTGGGTGGTCTGTCTGGCCAGTTCCTCCCATATTACTTTTCTTTTTCTATTTTTAAATTAGCAGCTGAATGTTTAAAGTGATATTTAAATTAAATTTAGAAGAAGAAAACAGTGTTTAGTATAAGTAGTGTAGGTTTTCTTTGTTACATTGTAAGTAAAATCTTTATTCGTTAAATAAGAAAACTCGTGGGCATAGATTGTGAAAATGTTTATATAGGTGATATTGGTTACGTGTGAACTTTGCAGTAATACCTCTTTTTCATCAATTTTTTTTGGGAGTCTACATTTAAGACTGACATGTTGATATCGAGTGCTTGTTGTTGTAGGCATGGTTTCTGGTCACTTAACTCATTTTTTATGTTAAACATATTTCTGTTGCACAGGATAATGCACAGTTGTGTTAAGATTAAGTTAGTTACTGCTGGGAAAGGATTTACATGCGCACGTCCACACACACAGAGCTTTTGTCCCTGCTCTCCCTGTCCGTGTATCCCCCACCACAGCCTCGCATGAGTTGAGTAAATATTTGTGATAATAATGATTGATAGGTACTATAAGAAACCATGATTCTGTACGGGATAGCTTTTACACATCTTTTGTAATACACCACTGTTAATGATCGTGTTACAGCGTTCCTGAGAAGGTTTAAACCATGATTATTAAACTATTTGATAAGTGACTGGTAATTATGGTGAGTAGTGACTGAAATAATACTGTTAAAATTATTTCAGAATTTGAAAAATGTTATAGTTATTGTTACCACCTTCCTTTCCAGATCTTTTTCATATATCACCGACAGAGTATTTGTTAAACTGAAAATAGTCCTTTGGTAAGCGATGTATTCTGTTACTTGGTCTAGTATTTGTGTCAGAAGACACAGAATCAGTCACATATGGATATGTTAGTTTTGTTCAAAGAAGACTGAATGAATTGTGTTATATAAAAGAATGTTATTATATTGCCTTAACAGGATAATCTGACAAGTTATGAAAATTTTTTAAAAACAAAATTTGTACATCATATTTATTTCAGTAATCCAATTTTTACAACGGAAGATATAATAAATAAATCTTGATGTTTGTTATTAGGTTGCCACAAAAAAGAAGAAATATTTTACGGTTTAGGGGACTTTTTTTGACAGGTTAGGATGCCTACTATAAGGGAAGGTCAAAACTGGTAAAATGTTGAGAATTATTATATAAGAAAATTACAGGTACCTTGACAATTTTCTGTGAACACTGTAGATTAATAATAAATAACATTATAATCCAGTAAATAAGTTTATCTTCTTTCAATAAATATGATCATGTTGGGGTGCAGTGAGTTTTTAACATTTTAACCATCTTAAAAACCATGACGGTGTTTCATAAAAATATGAAGTTCTTCTCAAGGCTGCTGGACCCATATACTCTTGTTTTGAGGATATCCTCCAGCTTTTCGTGGTGGTGAATAAGGGCGAAATATCTCCAAATACAAAGTTCAAACTGAAATTACATACAGCATTTTCATGACATGTCAAACAAATCTTAATTTTTAAAATAAATAAGAAAAATTGCAGAAAAGTCCAGGCTGTGGGGAGTGACCTCTGCTAATGTGGTTAGGAGCCTAATCATTTAAAATGTTAAGGCAATAAGTACTAAATGAGCTTTTCCAGAAAAAGAAATTTTAAAACTCCTTCTCCTGCACATTACCTCTCCCGTGTGTGTGCGCGCCCGTGTGAGTGAGTGTGCACTGGTAAGTAAGTTTATAAAGACAATTTTTTAATTTTTGTAAATTGAAGAATGTTTTTCACAGCAGCAGTACTTTTCAGAGTTTATTTTTAGTTCAGTCTTTTTAATAGTGTCATATTTGTGAAATGTTTTTACAAAAGTTAGTAAAGTTGTATTAGACCATCTACTTAATTTTCAGTATCTAAGAACGTAATATAAAGAAGCTTCATGTGCAATGGACAAATTGTATACCATCAAAAGTATATACATTTGTTTGGTTGCGCTCAAACTGTAGTAAAGTGTGTTTTACTTAAACAAAAAAGCAAACATTATGTTGTAAATACATTACACATATTTGTGTGTTTTTATAGTAGATTATAAATTTAGGTTGAGATTATTAATAAATAAGATGTTTTATTTCTTTTTTTTTGTAAGTAGATATAAAAATAGAGAGTAATGTATATGATTGATTATGTACAGAGAATTTAAACAAGAATTTATGTAGCTCTCCATAATTATTAGTTTAATCTGGCTTTTGAGACAACAAAAATAACATAAGGTCTTAAAATCGCATTGTAAAAAGATAAAAAGCGAAAACAAAATAAAAATAAATTTGTTATTGAAATAAATAAATGGTGTTTTCTGAATTATTCAGGCTAATATAGAAAGTTCTTTCATTGTATGCTTTCATGTATCACCTTTGAATTTTTGAATATATGTATATGTTTTGGCTGAGGGTTATGTAAATAAACAGAGGGAAAATTTAATTAATAATGGTTAAATGAAAAAATATTGTATTGAACAGTAATGATTTGGCATGATTTTATATAATATTGAAGCAGTCGCTGTAATGCGAATACGACGAAACTGAGAAGTACAATTCTGGAAAAAGTTTGTGTTTTTGTAGTTTTTAATTAATATTACTTTTTTGTAGAAAATATAATTTAAACAAAGATTAAAATTTATTGCCATTATAATTAATTACAAAGTTGTATTGTGTATTATAATCGTGAAATGTGAAATGATAATAACTCATTGCTGCCCAGAACCGTAGGCATAACTTGATTGGAACACCGAGGTTGTGTGTATTGCTAGTCGAATATGTTGTATAACACTGTCTTATCTAAATGTGAAAATATATTTATTTTATTGAAGTATGTTACTATTATTATTGAAATAATTATAAATTATTTATTTTTTTTATGTGTGTATAATGAATATGTATATATATTATATAAATAAGGCCATAGCAGAGACTGTAAACCATTATTAATTTTTTTCATCTACTTAGTGTGTGTATCATACACGTGTTGTCTTGTAAGATAAATATGTAAACATCATTTTTTTTTACAAGATGTGTGTAATTGCTGCAATTATTTTTGCTTTAAGTGTTGATACTTGTATAAGAAATAAATTGTTTTCTAAAAAAAGTATGTATAAATTTCTTGTTCTTCTCAGTCCTACAACCATGTGTTGGTTTTAGGCTTCTTAACAATGCTTTTCCATTCCATTGCATCTTCCATTCTCCCCCCCCTCTCTCTCTCAACTGTTTTGAATTCATGGTTCGTTGTAGTGTAGTAGTAATTTCCATTATAATTTCTAAAGTAGTAAAGTATTATATTTTCTTCAATATTTCTGTCTCAAAATCCTTAAATAGTTTTTCCTTTTGGTTTTTGCCCATGTCTCACTACCATATGTTAAAACCTGTGTAGTCAGACTTCTTTTTTGCTTGTCTGTTTAAAATATTTGAGGTCTTCAGTGTCTTATCAGTAGTAACAGTGATCTACTTCGTTAGGCCTGTGGCCCCCTCCCCCTGACTGATACAACTCTCAGTCCTCCATCACTGGAGAGGGAGTTGCATATGTGCATGTGCGTGTCCCTTTGTTTCTTCTCCACCTCAGGCATGCTAGACAAGACTGTGTATGTATGTACCCAGCAATAGGAGTGGGCAGGTGCAATCCTTGACCCCAGACGGGCCCCGGAATGGGCATTGATTCAGTTCCACAATCATGACAGCCGTTGCGATTGCGGGTCCCAAACTAAACCACTGTGCTGGCTTGCATCACAGTAGAGGGGTGCTAAACTAGTATTAGAAAATAACAGGTATGAACAAAACCGTTCCAAAAAAATAACACGTACAAATACCTGTTATTATATACTTATTGTACATATTAATGTATTGTATAATGTGTTATAAGAAATAAATTGAAACCAAAAGTATTAACAGTGTTAGCTTACACTGTGACTTTATTAAGCTGTTAACTGTTTAAAAGAAAATAAGAAAGAAGAGAATTTATAGGCCTATCTCCTTTTGGGAATACTAATTTAAGTTTTTACTAGGAGTAAACAAACTGACATAGATTTAATATTAAATTATTGATTCAATTTTGGTTAGACAAATCAGTTTCAAAACTCAGGCAATGAAATTTAGAGTGCATGTAATAGCACAACAAATGTCAAGCAAATTACGTGATATGTGCAGTGAAGTTAAAATCGTCTCCGAAATCATATTAACAAAAAGTACTATATGGCCTATCAGCCACTGTGTAGGTTATAACACAATATAATTCGCTTTTTCAAAATTTACCAAATTAGTTACTAGTATAATATATAATTTGTTATTATAATATGTATTATATAACTGCAAAACACATGAGAATAAATGTAACATCAGTATGAATTTTTTTCATTTATTAAAAAAAGCTACGTCTCTGGCATAGAGGTATGTAAAGCCATCTACATGTTCCAAAACTATAATATTAGTCCTCCCTCTGTAATGAGCAGTTGGTTTTGTTCTCATTTGTACATAGCTCACAGTGTTTCTTCTGAACCCTTCTTATTTGCGCTAGTAATCACTACATATAGATAGGCAAACAGTTTTGAGGATTTTATTCTGACGTACAATTATCTCTCCAGTGCTTCCAGCATGCGATCAAAGAGCATGGTAGAGGTGTCTTTAACCATTAACAAGGTCTTTGGTATTTATGTCAAAGAAAATCACTTACTTATGTATTTTTTTTTTTTAATTTTAAAACTATCGATCAATATTAAAAACAAATAATATCCTGAACTGAACATTCTAAAGAAACAAAATACATTTTTGTCAAAAAATATTTCCTCAATATGTTGGTTAGCTATTAACGCCAATGATGGCAGACTGAAGTAGTTATAAAGTCATTTATTTTTTCTTAGGTACAAGAGCTAAGCCACCTATTGGTTTTTTTATACACTTTTGTTTTTTTTTGGAAACTAAGTAATCACCCTAAAAAGCTGAATAACTATCCAAACCATTCAAATTTGATCTTTTTAATTTTGTGCAAGTCCCTTTGGGGGCAGGGATAACGCCATTAAAAAAAAAAAGATAATTATTGGTTAATAAACATCAAATTTGGATAATTTAATATATCCTATAAGGCTGTTTTTGTATATATTAATGCTATCAGAAGTGTTGTCTACATCTAACAATGATTGTCTTTTGTTTCTTTTTAAACATGGAAATAATTTTGTTTGTTTGGATTAAATGAAGGCGCATGTAGCAATATTGAACTACAAACTATATTTCAGCATTGTAATCCTGAAACTGTTATGAGAAATTGTTTTTGTTTAAAATCTATACTGAGCGTTATAAATTGGAAGAAATCTTTCAAAAATGAATCGCATTCTGCCATTCAGTTATGAGAGTCCTAAGTATTGCTGAAAAAACAATAAAGCAAAGTGCAAGTTTCTAAAAAATATACAAACATTTGGTAAGTTTCACAGTTTATTATTTACCTCTGACAGTTTATAAAATACACTGTGCAGAATGCGATGCTATTATATCAGACAATCTGGCCGTGCTCTGAAACTTTGCATTTCTGAACATAAGAAAGCAATTTCTCTAATACAGATTTTACAGATCATTGCTTACAACACAATCACTTCATAGATACAAAAAACAACACTACTGTACAACATACAAAAACGTAAAAAAATGGATTTATTAGAAATTAGAAAAGCAATCAAAAGTAACAAAAATTTTAACAAACTGAATTCTGTGTATCCCCTTTATTAAAAGTTGTTATTTAGTCAAGTTAATTTTTATATTTTGTCTTCCGATTATACTTACTTTTTACAAACACTTGACCTTCTCTTACTAGTTCCTTCACCCCCTCCACCATACACACCCCACACACATGTTCACCACCCTTACATTCTTTGTTTTGTTGTTCCTTGATCTCTTATATTTTTCCGACATAATTTCATAAATTTGTTGTGTCTCAAAAGTTTTTGAGTAAACCGACATTACATCTGCTGCAAAAATCAGTAAGCAGTTCCAAATATCTTATAAGCTGAAACAGCTGTCAGAGGTAAATAATAAACTGTGAAACTTACCAAGTGTTTGTATATTTTTTAAAAACCTTTGTATTAATATGTTTCACCAAGTGCCCAACGAGTCATCAATCAGTATCATGAAAAGTGCAAGTTGTTGAGACGATAGCAAGACAGTTGAGTTGCTGGGAGCATGTATATTGGATTTTGTTCACTACAGATATATACATATATATTGTATATTAAAAGATGGAGACTTCAAAACATTGTCCGTAATACAAATCATGTACTATAGAAATGCAAGTTCAAGATATTTCCATGGAACGATTTATTTAATTGCAAATATTGTACCTAACATTTGACTAAACTGTCTTCCATTATTGGAATGTATGTTCATTCATATGTAAAGTCAAATGAGATATGAATTAGTCATGCAGCAGTGACAATTTGACATGACAAGAAAGGAAAAACAATTAAAAAGCAGAACATATCACAAGACAAAAGAAGATTGAAAGTCATAAGTTTGCTTAGTGTGTTTTGAGTGGAGCCACACATGTTGTAACAGTCAGGTTTTATGTTGATGTAACCCTGAATGTGGCATAGTTTCTTGGACACATTTCAGTAGGTTGTTGCTGACAGGATACCATATAACCACTGCAACTGATACCGATGCAGCACGGCATAACTACAGGGGAGTTATTGCCCCCCAAACGTATTAAAAGTTTCAGCAAAATTCCATAATCGCTTAACGTAGGCATATTTCTAAGCCAGATGCATGTGTTAAAGTAAGCCTTATAAATAACTAGAAATAAAAGGAATTGTAATATTTATAAATTAATAAAATAAAGTTGGAGGATTCTTAACAATGACGATCACTCGATGTCTGGTAAATAACATATGTATTTGCAGCAGATGTAATGTCGGTTTACTCAAAAACTTTTGAGACACAACAAATTTATGAAATTATGTCGGAAAAATCCTGACTTTGTTGTGAGGAGTCCATTCAAGCTTGTCCCCCGCTCTTCTCCAGGCGCAGCTTCTAGTTACAACAGTGTAACAGACGCATATTTTAACATGAATTGTATGGTGGCACAGCAGCTCAATCATGTTAGTGATCCACCAGTTTGCTATAACTGCACACATTCTGTTGTAATCTTATTGTTACCCTTTTATTAATTAAATCCTTAAATTTTTAGTGACCGTCAATCAGTGAATGTTTTAGTGGATGGTTAGTGAGGATCGGTCAATAATACAACTTTTAGTTATTTTGCGTCGACGTTTCGACAATATTTATTGTCATCTTCAGTAATATCCAATTGTTGATTACTGTTTGTTTAATTAATTAATTAAAATAACATTGTAATACTGTATAAATTAAGTTCTCTCATACTATAATTTGCTCGCTTTCTTAAAAGATAATTTGAAGATGTAAACAAACTATCATAAGTCTTCACATAAAAAAATGATACATACATACGCACGCACACACTCACATCACCAACACGTTCACCCAAATATTTAATTGTTTCGTTATGTTTGACATTTGTATTGTATTTCATACACAGGTCCTGAAGATGACAATAAATATTGTCAAAACGTCGACGCAAAATAACTAAAAGTTGTAATATTGACTGATCCTCACTAACCATCCACTAAAACGTTCCGTTTATTAATGTTTTAGTGTCACTGTTTTTAGTTGTATGAGTTTAGACAAAAACTTTCTGAAGGATTAATTGACTAATTATAAATATATTACTACTCATTCGGATCACTATTTTTTTTATTGGTAAAAATGTTAAAACTTTTACCTTATAGCCTGAACTAGTTTTTGTTTATTACAAGCTTCATCAGAGACTGCCGCTAGGAGCGCTGTTTGTCCTGTTCTTGGTGATGGTATTGTCGTTCCAAATATCGTGTGTGTGTGTGAGATATGTTCGGTTAGTATGTGTGATTTAAATTGTCTGTTTGTTTAGGATGTTGTTTTTGTGTGTTTGTATTTTCTATTTGTTCAAAAGTGTCTTGTTTTTGGCCTTTTGTGTGTACGCGTAGAATTTCCATGTTGTTCTTTATGTTTGTGTACGTGTGGTTTGCCTCAATGAGGTGGTTTGCAAAAGTGGATTCGGTAGTGGAGTGTAGTGCCTTTGTGTGTTCAATGTATCTGTTTGAAGCTACGTCCTGTCTGGCCTATGTAGACCCGAGTCGGTAGTGATATATCAACATGGGACACATCATGGACAACAAAATCCAAGGATTAATTGAACTATATGATTTGTGTTCTTGTTTACGGAATTATAAAAAGAAAATTCAGATAGGCAGTTGAGAAGAGATTTTTCAGTCATCACAATCCCATGCAAAGCCAGTGCGTGTAAAAGTTTTCATTTGGAAATGTTTAACACTTTTTATTTCATTTACTTATTAGCTAAATGGTGTAAATAACATGGAAGAATTCCTGTTTCTTATAAGCAACATACTGTACAATGGGATACTCAGTGGAATAAAGAATATCCATCTCCGCTGCTGTGACATAATAACGCTGCTCTTTCATTGTGTTGTACACCTGACACTATGATATAAATTTAATGAAACTTAATATCCCAGCAAGTCACACCTTGAATAGCTTGTTTTAGTTTTTTATCCACTGTGATGAGAAGAGGGACAGGCAAACATTTTTCAGCAAACAAGATTGTTACAGCTTGTTAGTAGTTGGCTGTTATTTATTACAATTTTACATTAGCGTATGTTCAGCAAAATACACCCATTCATTTAGCAAGTTACAGATTTTCCATAAATAATTATCTTGGTATGTAAAGCTTTGTTAAGATAATTCTAAAATTTAGTTAAATGCTATTACATTTGTTTCTGTGGTTCATTTCTAATGTTTTTCATTATATTATGTACAGTGTTTTCATTGTTTGTTTGTATTTTATTTGCGTTTTCGTGTAGACGTGTACAAGTAATTGTATTACCTCATTACAGGTTACATTATTTGTATTACAACTTTATTTGTTGTTGGATAAATAAAAAAAATGCCATAATTAATACGGTACTTAGTATCTTTAGTCTTGTAACCTCTATTGGAATTAATTATTTCTGAGAATTGAGAAATTTTTATGGCCTAACATTCCTTCAACTAATTTTACTTTTTTATTTAAAATACAATTGTTATTGCAAACAAGTCTTTTCAAAATAATATTGGCTACAATAGTGTTCAAAATGAATGAGTGTCCTTAATCCTGTAATCAAAACAAAAGTCGCGAAATGTTTCAGAACTGGAAAACGGAAGATTGCGGTATTATTTCTTGTCAGTAGGAAACTAGTGCAAGTTGAGAGGAGCTACTTTGATGCTTTTGAGATGTGATGCTGGAGGAAAGCCCTAAGAATATCGTGGGTGGAAGGAGTAACTAATGATGAGGTTTTTAAGAGAGTGGGTTAAAAAAGGATGCTGATTGGAACCACTGTAAAAAGGAGAAGCAGTATGGTTGGTTCACCACCCTGACTGAGAGACAGTGGAAGGGGGAGGCCCAGGCAGGAGTACATGAATTTGGTAAAAAAAGTAAGAATTTATGTGATGATCAAGAGACTGTCTACGGAAAGGAAGAACTTGCAATGCAAGTCTACCAACTGCTGGATTGAGGAGAAGAGATATCCATTATAATTTGAAAAGCTTATAATATCATATTACAAATTGAATTTTGAGCAAAAAATAACATAGTCAGGCAAAGTGATAAGAAAATATCAGCCAGTTCTGACAGCATTCTTACTTGCTGTATTTTTCTTTTTTTTTATTTAATAATTGTACATTTTGTTTGTAAAATTTTTGTAAGCTTAATAGTATACAAACAAACTGTGTTTCTATCACAATTAAAAAAACAAACACAATCCAAAAGTTTTGAATGTGAATAACATTTTATATGGTCTTCACAATATTTCCCACTCCTCCATCTGTTGTAATGGGCCACAACAGGGGGGGGGGCCTTCTTGCTTATAACATTACGCTTAAAGTATTATGCCTTTCTGCATCTTCAAACATGATTAGGAATTATTTTTAAAAGGTTTTTAGAAAAAAATCAAGAATGACACAAAACTCAACTGAACCCTTTTTTTTTCAAAGCGATCTAAGTGCCAAAAACAAAATGTGTGGAAAATGATAAAAAACAGTTTAAACATTTTAAAAAACAATTTTATTTGCCAAAAAATAATGTTGCTGTATATAAATGATTAAAACATACAAAGTTTTAAAAAAATTTGTTAAGGAACAAACAAACAAAAAATTGGAACTAGCATATTTTTCAGAAAGATCTATGTCCAAGTACACATTTCTTCCAAAGTGATCTATATCCGTTCTTGGCTACTCGCACAAAGACCGGTAAAAATCTTTGTTTTCATCAGCCAAAAAGTCCAGCATTCTACGAAGATCTTTCTTGTTTTCTGATATGGGTACTGTAAAAGGTAACTGTTCTAGACGCATTGTAATGATGTCTTCGATCTTTACTCCTTTTTAAAGTACATAGCACTTCTCCCAGTCACCTACTTCACTAAAGTTCTTCCTGATCAGCACATAACCTGGATTATCTTTGCAAACTTTTAGCCATGATACCATTGCAATTTGCAGATTTTCTGTGTTTATGTATGTGTCTGAAGCTTTGTCAAAATCAAAAAATCTTTCAGACATGTCCACAACTTTAAATGGAAGGCCTAGCGGATCTGATGACTTGTGTTACATGTTCAACAGTTTAAATCTTTGAGCGTTTCGCCCTTTTTTCAATAATAGCAAAGTCTCTATCAGCTGCAGAAAAGCTATGGCCAGTTAGCAAAAATTTGTGTTCAACACTGTCAAACAAGCCGGCAGCGACTGAATACATATACAAAATTACCAGCATTCTGTTTTTTAACTGCCCAGCGCAGTTATCACTCCAAACGGAAAGTTGTTTTTTCTGAGTTGAAAGAATACCAGAATTTATTGCTTGAAGCAGGCACGATTCCATCTGATTTCCTCCACGTCCAGATTGGCCTTCATGCCAAACACATAACGCCATCTGAGGTGTCGCTTACATGGATTCCGAAGTTGAAGCACGGCAGTAGTACATGTCACTATGTGTGAGTTTAGGAATAGAAAATACCTTTTGCAAGTCAATTACAACATTAAGAGTTTTACTGTCAGGTTGAGCACTGTAAATTGTATCACTTTGCATCATTTCAAATGCTTTTTCTGCCTTTCTTTGGTGAAACGCAAGTTGTGTCTTGGCTTAGTTTGCTTCTGAACACACTTCACTTTTGGATTTAATGTGAAGAAGATCACATGTCTTACAAGTATTGACACGTGGTCTTTTAAAAGACAACTTAGGAAAATCCTGTAGAAAAACTTTTCTATAGAACTTATAGGTTATGTTACTGTTAGGATATTTTGCTTGAAAAAGCTTGTTAATGTTAAATTCAGGACTTAAATACGCTTTGTCGTCATTTTTAGTCGCTCCACCACATTTGTCTTTAAATACAGTCTCCCCAACTTTTTCTTTTTAACAAGTAATGTGATTCGCTGTGGTGAAAACCCAAAACTGCTTAAAAGTATTTTCTTACAAACCTTTTTCATACGTCCAGATGCATCTGGAATAGTGTAGCTGATAGTTGATTGCCTTCTACTGTCATCAGGATTATTGTAGAACCCATGCCTGCGTCTCTGAACAGGTAAGACATCTATGAGCCCCATTAGGTAGTTTCCTTTAACGGTCTCGTCAAGTTTGTTGAAAGTTTCATGAAGTTTAACTTTCACATCGGTAACCTCCTTGCACTGATACTTGCACTTGCAGATTGTCTGTAAAAAGAAAAATATAAATAGTATAAATGTGGTAACAGTGTGTACCAAAGTACATTAATTATTTACTAATACAATAGAAGAAGGTCTATTCAAAACTAACCTCATTTCCAGGTGGTGGTTTTGACTGTCTTTTCTTAATAACATTTTGCTTAGGCTTCCTTTTCCTTCCTCTCCTTGACCTTTCGCCATCTCTATTTTCTTCAGTAGTGAATGCGACAACAGTATTATACATAACTAATTACAGTTAGAAACAAGCAATGTAAAATCACGCCTCCCTAGCACATACAGCTGAAAGAAAGCAAGTAAACAACAGCTGGCACTTAGATCTGTTAGCTCTGCTACCCTTCCTGGACATATTCACAGCGCATTCTGTGAGGCTTATTATAAACTACTTGGACAGGTGTAGCACTTAGATCTATTAGCAGTACAATGGCACTGGCACATACATCGCTTTGCAAGGAAAAAACATGGAATTGAATTTTAGGCACTTAGATCGTTTAGAAAATAAATGGTTCAACTGTACAAAAGTTATAGATGTTTCAGGATTACTGTATGGTTTGGTATTCATTTGAGACAAGTAGGCTAATTTGCAGCTGAGATGTAATTTCTATCAGTATAATGTTACCAGAGGGGACAGAGTAAGAATAAACAAATATTTATTTAATAACCAACATTTCTGGTTATGTATGGCTTTTATGGTCCCTTAGTTCTACAGTGCTATTTTTTTTTTTGGTTATACTGCCAATTCTTGCCTCACATAATTTCTTATACATTTAAATCTTGCATCCGTTGTGGCCTATTACAACAGGTGGAGGGGCAGGAAAAATTCTAAAGGTCATACAAATTGTTATTCACATTCAAAACGTTTAGATTAAGTTCTTATTTTCTTTTTTAATTATGATGGAAACACATTTTGTTCTTATACTATTAAGCTATACATTCATTGTACAAACAAAATGTGCAATTATTAAATTAAATATCAGTATGGAGAACCATACATGTCTTCCATGTTCTAAGATTTATATTTAAAATAATTTTAGAAATGGAATATTTCCATAGAAACTACTTCTTTCTTCAGCCTTAACCACAGTACTGTGGTCACTAACGTATACCACCTCACGTTAGTGCACTCAGTTTTCACTGATGATGGCAGTCGATGGCACTGCTGAAACATCTGGTTTCGCAGAAAACGTTGGACCACGGCCAAACAGCCTGGGAAGGAATTTTAACAACAAACTACTTCTTTGTTGCCGATAACGTAGTACACATATAAGAAATTATCCCCTCCCCCTTCAACTATCATTATCATTTATAGAAAATTACCCCCTCCCCTTCAAGTACCATTTTCACTTATAGATATTTCATCTACCTTTCTACAGTGAATTATTATGACCTTCTTTTCAGGGTAATCTATTTATCGAAATTAAGTGTTTTACTTTTGTTAAAACATAAAACGTTGCAGGTAAACTACCCCTTCCTCTTAACTGATCTTCACCAAAATCGATAGGCCCTGAGTCCTCTACAACTCGGGCACATATGCAAAAAATTATTTGACTCTGTTTGAATTTGCAGCAGTTATCATTCGCCACATAAAAAATTCTACACACAGACTTTTCAGAAAATGACTTTATTTCATGTTTTAAGGGTAGTACAATCAGAATCAGCCTTTATCCCGAACACGATTTTTTTTCGTCATCACCATACTTCCATTGCCTTATGGAACATGGAAGTAAAAGATGTCAGAACTGGCTGGTATTTTCTTACTACTTTGCGTGACTATGTTATTTTCCACTAAAAATTCAATTTGTAATATGATATAAGCTTTTCAGATTATAATGGATATCTCTTCTCCTCAATCCAGCAGTTGGTGGACCTGCAAGTTCTTCCTTTCCGTGGACAGTCTCTTGATCATCACATAAATTCTTACTTTTTTTACCAAATTCATGTACTCCTGCCTGGGCCTTCCCCTCGCACTATGCCTCTCAGTCAGGGTGGTGAACCAACCGTACTGCTTCTCCTTTTCACAGTGGTTCCAGTCAGCATCCTTTTTTCATCCACTCTCTTCAAAACCATGTCATTAGGTTCTCTTTCTGTCCATGATACTCTTAAGGCCCTCATTAAGCACAACATCTCAAAACGTTCAAAGTAGCTTCTCTCCTCTTTCCTCAGAGCACCGGTACCTCTGTCTTTTCTTTGTTATATAGTGCTATTTTTGTTTTCGGTTATGCTGCAAATTCTTACCTTACATCATTTCTTATTCATTTTAATCTTGCATAATTTATATATATATTAAACTTCCACTATGAACACTTACTTTTTGGTTTTGTTACCCAGACGTTTCGACGTGGTATTCATCTTCTTCAATGGGATTTAAAAATTTGTTGGTATAATTTGTTGGTACTTTAAGAAATATTGTCTCTAATTATGCCAATTGTTAAAAAAACCTTTCCCTGATGACCATCTAATGACCTGGTGGCCATGATTCAGACCCACACACCAAAGCAGGAACTGCCATCTTTTTTAAAATTTATTACAGCACCCCTCATGGTTTTTCTCTTGCAGAATTTTTTTCGTAATGCCACTGATAGCATTTTTTTCTGATAGCTTTTAATTTGATTAAAAACAGATTAGGATACCATCCTGAGGATAATTTGTAATATGCTATCTGTTGTATTGTTTGGTTATCAATAATAGAGCTTGTTCGTACTAGGATCTTTTCTGCATTATATTCAATTATATCGGTATATTTCATCATCATCTTCAAGGAGTAAGCCATAGAGCTGGACACTCCAGCGGTTCCTTGGACGTCCCACACTTCTCCGTCCCTTTGGCTTATAGTTCCATAGTTGTTTGGCGAGCAAAGATGTTCCCACCAATTCAGCCGATACTGGGCAATCCTGTTGAGTACACTCATAATATTCAGTTCCTGCCGTATATATGTGTTTCTTCTATGATATGGAGAGTATATCCTGCCACGTGCTTGAAAAATTTCATTTCAGCTGCTTGGATACAACTGGCCTGGCCTTTAGTTAAAGTCCAATTCTCAGACCCATAAAAAAGTGTGGTAAGGCCCGTCACCTTGTAGAATTTTAGGCGTGTTTCTCTACTTGCTGACTTAAGAGTTCGCCTGATGGTCCCGCACATACAGTTGAACTTGTGCAATTTTTTCACAAGGTTGTTTTTGTAATAAGACACACTGTAGCCAAAGTATTCAAAATTGTGACTTGTTCTAGGGCAGTACCATCTATAACAATTTTTGCCCTTACAGGATCAGTTCCATGAAAAGCCATTACCTTGGTCTTGAGTGTGTGTAATCTAGAGCCTTTGCAGATTCGATTTAACAAATAATGTATACTTATCTGCACCTGTTTTCCAAGTCCGGCGAAATAGCCTGATCGTCCGCAAGCAACAAAGTGTCAATTCCAGAATGGCCACGGGGGGGGGGGGGGGCACTCCGGCTTCCCATGCTTAACCTAGTGATCAGCTGTTGTTGACGCGTATGGTCCGAATTAACAGCATTTTGTACAGTGCATTATTTTTGAGTGTCGTTTTTGTTCATTACAATTGTTTGAGTGTAAAAAAATTATACTCATTGAGTAAACTTCGCATTACTGGCTGGTGTGGACTGAATAAAGTATAGTCTTTAATTTAACAAGCGAAGCGAGTACTCAGTTTTAACTCAGTTTGTGTGTGTGTGTGTGTGTGTGCACGTGCTTGTATGTGTGTTTTGAAGTGTACATAAACTAAAAATAAACTATTTGTCATTTAGCCATTACGGTTATAAATTTAATTGAACAACAGTACAGTAGTCTGGGTTGGGGTTTGTAGTGTCAATTGTACTCAAACTAGTAAAGATTGGTTTAATTCGTTTAAAATTGATAGCGAGTTTAAAATTGATCTCGGTAACAGATAATTTATTAGTTAATTTACCTCTACTTAATGTAATCCTTCCCTCCTTATTTTTTTAATGTTTCACTCCCGAATCATACCAAATTAAGGGATTGTTTATCCTCTATAGGTCTCTAGTGATCGAGAGGCCGCATGGAAGTCAGCTCTGTTAGAAAACGAGCGCTATTAACAATAAGTACTTTGCCCAAAAAAAGTATCGACCAGGAAACTAGCACTGAGTTAAAACAGGACACAGAAAAAGATATAGAAATAGTGAAACTTCGTGAAGAAATTTTACAGCTAAAAAAGAAAAATGCTCTAAATCTACTTGCGCTAAAACAAATGCAAGCTGCTCTAAGAACACTCAAAAGAGCAAGATATGTAGCGTCTTTCAACCCGTCCAAGACACCACGGGGAAAATTAAATCAAGATGTAAAAGATATCCTGTCTAAGTGCTTCGCTCCTAGCCAGATTCGATGTCTTTTACAAGACAAGAGGGTTAAATGGTCATCAGAAGACACCGCGAATGCTCTCATGCTAAGAATACTTTCAAAGAAGACCTACCAAGGAAGGTTGCGAGTACTTAAGTAAGCGCAATTTCTCCTTACCCACTCGTTATACTCTCCAAAAGTGGACACGACAGTTTAAATGCAGGCAAGGCATCCTTCAGGAAGTTTTGTCTGTAATAAAAGCCAAGGCTACAAATTTTAGAGAACTTGAGAAAATCTGTGTCCTTTCTTTCGATGAAATGAGTGTTGATGAACGTGTGTGCTACGATTCATCTGATGATGTAATTCTGGGGCCCCACAGTAATGTTAAGATGGTCATGATTAGAGGTCTGTTTGCCAAGTGGAAGCAACCCATTTATTATGATTTTGATGTAATCATGACAGATGAATTGCTTAAAAGCATTATCAGTGCTGTTGAGAGCAGTAATATTTATGTAGCGGCTGTGACATGTGATATGGGGGGAAATAATTCAAAAGTTAGATGGAATTAGGCGTAATCACAGAAAAAATGTTCATTTACCCAGTTACAAACAATAAGGTGTTGGTTTTCTGTACGTAACTCATCTTTTGAAGCTACTTAGAAATCATTTTCTAGACGATGGGCTGTTACTTTGCGATGGCACTGAGGTTAAAAAGGATACAATAGAAAATCTGCTACAGCAACAGACTGGAAACTTGACGTTTTACCCAAGAGTAACTGTCCGGTCTTGCCCAAATGTAAGATTTGCTGCACAGTTGTTTTCAAATCGTACAGCAAAGGCGCTGAAACATGTTGCAAATAAAGAGCGCGAAAGCAGTTTCATCAAACTAGTAAATGATACATTTGATGTTTTAAACTCAAGACTTCCAAAAGACCAGAAAATGCCCCTCAGAAGTGGGTACGGCATGAATTTAAGGCGTCAAGAAAATACTTTAAAACAGTTTTTGGACGTAATAACCAACATACGATTGGCACGTAAAAAAAGTCTACTACCTTTTCAGAAAGGTTTCGTTATGTCCTTAAATTATTGTTTGGTCTTTATGAACAAATGACAATGAATCATGGGGTGACATACATATTGACTGCTAGATTCAGTCAAGATTGCCTAGAAAACGTTTTTTTCAAATTTGCGGATTAGGCATCTTTTATAATAATCCCACTCCCTTTGAAGTGCACAACAGAATTCGGCTCTTGATTTTAACAGGTAGCACGGACGATATACCGTTATCTGGAAGTGTGTCTGTGGCTGAGGATGGTAGCATTCATTCTACCGAAGTTATGAAATCAAATGACTCTGACGAAGACTTCATGCAATTTGTTACCAGTGAACTAAGCATAGACGTAGTTGAACGTACATTAATACCAACTACTCCGAATAATGACACCGACGAAGCAGAATTGTTAAGAACAGAGGATTTGGCCCAGTCTGCAAGTGACAACGATGTTCCTCAAAATGCCTTAAAATATCTGGCTGGGTAGGCCTACATCGCATTCAAGTGACACTCACTGATAAAAGTCTAGGTGTGAGAGGCAAAACATTGTGTCTTTCCAGGGAACACAGTTATGACCGGGTATCGATTATATCAAAGGGGGGCTTACCCATTCGTCAGACGACGTTACAAACACTGATTCAGTTTGAGATAGTTTTTGGTTCTTTTCACAGACCTACAGTGTCAAAACAATGACATTCATCAGAATCTGCCACCGGAACAAACAGCTCAAACTCAAGTTACTTTAAAAGTAAGGAGCAACAAAGGGCCGGCTCTGGGTAGTTTCGTCTTCAAAAATTTAAGTCCCCTATGAATATACGGTAAGTATATTACTACTCAAAGTTTTTTGTTGGTAAAAATGTAAAAGTTGTACCTTATAGCTTGAACCAGTTTTCGCTTATAAGCTTCGTCAAAGGCTGATATAATACCCTATGAAGGTATGTATCAACTAAATAACTATTTTCATTTCGTTAACAAAGTTATTTATGTTTACAACTAAACGTTCAAGCTTCAGTTTTTAACGTTATAACATGTGAAAATGTTGATAAAAAAAATTATTGTGATATTGATTATAATTACAATAATTGGAAGCTTGTTTCAAATATAGTAGAATACATAGAAATGTTTACACACGCATGCGCGCGTGCACAACTCGCACATACACACGTGTGGACGTATACACACACACACACACACCACAGGCCTGCAATGTCGCCTCTTTTCCGACTTATGTTTTACATATTGTGCCATTTTGTCAATATTATATGTAGACAGACTTGCTTACTTTTCTATTAAATGTGGAAATAGATTTTACCATTATTTTTTCTCACAAACCATTTAATCTTATTGTTTAATCCTTTTTCTATATGAATAGCTCTTTACAATTATTGTTAATACTCTGTGTGAACAGCAGGGACATGCTAAATAGGGCAGTGTTTCAGGTAAGATTGCATTGGTAAATCAAGGCTCGTGCGAATTCCTTCCACGCGGTGACATCACAGCAAAGCAACCAATGGGAGCGTAATAGGCCGGAGTGGCCTACTTTATACATTACTCTAGTTACATTGGAGTGGCGAATCATAAAATGTTCTGGAAGACACATCTGCCAGTTCTGTATGACATCGTAAAAAGAGAGAAAAGAAAAGGTGATAATGGACACCCTTGTCATACTCCGCAATTGGTCAGCCCAACTCTAGGAGCTGTTCTCAGTTTCCCTGTTTCAATTAAGATTTTATTCACCACATAAAGACTCTGTATCTAGCTGTAATGAGATGTTGTGGGATCCCTTTCCTTGCCATTATTGCCCATAGTTTGCTCCGATTCAATCTGTCAAATGCCTTCTCAAAGTCGATGAAAGCTATGTATGTGGGCAGCTGATACTCTACGCTTTTTAATGAGCTGGCCCATTTTAAATATGAAATCTAAACATGATCTTCCTGAAACCGTTCTGGGCCTCTGAAAGCATGGTCTCCATTATTGCATTCAACTGTGTTCTTGATTTAGAAGTATATTTTCTGTCATAATTATTTATTACCACGTGATGAGATGGCTCAACTGATAAGTGGCTCATTTGTTATGCCTTCATTATATATTCACTTAATCCATCTCCACCTCCATACCACTAGGGACAAACAATATATCTGTAACCACCACAAATGACATGGTGCCTACCAGCTACGTGAGACACATACAGCCTCTTGCCCCAGGATCAGGAGCAGTTCAAGGTTGGCATGTTTGGGTCCTTAAAAACCAAGTCTTATCCTGTGAGGTAGGTGACATGTGCACCATTTGGTATGTGGGGTGTGTGCAAGGTATGCTTCCGATAACTACTCAGTTATTCTCAACTTTTCATCCAGAAAGCAGTAGTTTCTTCTTGAACCTCGGTGTGGTATAAACATTAGCCGCCAACCAAGTTCGTTCTAAATGTTTGATTTAATGTGCATCAGCGGAATTGTTGTTATTGTTACTTGCAGTTTACTGTAAAATGATGATTGCATATTACTTAGTGCAATACTGTTAATGAGGTGCATTTGTTGTTTGTTACACTACTGTGTGTTGTTTTATTTATTTTTAATTACAATTAAAGACGCTGTAATATCAGAAGAACAAGATGGCTTCAGGAAGGGGAGGACATGCATATTTGCTATCTTTACACTTAAATTAATAATTGAAAAGAGAAGGGAATTTAACTTGGAGATGCATCTAGCATTTGTAGATGTGTCAAAGCTTTTGATAATGTGAAACGTTCGGTACTCTGGAGTATAGTGGAACGAAGGGGTTTCCCTTTGCAATTAATTAGAGTTCTTAGGAGCTTATATTACAAGACAGCGGTTGTCGTGGATTTGAATGGTAAATTATGAGAAGATATTCCTACAAATAAAGGTGTGAGACAAGGGTGCCCTGTTTCACCGACACTTTTTAATATCTACATGGCCAACATATTTTGGCAATGGACAGCTAAAGTTGACTTGGGAATATCACTTCAGCAAAATATTCATGTGAATGCATTGCTTTATGCAGATGACAAGGTAATGATACAGAAGACCAGTTACAGCGGACGATATTTACGTTCAGTACGTACAGATTTCTGCTACAAAATCTAAAATGATGGCATTTCAGGTCAGGAATCTATAAGAACTAAGATAGTCATGAATAATCAGATTTTGGATCAGGTTAGTCATTTTAATTACCTGAGTTGTAATGTCTCATATGGAACTGATATTGATTGGGATAGTAAGCTAACAAAATTTGGACGCATCTGTGGGACAATTCGTAGCTACCTGAAAAATGAAACACAGAAAGATACCCGAATGAAGTTTTATAAAACTATGGCTGTCCCCACATTCCTTTATGCTAGTGAGACTCTTGGTAAAAGGGACATGCGGAGTTTTTAGCCAGCTAAAATGAAATTTCTAAGAGGGACACAAGGTTGTTTTCTCTTGGATCGGAGAAGGAACAAGGATATTAGACGCGATTTAAACATTGTATCATTGCACCAGAAGACTGAAGACCACAGAAGATGGTGTGAAGACTTGAACCACATGCCTGCTATCTGTCTATCTATGGCTGCCTTGGGTTATCACCCTACTGGGAAGAGAGATGTTGGTAGACCAAGGAGGAGATGGGTTCCGGAACAGGTCTAAGGCCTAGTCCTTGGAGTGGTGATGATGATGGCGAATTACAATTAAAGTTCGTGGTAATTTCATTTGCTGTCAGTTATTCTGTTCCCACTGTACAACACAGCGATCCATGCGACTGTCACAACAAAGTTCGAGTTCAAGGTTTAACTACAGATTCTTAATTGCAACAATCCTTAGATCTAATTTTTGGAAGTGAGCTGTTGATCCGTAAAAACTCAGAACCAAAGGGTCAAAGATTATAAAAAATTTGTTTTTTCTGAGAAAATTTTCGAAAACATCATATAAAACTGTTGCAACAAAAATTAAATTGTATGCTTTACGTAAGCTTATCGGGTGACAAAGTGTTAGGATACCTAAAGCCTTGTATGAGTTCTGTAAGTATTTATCTGGTTCAAGTTAAGCAGGTTACTGATCTGCTGTAAAACCCCCAAACTGGAGGACCAGGGACACTTCTATAGGTACAGTATTACTATTTCTTAGCTGAGGGACCGTGGTTTTAGTACACCGGAGACTCGTCCTTAAACTTCCCATTGGAGATGGATTTTGTTGGCTTTGCAATTGTTGTTCTGCTACTAAACAATTCTTAGTATTTACAGTGCCCACCCATCGACATCAGTGTACACCCTAAGATCTTCAGCCACACCCTATAATTTAACAGGAACAGAAGGGATAAATTGACAGGAAGGAAGGTTAAGAATACTGGGTACACAAGATGGGTCGTTGTGGGACATATTTCGTCTGACTCCTCAGCTAAGACGTGTCTGGCTCTCAACTTCAACATGCCCCTGAACTTTATTAGAGTATACAAACCTCCTCGCTCATGTGGACAGTGTTATAAGGCGATGTCCCCTGTGGAGGCACCCAGCGATATTCTCTCGTGGATAAGATGAGAAATCAAGATATTAGACAAAAACTAAAATCAAAATTTTGAACAAGAAGATTAAAGACAATAAGAGGAGATGGTGGCATCACTTAGACCGCATGGCAAATAACTGATTATTACCAGTGGTAGCCTTGAAATACAGTAAAACCTCTATAATTCGGATTATATGGGGCGAAGCCTAGTCCGAATTAGAGAAAAATCTGAATTATAGAATATTTTATAGAAATTCATACTACAGTATAGGTAAAGTGCCGTAAAAATAAATATTAATGGAAATTTAAATTTATTGTACTTACAAAATGGATAACTAAATTCACATAAACAACAATCTTTCACCATCAATGTTCTCAAGTTAAGTTCGCACACAAAAAGTTTATAAGTAATGCACACCTGCAATTATTAATGTACGTAAATATTAATGGAAATTTTATTTTATTGTATTTTACAAAACAGAAGAATAAATAATTTCACAATACCAACAAAAAAAAACTTCACTGACAGTGTTTTCACTTTAGCACACAAAGAGTTATGTACCTAATATTAATGGCTGGTCCCTGAAGTTGACGGTTTTGATTCTTCCAGAACTGAAGCTACAGGCTTAAAAAAGGTTGAAATTGTAGGCTGTTTTGCCCTGTTGTATTGTTTTTTTAATAATTTCTTGACGCATTTCTTTGATGATTAAATAGTATTTTTGAAATTCTGGGTCAGTGTCAATAAAGTTAATAACTGCATCGAGATTTTCCTGCACCTTGGGAAGTGTAGGCTTAGGAACATTATCATCGTCCTCTTCATCATCACTATCTTCTCCAACTTCTTCTTTCTGACCTTGCATTTGATAGACGATCTCTTCCTCTGTTAAATTCTGGTATCCTACGTCATCTTCATTGGCACCCAACCATTCTCTTATGTCTTCAATGTTGGTAGCTCCAAAAGCACCTGCATAATCTTCATCTTCCAAACCTTGCAGGTCGATCTCTGGCTCTTTATCGTACAAAATCTTATTCCATGCATTGCATAATGTAGATATTTTGATCTCATTCCAGCTGTTTGCCCTATTATAAATAGCACTTTTAATACTGTATTCCTTTATTTTTTTAAGAGTTTGTTCACCCCTATTGTCCATTTCTTCATCGTCCATAAAAATACCATGCATTCGTCGAGTTGTTGTAAAGGAGTTTGCAACTGAGGATTACTCCCTGATCCATTGTTGGATAAGCGAAGTCGTATTGGGAGGCAAGAACATAGTTTTGATTTTTCCATCGCTGCTAGTCAATAAATTACTGGAGGGATGAGCAGGAGCATTGTCTAATATCAACAAAGCTTTAACATCCTCTTCTTTTATTTTTAAAACATCTAGCTGGAATTTTCTAACCTCTGGCACAAAATTATGAAAAAAACCAATCGCAGGAAAATTTCTGAGTAAACCATGCAGTCTTGTTTGCTTTGTAAATAACTGGTAGGCTTACCATAATGTTTTTAATTGCTTTAGGCTTAGCTGATTTTCCAACAACGACGGATGTTAGACAGTGAGACCCATCTGCGTTTGCACATAAGAGAGCAGATAGTCTTTGTTTATTTACCTTTCGACCTTTCATTTGGTGTGGAATTGTCCATTCTATAGGCCTGAGTATTCTGAGGAATGGATCTCCAAAACAAGCCTGTTTTATCACCATTATAAATTTGGGAAAGAAGAAGTTTTTCATCAGTAATTACTGCTTTAAGTTTCTGGCAAAACGGTTCGACACTAGAAACATCGGAACTTAAACTTTCCCTAAATATTTTCCGGTTTACAATGAAATGCCGCTGCCGAAATTTAAAAAGCCATCCTGTACTAGTTTTAAAATCAGTTTCTCCCAATTTTTGAGTGAATCTTTCTGCCGCTGCCTGTAATTCTACACCTCTAACTGGAACACCAACTGAACGTTGCTGCTTGTACCAAGTGTATACAGCATCGTCAATATTACTGAACTTTGCTGCAGTCGTTCGTTTTCTTTTAACAATACTCACATTTGGCGTATCTTGCTTTAAAACAAAATTGGAAATTTTTTTTATGTCTTTTTTTATATCATAAAACATAGACTTACTAATTCCAAACTCGTTTAAAATATTCTGCACAGAATAACCAGCGTCTATTTTACTCAAACTTTCATTTTGTCTTCTAAAGTTAAAGTCTTGTATTTACCTCTGGCATTCATATTGTAATACACCTACAGTACTGTAAATTAATACTAAACAGTGTTTGAAGAAAATGTGGTTTGAAAAGCTGTATGCAACTAAGAAATAACTTAAGTACAATAGAACGCACACGAATACAATAACAATGACACACACACTACCAAAGCAGCAGTTGAAACTGCACTAAACCCAGTCGGGGTGGGGGTGCGTATTGCACATTTTGCCAACATAACGCTTTAAGAATTCCCTAAAGGCAAATGTTTTCACAAAGAATTCACAAAATTAATTTTTTTTGTGAATTATAATTTTTTTTTAGGGAGTCCGAATTAGAGAGGGTTCACTGTATTAACATGATGGGGAAAGTATTGTAGTAGGCTGAGGAGAAGATGGATTACTTAGATGGACTGTTTGCTTTTAGCAGTATACTGAATTTATTTTATGACATTTGTAACAAAATGAAACTTTGTGTGGTGTTCGGAGTTACAAAAAATTATGATAAAAAAATATTGGTTGAAAATAAAAAAAAATTGTATTCTTATTTATTTATTTATTAATTTATTAATTATGTATTTCTTGATTTTTAATTCTTTTAATTATTAATTTAATCAGTTTAATAGCTTAGAATAACCAGAATTGTTTTTCCGCGTTAACTAGATTATCTCCTGTTATAATCGATTAGCGGTCTTTCGTTATTCTATGAGGGTACTCCTTCAGTGATGTTATTTTCTTCTTTTCTTGAAGTGCAGGTGTCAAATATTATCTAAAATTCTGCTATCTATATTTTTACAAATAAACAAAACTCAAAATTATAATATTCGAGGAATTTATTAACATTATTGGGACTAATCGATTTTGAATCAATTAGTTAATCGACAATTCACAAACTCATATCTCAGGGCGATTGGTTTGGTTATATAAATTATTAAAGTTAAATTACAGGTTCTTTTAGCTGTTATGTTAGTCAGAGAAAAAGGGCAAAGCTGAAAAGTACAACACTTACAGAAAAAACTTCTTAATTATAAAAAATAGTAATATTATTTTAAATATAAATGTTAACAAATTAGATTGCTCGAACCCAAACGCTGTATGATGCTCTGCCGTAACCGCAAAGGATTCTGCGAATATTCCAAAATGGCCGCCCCCGTGCTGTGTGTATACGAGGCGCCTTCACTGCAGAATTTCTTCAAATAAATGTTGGTTATTGGTGTGTTCCTCTTCCAAGCAGTAGTGGTTAATTCCTCTTCATCACAGTGTAGTTATTCGGGATTAGTGGTCAGTTGTTCGGCATGGCAATCAGTGTTCAAATGTGTTCTTGTTCCAATGGTGGTGAGGTTTTACAATGTCCAATTTTTGTGTCGATAAAATTTTTAGTTCACGTTTATATAGTTCTGTTATCTGGAGTATGACTTCAAATCTTCGTAACTCGTTTAAGTTGGTTTATTCAACGTTAACTCGGGGTTGACTACTCACTTCTTTACATTATTCTTTTATTTTATTTTTTTTTTATAGGTGCATACAAAATTTCACTCTTCTATCTTTTAGAACGAATTCATTTGTCTGAGATCATTTCGAAGTGTACATCTCAATGTGTAACAATCAACTAACTCTCTTTCTTCTCCATACAATAGGTCCTGGCCGATTTAATATTAAATCTACATGTTTTAACCAGATGGCATTTCCGCCTAAATAATTGACTTTTACATTATATGATTAATTACATTTTTACTATTATTTAATTTTATTAAATACTAATTACATATCCAATTTCCTTATTTAATTCTGCATTATTTAATATCAAACATGATATACTTTATAGTATTTTGTACCTCAAAAAGTCATTTACAGTATATTTGAATGTAGGCCTTAACTGTACTTCCTGTCATTCTATGGTTTACTATTTCTATTATGTTCTAGTTATCATTGAGCAAGATCACTGATTGAATTAAAATGGTTATTTTTCTTTAATTCTTTGTAATTTTATGATTTGGTTAACTAATTTACATATTATCTTTAATTTAGGCTTTCCCCTTAGATTCCAGTGTTATTACACTTGAATTTTTTCTAATAATATTTTATACATTTCTTTAATACCTTTACAAAGTATTGTTACAGTTATAATACACAGTAATTGATTTATTTTATATAATTTTCATCAATTTAATTGATTTCTTTACCTTATTCATTAATTATAAGGTTGTTGAGATTTACCATTTGGCCTAGATTTTACACGTGTTCACATACAACGTTTATTATTATTACAGCTTGCTAATACCCTTTCTGACATATTATTCTTATAAAATCTTAATTACAATTCCCTTACTTAATTACATTAACGTTTATTATTGATTAATACCATTAAAACATAACAAATATTTTATAACAAAAAATTATGCTCAATCTCAAACATTCCAGCCTTGAGTTCAATGAACTGTTAAAATAAACAAAACACATCTGTTTTTCATCACTTAAATTATTCCTTAAAATTAACTTTCATGCAGCCTTGCTGTTTTTGTTTTATTTCAGGGATGTACCCTTTATCACTTCACTATTTAGTGCATTATCTCATCTTATTTTTTATTATATTATCTAACATTGTGAGATAAAAAATAGCACTTACTTGGGATTATCTTTAGTACATTTTCATAATAAAATAACTTGCACTGGTCCACTGTTATTCTTTGATCTTATCTCTATTCATTTTTCTAGTCTTATAAGATCAAGAATCTCATTTACAGGGGATCATTAAGATTTGTTTTTTCATTATAAAAATAACTTGCACTGGTACACTTTTAATTATACCTCTAGACACTTTTACTTATACATAGTTTACATTAATTCTTATTTTATTGCATTGTACTTTTCTTATTTATTTTCACCTTTTTTGTGGGTTTCTAATTTTACTACATGTGGTTGTTTTTCTAACAGTTGTTCTTTTATTATGGATGTTTGTCTATCCTGGGCATTTCCTGACCTGCTCCTATACTACCTGTGTATAATTACTTTATACATTGGCCTATCATTATTTTTTTATAATTTCTTATATATTGCATGGTTGGTTTAAATTTATTTTATCTCTTCGAACTATGATTTCACTTCACTGTGGTCCTTGATTAATTTTTATACTAGTTTTCCTTGATGTCAATTTATTTTTATTTGATAAATGATTATTTTTTAAATTAGAACAATGTGGATAATCTGTCCTGCTACACATTAGATGTCCATTTTTGAAGCAATACCACTTTCAATCAGTAAAATCACAAGTGAAGACAAACTTTCTTTATAACATTGTTGTTTTAATGTTCTATCAATGTTTAACTCCTGGAACCATTCTGCAGCTACAGCAGATTTCAAAAGAATTCTTAAAATCTTATAAATTGTTCAAATTTTTCTTATATTGTTGAATCATGTTTTCCAGTGTATCACCAATTCTAACAAACGCAGTTCTCAATTATCTTAAACCGAGTACATATTGTAACGGTATAAACCTTTTACCTACATAAAATACTAAAACTCACTGCTGCCAGAATATTACTTACCGTCATAATCCCTCTAAACTTACCTTTTAAACACCAAAAAACTTCAGGGCCGCCACAATATTTTATGGTTCAGTATCTAAACCTTTACATTCTTCCCTTATAAAAACTTAAATAAACTCGCTATCTGACCACCCTTACTTCAGAAAATTCCCCGGAACGTTAGACGAGTTTTTCAGCACAGAAAACTAGGAAATGGTTATGACGTAATAACTTACACTCAACAGATATTTACACTATAACTGCTCTTTACTTATTTTAGTCAAAAATTAATTTCTTTCTGTTTCTTACTTCCTTACTTAATGATACCAACTATTACAAAATATAATATTTCATAAATATGTTTAAATTGATAAACCAGTACTACGGCTTTTTCTCTTGTTATACTCTCACGCCAGACATCAACACAGACTGGTCTCTCACAATAACATTGTACTCACTCTGGTTAAACACGAGGTTCCCCTGAGGTTGACTACTGATTGAATTAACATTTATTAAAATTATTTATCTCCCTGATCTGTTCCGTTACAATGTGTCTGATATATGTAGCAAAAATGTTGAGTGGAACTACTGATCAGCTGACATTTCTTATGAGTGGTCTAGTAAAAAAAACCTATACAGTCACGAAAAAAATTTGAGTATATAAAACAGTGCTTCATTACAAAGTATCAAACTTAAGGTACTGAGTTATGAGAACTTCGGCTTGCTGGGTTGTAAGGCCGTGGTCCCAATGTTGTTTGATACAAATGTTTTCGGCCGCATGGGCGCCTGCAGAAATGTTCGCGGGGGGGGGGGTGCAAACCCGGGGATCTGGGATATATATATAACAGGAAATAAAAAAAATTGACATTTTTGTAATTTTTACTATATTTTCTAGTGAATCTTAATACAAAATATAAAAAAATTCCAAAAAATTGTCGATTTTTTTTTATTTTTCAGTCTGCGCCTACAATACTATGCAGTATTGTAATTTTTCATATACAAATTTTTGCCGTGTATAATTATATCTCAAATGCATTTTTAAAATAACGCGCCGCCAACTCTAGTAACTAATATTACTCGAATTCAGCTTTAGAACTAGATACTTCAAGATATCAACAGATTTGGACAACAACTAAGGAGGTTATACTTTTTGTTTCAGTCTTGATGTGCTATAAAATTAATGCAAAGAATTTTTTTATAAAATAAACATGAACACAAAGTTTTTCTTTTTTTATAGTATTAAGCCTACTAGATTCATTAATATTGATTTCATGCACTGAATTTGTCTTATGTTCAATAAAGTAAATTTTGTATTTCATAACTTGTATTTTTTGCTAATTTTTCCATTTTTGAAACCACCTTTTCAGGAGCCAGGGGGGTGCAAATGCACCCCCCTCGGGGCGCCCATGGCAGCCGTGCCTTTGATGGCCATCTTCAGTGCAGAAGGCTGCAAAACACTGAAAAAGGTTTCGTAGTCGGTGACCACTATGGCTGTGAGTAGGACACCCATATTTATAAACTTTTGGTATCCGCACGAAGTTGTTGTTTGACACCATCAGCCAATCAGAAGAAAGGCAAATTCTTATTGGTTCGCCACAACTCGTGTCCAAATAGCACTCAATATGAGGGACTTGTATTAGATTATTTTTCATTGTTTGAGGAAAGAAAATTCTGTCCATTTAATATATTAAAGTTGTAAGGTCCCTGTAAGTAGTAAATGATGATGCCTCGTTTGCCTATGTAGAAGGGCAGTTCTATATCTGAGTATATCAAAAATACAATTTAAGATTCTTTTGAACAAGGGATTTCATATGCTACAAGAAATTGTACGGTACCATAGGCCTACTGGGAATGCTTACGGTATCAATTGTCTGTTTGACAAGAGAAATTGCTTAATTCCACGTTAGGTTTTGTTTTGTTTTAAAGTTTTAGTTAGACATTAAAGGTATTATTTATAAATTATTAGTTTTTGTTTATATAATTAAATCTCACTTTATATAATCAGGATTTATAGTGTTCCAATGGTCTACTCGATCGTCTCAGGTACAGTGGAAACAAAATAAGTACACCAAGACACCAATTAAGTCACTAATCACCAGCTTTAATTTTTACAGTAAAACAGTTCGTAATTAACAACACAGTCTACTACATACAACAAATCAAATAAAAATTGTTCACATGCAATAAAATGTCACTAATATTAAACACAATTGTATTACAATATACTGTCCGATTATAATTTTTTTTTTTGTCGTTGTTTGAGACCAACCGATATGGTCGGACTCGGGCTGTTTTGGAGGCAAGCTTCCTTCAGCCGTGTGGGTATGGGATTGTAGGGAGATGTACGCCAGCTGACCGGGCCGTTGAGAAGGTGGAGGCACGTTGTTGGGAGTGTATTGCTTGTGGGTTATATTGTGTGCAAGTGTAGTTTGGTAGCCATATGCGAACGGGAGAAGTAGATGGATGTGGCCATTATAGTTGTTTGGTGGTATATTAATTATGTTTTATTTATTTCTTCTTCGATGTTCTTTTTTTTGGGGGGGGGGGCAAGACAGGGACGTGTAGCGCAGGTCGCCAAGGCTGTTAGGTGGCGACAAGGTGCCGTCAAGGTAGGCGGAGGAAACGGATTTGTGGATTACAAGCAGGGACGTGAGTGTGAGGAACTAGTATGTGTGATTTCATGTGGTAATGCGAAGATAGGGCTTAGTGTTTTAGAGTGTGGGAGAATTTAGCAGTGTTGAGTATTTAGGCTGCATGAGTGTGTCTAGTCGCTAGTCGCTCCGTCCGATTATAAAACATAACACTCAACTAATAACTACTTGAACGCGCACAGTAGGCCTAATATCGTCCGAGAATAACTCTCGAACCGAACTGTAAATATATCGCAGCTATACTGAACTGAACGACGACGCTCTGGGCTGTGCGGTTGTGCGTCGCAGAGACGAACCGCTCGGTAACTGAGTTCCGAGCTACCTTCTGGAGCTCCTGCCTCGTGGCCCTGCCCAAGTAGGGCGTGTGCTCTGTAGCAGGCCGATTCTCGGCTGTTGTGCTAGCCTACACTAGCGCAGTACACACCGAGGGCGTTTCCACGAATCACCTGGTCGTATACGGTATCTGCCCAGCCCAGCCACAAGAGGATTGTCTGGGAACCTCGCCGCACGTGCATAAAATTTGCGTGCAAGCCGCCTGAATGTTTCGTCTAAGGACCGGACGCCAAGTCCTCTCCTTAGAAGGCGTGATGAGAAGCGACGAGGGACTTTGGCCGCTAGCCGAAGACCCCTGTCGAGGACTAATTTCTTTTTATGCATTGCGGCGAGGTAACCCCAAACCGGGCAAGCGTAGGTAATGACCGGCAGCAAATACGCGCCGACGATCATCTTGCCCAATTTCCTGGTCATGGCTGAGCTGATCAGGAGTGGAAACAGTAAGCTCAGACGAGCGGATGCTCGCTTAAGAACTGTCTGAGCGTGGGTACGCCAGGTGAGCCGACGGTCGAAGTGTAATCCAAGGTACTTGACCTCGTTGGACCAGCGCAAGTACGTTATGCCGATACGTAACTGCCTAACAGGATGCTTCCGTCGCTTCGAGAATTCGACGGCTACACTCTTGGTAGCGTTGAGTTGCACTCTCCAATTTTCAGTCCAGTCCCCGAGCGAGTCGAGCTGGCGCTGCAGTCGTAAGACGGCTCTTTCTACATGACGATCGGCCGTGTCGTCCGCAAAGAGGGCCACCTGGACTCCAGGCTGTCTCGGCACGTCGTTGACGTAGAGTGAGAACAGAAGGGGCCAAGAACACTACCTTGAGGGACGCCGGCTGTGATTCGTCTCTCGGAAGAGACTGAATCTCCAACTCTCACGCAGAAGGTCCTCTCCGTCAGAAAGCTAGCAACCAGATGGAGGTAGCAGTCCGGGAGCTGGACTTCCCTAAGCTTGAATAATAGGCCATCATGCCGTACGCTGTCGAAGGCTTTTTCAACATCTAAGAAACAGCCAACGGTCCGTTCTCTCCGACACCCGGCGTCCGTGATGTATTCCACCATTCTCATCAGTTGATGAGTGGTCGAATGCCCCACACGGAAGCCGAACTGTTCGGGGACCAGCACGTCAAAGTTAATTAGATGTTCTCGCACACGACGCTGCACGAGTCGCTCAAAAACCTTGGACGTAGCGGAGAGTAGGCTGATAGGCCGGAGGTTGTCGGGGCGGGAAGCATCCTTTCCCTGCTTCGGGATCACGATGACCGTCGTCTTTCGCCATTTCTTGGGAAAGTAGGCCAGTCTGAGACACGCGTTGAACAAATCAGTCAAGAATTGAACTCCAGGCTCGGGGAGAAGTCGTAGAGCTTTGTTCGTGACACCGTCCGGGCCTGGAGCTTTCTTAGCTGAAGTTCAGCGAGCCGATCTGAGACCTCTTCCAAAGAGATGGGCTCGGGCTCCGCCGTGATCGGAAGAGACAGAAAGTCTTCCACAGCCATCTCGACTTGTTCGTCGAAGTCCCAGTCCATGGGCGGGTTGGGAGCGAACTGTCGCTCGAAACACAAGCCCAAGTACTCGGCCTTCTCCTCCGGGCGACCCAGGAGTCGTCCGAACGGCCCAACGATGGCGGGGAGAGGAGGACGTCGCCTCCGTCCCGTCATCGCGGAAGGTATTCTATACGGGTGACTTTGCGGGTCCGCATCCCCCGTTCTTCGGGCCACAGCGAGTTCCCAACAGCTACGTCGGAACGCCTTCAGACTACCGCGCAGTCGTCCGGTGAGCCGATTGTATGCTGCCTTATCGGCCGGATCACGGGTCCTCTGCCAACGTTTCCGGAAGTAATTCCTCTCGCGAGCGAGAAGAGAGACTTCCTCAAGGATGCGTTGGTAGTCAGGCGTGAAACCGGCTCGCATACGTGAAGACACGCCTATAGCCGAGATGATTGCCTCTTCGATTCCCGCTACTGCTTCGTCTAGGAGGCGAACGGAATCGAGTGGGCCCGCTGGCGTCTACGGCACAGAGCCGGGCCGTACCGGTCCCAATCGATAACCTTCTCGTCAGAACGTGCATAGGCGTGCTGGGTAGCGACGTGGACAAAGATGGGGTTGTGGTCGGATGTCAGCTCCGTAAGCGAGAATACCTCGACCGGACAGACAATTCCTTGGGTTACCGCAATATCCAGAACATCGGGAGCCGCGTTAGGTAGCGTCGGAAAGAACGTGGGTTGCGCTGGACCAATCACCATCGCCCGGCGCGATTCAACATAACTGAGCAGGCGCCTCCCGTTCGGAGTAGTCAAGCGACTATTCCAAACGCAATGCTTGCAATTCAGATCGCCGGCCAAAATTATCCTTCGGTGGGAATCGAAGATGACGTCCAGGTCGCCGACAAGGAGTTCAGCGCGAGGGGGCTTGTATGCTGAAACCACGAGAACGCTGCCAAGAGCTCCGTGGACCTCAATGGCGGTGGCCTCTAGGTTAGTGCGCTGCGGCAAAACGACACGATGATGACCTATAGAGGTCCTCACCGTGATCGCCGTGCCGCCCCCTTGTCGGCCATCCCGATAGACCACGTAATGCGGTAATCGAAACCGGTTCGCCGGGGTCAGGTGGGTTTCTGTGAGGAGAAGTACGTCGGGTTTGAACCGACCCAGGAATTCTAGAAGGTCGGAATGCTTGGAACCGATGGAGTTAGCATTCCAGGCTACGAGCTAGAGGTCTCGTCTAAGGGCTCGGTTCATAGAAGACCTATGACATTGCAAGCTTCCACCAAGAGCATAAACCTCTCAGTTGGGTCAGCAGTTCCCAGGCGGTCTCGGATGGTCCTGAAGGTGGATGCGACTTTCTTGAGGTCGTAGCCGGACAGAAAGTCGCGGACGAACTGTGCGTCATCGGATGTGACGGACTGGGCGGTTTGCCTGGAAACAGGCCGCGTAAGAGCGACCAGGCTTAACGGCAGATCGGGTCTTGTTGGTGGACGCTACAGGACCAGGGGCAGTCGAGTTTGAAGTAGCGACAGGAAAAGTACGCTGTTGCGTTTCGTCGGACTTATACTGGGAAGCAGGACTCTTCTTGGGCTGTGGGCAGGCAGGACAGGAGCTCGGGGCCGAGCATCCGGTGTGGTTATCCCTTTAGTTGTATGTTTTGTTTTGCCTGCTGGCGGAGGTGGCAGTGGTGGCGAGGCTACCTCTGGTTCAGAGGCGAGAGGTGGTGGTTCCGCGGAGGTAGAGGGTTGATTCTCCGGCTCCAATACCGAGATATTGGCTACAGGGCGTGTCTCTGCTGCGGAAGGCAACGCGGTTCTTTTTGTGCCTTTGTAGGGGCTGGAGGTGGAGCCGGAGAGGGCGCGCGCCGTGCCGGTGGTGCCTTTGGTGGCGGCTTAGCCTGTACTTTAGGCTGCTTCTGTGTTTGGGGCTATACTGGCTGCCTCGGCTTCGGGAGGGCCCCCTGCGGCTTTTCCTTCCGCAGGAGTTCCGCCCTGTATACCGGGCAGTTACTGTAATTGGCTGCATGGCCTTCGCCACAATTGATGCAGCGATAGTAGGACTTGTCTGTCACAGTGCAGGCCTGCGTGGAATGTCCCAAGGAACAACGTAAACAGGCCGGGGCACTGCGACAGACGTCGGTATGATGGCCGAACCTTTGGCACCGGTGGCACTGCGCAAGTTTGCCCGGGGGGCGACTGGATTCCACCTTGACGCGGAAGCCAAACAGCCGCGTCAGGTGGAATATCTTGTCTGCGGCCTCGCCCTTCTCGAGGTGGAGACGGACGAGTGGGAGAGGTACTCGGTTCTCAGAATTGGTGAACAGGCGGCAAATTGCCTGCACCGGGTAGCCGAGTTCGCGGACTTCCAAAAGGATCTCCTGGGGATCGGTGTGCGCGTCAAGCCCACGCAGAATTACAGACAAAGGCTTGACTCGTTTGGGGGAAAAAGTATGATATTGCGGGTAGAAAGGCCTCGACCAAGCGGTTGTCCTCGATCCGACGGACGACAACTTTGACCGTGTCACCGCCAAGCAGCTTAAGGTCAAGTTTGTCGGCCGACAGGTCGTGGGCCGCGATCAGCCGCCTGTATAAGGCGGCGACATTGGACACCCCGTGGACGAACAGGGGCGGCGCGCGACCAACAGCGGAAGCAGCCAGAGCTGCCCCCGAAGTAGTCGGAACCGCAGCCTGTTGGCCCTGAGAAGGACCGATGTCCATGGCCGAGGTCCGAGAGGAAGCGGATTCGGTGGAATGGTTCCTCTTCGGCTTCTTAGCGGTCGTGAAGTAGTCCGACTCGTCCACCGGGAGAAGAGGTTACGGGTGAGGAAAAGGATCGTCCGTTTCCATCGCACGAGGCGATTCAGGCGAGTCGCCCGCGTGGGGCAGGGCAGAGCCGAGCGACTCGACACACGTGCCGTCGCCCGTAGTGGGCATGCTGGCCGAGTGTGGCTGCCGGGCGGAGACTGCAAGGCAGTCCCTGCCAGACGCCAGGGATCTTGGGTCCGGCCGAAGCCGGGTAACCCACGCGACTTCCCTGCTCACGGCGATACGGGAGAAGCTGGGCTAACGACCAGCTTCGTTAGATACCAGACCTTACCAAGACTGGTGTCCACTGGTCCCTTTACCTCGGCGATATCCAAGCTCGCTTACCACTGTTGGGGGCTCGCAAGGATCGTCCGGGGCAGCGCTACCTAACAGCCGTGGGCAGGTTAGGGAGAAGCACTGATGTTCGGCACTCACCTATAAGCCCAGAGCAGTCCTCTTCTTTCCTGGCCGGTGAGATGGTTGCCGGCGACAGGTGGTCCTAATAAGGGCAACTTCCGCCAGCTGCTTCTTCTACCAGCTACTCAATTCACCGGCAGCAGCTGGCTCCTGGGTCTTCTTTCCGTGAGAAAGATGGTCTCCTCGTCCAAGCGGAGAGGCAGGTAGCAGCAAGAAGCTGAAGCAGCGTCCAGAGTAGAGCTGAAGAGAGTCCTGTTTATTCCGAGAGTGTGTGTGAGTGTCTTGAGTGACCGAACTGAACGTCGTTGAGTACTGGTATATATACCGCCCCAAATTACCATAATGCGTGTTAGCGCCAGAGTGCGACGTAATTAATTTCGGCCTTGACACAGTCGGCGCGGCTGGCGCCTTCGAGAAAACTCTCGCGAATGCGTCTACAGTCACGTAGGCCACACACATTAGAGCGAGATTCTTCTGACACATTCGACCGTCTCTGAAGTAGTACTTAGCCAGGCGATCTAGGTGGACGATCCTGAACTTTCGCTGCCCTTCTTGTTGAATCCGATAAACAACATCGTTGATTCTTTTTTTCACAGTGTAGGGTCCTTCCCAGTTAGACTGAAGCTTATGTGAGCGACCACGACGGCGCTTTGGGTTGAACAACCAGACCTGATCTCCTTCTTGGAAACCTACACTATTGCTGCGAATACCATACCGAGTTTTCATTTTGTCACTGGCAATCGTCAGCCGTCCTCTTACCAAGCGATTCATTTATCGCAGTTGGTTTTCTAATTGCGAGGAATAGTTCTGCGGCTCTTGGGACTGAGTCTCAGGTGATCCGAACATTAAGTCCTCAGGAAGACGAATCTCCCGCCCAAACACCAATTTTGCTGGAGCCATGCCGGTTGTGTCGTGTACTGATGATCTATACGCCATGAGGAATAGTGGTATACGTTGGTCCCAGTCTGTTTGGTTCTCGTCAACAACCTTCGAAAGATGCTGCTCAAGTGTCCTATTGAATCTCTCAACATCCCGTCCGACTGAGGATGCAGAGGCGTTGTCCTGGTCTTTCGAATTCCGAGTAGACGGCATAATTCTTTAAACACTCCTGATTCGAAATTTCTCCCTTGATCCGTATGGATTTCCATAGGGGCTCCATAACGGCAACAGAAGTTGTGAACTAACTGCTTTGCCACAGTGGTAACCTCCTGATTTGGAATTGCGTAGGCTTCCACCCACTTAGTAAAGTAGTCACCTACAACCATGATGTACCGGTTTCCATCGTCAGTAACTGGGAATGGTCCAGCAATGTCTATGGCAATTCTCTCGAAAGGCAGTCCAACGTTATACTGTCTCATTTTACCCCTGCTTCTGGTTTGTGGGCCCTTGCTTGCAGCACATATTTCACACGTCCGAACCCATGCCTGTACGTCGTGGCGAAGATGAAGCCAATAGAATTGCTTCCGTATTTTGTGAAGGGTTTTGTTAACGCCAAGATGGCCTCCAGATGTTCCATCATGCATCTCCTTCAAAACAGACTGCACTCTACTTCGGGGAACTATCAACTGCATGACCACGTCTCGTCCATCTGCACTTTCCCAAGCCCTTTTCAGCAATCCGTTTTCTAAGGTGAGAGATTCCCATGTGCCCAGTAGCCCTTCAGCATTTCAGAACCATGGCAGATATCTTGCCAATACGGGCGGCGACCTTCCTCTTTTGCTGTCAAGATCGGTCCAATGTCTTCATCAGTCATCTGTTCTTGTCGACAGTCTTGTGTTGTCCAGCCGTCTGCCAGGAAATCTACAGTGATGGCTTGAACATATTCGCTTGAGTTATGTTCTTCCTTTCTGTGGCAATGTCGGCAGTCTTCCGGGCACGGTCTTCGTGATAAGCCATCTTCAGGGGCACCGACTCCGGGGGTGTTCCGGTGCTCGAGCACTGCCCAGAATTTTTATGGGGGTGCTCAGCACCCACACATAAAAGGGAGAAGAAAAATAAAAAAAGAAAATAAGAAAAGAAAGAAAGAAAAAATGTGGGGAAAAATTCTAATCTTTCGTCGTATTTCTTAAATGATAGTAGGGTCCGATTTTTTCATAGAGCGGAAGGGGGGATATAAAGTTTGGTTTGGGCAAAGACTTTACCAGGGTACTTCCGTTTACGCGGGACTTGCGTTTCCCGCGATAAGACAGCTGTGGCAGGTTGCTCCGCCCACAAAGACCATCCTCCCCACAACACTTGTCCGTCAGCATAAACAGCTGAGTGAGATCGCAGAGCAAATATATTAAAAAAAAAAAACAGCTGTTGCGAAACATTACATATGGCGTACCGGTACGACCTTACTCCTTTTGCGTATTTTCCCATACTCTTCAAAGGGTTAAAAAGAATTTTGCCAATTTTGACGGCGCGCTCTCGCATCGCATCGGCCCATGCAAGCACGGCATCGCGACTCCTCCCCTCCAGAAACTACCGCTCCTCGCATATCACATATACGTTTAAATACACGGAAAAGTGTAGTTTAATTCTTTGTCTGCTCTACTCGTTTTACTATAATGGATAAATTCATTGTTCGCTCGTCAATGAAAAAAAGTGATTCGGCTGATGACGTCATCGGCAGATAGTGCTTGCAAACAAAACTGGTGTTGGTGGGCGTTCTTTTCAAAAACAGTGGAAAGACAAATATAAGTGGATCTTATACGGCGAGAAGTGTGATAAAGTGTTTTGTTCTGTGTGTAAGGAAATAATTTAATCCAGTGGACCTTTTGCGAATAAAACTAAACAAGACGAAGACGTGATAAAAACATTCGTGGAAGTCGGGTTTTCTTCTCGGAACAAAGCCTTACAAAGATTCGCTTCTCATGAAAAATCGGATTTTCATATGTCCTGCTGTACTAGGAAAAGTGCAATGGATAAAGGTATGAACGTGCAGTCTTTGAAGTCTAAAGATAAGGAGAGAGATATGAAATCTCCAAGAGTAGTCTCCAAGAGTAGCTCTCTTAAGAATGTTATCTTCACTGCGTTATCTCATGGTTCAGTGGGTTAGCAACCCGTGGTCACAGAGATGAAAATTCTAATTATCATGCATTGTTAGAGTTAGTTGCTGAAGACAACTCCGATTTGTCCTCTTGGCTTCAACGTACAAAGTACAGATGGCTTTCACACGACATAACAAATGAACTAGGTTCTATTATGGCTAACGAAGTCTTACAAAATTTGATCAAGTTTCTAAAAGACTCCCAAAACTATTCGATAATTACGGATGAAACTAGCGACGCATGTCAACACGAGCAAGTTACAATTTATTTTCGATTTGTCAGTGGTGAAGATTTTCAAATTAATGAATTATTTTTTGGTTTCTATAAAACTGAATCTAACTTACTACAGCTGAAGTCTTGATGAAAATGTTAATGGATGTTCTCACTCGTTTTTCTCTAGATATCAAGTCATGCAGAGGTATTGCTTCTGAGGGAGCGGCAAATATGACAAGCGCTTTTTCAGGGTTGCAAGCAAAAATCAGAGAAATTGAGCCGCGAGTTATGCATGTTCACTGTTTGGCACATTCTTTGAACCTTGTTGCCCAAGAGGCAATGCAAAATGAGACCGTGGTGAGAGACTATCTTGCAAGTGTCAAAGAAATTATCAATTTTGTGCTCGGGTCCCCCAACCGACTAGCAATATTTGAGTCTTTGCAAGCTGCCCAAGATGGTAGCCCTGTAGCTCTTCGGCCTTTTTGCCCTACCAGGTGGTGTTTCAGAATAAGTTCGTTGAAAACGATTTTGCAGAATTACGAAGAGTTAATATTGTTCTTTGAGGAAATCGAGCTCAAAAAATCTGATGCCGCTGCTAAAGCTAAAGGTTTCTTAAAATTTCTGTGCTCTTTTGACTTTACATTTGTCACTACGCTTTATACGCAAATTTTAGACCCAGTTGAAATATTGAATGGCTTTCTGCAAAATTCCTTCTTACAGCTGCAAAATTCATGGACAATATTCATCTTGTCCGAGAGGTTTTGAAGTTATCTCGAACTGATGAATGTTTCGATGCAATTGGGAGCTCTTGCTTGGGATTGACCAAAAAATTTGATGTCGAAGAGCCGAAACTTCCAAAAGTTCAAAAATTCCTCGAAGACTTGACGGCAATCAACCCTTTGCTTTTGCCAGCCCCCGTGATTATTACCGGAAAATTTATTTCGAGGTTTTAGATATTGTGATCAACTGTTGCGCTGATCGATTTTCTAAAGCTGCTATGACTCACTTCAAAGAAATTTAAACATTTCTTCTTTCCAAAACTAAAGATTGCAGTTTTGTAGTAGAATTTAATAAGGATGACTTTGACCCTGAAAGATTAATTTTGCACAGAAATATGATGTTAGATGTGTGTGAATCTAACAATTTTGTCGTTGAAAGTACAGAAGACTTAGTGCGCTCCTTTTCCTCAAATAAACACGTCGATGAATTGATTCCAGAGGTGGTTAAGTTGATAAAGATCGCTTCAACTATACCCGTTTCTACATGTAGCCTACAGCAGAACTTTCTTTCTCCGCCCTGATAAGATTAAAAACTTAACTGCGCAGCACCATGACGCAAGGAAA
The DNA here is from genome assembly GCA_034769895.1 of Magicicada septendecula. Classification (NCBI taxonomy): domain Eukaryota; kingdom Metazoa; phylum Arthropoda; class Insecta; order Hemiptera; family Cicadidae; genus Magicicada; species Magicicada septendecula. The sequence goes on along the minus strand of CM068367.1, from coordinate 29,201,238 downwards.
ATTGAACGACAACGCAATCATGCATGTCCATAGGCAAGAAGCGAAAAATGAATTGAACCTCGAAACTGTGGCGAACATTTTCATCAAACGATCGGCTGTTCGTAGGAACCCTTTCTTTATCAGTGAGTAGTGAGAATTATAAATTCCGCAAAGACTTTAATTTTTGAACTAAATACTTTTAGTTTCTCTTTTATTTTTAAACTAACAATAAGCGCCATATTTGAGGCTATCATTTATTAATTTAAATGAACTATTTATTTTCCTTTTTACTCAGTTTGGCATCATTCAACGAGAGAAGAAAGAACATTCCCGTAAAGACTATTATGTTTTTAACTTAAGACCAAATAGGGGCAACACAATTTTTATTTGTTTAGCTTCCCTCCTTTTAATTCACATATATGTAAAATGTAATATTTCTTACTTTTTTTATCATTACTTTCACTATTTCTGTGATTTAAAGATTTAAAAAAGAAAACAACTGTATACCTTTTATGTGGATTAGCTTTTGTACTCATTCATTATTGGGGAAAAAGCACCTAATAAAACGATAGTTTATGTTTACCATTAAGTGTTGTTCATTCAAAAAGACCTAAAACTGCATTTTCAGGAGGGTCAATTTTTCAAAATTCAACCGGACACACTCCCCCTCGGCTGTGGACTGTGAGTTAGAGCACCCCCACGGATTTTCAAAACCCGGCGCCACTGGCCATCTGCATTACCATGCAGGCGCCCCCGTCGATGTTGTACCTTGAAGTTGTACTCTTGCAGACGTTCAAGCCACCTAGCCAACTGTCCTTCCGGATTTTTAAATCTCAAGAGCCATGGAAGCGCGGCATGGTCGGTACATAGTGTAAACTCTCAGCCATAGAGGTATTTATGGAAGTGCTCCAACGCTCGGACGATTGCCAGCAACTCTCTCCTTGTAACGCAATAATTTCTCTCCGGTTTAGAAAGTGTGTTGCTGTAATACGCTATTACTCGTTCTTCACCGTTTTGCACTTGAGACAAAACTGCTCCTGGACCAGTATTGCTTGCGTCTGTGTCTACGATGTATTTCCCTTCGGAAGCTGAGAAAGCGAGAATTGGCTGCGAACATAATGCAATTTTCAAAGTCCTAAATGCTTGATCACACTCCCTCGACCACTGGAAGTTTCGTTTACTGTATTTTCCGTTAGCTCATGTAGTGGTTTAGCAATTGTAGCGAAGCCTTTCACATAACGTCTGTAATATGAGCATAATCCCAGGACACTCCGAACTTCGTGTTTACTCTTCGGCACTGGCCAGTCTCTTACGGTGTCTACTTTATTATAAAAGTCTGTCCAGGCAGGAAAGGCGGCTAGAAGATTATAACAGGCCTATCGCGAACGAGCGCGCCCACACGCACACAGAAACTGTGTCACACAGGCAGCACTGTTAGCCTGGTTTTAGGGAAGAGTCACCTCTGCTTGAACGAATTGTGTGTGTTTGTGTTGTGTGAGGGGAGTCAGATAATCCTCTAGCCGCCTTCCCAACCTGGACAGACTTTAGGATCCATGCTAACACCCGCTGGGCCATGCCAGATGGCCCAGATACTGTACTTCCTTCTGGAATAGAGAACACTTCTTCGGGCTCAGCTTCAGTTGGGCACCGTGAATTCTAGTTAGAACCTCCTTAAGGTTTTCCAAATGGTCTTTGAAAGTCTTCCCGATAACTATGACATCGTCTAAATAAACAAGGCAAGTTTTCCACGTCAGGCCTCGGAGTACCAGGTCCATCAATCTTTCAAATGTTGCCGGTGCATTACAGAGTCCAAGTGGCATGACGTTAAATTGGAATAAGCCACTTGGGGTCGAGAAAGCGGTCTTTTCCTTGTCTTCTTGATGAAAACCCACTTGCCAATATCCATTCTCCAGGTCCAATGTGGAAAACCACTGTGCTCCGGACAACGTGTCGAGTGTATCGTCAACGCGAGGTAATGGATAGCAGTCTTTCTTTGTAACGTCATTTAACCTCCGGTAGTCTACGCAGAAACGCAATCCACCATCCTTCTTCGTTACCAGCACTAAAGGAGAAGACCAAGCACTTGACGAAGGTTCGATTACTCCCTCTGTCAACATGTCCTGTACTAACCGAGACATTTCCTCTTGTTTAGATAATGGAGGCCTTCGAGGAGGCTGGCGTATCGGTGTTGTGTCCCCGGTATTGATGCGATGTTGCACAAGAGAGGTTCTTCCCAATGACTGTCCCCGAACTGCAAAACAATGTTTGATTTCATGTAAAAACTGTCTGAGTTCTTTTACCTCACCACTTGAGAAGTCGTTAGAAGATCTGTTCAATAATTCTTGCAGTACCTCTGGTAATTTGGAATTATCCGAAGCACTGGATCTTCGTTGCGTCATTCCGGCTACCCAGGCCACAGGAGTCAATTTGCCTAGGAGCGTATTGCTTTGTAAAGTGATATCTTGATCCAAAATATTCGCCACTCTAATGTACCTACATTTCCGGTTTCGTCAGGTTTTACTAAACTTCTGGCAATTAGTATGCCCGGTGTGCTGACTACCTGGGGTTCGAATATAGAGCACTGGTTGCGCCTAGTATCTACATCGGTTCTAACCATGATGATCTTTTCGGAGTTTGGCGGAACAGTTACGGCCACTTGGTTTATGACGTCCATCGATTTTTCTGCTGTCGTCACTGTTGATAGCATTACCTCTTCGCCGACCGATTCTCAAGAACATTGTTTTTGAAGTCGACTATAAATCCGTATGCGTTCATAACGTCCACACCAAGAATTGCTTCATCCACAATGTCTGCAACAAGTACTTGATGATTAAACTCAAGTCGACCGGGGCGTAGGTGTATCTCCACTTTTCCATACACTTTTGCAGGCCGTCCAGTAGCTGTTCGCAAGCTGCAAGAGCACCAGATTAGGTTGAGATCTTTCACCACGTCGGGGCGCACAATAGAAACGGTTGCACCTGTGTCAACTGTAATCGAGGTTGGCCTTTCTTGAAGAAATCCGGTAACTACCAAGCTCCCGCTGTTTTTCTGAAGTGTAGAAATTGCGTATTGTCTAGGGGCTTTGTTCCTCCAGTTAGTCAGCACACGCCCCGTTGTACCGACTATTGCTCATTTCCCTGCTTCTGAATTCTAACCTGACAATCTCGTTGTAGATGTCCAGGTTTCCCACATCTATAACACTTCGGTCTTCCATCATTTCTTATTTTATTCTGTGGCGCCGACCGTCGAGTCTCTGTTCCTTGTTCTTCTTCCTCATCGTCTGTACCGTCGCGATCTTTTAGCGCGCACACTTTATGACTTGTCCAACCAGACGCTGATTTGGCGGCCTCAAATTGCAAAGCATGTACCAGGGCGTCCGCACTGTTCTGGTGTCTTGCCATTCGTAACACTTGCTGTAGTTCGTTCTCTCGGACACCGGCAGTAAATGTCTGCATCGCAAAACTTGTTCGAAAATCTTCTGGCGCTTCAGGATAGGCCAGTCTAATTAGTCTGTCGATACTTGCTTCAAACTCTTGAAGGCTCTCTCCGGAATGCTGTCGCCTTGCTCTCAACTGGGTGCAGTACACATCTCGCAAATGTTTATCACCATACCGTAATTCTAGAGCTTTTATCAACTCGGCATAGATGTTCTGGCTGTCAGGTGGCACTTTCTGTAGCAGTTCTGCCGCGGGTCCTTTTAATTCGAGAACGAGTGAGACTGCCTTGTCTTTGTCCAATTATTTGCGCATGCAGCAGCTTCAAATTGGCGGAGGTACGTTGCCCAGTGACTGCTTCCGTCAAAGGTTGGAGCTTTGACATGAACTGTCCCTACTGCAGGCAAAGTGACTTTCTCTAATGACTTATTTTTCTGTCTTTATCATTGGTACAGTCTGTTCACAAAGTTGTTTTGGTTGTAACTTCAGGCACTGCTCGACTACATTTTTAATCTGCTCTTCTATATTTGTAATCGAGTCTCCTATTTTTGTTGACATAGTTTTTTCCACATTAGTGACTGACTTTTCTACTTCAGCTATTTTATTAGACATCGATTCTTCAACACTCGACTCAGATTTTTCTACTTCAGCTATTTTTAATGTCATTGATTCTTGTACCTCTGATATTTTAGTAACTTGTTTATTAAGCTCACCTCGTAGGAGACCCAATTTTGCGGTACTGTGTTCTTTCAACTGTTTCTGCATAGCTTCAAAGAGAGCTTCCGTTTTATCTTTTTGTCTTTCTTCTGTTTCTAGCATTCGTGCTTTCTGACGTTCCTCAGCCTCTTATCTTTCCTGCCTACGTTTTTCATCCTGTCGTTTTTCTGCTTCTTCTCTTTCTTGTCTTCGTTCTTCTTTTTGTCGTCTTTCTGCTTCTTCCTGTGTCTGCCGCAGCAGCGTTTGGAAAGCTTCCATCATCTGACTGGCAGCCATTGTGTACCGATTAGTTACGAATTACACTCGTCTTGTACAAAGTGTTCACTGTTTCCACTGTTAACTGTTCTATCCCAGTTATGACACCACTGTTACGACGATCTACTCGATCGTCGTAGGTACAGTGGAAACAAAATAATTACAAGACACCAATTAAGTCACTAATCACCAGCTTTATTTTTTACAGTAAAACAGTTCGTAATTATAACAACACAGTCTACTAAAACAAATCAAATAAAAATTGTTCACACTCAATAAAATGTCACTAATATTAAACACAATTGTATTACAATATACCGTCCGATTATAAAACACAATACAACTAATAACCACTTGAACGCGCACAGTAATGTCGCCCGAGAATAACTCTCGAACCGAACTGTAAATATATAGCAGCTATACTGAACTGAACGTCGTTGATTACTGGTATATATACCGCCCCAAATTACCAGATTATTCCATAATGCGTGTAGCGCCAGAGTGTGCGACGTAATTAATTTCGGCCTTGACACAGTCGGCGCGGCTGGCGCCTTCGAGAAAACTCTCGCGAATGCGTCTACAGTCACGTAGGCCACACACATTAGAGCGAGATTCTTCTGGCACATTCGACAAACACGTAGATTGTTCTGTGATGTCGTAACAATATCTTATAACAACTAATTTAAAAACTACAGCAACAGAAAATGAAGTTTGATGATTAATATTCATAAACTCCACAATTAGGTGAAGTGATAGGTGGTTTTAAAAATTCCTGGATTTTGTTGTCCATGACATGTGCGTTGGTTAACTAATTGTAAATATAATACTACAGACTGGGAACACTAATATTTTATTGGTAAACATGTAAAATTTTTGCCTTGTAGCCTGAATCAGTTTTCACTTTTACATTTACATTACATTATAAACTAAAATTTTACATTTTTAGCAATAAAAAATTAGTGTTCCCAGTCTGTAGTATTATATTTATAATTAGTTTTAAAAATCTTCCATAAATAGAACAGGACAATCTAAGGAAGTCCTGATTCTGTTTGTGAACAAGGTTGCTGAAAGAAATATAGAGGTTACAGCACAATTTCTGGCAACCGATTTAATTTTACAATTCATGAAAACAGCAGAAGGAAATAAGAATAAGAAATAATGTGGACAAATTTGTATTTTCATCATAGGCGTGCGCACGGGGGGTGCCACAGGTGCACAGGCACCTGCTAATAAGTTATATTTAAATAAATAAATAAAAGTTTTTTATATTGTTGGTATTTACATTCTCAATGTTTTCGTAATTTTTATTTCATTGAGTAACAAACTTGTGTGAGAAAAGTGGGACAGATGTTTGACATTTTACCCTTTCATAGACTCACTGGTAATGGGCATAGACGAACGATTTGAGCAAGAAACGTGTGATTTAATAGTTGCAATTCGAAAACTTCTCAAGTTGGAAGCAGAAGAGAATGATTTGAAACTAGTGTCAAAAAAACTTCAGGTTGACTTTTATGGCATCAAAGCAGAACAACAACTACTACAAAACAACAAGTGTGATAATGGAGCTCCTCCAAAAGGTGAGCATAATAACTTAAAAAGCTTTAAACCTTCTGTATATTTAATTACACTTGGACAGGGTTACATTCCAAATTGGAATTGACAGAAATGGAAACCCTGTCCAAGTGTAATTAAATATACAGAAGGTTTCCAAATACATACAGTAGGCCTAATGGCACTGTGTTTATGTAATTCATATTTTTATTTGATAGATACGACAAGGACAGCCTTGAAGAAGTGGTTGGACTGGCTAAGCATTGAAAATCGTGTTAACTTGTTCTCCGAGCTTTACGCCACATTAAAACTGTTTCTTACAATACCAGTAACAAATACTTCATCTGAGAGAAGCTTCTCCAAACTGAGTATTGTAAAATCAAAACTCAGAACAAGCATGACTCAAGATAGATTGGAATATTTGATGCTTCCTTTTATTGAGCTAGAGTTAGCAGTAAATGTGGATTATAAAGACATTATTGAAGAATTTAAAGTAATGATTCCTGGAGAAAGGCGTATGCTACTGTAAACTTACAAAATGTTTGTCTTTATTTTAAATAAATTATTTTTAGTGTATGTCTCAGAAATATTTTTTTTCCTATAAAACAGTAGATAGAAGCAAAGTTTAAAATTCAACTTAAAAAAAACATGTTGCTTAGAACTAAAGTTCAAAAACTTCAACTAAAACTTTTTTGTAGCCCAAGAGTGTTAGATTTTTGGTTTAATTTTTAACAAAAAAATTGTTTAAAATACGTTTTAGACAGCATATTCTTTAAAAATTCCAGACCCCCCCCCCCCCAGTACAATAGTGCGTGCACCCTCTAATAAAGGATGCTGCACACGCCTATGATTTTCATATATTTTGTATACAGACAGGCCAACATTGTAACAAAAATCCTGCAAACATTAGAAATTTTCCGTTTTTCAGCTGGAAATTTTAACACACAATATTGTATTGTACAAAATACTTGGCTGTAATTGTTCTGGGTGGGTGTGTCATACACATTTTATTAGGAGGTTCATAAATGATTAAAAAATGAAGACAACAAAAGATTTTGAAATCAATTTTCGTACCATAAGAAAATGTGGGTTATTACTGATAGCATTATTATAAATAAGAATTAAAATTGTATCAAACAAATCACATTTTTAGGATGCGATATTTGTTGTTTCAGAAACAAAATATGAACATAAACCACACATGAACACAAACATATGAGCGCAGATAATATATAAAACCAAATATATAGTATGTTTTGTTCTCGATATATTAAATTTAATGTAGATAACTGTATATATCGGCATGCTGCTTTAGTACAAACGTGTGTATATAAGAAAAAGGTGTAGTGTTAAGTTAGGAACATTGATAAATTCGTTAATTGTTTTTGTAAGAAAAAACGATGGATGTTGGTGACTGTGAAAATGTGAGCAAAAGTTATTAAGGGGATGGGTTAAAGAAATACTATTTACTTGTGATTATACGGAAATCTTTAGCGAACGGATTGAATACAAGGGAACATAATAAAAATTCGTGATATACTTGTCAATGCAAAAAGAAACGAATAAAAAGACTTTTAGGGTTATAATTGAAATGGAAAAGTGACTATGTTGACCTTGTGTGTCAGGCTGCCTATCCATAATATGTTCAGAACAATTTGACTGTCCAAAGAGGTAAATACAACGTTAAAGGCATACTGTTTGGTTATGATTAGTAGCAGATGGTGTTTATTGTAGTGTTGTAAATATGTTTGGAATGGTGTATGTTATTAGACAGTAATGTTGGTAACGTTTGTCGTGCATACGTAATAGACGATGATTGAGGGAAAATTTCAGAATTCCAGGTTGATAACCTCATTTTTTGTTTACGAAAAGTATAACAAATTCTGTTTAATAGTAGTGATGGGAGTGCAGCTTTACAGATTAAAAATTACATTTTGAATAACTGTAAACAACCACGACACATATTACTCAGAATGAACCCATGGCTTTGATAATTGTTCATAGACATGTTTTCAAAAGCCTACTGAGTGCAGGTGTTAGGGTTTGAAGGTGTGTGGTATATGTGTGTAGTGGGGAAAGCTAAATATTTAAAAATAGTTTGTAGTGCTGATGATCATTCACACACGTAAATTATCAACATTAAAAGTGAATTATATAAACCTTTGTTATTCTTATTTCTATAATTAATAGTAATAGTTTAAATACTACAAAAAGTGTATATTGTAATATTTATGCTATAAGTGTAGAGCTCCTGAAACTTTAGAATATTTAGATCATAGACCTAGAAGATCAGTGACTTGTATGACTTCAGTGCACAGTGTTGTAGTATTCAAGGGAATAACATAATTTTGTTACCATTAGGGAATGGTTATTGAGAACATCCACATTCAATACTGTCGTTAATTCCACACTTCTGGGTTTCCCAGCTCTCTTTGAAAATTGACTAAGAAACTGGCACACCCCCAATTACTATTGCTCAGAATAAAGTTATATTTGTATAAACTGTGTTATTGTATGTAATGTTAGCATCTCCCTCTGTCTGCCCTTTCAGGTGTAGGGGTCCTTGGCCATTGAACCGCCGTGTGGTCATCGATCCAGAACTTTGTTATAATACAGTTCAGTGTGGCATTATAGTTGACAGGAATTACATTAAATCTGCCATTTTCATGATGCAAACATTTTAACTTGTAATATTTTTTAAATACTTTTATATTTCATGGCACCCTTAGGTGCACCATTTGGGAAACACCGGTCTAGTGGCAGGTTTATAGAATCATTGTAGGAGCATTCTAAAATGTAACGAAATCTGATTATGTAACTGCAGGTCATGAAAATAAGTATTGTCAAAGTATATCAAACCTAACCTTTGTCCAGATATAAACTGTGTTGGAATGAAATTTAAGTTAGTATTTCTGCTGTAAGTAATAGGCCTATAAACTTTTCATGTATGTAATTGGAATTTCTTAACAAATGCTCATCAATGTGATTAACATAAAGTGGAACACTATTGGTGTACCGATAGATAAAAATATCGGTATGGAGAACCATACATGACTTCCATATTCTAAGATTTATATTTAAAATCATTTTCGAAATGAAATATTACCATAGAAACTACTTCTTTCTACTTACTGCTTCAGCCTTAACCACAGTACTGTGGTCACTAACGTATACCACTTCATGTTATCGCACTCGATTTTCACTGATGATGGAAGTCGATGGCATTGCCGAAACGTCTGGTTTTGTAGAAAACATTGGACTACGGCCAAATATCCCGGGAAGGAATTTTAACAAAAACTACTTCTTTGTTGCCAATAACGTTGTACACATATATATAAAAAATATGCATAAAATTAATGGCTTATATAAGTTAATGATTGATCTCCATTAAGTAGTGCTCAAGTTTCCAAAGTTTTAATATTATGATGTCCGTAATTAAAACATCAGAGCAGGTTTAGTGTGTATGAGGGTACACCGTGGACAAAAATTTTCAACATTTCCTATTGAGCGTTGCTTAGAGTAAAGTTGCGAATCTACAGTGTACGTTTCACAGAACAAACACGCGGAAAAGCAGGAGCGCTCCGAAGTCACTCATGGACCCTCAGCATCTTGCAGAGGGTTCATTCCCTAAACACGAAAAGTCTGTCTGTGAATCGTTCCTCTGTAAACACGTGCAGTTACACTGCCCAGCGATCCACAGGAAGCAAATCGCTATCCACGCTGGACACTTTTTCGGCTTGCACGCATTATGTTGGTATGGGTTTCGGCACTTTCCATTTAAAAACCGTGCAAATGTAAGAAAATAAACATGAATGAGGCCAGAAATAACGCGAATTGTGTGTGTGTGTGTGTGTGTGTGTGTGTGTGTGTGTGTGTGTGTGTGTGTGTGTGTGTGTGTGTGTGTGTGTGTGTGTGTGTGTGTGTGTCTTCCCTGCCTTTTTATTGCGGTAGTCATAATAATAAAATGGAAACGTAAACATTACATAACTGAGATATGCTTGCCTGCCATGAACGATATATTTTGTCTCATACATGATTTACATTAAAATGAAAAAATTATAATTTTATTGCCTGGCAACAAAATTATTTTATTTTTAACAATTAACCGTTGTTTGAAAAAGTTTAAATGAATTTTCAAGTACTTTACTCTTGTTAAAACGTAAAAGGTTGCAGGTAAACTACCCCTTCCCCTTGACCGATCTTCACCAAACTCAAAAGGCCTTGAGTTCTCTACAATTCAGTGACGTATGCAAAAAATGATTTGATTCTGTTTGAATATGCGGCAGTTATCGTTCGTCATAGAAAAATTACCCTTGTTAAAACATAAAACGTTGCTGGTAAACTACCCCTTTCCCTTAACCGATCTTCACCAAAAACAATAGGTCTTGAAAACTCTACAATTCAGAGTTGCATGTAAAAAATTATTTGATTCTGTTTGAATTTGCGGCTGTTATCGTTTGCCATAGAAAATACCCTTGTTAAAACATAAAACATTGCAGGTAAACTACCCCTTTCCCTTAACCGATCTTCACCAAAAACAATAGGTCTTGAGAACTCTACAATTTAGGGGCGTATGCAAAAAATTATTTGATTCTGTTTGAATTTGCGGCTGTTATCGTTTGCCATAGAAAATACCCTTGTTAAAACATAAAATGTTGCAGGTAAACTACCCCTTTCCCTTAACCGATCTTCACCAAAAACAATAGGTCTTGAGAACTCCATAATTCAGGGCTGTATGCGAAACATTATTTGATTCTGTTTGAATTTGGGGCTATCGTTTGCAAAAAAAAATGACCCTTGATAAAAAAAAAACCGTTGCAGGTAAACTACCCCTTTCCCTCAACCGATCTTCACCAAAAACAATAGGTCATGAGTACTCTACAAATCAGGGCTATATGCAAAAAATTATTTGATTCTGTTTGATTTTGCGGCTGTTATCGTTTGCCATAGAAAAAAATCTACAGACACACAGACAGACAGACACACACACAGACACTTTTCGAAAAACGGCTTTTTTCATGTTTTGAGTGTAGTACAATCAGAATCTGCAATAATCTCGAACACGATTTTTTTGCCATCACCATGCTTCCATTTCCTTAAGGAATATGGAAGTAATTAATTATTGTATTTAATATTTTATATTTGGGCAATAATATAGTAACTGAATATTATAAAACTGACTCCTGTTGTTGTAAAACTGTCCCTTATCATTATGAAATTATTCTTATTGTTGTCAGTCGTCTTATAGTGATGTAAAACTGTCATCTTTGTCTTAAGTTGTGTTAATGGTGTTATAAGTATTAATACTTGATTCATATTTTGTTTTAGATGATCTGAGAACACCACACTGCCCTTTGCAACTAAATTTCTTGATAGTTGTAAAATTTTTGTACAGTAATACTTTTTATATATATACAAATTGTAAACAATGAACAGCCAAAGCTTCACTCTAGCTGAACGGTTGATACCGGCTACGTACCTTCAGCAGGCGGCAGCATCAAAAAAGTCAAGAGAAAATTTAATTCGTATTTTAATAGAACAAGTGAGTAATCATATTTTATAAGCGTATCAATAATTTACATTTTTGAAGCATTATAAATTGTAATTGTAAGATTTTTATAATATTTAGATTATTTAGTTCTTGAATCAATATATTTTTGTATTGTTTTCTTTAAGCTTTTACGAAAGAGATATTTAAATAGCAATAACCATAACAACTGGTACTTTGCTATTAAGTCTACCGTACTAAATGTTCTCATATATTTTCAGTTTTGTGTCAGACAAAGATTATGAAACTAGATAGTCAGTATCTTTTACTGAATTTGTATAAAATTGGTCCAAAAAATCTGATTAACTGCCCTAAAACCTTCATAACTATATTTTTTGCACACCTGTTTGTTTTTTACATCGGTAATGTTTTGAAAATATGTTAGTAACTTGCATAACTGATGACCACTCTGATTGTACCTAACCGTTATCATCTTCTGTGCATATTCCTCTTTAGAAGTAAGCTTAGAAAAAAAAGTGGAATTAAGTTTAAAAAATGTGAATTTTCAGTTCACATAATTTATTAGTGTATGTATCGAATTTGGATGTTTAATGCACAGTGTTAAGTAATCTAGTAAAATTTAATGCAAAACCTAATCAGCATAATGTATTGTCATATACAGTGAATTGAAAAAAATAGACTTAATTAGGGAAGAAGGAATTCAGTGAACCTAAATATGTAAATATCAGGAACAGTAAGACACAATTTCAGACTGAAATATACCTGAAAGTAGTGTGATGAAATCAAAGGGAAAGTACTTAACTACATCTTCTTAAACTTTGACAATTCTTAATTTTGTGTAATTTCATAAAACATGTAAAAATTAAAGAAAAAAAACAGTGTTCCTAAAAAAACAAAATATTAATAATCGTTACAGAGGTAGTATGTGTAGTTACGTATTAACCAGCCTTCCAAAAATTTACTATAATATACTATATTATATTATATTATTACTAGTAGGGACCAACTGTGCATTCTGTGTTAACCTCTTCTGGTACAGATCACGAATATTCTCTTCATGGAGCAGATATACCTTAAAAGCTTCCTTTCTATGTACCTCAGAAATATCCCTAACTTTCCTCCATTTTGCTCAAATATCAGTTTCAGGGACCACCATATAACAATCAGTAGCGTATTAATCTGTAGATCTCTGAAAACATGCGTGTCTCTGACTTGTGAAGTCATCTTTTGATTAATGATTACAGTGGAACCTCGATAACTCGAATCTCAAGGGGATTATAAAAAATTCGTGTTATCGAGGAATTCGCCAAAGCGAGGTTCGTGTTATTAAGGTTAAAATAACAGAAGTTCGTGTTATCAAGGTCCTGCTTCATGACATTCGTCTCGCTGAGCTCGCTGCCGTGGTTAATTCGTGTTATAGAGGTCAAATTCGTGCTATACAGGTTTTGCTGAGTAAAAATTCGTGTTATAAAGGTTAATTGGTACAGTATTTTAATCTCAGATTTAAAAAACATCGACTTATCAAGTTTTTTAACTAAGGAATTTTGTGATATAGAAGTATTTTTAACATTGAGTGTTGTGGAACATTCAAGGGTGTTGAAGAAAATTCGTGTTATCAAGGAATTTGTGTTATTGAGGTTCGTGGCATCCAGGTGCCACTGTATATAATCAGTTTAATGATAGAAGTCATCTGGCTGACCAAGTGAATTTGTTAATGCCATTTTTTATAAAAAATGTATTTGCCACTTTAAGCTTATTTGGGGTAGCAAATACTCTAAATCTAGCCCATTTCTAGTAGCAGACGACTCTCCAAAAAGACCAATAATATTTTCAGTAGCTTGGTTACCAACTCTAGCATTAAAATTCTTCTTCTTCAGCAGTGCAACAACCCATTTCTGAATCAAGGCCTCCTTTAACACCCTCTGCCAGTTGTCCTGGTCAAGTTCAGAATTGACTGGCTGAGAACTGATAGGTTCCTGCACATAAAAGAGTTTGACAGATGGGATATGTGAATTCTCCGATCCAACCTCCAACATGGAGGACCAGGATCTTTGATTTCGGTGTGATCTTCCCCTAGAGAACTGCTTTCACCTCAGCTGACGAGGTCTCTCTGCCTGGTCGCAGTAGGCTAACTGACTCAGCCCATGTGTGCACCCATTGGGCTACTATAGCCTCCTCCGCCTCCACACTAGATGCATATCCTGCTGCTGATGTGCACCATCCTGCCAGGCCAGGACCCAGGATACCCCCAGACTGCCCTGACAGAAGGTGATCTCTTGTTTGCTTACCGATTCACTCTGCCGAGGGGATTGGTTACCACAACCTTCGAGTGGATCTAGCATTAAAATTACCAACTGTATTTTTTTTAAGGAAAAATATCTTGTGCTGTGTGTGTCTGTTGTTCATTTGGTCACTTTGTGGTAGTATGTATATTATAGTATACTGGTTGACAACTTTTCTTTAAAATTAAGCGCATGAAATTGTTTTTTAAATGTGTAATTTGAAAATCTATTTGAATTACAACTACAGCGGTGAAATTTGGTATACAACATGCTTCATGATGACCATGTGGTGTTTTGGTATCACAAAAATCACTAGTGTGGCGTTATTTATTTTATGTTTGGGTTTTCAAACGTCTTCAACTTAAAATATTAAATGCAGTTTTATTGTTGGCAATATAATATAATAAACAGTAGATCTTGTGATCAGCTCAAGATAATTTCTTGTTTGCTTGATTTGGTCCTTTAAATGGAATGCTGTTAGGAATTATAGCAGAGAACATGTTCTCATCTGGTAATCTGATGTAATGATGTATGATCTGAGGTAAGAAACTATTTTCAGAACACACACACACAAATATAAATTGATTAGTCATTAATGTTAGAAACAGTAAAGAACAAAAATAATGCAGATTATGTTAAGTTAGGTTAGACTACCAGTAATACTGGAATTCACTAAACATAATTCAAATCAATATCCCATGTTAGAGTATGTCTCAGTTTTATGTGGCAGTTGAGTGATAGAGAAAACTGAGGCAGTGGATAGAAGATGTAGGGCACTAGATTTTGTTGGAATATAGGATAATAAGGGAAAGAATAATAACTTCATCCTGGATAAAGAATTGGTCATTCAGCTACATTTTAAAACCAGGTCTGAATTTTGATGGATGTCAAGAGGAGAGTCGTCAAATCAAGAGTCCTACCGTATCATACATGTGGAGGGCAGACATAGGTAAAAGAATGGACAATGGATCAAAGTATAACAACTGTTAAATGGATGCATACAATTGTGGGGGGGGGGGGGCATAGCCGATGTCAAGTTCGGTTGAGAAAAGAGGAGGTTGAAAGGGGTGGTTTAGAATCTTAGGGTGCTCACTGATGCCGAATGGTGAGCACTGCAAAATAATAAGGAACAGCAACAGCAAGGACATGGGTCGTCTGAGGATAAGGTGGGTGCTAACAAGTTTAACATAGTCCTTAAAATTAAGAAGAAGATATAATTAGGGGTATGGTATAGTATGGTCCCTACTTGTGGTATTGTTTAGATATAATGTTAGTGGTGTAGTGATTAAAATTTAATGAGACATGGTATATTGCTAGATTATAGGTAGAATAAGTAAGATTTTGAAATTACAGAACATAACTATCAGTGCTCTACAAGAGAAGGATGAAGGGGCAGATATCGTGTCATGTGGTGAGATGAAATATCTAAGTATCTAGTGATATGTTGGAACCATGTGTAAAGTGACAGGAGGAATGAACAAAAAGGGAGAGTGTGACGATTTAAAGATTATTTAGATAGTACAAATTAATTTTTTTGTTCTTATAACAAGTGAGAGTATAATCCACCCCCTCTGTACCTAGACACCTGTATCAACTTGCAAAAAGTCTAGTACGAACATGCAAAGTACAATGTTATTAAGCGAAAACTAATAATCATTTTATTTAAATAAAAGACGTAATAATAATAAAGGAAATATCTAACTCCTAACTAAGAAAAGGTAGGATAATTTATGGTAGTTAATTAATGGACAATTAATAATAGTAAAGGAACGAACTACTTTTCTCTCAGCGCGTAAACCGCGCCAGCTTCCATACTCCCTGCCGCTAAACTAACGCCAGTCGCCGGAGAATCTCTTGACATGTAAGCAGCTCGAAAATGTGTCGTGAAGTTAAACTTGCGTTTATGTCGCTAAAAAACGATATAACAAGAAGTTAGTGCTTCTCACTTAATTAATCCAATGTAGCGTAAGCGAAACGAAGATTAAAAACTAGTAATGTAGTTCAGACGTTGAGAAAATATTCTTAATAAATAAAAAACTTAGCTGACACATTGTAGCGGGGCATTTTTGGGCATACCTGGGGTAATAACAGGATTTGTATTTTTTAATAATAAATAACTTGTCGAGTGATAGAAAAATGTTATGACCGAACGGTAAATTTCTTATTTGGAGCGATCGAGACGATGGCAGCATTGTTTGAGACGGTGAAGACCATATGATTCAACAATATTCATATAAACAGTTTTAATAACCGGCAACTGTACCAAACTCAGTTCAAGGACAATGACGAACACAAAACCAGTAAACACATTATGTAACGGTAAACAAATTATGCAATGAAACATCAGGCGAGCGTTACGTCAGAGCCTATCCTTGATGAGTAATTCCGTTACATAACGGTGACATGCAGCTGGCGGAGTGATATAAACTTTAAGACAATAAGAATTGAACCTCCTACAACAGTCGCTTCACAAAATAGCGCCTTTTTCTCTCCCCAGTATAACGCCATCACCACTCGCGAGTGGTCTGTATAAAAGTTTCGAAACGTAAGTGCGGGCCCGCAACAGACCAAAAAATGTGATTAACATATAAAAGAAAATGTGAAGTAAAGTCTAGAAAAATACAAAAGCAATTAACAGTTTTATTTCTTCATTATAAAAACAGTTTTCGGCAATTAATTATTATACCGGACAATGTGCGGAAAAGTGTGACGCCACCAACTTACGGAACAGCTAAGTAGCCATGCATTCATATTAAAATTTCAACAAAGGTTTTCTTTTAAAATTAATTAAGTAATGTGGAAATAAATTTTAATAACATGTAACACGAGAGCTCTCAAATCATAAAATCATTGTGTGTGTGTGTGCGTGAGTAAGCGGGTAGACAAAGAAGGCTGGTTTGCGTTGTTTGTATTTTAATTTAATTCATACTTAATTTCTTAAAATTTATTTGGAATTTGTATACCATGTTTTCATTCTCATTGTAGCAGAATGATTATATAATTAATAACTTTCGTAAATGTGAATTTCCAGTAGAGAGAGGATGGCAGGAGGTAGTTTGTTAATAATAAAATTATAGTAAAAAATGTTAATAAATTTTAATTATGTATAAACGTATAAAGTTTCTTTGTTTGATTAAACAACCATCTGATCTCCTGTTCGCCTAAAAAGAACCCTCATAAATTATTTTCTTGCAGTTGGCAAGATGGCGCCCGAGAAATATACAATGTTTGTTAGTGAATTTTATGTGATACAAAAAGGTAAGTAGCTTCACATTTGGCTTCCGAACGTAGGGACGATTTATATAATAATATTTTATATATATATAGGCCTACTTAGGAGAACAGAATGGTTGTTGAGGTAGAATAAAATTTTTTTTTCGTACGTAAATTAGACGCAAGTATGGGGTTATGTTTTGATAGGGTTATGTATGTAGTGCATTATTTGTTTATGTGTTTATGAGTATTGTGAGGGTAATTAGTGTGTATGAGATGAATTATATTATATAAAGGGTATTATAATAAATTTTTTAATATGGCTAAGATACAAGAAAATGATAGTGGTTTCGTATGGAACGAGTGGGAAAGCGAATTTAGAGGGGTTGTAGGTGAAATGACGGACGAGGAATGGGGGAGTTTAGAAGATAGTTTAACACGAATGGAAGAAATGGAAGAGGGAATATTCGCAGAAATTAAGAAGCACAGTGATGATATTGATAGTGAGGTGCCAAGTAATAGAGGTAAGATTGTTGAAGTAAAAGTGGTAGAAAATAAGACAGTGAATAGGCCTAATGATAACGATAGTGTAGGGGTGGAAGAAAAGGAGTATACATGGAATGACATATTTGACCTTTTAAAGAAAGGTTTTGATGAGATGGACAAAAGAATGAATAAGGGTTTTGATGAATTACAGGAAATGAGGAATAAACATTTTGATAATATGATTAAGGGTTTTGATGAGTTACATATAGATTTACACGAAACAAAGGAAATAATGAGTAAGGGTTGTGATACAATAAAAGACGCTTTTGATAAACCAGACGAGAAGGAGGAGGAAGATAGGTGTCAAGTAAACGTTGAGTTAACACAGGTAAGTGGTGTCTTTGATAATAGTGAAGAAATAAGTAACCAGGTGAGTGACAATTCGAATAATGAGTTAATAGCTAACAGTGATCAAATAGTGGGAGAAATAGTGTTGACTAGTGATGATAATGGTATTAATTACAATTCTGAGGTAAGTAGGAATGATAATTATGACAATATAAGTGAAAATATGATGTTAAAAAATAATGGAGTAAATATAGAGAGTACTGATGAAGTTTTAGAATGCGATAATGAAATGTTAATGAGTGTTTATGAAATAGAGAGAGAGTGGAAGAATAATGTAGTAATTGAATGGGGACAGAGGGCAAATTTTCCCCTTGTTGTTTATAATGATGATGATGATTTAATGTTGTTTTTTCAGGGCAAGAGACCCTTATTGTTAAATGAAGTAATGTTGTATAATGTTGTACCCTCTGTCCGAAATAATTGTGAGAGTGTGATGTGGTGCTATGAAGAAAGAGAGTTATATGTTGAGAATGAAATAGAAATATATAAGTTAGAAAGAGATTATGATGAATTGAGAGAAAGAGTAGTAGGGGTGAATTATTTTGATAATGTTTTTATAAATGAAAATGACTTACATGATGAAAAAGCAAATTACCTGGCGTTAAACGATAATACTAAGATAGACGGGACAATCCTAACTGATGTTGACATGATGTATAATGGTATAATGGATGAAGTACAGTTGATAGATTATTATGATAGTAACAATTATAATAATTTGTATGTTGATAAAAATGATGAATGTTACAAATATGTTAGATATATATATGACGATGGTGGGTGAGCTAAAAGATCAGTGTTGGGACATTTTTAAATATTGTAAATTTTTGGTAATGACCTTGCTGATTTGGACATCTGAAGTGAGATACACTTGAACAGTTTTGACGCATATTTTGTAAATAATATTGAATTCATTTGTGTGTATTGTGAAATGTTAGAAAAGTAATGTGTATATGTTTTAGAAAATGTTGTATTAATAATAATAATATTATTAATATTTTTGCACTGTAATTAAATAACAAAATAATTATGAAGACAATAGTTAATGATTTGTAGAATGTTGATAATAATTGAAATATGTTATTTTAATCATCAAATGAATATTCAATTTTAGTAATCAATAGAAGTAAATAATTTGAGATGTTTAGATATTGTGATTGGATGTTATGTGTTTGAATTTTATAAGGTAATTAAATTGTGTGATGAGATTTTAATTTAATAATAATTAATAAGTAAATAAATGTTAAATGGTTTATTTTGTGGAATTTTGTGGAACTTAATGATTAAAAATATATGTTAATAATAAATTTTAAGCAATTTTGAAAATCTGATTGCAACACAGGATAAGTAAATAATGATGATAAATAAAAACAGTTAATGAAAAATTTTAAATAATAATGTTTATAAATTTTATATAAATTATTTAAAAGAGAATTGTTTGTTTGATGTATGCTAATAATCCAGGTTTATTGCTATTTGTGTATTGTGTTATGTGATGTATTATAATAGTGTGTGTGGCTGGGAGGTTATCCAAGGGGATAACGTATTAAAAATTTGATATATTTTAATTAATAATGATGATTTGCTACTCAATAATTTTGTTTGAATTTAAAAATTGGATGCACTAAATACTTCTTATATTGTGTTATTGTGTCTTATTGTGTTGTTTGCATTTAGTATGTTAGGAATAAGTATTATAAAAATATAATAATATGTTTTCAATGTGTTTACAGATTTTAAAATAAAATGAAAAATAGTTGTAATAAGTAAAATTTTCAATAGGTTGTAAAAGATAGAAGTGGGTGATAGTAATTGTTTGAATAAAATGTTTGAGTCAATTCAAGTTGAATTTTGTGGGACATAGATTTGTCCAAATCGAAGTAAAAGTTAAAGTAATAGTGGAAATGAAAATAATGCAATGTTGTTTTGAGTTAATGTAATGTTATAGAATTTGAGAAGTATAAGTGGAGACACAGTAGAAATGGAGATTTTATGTAGAGTTTGGAGCGATATATTGTTTATTTGTTGATGTTAATTTGTTGTAGTTGTAGTGAGGTTATGAGATTGAGATTTTTTGGGGATGGCAATTTTGTAGTAGTGGTAGTGTAATGTGGGAGTCCGCAACAAGGGTTGGGACGGGATAGGGACCGATTGGCGCCGGAAAGGGTTACCTAGGGTGAGTCCAGGGACCAACATAAGGGAATGAGTTTTGGGAAGGAAACACGTATCCTATGTACAAAGGGTTAGAGAGTATTTTTTTTTTTATAAGAGTAGAAGGTGGCGATTGGAGTTAAAATAGTAAGTAGTTAGAGGTAGAGAAGGGTTAGTAAAATTTTGATAGAGGGGTGTCATACTAGTTAAAGATTTTGTAAGGGAACGTTAGAGTAATAAAAGGGGTAAGATTATGAATAAATGCCAAATGGATGAAGTAAATTATAATGAAATAATGAATAACATAGAATCACCCAAAGTAATGAAATGGAATAATGATGGCCATAATTTAAAAAAAAAAAAAAAAAAAAAAAAATAAAAAAAAAAATAAAATAAATAATTTTTGTAATTTTGAGAAACGAATTAATAAGAGTAAATCAAGTTTAAAAGTAATTTTTTGATTTTATATGCTAATTTAATGATGTAAAGTGTGTAACATTTTAATTGTAAGTTGTTTATTTTAAAATGAATTATTAATGTACTGTGTTTTCTTATGTTAAGTTATGTTAGGTATTCTGATATATACATGTTAGTAATAAGTGAGTAAAAACAAAACCAGTGCTTCTTAGCGCAAACCAGCACCGCTAGGGGGGAACAGATCAGTTGGGGATATGGTGTTGTATAAGGCCACTATTTAATATTTTGATTTGTTGTTTCAGTGTTTGGTGATGCTGTGGCGGCGGACCTGAGCTGGCCTGCGCGTCAGGGCAGGGGCGTTGAGTATCTGTCTGACTCTACGGTGTTGGGATCTCGAGAGAGAAGTCCAGTATTGTCATGCAGATGCAGTCACAGTCACCGGACCAAGGGTGAGTTGATTATTCTTGTTTGTAAACCGTACAGGGGGTTGTGGCGACATATCCTGGCTGATCCCTTTAGCAAGTATGAATGTGTCAATGAGATTTTTTATGCTTCGGCATAAAATATCTCCTTGAGGGGGTATTGTAGCGGGGCATTTTTGGGCATACCTGGGGTAATAACAGGATTTGTATTTTTTAATAATAAATAACTTGTCGAGTGATAGAAAAATGTTATGACCGAACGGTAAATTTCTTATTTGGAGCGATCGAGACGATGGCAGCATTGTTTGAGACGGTGAAGACCATATGATTCAACAATATTCATATAAACAGTTTTAATAACCGGCAACTGTACCAAACTCAGTTCAAGGACAATGACGAACACAAAACCAGTAAACACATTATGTAACGGTAAACAAATTATGCAATGAAACATCAGGCGAGCGTTACGTCAGAGCCTATCCTTGATGAGTAATTCCGTTACATAACGGTGACATGCAGCTGGCGGAGTGATATAAACTTTAAGACAATAAGAATTGAACCTCCTACAACAGTCGCTTCACAAAATAGCGCCTTTTTCTCTCCCCAGTATAACGCCATCACCACTCGCGAGTGGTCTGTATAAAAGTTTCGAAACGTAAGTGCGGGCCCGCAACAGACCAAAAAATGTGATTAACATATAAAAGAAAATGTGAAGTAAAGTCTAGAAAAATACAAAAGCAATTAACAGTTTTATTTCTTCATTATAAAAACAGTTTTCGGCAATTAATTATTATACCGGACAATGTGCGGAAAAGTGTGACGCCACCAACTTACGGAACAGCTAAGTAGCCATGCATTCATATTAAAATTTCAACAAAGGTTTTCTTTTAAAATTAATTAAGTAATGTGGAAATAAATTTTAATAACATGTAACACGAGAGCTCTCAAATCATAAAATCATTGTGTGTGTGTGTGCGTGAGTAAGCGGGTAGACAAAGAAGGCTGGTTTGCGTTGTTTGTATTTTAATTTAATTCATACTTAATTTCTTAAAATTTATTTGGAATTTGTATACCATGTTTTCATTCTCATTGTAGCAGAATGATTATATAATTAATAACTTTCGTAAATGTGAATTTCCAGTAGAGAGAGGATGGCAGGAGGTAGTTTGTTAATAATAAAATTATAGTAAAAAATGTTAATAAATTTTAATTATGTATAAACGTATAAAGTTTCTTTGTTTGATTAAACAACCATCTGATCTCCTGTTCGCCTAAAAAGAACCCTCATAAATTATTTTCTTGCAGTTGGCAAGATGGCGCCCGAGAAATATACAATGTTTGTTAGTGAATTTTATGTGATACAAAAAGGTAAGTAGCTTCACAACATCTCTTTATAAAAAAGTAAGTGGTAAGATATTTTTCTTACCATGTAAAAGGTAACATCAGTGCTGTTAAAATAAAAAGGAATTAAATGTGAAAAGTGAACACCAACGCCAGGAGAGAAGTTACTACAACAACTGTACGAACTCCAAGTAGCAGAATTCCAGCGCCATGACCTAGACCACAATACAGAAACAACCAACTAAATGGAGGATCCAGATGGACAACGAACTACACCCAAGAAGACCTACTGAAGAGGGTCATCTAGACCACCAGGCGCAGACTCACGTTATATTCAGGTGACACTAAACCATAACTTCTGTGCATACATTGTTGTTTAACAACCGCAGCAAAAAGAACAGTAAAGTTTCTTGTAAAGACTTTTTAGATCACATAAATATTAGCATATTAATGTTTGTAATTTCTGTAATGCTATAGTAATAACCTGATGATGTTTAAAGGTAAAGTTAATCTGAAATTACATCAGACTATTCTTCAAATAGTTTGGATGATGTTAAAGTATGTTAGAATATTACAAAGTTAGAACCCGGATCCGTGGTAATTAAAGTAATACACAGCTGTATGATTTTGAGATACTAAGAGTAAAAATTTAAAGAATAGTGCAGAATCTATAAGAATTTTCTTTTAAAAGTAAAGTAAAGTAAAAAAAAAAACAAAATGATGACCATTAAAGCTATTATGTTTATATCCGTAGTTAAAATACAATAATAAAGAGATGTTTTCACTAATATCCAGAGAGTGATTAAATTTATGTAACCTTGGACAAATTCCTGATATATACATTGTCATAATTTGTTGGTAAGTAATATTTACTAACTACGGCAGCTAGTTTAATTAACAGCAAACAATTAAACTGGTTCCCTATGTTATAATGTCTTAACAGGAGAGACGTTATAAGAGGCCTTTTCTCAGAAATAAAAATTATTTCCAAACAAAAGCATATTGTATTCTGTATCGTGAATTATAAGTATGCATTATAAGTAACAAAATCGGATGTGGTCAAACAGTTCATTGGTGCTTGGAACTGAGAGTGACTGCGGCAGCTGCATTCGCAACATGAAGAGAACTTGACCATAGCCTTACATCCTGGAAAATTCAAGTTTTTATTAAAATAATGGTTTTATTTATTTTATAATGAATTATTGGTGACCTAATATTAAGAAATGCTTTTGTTGATTTAATTATTTTTGTTGTTACAGAGAAAGTGGCCAGAAGAAGGATGGGATGACGCAACTATTGAATTGTTCCTTGCAGATTTGGCTCAAATGGACAGCAATAATTTCCCAGGAAACTGTGGAATCGGCGAAAGAGAAGCTCGTTTTGCATCAGGTAATTTTTATGATTTTTGTGAAATAAATCCTTATACATTGCAGTCTTCATAGGGGCGGTTGATAAGTAATGCACAGTTGCATTTAACTCGCAAATGAAAAGGGGCAGTCAAATGAAACAAGAATTGAGTAAAAGTAGATTTTATTTGTTACAAAAACTTCCATTTATTTTTCTATGTAATCCCCATTTACAGCTACACATTTCTCCCAACGGTGAACCAGTTGTCTCATCCCGTCAATGAAGAATGCCGGTGGTCTTTCCTTGATCCACGACCTCACTGTGTCTTTCAGTTCATCATCTGTGGTGAAATGAATACCCTTAATATCCCTCTTTAAATGTGGAAGAAAGTGAAAATTGCAGGGCACCAAATCTGATGAGTATGGAGGGTGTGGATTGGGTTCAAATTTCAAGTTTACAAGAACCTTGGCGTTTGCACATGATGTGTGCGTGGCTCCCATCATGAACAGATTTTACGGTAGCTCAGTTCTGCAATAATGTGTCCTACTCATTCTTTCGATGTGCCTAGCTGGGTGGTGATGCATTGTTGTGTCATGCAACGGTCATTTTGAATCAGTTCATTCACCTCCATTTGGTGCTTCTCTTCAGTCACAGAAACTGGTCGACTACTGCGAGGTTCATCCTCAATATTTGCTTTACCAGGTTACGATGCATAAAAGTTTATTGCCCCCCTACTTACAGTACTTTGGTCAACAGTTTCATCACCATAAACGGCTTTTAGACGATGATGAATGTCACTAGCGTTCACTTTTTCAGCTGTTAAAATTAAATCACTGCATGTTGACATAGCTGACGTACTTGACTCCATAACAATGGCAACTGACAGAAAACAAAAAGTAGTTGGTCGACGATATTTGAGATGTTTGTACTCGACGAGTAATACAAGAATGTCGCTACAAGATGGCAGCACGCATCGTGCTGTACTTTGTTTTGTTTTCCCATTACATGTAACTGTGGATTACTTAACAGCCGCCTCTCATATGTTTTAATTCTTTTTATACATTGCAGATATAAGAAGAAACAACTGTTTTACATTAAAATAACATTAACTTATTCAATACAGTGTGTTTTTTAATTGTGTAATGTAAAGATTTTAAAAAATCAAAAATTACTATTGTATTGTTAAAGGTAAATGAATATGTTGACATCGAGTGTTTATTTACAATTAAATGGCCAGGATGTCATCGGTTTCTGTTTAGTCAGATACAATAAGTCCTGGTGACGCAGGTGACAGGTTGAAAGCTTTGTGACTATATGAGCTCACAACAGAGTTGCGTCCTGTGCTTAGTCGGTGTGGCTTTGGAAGTACAGTCGACTCCCTCTCGTTCGGACTCCGATGGTTCGGACGCCGGATGGTCCGGACTACTTCTTGGAAATGAGTCATCAGCGCGCGCCGGGTTTCTCATGGCCGAAAACGACAGGATTGAGCGTGTCTGTTTATTTCCGGCCTACATGTAAACAAAGATCCTCAGTTCGGCTTACGATTGCGTTTGCTCCGGATCGTCATACAGTGTACTGTAGCTGTTTTTACTAATTACTACTGATATTGTTGTGTGTTTTAATAATTTTCAATGTGAGTTACATATGTTATTATAAGTGAGTTTATTTGTTAGGTGAAATTGTAGTTTCAGTAACTCTGATTATTTGACAGTAAAATTCTCAAAAATGAGTGAAAAACGGAAGCATAATACGGTTAAAAATGCAAGACAGACTTAATATTTTACAACGTTTAGATAAGGGTGAATCAGTGCAAAGTATTTGTACGGAGTTTAATGTAGGGAAAAGCACAGTTTATGATTGGCGGAAAAACAGAAAATCGATCGAGGATTTTTGTATGCAAATTGAAGTCGAATCCGTCCTTTCTACTCGATCTACCTTGAAAAAACCACACCATGAACTTGTTGATGACGCATTATGGTTGTGGTTCATGCAGGAACGTAGAAGAGGGACTCCTATAAATGGGCCGATTTTGAAAGAAAAAGCCGTCATTCTTCATTCAAAACTTGGGGAAAAAGGAAACTTCTCGGCAAGCGATGGGTGGCTAACGAGATGGAAAAAACGGCATGGAGTGCATTTCCTTGGAGTTTGCGGGGAGAAGCTTTCAGCAGACCAACCGGCAGCTAATGATTTTTCTGAAAAATTGAAGCGTATCATTGAGCGTGAAAAACTAACCCCAGAACAAGTGTACAATATCGATGAGACCGGGCTTAACTATAAACTTTTGCCTAATAAAACCTTTGCCACTCCTCAAGAAAAGTCTGCTTCGGGCTTTAAAGTAAATAAAGAAAGGATCACTGTTGCACTATGCTCAAACGCAACTGGGACACACAAGATGCCGCTATTTGTGATTGGAAAGTCGGCCAAACCCAGAGTATTCAAAAACTTAAACATGTCTTCCCTTCCAGTGTATTACAGGTCACAAAAGTCTGCCTGGATGGATTCTTATTTGTTTAAGGAGTGGTTCGTGGCTCAATTTGTTCCATCTGTAAAAGAACATTTGACATTCTTGAAATTGCCAGTAAAAGCAGTTCTTGTGCTTGATAATGCCCCTACGCATCCAGAGGAAGGTCTCGAATGTGATAGTTACAGTGACATCAAGCTTTTATATATGCCTCCAAATGTAACAAGTATCGCACAGCCCATGGACCAGGGTGTAATCGAATGCTTTAACAGAAAATACCGGAGGAAGCTTCTTTCAGAAATTTTGGATAAGGTGGATGGTAATGACAATGCAGGCCTCATCCAGACGCTCAAGACAATTAACATTAAGGACGTCATTTATATCGCTGCTAAATCGTATGATGAAATCCCATCATCTACGTTTACCAAATCCTGGAGAAAATTGTGGCCAGATGTTGAAACTCTCGTTGAGAAGAGACAAGAAGACAACCCAAATACAATAGGGTTAAATATTCATGCAACTGAACCTGATGACAACCACTCAATTTTAAAGGATTTACAACGGCTGCCTGATTCTGCTAGTATTAATGAGAATGACGTTGTGGAATGGATTTCGCGAGCTGATGATGAACTGGCTAATGAAATCCTGAATGATGACGAAATCGTTGATGTAGTCCTTCGTCAAGAGGAAGAAAAAGAAGAAGACGACGACGAAGGTGATAGTGAAGCGGGAAATGGCGTGGGAATTTTGACTCATGCAGAGGGTAGGGCAGCACTGGAACTGGCAACTACCTACGTCGAACAACAGCCTGGCGCATCAGCTGTGGATGTTATGTTTCTAAGGAAGTGGCGTGATTATGCCTTCAAGAAAACAGTTGAAGTAAAGAAGCAGAAGAAAATAACAGATTTCTTTTAATATTGCAAAGCCAAGTTTTTCATTAGTTTTAGGTTTAAGTTTATTCGTTTGGGACAATTTTATGAACCTAAAATTGTGTTCCGTACACTTGAAAATTGTCTTAAAATGTGATTTATAAATATAGATACGCTATTACAGGTTGTAATTTACATAAGTAAAAAACCGCCGGATAGTCCGGAAATTTTTTAATCCGGACAGGTATCCGGTCCCGAGGTGTCTGGATTAGAGGGAGTCGACTGTAAACAAATTTTAAGTTGTCAACTGTGTTAACCTCTTCATTAGTGGGTTAAATCAATAGTGCATAAAAATACAACAGTACATTATTTCACTTTCTTTATTTTATACAATCAGTACAATATTTCTTTAACACTACTGTCACTTTTCTCATTTGCTATATAAACCGTATTCACTCTCAGTTTCAGACAAGTCTGAGGATTCATTTGATAAAAACTTTAAAACATGTTTTTTTGTTATTATTTTTCCAACTAAAAAACACACTTTTCCATGGTCCAGTGAAACTTATACAGGTTTATATATTTATTCACACTAAAATAAAAAAAAAAAATCAGAATAATCACACAAGAAAGATTCAACACAACACCAACAGTAACTTCTTCAATACAAAACTGGGTACTCTCCCAATATCCATACCCGCACTATACTTTTAGTATTTTGATTATGCAATTTTATCGATATACCACGATGTAAAGAAGAAGTGTAATAATAATAATAAATTATTCTATTTCTTAATGTAAAGTGAAAATATGTAATGTTTTGGTTTGTGAGATTAGGCAATGTTTTTTGCTTTTTGTTTACTGTTTAAAAAAATAAAAGCCATGGCTGGAAAACAACATTACGTTAATGTGTATAACAAAGCAATGTTTAAAGTAAAGAATGTAACGTTTTTTAACAAAAGCAACAACAGAAAATGTAACATGGAAAATAGAATTATTTCTGAATAGTAAGATAAAAAAAATTGTTAGCCTATTCATTAAAATCTTGAAAACTTTACTGGAAATGAATTTTGTGTGAAACCAAAAAATGGGAAACATGTTATATACGCCTTACTGTGAGTGAGTTGCCTTTTCTGTGATATGTTCAAAGGCCGAGTATTAGTACAAAAATTAGTATTAGTGGAAAACTAGTTCTGTCACAAAAAGAGATACACGTATAGCAAGAGGCAAGTTGGTTTCAAGGCTCATCTTACTTTGAGTTTGTTTTTTTATTTACATGGTTTTCACAGAAAAGCGAGTATTACATGAAAGGTGAATTGGTTTTCATTTGTAATTTCAATTTACATGTTAACCTAACAACATCAACTTTTGGCGTCACAAGCAGACATCGGTGTTACATTAGTGCTAGAAACATTTTTCATAAAAAATATGACAAAGGAAAAGGGTTACAATCGTCAACAAACTACTTTAATACATATGCACATAAATTGTAACAAATTCGTTTATCTAAAATTGTATGCGATATTTACTACATATCAATACTAATAATTGGATAATCGACAATAGTGTGGGTACGGTTATTGGAACAGTACCCAAAACTGGAAAGAAGCCCACATCAGCTGTTTACAACGCAGCCATTGAATACATTGGTTAAAAAGAGGTTCAAAAAAATTGATGTAAGACATAATTTAAAATGCCACTGATAGATGGCAGCACACATAAAACTCAGAACTGAACCAAACGTGTGATTACTGTTGTTCTTGCAGCCATAAATTTGAAAACGTGTGTATGTTATGGCTTTGAAGTTCACAGGTAGTAAAAGTGTGCGTGCATACGTGTGTCCATACGTGTGTGTGTGTGTGCATGGGTTTGTCGCTGAACAGGTTAAGCATTTTGCATTCATGCTATAAAACTCATAATAAATAAAGTGCATATTGTCTCATTTTATAAAGATTACTTGTGGTTGCTATGTGCATCTGGCCTCACATGATACTGATGACAACACAAATGCATCTTGTACAATTCAGCAGCAGTGACCAGCAAAGTCATGCTTGAGAAGTCTTCTCTCATCTCTACAATCAGACAGAATATCCTGCAATGTCTCCACCTTGGTTTTGCAGGATTTGCTATTTGGAGAATCAGCAATCTCAGTAACTAAATGACCATTTCTGGTTTATGTAGAAAACATTTTGCACCTTCGTACTGAGTCTCATGTAAAGCTTCGGTATCACCTGGTTTCCGTTGTATGTCGTACAGTTTCCTACCTGTTAACCCACGCCTGCGGACGTTCATCCACTGAAAAACCTGCACACAGTTCATCAGTCTATTTTCTACAACTGTTTACTGTCATTTCTGCTTCTGGCTTTGGGCACATTTGTGCTACCATTTTTTACAATTTGGCCACACCAAAGTCTCCATTATACACCTGTGGCTTGGTATCCACTGAATTGAATAATAATGACTTTTCTGAACTACATTATTTTATTTTATTTTTTTGTGTGAATATATCCAAGTATTATTTTATGAAACAGTCTTTGACAGAAGAATTCTAAGGAAAATCTTTGGACCAGTGAAGGAAGGTGAAGAATGGCGCATATGGAACAATAGGAAATTGGAGGAATTGATATATGGCGAGGATATAGGGAGGTTCATAAAGTTTGTGAGGTTCAGGTGGTTGGGACATGTGATGCGGATGGAGGATGACAGAATGCCCATCTGACAATAGAGGGCAAAGAAAGAAAGGAAGACCTAGAAGAAGGTGGCTACAGGATGTAGAAGATGACCTTAGGTGGATGGGTATCGGGGATTGGAGGTGGAGGCTGGGGGACCGAGGTGTTTGGAGGCGACTATTCACGGAGGCTAAGGCTCATCGTGGGCTACACCCCACAGCGCCAGAGAGTCACAGTCAGCCAGTCAGTTATTATTTGATGAAAATGAAATTCCAAGAAAAAGCAGGCCAAGAGTGTAATTGGGGAATTGGGAGGTATGAGAGGTGAGATGAAATGAGAGAGTGAGAGATAGGGAGATAATGTGGAGAAAGGTGAGCGAGGAGGTAAAAAAAACAAGAACCTGTGATGGAAAGGGAAGATTGGAGATGAACAACATCATCCCCACTTGTTCTTGTGAGCCACAAGACCGTAAAAGAATGACTACACTTTCGCAGCATACAGCTAAAGCTGTCATGATGGAATGTGTGTGTGTGTGTGTGTGTGTGTGTGTGTGTGTGTGTGTGTGTGTGTGTGTGCGTGGGTGTGTGCGTGCGTGAGTAAGGTATTTTTGCCAGAAATTGGATAATTTTTCAGAATCGATGGCAGAATTTTTTGACAATTTCAGTGATAGCGCATAATGATATAATTGTTTCTTTAATTTTTAATTAGTTTTGCTACCTTGTGATGAATGCGCATACAGAAAAAATTGGGAATATGATGATGAAATCAAAGACTCTTGTAAGAAACCTTTGGAAAGCATGCTAAAACGCATTGAATCTTTCATAAAGACCCAGGGAATATATACTAAATACTAAATGTGTCATTATTTTTTATATAAAGGAATATTTCATTGATGTTACATTTTTTTTTTTCAAAAATCCCCAATTATTCTAATCAGTTTCAACATATTAAAACATATATTACATTATTATATTGTAACATATATTACACATTTAACTTAAAAGTTCTGAAAATTCATGCTAAAACTAAAAACTGCACAAAAAGTCTCCTGATAACCTGTAACAACATGAAATAATGATACAACACCAAAACATAACATAACCTCACTTTGAAAATCGTCTGTTAACCAGCTGATTTCTCCTATTCAGTGAGTTCAGTATATATATGAATACCTCCGACTGGATGGCAACATGATATATTTCTGAAAAGTTTTTGACTTGGAATCCATAGCTATGTAATGTCTTACTCGCACGTTTCTTGAAAATCGACCGTTATGTTTCAAATGTACTTTCGGCATACCACTATCTCACGAACCACTCAACCAATCCCAGCAAACCAGGTGTCAGGTGATCGAGTCACTCGGCCCCCTTCCAACAATAGTACTGAGAATTTTGACAACTGACTTCAGTCGCCTCTAGGTTTTGTCTGCGTGAGGGTGTTTTTGCGCCGAAAATTTCTAAATTGCTCCACTAAAACTGAAATATCTCGGGAACTACAAGTCCGATCGCGAAAATACAAAGTGCGTTGTGATCCTCAGAACTAAATCTCTCCAATAACACCAATTCCGTGTACCAGAAGTACTCACAGAAAATAATAACAACATTTGAACTCAAAAATTTGAAATGCCTCGACCTAAAAATCGCGATAAAACTCGAACCAAAAATTTCAAACCGAAAACCGGCAAATCCTATGCAGAGCGTCAACAGGCCTATCGTTTGAGACTAAAATCAAAGAAATCGGCCAAGAACTTAGAAAATGGCAACCATTTGAAGATTGACGAAACCCTGTCAGCGCCCAAGCGGCCCGCATCTCCGATACCTGGGTCATCCGGCGTGCCCCCAAAGCGACTCAGATCGAGCGTACGGCTAGCTAGCAAGAAAACAGACGATGAGAACATTAATAACTTGTGCTTCGACAACATTGGACCCTCGATGCTCTGCAAAGAACAGCCCGGTCCAAGTCGCCGCTTCAAAGGAGTCGACGAGGAATTCTCTAAGCACTTTATTAACAATCCGTTCGGCTCGGTGTGTGGGATCTGCGATCGCTTGTGGTTCAAGAGTGATCTAAGACCGTGCGTACCATCATACATAAGTCTCTTGGCCACAGTGTTCGGAGCGGACGAGTACTCAAGTGCGAGTAATATGGAAGGCGTGTGCTCTGCGTGTGTTGCAGGTCTCAAACAAGGCAACGTACTGCCACTGTGCAAATCATACGGCTTCCAGTATCCACCGATCCCGCCAAACTTGCCGCCTCTGAATCCCGTTGAAGAGAGACTTATATGCCTGCGGTTACCGTTCATGCAGATTCGTCGGCTCCGCTATGTAGACGGTATGTATGGGATCGTGGGCCAAGTCATAAATGTGCCAGTGAAGGTAGACAACATGGTAGACAACAGAGTCATACGTCTGTACCACGGCAACATAAATGTAAACGCTTACAACTCCGAGGCAGTGTCAGATGAGATCTGCTCCATAGCCCAGGACAAATTCACCGGTTACAGCGGCAAGCAACAGCTAACCACCGTCCGCACCAAGCTCCACAAGTTACCGGCCACCAACACCGCCGGTCTGCCGTACAGGCTCAACCTCGAGGTGGGCAAACCGTATATGATCACGGCGAACGTGGATACTCTCGACAAGCTCACGAACGGGACCATCGGAGTTCTCAAGCACATAGAGACGGACATCGTAGACTCGGATAAGATAACCAGGCTCTGGTTCGACTTCACATCGGAGGGCAAGTCAGTAGGCGCAGCGGCCAGAGTGAAGGTGGTGCCCGTGGTGGTGTCCAGCGGAGGAGTCCTCCATTGCACGTGGACCCCGATCGAGAAGCGCAGCAGAACGATCAACCTAGACGGTCACGTTAGGTGCCGCAGAATAAATTTCCCTTGCGTGCCATCCTGCGCGATAACTATTCACAAATCGCAAGGCGCTACGTTCGACAGCATGGCGATCGAGTACACAAAGAAAATGTCTCAACAGTTACTATACGTGGCTATGAGTAGATGCCGATCGCTAGAAGGTTTGTACATAATAGCCGACGAGGTCAAGTTTTATCACGGGTCCGGATGTAACTCCCCCACCATGCGCGACATCACAACGAGTACAAGCGATTGGAGAATCATCCGTTGCCCACTGTGTCCGATAGTGTGCGCCAGTTCATCGCGGAGGCCAAGCTAGCCGCACGGCTCTTAGTTACAAATTTAAACGTTCAGAGTATCGTGGCTCATCGTCTTGACATTGAAAGTGATTCGCTACTGCCTAACTGCGATTACTTCGTAGCTTCCGAGACTTGGATGGCCGAGGATCGCCCGGTACAGTTGAACAATTTCGTCTTGGTAGCTCAAGAGAACACTGCCATGCCTCGCCACTCTAAGAAAACGAAACGAAAGGCCTCCAGCGTGGCCATCTACTGCAGCATTGAGAGCACGAGCACTTGTAACCCTCTAACTATCCAACCTCCTGACAAGACACGGGACATCGCCGGCGACATCACAGCCGTGGAGATCACTTACCAGAACATGTAGTCTAGTCGGAGTCTACATACACCCTGGATCGCCCGACACCGAAGTCTTGTATCTTATACATCGCGGGCTCGGCAGATACAGCAAGTCCATCAGTAAAGTGATCCCTAAGATGATCGCCGACATGACTACACCAATAATACTCTGCGGCGACTTCAACAAGCATGCACCCTACTACACGAGAACCTACTACAGGACATCAACGACGAGTACGGCCTACAACTCCATAGCTTACCATCAACTACACTCGGAAACACGAGCATAGACGACGTTCAGTCGCAACATGTAACTCTTCGCCCAGATATTCATATCGTACTTCAGCTACCATCGCTCCATATTCCATCAACTAGCATTAGGTGACTCTGTAAATTCTGTAAATTCTGAATAAATAAAATACATTGAACTTATTTAGCTGTTTATTTAACCAACCCTTCATTCCTTCCCAAAGCACAAGTCTGCCCATGATTCCATGTCTACCGGTAGTCCCACGACTACCAGGTTTAATTTTTTCTAAATACGTTGAAACCACTCAAAATTAAAAAATATATACACCAAAAATGAATTATATCAACAACTAAAAAGATATATGTCATAAAATATTGCCTTTACTTAAAAGTATAAAAAAAAATTACAATTATTCTAATAATTTTCACACCTCTGTAAATGTAGTATATATGTATGAACATAGAATATGAATTTCCATATCTGTAAATATTAAAAAAATTTTAATCCATAACGAAACAATGTTGTGTGGTTTCAGCGCTGGTGGCAAGGCGACACTATCGTATGGGTCATGGGATTGGAAGGTCTGGGGACATAGGTGAAGTACAACCAAAAGCAGCTGGATCCAGCTTACTTATTAAACTAGCCAATGCTCTGTTGTTGGACACTATTCGTTTTATGGGTATGTTGTTGTTGTTGATGTTATGGTTTTTGTAATGTTTTGATTTTTTTTTTAAATTTTAACATGTTAAAACTGGTCTGTATGACCAACCATCAACTTATCTCTAATACCTCTTAATACTAAATACATGTCAGCCAAATTAAGTCGAATGACATCCTGTAGTTAGTTCTGGTGTTCTTAACTAAACACTCTTACTCGCGCACAATGCTCTGCTTTTATAACACAAAACACTAAAGAAGTTCAAATGGCTTTGTTCTCTTCAGTCTTCGGGACACTTGTTGATTGTCCAGCAGCTGAAGAACTTCTGGATTTTCATGGAGGTGAAGCCTTTCTTCATGCTTCTTCGCAGACCTTTTAATCTCTTCTTTAATTGTTGGAATACCTAGATCTCTGTGGATATTGGGGTTTCTAACATACCATGGTGCATTCACCATGGTGTGCAAAACTTTGTTTTGGAATGTTTGTATTATCCTGATGTTACTATCTTGCACCCCCAGAGTTGAATTCTATACAACCAAGCGGGTTCAATTATCTGATTATAGATCAGAGTTTTACTGTATAAAGACAGGTTGGAATGTTTTCCTATGAGCCATTTATATTGTCAGAATTTTATGTTAAGTTCCCCTTTTTTCTTTTTTACATGCTCTTTCCATCTCAGTTTGGTATCCAAATATTTTGATTTTCGAATCTTATCTGGATAAGAATTGGTGAATGTAGAAATTTCCTACTGCTGGGTCATACATTACAGTGTGGGCGTAACACTGAAATACATTTTTTTTAAGTAAATTGCATTTATCATGTAGTTCTGAGCAAGAATTATACAAAAAATGTATGTGTGAAAAATCTTGGATAAAAAATAAAAGAAGAGCTAATGGGATACAGAACATATGTAGTGATAGATTTAAAACTTAATTAACCCTTTTGCTGCATAAGTCGACTATAGTCGATGTGAGTTTTATACTGTTCACTGCTGTAATCAACTTTGGTCACACAGTCATATGGCAGCATTAGGCCGGGAACACACTTGGCGTTTTTGTCCGATCGGTTTTTTTGCCGTCGACGCTATAGCAAAATTGTAGCATTACACACTGGGCGGTAAAATATCCGTCACAACCACGCCACCTCCGCCAGTCGATCACTGACCACCATGCAGCAAGTGTCTATTGTCGTTATCTTATTGTGCTGTGTATTAACATGAACAGAAAACAACTTCTCGCATTATTGTTATTTCGTCGTCGATTGAAGAGGAAGCGAAAAAATAGACTTATTTGGGTACATCCGATTAATCAAAGGAGAGAGGAAGTTGGAGCCTTTTACACTTTGTTTCCTGATTTGAGAAACGACGAAGAAAATTTTTTCAATTATTTCAGGATGTCGATTTCGTCATTCGATGAACTGCACAACCTGCTGAAAAATCACGTACAATGGGAAAATACTAGACTGAGGAATTGTATTCAACCGGTGGAAATGCTGGCAATAACTTTAAGGTAAGTAAAAATTAGAGTATTGGGAATAAATTCACCCGACAACTTTTAATTATAAAACCATATATTTTTGCACAGAATAAGCTACATCATTTTATTACATGTTAGGCAATATTTGATCACGATTAATTACAATTCTGTAAAATCAATAGTGTTCGATGATGTTGAAGTTCCAGAAGGGCTGCGAGAAGGCTGAAAATTATCATCCCTGACCATTTGACAATATTTTTCGTAATGCTGAGGAGCGAAACTTTTATCCTGGGGTTCATTTGAAATATGCTGAAAATTTGTGAAAGTAGAGCAGGTCATTTGTTGTGCTGGAACTGGAGTACTTGTAAACTGAGGTGACAGCATGTGAGTTGCAAACACTTGTTGAGACATGTGGGGAACATTGACAGGTTGAGTAAACTTTAATTTTGATGGTTGATTAAACTGCTGGATCTGGGAAGTAGAATGGTTGTTTACATTATGAGTTTGAGGTATGCAGGGGCATGCATTTTTAATTTTCGAAATGACTTGAAGCATTTCCATTTGGCATTGAAGCCACTGATTGTCATCAAACTTGTCTACATGAGGCAACAAACTTTCAAAGAATGGCAGTTTGTCGTTTTTTTTCTCAGGTTCTTTTTCCTGTAATGCCTGCAAAATTTTTAAGTCGACTTCATCCATCTTTTTATGTTGTCTTGTAGGTGGTTTTGCTTTTGAAACAACTGCTCTGGGTGTTCCTTCAATTTCAGTCACTGCCGGAGGTACTGATGCAGCACTTAGTTCTTCAATATCTTCATCTCCATTGTTACAGCTTTCTTCTGTTTCTCTTTCCACGTATACTTTGCACAGAAACTGTAGCTCATCGTTAAATATATACTTTTTTTTCTTGGAGGCCTGTGAACCACTTGTTTTAGATTGTTTGCATTTCTTTTCCGATTTGACAAAAGCATCACGTAAGTGTTTCCACCTTTTCGTGACTTCTCTACCTGGAAAAAAATAGTAAAACGAAATTAGGAAGTAAATTGAATACGTACAACTTGTTAACTATAAAAAATGTGTTGCATTGACACTAAAATAATGTTTTTGTGTTTAGGTACTTGGCCAGTGGATGCACATTTGCCGACCTCCATTATTCGTACAGAATTGGAATATCTACAGCAAGATTGATTGTTAAAGAGGTCTGTCAAGCTCTGTGGCTAGTTTTGCAAAGTGAGTGCATACCACCACCCACTAAAGAAACCTGGGAGGAATCAGCAAAGGGATTCGAATCAATAGCAAATTTCCCTCATTGTGTAGGTGCGATAGATGGAAAGCACATCCGTCTCGTGTGTCCAGCGGGAAGTGGCTCAATGTTCTTCAATTATAAAGATTATTATTCAGTCGTGTTAATGGCTATCGCAGACAGTTCGTACTGATTTACTTTCGTGAACATTGGAAGTTATGGAAAAGACTGTGACTCGTCTATTTTCAAAGATACTAAGCTGTGGAAATCAATTCTAAGTGGTTCACATAAACTACCGAAAGAGATGTGCCTACCAGGAACAGAAAGCCCGAAAGTACCTTATTTCTTTGTTGCTGACGCAGCATTTGGCTTACATAAACATTTGTTGAGACCATACGCTGGTACCCATTTGACTGTTGAAAAGAGGGTATTTAACTACAGACTGTGTAGAGCGAGAAGGTACACAGAATGCAGTTTCAGAATACTCACTAATAAATGGCGAATTTTCCACCGTCCCTTGAATGTACAACCTGATTTTGCTACAGATATTGTCAAGGCCTGTATTGTGCTTCATAATTATGTTAGAGCTAGAGATGGGTACGTAGTTGAGGATACTACATCAATTACAGGACTTGAAGACATCCAAATACCGTGCAATATAAGAGGAGGTTTGAAAGCCAACAACGTGAGAAACATTCTCTGCAAGTACTTCATGTCAAGTGTTGGAAGCATTCCCTGGCAGATGTCAAAGATCTGAGGGCCCAGATTCGTGAAACCAGAAAACATAAGCGTTAACCATACACATGATTGGCTTTTTATTTATTTGCTTTTAGTTTTTTTAGTTACTTTAGTTACTTTTGTTTAGTTGTTAAAAGATGCATTAATGTCTTGTATTTTACCTCTGTCCATAAACTAAAATACTGTCATCTACATATTTGTTAGTAAATTTACAATTGTAAAAAAAAAAATAAATAAATAAATTTAAGGTCAATTCAATAGCATTAAAATTATTTGTACCTACCAAAGTCATTCTTTTTGCTGTCTTCCAGGTTATCAAAATCCTTCAGCAGTTCCAGACAAACTTCATGCCACGCATTCCTTGTGGCGTTCCTATCTTTGAAAATCTCCAATGTTTTGTCCCACAGTACAGGCCTTGCTTGAACAAAATGAATTAATAATTCTGTGTCGATTACAACATCCATTTCGGCCATGATCAACGCACACCACAGCGGCTGTTGGTAGACTGGACGATGAGTGTGTCTCCGTGCATTTAGTCACGTAGGCCACCGCCGGGGGAAGTCGGTACAAAATCCGACGAATGTAGTGGCAGTGGGCGGCTGCATTTCTACCGTCGGCGTTAAAAAATCCGATCGTCCATTTTTCCACTGAATGTGTACGTCGCCATAAGATCCCACCCGCCACTACTGGTACGGCGTCGACGGCAAAAAATCCGATCGGAAAAAAACGCCAAGTGTGTTCCCGGCCTTAGAGTTGCCTTCTGATTAGTGTTGAAATCTGTGGAAGTCTTGAAAACTAGGTATTAACAGCTGATATTGGATTGTTATTTATGTAATGCTCCATGTGTTGTTTTGTTTGTGTACGTGTAAACATTCTGTGGACTTTTGTTCCTTTTACTCCTGTGTTTAATGTACTTTTAGAATGTTTAAATGTAATCAGTGTATGACTTTATGATTAGTATACATATATAGTTCTTATAGTGTTTTCGGTACTTAGTGTATGTGTATTTGGTGTTAGGTTATATTTGTCAACATATTTTATTTTTACTACTATTCATCAGTTTCACACCTGGTATTTGACAAGACACCGTATAAAAGGTTTCCAGCATTATAAAAACTGATGAATAAAATTGCCTAATATCTTGCCAGTTAACTAAACTGGTTCAACTTACCAGCAGGAGTAAAATAATAAGTT
This sequence comes from Magicicada septendecula, assembly GCA_034769895.1. Taxonomy (NCBI): domain Eukaryota; kingdom Metazoa; phylum Arthropoda; class Insecta; order Hemiptera; family Cicadidae; genus Magicicada; species Magicicada septendecula. The sequence goes on along the minus strand of CM068367.1, from coordinate 29,162,674 downwards.
TAGTACAAATTTTGTTGTTAGAAAATAGGATAAAATAATCACATTTTGAAGCTAAGGAGAAACATGATGAGACATGACGTTGGTCCCATGTCTTGTTTATGTGCTAGCATGTGGTCTCGGTTTAACCAGTGACTGCTGGTATGTACGAGGTGTGTTCAAAAAATGACCGATCTTTTTGTGTAGCATGCCAGCCTGTGCATAGAGTGAGCTGCACAATTACGTGCTGCTAGCGACAGGTTTTGACACCGGAATGCCGTTTTCTCCATCCCATCATGAGTGTCAGTTTTTGAGCTACACATACTGTAGTGGGCATGGGCACACACCGTCCAGCGGATTTATAACAAAGTGAGAATGAAGATCTAAACGCAACGTGTGTGTATAAAACTTTGGTGCTAACTCTGTAAAATCTTTACAGAGCAATTTCCATTGCATTCCAAAGTTGGCATTGGTACACAGTTTTTGACCGATTTAAAAACGGGTCTCTTTCTGATCGTCATCAACAAACACAGTAAGAATTTTTTTTCAGTGATACGGTACAGTTAAAATTTTCAATCAAAATTTAATTTTACTATCTTATATGGATGTGCATTCTGACAGAAAGTCTTGTCAGTTAAACGATGATTTACAATTACCACATCACGAGCTCTCTTCCCATGATCTTCGACATCGCTTTGATCTGCACAGACCATTGTTTTTACCCTCTTTAAAATTTCTTAAAATAATCTTTCGGCCCATGGAGGCCTCTGTGTATGCTTAATTCAAAAACCAGAATATCTGTTTGAAGTTTTAACCTAGTTTTGCCGCAAAGTTTCATAGGCACACGTTGTTCTTCGAGGTCTTTCTTAATCACTTTGTCACTAATCTGGCGGTCAGCGTGCGCATGTCCCCACTCAATCTGATATAGCTCAAAGACTAATGCTGTTAGTGGAACAGAATAAATGACAGTTTGTTGTCAAAAACTATCGCAAGATGCGCTCAAAGTCGGAGCACATTGTTTGTGCAGGTTGATATGGTATTCAAAAAGTTCGGTCTTGTTTTAAACACAACTTGTATATGTTACGTTGAAGTAATAGTAATCTATGTACTTCAGGTTGTTGTTACTTCTCACATTGTCATTGTTCTGAAACATAAAAACTTTGGCAACAGGCACTGACATTGACCATGCTGTCTGTCTGGTTGACAATGATGCGATGTGTTGTTCCAGATGTACTGAAGTTTTCTAACATGTGATGTCAGTTCAACACACGATGATTGGTTAGACAGTTATCCTTCTTCACCCTCTAACCACCTGGTTAACCTGATGTGTGTGTGTGTGTGTGTGTCTTGAGACTTAACTCAGTTCCAAATAGACATTGTCTAGAACTGGTCTTCCAGCGGTTGTTACAGTGTTCCACACATCTCCATCCTTCCGGGCTGTAGTTCAGTAATTGCTTGGGGATGCGGCAGCCATTTGTTTGATTCAGATACTTCACCCAATATAGATGATATTGGGTAATCATCCATCTTCTTTTTTTTCAGTTGCCAGTTACAGGTTTGTGCCTTCTCAACCATCCTCTGTTTTTTTCCTAGCACTTTTCACCCCTTCATTCTTTTCTGCGAAGATTTCCACTCAAAAGTCCTTTTTACAATTCTATTCTTATCGATCCATGTGACCAAGTCCAATCCATGCGATACAGAGTGATTTAATGTATTTCACTGTGTCAGATCCTCCTATCATTTCCTCGAGTTCATGATTTATCCAGCTCCTCCATTTGCCATCAGTATTTGTTATTGGTCCTTGTATCATTCTTAACACCCTTCATTCAAACATTCAAAGAGTAGGTGTGTGTCATTATTTGTCATGGTCAGTGCCTCACTACCATAAATTAGGATTGGCCTTATTAAGGTTTTGTGTAAGGTCAGCTTTATTTTTGATCTATTAGTTCAGATTTCATTAACTTTTTGTGTACAGTGATTGACTTTTTGTGTATTGTTGTATCTTACTGACATTGTGGCAGATTACAATCAAACTACTTCCTCATGCAAAACAAAAGTTATGGCTTTTTCTGGGGCAAATCATATTAGAACAAAGATTGGTATACAGGACTCGCCAATAGAATAGGTGCCAGATTTCAAGTATGTAGGGTACAGCATCACATACCAAGATGATAAAGAGGCTGAAAGCAAAATTAGTGTCTTCCCGTCGCTTTGTGGCTGTATCATTAAACACTTAAAGAAGATAACAAGGAAAGGGACACAATTGAAATATTATAATGTAATGGCCATACCTCAACTGTTGTATGGTAGAGAGACTTAGATTACAAAGGCCCAAGATAAATCTAGAATATAAGGAGTGGAAATAAGGTTCTTTAGGGCTGTAAAGGGTTGTACCAGGAGAGATATTATAAGAAATGATCATATTAGAATGGACCTAGGCATAGCTGAGAGCTTAAATGAGTAAATCTCCTGGTACAAAACGAAGTAGCGGTTACATGTAGAGAGAATGGATCCAACTAGATTTTCAAGAAGAGCCCTTGACTATCATCCAAGGGTTAAGAGAAGTGTGGGAAGACCCCATAAGCAATGACTTTCATTGAGCCTGGAACAGGGTACTAGCCTAAGCCATAAAGGATGACAACGATGACAATGACTTTCATTGATATGTAGTCCTCTCGTAGATGTTTTATTATCAGTTTTTCGAGCATACCTGTCAATATGGTTCAATTTCTGGAAAGGGTAATCATGTACATGATACTCATAATCTGCAATTCATCAGTGTATTGGTATTCCGTCTGTGATCTTGAAGAGTATATACACTACCATATGCCTGAGAAATCTCATTTCACCTATTTGAATATGACTGTCTTGGCTCTTTGTCGAAGTCTAGTTCCTACACTCATAAAGAAGTGTGAGAAAGGTCATTTTCTTTGTAGAACCTTAGGTGTGATTCTTTACGTGCTAACTTTAGAGTTCTCCAATTGCTACTGCACGTATGGTTGAATGTTTGCAGTGTATTAGCCACATCATTTTGTATTTTGAGAAAATAGTATAGCCTAGATAAAGTTACAGCAAAGTTACTGACTTTATATAGAAGAGTGGTCATAAACAACAGATTTTGCCTCATATGCAACGAGCTTCCTGAAAAGACATCATCTCAGTCTTCGCTATGGATATTTTCAAAACAAACACCTTTCTGATTGTATATAATGAACATATAACCGTATGCAACCTGTTTTCTGAGTTTGAAAAATAGCCTGATCATCAGCATATTATCAGTTGTAGAGTCCCCAGTTATAAAACAGTGGTGTCTCCATATATGAGTTGATTAGAAGAAAGTGCCAATAGGCATGCTGTAGTGAGACGATGATGATGCCAACACTAGGAGTCACTCAGTTTTTTTTTTTTTTTTTGTAAATACAAGGTCCAGTGACAATGACATTGATATAAAAATAAATAGATTTCAAATGATATGAAGTACTATATACAGAACACTTGAAAATAAGACAAGGAAAAACGCCAAGATAAAATTTTATAAAGTAATGGCGACACCGGTTTTAACTTATGGAAGTGAAACTTGAACGATGGCGAGAAAAGATGAGCGAAGAATACAAACAAATTAAATAACGTTCTTGAGAAAAACCAAAGGTTGCACCCTTAGAAATCAAATACGAAGTGAAGATATAAGAACCAAGTTAAATGTGTATTCTGTGGCCAGCAGAATAAGGGAAGGACAAATAAAATGGAGGCGGCATATCGAGAGACTGGAAGATATGAGACTACCTAAACAAGTAATAAGATTCAGACCTCAAGGAAGACGAGATATAGGTAGACCAAGGAAGAGACGGCTTCAGTGAAGGCAGAACAGGCTGTAAGCCTATACCTTGACGTGAAGAAGAAGAAGAAATACAAGAGCTGTTTGAAATTAACCTCTGGTAAAGACGAAATTAACCTCTGGCTGGTAAAGAAAAACGAAAATATAGTAAACGTTTTTATATTAACAAAGTTTACATATACACATCTGTATTAGATTTTCCATAATCACCACATGCATAGAGGGACTGACATCATTATAACAGACAGTTATGCTCTCACCTTCCCGTCGATCTAAAGCCTCATCGTTCGACAGCATCCCGCCATTTGGGGCATATCCCCAGACATACCTAGCAGACGATGGGACTTTTGAATGAATACCCCCCATGCACTGTACAGTTGGTAGGAGAGGCACTGACGTGTTTTGTCGGTCACTAAACAAATAGAAATAAACAAATTGGATTGCTGATTTGCATGTAAAAGTAGTGTTTGCTATTGCGTGTGCGCTATGTTTGTATGACAACTAGTTTGTGTATATAAACCAGTCGGAGGTAATTGTAGAATTAGCCCTCATACGTAACTGTTTCAATACCCAAGATTTGATTATAAAAGAGTAGTAGGATTTGATGTCTCCTAGAAAAATGAATTCCAAGTCGCATGGCACCTGAGGGATTAGAAGATGCTTACTAACACATATACACAAACGCAGCTGGCCCGCACACCTGGGGTATGAATCATCTTACTGGGGTGACCACTATGTAACTGCAACTTTTATAATATGAATTTTTTAACAAACGAGCTTAGCATATTTGTAATCTCCATCAAATTTTAAATAAAATGACACCAAACACAGCGTATGTTAGATGTACAACTAGTCTGATTTAATATTCATTTTGGCTTTAGAAATTAGTATTTTGCAAATGTTATTTAATTTCAAAATACTCATGTTTATTGCAATTGTGTGATGTTTGGACTTATTTTTCTCACAGTTTCACAGAGATTACAAAAATTATAATTTAATTTGGATTATAAGCTAAATTAAAAATTTTATGGTTTTGAATTGGACCATATACTTATACCTGAACTGCCTGGGTCATGCCTGGCCGGTTGTGAGTGTGCATGCGAGAGTAAGAGTCTTCTAATCCCTCAGGTGCCATCCGGTTTGGAACCCTCTGTAATTGTTGTACTGTAGTAGAATGCCCATAAGCAAGTCATGCAACTGTGCCTGGAACTCTGTGTGTGTGTGCGCGCACGCGCAGCAACATACAAGGCAACATGTGAATTTGTTTGTTCTGTTCTAGGTGTGAACAATTCAGCAGGCTGCTTCATGGTGCCGATGGCCACAGGGATGTCGTTAGTACTATGTATGTTGACCATGAAACAGGACCGTCCAGGAGCAAAGTTTGTTCTTTGGTCCCGTATCGATCAGAAATCATGTTTTAAATGTATCATTACAGCAGGTTTGTACCGTATTTGTACCATCTTCTTAAACAACTAAAAAAAGTTTACAAAAAAAAAATCAGAGTACACTCGGGTGATTTGGGTTTTTTAACAATGAACAAACAAAATAAAAGGTTTTTTTATTGGTATTAGTGAGTCTAAGCTCAGTAATTTAAAACAAACAAGTTTGACTGGATTTTTCTGTCTTTTATTTAAAGCGAGTTGATTGTTAAAAATGACTAAGAAATTGAGACATGCATCTTAGAATTCATAGTACCTTAGAATTGATGAAATAGCATATTACCACGTGTACATTATGCATAATATTATGGCTGCGCTGTTTGTGGAAACAGAAATCTTGTACTGAAGTATGTGTGTTTAATAATATAATACCTTTGTTGTTTTGTGTGTAGGTCTCCAGCCAATAGTAATAGAAACAGTGGTGTCAGGTGAGGAGTTGCGGACAGATGTAAATGCGCTAGAAACTCAAATGGCAACACTGGGCTCAGACAATATAGTGTGTGTTTTATCGACAACATCGTGTTTTGCGCCGAGAGCTGCTGACTCGTTGGAACAAGTTGCTGTGCTTTGCAGTCGATACAACATTCCTCATCTTGTCAACAATGCCTATGGACTTCAGAGTACAAGACTTATGCATCTTATACAGGAAGCAGCAAGGTACTGATGGAGTGTCAATGTAGAATTATTGATAAGAATGCCCTGATGTAGCACACTCCCACATTTAATGGTTATTTTATGAATTCCTGGCAAAATTCCCATAAGTGCAATGTTATAAACTCTGATAAAATGCTGTACTAACCTTCATTTAGTGTGATTTTGGAGACCACGTCCTTCATGTTTTAAAATACAAATGCACATGCATTTGTCAGTTTACAAGTTTTATTCGTTATTTATCTTTGTCTGTACTGTGTTGTGTCAACAGAAGTCTGCTTGAATACCGTTATTCTGGTAGAGAAAAATCATCCTTTGACTAAAAATAAACCTTGAACACATTCACATTGAATCTATAGTACTATTCTAGATAGTGTTAGGGCTACTGCGCACTGCGATGAAACAGTTTTGCAACTGTTTCTTATGTTTAAAATCTCATGTATTTATATAGGGGGTAATATCTTCAAGGTATTATATCTTGGAGGTACTGCATGGGAGACCTGCAGGAAATTCCATGAGTTACTTACAAAGGAATTATATAGGGGGTGCGTGCACTACAGAAACAGAAACAAAACTATTTCCTATGGTGGAAACAGCAAGGGAACACAATAGTTCGAAAAAGTGCTAGTCCTAACTGTTTCTTATGGAAGTCCGTGCACTGCAATGAAACAGTTTCAATACTGTTGTGGGGGGGGGGCACTCCTCCACTCCGGTACACAACAGCAGCCTGGAGCGTACTGAATGTGTTGAAGTCCTCTTTGTTATTATATTAACATGTTAATATAATTATTTGAACTCTGTTATTATTAAATGAGTTACACACATAAACTAATCAGTGAACGATGGGAAAATTAAACACTTAATTGGTGAAGTGGAAAAACGGCCTGCTTTGTTATCAAAAGATTTTTGAATGACTGTATGGACATAAATCTAAAACAGAAACTGTACGAAGGACTGAGTGTACTGTTATTTTTTAAATCAGATGGAATTTATTTAATAATTAGTTTGTTGGAAGGAATACTGTTTACTTTATTTACATAAAGTTACTTTTTACGGTTTGTTTATTTTATATACAGCATCATTTACTTAAAACTACACAGGCTAACTGCCAATGTTCCATTCACAAATTGCCATTCAAAATGAAATCGCTGCAGTATTAAAATTTTAAATGATATGCTGTTTAGCGTTAAATATAAAATTTACAGATTAGAAATATCATTTACATATGTACAAACCATGCATGGAAAATACACATAAAACAAAACACATTTTATGTTGCATATTTTTACATCATACAAAATATCTAAGTGTTTGTATAGAAAATATTTCATATTACTAATATGCTACTTGAGCTGCAGAACTTGCTCACTATTTCGAATGAAATACATTTATTGGTACATATATTTCGATACTAGATACATGTTTAATTATGGAAAAAATTACAAAAGTCCCAATTATTGTATGACATCTTTAGTAATACAACAAATGTAGAGTATTCAATCATACAATATTGTGTGTGTGTGTGTGTGTGTGTGTGTGTGTGAATTCAAAGTATTTGGATTTTGATTAAAATTACTTTTAGTCCGATGGAAAGTATCTAGATTTTCACAGATTTTTTGAAATTTTTAAGTATCTTTTTTGGGCCTAAGGTCCCAAAATTTTGAAATTTCCAAAACTTAACATAATATTCAGATGTTAGTTAAAATTCTCTTTAATTTGATATCCCACGTAGACTTTGCTGCAATTTTTTTCACAATTTTATCCCCCTGATATTTACCTCCTGCCACCCTATTGTGGGGGGGGGGGTCAAACTTAAAAACAATAGAGTTCTGTAGGGTAAAAGTATGGACATGCATCCAAAGTTTTACGATAAGTCGTATTAACAAACTTGTTGGACGTTCCTGTAAAAAGAATTTACAGGCATTGCACAAATGCAATGCACAGAGAAGGGCATTGAAAATGCTTCAATAAATCTAAAATATATATATATATATACATTTATGTTCATTCACCAATCAATGAATTCATTCTTCATTCACTAATCAATTAATTCATTCTTCATTTACCAATATACAGATTATAAGTTAAATGTAGTCGCACTCATAATCGAAGTTTTATGTGTGTACTACGTTATTGACAACAAAGAAGTAGTTTCTATGGAAACTCACCGGTTCCCATTTTCGATCACACACCAGCGATCGGCCCCAAATGTGCGACACGTCCTTATAAACATTTTCAATATTAAAATGTGCTTGAGATTTGGTTTTGAAGGAAATGTATTTATGGTTTCATAAAAAAATCAGACGATCACATCATCTTCCAAGTAGTTTCAGAACCAGTTTTTCTTTTATTGATATCATTGATAATAAATAATAAATAAATTTATAAGAATAATGATAAATAAATTATGATATTTATTCATATCATTGATAAGAATAAATATTTATTCTTTTATTGATATAAATCATTGAAATGGGCATTCTAAAGAGACTAAAAGTAAAAATGTAGTTTTTTAGAAGAGGGATTATTAATTTAAGGTTTTGGACCATCTTAAGTGAATTTTCTGCTATATAAAATTGTCACTTCTGTGACAATGTTAGTGTGTATGCGGAGAATCGCAGTTTACACTTTACATTAAAATTTGAGCTAAATGTTTTAAAGGCCTCAACGTGAAAACAAAACGTTTCTAGATGCATGTGTATATGAACTTTATTCTTTATTTTTGTTCTGAAAGTATCAGTTTATTTTGTGAAATACGCTGTACATTTATGTATGACTTAAAATTATTTTTGAAAGAGATCTTTGAATAAATTAATTTTTCTCTTTATTGGTGTTTAATTCAGTTACAGTCATTAGCCAGTTTTTGTTTGATTAAGCTGCTGTTGTTTACTTTGTTTACTGTTGTTTGCTGCTTAAAAAATGTGTTTTGTGATAGTAGCTTAATTTTTTGTAGCTGTTAGTCAACTCTTTAAGTGTCAGCCAATCTGATCCAACTGTTAGTTATAAACAAATGTGGTTTTTTGAGATTGTGCAAAATTTTTGTTTTCATATTTTTGTTTGGGGTCTGACCAACTCTTACCCCATTTCTATAAATCATGTTTTTTCTACAGTACTGCAAATTTATAATTTATAGATCTTAATTTACAAATTACACTGGTAATATATATATATTGTAACGTAACGATCTGTGGTACCTGTAAAATGTACACCAGTTTTGTATGTGTAATAATGATTAGTGTGTTCATCTCGCACCGGGGTCGTTACATTAATGTTCGTGGCTAACGATGTCCGTAGCGCTGCGGTAATCACCTGTATAACACGGCAGTAACCTTACCTGTTGCTTATAGGGGTGTGCGCTAATCCCGGGTGGCGCCAAGTCGTTTTATAAAACAACTAAAATTATTGTCTGAAGAGTTATCAGCGGTGACGGTCGGGGCATTCAAATAATTCCCGCTCGCACAGCCGTCTAAATTGTCGCTGCTGCTGCGCAAATGACAACTTGTTCGCTTCTCGTCAAAACTATTCTTAACTAAACACTGGTAATATATAAAGCACTCCCTATGAAATAACAACGACGGTTACTCCCTGTAATAGTTATTTTTAATAGGTGATAATTAAAATATTCACATTGACAATTGTATAATGATAAATTTGCACCGACTGATTACATTAGACTCTTGCCTCTGGGCTTGACGAAGCGATCAAGGAAACATTTATTTTTAGAATGGCTGTGTACCTTGAAGTATTACAATTGTTTTTGTTTCCAAAATCGTGGATTCTTGTGACTATGAGCTAAAGAATTCCTATGGTTACAATAAAAAGATATTACCTTATTCTACGTGTACATAAATAATAATGTGTGATGTTACAATCTGTTCTGTGGTGTCGTAAATGTGTTTTGTAAGTTCGTGTTTAACTAATAGGTTATATTTAACGTTAACAAGTTTCTATCAAGTGTTATTTTACTTAAATAATCTATGAAAGAGAAATATTTGTTTATAGTGAGATTAATTTACTTTTAGTAAAATTTAGAGTGATTAGGGTTTTGGAAAATAAGTAATTTAATTGTACTTAACACCTCAGCATGACTCGGTGTCTTCGTTCGTTTAATCGGGTAGGATTTGGCTGCAATAAGTTCGGTTTTCATGAATTTTGGGGCTTTAATGGGTTGGGCGTCTTTTTCATAATGTATCTGGATTTCTTTTCGGGTAATTTTCCATTTAATTTGCCTTGGATCTCGGGTTGACTGCTATAAATGGTCGCTGCTTCTTAGGCTGTCATGGTTAGGAACTTTAATTACGTTTTTGCATTATTTTCATAGAAAAACGTTCTTCCCAATATTGGCTTCTGTATTCTCTTAATGACGCTTCACTTCTAACGGTATTCAACGGTAATTCCGTCTTCAACTGCCGTTTCCATGGCGACTGCATGATTTTGATTGGTTGATTTTGAGATGATGTATTGTTATCAAAATTCGAATTCTTCGTATATCTTCTGATTGCTGTTATTCCTCTATCTTCCTTCCTGGTTATTAAATATTGTCACTATAGTATTTATTTCCTTTCATAGATTATTTTGATACCCCACAAGTTTGGGTAATTTTAGATTTTATGTTTTTACAATTATGTTAATGCTTGTTAATTACATTTCTTTTTGTATACAAATGCTTATTATAATATTTCATTTTACAAATGACTTACAATTTATTCTTGGTGAATCCTTCACCTCAGATTTGCTAAATTCTTAGTTAATTTGTTATAATTTTTGGTTGTTTGGTTCTGACAGTTATGCCTTTACATAGGCCTGAGTAGCCATTATGGTATTTGACTTATTTCATTTAAATCACATTTTGTTTCAGCCTAATGGGCTTTACTTTGTTATTATGATTGGTCGTGTTGTATTTGAGTCTGTTGGTGTTTTGATTACATGTCAATATTGCTTTCTCTATCTTAATATTTAAAATATAACAATTAGGTTTATGGACTGCAAGTTTCTTTCAGCCATATCCTATTCATAACATTAACATGAACAATTCTTTATAAGTTATTAGAGTTATTATTTTGAGTGAGAAATATCATCACTTCCTTCCAACTTATTATTATTTGCTAATTTTTTGTTTACAATACATATTATTTTTATTGTGATAAACAACATCACTTTTATGAAATTTATAACAGTCCCTTATAACATGGGTGTCTTTGTTCTGTCTCTAATTTCTTAATTTTTAAACAATCTTTACATTCTCTCCATGTCAACACCTTCAATTTATTCTTTCCTGGGATCCTCCCTTTTAATTACTATCGGTTATAATTAAACTTAAATCTATTAAACATCTTTTCTTAAAATAATAATGTCATCATCACTTTCCAGTGTTCAGTATATCTTATTCTATAATTCATACTTAATACTATTTTTCACTATATATTTATTCACTGTTATTTTTCTACTGTTAAACCTTTAGTGTTTTTCACAGATTTATTAAGTGTCTATTTTCTTTATTATTCACTATTTCTTATAATAGTTATATTCTAAATCTTACACTATTCCCATTTATACCTCACCTTCACTTTTAAATTATCTATAGTTAATTATAATTTAACTAGCGTACCTTATCACTTCACTTTGGGGTTTTTACACATACACTATCGCACTGTATCACTGTTTATACTATGTGTTTTTTAGTGGGTAATCCCTATACTTATTTCTCTTTCATTACAATATATCCTTAATACTATTAACAATTTTATATTCTTATACTACTATTTTTACATCTAATTCTCATTTTGGGTTTAGGTTGTTTTTTTTATGATCTTAATCCTTAACCTTTTTTAATAGGGTTCCTTCCCTCAATTATTATTGTCCATTAATGGGTAATACCGATTACCTTTTCCTTTCTCATAGGGTAATTATTGGTTTGGTTCCAATATTATTCCTGAGTGCTTTATTTCTCCTTCTCCTATGCTTTATTACTTGTTTGTGTATCATTATTGGTTTTCACTTCTATCTATTTCCCTCCTTCTTCATTTTCATTATTTGATTAATACTTTGGTTTTTCCATCCTCTTCTTTGGGTACATTTCGACGTGTTATTTTGGATCGTTTAATTCCATGAACTTGTTTCATTTTTGTTTGGGTTTTGGATTTTTTTTCCTTTTTTCCTTTGGTTTGGGTTACATTCTTGTTTATTCTTCGTGGATCCCTTCTTCATTTGTTTCCTTTTGTTGGGTCAATCACTTGGGTTAGGTCAAAGTTGTCGTTTGTCGAGTCATATTCTTTATATTTTATTTAAATTAATCATTTTTATTTAACATGAAGTATTATTTTAGATTTAATATTGTTTTGTTCATCCCTGGTATTGGGTTGGCTTATTTGTGTTGTAACATATATATATATATATATATATATATATATATATATATATATGGAAATTGCCTCATTCTAATTTTATTAAACCTACTCTCTCAGGCAATTGTTAGTACGTGGGGGTGGTGCCAATTTATGCACCTTGAGTGTACAAAATTTATCTCCACGTACCTTATGGGTCCCCCTCCCCGTTCAATAATATAGTTAAATTTCTAATTGATAAAGTATTTTGAAATACTTTCAAAGTATTTTGAAAAAGTATCAAGCACAATGAAGATATACATAACACCACCCCTACCCTTTGGCAATGGGCCATACAGATCTACTGCTACCAAGTCAAATGGTTTCTCAACTTTAATATAGTTCAATTCTCCTTCTACCCGATAATTCACCACTTTAGATTTTTGACATATTTCACAAATTCTAAGTATTCTTCGCACACGCCTTTCCATATTTCTAAATATACAAGATTCTCTTAGTATACTCACACACTTTTTTGCCCCAAAATGCCCATATCTATAGTGACAGTCCCACACTATTTTTTCTATCAGTCCCTCCGGTATGACTAACCTCCAATCACTCTTTCTGCCCTCTACTCTTTTAAATAAGCTCCCATTAAATACCGTACTTGAAAATATTGTCTATACGCAAATGCATCTAATTCCGACTCTACGCGTGTCATAATTTTGTTTAATTTGCTATCTGCTCTCTGCATTATGTTTATGTCTTTTAATTCTTCCCCAAAAAGTTTATCTTCCCTGGATAATCTGTAAATCTCTATTTGTTTAATATCTCTACCCTTTCTATTTCTATCTGTGTCTATGCGTGATAGTGTGTCTGGTACCCGGTTTTCTACCCCCTTAATATATTCCCAAGAGAAGTTATACTCTTGGAGAGCTAACACCCACCTGGTTATCCGGCTGTGTGTGAGCTTATAGGTGTTTAAAAACGACAGGGCTTTATGGTCCGTCCTGATAATGGTGTTACTACCCAGCAGATAGGTCCTGAATTTCTTAACGGCAAACACGATGCTGAGAATCTCCTTTTCGGTAATCGTGTAGTTTCTTTCTGACGCGAGCGGTGTCCGACTGGCGAAAGCGATGGTATGGTGTTCTTTAGCATTGTCCTCTTGATATAGTTCGGCTCCTAATGCTATATTGCTAGCGTCCGTCTGTAAATAAAAACTATTATTGAAATTTGGGTGGTTCATCAAAATCATATCGGCGAACTTACTCTTCATTTTGGAGAACGCCTCCCTTTCATTTTCCCCCCATCTCCATTGTTTGTTTTTCTGCAACACCACGCTGAGTCTTGCTGTAGTCTGGGCATAGTTTCGCTAGAACTTCCTGTAGAAATTACATAGACCAAGAAAACTTTGTAACTGTTTTATGTTTTTAGGCTCAGGAAACGTCATAATGGATTCCACTTTGTCTGGGTTAGCCTGGATTCCTGTAGGTGTTATTATAAACCCTAAAAAATGTATTTCGGTCTGTAAAAATTTAGATTTATCCCAATTTACAGTTAAACCTCCCTGATATAACTTACCCAACACATATTCCAAATGTTCTATATGCTCCTCGAACGTCCTAGAAACTATCAGAATGTCATCCACATATATGGTCAAAAAATCTAAATTGTGAGGTTGCAAAATTTCGTCAAGACACTTAATAAAACTAACTACGCTGGTGTTCAATCCAAACGGTAGGCAAGTAAATTGATAATTCTTCAATCAAATATATTGGAACTTACCGTCTGCGGCTTTCCAGAAACAGCGTCTTTATAAATTTACATGTTTCGGGACCCTTGTCCCATCATCAGAATTTAAAAGTAATTGTGTATCATTTAAATATGATACACTTGTCAAACACTTAAAATATTAAAATCTAATATAAAATAACTTAATATAACATATTATAATATTTACAACGAGTACGAAGGTTACTGATGTACATCGTATGAAAACCGACCGCGCACTAATCTATGTCTCGCTCCCACCACGACAGTAGCGCATGGCAGTGTTGTACAATACATTTGATTTGAAGACCAATTTATCATTTAAAACATGCGGCTTGGTACCAATATTATTGTGTGCTTTATAAATTTCGTATTCTTCAAGAGCGTTCAAATATCGCCCTTTCTTACATATGTGAAGGGGTTTCAAATTAGTTTTAAAATTTGTGTAGCTATGATTTTCGGAAATGAGGTGTTCTGCAAATTTTGACTTGACACTGTCCAAACTGTGAAAATGTGTAGGCGGCCTATGTTCTAAAAATCTTTTTAAAAAACCACGTCCTGTCTGGCCCACATAAAAAGCGTTGCAATCGTCACATATCAATTTGTAAACACCAGTTTTGTGTTCAAGGCTGGTGGTTCTGCGGACACGAAGATTATTCATAATACTATTAGTGGTCTTATAAGTGACCTTGATATTACTGGTTTTACCAAAAATTGACCCAAAGATCTGTGGCATAAGGTATGTGTACGGTGTTGCAATATATTTGCGTGTTGTATTTTCGCGTGTTTTACGTCCGATAATGTTGCTATGTCCTTTCTTATGTTTTCGAAGGATGTTATTCACAATATTGACATCATAACCATTAGCGACAGCAATGTGTTTAATGGTGTCCAACTCTTCACGGTATTCTTTATCACCGAGGGGCAAAGATAAAAGTCTGTAAATCATACTGTGGAAGGCAGCTAATTTTTGTGATAAAGGATGAAACGACTTAGCATGTATTACAATGTCAGTCGTTGTGGGTTTTCTATATATGTCAAATTGCAACTTTTTATTATTATTGTCCTTAGCAACAGTCAAATCTAGAAAATTCAGTTTACCATTTTCTTCACTTTCAAGCGTGAACCGCATTTTGTTATTGATATTATTCAAATGATTATGTAAATTATCAATTTGTCTTTGTGTACCTTTGTATATTAAAAAGGTATCATCAACATACCTGCCGTAAAATATTATGTTACTCCTGTGTTTGTTATTAGTAAGAATGAATGAATTTTCGAAATTATTTAGGTATATATCTGCAAGAAGACCTGAAAGTGGAGAACCCATTGCTAACCCATTTTGTTGTCTGAAAAATTGATTATTGTGGGTAAAGTAATTTTGATCAAGAACTAACTCCAAAATGTGCATCAATTCATTTATATTATTAATATCCAATTTATTAGTATTAATAAGGTTAGTCCTAAGTATACGCAAGGTCTCTGCTACTGGTATATTCATATACAAATCCACAATATCAAAGCATTTGGGATTTATTCCTTTTAAACATGAATACTGCAAGTCGTGCAAACTTTGTACGAAAATTCCAAAATATTAAAGTCCAATTACACAAAACTATTTTACACATTAAGTTCAACAAATCGTGTTTGGAGAACAAGGTTATACCGAAGTATGCTATTATTAGACTTAAAGGTTCATCTATTGCTGAAGCAAAAACCAAAAAATACGCAGAAATTTATAGAGTTAAAGAAGAAATTAAATCTCTATACACTAAAAAGTCAAACTTAAATTATACATTATACAAGTTACATCTACAATTATTAGATAACACGCATCCAGCCGTACTGAATCATTATCTGGATTTTATAAACAATGACGTCAGGCGAATAGTTTATCAAATGCGTATAAAACAATCAGATAAACTACAAAGGTTGTTGAATGATCAGTTACCGACATCCAACAATATCAAATGTAAACACAAATTTCATACGCGGTTACAGAATTTAACGTCCCTTGTTTTAAATACTGATGAAACTGATTTATTGAGTAAAGGTTTGAATTATAATCTTCCTGTACACAAATCGAGTCTTGATCGTAAGCAAATTATTGCAGAAATTATCAATGCAGAGACTGTTGTTAAGGCAATGGTTGATCAGAAGGATCAAGACCAGACACGTTTCTTAATAAACGAAAAATTTAATAAAATAATTAAAAATCGAAATAATAATGTTCATTCCTCTATTCCTTTAACAAATAATAATTATAATAAAGAACGGAAAATTTTAATAGGATTAAAACAAAAATTATCTGACAATAAAGCTCTTGTCACTAAAGCTGACAAAGGCAATACTGTGGTTATTATGGACAGTGAAGATTATAACAATAAAATACAAAATTTCATTATTAACAACAGCATTGATTTACTAAATTCGGACCCAACAGAAAATTATGTAAAACAATTAAATCAATGTATAAACAGATGCACCCATTTGTTTGATGAACAAACAAGAAGATCTTTAAAACCAATAAATTCAAAAGCACCCGTTTTAACAGGATTACCCAAACTCCACAAGGATGCTATCCCCTTGAGACCGTTAGTAAATTTCACTACTGCTCCGGGGTATAAAACAGCTAAAAAGTTAGTCACCATAATAAAACACAATATACATATAATTAATGATCATAGTCTGATTAATGGCGTTGACTTTGGGAATAAAGTTAAAAATTTAATAGTTGAACCGACCCACAAACTTATTTCCTTTGATATTGTGGATTTGTATACGAATATACCAGTAGCAGAGACCTTGCGTATACTTAGGACTAACCTTATTAATACTAATAAATTGGATATTAATAATATAAATGAATTGATGCACATTTTGGAGTTAGTTCTTGATCAAAATTACTTTACCCACAATAATCAATTTTTCAGACAACAAAATGGGTTAGCAATGGGTTCTCCACTTTCAGGTCTTCTTGCAGATATATACCTAAATAATTTCGAAAATTCATTCATTCTTACTAATAACAAACACAGGAGTAACATAATATTTTATGGCAGGTATGTTGATGATACCTTTTTAATATACAAAGGTACACAAAGACAAATTGATAATTTACATAATCATTTGAATAATACCAATAACAAAATGCGGTTCACGCTTGAAAGTGAAGAAAATGGTAAACTGAATTTTCTAGATTTGACTGTTGCTAAGGACAATAATAATAAAAAGTTGCAATTTGACATATATAGAAAACCCACAACGACTGACATTGTAATACATGCTAAGTCGTTTCATCCTTTATCACAAAAATTAGCTGCCTTCCACAGTATGATTTACAGACTTTTATCTTTGCCCCTCGGTGATAAAGAATACCGTGAAGAGTTGGACACCATTAAACACATTGCTGTCGCTAATGGTTATGATGTCAATATGGTGAATAACATCCTTCGAAAACATAAGAAAGGACATAGCAACATTATCGGACGTAAAACACGCGAAAATACAACACGCAAATATATTGCAACACCGTACACATACCTTATGCCACAGATCTTTGGGTCAATTTTTGGTAAAACCAGTAATATCAAGGTCACTTATAAGAGCACTAATAGTATTATGAATAATCTTCGTGTCCGCAGAACCACCAGCCTTGAACACAAAACTGGTGTTTACAAATTGATATGTGACGATTGCAACGCTTTTTATGTGGGCCAGACAGGACGTGGTTTTTTAAAAAGATTTTTAGAACATAGGCCGCCTACACATTTTCACAGTTTGGACAGTGTCAAGTCAAAATTTGCAGAACACCTCATTTCCGAAAATCATAGCTACACAAATTTTAAAACTAATTTGAAACCCCTTCACATATGTAAGAAAGGGCGATATTTGAACGCTCTTGAAGAATACGAAATTTATAAAGCACACAATAATATTGTTACCAAGCCGCATGTTTTAAATGATAAATTGGTCTTCAAATCAAATGTATTGTACAACACTGCCTTGCGCTACTGTCGTGGTGGGAGCGAGACATAGATTAGTGCGCGGTCGGTTTTCATACGATGTACATCGGTAACCTTCGTACTCGTTGTAAATATTATAATATGTTATATTAAGTTATTTTATATTAGATTTTAATATTTTAAGTGTTTGACAAGTGTATCATATTTAAATGATACACAATTACTTTTAAATTCTGATGATGGGACAAGGGTCCCGAAACATGTAAATTTATAAAGACGCTGTTTCTGGAAAGCCGCAGACGGTAAGTTCCAATATATTTGATTGAACAACACGTGGCTTGGTACTAAACATTTGGGATTTATTCCTTTTAAACATGATAATTCTTACCGTTAAATAAAAATGCGGTATACTTGTGGCTATTTGGTGCTAGCGGTACCTGCCAATAACCTGTCAAGTCCAGCGATGTCATATATTTTACCCCACCAAACTTCTGGAAAATTTCTTCAATTGCTTCAGGGGACTCCCTATCAGGAATAATAATTTGGTTAATCTTTCTTGTGTCTAGACATAATCTAACTCTCCCGTCTTTCTTTATAACTACCACTAAAGGGTTGGAATAGGTAGACACCGATCTCTCTATAATGCCCCCCTCTAATATCCTATCCAATTCTAACTGAACTGCTCTCCTCTTCGAATATGGTACCGGATAGGTTCGTTGTACATACAGCGCATGCTCCCTCACCTTTAATTCACACTCATAACCTTTTGCCCTTCCTATATAACATTTTCAGGCATATTAAATAAAATTTATGCTTTGTTTGTTAATTCAACTTTTTGTAGGTTAAACATAAGTTGGTTAATATACAATTTGTTCTTTGGTGACAGAAAGGGCAGAGTTGACGCATTTGTACAGAGTACTGATAAGAATTTCCTAGTCCCTGTTGGCGGTGCTGTGATATCTGGTTTTGAGAAATCATTACTGGAAAGAATAGCCAAGAACTATCCAGGTTAGTAAAATTGCAGTAAACTTATATTTTTAATTGTGTTAACTTCAAAGACTTGTGGACATAATTTTGTTTGAATTTGTATAAGAGAGAAGGAGATCAGTAATTTAAATAAAGTTAAAATTACAGTAGTAAGTCGGTAATTTATCATGTTCAGGGGAGGAGGGGTGTTGAATTGGGAAAGTAGACAAATTACGGAATAACAAAAAAATAGGCCTACACATGCTTAAAAATAAATGGACAATGGGTAGCCATTCTTAATTTTTTTAAAACCTACTTCAAGACACAACTAAATCGACTAAAATATACAACATACTGTATCGAAGAAAATATATGAACATACAGTGATGTACAGTATTGTTAAAACTAACATGGAATATTGTTGTTCATACTAATACTAATACGGAATACAGTTTAAAACGCTTACCACAAAACACTAAATTTAATGCTAAGTTATGATTGTACAAAAAGACTGTACAAGCTAGTTAACACAACACAGAGAATATAAAATCTTTTTTATACTGTACAACACTACCAATGTACAGTACTAATGTTATGCTCAAAACATATTTATTGCTGGAAATTTTCAAACTCAAACAAGTTAAGCACTGTAATTGCAAAAAAATTTGTTTAATGACTTGAAGAAAATTGTAATAATTTTTTTTTGTTTTTCTCTGTCGACCAAACTTTTTAATAGCCAAATTATGAATTTGGTCAGCAAAATTATTTTAGGCAGTTCCGCTTCATCTTAGCTTTCGTACCACTTGATTACTGGAGTCAGCAATTGAATGGCCTCCTTATGAGAGAGTACAGTTTTTATTGGCTGGTCAGCTTCTTCATCATTAGCTTCTGTAGGTTCTGTGGATACGTATGTAACAATTTCATCATCACTAAACATTTGGTAGCCTACATCCGGTAAGTCTATTTCACACCAATTTTTGACGCTGACTTCATTCAAACTGTTAAATGCTGGTAGGGAATGGTAGATATCTAACAATTCTGATGTGGGGTCAAGACCATCTGGTTCTGTAGACGGTGGTTGTAATTTAGATGGCCGTAACTTATTCCAAGCAGATTTTAGAGTGTTTAGAGCCACAACCAGCTCGTTTCTGGTTTACCCCGGCTATAATTAGAGTGTATATGTTACTCGCTTGCTAATAAAGAAAATGAAAAAAAATATAGAAGTTCTGCAGTTCCTTTTGCTGCACAGCAATATGGATTAGTACATTAATTAATTCTGTACCACTGAGAGTTTCTAAATTATCAAAAAATAAATGTAGATTTATTTTCATTGAAAGTGGTAGTAGGTGATGAATTACAGAGGGAGACGAATTAGTGAGGTTCTACTGTACTGATAATATTGTATTGCTTCCGAGAAACAGAAAGACACAGCCTTCCATTACTAATCAGGCAATTTACGTTGTTTCTTTTTAATATATTAACTGCGGGCGTGATATATTTTTACATGTTTGAAGTTGTACACTCAAAAAATTTCAACTCGTGCATAACTTACTTCTGTTTCCTCCTCTTAAATGTAGAAGGCTCAATTTTCTGAGACGAATTATAGAGTATGAAGTATTATCGAGTGACGAATAACAGATTTCTACCGTACGTTCATATTTCCTGACAATTAGTCTTGTTTTATAAATATTAATAACAAAGAATGTTTTTTATTTTCCACAAGAATTTTTTTTTGTATTTAAGTTGTTTTGAACTGTTTCAACAGAAATGTATTTTGTACTGTCATTTGGCTTTACTGAATTTGTTTTTCTTACATGTCTACCACAGTCGTCAGTTATTATATACAGGGTGATTCAAAAAGGACTTTACAACTTTGAAAGGATACAGAAATTTATTCAGATAACTTACAGAGTCGGTTGAGGTGTCATTTCAAAGCAAAACACATCAAGTTTGTCATCCAACATTCATTGTGGTTCGATGTGGCTACCATTTGTAATGCGGTGTAACTGTTCGAAAAAAAAAATAAAAAGAAACGTAATCCCGATTATTACTATTTTTTTCGACTTGCCTTTACAAAGTCAGAAGATTCCCAAAGTCCCAAGGTCGCCACCACATTTTTATGGAGGAAACGTGGAAACCGTTTCACTTTCCTGAAGAAAACAATTTAGACAAATAAACAAAAACTCCCTTACAGAAAAAACTCCAGGGCCGTCTAAGCGAACTTATTGACATAGAGAATAGGTTACGGTTATAGTGCTTAATTAACTAAGCTAACACATTATAATAAGAAATCTGATTTTATTTTAATAAAAAAAAAAAAAAATAGTATTTTCTTTGTAATGTTAAACAAATAATTCCAAAAAAATATAAGACAAAAGAAAGTCTTCAATAGCAAATAAGTACTTTGTGGTTTGTGAAATTTCTCTCTCCCTTTTTTCTTTCACTCACGCTCACACACCCTATTGAGATCTCATCATTTTTATTTCATATTGTTTAAAAGGTAATTTTACTTAAAAAAAATAATTTTGGTACAATTGTGCGAACTTGTTTTCATCCTTATTTTTTACTTATCTCTTCCGACGGGGAGTCTCATGCTCGTTGTACCACCAGTTGTAAATTCGCTTTCCCGACGAAAAATTAAAAAAAAAAAGTTCTAAAAGTCCAAATTTATGTGTAGATGTTTTTGTTTCGATTCAATTTACATGTTTATTTTCAACACTTTAATACAAAAAACTCGGTAGGCCTACCGTAACTGCCCGCGGGCACTAATGGAACACGTGTACTGTTCGGTTGCTGACTGGAGACTGCTGCCCTTTCGTTTCTGCACCACAATTCAGTTCAAATACGCATTTGAAACCAGTTTTTTCCGGTCACACTCCACCCGTCCCTCCTTTGGATTGACGTCACTTGTTTTTAACTTGATCATAACGGCGCGCCCAAGTTGGCAGTCGACCGCTCCCAATCTATGTCTTACTTCGTCTTTGTCAACAAAATGCTTTTTGTGTGAATCACTGGCTAAAAATAGAATTCGTTACATAACGTACCATTACAGCGGCATACATCCCACATGAAGTCGATTTCATTCCAGACTTTAGTCAGTAAGTCGGGCGTCACTTCTGCAGCGGCGGCTTTAATTTGAAGTCTCAGCTCAGCAAGATCAGCAGGTAAAGGTGGCACAAAAACCCGATCTTTAATGAAACCCCACAAGAAAAAAATCTACCGTTGTCAAATCTGGGGAGCGAGGTGGCCATGCAATTGGACCTGCACGACCAATCCACCAACCTGGGAATCGGGTATCAAGAAAATCTCGGACTTCTACGCGGTAGTGAGGTGGTACCTCATCTTGCTGATAGTAAAGGCATCCATCTTGGTCATCCTTGTCTCAACCAACTCTGTAAGTTATCTGAATACATTTCTGTATACTTTCAAAGTTGTAAAGTCCTTTTTGAATCACCCTGTATAGTCTCTTTGCTCTGTGCCATCAAAACAAAATGAAAAGTATTTCATAGATGTTAATAGTGTGTGCTCTCTCATGTGTTTGTGCAGGTAGAGCATCGGCTAGTCCTGCAATGGATGTGTTCATTACACTTCTATCACTCGGCGTTAATGGTTATAAAAATCTAATTAGTCAGCGCAAAGAAATGTACAAATATCTGAAAGAAGAACTAGGTAAAGTTGCAACAAAGCATGGAGAAAGACTGCTTGAAACCAAAAATAATCCTATATCTGTTGGTAAGTAAGGAATAAGTATATTCTCTTTTTGGAGTTACTATGAATATTTTTGTTCTAAAATTAACCTTCAGTTGGTAGATAAAGAAAAACTAAGACATAGAAAAATATTTTATTGTATACAAAAGCTACATTTAACAGTTTTGAATATCTGGGCTACAGTGTGTCTTATAATGCGAGCAACAACGTAGTGAATAAGTTGCATAAGTTCAACCTTACGTGTGGGACATCAGGCGAACCCTTAAGTCAGCAAGTAAAGGAACACGCCTAAAATTCTACAAGGTGATGGCTCTTCCCACACTTCTTTATGGGTCTGAGAATTGGACTTTAATGAAAGGCCAGGCCAGTTGCATCCAAGCAGCTGAAATGAGATTTCTCAGGCACGTGGCAGGGTATACTCTGCATGATCATAGAAGAAACACAGATATATGGCAGGAAATGAATATTATGAGTATACTCGACAGGATTGCCCAGTATCGGCTGAATTTGTGGGAACCATCCATCTTTGCCGAATGGATGACTGCCGCATCCCCAAACAACTATGGAACTATAAGCTCAGGGGACAGAGAGGTGTGGGATGTCCGAGGAAGCGCTGAAGTGACCAGCTGTAATATTTGCCTATTTGAGACCAGAACAAACCATCATTGGTTTAATCCTTGAAGATGATGATGATGATGATGACAAAAGCTACATACAAATCTTTATTCTATTTCCATATCATTGCAGATTGTGCAGACCATCATTGATAAACACTACTCCCTGAGTATCCGGTCAAGAGGAGACACCATTAAGATTATGAGATCTAAAGGTGTCCCTGGATAACCAGCTAGACCTTTGTCTTTGTAACACGATGACACCCCTTCCCAGACTCAGTTGGGCAGTGTTCTGGCCTCAATTTGGCTGATAACAGGTCACACACTCAATCGTTTGCTATTCCTGTCTGTAAACTTCCCTGAAATTCTAGCCTTTCAGATATGTGTAGTGTTCTCTTTGATCCACACCAGTGGACCTGTGGCAAATGGAGTTGATCTCCTGATAGTCATTCTGATGACTTGGCACCACTTTATAACTTTTGATGCAACCAGGGCATCTGCTGTCCACATAGAATTGTCCAAGACATGGTCCTGGCAGCATTGGACAATTTAGCTTCCTTCTTCCTCTATCGATTTGAGAACCTCATCGACTGATGCCATCCAGCAGTATGGGGCACAGTTGCAAACACTAACATACACAGAAGATGATGAGAGACATTTCATTGATTACCATCACACACCTTACAGCTGGTGGGAGAGGCATTGTCAGGTTTTGTGGATCACTACTGAAATAGAAGTAAACAATTGGGCCCCACGTTTGTGTGTAACAGTGTATGTTATATACTAATCGCTATTGTGTGTGCGCGCCATGTTTCTGTGACGTCCAGGTTGTGTATGCCATCCAAGTGGAGGTAAATTTTTTAGAACAGCCCTCATATTTCTTATAAAAGTTGTGGAGTTAGATTTTTTTAAATTTAATATCATGGTTGTAGTATTGTCTCTAAAGGGTAAACTGGTAAAGTATATTAATAAATTTTTTTTTTTTTTATTGTTATAAATAGACAGTATATAACAGTCTTTCTAACCTTAACATTCTATAATTACATTTTAGGAAGTCCGTTTCTGCAAAATTATTAAAACTTTGAACCATACTTGTGTATATTTTCTATTCTTCATTCAGTTTCTTATTGTTTTGTCCCACAAGATGGAATTCAACTCTCTTAATGTTTTCTACCCATGTTTATTCTTTTCATTATCTCAACAGTGTTGTCACCTGTCTCATCAGTGTTAAACGTAACACCTGAATGTTGTTAAATTGTGATACCCAGCTGTTTGGCCATGGTCCAGTCAATTTAACAACATTGACTCTGGCCGTGAAAGCCTTCAAAGTAACACCTGAACGTTTACAAGTCTTTATTTATCCCTTTCAGAGTTTTCTCATCTAATTTCATATTATCTTCATCTTCATTTTCATTGCCTATGCCATGTATTCCGATTTTTCCCAGTATATTGTAAGTCCCTCAATTTAACATTATTCTTTTAATTTCCATAGTATATAATTTTTAAGTTGTGTTGAGCTTCTCCAATAACTGTCTCATTATCAGCAAAGTATAACCTGTATAATTCATGATATTAATTGATGACTCATTGGGGAGTTGGTGAAACATATTAATACAAAGGTTTTTAAAAATATATAAACACTTGGTACGTTTCACAGTTTTTATTTAACTGTGAAACGTACTAAGTGTTTATATATTTTTTAAAACCTGTATAATTTATGATCTCCTACTTACAGTCCAAATTGTTTCACTTTTGCCCCAGATATCTAAGGCTCTAACTAAATATGTTTTAAAATGAGAAGTTGAAAGAGTACATCTCTGTTGCAAACATTTTTTGTAGCTTGTCTCAACTTACCTGATGTTCCGGTCTTCCTTAAACTTTTAGTGACAGAAAAAAAAAAATCGGTTTTACTTACCTAAAGTGCCAGCTAATTTCTAGTAGTGCCCTCCCAAAAGTGTGCCGGGTTTTTTCTTTTTCTTTCTTTTTTTTTAAGTATTTTAGTAATTTGCAGCGTTTTCTTTAAAAATTCACTTTTTAAGTGTTTTCAATTAAAAATTGTGAATCTTTTTTTAAATCACTTTTAAAACATTTATTTCATAGAACTGTCATTTTAAAAGTTACCGTGGAGGTATGTACACATTTTTTTCCCAATAAACTGTTATGTTCAAATACATTTTAAATATATAAAATACAAAATTACAGTTTCCACCTACCTGCAAAGTTTCTTATATCAGGGTCCAGTAATCCGATCGCACGAACTTCAGATGCAAACATGTGTTTCACAGGTTAGTGAAATGACTTACACAATACATTTGGAAGAGAAATTATTTTACTTTATTTTTCCGTCATTACTTTGTATCGAATTAATTGTTGTTCATTTTTTAACTTGATCTTTAAATAAAATTTTCTTGAGACTTGTTCTTAGCCTTACTACTTACACAATAAAATGCTTACCTTATTCTAAGTGACACATACACATGAAACATAAACAGACAGAGCCCAGCTTTGCTCATTCTCTCATTCATACCTGCATTATTAAATAAAAAAAACCCTTAACACATTTTAAAAGATACACTTCCCGACCGTAGCACGTGGCGATCACTCGAGCGCTTGTTTCTCACTTTTGGTATTTACTGGTGTGTCCGAAATAAAACTTGTTAGTGTCTACTTGCGTACCCTTATGCGGTCACATGATTTTTTCTGTTATTTCACTTTTGAGATAAAAAAAAAACTGATAAAAATTTAATAGAGCCCACTTGGCCCTGTGTCGGCCGACACGATCAGCGAAGGACTGGGTAAGCGTCGCTTGCGATCGGGCGGAAGCTAAGGTCCACTGCCAACGGATTTCGTCGACGTTCATAGTTGATTTGTTGCGGTTGATCGACTCTGTTCATGATACATAGTGGGTTTTTCTGTAGTATGTGTCGACGATATTTAGTCACTGCTGGCGTGATGTCACCAAAAGGGGCGGACCTTACGTTTTTCGTATCCGCCGTTTCAGTCAAGTAGATGAAACAGAAAATATATTTTTTCACCATCTTGGCGTTTCCTGACCGCGTCAGACCGAGCGTATACTCACTTGACGCGTGCGTGCGCTGTCACACAGAAACAGAGTTCTTGGAAATGAGGGCTTGCTGCATACCTCAACTGCTTTCGCAACGTAATATTGCGTCTTGCCTTTGTTCTAAAACTGTTTAGTAGAGTCAGTAGGAGAACAGAGTAAAAGTAAAAATAATAATGATAGTAAGAAATTAACAAGTGATAACAATAATGTCGAAAATGAGAATATAATTAAAAATGTGGTAGTAGAGAGTAAGATAACAAATGTTAACAATGATATTGAAAGCGGTAATATGATTGAAAAGGTGGTATCAGAGAGTGAAACGTTGAAAATAGATAGTGAAACAGTGAGTGAGAGAGAGAAAGTTATATGTTGTAACGAGGTAGGAATTAGTGTTGATGAATTAGAAAAAGAATGGAAAGAGAGAGTAGCTGAATGTGTAGGGCAGAGGGTAAATTTTCCCCTTATTTGTGATGAACCAAGGTGTTCAAAAATGTTATTATTGGAGGGCAAGAGACCCTATTTAATGGAAGATTTGAGTTATATCCCTTTTTTGTATAAGTTAGTACCCTCTGTGTGGAATGATGTTGAAAGTATGATGTGGTGTTACGATGAGAGAGATTTAGATGGAGAGTTGTGTGTTGATAAAGAGATAGAATTATATAAACTAATGAGAGATTATAATGAGTTTGTTTTTCAACTCATTATAATCTCTCATTAGTTTATATAATTCTATCTCTTTATCAACACACAACTCTCCATCTAAATCTCTCTCATCGTAACACCACATCATACTTTCAACATCATTCCACACAGAGGGTACTAACTTATACAAAAAAGGGATATAACTCAAATCTTCCATTAAATAGGGTCTCTTGCCCTCCAATAATAACATTTTTGAACACCTTGGTTCATCACAAATAAGGGGAAAATTTACCCTCTGCCCTACACATTCAGCTACTCTCTCTTTCCATTCTTTTTCTAATTCATCAACACTAATTCCTACCTCGTTACAACATATAACTTTCTCTCTCTCACTCACTGTTTCACTATCTATTTTCAACGTTTCACTCTCTGATACCACCTTTTCAATCATATTACCGCTTTCAATATCATTGTTAACATTTGTTATCTTACTCTCTACTACCACATTTTTAATTATATTCTCATTTTCGACATTATTGTTATCACTTGTTAATTTCTTACTATCATTATTATTTTTACTTTTACTCTGTTCTCCTACTGACTCTACTATTCTCTCAATATCTTGTTTCAATTCGTTACAACTATTTTCGCATTTCATTTTTACTTCATCAATGTCAAATTTAAGTACATCAAATTTACAATTAAATTCACTTTTAATCTCAGTCTTTATTTCATCAAAACGATTATTTAATTTGTTAAATTTGTTATTCTGTACTTTGAATTTCATATCTAACTCATTATTCTGATTTGTTAATACATTGAATTTAGCGTCAGAATCACTCTTCTGTTCATCAAATTTCGCGTTAAAACTACTCAAGTTATCAGATATTGTTTTCATGAAATTACACATATCTTCCTTTGATAACTGTTTAATTCGTGTCGTCGTTGGAGTAGATTGTGCTGCTACATTTTTGTCAGTGAAGCTGACTTCTTCATTATTAATTTTATTTTCCCTATCTAATTTCGGGGTTATTTGAATCCCCGAATCTTCAGTTACATTGCTTTGATCAGTTCCATTTATTTCTGTTTTGTTCTGACTCGCACTTGGAGTCGAATGTGTCTCAAAATTGCTCATGTTTGACTCGTCAAAAACTTCGACACTAGTTTCATTTACTTTATTTTCGTTATCTGACATTCTTACTTTTTATAATTAATACTTGTGCGTACATATAATATAATCAATATATAATATATTGTATAGCCAATTTTGTGTGAATAACGCACTTTTTATTTTATTCCGCTAACCTAACAACACACGTTTGCATCTTCTTAGGTGTGGAATTTAATTAATTAATTTATTAAATTCGTTCCTGTCACGGGCGCCATTGTTTCGTTCAAATACATTTTAAATATATAAAATACAAAATTACAGTTTCCACCTACCTGCAAAGTTTCTTATATCAGGGTCCAGTAATCCGATCGCACGAACTTCAGATGCAAACATGTGTTTCACAGGTTAGTGAAATGACTTACACAATACATTTGGAAGAGAAATTATTTTACTTTATTTTTCCGTCATTACTTTGTATCGAATTAATTGTTGTTCATTTTTTAACTTGATCTTTAAATAAAATTTTCTTGAGACATGTTCTTAGCCTTACTACTTACACAATAAAATGCTTACCTTATTCTAAGTGACACATACACATGAAACATAAACAGACAGAGCCCAGCTTTGCTCATTCTCTCATTCATACCTGCATTATTAAACAAAAAAAACCCTTAACAACACATTTTAAAAGATACACTTCCCGACCGTTCTCGACGTGCTCGACGTGGCGATCACTCGAGCGCTTGTTTCTCACTTTTGGTATTTACTGGTGTGTCCGAAATAAAACTTGTTAGTGTCTACTTGCGTACCCTTATGCGGTCACATGATTTTTTCTGTTATTTCACTTTTGAGATAAAAAAAAAACTGATAAAAATTTAATAGAGCCCACTTGGCCCTGTGTCGGCCGACACGATCAGCGAAGGACTGGGTAAGCGTCGCTTGCGAGCGGGCGGAAGCTAAGGTCCACTGCCAACGGATTTCGTCGACGTTCATAGTTGATTTGTTGCGGTTGATCGACTCTGTTCATGATACATAGTGGGTTTTTCTGTAGTATGTGTCGACGATATTTAGTCACTGCTGGCGTGATGTCACCAAAAGGGGCAGACCTTACGTTTTTCGTATCCGCCGTTTCAGTCAAGTAGATGAAACAGAAAATATATTTTTTCACCATCTTGGCGTTTCCTGACCGCGTCAGACCGAGCGTATACTCACTTGACGCGTGCGTGCGCTGTCACACAGAAACAGAGTTCTTGGAACTGAGGGCTTGCTGCATACCTCAACTGCTTTCGCAACGTAATATTGCGTCTTGCCTTTGTTCTAAAACTGTTTCAGTCAACACGTGGTCTGTCACAATGGAATTAAAACTTGCACAATATTTTTTATGAAACCCCGAAAACTGAAATAAAATAAAATACCCCATTTTTGACACGTTACAAAACTTTGGCTTTGAAAATAGTAATTCAAAGCAAGTATTGTTTTTTCACTAAGCGATAATTGGGAACACATCATTTTACGAGGGAGGATCAAAAAGTATGTTACACCCCCTGTCTATGAAACAAACAAGAATATTTAAACAATTTACAAGAGAAATATTTTTATTGAACAAAAAAATACATACATTTATTATTTTTCAACAAAATCGCCAAAATCACACTTATCGTACCTTGTGAGTAGTTTTTCAATTCCACTTTCATAAAAATTCTATCCAGTTTCCTTTTAACCATTTAAGGACTGCTTACTTCACTTCATTGTCATTAGTGAAATGCTCCCCTCCCAGGTATCGCTTGTGGGAACCAAAAAGTGGTAGTCGCAGGGTGCTAGTTCAGGGCTGTAAGGCGGATGGAACCACACTTCCCACTTGAATTTTTGCAGCAACTCCCGTGTCACATGAGCTGAATGAGGGGTAGCATTGTCATGAAGAAGAACAACTCCATCACTCAATCTTCCTGATCTTTGATCTTTAATGGCTTTACACAATTTTTTTGAAGTCTCACATAATGATTCGGCATTTATTCTTGTTCCATGGGGCATAAACTAACTGTAAACAACTCCCACGGAATTGAAAAAGACCATCAGCCTAATCTCTCGAACATGTGGGGTTGTTTTCACTTTTTTTGGCTGTGGCAAATTCTTGTGTCTACAGTCATGCGATCCTCATTTAGTTTTTGGACTGTAATGGAGCACCCAGCTCTCATCTCCTGTGATGATTCTCTTCAAAAACTGTGGACCATCTCTGGAATAACATTCGAGAAAGGAAAGGGCAGACACAAAACGTTGATTTTTGTGGTTATCGGTCAACAGACATGGCACCCAGCGGTGAGACATCTTACAGTAAGTAAGCGGATCGTAAATAATTGCAAACACACTACCATATAAGAGATGTTTAGTTCACTTGCAATCTCTCTAATTTTAATGTAGTAGTTAGTCAGAATCATTTCTTTCACACGTTGTGCGTTGTCAGTCATGTTCACAGTTGAAGAGCGCCCAAGATGCAGTTCGTCGCTCACATTTGTTCTTCCGTTTTTGAACATTTGGCACCATTTTGTGATAATGGGGTGTGATATTGTGTTCTCACCATACACCTCGACAATTTGGCGACGAATTTCACAATGATTATAATTTTTTGCCTCCAAAAATCTGACTACTGAACGCACTTCAGTGTTGGACGAAACTATACGATGAGCCTTGTGCAGCATTTCTGCTTGGGAAATGGGAAGACAACAATATAGACTGTGTTGCCACCACAGGAAATTCCGTTTAGTTCAGGAACACGGTATGGGTAACTTACCTTTTGATCATCCCTCGTATAAACTACACACTTCAAAAAAGCACCGACCAGCTAACAAGCACTACACGAGCATCAGGCAGTCATTGGGTTCGCCCGAACACTGCGATCACTGCCCCCTGCACCTGGACATACACACTTCATAAATCTATATAAACAACTATAAGTGTCGAAAACAAAATTTTGTATAACCTATAAAATGCATAATAATAATCACATCTGCTTTGTCAAAACATGAACTAGCAACTCAACTGAATGAATAATTGGTAGTATTGAACATATGTTAAGTTTATTAATTTATATGTTTATAAATTTATTAATGAACTCTGTTTGCAACTCTACACTTTTGGCTCTGGTAGCCGCCATGTTGTCTGCTACCAACTTAAACTTTTTACTTACCGGGTCCAGGTTTCGGATTGGACGAGCTGAAAACAGGATGGTTGCTTGGAATAACTAAATCGTTTATAAGTTTACTAAACATTAAATTTTATTGATCTTTCATTGTTTTTTGGTTTCTCTTACTCAGCCCCTTTTAATTCAAATACTTCTTAATTTTTTACATAGAATTAATTTTCTTCTCTTTCCCCAGTTAATACATTCAAAAGAAAATCATTTCAGACAAAAACTTGTTAATGGACAAGGATTATTTATACATTTAATTTTCTTATATGCGGGTTACCTACCCTCCAAACAAAATAATAGGATCTTAAAATTCTAATCAAAATTTATTATTGAACACAAACCAGCGCTTCACACACACACACACACACACACACACACACACACACACACACACACACACACACTTTTTCATAACGTACATAATTTTTTTTAAAAACCCCCTTAGTGAGCTCACTATCTTTACGTTAAACGTATATTCTAGGGTGCCATTTTTCCTTTCTTTTCTTTTTTTAATTTTGAATGATTATAGAATTTAAATTTCTTCTTATATTTTCTTTTCAAGGTTTCAAGATTAACTTATCTACAATTGAGTTCCAAAATCAGTCCATCCTCCGTATGTTTTCTTTCATCACTCCGCACATTTCTTTCTTTGATTTTAGCTCTCGCCCGATCACTCGAAACTGTTAATGGAACACAACTGTTCCTTCATTTTATTTAGTTAACACTCCGGTTGTCGATCCACGTATTTTTTACATTTTGGATTATTACGGGTGCCCGTATACTTGTTTTCGAAACTTATACATGCTATTCGCACGAGTTGTTATTGCAGACTGGGGCGAAATTTAAAGTCTCAATTTCCGAGGTAGTGAGGGAAGTCACGTGATGGCAAACTTTTGTTCTTACAAATTTAAAGTCAGATTTTGGCAAAGTTATTATTTTGGCTGTACATTCCAGCAATGAATAATAGCTGGGCTCGTCTCTCACGTAACATGGTCTGACTTCTGAATTACATAACTTGCATGTCATGTGGCTAAAAATAACTGTTCATCTTGCGTCTGGAGCTGACCTTGACACTATTTCGTTCGCCTACTTCCTACGTCTTATAATTCATAAATAATATTTGTTTATTATTCTTTATACTTTTGTTTCCACTTTCCCCAATTTACCCCGGATAGACACAAACTGTCCCGTTACAATACCCCCTCAATGAGAGGTTTTATGCCGAAGCATACAAACTCTCATTGACACTCTCATACTTCCTAAAGGGATCAATCAGGATATGTCGCCACAACCCCTCTACGTTTTATTAAAATCATGGTTAACTTACCCCCTGGTCCAGTGACTGTAACCGTACCTGAATGACCTTACTGGACTTCTCTCTCAAGATCCCAACACCGCAAGGCCAGACAGGCACTTGACGCTCCTGCTCTGATGCGCAGGCCAGCACAGGACTGTCGCCACAGCATCACCAGACACTGAAACATCAAATCAAAAAAATCAAATAGTGACCTTGTATAATACCATATCCCTAACTGATCTGGTTCCCCTTAACTGTGCACTGGTTTGCGTTAAGAAGCACTGGTTTTCTTGACCTAGTAGTAGATAATCTTATATCTACTGCATAGACTTTCATCCCCTTAATTCGTTCCAAGTATTTCATAAAATTTTTTGATTCCAATTGACAATAAATAAGCCTTTCCCATTTTACAAGAAAAAGTATAAATCCTTACCTTAACACAACAATATCTCTAAATATTTAAACACATTATCAAAAGCTTTAAAGATCAATCAATCAAATACAATTTATCTATGTCTCCCTTCTTCTACAATTCTTAACCATTTCCCATCTGTTTCCAAAACAATTCAAAATCATTTAATACATTATAAAATATTATTATTAACAAATAAAAAAAAAATTCTATTTATCCGGTGCTGTTAATAATAATCATCACCTTTTCTCCTCTACACATACTATTGCCCCCCCTGGACTGTTGCATCCAGTTGCCTCCACAGGGACTGAGGCGGAAGGAGTGAGCACTTTTTTCTTTTCTCTCACCCCCATCCTTGCTTCAGCGTTACAAGAAACTTCAGGGTATAAGTACCCCTACTCGTTATTTTAACATACGCCCCTAAGGTCTACCACCCCTATTTGGGTGAAAATAGCCTGTGTTCAAAATAAGCTTAGATTCCCTGATTAAACCCCATTAAATTTCCAAACTAAACCAATTTCCAGGATTACCAACCCAACTACGTTCAGCATACATTAATACTGCCCATAGCTGGCAGTCAGCCAAAACCACGATCTGGGTTGGTAAGGCCGAGATCGCCCGAAAGTGGGGAATCTATTTAAAACACATTATACATAAATACAATTCATGTTTAAGATTCCTACACACTAACATAATAAACATAATAAAACATAGTAATGAACATTGCTATTATTACATCAAGACAAACATTTTAAATTTAAGTTTGACCAGAAATTACACACCTTACAGTTTTACTTTAGTTTCAAATTCTATTAAATCTTTCACTTGTTACATTTATTATTACATTTCAACTATGAATTTCTATTAAGTATTTTCGTCGTCAATTGGTTTGGGTGATTCTCAGTCATTCACAATAATTTGATTTATTGAATGGGCATTTATATTATATATATATATATATATATATATTGTAGCGCAACAAAAATGATCGCATTTCTGTTACATAAAAGAAGATTCACAGATTGATAAATAAATTGATACTTAATCCCATAATAGAACAGAGACCCAATTATGACAATTATAGTCATAGACAAAATTAAATAAGAATGCAAGGTAGTGTTGAGTAGAATAAACGAACCTGTAAAATAAATAATAGCTAATGATATATGTTTAATGAAAAACAAAACAGAAAAATGAAACAATGACTTAATTTATGGTAATAACAGATAAGAATTTTGTGTTAAAAAAGTATTATATTATGACAAAAATGTTATGATAAAGTTTATGTGATGTTATATCAAATATGTGTTGAGTTCATGAAAAATAATGAAACAAATAGTGTTATTCAATGACTGTCATAGAATGAAGTGTGAGGCAGTTAACCAATGTTCATAAAAGTTCGAATTTTGTTGTATGTGATCAAGAGATCAAGATAAATTTGTTATTAGATGTAGAAAAATAATTGTTTATACAAATGTTAATAATTAAGTTTTGATTGTATGTACGAATTTATATAAAAGGGACTATAGATGCCTAACAGACATAACCACAGGTAGATCAATTTACAATAAAAGGCCTAACAGCCAAAAATACTAAATAAACACTTATAACTTAAAGGTTAGATGCATCAATTAATAATAATTAATAAATGCACTATGAAGAGCTAGAAAGAAGAAAAAACATTAAGTTAATAATAATATTTAATAAAATTTATACAAATTATAATAATACCATAATGCCATAATATCGATTGGTAAAAAATAATATCGAAGGTGGATTAAATATAATAAAAAAGGAAAAAAACGGAATTATATCAAAAAACCAGTAGAAGATGTGTATAAAATAATAAACCTGCTATCGGTAAAATTACATTCCGATAGGACAGCAAATTGACAAAGAATAGACAAAAAAATATATGAAAGAAACACTATATAGTCAAAACATGTGGAAGCGGAAATTAATATAGGTTGCTAGGGAAAAAATTAAGAAGAAGGTTGTTGATTGATAAAATAACAAGAATTGCTTTTGAAAAAACTGAACGTGATGATTTAAAAAACCCAAGAAAAATATATTGAATCGTAATATTCGAAATCAAGAGATACGATTATAAAAAAGATAAAATTCCAATGACAATACTTACATCTATCACTAACACAGATTAATAAAATAACGATACATTATGAAATAATAATCGAGAAGAAATCACTGAATTCTACAAGAAGAAACTTGGACTGTCCCATGTCCGAAGGGAATAGATGAAAAGTTAATCAAATATAAAGAATTAATAGTAACACAACTCATAATATTCACAACACCAGAAATTATAACCTTGCAAATACACGGAACAACACTAACTGCTTCAACCGAAGGAAGAACCTATTTGGATCCTGGCGGTGTAGAAGAAACATCAATCGGGCCGTAAAACAATTCAGAAGCTGTATTCCGAAGTGGACAGGACAAGAATTACTTTTATTAAACTGAAGAAAGAAAACTGTGCTTCATAATTGACCAGAACAACGAATTTAGCGATCAACCGCGTACGTGATTTGCTTCGTTAGAGACTGGTAAAGTTATATTATATTAATCATACTAAATACACAACACATAATTTTTGAAAATCTTGCATTCTTATTATGTATTTTTAGTCTTCCCCACAGTTACAAGAACCTTCACACCCTGAAATAAATAAAATACAAATCAAATATAATATATAACCAAATATAAACAAAGAATTAAATAATCAACAATCGATACCTGAATCTATAGTCCCAACATATATTAATTGGAATATATCTTAGTTAATGTGAATTGATAAACAAATAAAGAACCTTTATATATTTGTCACACCTTGTTATTTGGAGTATGGTTTAGTGAACTGGAACAAAAGTAACTGAATAAGTAGAGAATAAATGGTTAATATAAACATCGAATAACCTACAAGTTTCATTGAGCCGATACTACAGCGCTTATAGCGGAATTATCTGACACCAAAGAGGGAGCGTAAAAATATAAAATTAGACAGGACTCTCTTCAAGGCATAATAGGGTTGGATGAAATTGTAGAATAAATCTTAAGTTATTTAAGTTCTAGGCACACTAACACTGATAATTATTAAAGAGTTAAGTTAACATTAATTAAGTACATCCATATATTCCACAACTCCAAATATTTCCGAGAATTTATACAATTAAATTAATAGAACACAATCGACAAATACAACAGTGGAATATTTAAGGAGAGGAAACCCGTGTAAGTACAAATTGGCTTCCATCGGGGCTTGAACAGTAGTGGCCACACCACGGGATAAGTACAATATATATATATATTATATATATTATATATATATATATATATATATATATATATATACTTACTCACCTTTTTCCTTCTAACGACCACTAACAGATTTGTACAAGGTGACACCAATCTCTCAGTATTTACCTCCACTAATTTCTCTAATTTTTACTTAAATCATTCTCCTCTTATTTCGAAATACCTGATACCCTCTTTGTACCTAGGATGTGTGTTCCCGCACTACCAGCTCGTTCCCTTATCAGTTCCTGGCCCTTCCAGGTAACCCCGCAACCCTTTTTAAAAGTTTTCACCTCCCGCCACAATGCCTTGCGTTGAGGACTCCTTACACCTCCACCCTCACTATAAAATTTATGTACCCTGCTCTCGCCTATTTACTCTCCACTTTCATCACTCTCGCTTTCTCTACATATATGCACTCTCACTACTGTGTCCCTACTACTGACCCATTTCTGTATTACTTTTATTCCAAAATTCTTATTTTGTCTAACACCCATTAAAGTTAACTCTGACTGACTCAATGCCTTATTGAAATAATCATCACCCAAACTCTATCTTTTTCCACATTTTACATTACTTCAATTCATTATAAAATTCATACTTAGATATGGTCACTCATGTAATAATATACAACATGATTTCTGTCATAAATTCAAAAATACAAACCTTTGTCACCACAAATATAACTTACATAACCATATGTACTTCCTGATAGATACATTATAACAATACAACTCAATACCTAAGCACAAGGTATTTTTCATCTTTTACTATTTATTATAAAGTTCAAATCTCAGAAAATCATTTAAGTTTATTATCAAAGTTCATTTATACAACATTAATTAGTTAATTAATTCCTCTCAAATTATTTAATTCAATCTTTTTCAAAAACACTCAGTTTTTTAATTACAATAGTCTGAATAATTCCAAATCAGTTAATTTCATTATAAACACAATTATTTTCGTTATTTACTTAGTTTGGTGAAATATTATTATTTTTATTATTATTATTTTATTATTACTATTTTATTATTATTATTATTATTATTACTAGCAAAATACCCGTGCTTCGCTATGGAGTTTCACGTTGTACGTAATTGTACAATTATTGCTCGCTTAATAGTATAGGATTAGATAGATTGTACAAATTCTCAACTCTTAGTTTGTTTATTTACATTCATAGCAACAGCTATTTATTATTTATTTCGAGAAAATCGTTAGAGCCGTTTCCGAGAAAAAAAGGACATACATTTATTAATTAATTGAACTTTGAAATTTTCTCGACTATAAAAACCTGCAAACAACGAAGTTTTTCAATTTAAAACAATGATTAAAAACTCAGAACTAAATGTATTCGGGGTTTCCAATAAACTGAAATGTCAACCACTTCATTTACAAAGTATGCAATTCCCGCGATAAATTTCATTATTTGGTTTTTTGCCCCTTAGGAGTGAAAGTTTTTAAAACCGTTTCTTAGTGAGCACCTAAGACCTATGATGAAGCTACGTTCAAAGTTTCATTGATATCCATTCAGTGGTTTCAGAGATATCGTGATCAGTGAGTCAGTCAGTGGTATTTGGCTTATATAGATATCTATATCTAGCCGATTTACCCAGCGTTGCTCGGGTTCATAATTTATTCATAGGCTCATAGGCACCTATTCTTGTTCTAACGTTATATTACTTGTATATTGTATAATCTTCCTTATATTGTTACGTTCGCATTCTCACTGGAGGAATACTCTGTAGCGCACTTGTTTAAGAACATGTCATAAACTGTATTCTTATATCTGGAGAAGAATGCTGTTGCGCGTGATGCTCCTGCTCGATTTCTAACTCTGAGAGAGGGCGAACAGCTAAATTACTTTTCAATAAAATGTCTACAGTACTTGCACGCGCTGTGTATTTACTGTCTTTTATAATTCATTGTGTTAATGTTGAAATAAGGCATTTGTTAAATTAGTGTCTCTTAAACTTATTCTAACAAACAATACCTCTATAGATTTTAGCTTATCAATTTTTAAATTCAAACTGAAGCAAGTGCATTTATATTGTCTGAACACTATGATCTGAATACATTTGCCATCAAAACATTGTTTTTTATACTCGCTTATAACTTACTTCGATCTTAACTTATCCACTTTTAAATTCAAACTGAAACAACTCTGAATTCACACACTATTAAGAAGTTTCTTAAGATGCATACACTACCTTTGATATCATAACCTATATCTTTATTTATAAGAACCGTGGACTCTGGCCTCGCCGTCTTTCGCGGGATCCGACCTAAGACTCCCCGGGTTCCGTGGAGGAACTCCGGGGAAGGCCCGGCGGACGACTCCCGCGCTATTTCCTACGCGGGAGACTTCCACCGATGCTATGGTAACCAGAATCTATTCTATTGGGTTGCCATAGTAACCAGATCTAATAGTTTTTAAGACCCAAAGGACCCCCCAAAGGATCGTGTCGAAAAAACACTTGTCCTATGTTGGTTCTCCCGTTGCGTAAAATATTTGTGCCAAGTTTGGTTGAAATCGGTCCAGTGGTTTAGGAGGAGATGTGGAAGACCCCAAAGGACCCCCCCGAAGGATCGTATCGAAAAAAAACACCTACCCTATGTTGGTTCTCCCGTTGAGTAAAATATTTGTGCCAAGTTTGGTTGAAATCGGTCCAGTGGTTTAGGAGGAGATGTGGAAGACCCCAAAGGACCCCATTGAAGAAAACACCTATCCTATGTTGCTTCTCCCGTTGCGTAAAATATTTGTGCCAAGTTTGGTTGAAATCGGTCCAGTGGTTTAGGAGGAGATGTGGAAGACCCCAAAGGACCCCCGAAGGATCTATCGAAAAAACACCTACCCTATGTTGGTTCTCCCGTCGCGTAAAATATTTGTGCCAAGTTTGGTTGAAATCGGTCCAGTGGTTTAGGAGGAGATGTGGAAGACCCCAGAGAACCCCCAAAGGACCCCATCAAACAAACACCTATCCT
Organism: Magicicada septendecula; assembly: GCA_034769895.1. NCBI lineage: Eukaryota > Metazoa > Arthropoda > Insecta > Hemiptera > Cicadidae > Magicicada > Magicicada septendecula. Next base: position 29,123,414 of record CM068367.1, on the reverse strand, counting down.
ATGTTGGTTCTCCCGTTGTGTAAAATATTTGTGCCAAGTTTGGTTGAAATCGGTCCAGTGGTTTAGGAGATGTGGAAGACCCCAAAGGACCCCCGAAGGATCTATCGAAAAAACACCTACCCTATGTTGGTTCTCCCGTTGAGTAAAATATTTGTGCCAAGTTTGGTTGAAATCGGTCCAGTGGTTTAGGAGGAGATGTGGAAGACCCCAAAGGACCCCATTGAAGAAAACACCTATCCTATGTTGCTTCTCCCGTTGCGTAAAATATTTGTGCCAAGTTTGGTTGAAATCGGTCCAGTGGTTTAGGAGGAGATGTGGAAGACCCCAAAGGACCCCCGAAGGATCTATCGAAAAAACACCTACCCTATGTTGGTTCTCCCGTCGCGTAAAATATTTGTGCCAAGTTTGGTTGAAATCGGTCCAGTGGTTTAGGAGGAGATGTGGAAGACCCCAGAGAACCCCCAAAGGACCCCATCGAACAAACACCTATCCTATGTTGGTTCTCCCGTTGTGTAAAATATTTGTGCCAAGTTTGGTTGAAATCAGTCCAGTGGTTTAGGAGATGTGGAAGACCCCAAAGGACCCCGAAGGATCTATCGAAAAAACACCTACCCTATGTTGGTTCTCCCGTTGAGTAAAATATTTGTGCCAAGTTTGGTTGAAATCGGTCCAGTGGTTTAGGAGGAGATGTGGAAGACCCCAAAGGACCCCATTGAAGAAAACACCTATCCTATGTTGCTTCTCCCGTTGCGTAAAATATTTGTGCCAAGTTTGGTTGAAATCGGTCCAGTGGTTTAGGAGGAGATGTGGAAGACCCCAAAGGACCCCCGAAGGATCTATCGAAAAAACACCTACCCTATGTTGGTTCTCCCGTCGCGTAAAATATTTGTGCCAAGTTTGGTTGAAATCGGTCCAGTGGTTTAGGAGGAGATGTGGAAGACCCCAGAGAACCCCCAAAGGACCCCATCGAACAAACACCTATCCTATGTTGGTTCTCCCGTTGTGTAAAATATTTGTGCCAAGTTTGGTTGAAATCGGTCCAGTGGTTTAGGAGATGTGGAAGACCCCAAAGGACCCCATCGAAAAAAGCACCTCACCTATGTTGGTTCTCCCGTCGCGTAAAATATTTGTGCCAAGTTTGGTTGAAATCGGTCCAGTGGTTTAGGAGGAGATGTGGAACATACATACATAGATACATACATACAATGGGGGGGGGGTTGCCCCTTAGGAGTGAAAGTTTTTAAAACCGTTCCTTAGTGAGCACCTAAGACCTATGATGAAGCTATGTTCAAAGTTTCATTGATATCCATTCAGTAGTTTTTGCTCTACGTTGATTCTGTGTCAGTTAGTCAGGCAAACTTTCCCCCCCTTTTCCCCCTTTAAAGGTCGAATTTCCAAAAATCCCTTCTTAGCGGATACCTACATCACATAAGGAACCTACATGCCAAATTTCAAGTTTCTAGGTGTTATAGTTTCAGAGATTTTGTGATGAATTAGTGAGTCAGTGGTATTTCTCTTTTATACATATAGATTATATTATTTTATTTTATTATTATTAATCAATTCCTACTACATATATACATTGTTTACCTAAAATACAAGCTACAACATAATGTGCTACACAAATACAGTTAACATCACTACACAAGTATATACAATCCAAATTATTATTCATTATTGTTTACCATAAATCATTTCACAATACAATCCATTTTGAAACCTCTTACTCACATAATTAAATGTTCATGAACAACAACTGTTTAACCACCATTATCGAATAATAGTCTGATCTTACGTCTACACAAATCATTTACAATTAAAGATATATTGCTATTATAATTATAATAATCATCATCATTACTTTTCTCTATTGTATCAATATAGTAATTACAAACCTTATTGCATACCCTTATTTAAAAATACCTGTCGACATTGGTTATGGTCAGTTCCCCCTTAGTATTCTCTGTTAAAATCAGGTAAGTTACACTATCATCATCTACTGCTGCTATATCAGTTTCAACACAAGGTAAGTACGCAAGATAATTATCAACTCTCTCTATATCTAGCCTCTCTACTAACTCTTTATACCTTCTACCAATCTCAAATAACTCTATCTTCCTATCCACATACAACTCTCTCTCAAAATATTTCTCACCATAACGCCATCTCACGCTTTCTCTACTAATCCATGCAGAGGGTACTGCTACATTAAAATACCTCCTGGCTTTTCCAGGAATGACACTAAATTTCAGGGAACCACTTGAAGACACCATGCCGTCCTCTAAGGGACGTTCGCCCTTCAACAACAACAGTGAACACCTTGGTTCACGATAAACCCGGGGAAAATTTACCCCCTGCAACCCCTCTACCTGTAAACTCTCTTTACACTTTCTCTCTAATTTATAAACACTTGTTTCTACCCCTTTACACCCCCTTACTCCCATTTCTCTCTCATTCTCACTAACTATCTCTATATTATAACCATCACTATTAATTTTCACTGTATCACCTTTAGATACTACTTTTTCAACTATTGCTTCATCTACTTTAATCCTTCTGCTTTCTAAACTGTCTATTTGTGTACTAAACATCTTATTTACCGATTCTAATATTTTATCAGTTATTGTTACAACTTTTTCCTCAAATTTTTCGAATTTACCGTTAATTTCATTTTTTATTTCACTTTTGAAATTATTAAAATTTTCATTCTTTTTGTCACATTTACTATTGAGTTTGTCACATTTACTATCGATCTTTAATAGCAACTGCATCATTGCCGTTATTTCATCTGTTTTATTTTCATAACGAGTTGAGATGGGTGTTAATTGAACCGTATTTAATTCAGCTTATTCGGTAGCGCTAGGCTCACCAATCTGACTAATTGGGGTTGAGTGAACGCCCATCTCACTCGTAAATGTGTCATCAGTTAAGCTGACTTCCACGTTCTTATCTGCCATCTCCAAATTTTATATATATTTTTTTTTCAAAATACTAACATATATAACACATACTTATCACCTAACAGGGTATTCTATTTACCCACACTACACATGATCACAACATAACCTTATACTTGTACGTCTATTTTTACATACATTAAAAAAAATTTTTTATTTTATCTCAAACAACCATCCTGTTCCTCAAAACAGGGACCATTTGCATAAATAAAATTTATAATTTATAATTTTAAAATTTATAATTTAAAATTTATAATATATTTATAAATTTTATTTATGCAAATGGCCCTGTTCGGGCGCCATCGTTAAGTTTTTAATTTATATGTTTATAAATTTATTAATGAACTCTGTTTACAACTCTACACTTTTGGCTGTGGTAGCCGCCATGTTGTCTGCTACCAACTTAAACTTTTTACTTACTGGGTCCAGGTTTCGGATTGGACGAGCTGAAAACAAGGTGGTTGCTTGGAATAACTAAATCGTTTATAAGTTTACTAAACATTAAATTTTATTGATATTTCATTGTGTTTTGGTTTCTCTTACTCAGCCCCTTTTAATTCAAATACTTCTTAATTTTTTACATAGAATTAATTTTCTTCTCTTTCCCCAGTTAATACATTAAAAAAAAAATCATTTCAGACAAAAACTTGTTAATGAACAAGGATTATTTATACATTTAATTTTCTTATATGCGGGTTACCTACCCTCCAAACAAAATAATAGGATCTTAAAATTCTAATCAAAAGGGTACCTCTGGTTAAGAGGGGCAAAATGCCCCTTGAAACCAATCATTTTTTTGACTATGTAGGTTTATTACAATTGTAAAAACATTACATTACACAAGGTTCTTAGGTTCCCATCTATCCCCTCTACAGAGGGAGGGTGAAAAATTGACTTTTTTCGATCTTTATTTTTTTCTCAATTTTTATGAAACGTAACGTTTCCAAAAAATTTGATCACATTTTTGGCATCAAAAACAATAAACTAAAATTTACGGTCCCCATGGGATCATGGGATTGTTTCTAAAAAATTCGAAAAAATTAAAAAATGCTATATCTCAAGTCCCAAAAGAGCTACAGGCATATTTTTTGTTTTAAAAAGTGCACTTTAACAATCTTTGTATACTCAAATTTTTTCAGATTTTTTCGAGTGGTGGGCCAACCTCAAAAACGCAAAAAAATACATTTTTCGGCTATTTTTAGGGGGTTTTGTTATCCTGAAAGTAGCTAGTACTCTAAATAATATTAAAAATGTAAAATTATATTATTTTCTTTCATAATATATAATACAAGGTCATTTTTTTAAATAAATAAATTGGAATTCGTGAATTTTTGTTATTTTTAAGCTTATTTTTATATTTAAATGAGCTACAATTTAGTAATATTACTCTTATGTGTGCACACATATACATATACACACTGTGTGTGTGTGTGTGTGTGTGTGCGCGCGCGCGTGCATGCGTGTGAATATATATATATATATATATATTTATTTATTTGACATTTGCAATTCTTATATTTAACTCATTTAAAGCTTGTTTTTTTTGTATTAAATTAGAGAAGTATGCAACATACTTTAGTTTCAAATAAGGATTTTTGTTTACGCTTAATAAAGAGATTTTTATTTACTCCGTGCATTCTTAAATAGGCCTACATCAATTATTACTATAGCAACCATTTTACAGAAACAAGAATTTCATTTAACAACTCTGGTTGTACCATGGCTAGGCTAGATGGCACAACAGGTCATGGGCCTGATGCTTTAGAGAAGAAGAAGAAGTAAATATTGTGATGAAGAATTAAGACGATATTTCTGAAAAATTAAGACTCCTTATTTATTTGTTGTTTATCAAAAAAGACATAAAACTGTTTGTTTCTTACATATAATAAAGTAATTCATTTTTTAAGACATTCGTAAAGTATATCCTATTAATTTTGAAAAAAAATATTGGCAAAACTTTTAAGTTGACAGTTTGTATGCCAGTAATGAGAATTACTCAGAACTACAATTGTAGAAAGTTAGATCCTTAAATAGTTGAAAAATGTAAGGCAGACTTATATTTATTACATTCAACAAAATAATCACTATTTAAAACTAATATTAAGTTGTAAAAAAGTTAATCTTCATCACTATCTTCCTCAATAACTGGTTGCACTCCCTCAAAATCCTCAAAATGAAATAATTTTGTAAGAACTTCTGCAGGCCATATAATTTTTGACAAATATCTGCCATATGATAAATAATAAATAACAGCAGCGATATGTGAACAACATCCAATTGTTCTATTACCATTTGAGGTTGGCCCACCACTCGAAAAAATCTGAAAAAATTTGAGTATACAAAGACTGTTAAAGTACACTTTTTAAAACAAAAAATATGCCTGTAGCTCTTTTGGGACTTGAGATATAGCATTTTGTAACTTTTCGAATTTTTTTAGAAACAATCCCATGATCCCATGGGGACCGTAATTTTTTAGTTTATTGTTTTTGATGCCAAAAATGTGATCAAATTTTTTGGAAACTTTACGTTTCATAAAAATTGAGAAAAAAAATAAAGATTGAAAAAAGTCAATTTTTCACCCTCCCTCTGTAGAGGGGGTAGATGGGAACCTAAGAACCTTGTGTAATGTAATGTTTTTACAATTGTAATAAACCTACATAGTCAAAAAAATGATTGGTTTCAAGGGGCATTTTGCCCCTCTTAACCAGGGGTACCCTTTATTATTGAACACAAACCAGCGCTTCACACACACACACACACACACACACACACACACACACACACACACACACACATATACTTTTTCATAACGTACATAATTTTTTTTAAAAACCCCCTTAGTGAGCTCACTATCTTTAAGTTAAATATATTCTAGGGTGCCATTTTTCTTTTCTTTTTTTAATTTTGAATGATTATAGAATTTAAATTTCTTCTTATATTTTCTTTTCAAGGTTTCAGGATTAACTTATCTACAATTGAGTTCCAAAATCAGTCCATCCTCCGTACGTTTTCTTTCATCACTCCGCACATTTCGTTCTTTGATTTTAGCTCTCGCCTGATCACTCGAAACTGTTAATGGAACACAACTGGTCCTTCATTTTATTTAGTTAACACTCCGGTTGTCTGTGGATTATTACGGGTGCCCGTATACTTGTTTTCGAAACTTATACATGCTATTCGCACGAGTTGTTATTGCAGACTGGGGCGAAATTTAAAGTCTCAATTTCCGAGGTAGTGAGGGAAGTCACGTGATGGCAAACTTTTATTCTTACAAATTTAAAGTCAGATTTTGGCGAAGTTATTATTTTGGCTCTACATTCCAGCAGTGAATCACAGCTGGGCTCGTCTCTCACGTAACATGGTCTGACTTCTGAATTATATAACTTGCATGTCATGTGGCTAAAAATAACTGTTCATCTTGCGTCTGGAGCTGACCTTGACACTATTTCGTTCACCTACTTCCTACGTCTTATAATTCATGAATAAAATTTGTTTATTATTCTTTATACTTTTGTTTCCACTTTCCCCAATTTACCCCGGGTAGACACAAACTGTCCCGTTACAATACCCCTTCAATGAGAGATTTTATGCCGAAGCATAAAAACTCTCATTGACACTCTCATACTTCCTAAAGGGATCAATCAGGATATGTTGCCACAACCCCCTCTACGTTTTAATAAAATCATGGTTAACTTACCCCCTGGTCCAGTGACTGTAACTGCACCTGAATGACCTTACTGGACTTCTCTCTCGAGATCCCAACACCGCAATGCCAGACAGGCACTTGACGCTCCTGCTCTGATGCGCAGGCCAGCACAGGATACTTTTATGTTTCCACTTTCCCGAATTTACCCCGGGTAGACACAAACTGTCCCATTACACATAGATCTATTTATAAATTATATAAGATGTGTATAGGAAATAATGGGTCATCCTAATACAAAGGAATAAGCAAAAATAAAATGTATTACTATTTAAGTAATAATTTTCTGTACATCCAGTTACATGGACATCAGTGTTTATCATGTAAAATGCAGACATCCGTAAAACTGGATGTTGGCACTGAAAGGGTTAATACAATAATATATGCATTCTGTGTTGGCAGCAATGACACTATCTTCGTTAGCAGGTAGTGACAGCAAACGTGTTACTATGTTAGGGTCTATGCTGTTTCTTCGCTCAGTTTCTGGAACACGAGTGATTTCTGGCACGGAACTGAAAGAGGTCGCTGGTTACAAATTTGAAGGTAATTTCAAAGTTTTTAATTAAAAATCATGTGTAAATTATTTTTAGAATGTACAAAAAAGTTATCAAAATGAAATTATTCAGAATATGTGTTACAGTCAGGTAAGGCGTTTTACTAATAGAAAACACAATATATACTAAACCTTTCAAATCTTGCAAACCTTTGTGTGCACGATGATTCGTGGCTGTTCAGTGAACTTCTCTTTTTTTCCTTAAGCCCCACCTGAAGAGAATGAATCTTGTACGTATTTTATGGAGACTGGGTTGCAAAAAATAGCCAGTTGAGCTGTAAAGTAGTACTTTAGTACTTGATCTCTGTTTGTCTGTCAGTCTGTAGGTCTCCCCCCCCCCCACACACACAAATATGTACACATGTGATCGTTGATATGAGGTGTATTTCTTTTTAAAATTTGCCAAAAGCTGTTAGGGAGATAGCAAAGTGGTTGGGGGGGGGGGGAATTATGAGAAAGAAATTATGAAAAAGCTGGTGAGGCACTAGAAGCAGTGGAAACCATATAGTCATAATAGCACCACACACATGCAATAAAGATTGTGCAGAATTGATAGGTATCAGTCTTTTATCAGTCAAAATCAAACACACACAAAGTTTATGCAATCATTGTTATCAACTGGTTAGCTCACCGAGCTGTAGAACTCGCTCACTAGTTTGAATGAATGAAGTGGATTCATTATTGGATACATTTTGATATTAGATAATTTCAGTTATCATAAAAATTACATAAATCTCGATTATCCTACTATTTTTTGTTTGGTGAAGTAACAGTTGTAGAGTAATCATACAGTAAATGCAAAAAATTCCAGCCAATCAGAGACGTGTTTAAAAGTACCTATAGTCTGACACCTGCCTGGATTATTATAGTTTTCGAATTTTGGATCCAATTATTTTTGAGTCCTATGGTTGAAATATTTTGAAATTTTGGAAACTGTACATTGTATTCAGATTTTGGTTAAAATTCACTTTCATTATTGATTTGCGTCTAGCAGCCATACCTTCAGTGCCTCTTCCATATTAAGTGTCTGTAGAAAAAGAGACTCAGAGTGCAAGCTTTCATATGATATTGGACCTCAGCTCCATTTATCTTCAGAGTCGAATTTGGGCAGCTCACTCGTTTGCGACATAAATGAACGCAGGTTATCTTCGTTAAGGAAAAACGGAGTAGGTAGACTGGCGCCCGTGTCAATTAATAACAGGTGAAGGAACGAATCGATTAATACTAAGCTTCCGTAGTTTTTTTGAACTGTAGAAATTTGTATAGTCTAGGAGCATCATTTCTCTAGTCAGTCGTTCCCATCACTTTTAACCAACTACTGTTCGCCCACTCTGTTAAAGCATTGTCATAGCAAACTATTCGTTTTACCACAGTTACAACACTTACAGGATATTCTTGTATCCTTTTTCCTTTACACTGTAGTGTCGTAATTTTTAATATAGCAATTGATTATTTTATCATGTCAGTTTGTCTTACTATACGAGAATAATTCTTAATAAATGGCGTAGGCCTACACTCACAATTGGTAAGAGGAGTAAACTACAAAAACTAAACAGGTATAATACAATTTCATTTTAAACTTGACACTACATTTAGATTGTAGTTAAAATTCTTTTTAATTTGATACTCTATATAAATTTTATAAACAGTCCTTGTTTATTCACTTATAAACCTCTTATGATGCTGAGTTAATCAGTAAAACGTGCATAAGTTGATTGATTGGGTCTTTCAGTCTTTCGACTGGTTTGTACCCTCCCAGCATATACCCGTGGTGCATGTGTTACGGACTCTCTCACAGGGGACCTCCAGTTTAATGCTGGATCCGAGCGGCATAGTTGGGCAGGGTTTATACGAGGCAGGATACCTCTTGCTGGTTTGCCATTGCCTTGCGAGAGGAAACGGTCATATCTAAATCAGATGGTCCCGCCGGGAATCGAACCCGTGCTGACAGCGTAGCAGCCACTATGCCATAGTGGCCGTGCCACACGCTAGCCACTATGCCATGACCGCTCCCATAAGGTGATAAGACAATATAATTTTACTTTCAGAAATAGTGAATATTTGAAGAACTGTTCATAATATAAAAACCTACAAGAAATACTTGAGTTACTTACAAATTAAATCTCTATAAATTTTGCAATTTTATCAACCACTTTTTCGCTCCCGGCATCCCAAAACATTAAAATTATCAAGACTGAAGCTAAATTCATATTTTGGTTAAAATTTCCTTTTAATTTGATATCCCACGTGGTTTTTGTGATTTTTTTTTCAAAATTTTGATCCCTTCACGTTTTTGCCTCCTGTCCCCTGTGTTTTTGGGGATCAGTCTCAAAAACAATATAGTTAAGTAGAGTAAAACTATGATCATGCATGCCAAGTTTTATAAAAATCGGTTGATGGATTCAAAAATTATCATGAGGCATACTCTAAACAGACAGGCAGACAAAATGCTAAACAGATGTGTAAAAACTTGTAACTCGCTTCACTCGTTCAATAATTGATCTACACATTCAGTATACACGTGCAACCTCAAATATTGTCACTTAAATTAAAATGCGAAAAAATCGTGTTTGAGATAAGGGCTGATGCTGATTGTACTACCCTCAAAACATGAAGAAAAGTAATTTTCCAAAAAGTCTGTGTGTAGTATTTTTTCTATGGTGAACAGTAACTGCCACAAATTCAAACAGAATCATATAATTTTTTTGCACATGTGCCCGAGTTTTAGAGGACTCAAGGCCTATTGATTTTTGTGAAGGGTTAAGGGGGAGGGGTAGTTTACCTGCAACGTTTTACATTTTAACAGCAGTAAAGTACTTAAAGCTTCGTTTAAACTTTTTCATACAATGGTAATTGTTAAAAATAAAATAATTTTGTTGCCAGGCAACCAGGTTGTTCAGTTAGTAGGGAGGGGTAGTTTACCTGCATTGTTTTATGTTTTAACAGGAGTAAAGCACTTAATTTTAATAAATAAGTGCCCCAAAAATAAAGTCATATTAATCCGCTGTAAAATGGCAAATGAGATAATTATAAATGGAGTGGGGTAGTTGAAGGGGGAGGGGGTGATTTTTTGAAAATTGCTATGTAGAAATCAAGTAAAGTACGAATATTTAATTTTGAAGGATGAGCTATCTTAGATGACATATGATAAAACTATTACTGTATGAAAGTGTAAATATCATTAACGGTGGGGTTCGGTTGAGGAGGAAAGATGGATTATCTGCGTTATTCAGTTTTTTTATAAGAATAAAGTACCTAATTTTTATAGATAAAGTGACTTGAAAATAACATTATATTAAACAACTACCCCGTTATAACAAAAATATTTATAAATAGTGAAAATAGTTTGAGGGTGGGCGATATTTTTAAAAAAATTATTGAACCTAATTCAAGTAAATGATTTTAAATATGAATCTTAGAACATGGAAGTCATGTATGGTTCTTCATACCGATATTTTAATTTTATAATTAAAAACCATATAAATGTGTATGATACAAAAATATATTGATCCAGTATATTGGATTGATCCAATTTGATCCAGTGTAGTGATCTAACTTGTTTTCATAATGTAGTAAATTATTAATGTTGTTGGTCATTATAAAGTGACGTGCTTCAGTTGTCCTTCTACTTGGGTGCCATCTCTATTGGAGCTTCCTGAGGCTCCTACCCTGATACTGCTGTACTGATGTACAGTATTTGGTTGTGTGTACAGTGATGATTATAAAACCTCGTATCTTTCAGAAATAACTGAAGACTAAATTCCTATGAAAAGCAAGTAAGTTATTAAAATCAAGTAAGGCGAGGATATCGACAGTATTCAAATTAAATTAACTAGACAGTATTTAGGCTTTGTTCTAAATAACTATAAACAGTATTCAGTTTTTTTTTGTATTATGTTAGTGTCACAGACCATAACTAACAACATCGTTTTTATTAGAGACAGTTCCACCAACTGGTGGTCACCACAGAACAACTTTTTCCAGCCATTCCTGTCTTAACTATATTCTTCTTTATTATTTTTTCAATTTAATTCCTTCTATTCTATGTTGCTTTGAATTCATTCTTGTATTCCTTCACTTTATTTTTCCATATTATGTGGGGCAGAGCTAGAAGCCTTCAAAAGTTATTTCCAGTATGGTTTTAGTTTTCATACTTCCATATACCATCTTATGTCAAGTGAGTGTTTCTGTTTTTAGGGTGGGGTGCACATTATTCAAACTACCCAACACCGTATCTGACTGCAGCTGCGGCTCTAGGAATGCGTAAAACTGACGTAGACCTCTTCACCCACCGTTTAGACAAAGCGCTTAACAAATTAAAAGGTCGGTCTGCGCCTCCAACACCAACTTCTGTCGAAGAGTTGACGGTAAGCGGTAGACGCTCTGCGGGACGTGGAACAGTGAACGGAGAAACGACTGACAATGTTGGAAGCAGTACGGGAACTTCTCTTGCCAGCAGTAAGGACAGTTTACGAAAGTGATGATCATAAACATAATATGTATTATCATTGAAGTTTCAAAACAAACAGAAAATAAACGCATTGATAAATTAACTTTAAACAAAAAACCGACATTGTTCAGAATGTTTTGCATCACACATCTCACAATTAATTATTTTCATTATGGCAATGAAATCTTCGGTTGCACAGTTCAATTAAAACTATTGTTATAATTGTTATTTTATGGTCGCAGATCAGTAATGATAATTATGATGATAACAACAGTAGTTGTTATTATCATTATTATACTTTATTTATAATTGAAGTGATTATCGATAATCATAGTTGTTATTATAATTGATAAAAAATAATTACTTTGAACAATCAGATTACAAATAATATTTATATGTATTTGTGTACAGTTAGGGAGAAGAACAAGCATATAAATGTATATGAAACAAAAACCTTTTCACTTTGTACTACGTTATAGAGACTGTTCATAACACAGGTGATTTTTTTTTTTGTACAAAAAGTATGACAACAATTTTTTTTTTATCAACAGTAAAACATAAAGTGTGGTTAAACTTTGTTAATCTAGAAATAAGCAATTTCGTACTTTTTTTATTTTGTTATAACATAATTGTTTTAATTTGTAATAACCATAGAGAGAATAGGAAATTAACATAAACAGTGAAGACAAGCAAATACTAATAGTAATTATTTTCACTTTTTGTAATAAATTGGAAGGAATTATTGAAGGGCAGCTAATGTTTTAAATACTGTATTAACATTCAGGAGAGAAATGAGTAGCTTCCATGTACGCATGTCTTGTAAATAAATAAACTGTAGATACTTTGTTCTATTCAATTGTATGTATATACGTATAAAACAAGTACTGAATGAACACATTTTCTTTCTTTGTTTTTTGTGGCAATCACACGTCGAATTTAAACATATTTCTTAAAAATACTGTATCGTAGTGAATGCGTATGGAAAATAAAACATAATGAACATTTTTTAAAAGCTTTTAAATGTTTAGGAGAATGTTAAAAAAAAATTAAATAAAATGAAGATTTTTGATTTTTACATTAATTTTTGTATCATTATAGTATTTTAATGTGTACTAGATGATAGAATTAGATTTCAAAAATTTATGTAGTGTTATCTGCAAACCAAAGAAAAAAAAATATTAAAAAAGAAATAAATTGTGTGTGTTGTCAGCTTTGAAAGCTTCGTAGTAGAGGATCGTTGTGTACCGCAGCAGGAGACAGCTGTTTTGTAGAAATTTAGTCGCAGAGTCGTTGCACTCATTTTATTAATAATTAAATAGAAATAATTATATTGAAAGAAATCAACAATATTGTTATATTTTGTACTACTGTTATTGAAATGATTATCATGTTTTATACTACATGTGCATAATAGTAAAACAAACAAAAAACTGTTGGAAAATGTAATGATGCTAACATATATAATTATGATAATGACAACACAAATAGTAATGATGGTGTCATTGTCATTGTCAGATTGGAAAGAAAAAACAGGAAAACTCAACCAGGTGTTCTTACTTATGATGTACAAGTGTGCTTTACAACTTCGTAAATTATAAATTGAGTGCCTATTACTTCAGTTTATTTTAGTTTTACTATGTTTTGTTAACTGTTAATCTACTCATGGCTTAATGATTGTTAACGTTTATTGTCTGACTGTTAACCACTGGTTTATATACATATACTTTTTAATATTATTTCAGCAGTTATTTCTCACTTGTAAATGTTCATGTACAAAACGAAAGAAAATTGCTTCTATTATATGAACAAACGCTTACTTTGTTGAAAGAGTAGAGTCTTCTCCCCAAATAGGACCTGGAACCTCAAACAAGAAGATGAAGAAGCCCTTAGAACCTTTTCTTACAAAAATATTTATACCAGGTCAACAGGATGATGACAGAGCAGAAGAACATGCAGTCTTTGGATATGAAAGTTCAAAGAATGAATTCTGAGCTTATTCACAATGCAGACATAATGCAATTTGTTAGTTTGGAGTGCACTGGGTGAGTCATCTACAATGAATAATCGTGTGCATCCGCAAAAGTGATCGCAGATTGAAAACTGGATGTGGGGCAAGGGGAAAAGGGAATGATAGAAGACGTGTAACTAGTGAACTAGAAAGGGATGATGGGCAGTAGAGTCAAACATCAGGAAATGGTGAGTGGGACAACCCATGGAGAGTTGTAGTCCTGCAGTTAGAAGAAAAAGAAGAAGGAACTTTACATTTTAATATTAAATATAACACTGTTTGTGGATTTTAACATGTGTTTTGTTTTTGATAATGACAAACATTTTACTCATTATTTTCTGGAGCATTCTCATTGGTTTTTTCTGTTACTTCTTATTATTATTTGTTTTTTGTTTGTTTCTTGTTCAACAGTAAAATTGTATGAATATGTTAGTGTAAACAAAGTGTCACTTTACCCAGCCTGTGACTAGAAGATGCATGTAACATTGTGTAAATAAGTTATTGCTCAAACAATGTGAACGGGGTAACTCAAAACGCATAAGAGTTTACCAGTTTACTAGTTGTGTGTGTAAATAAAAATGTTTTATAAAACTGATGAAGTGTACAGAAAAATTAAAATAAAAAAAAGTAAAACTTTTTTATCGAAGGTACAAAAAAGACAAATAATGGTCTAACAGATGTGATGTAACATGATGTAGAAATTAATGAACTGGAAGTATATGGTGTAGCTGCCTCATTCAAACTGTTGCCACTGGCAATCAAAGCAACTTTTATTGGTCATAATTAGTTTTTTGATCTGTCCGGCTATTCCTTATTTGAGACAATTTAGTAGTGAATATATCCCCTGGATATGTTACTAGCATATCACGGGGTAAGACGTATAGTGGGGCTGCCACTTGCAGGCCTAATGTCCAGCCCGATTTTCTGTTTGGGTGTTCTCCCATAAACTAGCTGTCTTACCAGACTAAAGAGACCAGTTCTTTCTGTTGAGATATCCATAAGGATCTTTAATGTGGTGGTTTCTCCTTGCCTCCCACAAGGTCCCTTGCCTTGCCTCCTACAAGTCCAAAAGTTTTTTGAACTTTAACGAAAGGCCAGGGAAGTCGCATCCAAGCAGCTGAAATGAGATTTCTCAGGCACGTGGCAGGGTATACTCTCCATGATCATAGAAGAAACACAGATATATGGCAGGAACTAAATATTATGAGTATACTCGACGGGATTGGCCAGTATCGGCTGAGTTGGTGGGAACATCTTTGCCGAATGGATGACTGCCGCATCCCCAAACAACTCTGGAACTGTAAGCCGAGGGGACGGAGAGGTGTGGGATGTCCGAGGAAGCGCTGGAGTGACCAGGTCTAATCTTTGCCTATTTGAGACCGGAACAAACCATCCTTGGTTTAATCCGTGAAGATGATGATGATGATTAGTTTTTTATCTCTGCCAGTGTAGTTACACAGTTACATGTTTTTCCATATAACTTGAACAAAGGTGACACCAACAGCAGAATGATGATGACACAATGGTTATGCTTCAGTGAAGGTGGTAAGCTATAGTTGATGGATACTAATTGTGAAAATGCTGTTGTGTCCACAAGGACTCAATGTGATGATGTCGTTTTACTAACAGGACAGTCTGACTGGTCCACAGGACAGTATCGGGACGGTGTCAGACATTAAAGAACATATTATATCACAAGCTTCTGAATGTTAACTGTTTGTCTGAGCAGTATTAACTGTGGAGGTATTAGATATTGTGACACTAACACAAAAGCAAATACTGATTACATAGTTTGAAATGGACATTAATTTTTCCACGCAAATATGTAAAGCAGTGGTCGATAAATATGTTTACTGTAATTCAATATTATTTATTTTTATTCTGTGCAATAAAGCCTCCTTGTATACAGAATAGTTAATTGTTTGTATTAATATTGTTTGAGATTTTGAAAATTGGTTTGTGTCCAAATCAGCTGATGAGTAGAACACCTGGTCGAGTGCAGCAGGATGAAGGTGGTTAGCAAAACATTCTGAAACAATTTATCAATCATGATATACAAATTTAATATTATGTGTGCATGTGTGTGGTCAGCCTTCCATGGGACTGGACTATACAGACATAGTGCATTCACATTGGCTCTGTAAATTAATATAAAAAAAATAAATGAATAAATATTATTAATATTATTATTACTTTCTGTGGTGGTCAACAATGGAGGAAACTGTGGTTTTAAAATATAAGTTAGTTTTAATAAACAATAACCTTTAGTTTCTATTATCGTTACACATCTGTTTGTGTGTAATTATGTAATATAGGTATATACACTGTCAGGTCATGATAATAATAGGAAAAATAATGATAATGATAATAATAGTGATAGTAATGATATCAGTTATTGTTATTGAATAAGTAATGTTAAAGTCACTGAAAAAAGTTAATAATGTTTTGTGATACATAAAAGCTAATGTTAAATGTACAGTTTAAAATCAAATAATTGAAAGTTGTGTTATATTGTCCATGTTTGAATGTTTATATAAAAGCTAGCAAAAAGTGTTGTTCTTCTATTCCTATATTGTTGTTATTGTCATTATTATTATCATTATTATTGTTAGTGTGATTATTATTACTGTATGTATTTATAATTTGTTCTATTGTTGTTGTTATGTTAAAAAACCAACATTGTCGTTATATATTATTGTAATTTAATATTTTAAAAGATTGTTAACCTAGTGTTATTACATAATGTGTATGTTTTCATTAACTCAGGCTGTTGCTGTTATGTTGTGAGGGGCATCATTCCCGTGGTAATTCTAGTCACAAATTTTCTACCAATCTGTACCGAAATTGAGACACCAGTTTTTTTTGTTTTTTAAGAAATCACAACTGTAAGAAAATAATATTTTATTTTCAAAATTGATGATGGTTGGCTGTATGATTCAATTAGTAAGTACAAGTATTGCATACATTCCAAGATATTTTATAAAAAATGTATTATTTAAGAAATTATAAAATCTTTTATGGGTGTTTTGAAAATATGTCTTACATGAAGGGAAATTTTTATTATTTTGTAGCTTAATGTAATTATTTGGTGCATGTGCTTTGTGTTTTGTACATTAACATACCTCTGTGCATTTGTCTAGATTAATATGTATTTGTTTTTTTATTGTGATATAATATTTTTATGTCCAATAATTAGGTAAGTTTGGTTGGTACTGTCCCAATATGCATACCCGCAGTCATTTTCGATATTTCGATTATGCAATTTTTGGCTTCGATATGTAGCGAATGTCGCACATAATTTTATGTAGATAAAATAATTATACAAATTTTAATTTCATATGTTTCAAAATAGTTGGCTGTAGATTGCAATTGTTTTTTTTTGTAATTTTTTTAATGGAAAATGTTTGTAGCAGTAATATATTACCGGCACGTACCTTGTAGCAGTAATATATTACCGGCACGTACCTGTGATGCCAAAAGTTGATGTTAGGTTAACATGAAAACTGAAATTACACATGGAAACCAATATGTCTGTAATGTAAAACTTGGGTTTTTTTTGCGAAAACCACGAAAAAACTTGAAGTAAGGGCCACCCCTTGCCTATTACTATACATGTCACTTTTTTGTGGCAGAACTCGTTTTTTCGGTAATATTCGTTTTCCAACAAGTACTCATTTATGTACAATATGTAACACGTATGTTGTGTTACGACAGTCTACTGTTCGTCGTATGGTACAGTGGAAAACAAAATACAAGACACCAATTAAGTCACTAATCACTAGCTTTAATTTTCACAGTTAAACAGTTCGTAATTAACAACACAGTCTCTTACAACAAATCAAATAAAAATTGTTCACACGCAATAAAATATCAACTAATATTAAAACACAATTGTATTACAATATACCACCCGATTATAAAACACAACACTTCACTAATAACCACTTAAACGCACATAGTAATCACTTGTAATCGCCCGACAATAAACTCGAACTGCACTGTAATATATTGCAACTATAACTGAAACTGAACGTCGTTGAGTACTGGTATTTATGCCCCCCCCCCCAAATACTAGATTATTCCATACTGCGCATTAACAATAAAGGAAAACATTAGAGTGTAATTCATTGTGGCCTTGACACAGTTCTGGTACAGTCTAGCTAATGCGTTGAGAATCACATACGCCACACAGATTCAGCTGGATTCATCTGCAACATTCGATAAACACGTAGATTGTTCTGTAATGTCGTAACAGTTGTCATTCCTTAATACATTGTGTTTTTTTGTTTTTCCGTTAATCATATATATTTGTATTTTTCAGTTTACATTTGCTGTTATAGTTTTGTTAATTTGTCAACTTAAAAACGTTAGATTCTTTATTTTAAGTGTTACTCTGTTATAAGCATTGTATATACACATTAAACGTCATGTTTTTTCCCAACCATGGCTTTTATTTATTTCAGAAGTAAATGAAAAACTCCAAAAAATTTTACCTAACCTCCCAAATGGAAACAACACGTATTTTCGCTTTACATTAAGAAATAGAACAATTTACAATTAGTACACTTCTTCTTCACATCGTTATACAGTAGAACTTGGCTAATTCGAAGCTGAAGGGACCAGTAAAAAATTCGAATTATCCAAAAATTCGAATTAGGAAAACGTTTAATAACGGTAGAAAAATCAAATCAAAAACCGAAATTCAGTAAAGCAATATGTTATTTTATTAAACAATTTCCTTATACATATGTATTACAAACGTATAAACATGTTTCAGTACAAAGTATAGCATTTACAGTTTTTTAAAAAGGCTAGAAACTGTTGATTGCATTTTGCAGTTAATACACTGAGTTGTAGCAAACTCTTCAAGTTTATTAAGTGCTTGGAAAATAGCGTCACTTATGTTCTGCTGTCCTTCAACAAACCGTCTCAAGTCTTGAATGTAATGTGATGCCTGTGAAGCCGTTGGAATCGGTATCTCTGGAAGTTCTAGCTGGTCCCCTTCTTCATCTGAAGATGTACCATCATTTCTTTTGTTCATAACATCAGCCACGATCTCCGCATCTGTCTGTTCACCGCACACCGCCAAGTCTTCATCCATGTTTACAAACTCTTCGTAACGAATGCCTGCGTCATGTCCAACATCTTCCCAGTTATCCGTAGTGGGTACGACTTCTCTAGCAGCTTTATTCTCCTCTTCACCTTCAATGTGGCAGAAACCACCTTTACGAAAACAATTAGCAATTGTTTTTTGCGTAACTTGGTTCCAAGCACTGTTGCACATGCGGGCAGCTTGAAGGATGTTAATCTTGATATTTTCGTGCTCATCTAAATAAGCACCTGACAGAATGTTTTGGACCACAAGCCGTCTGTAAAAATGCTTAAAATTTTTTATTACACCTTGGTCCATAGGTTGAACTACTGAAGTCATGTAACTGAAGTATGTACTGAGGTTGTACTGAAGTATGTTTGGAGGGAAAAACATAACCTTTACATTTTCCATCACAGGAATAGTATTGTGCGCTGTACAGTTGTCAATAAACAAGACGATTCTTCTGTTTTGATTCTGAAATTTCCTGTTGATTTTCAAAAGCCATCTTTTGAAAATTTCACCTGTCATCCAAGCTTTATTGTTTGATTCATATTCAACTGGTTTCGTTTTTACATTTTTGAAACAACGTGGGTTGGCTGACTTCCCTATCATTAGCAAAGGCAGTTTTTCCGAGCCATCCATGTTTGCTCCGATTAAAAGTGTTATGCGCTCCTTGCTGTGTTTGCCGCCACTACAACTTTCTCCTTTAAAAGCAAGTGTTTTGTCGGGGATGCATTTGAAGAATAAGCCCATCTTGTCTACGTTAAAAATGTCTTTAGCGTCTCTATCAGAAATCATTTGCAACAAATCATCTTTCCATGAATTTCCAGCTTCAACGTCAACAGATCCACTTTCCCCATAAACAGTTTTGAAAGATATGCCATTCCTTTCTTTAAAACCATCGAGCCAACCAGTGCTGGCCTTAAAATCATTTTTCCCTAAGCTAGATGCGAATTCCTCAGCTTTGGCTCTGACGAGGGGCCCACTGACTGGAATTTTTTTGTCCCTTGCTTGCTTAAACCACTTCACTACACATTCATCCACGTCAGGATTTTCTGGTCCTCGCGCTCTTTTCCTATCTTTGTCATTGGCTTTACACACTATTCAAAATCTTCTCTTTATTTTTTAGATACGTTGACAGCGTATTTGGCGGTATCCCGAATTCCTTGGCAATTTCAGATTTCTTTTTTTGTCCCTTTTCCACTTCCCGTATAACAGCAACTTTTTCGGCAAATGTCAATGATTTGTATTGGGTCCGTGTTGGTTGTGAAAGGGCCATGATGAACACACAACACAATAAAACTGCACAATAAGCGTCACTAAAACACACCAGTCTGTATATACAGTACTGTATAAAGAAAGGAACGGTCTCTCACTACAGGACACAGCTCGCACAGTAGAAACTCAAAAAGACTTAACACTTCCACGAATGCAGGCAGACTGAACTGAAAGCAACAGTGAGGGTGACTGACTGACGAGGCGTGGAACAAGGGACAATGGCGGACGGTACCGTTACACGAGCCAGTCATGTGTCATCGCCAGATACTGATGGCAATTCCACGAATTTGACACAAAGGACAAGCGTCTGTTCACAAAGGGTGATGCCTGCTTGTCTATTTCCAGTCATGTCTCTATTGTTACGTGGTCTAGCCCATACGGCAGGCGATTTTTTGTAGTTAAAGCAAAATTTTTATTTCGAATTACAGACGATGTTTTTGCATGGTTTTACATAGGATATTCAAGGGACCACGGTAAAAGTTCGAATTATCCACGAATTCGAATTATGCACGTTCGAATTAGCCAAGTTCTACTGTATATCGATACAATTGCATATTAAAAACATTGAAAGTGTACTGCGGGTACGCATAAAGGGGCAGTTCCATTTGGTTTTATTTACTTTTATTCAAGGAGAAATAATTATTGAAACAAAAAGATTTTGTTACTTCTTAGACTGTTATGGTTGTATTAATGAAACGTTTTATGAAAAATTAGAGGTATGTTTTGCTCTACAGAAAGCTAAGCATACAGACCCTCACTATTTGTATAGGATACAATTTTACATGTATAAGTTCATCTATATATATATAAGCTATTTTTTATATTGTGTTGATTTTCAGGTGCTTTAAAAATCAATGCATACAGATGTTGGAACACCATTAGTTGGTACTTGAGTTGAGGTGTATTTTGTGTTGGTACTTTCCCAATAACCTGCAACTGCACTAATTTTTGATGTTTTGATGTTACGATAGTATCAATATGTAGTAAATATTGCATACAATTTTTACAAAACAATAGAAATTATATCAACATGTTGATTTGTGTTATAAAATTGTGTGTTTTTGGTCATAATTGTTTTTCATTATCATATTTTTTATTCAAGTGTTTCTAGCAATATTATGAATTAAACCTGAGTCTGTTGTTAGGGGTTAACAGACAAGCAAAAAGGACTCAAGAAAATCAATGCAACTTTAAATAAAATAGTATTTGCTTGCTTTTATGTGTAAATAGAAAAAAAAAAACAATTTAAAGTAAGGCAGGGTGCTCCAGGTTACTGTGCATGTCTCCCTTTTTGTGAAAGAATTTGGTTTTCGTTTTGAACAGTGAATTTTACACATGTATTATTTTTTGCGGTGTTTGCTTTTCCCTGGTCCTGTATTACATTTAGAATGTTTAATAATATATATAAAACTTTCACATATGAACTTACTATTCGTTGTCACTTTCCCAAACGTTTCGAGGTGATGTTCCTCTTCTTCAGTGGGAGTATACTGAATGTCGATTACAGAATAACCGTTACGGAATATAGGTGTGTGTGGTGGGGGTTGATGGTGGGAAGGGATTGGCACTGAGGTTCGAATTGTGTGTATGGATCAGTGTATCGAATAGTGTATGTAGCACTATTTGATACACTGATCCATACACACAATTCGAAGCTCAGCGCCAATCCCTTCCCACCATCAACCCCCACCACACACACCTATATTCCGTAACGGTTATTCTGTAATCGACATTCAGTATACTCCCACTGAAGAAGAAGAACATCACCTCGAAACGTTTGGGAAAGTGACAACGAATAGTAAGTTCATATGTGAAAGTTTTATATATATTATTAAATTAATAAGTGAACGAAGAGGATGAATCAACAAGATAATTTACCGTGTTGTCAGACTGTTTACGTGTATGGTTGCAATACAAGCCATATTGTGTTTTAATCACATGTGTGCAAAAAAGAAAAACAGTGTTTTTATTTGCAAGGTTAGGTTCATTAGGTGAGGTATAAATATAATCCCACACTAATAAAATACATCCATTATGAACAATATTTTAAGTATAGGTTCAGCATGTTTATGAGTGGAGAAGAAGAAAACGTTTGAATGTCACAACAGTGCTTAGTTCAGTTTGCTTGAAGTTGTGGTTTTTTTTGTGCATGCTCAGATTGTCACCAATCATTGTACAGTAGAGCATCGATTATCTGAACATCCATTAACGGAACGAACTATTATCCAAACTCAATAAAAAGTACAATTATGTACTGGACTGTATAGTAATGTATTGGACACGTATAGGTGTATTGGATACTTATTGAACATAAAAAATTGTATACTATAAATTATTACAGTACTGTACAGTAATAAATAAACGCTGTAGCTATACAGTCTTACAATCAATAAACAAAGAATCAAGATGCAGACTGTTCTACTCGAGACTGTTCCAAAGTGGGCCGAAACAGAAGACGAGATAGATTTTATTCAGCTTATGAATCTTAAACGACTTCAGTCTTTAGGAGCGAGAAAACAGGGTATCGGTTTGAAGCAGACAGTGATAGAGCAATTCTTCAAAAAAATGTAAATCCATGGTACTGTATGTTTTGTTTGTTTTTTAATTTTTAATTAATTTTATAGTACTGTACAGTAGGGTGGAACGAAAAAATCAAGTTTGGATTTTTAATTTGTAATAGCGCGGAAAAGTTGCTTTTTGGTGTAGATAAGATAAAAAAAAGATATGAAAAATATTGGAGCACGTCGTGAGGTGCCACAAGGACGATAAATTTTCATTGCAATTTTCGCTGCATTTTTAAGTTTTTTTAGGAAGTTGTCAGAAATTTTTTTATTACAAATGCTGTCAAAAAAGCAGTTTTTATATCAAAAAAGACATACAATTTTTTTTTTAACTTTTTGGATTATGTCTTGAGGTGCCGCAAGAGCAGTAAAGTTTTATAAAAACACACTTTTTGTAACTTTTTCAAAGAATTTTACGTGTCTCGATTATGCAATAAAAAGTTTCAAATTGGCGTTTTAATATGAATAGAAAGATAAAAACAGTTTAACTATTGCATTGGCATCCGGGAGCATGAGTCATTGCCGTAGCGGATGTTGGGGGCGGAAGGCGGAGATATACAAGAAGAGATAAATCTACCAGGCCCTTCAAAACTGAAAAAAGAGAAAAAGATAAGCACTCAAATGCGTATTAAATTGCCATCTGTAGCTTCCATTTGTGACCGTACCGGAATATCAGATAGAGCTGCTGCAGCTATAGCTAGTGCTGCTTTACAGGACTTGGGTGTAATCACAGGGGAAGACAAAACCAAAGTAATAGACAGGATGAAAATTAGACGAGCAAGATCAAAAAATCGAAGAGATCTCATTAATGACAGTCTTTATGATCAGATAACCGAAAATAGAGGATTGTTTTTTGATGGAAGAAGAGACAAAACAATTGTTCAAGAAAAGAAAGGAATTAAGTTGTACAAAAAAGTTATTTCACTAATAGAGGAACCAAACTCAAAGTTTTTAGGCCACGTAACACCTAAATCTGGCACTGGAAAAGACATAGCAGACAGTATACTGGAGTTTCTTGAAGATAGAGAACACAACGAACAACTTTTGAACTTTACTGCTATTGGGTGTGATGGAACCGTTGTAAACACTGGACATAATAATGGTGTGATTTCTTTGATGGAAAATGAAATAGGAAGACCTTTACAATGGTTAGTTTGTTTGTTCCATGGAAATGAGCTACCTTTGCGACATCTTTTTTGTCATTTAGATGGTAAAACGAAGGGACCCAATGAGTTTAAAGGCGAAATAGGTCAGCAGCTGGAAAACTGTGCTAATCTTCCTGTGGTTACTTTCTTGCCAATTGAAAATAACCTTCCTCTTTTGGAGAACATAAATGATTTAAGTACAAATCAGAAGTATTTATTGGATATGTGTATTGCTGTATCAAGTGGAAATTGCTCACTAGATTTATCTTTAAGAAACCCTGGAAAACTTGCTCACTCCAGGTGGCTTACATTAGCAAACCGTATACTTAGATTGTATGTGGCAACTGAAAATCCAACTGAAAACCTTAAGACTCTGGCTGAGTACATTGTGAAAGTGTATGCACCTGTGTGGTTTAACATTAAGTTAAAACCTTCATGTACTTATGGTTCCAAACATCTGTTTAAGCTTATCTCATATTCACGCTATCTCTCTGATGATTTCAAGAACGGTCTAGACCCGGGTTATTCAAAGAAATGGGTACTTTGCTGCTGCAGAAAATCTCCTTTTGTCCATGCTATGTGATGAGCACAAAAATGTAAGAGAACTTGGTTTACGACGTGTTTTAAAAGCAAGAACAGAAAGTAGAGGCAGAGTCAGGAAGTTTAAAGTTCCAAAGATAAACTTTGATACAAAGGATTACATCGACATGATCTCATGGGCTGAAAATGACGTAACTGAACCCCCCTTGGTAAAACATGTTTCCATTGACTCTCAAAGACTTTATACGGAAGACATCTGAAGCTCAACCAAATAGTAAAGTGGACCCGCTTATCGACTTTCCCCGGCTTCCTTGTCACACGCAAGCAGTGGAAAGAGCTGTGAAACTGGTGACCGAATCGGCTCAAAATGTCTGTGGTTCAATCGCAAGAGAAGGATATATAAGAGCAAAAATTGACTCACGTGAGAACATGCAATTTTGATACAAAACTTTGATACAAAAAAACAGTTTAATGTGTCAATGAAGTAGAAACAAACATTTTGCAGCTGTAACATTTGTAATTATTAAGGGTTTTTTAAATCATAAAAAATGAACTTTCAATGTCTTTAAAAGTGTATTATGATATTTTTTTCCGTGTGCTCTAATCAAAAAAATATATAATTGATTTGACGAGCTTTTATTTCAACCTATTTACTACTATTTGTAACAACCAAAATGTTCGCAAAAGTTTCAAAATTAAAAAAATACAAACTTTTTGACATTAAAAAATATTTTTTATTATTATTATTATATTTTGTAATTAATAATTTTTCCAATTCTAATGCTTATATATGTATTTACAACTATCTTTTGTAACATTATATGTACGAGAAAACCATAAAAAATAATTTATCAAAGTTTATAATTTTTCAATTTTTTTTAATTTTTTTTACAAACTAAGCTCTTTGTGGCACCTCAAGATGTTGTAGTATAGCAACAAAAAATTTTTTTCTTCTTTTTGAACCTAAAAGGCAACTTTTCCCCACTATTACAAAACTAAAAAAAAAAAAATTAAAAAAATGCCATTTTCGTTCCACCCTACTGTACAGTGTTTGCCATTAAACTCTAATTGTGTTTAAATTAACTTTTGGTTTTTATTAATTATTATACTCAGTTTTAATTCAGTGATTTTTAGCCTTAGTAATACATTACAGTATAGTATACAGGTTGCTGTAATTATATAACAGTATGTTAGAAATGGTTTTGTAATAAAAACCTTTGTTTTTTTAAAGAGAAATAATGTTTTCAGTTTACAATATATTATCCGAAATATCGATTATACGAACGGGGCCTCGTCTCGAGAGGTTCAGATAATCGATGCTCTACTGTATTTACTTATTAAATGTTATATTTTGCCAGCCATGAGTTTTGTTTACTTTAAAGAATAAACTGAAACACTGGAACACTCTTACTTAATCTCATACATTAATGCATTATGTTCAGTTATAAAATCAATTCTTCTGCTTCACTATATGGTGTATCGATACTGTTGTGTATTCAAAATGTAGTGCAGGTATGATAATTGGGAAAGTACCTTTGTGTTTCTGTAGTGTAACCGCTGGTTATTAATATGATTAATAACTTTATTGTGGTTATCCTTATGTCTTTTAATACTTTAGATTTTAGTCACTTTTTTCTATAGGAAAAAAACCCTTGCGAATATAAGTGCAAAATTTGGAATGATACTTGCATAAAAAAAATTTGCACTATTTTTAAACATTTTTAGTAACTAATATTTAATTTTTGTATACTTTTTTTTAAAATACAGTGAAAAACGTTTAACCCAAAATGACAGTCGTATTAAAAGGACAAATAATGAAACAAAATGAAAGAATGAATTTTTATGAATATCATTTATACTGTACTGCAGTAAACACTACTTCTTCTTCAGGGCTTGAAACTTACAGTATGATGCACACTCATTGATCTCATCACCTTTTTTTCTGTTTTCTGATATTGTGGTTTTCCATGGAAAGATAAAAAATCTGTTAATTTAATAACAGCACTGTCTTTTTTTTTTATCAACACTTGCCTTTTTATTATTTTGAAAACCACACTTTTCACCTACTACGAGGAAGCATTCTCTGTTTCTTGACTGAGATAGAGCACAAAGTCTTGCCCCCCCCCCATTTATACAGCAAGCCCCATTCACAGTGTTACAAACAAACCCATAATTACAACATAGTATTCCCCATCCAGTAATCCAAAAAAGTTACAATAAATTATTACTTTAGAAATTTAGAAACATAATACACAAATAAATATTTTAATAACAATAATATCCTACCATTTTTATGATAGAAATATTGCATTTTACTTATTACCATGATCAATTTTATTTGTAATGTTATTTAAAAACGGGTTTTCAAACTCAACTTGTGGCTATCATCTCTGTTAAAGTTTTTCTTATTTTTGTAAATTTCTATCATCTCTCTTATCACCAGCAGAAAATAGTTCTGAATCTTCACAATCATTGCTGTTTCTTCACATGTTTATAACATTGTGGGCAGGGCTTACTGAATAAATGATACAGGCTGATCAAGACTTTCTGCTCTATCAAAGCGTCATCGTAGTATGAGCGAAACATTTGGTTTAAAAGTAATAAAAAGACATGTGTTGAACCCAAAAAATAGTGTTTTATTATTACTGAAAACCACAAAGGTTTATGAGCAAGATCAGTTGCTTTGGTAGTCTGTCCTAATGCATCCTTTGCACGTGGTCCGTCCAACCCTGTCTATACTGTGTCACAAACAAATGGCGCCAGTCGTACACCTCTTCGTTTTTGTGGCGACCCTTAGAAGTTCCGTGTGGTGAAAACGCTGTGATGTATGTTCTGCCCGCGGTGAGATGTTCAGCAGCTGCGCCCGCTGTTCGTGGCATACTGCAGTCCTCCTCTTCTTTCGGCATCGGTTTGTAGAGCCCGCTGCCGTCCAGTCGATGTCCATCGCTGGTTCATCACAGGGTGAAGAGTGCGAAGAACGTCCATTCTTCTCTTCTTCCTGTTCTTTCTGGCTGGCTTCGATGTCGTCCGACAGGGGAGTGCGCCAAAAAATTCTAGCAGTGCTCTTTTTATGCCCTGTCAGGATGAGTGCCATGAGCCTATCAGAGTACTGCTAATCCCTGATTGGCTCGCTGTAAGCTCGTCAGGTGTCACGTCTCCACCAAGTGTTCGCGGGCGACCTCTCGGCTGGTACTGGGGAGCAGATGTTTGCCTCACTGCCGTCACAACCCTCTCATTCAGGTTGTAAATTCAGGTTGCGTTCTTTATGTCATCATTCCTTAGCTGGTCACTCCGGGATACTCAGATTACGGAATTGAAAAACCTCATCTCACTAGCCTGTATTCAGCTGTTCGTCCTTGAAAACAGTGCCCAAGTCCCATTTCCATAAATACTGCATGGTACTATAACCGTACTATTGTATGTTATGTATGTTAGAAAATAGAAACATTGTTTTTTTTTATCTGTAGTCTATAGTAGACACTGTCCACTAATAACTGTTTCAAATGAAATTGCTTTTTTTATCTGTAGTTGTCTGTAGTAGACACTGTCCACTAATAACTGTTTCAAATGAAATAGGTGCAAGTTAAATAATCACAGTTTGTTTAAGAAACATATTAGCTGTCCACATCGTGGACACAGACGTAGATTCCTGGTGAGGTATGTAGGATGCGGGAGGGAAAACAGCTAATCATATTTGTCATCAGGCTACATGCCAATGTACTGAGGAAAAGAGAATTAATCTCTTATAGAGTAAATGGCAGCTCAGATGGTGAGTCATCGGGGACGTGCTGTACTGCCCATTTACACACGTCCTAAAAGTCTCTTGTTACAAAACGCCATAGACCAGACTGTGATAATGATGCTAAATTTGAAACACTATTGTGGTTCTGAATTTTTGTAACTTAGGACGTCTCTTTTTTTGTAAGTACAGTAGTTTATAATTTAGGACTTCCAGAAACATGAAGTGGAGTGTTTCCACGGCTAAGCTCTTACACAAAAAAACAAGTGAAATTAGTAGCACTTTAAAACATCTAAGCGATGGGTGATTTTTTACGGGTAAATTCTGGGATCACCTCACAGGTTCTGAGGACAATCCCCAATTCCAGGGATTGAAACATCAAGTGAGAAATAATTTTATGCTAAACTTGTACTCATGCTACCACTAACACTCAGTTACACTTCCGTGAGCGCTTTCAAGCCTCTTGGCTCATCTTCAGATGGAAACTACAATCTGGTTAAAAACCTTCCCCGTTTATATATCTTTCCTACACCCGGAAGCGTCAACTTAACATAGCAGGTAAACACCCTTGTTACGCTTCAGCGAACACAACAAACTGCAGGGTTACCACCCCTTGTCTCAGTAACCTTCTAATAACCTTGTACTTTTTCACCAAATATCATACTGCTACCAACCTTTTTATACTATATTTGTATCTTACTTAATATATGGTAAAACATATCTTCACTTTAAAAATGCACTTTTGAATTAATTAAACTGTTTAAATTCTTTTTTCTTTCCTTTTGAATTTCTAACTCCTTTCTCAACTTCCTTTCTACCAGATTTTGTTCGACCTTTACAATTTCATATTCTTCTAACGGATTAACAAATTTGTGGTTTTTGTGTACAAAATGTGTAGCGTATAATGAACTGGATGTTCTATTTCATTCCCTTCTTTTATGATCCGCCAATCTACATTCGAACTTACGGCCCGTTTCGCCTATGTACAACTTACTACAATCCTTGCATTTAAGTTTATATACTCTCGATAACACATAGGAACAAGGACAAAAAATATTATAGAATGTTTTAAGAAGTATGATATAGTTGTAGCAATTAAAAGATGTATGACAGTGTTTGATAAAATTAAAAATAGTAATACAGAAGAAATTCCGATTTTACAAAAAAGTGGGGTATATAAACTTAAATGCAAGGATTGTAGTAAGTTATACATAGGCGAAACGGGCCGTAAGTTCGAATGTAGGTTGGTGGATCATAAAAGAGGGGAAGGAAATAGAACATTCAGTTCATTATATGCTAGACATTTTGTAGACGAAAATCATAAATTTATTAATCCGTTAGAAGAATATGAAATTGTAAAGGTAGAACAAAATCCGATAGAAAGGAAGTTAAGAGAGGAGTTAGAAATACTAAAGGAAAGAAAAAAGAATATAAACAGTTTAATTAATTCAAAGGTACAATTTGAAAATGAAGATATGTTTTACCATATATTAAATACGATAGAAATATAATATAAAAAGGTTGGTAGCAGTATGATATTTGGTGAAAAAGTACAAACAAGGTTATTGGAAGGTTACTGAGACAAGGGGTGGTAACCTGGCTGGTTGTTTGTTTTGTTGTGTTAGTTGAAGCGTAACAAGGGTGTTTACCTGCTATGTTAAGTTGATGCTTCCGGGTGTAGGAAAGATATATAAACGGGGAAGGTTTTTAACCAGATTGTTGTTTCCATCTGAAGATGAGCCGAGAGGCTTGAAAGCGCTCATGGAAGTGTAATTGAGTATTAGTGGTAGCAACACAAGTTTAGCATAAGTTAGATTTAACCACTAAATTGTATTTATCGTTTAAGAGAAAAATATTAATGACAGAAGCAGTCCAAATTGAGGATTTACCCATAAGAAATTAGTAGTAATGTGATTCACCTTCTGGTTGCTAATTAGTCTTAAAAACTTAGTGTAAATGAAACTTACTATTGTGTACTTTTTCTGCGTTTGAGAGGAAGAATGGATTCCATATATCATCAACACACTTGCACAGAATTGACTTTACTTATATCAAAACTGAGCGGGGTGTTACACCATGGTCCAATGGGTGTGTCTTGATCTGTCAGATGTTTCTGCTGTCCCCACTGAAGTTAGCTTTAGCCGCACACCAAATGAGTTGTTACCAAGGTTGGTAACACTAACTTCACGGACCGAAAAATTCATCTGTTACACTTTTGAAGATCCCTGCTATGGAATGCACTCAAAATGTGTGGCATACCAAGACATACACTGGAATATGGTCTGTCAACTCGAAGAGTTTTATTTGGTACAATTAACACTGTTCATGAAAATTTACATTCATTAGTGATTTATATTAATAACTATTAATTAAGTAATATTATATTAGGAAATAAATTAATTCTATGAAAACGTATTTGTGTTAAACATTTTTTTAAGCACATGTTCATGTTATTATTCAAATTACAACTGTACAATACAGACACCTATTGGTACCTGATTAATATTTCGTGTTAAACAATGTCGTGTGTCAGTGGTTTTCGTGTTAAACGTTTTCTACTATGTTCATCTTTGTTGTACAATAAAAGTGTCTAGTCTCATTTTAATTTGCATTTAATATTGTATATATGAATATTATTTTATTTTTTTTTTATGTGTATTTGTTTTATGATACGGCTGTAATCAATAATCTGTATGTTGGTATTTTCTGTTTAGTTGTAAAAATATTTTATTGTTTACTAAAATTTTAATACATTGTAGTTTTTACAACTGTAATGCTATTGTTACTATTAATTTTGTATACCAAATTGTCTATGATATTAGTAAGATGAAGTAAGTTTTTGATTTAACGTTATGTTCCTTATACAATATGTACACACACACACAAACACATTAAGCAAACAAATTATTTTTATAATTCAATAGTAATAATAATAATAATAATAATAAGTGTAGTTGTGATATTACATAATAATTAATTATTATTAGAACTGAATTTGTTTTGTTTTGTTTTATTTTTTCAATTCTTCACTACTTATAAGTGTTCTGTGTATACGGTATACGGATTTTAATTGTTAAAACCGTATTTGTCTCTGACTGTTGGAAACAATTATTGGTCTTGATTTGTTTATGGGCTTACTTATTACAATATACATATATATAAACATTTTTTTAACTTGGCTGTTTTGTGTCTCTTTAGAATATGTTTGCCTGAAGTACTCTGTCGCTTAAGAGAGGGCAAAATAATCACTTTTCTGGAGAGAAGAGATTTTTGAAAATTCTTTACTCTCTGGTACCCTGTCACTTCAGTAACCACCATGTTTTATCACTTTCAGACCTGGGCCTGTAAGGGGTGTTAACCCACGGTGGCCTGGAGTTTTTTAAGTGTATTTCATTGTTATGCTACAACTTAACCAATTCTATTTTGTCAACTTATCATATACTGTCTTGTAGTTCCATTCTTCCTCTTTAATCTGATGTATAACACTTTACACTGGTTTTACTATTTAAAACAAAAAATTAAGTTACAACTGCACTAAAGAAAATTACTTTTTTTTTTAAAGTCACAATTTATTTTTATAACTCACTTTCAAACATACATTTATCATTTTTATATAGTTATTGGACACTAGTCTATGCTTCACATTATATGAAATATAAAAAGTAAAGGAAGTATATTTTTAAAAATATTTATGTGTAATTGACACGTGTACTGAATGCATGTAACACTGAATGCAAGCATGTAAAGAAAACACAAAATGTTTGCTGTTTATTCAGTTAAATGCATTCAGCGCTATCTGTTAGGTAAAGAAATAACTACAGTTCAGTTATGGTGTGCTGCTCTCATACGGCAAGCTTGAAAAACAGTTTAAGTCTATGTAAAAGTGATGCCCGTACGTGCGGACAGAACGGGGTTACACATGCGTCCGTACAATGTACGGGTATAGGACGGAAAATGTTAATAGTAAAGTAATTGTTACAGAGGAAAAATGGAGCAGTTACTTTTCTAGAATTTTCATATCAACTCGATTTTTATATGTTATAATGACTATATACTTCATAAATTTTAGATTGCCAATTAAATTATTAAGGGGTTGTAGACAGCACTAAACTTTGATAATACCTTTTATTTTTAACTTGATGTAACAGATTTGAAAAACTGTGTAGG